>CM057455.1:1318738125-1320222500 GCA_016271365.2 Neoceratodus forsteri | reverse complement strand
ACAGGCAATATCTCATTGGGTCCTGCTTTTACACATTTTTACATTGTATTTATCCATGATACCATAGTGGAGATGCTACATCACATTTTCAGTGGGGTCCCTACTTTTACCCATTTTTACAATGTATTACCAGGATATGCCAGCTGACAGGCAATACCTCATTGGGGTCCTGCATTTACATATTTTTACACTGTATTTAACCAGGATAGCACAGTGGAGTTGCTACACCATTTTCAGTAGGGTCAGATGTTACCCATTTTTACCATAGCTAGGACAGCGCAGCTGAAGTGCAATATCTTGTTTTCAGTGGAGTCCAGCTTTTAGCCATTTTTACATTGTATTTGCACAGCATAGGCCAGATAAGATGAAGTACCTCGTTTTCAGTGGGGGCACAGTGTGGTTCTGCTATATGTCGTTTTCAGTAAGATCTGCTTTTAGCCATTTTTACAGTGTGATTACCCAGGACTGCCCAGCTGAGATGCAATACAGAATGCACCACTGATATCACGCATGCATAAGCTGGACAGCCACTTACTACAGCCAAAACTGAGATTCCATAACCATCTGCAATAGGGTTCCATTATAAATCTGGTTCAAGGTCAGCTGGCATTCATCTGTATCCCCCTCCAGCAGGTCGTGCCTGAAAATAGGCAGGATTTGTCTAGTGAACTTACCCGGTCAACAAAAACTAAATAAAAAAAATAAAATAAAAATAAATCATCTGGCTATAATGGATTACTGGTGCCTGCTATACTGGATGCCTGAGGCTCATGAAACGTTAATTATTCCCCTGCCTCAGCAACGACTAAGCCATGGCTAAATCAGTAATGAGGTGCCAAGTAAGTGCTAACCAGTTTGTGCCTTGTTGTACTCACACTCTTTAACAGTCTTTAACTATGGAAACAAGTTAAAAGTAAATCAAGTTTAAATTAATTCACGTCTTTGCTCCTAGTTTTCTTAGTAAATTATGAAAGCCCTTTTACATGCAGTATTGACTGAAAAGGGACAGTGCTGGGGCAAGGTCCCGGAAACAGTGACAATGAATGCAGCTTGTAAAAATGCGGGGATAAAAGTTACAAGGTAAAAGTAAAACAAGTTTAAATTAATTCACGTCTTTGCATTGTGAGAGTTCTTCTACCTGCAGTGTTGACTGAAAATAGAGAGCAAAATGCAGAGTTGATTATGAGCTTCTGTCTTGCTTTTACGTGACTACCTTTACTTTTTAAGCTTCTCATCTTAATAAAAGTGCAAAAACTGGAGAACAGGCTAATGGAGAGAGACGGGATTGAGGGAGCCATGGAAACTAATCTGGCAGGCATGTGAGTGGTCGGGAGTGAATGCCAAGTTTTTAACTTTTTAACTTTTTTAACATAAACTTTAAGAGCCCCTGACAACACTAGGAAAACTTTGAAAAAGTAAGATTTATATTCAACTCCATAGCATTTTCTTTATTATTTGATATATTTTCAGTAATTAATTCCCCATTTTCTTTATTACTGAAAACAGTTGCATGAAAACAAGATCCCTGTCCCCTAGACTATATCTACTCTGCCTGCTTCTCTACACTTGCCATCACAATCCCATGTCCACAACATCATAATTATCTCAACAGCAACATATTTTGATGTCATAAACATAATTATGATGTCAGGTGCAGGCAGGCAGTTGGAGCTAAAAGGGCAGAGATACTGTATTCATGCAAATACCCTTAGTAAAAAGGAAATAAGGCTGATAATTGCAGAAAAAAATATATAATATAAGATACATTTATGCCTGAATATTACTTTTTTCAAAGTTGTCTCTACTGTGTCAGGAGCTCTTTAAAGAACAGGTTCACATTTTGAATTGAAAATTTTAAATGATGATGTAGCAATGGACATTCATGCAGTCTGTTTCTTTCAAACAACATGAAGTCTTGCTGTATTCTGACTATATGCAGTTAGCCCCAGCACTTGAACTGCTCCGGAGAGTAAAGGATTAACTCTATGCCAAGGCATAGAACGTTGAGCTCGAGCTCGGTTTTCAAACCTCTGTCTGTGGTACTCTGATGAACTGTAGAAACATAGAAACATAGAATTTGACAGCAGATAAGGACCGCTTGGCCCACCTAGTCTGCCCATTTTCCTACCTAACGGATAAGCTGCAGATCCTAGTTAACCAAAAGCTTATTTCCTCCTACCCCCCACTAGGACTGCCTTATGCCTGTCCCATGCATTCTTGAATTCCCCCACTGTTCTTGACTCCACAACCTCCTCAGGGAGGCTGTTCCATGCATCCACAACCCTCTCTGTGAAAAAATACTTCCTCACATTACCTCTGAGCCGTCCCCCCCATCTTCAAATTGTGCCCCCTTGTTCTTGCACATCTCTTTTTCTGGAAGATGCTACCCTCTTGGACTTTGTTGATTCCCTTGAGGTACTTGAAAGTTTCTATCATGTCCCCTCTCCCTTCTTTCCTCAAGGGTATACATATTAAGCTCCTTTAGTCTTTCTGATGTCTTCTGGTGCAGACCCTGCACCATTTTGCTGCCCCCCACTGGACAGTCTCCACTCTGTCTATGTCTTTATGGAGATGGGGTCTCCAGAACTGCACACAGTACTCCAGATGGGGTCTCACCAACTGTCTGTACAGAGGGATAACAACTTCCTGTTTTCTACTATTGATGCCTCTTCCTGTGCATCCCAGTATCCCCTCAGCCTTCCTTACTGCCTTCTCACATTGCTTGCCCACCTTTAGGTCATCTGATGTAATTACCCCCAGGTCCCTTTCTATTTTTACTGTTGTCAGTATCTCACCCCCCATTGTGTACGCTTCTCCTGGGTTTTTGTTTCCCATGTGCATTATCTTGCACTTCTTTGCACTGAATCTGAGCTGCCATACATTTGACCATTCCTCCAACCTTGCCAAGTCCCTTCTCATCCTTTCCACTCAATCTTGTATCAACCCTGTTGCAGATCTTTGTGTCATCTGCAAAGAGACATACTTTTCCTTCCAGTTCCTCTGCAATGTCACTTATAAAGACATTAAAAAGGACCGGTCCCAGTAATGAACCCTGCGGTACCCTGCTAGTAACCCTCCTTTCTTCACTGTGTACTCCATTTACTACTACCCTTTGCGTCCTGTTGTCTAGCCAATTTTTTATCCAGGCTACCACCTTGGGACCCACTCCAAGGTTGGCTATCTTGTGTATTAATCTTTTGTGTGGGACTGTATCAAATGCCTTGCTAAAATCTAGGTAGGCCATGTCCACAGCCCCTCCCTGGTTTACTACTTTGGTCACCCAGTCAAAGAAATCTATTAGATTTGTCTGACATGACCTTCCCATCATGAATCCATGCTGCCTTGGGACCTGTGCCCCACTGGCCTCTAGGTACTCAACAATTCTTTCCTTCAGAAGTGATTCCATCATTTTCCCTACCACTGAGGTCAAACTAACTGGTCTGTAGTTTCCTGCCTCTGTCCCTGCTCCCACTTTTGTGAAGAGGAATCACATCTGTCCTCCTCCAGTCCTCGGTACCACCCCATCCTCCCATGATTTGTTAAAGAGAGTAGTCAGCGGTGTCACTAGTTCTACCCTTAGTTCTTTTAGAATTCTTGGGTGAATCCCATCAGGCCCCATTGCTTTGTCCACCTTCAATTTTATTAGTTCTTTCAGAACCCTTTCTTCTGTAAATGGACTGGTATGGACCCCCGTCTTCAGAGTGATTCTCTTGTTTGGTTTAGGTAACTCTCCCTCCTCTTCCTTTGTAAATACTGAGCAGAAATATTCATTCAGTATCCCTGCTTTTTCACTGTCACCCTCTACCCACATTCCTTCCCCTTTATTAAGCTTCAGTATCCCTCCTTTGGTCTTTCTTCACTCTCTAATGTACCTATAAAAGGTCTTATCCCCCTTCTTAACAGAATTGGCTATCCTTTCCTCAGTTTGGGCCTTTGCTATTCTGACTGCCCTCCCAGCCTCTTTCTGCTTTAACTGATAAAGTTCTCTGTCCTGCTCCTTCTGTGTTTCCTTATATTTCCTGAATGCTGTCCTTTTCTCCTTAACCTTCCCTGCCACCTCTTTTGAGAACCATAGCATTTTTTTCCTTCGTTGTGTTTTATTGATTTGCTTTACACAAAGGCTTGTTGCCTCTGTGATGGCTGTTCTGATCACTCCCCATTGTTCCTCCACCCCTCCTTCTTGCCTGTTTGCTAGTGCTTTTCTGAGGCACTCTCTCATTTTCCCAAAGTCAGCCCTCCTAAAGTCCCGTGCACTTGCTTTTTGTATGGCTTGATTGTATGGCTGTGTTTATCATGAACCACACTGTTTGGTGGTCGCTGTTCCCAGATGGCTACCCACTTCTAAATCTGAGATTCTTTCTCCGTCCCTATTTGAGAGTACCAGGTCTAAGATTGCTCCCTCCCAAGTGGGTTCCAATACTAGCTGTCTGAGGCATGCCCCCTGTAGGGCATCAAGAAGAACCCTGCTCTTGGATGCTGTGCCTGCAAAGGTGCTCCAGTTGACATCTGGCATATTCAGGTCCCCTATCAACAATATCTCCCCTTTTCTGCCATTCTAAGAAAGCCTTCTATCATTTCCTTGTCCATTCCTCCCCTGAGATGGGGGTCTGTATACAACCCCATGCGGATTGTGGTGCCATTTCCGTCTCCAGGGTGACCCAAAGTGCCTCATCTGCTCCCTTTTTACTCTTTAGTTCTGTTGCTTTGATCCCTTCCTTTACATAGAGAGCTACTCCTCCTCCTCTTTTACCCTCCCTGTCCCTCCTGTAGATTGTGTATCCTGGTATGTTGACATCCCAGTCATGGTTCTCTGTGTACCATGTTTCTGTGACTGCCACAATATCCAGGCAACCCTCTTCCATCAAGACCACTAGTTCAGGGAGCTTGTTACACAGACTACGGGCATTGGTAGAAAGTCAGAAAGTGTAACTGTCAGATTTCTTACTCCACCTAACTGTGAAATCGCTCCGGAGATTCCTCCTGCGCTTCAGTTCAGTAATAGTTTGAATCAGTTGTTTTTTCAACCGCAGTTCTTAATTTGTCGGTATTCTTACCTCTGTCTCGATAACAGTAAGTGGTAGTAGTAGGTAGTGGTAATTTTTGTTGATTTTGTTAGAAATTGTTTTGTCTTTGGTTCTTTTCTGGTCGGTCCAGTTCAGAACTGAAATCTATTGTGATTTGTGTATTTCTGTATTCATTATTGTGGTTTTCCGGTACATATCGATTCCTAAAAAAATCCGGATTTTTGTGAGATTTTTTTAACTGATCCATGACACGGTTGGAACCGATAAGTGTTAGTTGCCTGGCTTAATGCTGACAAGGGTGACTTTTTCTTGTACTCGGCTTGTCTGAGAAACCCAAAAAGAAAACCGGTCCCACTGGGTTTCAGCACTGTTCCGAGTGTGGGGAGGCCTTTGCTAAGGCCGATCCCCACCTTGTATGTGTGTATTGTCTGGGGTTTGACCACCTCAAGGAAGACTGCCAAATTTGTAAGGACTTTCCCAAAGCCACTCTTGAAAAACATTTGAGTAGGCTGAGGGGAAAGGGAGGCCGAGAAGTTCGCTGACCCAGATGGCCAGCCCGGTTTGGTTACAACCGAACCTGAGGAGGTACCCACTGACCTGGGCGACACCTCTTCGGGCAAAAGGAGAGCCGACTCTGCAGAGTCAGTTCTAGCTAAGAGAAAAAGAAAATCAGCTGGTTTGGATCTGAAACCCCATGTTCCGACCACTGAGGAGATAGCGAAAGTGATTACAATAGTGCAATCGCTTTGCCCGGTTCCGACTGAACCAACATTGGTTCAAATGTGATCGATTCGGTCAGAAGTTGTTGCCTCAGACATTGATCCAGAGGCACACTATGAGGGCGACTGGGAGGAGGAAGAAGAAGATGATGATGAAGAAGGAGAGTTTGTAGGAATAGATTAGCCAGTAGAGCCTGACATCTCCCCAGACAGGCCTTTCAATGTTTCTCCTCCCAGGCTTTCTGAGTTCCCCTCCTACTTCTTGTTTGGCTGAGACTCTTCAGCTTCCTATGGAAGACGCTGATCAGGAACCTGATTACGTGGAAATGATGGATGTTCCAGGGTCAAAGAGAGTGTCTATCCCTTTGCATAAATCTCTGGGGAAACAGACAGAAAATCATGCAATTTCCCACATCCATTCCTCCTGTGGATAAAATAATGGAAAAGCGGTATCCCTTATCAGGTCCTGGCATGGAATTCCTTTCAGCACATTGCAGCCATGTTGGGGTAGTGCAAGCTGCAGCTGTGACAAGGCTAATATTCTCCTGGCATCTCACCCCCTAGATAAGGATTCCAGAAAAGTGGATGCCATGGCTAAGAAACAGTACTTGGCATCCTCTTTGGGGCTCAGGCAATCAAATTACATGACATATACATCCAGGTACAAGAAATTTATGTGTGTTATGGTTCTGGAGCTGACTAAGAATGCCCTTCCCCAGCTAGCCAAGGAGCTGGAGCAGGTGGCTGTAAATGGTATAGAGGCATCCAAAGTGCAATTTCATGCTGCTGTGGACTCGAATGATGTGCATTCTAGAGTAATGGCTACATCTATCTCCATGAGGAGGTTTGCTTGGCTTAGATGTACCAATCTTTTGCAGGATACCCAGACTAAGGCCATGGATTTTCCTGTAACTGGTAATTCTGTTTGATGAGCAAACAGAGAACTACATGAAGAAGATGGATGAATACAGGACCACCTGTAGCAGTGCTGCAGCCAAGGAAAAGCAGGCCACTCCTCAGAGGCAGCAATTCAGGGCTGGCGGGGGCAAGCCTTTTCAAAGGCCTTTCTACCAAGCTCAGGCCTCCTCCTCTTCTTTCCAGCAGAGGGGGTTCTTTAGGGGAAGAGGCAGGTGTGGGATGACCAGGACCCCATCATCCACGTAGTCTTAACCCCCTGCCAAACAGACACCCTGAGGTGTTGGTCAGGGTCACCTCCCCAGTTCCAGTAGGGGGCAGGTTGACTCACTACTCCCAGGCCTGAGAGTCTATTACTTCAGACAAATGGGTCCTGGAAGTAATGAGCCAGGGACTTGCTCTCAGTTTCAAAAGGTTCCCAAAAATGAGAGCAAGATCCTTCAGTCCTCCCTCTCCCTTGGAGACAAGGGTCTTAGGGGCAGAAGTCTTCTCTCTCTGCTTCTGCAAGCAATAGAGAAGGTACTTCTTTGTCACATGGGAAAAGGACTGTATACCAGATACTTCCTTACCCCAAAAAAGACAGGGGAGTGCCGACCCATCCTAGATTTAAGGTACCTGAACAAATATTTAACAAAACCAAGATTCAAGATGGTGACTCTGAGAGTAATTCTTCTCTCTCTGAGACCAGGAGACTGGCTACCCTCTCTGGATCTCAAGGATGCCTACTTCTACATACCTATCTGACATTCCCACAGAAAGTACCTCAGGTTCAAGTTGCCCTCAGGCCATTACCAGTTCAAAGCTATGCCCTCCGGCCTAACATCTGCTCCAAGGGTGTTCACCAAATGTCTTGCAGTAGTGGTGGCATTCCTCAGGAGACAGGGTACCCTTATGTTTTCATACCTGGACGACTGGCTCCTAGTGGGCCAGTCCTCAGACCAAGCCAAGTCAGCCTTAGAGGTCACTCAAAAGCTTCTAGAATCCTTGGGCTTCATTCTGAACCCAGAAAAGTCTGTTCTGGAACCAGCCCAGCTTCTCATTTTCATAGGGGTGGAACTAGACACTATTCTGGCAAGAGCATTTCTCCCTCTCTTAAGGGTTCAGTCCCCAGTCATGCTGGCTTCCTCTTTTCATCCTCTAGTTTCTCATCTAGCCAGACACTTTCTACAGTTGCTGGGTCACATGGCAGCATCCACAGCTGTGGTCCAGGGAGCAAGGTTTCAGATGACAGATTTTCAGTTTCATCTCAGATCTTATTGGTCTCAGAAAAAAAGACCCTTTCTCCAAATTGGTTCCAGTGTCTCAAACTCTAGTTCAGGCCCTCCAGTGGTGGCTGGAGGAATACAATCTTCGACGAGGTATCCCCTTTATTAGTCAGGCTCCTTCAGTGATTCTCACTACAGATGCCTCTCTACTAGGTTGGGGGGCTCATCTAGATCAGCTTACAGCTCAGGGAACCTGGTCTCACCAGGAGTCTCTCCTACACATAAACCTTCTCGAACTAAGAGCTGTCTTTCTGGCACTTCAAATATTCTCAGCTGCTGTTCAGGGGGAAAGTGGTGCAGATCAGGACAGACAATACCACAACCATGTGGTACATCAACAAGGAGGGAAGCATTCGGTCCTCGGCCTTGTGCAAAGAGGCCATGAAGATATGGTCTCTAGCCTGTTCCCTTCAGACCTCCCTGATGGCCATGCATCTCCCAGGGAAGGACAACATTTTAGCAGATGCTGTCAGCAGGATTTCTCAGAGTCACCACGAATGGACCCTGAATCCCCCAATTCTTCAGGTCATTTTCAAAAGGTGGGGCACTCCAGAGATAGATCTCTTTGCAGCCCTGGACAATCACCAACTTCCTCGCTTTTGCTGCAGACTGCCTTTCCTGGGCCCTATCCCTCAGGATGCTCTCTTGTTGAATTGGACAAGCAGGTTTCTGTATGCATTTCCTCCTTGTCCTCTGACATTCAGGGCCTGATCAAGATCAGGTCTCAGCCTTGCAAGGTGATTCTAGTGGCTCCAGACTGGGCCAGTACAGCCTTGGTACCCCCTTCTCTTGTCACTGTCAGTAACAATACCTCTGTGTCTTCCCAGAAAGTTCAATCTCCTTACCTCCTCACAGGGAGGATCCTTTACCCCAACCTTCAGACTCTCAGGCTCAAAGTCTGGCTCCTGAAGAGCTAGAATATGCAAGCCTACACCTTTCTCAATCAGTCTTGGACATTTTAAAGGTTAGCAGGAAAGCTGCTACTAGAAAGATTTACAACTCCAAATAGAAAATATTAGGATTTTGGTGTTCCCAGAAGCATGTCCAGCCAGAACTGGCTGATATTGCCACTGTATTGGACTATCTGGTGCATCTTAACAGTTTAGGCCTCTGGCCTACTACTCTCAAGGTACATTTGGCAGCTGTGTCTGCCTTCCTTTCTGCTGGTAAGGGCTCTTCCCTAGCTTCTCATCCAGTTTTCAAGAAATTTTTCAAGGGTTTAGTACATGTTAATCCTCCCTTTAGGGAGCCTACTCCTTCTTGAGACCTGAATATCTGTATCGCACAGCTTATATAGTTCCCTTTTGAGCCTTTATTCTCAGCTGAGCTGAAATACTTGACTTGGAAAACTGTATTCCTGGTAGTCATTACTTCTGCCAGGAGAATCAGTGAATTACATGCTTTATCAGTGGAACCTAATTTCATTTAATTTCACAGGGATAAGGTGGTCCTTCGAACCAACAGAAAGTTTCTTCCCAAGGTGGTATCAGATTTTCATTTGAATCAGTCTATGTCATTGCCTGTATTTTTCACTGACCATTCTTCCTCTGGGAAGAGAAGATTACACAGTCTTGATGTAAAGAGGGTTCTTATTTACTATGTGGAGCATACTAAGGCCCATAGGAATGACTCTTCTCAGTTGTTTCTCACTTATGGGGAAGTGGGAAAGGGCAAATCTGCCACCAAGAGAATAATTGCCAGGTGGATTGTCTCCTGTATCCAGTTCTGCTATTCAAAGCTTGGGAAAGAGCCTCCCTCAGGCCTGAGGGCTCATTCTACCAGAGGTACAGTTGCTTCGGTCGCAACAGCTAGAGATATACCTTTAGTGGAAATCTGTAATGCAGTCACTTGGAAAACTGTTCACACATTTACCAAGCATTACTCTCTGGACATTCAGTCAAGAAGTGATGCTAGGTTTGGCACAGCGGTGCTGCTGAGCCTGTTCCCAAAATAGGTTCTGTGACTTCCTCCGCCAAGGGGTTACTGCTTGGTAGTCTGCATATAGTCAGAATACAGCAAGACTTCATGTTGTTTGAAGAAAAAATTACTCACCATAATAATGTTGTTTCTTCTAATGGAGTCTCGCTGTATTCTGACCTCCCTCCCTCCCTCCCTCTTGGAACCTAGTTGTTTTGGGATGTGGATTGGCAGGCACAGTGCTGCACCCCAGAGGTGTACTTGGTATGCCTTATTTTATTAAGGGCTCTTCTAGTTTTTATTATGAATATTTTGGTTGTTTCACTATCTGCTTGAATTCTTTTTGGGGTTCTTGACTTGAGTCTTTTGGCCCTAAAAATCTGTTTATTGCCCTTTGGCATAAAAATTTTAGCG
This sequence comes from Neoceratodus forsteri, assembly GCA_016271365.2. Taxonomy (NCBI): domain Eukaryota; kingdom Metazoa; phylum Chordata; order Ceratodontiformes; family Ceratodontidae; genus Neoceratodus; species Neoceratodus forsteri. The sequence continues at coordinate 1,320,212,246 of CM057455.1, read as the reverse complement.
ACAATTTCTAATTACTGAGTTAGTTTAGTGCTCGTAAGAATCTGATGGTTACACTTCAGAGTACCACAGACAGAGGTTTGAAAACCGAGCTCGAGCTCAACATTCCATGCCTTGGCATAGAGTTAATCCTTTACTCTCCAGAGCAGTTCAAGTGCTGGGGCTAACTACATATAGTCAGAATACAGCAAGACTCCATTAGAAAAAACAACATTACTATGCTGAGTAATTTTTTCTTATCTGCAGTTTGTGGCATAAAATTGTTATTTTACCTTTTTTTGAATGTCCCGCATTGAGCCCACCCTGAAAAATCAGTTTTCCTGCAGCACCAAACCGGAAGTCCTCATGACGTCAGTAAGTAAATGAAAAACAAAGTCCTGTGGAATATTCACCTGACATGCCACGAGCCTACATGAATAAGCACAGCTTTTCAGATGGTCACGGCAGACTGAAAAAATACATTGTAGCTTCTACTGTATGCTATTAGACAATGCTAAAAAATACAGGATTTCCCCAAATAATTCTGCCGCACATCCGCTGACTGGAACTCTCAGTAGGGCAGTGTTCCAGCCAGTGGACGTGCAGCAGAATTATTTGTGGAATTCCTTTATTTTTTATATCTGCTGCCCTCTCTATGCAACCTCTCTTTCCATCAGCATTGTCTAAAACCAAAAAATGCTACAATGTATTTATTCTGTCTGCTGTGACCGTTTGAAAAGCTTCATGTAGGCTCATAGCATGTCAGGTGAACAACCATAAGCGGACTGAGCATTTGTTGAACTGAACGGCTCCTTTATTTTTTTTTATTTGCAGCACTCTGTGTCATCTCTTTCTTTCCATCAGCTTTGTCTAATAACATAGAATGTCACAATGTATGTTTTCTGTCTGCCTTGAACATCTGAAAAGCTATGCTTATTCATGTAGGCTCATAGCATGTCTGGTGAATAACCATAATCAGACCAGGCATTTGTTGAACTGAACAGCTTACCTTTTAATGTATTCTGTATTGTGCCATGGTGAATTTATTTTGTCCTGTTTGCCTTTTTTTAACTGTGGCATTGCATACTGAACAGTAACTACCCCAAATGGGTTTGCTTCTACATATAGAAAAAAGTCAGGGTATGCCAAAACCCAGAGTGGATGCCTAATTATCTTTCTTTCTTTCTTTTGTCTACAACACTATATTATCCACATGGATCTGTTACAATATTAGCATGGACGATATTGTCAGCCCTTTTCGGTGGCACTGTCCTCTGTATAGTTGTGCTGCAACCATTACACTTCTGCCAGTATGTCACATTACTAGCATAACCAAGTAGGCATTGGGCAATGTCCACGTCCCGCACTGATCTCTGTGTGCAGTTGTTCATACATTAGGTGGCCGACTGCATGACACCTTTCCCCTGAACAAAATAACTATGACACATGTTCACTGAAACATTAAAGTGTGTCATGTGGAAAAGGGGAGTACAGGCTGGTACTCATTAACAAGAAAAAATATGCTGAAGGACTGGGGGACAGTACGAATCTATGTGGGGAGGGTTCAGAGGGAATGTGAAGAAGTACTTTTTCATGAAAAGGGTGGTGAATAAACGGAACGGTCAGCAGGCAGAAGTGATAGATGCAGAAATAGTTACAGGTTACAAACAAGCATGGAAAAGACACAAATGGAGCTTGAAAAAACAAGGGGAGGGAACAGCAGAGTAATCCATATCTGCGTAGTCAGAACAGCTAGAGTCTCAGGGCAGATGCAGTGTGTCTGCATGCCCAAATATATTTCTATGACCGCAGCCATGGTCAATGTGAATGGGTGTACTTTTATCGCTATTTCCAATGAGCACATCAATTTTGGATATTCAGTGTGACAATTAATCCACAGTAAGAGGCTGCCGGATGAGTGCCACCAGGGCCACCTGGTGCATGGAATGAATAAATCAGTCCCTACAACCACAATATCCAGTTGTGAGCCGTCATGCTTATAACATGGCCTGTCATGTTTATAACATGATTATAGAAAGGTTTATGTTTTAACAAGCATGAAAATCTAAACAAAGGGGCTTTTGAATTGTTGTCATTGGTTATATCTGTTCACCTGAAGTCATGCATATGTTACTTATTTGTGAACCTTACAAATTAAATACATATGGACTGGTCCAGAATTCAGACATTGGAATTTGCCGAAAATCAAATAACATCTACCACAGACATTTTAATGTGACGTTCGACTGGAGTGAATTTAGATTTATCTATCTCTTCAACGTCACACAGTGCTACGCCGTGCAGATATATCTTTGGTGACTGAGCCCACATTACAAGGCCATCCACCAGACACAGTGTACCCTACTTTGTATGTGAAAAGGAGACAGGGCACACAGGGCATGTTCCTGCAAACTGCCGAGTGTAGTTTGTGTAGAGGGAGAGCGAGAGAAACACAGCTAGGAGCTCACCGGTGGAACACCACATAAAAATGCCTGTGGGATATTTAATATGTTGTATGCACATGACGATGTCTGAAATAGTGTCATAACTGTAGTCTGTCAAGTATAAAAGTCCAAAAATAAGTCACATATGCACGAGTTCGGTGGAGCAGTTATAAAATCTGTTTGATGAATGCATACATTCCATTAGAAAACAACTCTGTGCATGTAACAATTGTGTTCAAACATAAACCTCGGCTCGATAAGTGTGGCAACAAATAGCTGGGTATGTGGTAGTAGGTAATTAATAATTGCACCGAGGTTATGCTGGCTTCTAATTGCTCAGTGCACAGGCTGGTTGCCTCCACAGTATGCTTGTCATTAGATTTACAGACACTTCCTGTGCCACCCGCTGCCACCAGCCTTGGACCTGATATCGAATCTGCAACAATCAATCTCAGGACTTGAGCAATTTCTTTGGGTGATTTTACTCCACCACTGCTGTCACATTGAACTAAACAAAATTGATATACTTGTGTGAATGGACGATACAGTTGCAAACAGTGACATTAATCATAGGCACAATCAAAGTCTGTTTGTTCACAGCGCGAGAAGCCATGCCAAAAAATGCAGAGTGTTAGGCTGGCCATGGACCTTGGGCAATCAGTACCAGGGTATGCGAGCAAAATTACACACTGGCACACATGTAAAGACTGGTGGACAGCAATACACAGGACAGCAGCAAAGAAGAGGACACAGTATGGGCCATGATAAATATTACTGCATGCACCTAGATCGTATAGTATTGCAGACTAGAGAAAGACAAACAGGCATCTACTCGTGCTTTTGCCCACCACTAAGTTCTTGATATATAAAAGGCAGACATTTCTGGTTACATACTGTTCACTCTGCTCACAGCATTAGAGTCCTACAACAGAAAAGAATTCACGTGTTCATGTGAATGTTAACAATAAGCTCTACAGAAACATTGGAATTTTATGCAGTGCTGATTTATGAGGTAACCATGACAGCATGACTCCGAGCACTGCAAAGTAAATATGGCAGTGTGACATACAAAACTTGGGGGGGGGGGTCCATTTGCTATAATCAGTAGGCATCACTACCAATTGATATCTGCGTTGGATGGCATGAATATAGAATGAATGAATATGAATGTATAAAACTGCTATACAGCTGAAATACACAATACAATAAACGGCCACAGCACCCGGACACACAGAGTCTATAAGCTAAGCAGTAGCACAGCAGATCTGTATGGCACACTACAGTACTGATAAGCAGGCAATTAAAAAGGTATCAGAATGCATTACAAATTATGCAGCATCAGAGCACAAAATCTGGACCATGAACAACACAGAGGAAGGCAGAACTGGACACTGTACACTATCATTTGAGCATGAGCAGCTACAACAACAGCACCAGCACTTCAATACTATGCATGAATACTATTGAGCGATTGGTGAAATTCAGCATGCAAAACACAGGGCACGCAAAGCAGACAGAAAAATTAGATATCGGACATAACAGAAAAATTATGCCATTGAAGTAGGACACTCAACCTCTCCAAATAGTAGCTCATCATACACATTTCACCCTGTGGTTGCTGTTAATCACAAAAAAGCCAGTATCGGGAAACTATTATGTGGCATCAGACAAACTGCCAAAACATAATAAAAACATACCAACATCCAAAATGGATTATTTCTGAATGTACCACTGACAACATTACTTAGCAACCCATCAGCGCCTATCACAAAAGTAGTGCCCACTAAACTGCTGTGGAAACCGCTGATAGTACGCTCTGCAAAATGCTTTGAAAGTCAGAGAAAACACAATAGGGGACAAAAACAGTCAGATATGTGCACTCTTGATGTTAGTATTACACATAACAAGTCATCGACTTATAAACTTAATGCCTCTCCAAAAACTGCCACAGCATATCTGCATCTCGCACATATGAATCCACGACTTTGCCCTGTGTTAAGAAACCCTGCAGTTCATTTAATGACGTCACAGGCAAAGTCGCGCGATACTGAGGCATGCAGAGATGTTCGTCGTGTGTTTAGGATGGCAGTGGAGGGGGCAAGTTTTAAAACAAACAATTTTGCAATTTCAACAGTACTTTAATGGCATTACATGAAATGGAATGCAGAAATGACAGTTTGACAGCAGGATACTACCCAGAAACTGGATGTGAGAGGAGGTAAGAACCTGTTCATTATGGATGTTTGTTTTTTACAGTTCTGCTTTATTTGTTACACTGGCTGAGTATGGGGATGAAGATATGGATGGGGCTTGGTGGGGGAGTTAACCCAAGTTAACTCCGTACAGTGCTGTATTTAGCTGAGCTGAGCCCTATGCATGTTCAGTGTAACAGAAAAAAAACTTAGGCTAATACGGGCTACTGCTCATACAGTAGTCCATTATAAGCAGCTTACACTGCATCTCATTATTAGTGGTATCCTGCTTTTACCAATTTATAATAACTGTCGAGCATTTTTTTCTATGTGTTCAGCCAGCTGATATTCACCATAATAACCCGCGGGTTATTATGGCATTCACGCACTCTGCCTGTCAAAACCGAGAGCACGACCTAATTGGCTCTCGTTCCCCGTGTGGGCAGGCTGAATACTTCCAATATCATGGCGGCTTCATCAGTTTGTTAGGGAGGACCAGCGCAACACTTGTGTCTCCAACAGTTTGATTTTTTTACTATGTATCTGATTAATCCTACTTTTAAACTTAAAATAAAGCTCTGTCTTGTTGATCCTGATGTTCGTCGTCAGCAGGTGATACTTCGGTGCGATGGTGATAGTGTGAGGAATGGGACCGTGGCTGACTGCATGCTTCGCTACCTAACCATGACTGCAATTTAAACAGGAAGTTTAAAAAATAACTAAATAAAATAAAATACATAAAAAATGAAAATGTTAATTCTGAAGGAGGGAGGGAGAGGGAGACTGTGTGCATGTGTCTGTGTGTGCCACACACAGTCAGAATTTTAAAACATCACTCACAAAAGTCAGGCTGGAAAAAAAAATGTTCACCAGTTATTATAAAAAATAAAGTACGGGGAAGTGTCTGACACGAGAATTTAATGCATATCCTTGGTGTGGGATGCTTAAATAAACTATGTAGCATCGCACACCTCGGGTGTGCATTAAATTCTCGTATCACACACTTCCCCATACTTTATTCTCTATTTACAATGCATGTACCCAGGATAGCCCAGCGGAGATGCAATATCTCTTTTTAAGTTGGGTCCTGTTTTACCCATCTTTCCACTGTATTTCTCCAGGCCAGCCCAGCTGAGATGCAATATCTCTTTTTCACTTGGGTCTTGCTTTTACACATTTTTTACAGTGCATTTATCTAGGACAGCACAACAGAGATGCTACATCTCATTTTCAGTGGGGTCCAGATTTTACCTATTTTTACCATGTATTTAGCCAGGATAGCCCAGTTGAGATGTAATATCTTGTTTTCAGTGTGGTTCCACTTTTACACATTTTAACAATGTATTTACCCAGGATATGCCAGCTAAGAAGCAATATCTTTTTGCTATATATTTAGACAGGACAGTACAGCTGACAGATAATATCTCATTTTCACTGGGTTCTTGCTTTTAAACATTTTTTTACACTGCATTTATCCAGGATACCATAGCAGAGAGGCTACATCTCATTTTCAGAAGGGTCCTGCTTTTACAGATTTTTACACTGTATTCACCCAGGACAGCACAGTAGAGATGCTGTATGTCGTTTTCAGTGGGGTCCTGACTTTACCCATGTTTACAATGTATTTACCCAGCAGCCCAGCTGAGATATAATATATTCTTCTAAGCGGGGTCCTCCTACTACACATTTTTACAGTGTATTTACTGAGGACAGGCCAACTGAGATGCAATATCTCATTTTTAGTGGAGTCCTGCTCGTACTAATTTTTAGAATATATTTACCCAGGACAGCCCAGCTGAGATGCAATATCTGACTTGTTTTCAGTAGGGTCCTGCTTTTAGCAATGTTTACACTATATGTACACTGGATTGGCCGGATGAGATGAAATACCTTGTTTTAAGTAAGGTCTGCTTTTACCCAATTTTACAATGCATTTATCCAGGACAGCCCAGCTGAGATGCAATATCTCATATTCACTGGGGTTTTGCTTTTACACATTTTTACACTGTATTTACCCATAAGAGCACAGTAGAGATGCGGTCTCTTGTTTTCAGTAGGGGTCCTGTTTTTACACATTTTTATAATGTATTATGCAAGATAGCTGGGGAATGCTAATGGAGGGTGGGGGCAGGAGAGTATGCAGTGGGAGGTTTTTTCAGGTACCAAAAGGAATGGGGCTAACAGCTGCTAATCGTATCTAAATAAGACCAGTTGTTTGGCGCGGATTAAAAATTCTATTTAATTTCATTCACAGTTAAAATACAGTTGTACTCACCCTGCTAGAAAACAACCGATATTTCACACTAGACACGTGCACGTTATCAAGACCGTGATAAAGTGCATGTGTCTAACGCAAAACGTCAGTTGTTTTACTAGCAGGATGAGCGCTGCTGTATTTTATTGATGAATTAAATTAAAAAGTATTTTTAAACTTGACGCTGAACTTACAAGGTGGCTCCAGCTACAGTTCTTTTTTTTTTTTGCGACTTAATATACTGTATTAGAATATGTAACCATACAATATAAGAAAAGTATAATACAACAGGTTAGAAAAAACGAAAGTTCAAATAACACAATAAAGCAGTACATAACAACTAAAACATAAGGGGAGAAGAAGAAAAATGCTATGCAACACTTACAAACCCCAAGCTCCCCCCCCACCACCAATGCCGCCCCCATCCTCATCCCTCCCGTCCATGCAGGGATCCTTTTTATCAGAATACTAACATAATTACATAATCATATGACAGGGCCATCCTCAAAGTTTTAATTAGATTTAAGAAGTCATGTCTTAACCTCAGCTTCCTATAAGAAAGGGAACACTAAAATCTAAAGATTTAGCTTCTAGCTAATAAGGAAAGAAGCAGGTCCCAACAAGACTGAAATTTCTGCAAGGTATGATTAGCATAAACTATAGCCCTCTCTGCGTTTAATGCATGGAGAGATTCTTGAACCCATTCCACTATAGAGGGCAATTGAAAATCTTTCCAATGCCTCATTAATAATAGTCTGGTAACCCCAGGAATAACAGCCATGTATTTCTTCTCTGAATTGGAAAGAATGGGGGCATAATTACCTAAAATACAAATTTCTGCAGTGAAATATTAAGCAGGACAGAAAAGAGAGAAAACTAGATTTTGTATAATATGCCAATAAGACTTTACTTTTGTACAAGACCAAACCATAAGCTATATCAGGCAGACTAGATGGGCCAAATGGTCTTTTTCTGCCAGCAAAACTCTATGATTCTATGATATGCAATAAAGTGCCCTCCTCTTGTGAACAACTAGGACATACGGGGTCCAGAATCTTACCCATTCTGTACGGTCTGTATGGGGTAAAATACAGGCTGTGCAAGATGTTAAATTCGAGTAGACGCATTCTATCCTGTTTCAAATATAAATATCTGTTTTTCCAAATGCAGGCCCAAATGTATGGGGACTAGTTAAGCTGAAGGGCTTGCTTCCAATAAAATGCAATCAGAGAAACCCTGGCCCATGTCAATTTACTCACCTCTTTACATAAGCTAGAGATCAGTTTAGTTTGAATTGCCAAAAAGGAAACATTTGCAAATATCGGGCCAACCTGTCGATGCCATGGAGGCGAGCCAAAAAGCTTCAGAACAGAATGGTGTAGTTGTGCATATTGCAGAAATTTGTATAATAGAAGCCGAAATTTGGTTCTAAAATCCTCAAAGGAAATACACGTGTAATCTTTAACTAATTCTTTTAAAGAAGAAACTGCAATACCCTTCCATTGATTAGGTATCAGAACCTTCTTACCAATTAAGACGTTTCAAATTATTAATAAGAGGTTGACTGATGTCTGATTGGTAGAGCAAACGTAGGGAGTGACATAACTGCAAATGAACCTTAAAGGGAAACATCCATGTGCTCCAAACATCACTACCATGTCTCTAGAAGGAGTGCAGTAACAATTGCATTGCAAATGCACATTAAAACTACAGATTACCTGATAAAATGTACTTTCTTCTGAATCATCCTGTCCCTCCTCCATTTTGTATGCTGTTTGACCCCTACTGTTTTCGGCCGACCCCCAATGTGCCTGAAGTGACGTTCGGTACGGGGAAGAAACTTCTCACTTGATTGCCTATCATCAGTTGACAGTGATAGTATAACTTGTGAATAAATAAACAAATCCCCGGACAGTCATACTTACTGCTACTGCAAAATATCCCCCAAGTGTTCTATGTTTGATGCAATGTTTAGGGGTCTCCTAATATCCAGTAGCTCTTGGATTGCCTCTCTTGTGTAGATGCCGTCTTATCCTATGTATTAGGGATGTGAACACTTACTGTCAGCAACAAACAGAAATTATTATAATACCGTTTTAGTGAAACAAGTTACAACAAATTAGCAACAAGGGATTAAATGCACGGTTAATATGCTTGATCAGTTACTTTGTTTCAAGTGACCAAAAATGAAGTAATTCGACAAAGACATATTCGAAGTCGTTAGGACAGACGTTTGCATAAAACACAGAGAGAACTACACATTTTGTTTAGGAAATGCAAATAAATGCTGCATTCTTTTTCTTGTGGTTTGAAATGTATAATGAGAAACTTCTGTAAATGAGAGCTCTCTGTTGCAAAGCGCAGCATTTTAAATAGACTCCAGCCTAGCTCTGCATTGGATTTGTTGGTCCAAAGAGCAGGACAAAAGGGCAAAGATTTCAAACCCGTGCCTGCTTTGCACTGTGACTTCAGCGACTGTTTTTGAAAACTGAAAGATGTACTGTTTGGAGGGGGTGGAGGGTATTTTACGAAAGACCTGTAAATGATCAAGGTTTTGAATTCTTTTATATGCATGGGTTAGTTACACCAAATGATTTGAATGAACACTTACTGTCCGCTGTCAGCTATTATTTCCTTGTTAATTTTAGGATCTTGCCTCCTTGATGTGGTATCACAGTGCTTATATTTGTATCCCGCAGTTGCCCTTTTGTTGTTTCCTATGACCTTGTGCCACCTATTTGTGATGTGTCTGATTGTTGCTGTGCACAGAGCTAAAAGTCATGTGCCCCCCCCCCCAAACACTGTGGCATGTGTAATCCAAGCATTGTTTTTTCTTTGCTTAGTTATACGGTATGTGCCTTGAGGTTAACAAGTATTTTGTACTTGCCTTGCAGTTTGCTAATGTTGGACATCTGACACACCCGCAACAGCTAGTGGTACATAATATTCACTAGCTATATGCAACTCTGACATTAGTTGCAGTCTGAATCACTATTTTGCACTTTGCAGGTTATTTTTGCAAGGGTCACGTTCAGTTTCTCTTCATAGCATGGCGTCCTGGCAAGCAGTACAATAGTCAACGGCACCTGCCCACTGCTTGCACTGCCGCAGAATCTTGGTATTGCTGTTGTTGTGCATGGTTCCCTATTTGCTCAGCCTAGCCACACTGTGTGCCATCACAATTCAGCATAACCTGTATTGAGTCCGGCATATACAATTCCGATTTATATACGGTACTTGTGTATTGCTCTGTTTGCTGCTACATCTAATTGCATAGGTATGTAACAAAAGTAAGATTGCGACCCTCTTTTTATACCCACAGTTGTGATCATCTTTTTATACCCTCGATGTGTCAGAGTACTCTTTTGTACAAGGCAGCAAGAGGCATATTCCTGTTCGCTTCACTCCTAACAGTGGAAATAATTTTGCTTGTTTTGTACAAATGTGTGTGCAGTTTGCTTGCTACTCTCCCACCATACTGCCAGTAAATAAATCATTAATTGTCAATAAAAAAAAAATTAGAGTGTGTTCATTTCTGTGATGACTCTGTTTGGAGCTACATGTAATTTCATTCTTACGTTATAAAAGTCGCCTCATGACCCACCTTTCATACCATGGCTCTGTCAGAGCAGTCAGGGATGAAATCTGACATTTATACTGGACAGTGCACACGCTGAATCTTGTGTAACAAAGTATGTAGACATGGTGGTCTTGCTGATATGCCACATCTCGTCTTTGGGGAGGTCCTTCTTTTTCCTTATTTTACCAGCACAGCAGCTGCACTAACAACAGCACAGGGAAGTAACCTCATGTCCTCGTGGTCCACATATTTTCTTTGTCTATCACTTGATCCTAACATGATCTGCTCTTCCTAAAGTGAACTTTATACTGCTGGAGGATACTGGCCCTATATATAATGCTAGGAATGATCACATCTCAGCTACATAGATTTCTTTACAATGTCTATTCTTGCCTCACTCACTATGGGATGGTGTTTAAACATACTGTAAGTAATCACTTTTACTTTCATGGGGGCATTGCAGTACATCTTTATTGTATCTGTGAAGGTCACCAGTGAGCTCTATTTCTCATTGTCGGACCCGTGAAAGCCCCCTTCATTTAGGCCCTGCTTTATGGTATGCTTGTAAAACAAAGAACCGCGCCGAAAACAAGATGTTCATCACCAAGACTGTCCTGTTTAAATTCTTTGTAAAGGATATGCACAGTGTGCATTGTGCCATATGAAATGTCCAATTTAATTCCTGACTACCCATGGGACCATATGTGCATGATTTCCATATGTGCACACAAACCAAGCTGTGTGCCCGCATCTTGCACGTCACCATCCACCCACCTACAAACAGCCAAAACTGAACTGTCAGTATTACAACTAACCATTCTGTCTGCACAAGCACAGGAGGCATGCCTTCTGGCATGATAAACCCTTCCCCCCCCTTTATCTCACTTCAATCCCTTAGCCCTTATTCCCTATGTTACTGTTCTAATCTGCAACCCCCACCTGCTCACCTTTGCCCCATTTCCTGTGGCCTCTGTCTACTAATTCACCTCCCTGATTCAACTGCCTCCTTCACCTATTTTTCTATTTTATATATCCTCTCTCTCCTTCTGTCATTCACCTGCTCTTCTTCCATTCTCTATCTCATCCCTACCCTCATCCATCTCAGTTTCCATTTCCTATCACTAAATCTGTGCCCCACAACTTGCTTATGTCCTAGACACAGATGAAGGGATACAGGACCTAGAGAAAGATCCAGAAAAGATGCAGAGGTGGTCCAGGACCTGGCAGCTTGGATTCAGTGCCAGGAAATGCAATGTTATGCGTATTGGAGTCAAGAATCCCAGGACAGAATACTACCTGGGTGCAGTCCAAGTATCTGCATGAGAGGAGGAAAAGGACCGGGAAGTGATGATCACTAGTGGCCTGCAGCAGTCCATGCGGTGCAAGACAGCAGCACCAAAGTCAAATAAGATGCTGGGATGCATATCTAGGGGGATCAGTAGGGATAAATAAATAAGGAGAGTCTCTTTAAGCTGAGTGGCAACCATAATATGAGGGGGCAAAGTCTCAAGTTGGAGGGTGGGAGGTTAGGAGGGAGGTCAGGAAGCACATCTTTACAGAGAGGGTGGTGAACACCTGGAATGTGATGCCAGAACAGGTCATCTCGTTGAAGACAGGGGGCAGCTTTAAGAGAGGCTGTGATAGGCAATCCTGTCACAGTCCCCAGGGGTCCCTCTCCCCAAGTTCATTATTTACACTTTGTTGCATTGCACATGTGTACATGCACACACAAAATAGGTACCCATTTCAGTGTTATGATGTGACATGAAAAAATTACTCACCTGTAGCACTCTTGTTTCTTCCCAGTGATGCTCAGATATTCATAACTTTATGCAGTAAGCTTGAGGGGTTGGACTGCCTGGAGAGATGGAACACTTTACATGTGACTATCTTTCAAACACTGCCTCTACCAACTGTCAGTGTTCTAACCACTTCAGATTTGTAAGGAGCCTGGAAGTCCCGGCTTAAAGAATTAGTACTACTGAGCATTACTGGGGTTAGAATAACACTTTCATGAAACACTGATTGTTCATGACTCACTACACACATGCACTGTATGAAGAATGCACGCACACCTTGTCAAAATGACATGCTTATTATTTATTTACAATTACGTCAGATAGAAGTGTTATAGCCTAATACTGTGAGGAATGGTATTACCCACGTCAAATGTGTCAATTTCAATGCCATAACAGCAGCACTGGGCCGTTTGTCATTGCAGTAGCAATTCATGTGTGCAGGCACATGAGTGGAATACACATGTCACTTGAACCATGAGCAGTGCTGTTCAATTACTTCCTCCTTCGGCGGTCTTTCAGTCTTTGCAATGTTACGTGATAGGTTTCTTTGTGTAGTTGGTGTTGGTGGGTCTCTTTTTTCATGGCTCTCCAGCACAGCTTGCATCAGCCGCCTTGGTGTCTCATGCCTCTTCTGGGTCCTTATCGGTTTTGCCACCCATGCTTTCTTACTCTTGGGATACACAATTCGAAAACACTTCATGCCTTCTGCAGTCACTGCTTCCCGTCGCTGGAGATTTTCATTGTGATCCACTGCTGCCAGCTGCTGTCTTGCCAACATACCATCATAGCCGAAGTGCTGTCTCTTGGGGCAGTATTTGAAGAGCATTGAATGGAATACCTCGAGCCCACCAGTGTGACAAAACTGTCACCTTGCCGAGATCATTCACACATTTTTTGTTAAAAATCACAGATTTCAATGCCAAATATTCTACTGATGTTGGCTTCAACCAGATTTTTTTTTGCTTTTTGCTCAGCAGTCAAGGGGGCATGTGCGCACTTGTGGAACTTCCTGTTGCCTGTCCACTTATATTTGCCCTCAATATGATGGACAACTGAGGTTACCATTTCGTGGAGCAGTGTGGGGTCTCCTTCACAAGATGTGCAACACCACCACAAGTGGTTGCCGATGGATGAGATCCAGGGGCCCAAGTCACCACAGTCTTTCTTTTTTGCCTTCAAGAATAATTGCTATTTCAGTCACTTTACTAGGTGCCACACATCAAACTGATGCACAATATTATTGACGGGGGTATATTTTTTATTCATCAGGGCATTGATCTGCACATGTCGGTCTGTGGCAATAGTCTTGATCAGCACAGAGTTTTGTATCAAACCATCAATGCATTGTTGGAGTCCCTCTTTTTCCATATTTGTGGAGTTTCCCACCTCAGAGACCTGTATGATGCGGAAATCAACAATTGTTCCAGTGTTAGGTTCCATGATGCTGTAGGTACAGTACTTTGCTGAGAAACCCAGTGAATCACATCTACCGTCACCACAGAATGTTAGATTTGGGTGTGATTTCAAGGAGTCAATAATCAAGGACTGCTGCCCGTTCCACTCCTTGTTCACACTGGGGAACAAATACTTCTTCTGTATTCGGTTGTAGGTCTGATGACTGATAAATTGCATGCTTAGTATTTCTGCTAAGTACTGTACCCTTCCAAAAGTGTTCCCACTAAATAAAATTGATGCAGATACTTCAATATTTCCCACTGGCATCCGCTGAAGTGTTGGCTGACTACACCAATCTGCAGTGTGTCCCTTCTGGCATGTCACTGTCACTCTTAGCATTGTTCCATGGCAATGATTGTTAATCCCAGTTACTGGACTCCCACACATGAAGCAATAACGGAAAAGCTCATTTAATTTTGATAGATAAACCAAGCATTTGTCTTCTGTACGGAGCTTGTCCTCCGATTCTTCCTCAGAGTCTGCTGATCCAGAATCACTCACATCAGAGTCGGGGACATAATCACTGTCCTGATCTGTGTCATCATAATCATCCTCACATTCATCATCATCATCATAATCATCATCTTCATCATCTCTTATGTTGCTGCATTCAGATGGTAGGTCAAAGCACTGACTCTAACTATGCTCTGAAATTATTGTTGGTTCCTTGATGCCCCTGGGATGTGTGCTATCATAGCTCCGTGAGGCGTATGTGTGGTCATGTGCCATTTTTTCTGCACAGCCACCGAAATTGAATTCGTATTCTGGCCACTGCATCCCTTTATCTGTTCCAAATGTACCACTGGTTTGTGTGCCTTGATGTGCACTGCGTTTTGCATCTGTTTGTGTTGTGGCACTGTCAAGGAGCGACTCTTCGGTTTGTGTTCCTGTAGTCTTATATGAAGTACTGTGCTTACAGTGATGACAGCAAGGGACATCCTATAGAAAACACACACAAAAAAAATTGTAAAGTGACAGGAAAGTAACAGTATTGCCGCATTACAGCACATACACAACAAGGACCACTACACCACGATAATTGGTTCTGTACCTGCTCAGCAGTTACCATTGTGAAGTCTTCCGATTCCTCCATCATGACTTCTGATGTAGTTGTTGCTCCCATGTCCACATGGGACAGTAGATCATCCAGAACCTGGTATGAAGAATAACATTCAATGAGTGCCATATCTTTGCTTTATTTCAACTGACATTGGACATTTGTCAGTGTGGGATGGGAGCAGTAAGGCATGGCTGGGTATTAGTAGTAGTACTGAGATACTAGCCCCCCACCCCCACCACCAGGCATAGTGAGATACAGGACCACTGTCGGCTATCACCACAGATGATTTTCACCTGTTTGTCATCTGTCTTTCTCCACACTCCATTCATCATGTGATTGTTTACCATGGATTACAAGCGCTCATAGCTCTGCAGTGTTCCAGTGGTAGAATGACTTCCCCCTAACACACACACAGAATGGTAATATGGAATGTACAAATTCAGAATTCTTCTGAGTTGCGCTGGCATTATAAAAATTAGTGAAGTTTTATACTTTACATATTTTTTTGTAGGATTGTGAATTCATATAAAAATCAAAGGAAGGGATTTTGTATGAGTAAAACTTGAATGAAGTAAGTGGCATCAGTGTGTGTATGTCTATATATATTGAAAATCTGTACTATTTTTATTTGTTGTTGTGGACAGTTTTTTAATAATATATATTTGTATTTATCTGAAAGGGCATCTCTTGATAAAGCCAAGACACTTGGTGAAACATTTCAGGACTGCCATATCTAAAATAAAAAGGAATTTGGGAACAGGAAAGACTGTCTACAGACTTAATTTTTGAAGCGCCCTCACACCTTTCACTCTGTAACAGAGACCATTCTTATACACACACTGCCATACACACACAGGCCTCAAGTGGACCCAGAACCTCAATTTTATCTGTGGGCAGGTAAGAAGTAGAGTCTCTTCTGTCTTTAAGCAAAGCGATAGGGATAGGAGGGTAAAGTTGCATGATCATCAACGACACACCAGCAGAGGAAACGCTGCATAGCATTTGAATTGTAAAACTGATGCATGTGAGAAAGGGGTGCTCATTGCAGTATTTAGTTACTTTGTTTTTAGTGCCTAGTTGCGTTTCTGTACATATGAGTAATGGCTGCAAACATGTCTGTGATGGAAATTCGTAGAAACATAGAAGGTGACAGCAGATAAGGACGTAAGGCCCATCCAGTCTGCCCATGTTTTCTACTTTATGAATGAATAATTAAGGGGCTTGTGAATTATGTGAAATGCCATGGTTGGCAGGGACTTGTTTTTAGCCATTGATGGCTCTCTCTTACTGCCATGACTTTAATCAACTCTCAGGCAGTCATGAAACAGGGATTTCAATGCACATTTTGTATGCATGACTATGTGACATGTATATATCATACATACCTCACGATGCTGCTGTACTGCCAGTCTCTGCTCACTCAGAAGATGACGGTTCTTTGGTGCACATTGATTATGCGGGAATACTGTCGGACATGCATCAGGCTTCAGCTTTCATTTGCTAGTAACATTCAGTAACTCCACCTGTAAGATTGGCAACATAGAATGATAGTCAGAAAACTATATTCCATAACGTGTTATTGTTGCATGAATGGTTGACTTGAAACATGTACCTGTAACAGCAATTTCAGAAGTCCTTAGATGAATGCAAAGTTCACCCTCCGTGCTGCATTCACACCAACCATTGATAATGACTTGGGATGCAGATCATTGTGGCATCACAACCAGGCACAGCAAAACACAATGCATGCCGACATGGTTGACGACTGGAACTGAATGGATGCAATAAAATACACTGTCATCATGGCCAGCAGTTCACCAAGAGATATAGAGACAGACTTGCCAAGACACTCAGTCACTGACAGCTCACCCCATGCATCCAGACACTCCCATGCCCCATCATCCAGTCATACCCATAGACATCAAACACACTGCAATGTGGAGGTGGCTGGGTGACACAGAATTAGATGGTGAACACTGGGGTGTGACGTGCTTCGGGGGGAGCCCTTTTAGTTAACATATCCACAGACAAGCATTGAAAACAATGCAGAAGGTAAGAAGTGATGAAAGTGAACAGGACGCACAGGAATTAACCACCAATATAATGACAGCTTCTGGGCCTGTGACCTGATATCAGTGGTACGGATCACAACACTTGGCTTAAACAGCAATGTTATTTTCCTATAAAAACTTCAGTATCTTTAACTGAATCTTTAGTATCTAGACACACAGATGTGTCTTGTCTACCACTTGCACCACTGATGGTAAGCACCACAGACACTTCAGGGGTGGACACTGTTTCAGGCAGAGAATGAGATACATGAAATATGCTGAAGATTGCAGGTTTGCAATATTTGACACTGACTTTATTGAATTCTGTGTTCTGCCAGGACATTGTGCCCTCACTGTTACAGATGCCCATGTGCAATTATCAGATCTTTAACTGAAGCTGCTATAATGCATTACAAGATGTGAATAACTCATTACAGCTGAATGTGATCAATTATCAGGGCATCGTTGTTGCTTACAGCTAGTTCTCAGGCTGCCACGAAGTGAAAATCATGCTATTATCACCTTGATGTTCTGCAGGTGATCATGTGAGAAGCCATCATGAAACCATTCACAGTAATTTGCCTGCTTCATGAATAGCATTGTGAAACACTTCTTCATAAACACCAAAGGTAGGGGGTAATGTTGTAACAGAGTTCTAGTGGAACACCATGTTACAAGGAACTGGCAATATTAGTCAGAGTAGTCGTTCACCAGAAGACCTGGCGAACCACGCTGTTGATTGCATCTCTCAGGACAGGTTATGTTTTGTTGCCAGTGGGTGCTGTACTATCCTCACTGCATATGATCTCATCACATATCTTGTTGCACAAGCACACATGAGATTGCCTGAGTTTGTCAGTCACCATTGCACACATCTTACCTCGTGCACCCACCAATACCAGCCGCACTAGCAGTGCATTGCGCTTGCACACGAACACACGAACATACACACACACAATGTGCATGTTCTCATATAACATGCACACCTCACCATCAAGCGATACACTGAAACTGACCCTGCAGTTCTAATAGATGGGTCACTACCACTGCCCCACCCACCCAACCCACACACACACACTCATGAACCAAAAAGCTGAAATGTAAAGATAAATAATCACACAGTCTGGTAATCAGTAATGTGCATAGTTCCCATCATGTGGTCTTAGTAAGTAAGTATGTGCACTGTTGGGCAACACAACAATATGGAAGATCGTGGTCAGGAGCGAAATGATGGCATAAGAACAATATGAACATGTGACTAATTGGTATTTTTTTAGCACAAATGCATTGTTAATAGGGGAAAATGAATTTCAGAATTATATGGAGCAGGAGACATGGACAATATATGGGGTCACCATAGAGGCTGGTGATGGTATAAACATCTAACTGTGGTGCGCAAAGTGTACATGCACCAGAACTTACATAAAAAACAAGAAGGGCAAGGATGACCATCGTGGCCATGGAGACATCAGAACACTTGGACAGTGCTACAGTCTGATAAAATGTTACTACTGCCTTTTTTCACCAACTGCATAAACCAGCTGTACAACGATGACCATCAGACATATGCCCGTTATGAGTTCTCTTGATTCACCTGACGTTGCACACAGCATGGTGCAGCTCTGTAGAAAAGAATATATCAACTCGTCACAGTGTATTTGTTTTTGTGTTCTTGGAAATAACAGGCAATTGCATACAGTGGCTTGGTGTTCTGGGTTCTCTTTTTAGCAGTAATCAATTGTTATGATGGGACACGCATTTCTGGATAATATATAAAACTAGACAGGAATGCCATCGGAGGTCACAACAGAGGTTAGTTAGATATAAGCATCTAAATGTGTTGACAGACATTGCAACAGAGATGACAGACATTGCGTATTTATTTACTTTATTAATGGGACAGGCACATTGACAAAATGCTGGTTTCCAGATGCCACCTGGTGATTCCAATGTTTATGTTTGCTACGTATGCTGGCACTGACACTGAAGATTTGAGACTTTGTAGCACATTGAACCCAATGCCATTAGAATGGTGTGTGCTGGGTGGGTAGTTTTGGAGGTGCTGCTTGTGCGCCAGACGGAAATGGATGCATATTGCAATTATGGGTGATTGCAGCAACAAGTTTACTTGCATTGGTTTTGAAAGCTGCCTGGTTGTAAACTGCAGGTTTCATGCAGCAGTTTTCCGCCAGTGGGAGATGTACATTTTATTTTACATTGTTTGTGCTAGGAATGCCAAGTCCCGGCAATATTTCAACCAGAGGAGATTATGCTTCACCTTGCTGATGCAGCTCGATGCGAACATGCTTCCACATGCTTGGACAGCATTTGCATCGAATGTATGATGCATGACACTTGTGGTTAAGAGCTATGCAGCTTTTAGAAGAAATGGGATTGGACTCGTTGCTGCAATACTTGCATCGATGCCTGGAGTCCTCTGACCCCAACATAATTGTATTGCATATACTTCTCTGTCTGGTGCAAAAGCAGCGCCGTCGAGCCCCCCCCGCCCCCACACACACCTTACTAGTGTCACTGGGTCCAATGCACCGATCAAGCCACTGTTATCAGCGTTAGCAATGTAACGGGCTACTACTGTTGCCATGATGCGAGAAGGATTTTGAACAAGGTGTAGCACTTTATGGGATTGTGGTACTTTATCCCGCAATGAGCAATGGATAAAAATATTTTTAATGAAATGGTAATTAACTGGTTGACAACGTCATGCATTTTGTGATTCGTGACTTTACATAATGATCGTGGAAAGAGGATCCATGTAAACTAGCAAGTACTAAACAGCCGTGTTGGTGGGCACAGCGGGACAAGTACCCTAGCACATCCAGTCACTTATGATTATTGGATTTCACAGGTCTCGTGTGCACATGGTCATCAGAGAATTGCAGCACCAGTGTTCTGAATTCTTTTTCCAAAAAAAAAAAGAGTTAGTACGGTGTAAGTATCTGAATGTGCAGTGCCACAAAAACATGCACCACACAGACAAGCCAGGGCACAAGGGATGGCCAATCTTGACTATGTCAAAATGAACAGTCTAGTGTCATGCTGGCATGTGACAGTTGACAAAACTTGCTGTTAAATAATACTGTAGAGTATATGATTGCATCACTGGTTGCATCACTAAACAGTATATACTTGAAAACGCATCTGCTTCGTTGTGGAATTGCTTGGCATAATTACTCAAGAGTGTTTCCTACATTAACCACTTTTTGGCCACATTTACATGACAGCATACAGGACAATGCAACATCTATGGCTGTTCTTTTTGGACGTCAATAGGTTTCAGAACCTGATATGTAATATGGAGGTGGCGGTGGTGTTTGGGAAGGGGGATGACTGAAGGCACTGCTTGTGCTCCAGACAGAAAGGTGTACCTAGTAATGTTGGTGGTCTGAAGCCTCATGGCAACAAGTATTGCGGCACTGTTTCCACACATTTGCCTAGTTGTAAACTGCAGGTTTACATAGACATCTCTGTGATGAAAACTGTGCAAAATTAACCTTTCTGTGCTCAAAATGCTAAGTGCTAACAACAGAACAGCCAGTGTTTTCAGCCCACATATGATGCTTGATACTTACGGTTCACAACTAGGCAGCTATTAAAATAAATGAAATTTAATAAATGAAATTTAACTTGCACGCTTCACAACTAGGCAGCTATTAAATTAAATGAAAGTTAACTTGTTGCTGCAATACTTGCATTGATGCCCAGAGTCCTCTGACCACTGACATCATTTTAATACATACACTTCTCTGATGCTCAGGCAGCATCTACCCCCCACACACACACACAGACACCGTACTAGCGTCACTGAGCTCAATATGACAAACAAGCCACTATTACCAGTGTTACTAATATAGCATGCTACTTCTGTTGATATGATGCGAGCAGGATTTTCTAAAAAGTGTAGCACTTTATGGGATTATGTTACTTTGCCAAGCAACCTGCACGAATAGAATTTTTCTTATGACTTGGTATTACGGATCTGGCTTGCCGACTTCCCTTACCTACATTGTTCTAACATGCCAGAGGCTGTTCACCTTGGAGACCTGCTGCGGATATGGGTACGGCCCGGCGCGAGACTTACACCATCTCCCCCGGATTTTCAAGGGCCAGCGAGAGCTCACCTGACGCGGCCGGAACCGCGATACTTTCAAGGGCTCGGGCCCCTCTCTCGGGGCGAACCCATTCCAGGGCGCCCTGCCCTTTACAAAGAAAAGAGAACTCTCCCAGGGGCTCCCGCCGGCTTCTCCGGGATCGTTTGCGTTACCGCACTGGACGCCGCGAGGCGCCCGTCTCCGCCACTCCGGATTCGGGGATCTGAACCCGACTCCCTTTCGATCGGCTGAGGGCAACGGAGGCCATCGCCCGTCCCTTCGGAACGGCACTCGCCTATCTCTTAGGACCGACTGACCCATGTTCAACTGCTGTTCACATGGAACCCTTCTCTACTTCGGCCTTCAAAGCTCTCATTTGAATATTTGCTACTACCACCAAGATCTGCATCTGTGGCGGCTCCACCCGGGCCCTCACCCTGGGCTTCAATGCAGTGAGCAAACGACTGTATTTCAACTGTGCACATCAGGAAGACTGTCTTTCTTTATGCGGGCCTTCCACAGTGCACATAATGTCTTCTGTTGAGGGAAAGTGTGGAAGGACAGTGGTCTACATTCCAATTTTCAGCTGTCGCTTTGGCAGCCCACAATATAGCAATAGACCATGGCAATGGTTGTTGTGAATGCCCCGGGAGTAAAAACAAACCTAACCAAAATATAATTACCGAACGACTGACTGACCACAACTACGACTATAATGACTAAATCATGGTGACGAGACGGAATCACGGATAATACAACTGAAAGTACACAGAATGCTTTGTAATAGAGCTACACACTGTATATATAGGGACATTCTCCCCATCTCCCCACATGGTACATCATGGCCCAATGTAGCAGAATGCGCATGAGCAGTAGGATGGCAAATGTTGTGGACTAGGGAGGGTAAAAGTGGGTTAAAAATCAATTTGCGAGTGAGACTATAGAACGGCAAAAGTAAGAAAAGCAGTTTTTATTGTTACAGTTGTATGTCAGGCAAGCTATGTGACTGTGCAAGTGGTTCATAGTTGGACGTTTCCCTTTAATGGAGCATCCAATAGGGGTGGATTTTAAACTTGCTGGGAGTGTTTTGAAGGGAGTACATAGTAGGGAGGATAATATAAAATCATGTTGTTCAGCCAGAGTATGGTCAATTCACAACCAGTCCAGAACATAAGATTGATCCCCTATCGGTTGCCCCCACCTGAAATATTTAAAGCCATGCATAGCATAAAAATAGTTCAATATGTGAGGTACCTGAAGCCCACCCAGATCTCTGAATCTGCATAATTTATGTAAAGCTCTACGGGGAGTTTTACCCAGCCAGATGAATTTAGACCATATAAAGCAGATCTTAACAAACCAGGCCTTGGGAAGCACTATATTTAACATGTTTAATGGGTACAGTAACTGTGGCAAAATGCTCATTTTAATAATATTAGTTCTGCCCTGGACTGACATCGGCAAATGTTGCCACTTTTGCAAATCCATCTCCATTTGCCGTATAACTGGATCCAAATTACATTTTTTAAGTTGCCGAATATCTGGGGTCAATTTAATTCCCAAATAAGACAGGGCCTGGGATTCCCAGTTAAGCCCTGAATTTGTTATATCCACTTTAGAGCAATCAGTGGTTAAAGGAAATACCATAGTTTTGTGTACATTTCATTTATACCCCAATATCTGTCCAAATTCTGAGAGTAGTTGCAATACTGAAGGAAGGGATGATTTCCAATCAGAAATATGCAGTAACACACTGAAAGTTTGTACTTCCTGGATTCCGCCCTTATACCCTTCACTTGGGATGGGGGTAATTATCTTATGAGCTAAAGGTTCAATGAATAAATTAAACAACATAGGGGACAAACGGCACCCTTGACGAGTATCCCTAGTCAGCTAAAAAGGTTGTGAAAGTTCCCCATTACAGAAGACTCTCACAGAGGGAGTAATGTATAAAATTTTGATTCAGTCTACAAATTCAGGAGGTATACCAAATATGAGAAGGACCAGAGAGCGTGGTCAAAAGCTTTCTTTACGTCCAGGTAGACCAACACAGAATCTGAGTTGGACTGCCCAGATGCAGAGAAAAGATGGAAAATGTTTCTAAAGTGCCACTTGAGTGGCAACCGGAAATAAATCCCACCTGCTCCTGACCAATCAGACAATTCCAAACCCTTTTATGTCTTCAGGCCAAAATAGAGGCGAGAATCTTGATGGCTACATTTAATAGGGAAATTGGCAGATAATTATCTGAAACATCAGGATTCTTACCTGGCTTTGGAAGCAAGACAATTTTAGCTTCAAAAAGATTAGTTTCTCTGACGTCCAAACTATATAAATAGCTGTATAGGGAGGTAAGAGTTGGCACCACCTTTAATTTAAATGTTTTATAAAACAGAAGGACAAAGCCATCTGGCCCAGGAGCTTTGTCAGACGACAATGACCGAATCGCAGTGGCCACTTCCGACTCCATTATAGGTCCCACAAGCAATTTCTGTTGATCCTCTGTAAGCTGCGGGAGTTCTATATCTAAAAAAAACTGTTCTAGAGCCTGTTGTATTGCTGGATCAGTTTTCGGTGCAGTATAAAGGCTATGATAAAATTGCCGAAATATTTCTACCAGTTTTTCCGGGTCTGAAACCATACATTCTGAGACGGGGTCCCTCAAGGCATTCACCCATCTTGCCGCTGCCTTCTGTTTAAGGTGCAGGGCAAGCAGTTTGCCGGCCTTTTCTCCTTGTCCTATGTAAGTTGCCCTTATGCTAGCTGCATCCCGAGTCCTCTACTTTTTTCTGTGTCTTTCTATTCTTGATGGTAGCAATTCTAATAAATTCCCCTCTCCAAATAACCTTTAAGGCCCCCACATCACATCTAACGCAGGTATCGAATTTGCATTCTCAACAACAGATTGATGTATAAAGTCTTTCATGTGGGATACAGTATCAGTGTCTGATAAAAAATGTGGGTTTAAACACCATGAGTTAAAATGAATAGGTCGCTGAGGAGGAATAATTTTCAGCTTCACTGAAGAGTGGTTGGACGACACCCAGGCCTGTATACTGGTGTCCAAAACATATTGCAGCCTTGAATGACTAAGCAAGTGTAACCCCCAGGCCACTTTTTAACAAGTTAGCACACCCCCATTAAAATCTGGATACTGGCACCCACATACTGGCATACCATTTACTTTTCAAAAGGTTGGTACCACCCTTGGCGTTAGGATGTATACCAGGCTCATTTTCTACAGGAAGAAAAGGGTGGGGGTACAAGAACAAATCACATGAACCTTTTGTAAAAATTACAACCCAGGTCCAGGGTGGAGGCTGCTAGACATGTGCTAGGTCTAAACTGCTGAGGGGTCCCCAGTAAATCCAACAACCAGAAGCAATAATCAGAATGTCCAGAGCAAGAACTGGGATTGTGCAGTATGACTTTATTCAACAGATGAGAAACTAAAGCAGAAGTTGGGTCCCATGGGTCCGTTAAGACAGGATAGGTACATCTCACAAACTCTCCTTGCATGCAGCACAGTTCATGAACACACAAAAGAACATCTTCTTCCCATTTCCCAAGGGTGCATCTAGTGGACGCCTGGCCATGCACCCAAACATTTTCCTCCCACGAGTGCACATTTTGTGAAACTAAGCCACACACTCAGAACTCTTCTTCGAACATAGGTGCAATTATGTGAAACTCAGCCACACATCTAAACTTGCAGCACTGACCTTTGCTCAGGTAAAACTGGTGCCCTTTACGAACCAGGAAGCCCTGCCTTGTAAGCTTTCAGATGGCGTTCCTCCCACCCTTTGCCCTAACCGACAGTCTCTGCTATTCTTCAGGGTTACACCATTAAAACCCCCATTCCCCACTGAAATGTTTGAAGTCCCACATCTTCTATTTCCATCACTCACTGGGATGATCACAAAACAAACTGCACTCTCCTGGGTGAACAATTTACAGAAATTCTCTCTCTTGGGTGAACTAAGGGCACTGACAGGTGCATTATGGCCTTATCTATGGGCAAACACATCCCAGAATGTGATTCCACTAAATATATGGAGAACTTGTCTCCTTAGAACAGAACTCACAAACTAGTTGTCCCATCCACTGGGCATGAAACAACAGAAAGAAAGGCACCTCTCCAGAGCAGCGGGTCAAAACAGTCTCTTAAGTTCTTTTCCAAGGCAGCTGAAACACACTAAGGATCTTTACGGGATTGCTTCTTAAATCCACCGAGGAAAAGCAGTTCCTTTCACATCACTGGGAGTAGAGATCAGGAAATCCTGCTGTAGGACTTCCGGTGACGTCACCGACTTGGATACAAGGGTAAAACCTAGCTCTGCGGATCCTGTGTTAAAAACAGACTCTCACAAATAAAACACAAAAATATTCAAAAAAGAATACCAGGGAGAGCCACAGCATTGAATGGGAAGCAAAAAAAGGACTGTACACCCCCCCAGAAGCAAGGATTCGTCAGGATTTTCTCACCCTTCATTAAGCTCTGCAGAGATTCAACCAAGCATGGAGGCTCCAAATGGGGTCTCCTCTCAACAACCCAGCAATGCTACCATTCTAGCAGAGTTGCAGGAATTCAGGACTGAGGTTCGTACCTTCCGGTCAGAATTAACTAAAGAAATCAGTAAGCTTTCATCTCGTGTTACTGAGGTTGAAGCACAACATACTGAATTAGGTGATCGGACTGACAGGCTGGAATGCATGGCAGTGCACCTACTAGATGAACAGCATGCTTTAAAAGAGAAATGTGAGGATTTGGAAAACAGATTGCGCAGGAATAATTTGAGAATACATAGGATTCTGGAGAACGAAGAAGGGAGAGATATTTTAAAATTTGTGGAGGAGCTCCTCTGCGACTCTCTGCAATCAGACCCAGCTTTTAAATTCTACATAGAGTGAGTCCATCAGGCTCTATCGCCAAAACCAACTCAGCCAGACAGATGACCTTGCTCCATCATAATGAATTTTTTAAGCTATACTACTAAACAAACTATCCTTACCAGAGCCTGGAGAATGAGGGATACTAAGTATAAAGGAAATGCATTTATTTTGACAACGATTACTCCCCATCTATTTCAACCAAGCACAGGGCCTATGCTCCAATACTCCGTCTTTTAAAGCAACAACAACTAAAATTTGCTACTCCATACCCTGCTTGACTAGTCATCATGTTTCCAGATGGCCCCCAAACATTTGAGACACCAGATGAAGCAACGAAAGCTCTTCAACTCAGGGGCCTGGTTCAATCCACCCAGGAAGACTCCTCACTCAGGAAAACTCAGCAAGGCCTTTGCGATGCTGTTTGGGACACTGCTAGGGATCTAGGTTCCAGAAAGAGACAGAGTCAAGCAACCCTAGAGGATGTGAAAAAACTTTTACAAAGATTTCGGTGACCTGCACCGGAGTGAGTGGTGAGAGAGGTTCTGCAGAGACTTAAAAACTGGTAACTTGATGTGGAGGTGACTGCATACAGGGACTACACAACGCAACTCGGGGAAGTCTGTTTGGGGTGGGGACATTGGGAAATGGAAATCCTGCTTATATTCCCAAGCTTATAGATGGGAAAAAGGTTAGTGAATCAGAAGGATGTTTCTGACTTTCCGTTGGATTATCTCCCCTTCCGCCCCTGAAGCTTGCTGATAGTCCTCCCATAGTTATTGTTTAATTATACCATAGCCCAGGAAAGGTGGCATGACTTAATGCATTTTTTGCAGTGCTACATGCCCATCTGACCATTATAGGGTCAGAAATCCATCCCTAAATGGTCGACGTATCCATAAGGCCTTACTGGAGATGAGGCACATAGGGACCATTTCCTGGATGTCTCTGCTCCTCATTTTTATTTCCAATGTGGCCTGCTGCACCACTAGGTACCAGGGAAATATTGGTGCTGGGGGCCCTTGGCGTTGCCTTGACACTTCCTCTCAGGGCGCATACATCTGCCCCTTCAAAGGAGAGGTATCTGTCCTCTCCCTACCTTGGGAGCCACTTAAATTTTCTGACAGGTTCAGAGACCTGTTACAGCAGGTACAATTTGCTGGTACAAAAAAGTTGATGCCCTGTTGGCATTTGGTTATTTTGGCAGGCCTAAAAGTACTGAGCATCATGTATAATGTTAAAATGCAACAGGCCTGCACATGTTTAGGCGTTATAGGCCTAGTGTCGAATTTTTTAGATCATTGTGTAGTTTTAAACACTCAGACAGTGTTATGGTGTTTGAAAAGAACAACAGGCAGACATTATAATTCGCTTATTTCAGTGACAGTACATAAAACAATTAATAATACAATATTATTGAGCATAGGGGTGAAAACGGGAAAGGCATAAGTACGGTAGGAAGGAGATATATTGTACTTTTAACACGCAGGAAATATGCATACAAGGACTGATCGAAGTAGATATGGCTAAGTCAACTGTGATTTTATCTTTAAATGTGAATGGGATTGGTAATCCAATAAAGCACTCTCGATTATTTCAGTTATTCAGAAAAGAGAGACCGGGGCTTGTTATGCTGCAGGAAACCCACATGTCCTCGGACGAACATAAAAAATTTCAGAGGTGTGGGTATTCTGTAGTAACTGAATCGTCCTATAGGGTTGGAAAAAGGAGAGGGGTGATGATTCTACTCTCCCAGGAGGTGCCCTTTGAAAAACAAAGTGAGATTAGTGACCCGGAGGGCCGCTATGCCATAGTGATTGGCAAGCTGTAAAACAAAAGCTACAAAAAATAGTAGACCAATCGGCACAACAAAACTATTTTATCTAAAGTTAAGACATCATGAGGGGGGGACCTAAGGCCTCCAGAAATTTAACAAGAAAATTGAGAGACCAGAGAACCAGAGCGAACATAATCGGCATGGTAGATCCTAAAACAGGGAGATCAGCAAAAAGACCCCAGGAAATTAGACTTATTCTACACCGGTTTTACCATGAGTTGTACACTAAAGAAGAGGAAATTCCCCTAGACAACGTCAAATCATATTTACAGAGTTTACCAATACCACAAATCAGCCCACTACAGGATGAAGCCTTGCTGGTGCCAATCAAAGAGGGAGAATTACTCCCAAGTTCTAAAAAAAAGCTCAGATCTTGAAGGTGCCATGTTCAGATGGGTAACCCTCTGAATTTTATAACAAATTCAAAAAGCTGCTACTACCCATATTACTCCCGGCCTTATATGCAGTCCAGGAGGGAGAACCCCCCACATGCCACCATATCAGCCATACTTAAACCCCCATAAAGATGTTAAACACCCCTCCTCATTTCACCCCATTTCAACGCTAAATTACGATGACAAAATGTTCATGTCAGCTATGGCCTCTAGAATAGACCATTTACTACCAGCTATTATTGACCCTGATCAAGTGGGCTTTATTAAGGGCAGACAGGCCCACGATGCCATAAGGCATGCACATTTCTTAGTAGATTATGCCATAGACAAATCCCTTTAGTGCTACTGGGGTTAGATGCTGAAAAGGCATTCGACCGGGTCAGCTAGTCTTTTTTATGGCAGACTCTGGAGCGCTTTGGATTCCCGGGACAATTTATAAAACCATTACAAAATATTTATGCCTCCCCTAAAGCAAATGTTAAGGTGGATGGAGCACTTTCAGATACATTCCAACTCTCTAGGGCACCATCAGAAGAATACTGTCCCCAATGTTGTTTGCTCTATATCTCAAACCCTGGCCATTGCCATCAGATCTTCTCGGACATAGAGGGCCTTCCATTGGGAGGTCGCCCACACAAGATATCACTATTTGCGGACGATATTCTACTGGCTCTTACTGAGCCCGAACAATCCATCCCAGAGGTATGGAAACAGCTACAAATATTTGGTAAACTAACAGGATATAAAATTAACAAATCAAAAACTGAGGTATTGACGTACAATTACCTCTCTCTCTCCCACTTCAAAAAAGACTTCCCCCTTTAAGTAGCACAGACAAGAGATGAAATACTTGGGAATAAAGCTCACAAGAAACCCCATTCATGCAGAGCTCTCAAATCTCGAACCTTTAACCCTAAAACTGACAGAAGATCTATCTCGTTGGGTCACGTCTCCCCCTAAGCTTTTTGAGTAGGATAGATATGATTAAGCAGAATGTATTTCCCCTCATATTGTTCTTTCTTTAGACAGTGTCCTTCACCCCGGCTAAAACATATTTCCAGACATGGGAAAGAATGATATCCTGCTTTATTTGGAGCGGAAAACGTCCCAGAATTAGATATTCTGTTCTGCAACTGGCCAGAGAGAGAGGGTGCCTTAACCTCCCTGACCTCAAAAAGTATGCGATGGCAGCACAGTTAAGGGTAGTCCTACACTGGCTAAATAAACAGTATGATGCACACTGGAAACAATTAGAAATAACCTGGGAGACCTATACAACACTCAGGAGCTCCTTTCTGGGACACCCCCCAAGTGCCAAGGGACAATGAATTATCCGAAGTTCACCAGGGAACCCTTAAAAATATGGCTTAAAGTCAGTAATGATTATTTTACATTCCCTGAAAAATTGTTCTTGGGAACACTGAAGTATAATGCAAATTTGACAGCAGGTCCCTCAGGCCCCTATGTAGTTCAATGGCAGAGATATGGCATTTTATTCATTTTCCAGTTAGTGGGCAGAACAGGTCTCCTTCCCTTTGTCTCCCTTCAGAAGGAATATTACTTGCCTCATAAATATTTTATTTCTTATTTACATCTTAAATCATACCTTCAGCCATATGAATGGTCACTCGTGGCCCTAAGTGAAAACCTTACCCAAATAATACAACTGTTACAAGCTTATATCAGAGGAATGACCTTGGATCACCTGATTAGTAAGATATATAAGGCCTTAAATGAAAGACAGGGAGACTCAACCAACTCAATCAGGTTTAGATGGGAACAAGAACTGTAGGTATCAATCAGTGAGCAGGACTGAAATGACTCTGCTTTACCAATGATAAAAATCTTTTTCTCACCATACTGGCGTGAATACATGTGGAAACTCCATTCTCGCTTCTTCCACACACCAGCCTTGCTGGCTAGTATGGGAGAATTAGGGAAGGGGGCAGTGTTGGAGAGAATGTGGGGATGATAGAGCAAATCAGAGCCATGTCCTTTGGTCATGTCCTAAGCTATCCAAGTTTTGGAAGGAGATCCTCGATGAGCTGAGTGCAATTTATGACACCACTGATTTACTCACTCCCACATTTATATTGACTTTTATTAAATCAAAGGGTCTGCGAATTGACAAAAACTTGCTGAAACAAATTTTAACATTTATAACAGCAGCCCACAAAATTATCACTAGACTGTGGTTTACAAATAAAATACCAACTAAAAAAGCCTGGATTGTTATGCCCAGGGACATATATGCCCTTGAGCGACTCTCGGCCAAGATGATGGACAAAGTTCAAAAATTTGATGTATAATTGCAAAAGTGGATATCATACCAACTAAATCATTATGATGAGTTTGTACCTTGAGCTATGTACTGAACATGTAATTTTGCTCTTCCTTTGCACTGAAAAGATACTCAGGATATGATCTGTGATGCTCCTTGAATTTTAATAGGAATAAAATCTGGGAGGGATAGGGGAGGGCTCACCGTGCTATGCCTGATTTGATTTGAAGGGATCACAGACTGAACTTAAAATGAGTAATTATGATTCTCTGGATACTGAAGTAACAAAATGTTAATTTATTTTCCTCTAATATGACTGCTACAAGTATACATGTAATGTATTGTGATGTTATCAACTGCTATTAATAAATGATGTATTGCTGCCTGTAAAATTGTTGCATTTATAAATTAAACAAAAAGACTAAATAAAAAAAATATATAAAACATGCAAGCAGACATCAAGGGAAAAAAAAGGAAATCCTGCTGTAGAAAGGTCTCCACCACTTCACTGGAAGCTGGAAATTGTACTCTACTGGACTGAGAAATGCTGGACCTTCAACTCAGAGCCCAGCTGGCAGTCCTTCTGCCACTCTCACTCCACACTCAAGCTCTATCTCCAACTAACTGAACATTCTAAGCTCCCCAGAGCAGCTGTACACAGAAAGGGGTTATACTGCTGTGAGAGTTCCGAATGACTTAATCATTCTTCTCTCAGGCTACCTAGGTAAACAATGATGTCATTTTGTAAGAAACCCTGAATGAGCTCCCTACCACTGCCTGCTACCTTCCTAGCACTAATACTGATAGGATTCTAGGAACCCCAGGGGACTGGGTGGTTACACAAGAAATAATCCAATCGTGAGAACACACCATGGGGGAGTGAATCAAACATATAAGACTGTTCACCAGGATGCAACATCCTCCAAGGGTCTAACAACCCCAGGGTCTCCATAAACTCCCTCAGGGCCCTGTGAGCAGGGGAAAGGCCCACCCTCTTTCTATAGGATCTATCTATATCATTAGAACACACCAAGTTCCAGTCTCCCCCCAGGAAACATGGAATATGGGCATAAGGAGCAAGGACCCCTGCCAAAGTTGGGGGAAAAAAGCAGGAGTGTCTACATTAGTTCCATAAATGGAGCCAACTATAATTTCCATATTGGCCAGCCTACCATGAGCAAATATGTACCGTCCCTCTGGATCCTTAGTTTCTTGAACCAGCTGGAAGAGCACAGATTTACCCACCAAAATGGCCACTCCTCTTTTCGGGGCATCACATTCAGCCCCATACGCCAGCTCCACCCATAACTTTTTCAGATACTGAATTTGGTCTGGTGGAAGATGCATCTCTTGTAAACAAAAACAAAATGCGGGTTAAATCTTTTTAGATGACGTAAAATGCAGTATTTCTTGGCATTATCCCTCCCCTCTTTAATATTCCAAGACAAAATCTTCCAGAACTGAAGCATATTAATACCGCATGTAAGAACATTCAATGTCAGTGATAGCCCCATATATCCCATGCCTGCATGAGCCCCTGCCCCCCTACCCTCCTCATTAAAGCTGGGTACTGATGAACCCCTTCCTTCCTCTCCCCCAGATCCCAAAGAGAATTCCCCCCCCAAAAGACTCCTTTACCCAGGCCATAAGCCTCCTCCTAAATGTGTGGACCGTAATTGCCAGCATGGAGGCAACACCTCTCTAGATTCTCAAACCCAGTCAGTAGGAGGTCCCCCAAATCCTTACGCAAAAAAAAACTTTATCTGGAAAAACATTTAATCTCCCCTTTCTAAAGTACTATTGATAATTAATCTCTTTAATAATTCTTTCTGTTGAGAGTGATTTCCCCTTTGAACTTAACACCTTCAAAACAGCACATCAAAATAACATTAATATTAGCCAGTGCACCCCTTAAATGTCTGAACGTGGCAATGAACAAATATCATAGTTGTCTCGTCACAGGTACAATTTTACAGTATTCAGAGAACCCAGGTCACAGGAACTGGGACCAGAACTAAATCTCCTCTCCAAACCTAGAATTATTAGTAGAAAAACTCAACCCAAATTACATACATCGGTCTCTGCAACAGAAAAAAATGGAACACTAGATATTGTACCCCCAACAATATTCTCAGTCCCTTAACCCAGCTAGCTACAGGGGCAGAGTCACAAGCAGCGCCAATGTAGAGAAAAGAAAAAATATATATATATCATATCCAACTGATTTTATCGTAAAGTAAAACATCCATGCCCTGGTCAGATCTGAACACTGCATCTATCTTACATCCATAGCACAGAACCACAGTGGAACAATACTATTTTTGTGGTCAGCTAATAGGGGGAGTATTTAGTTATTGTCCAAATACACTTTCCTACTGAAAAGTCCAGAATAAAACCAGTGTCCATAGATCCCGATATACCGCAAAGCTTAAACACCTGTAAAGAAAAACATGAAGCAGCCGAGTAATATAATGAAAAAAATAATTAACAAAGTCTGCCCATCAAAATGTCTTTGCTGCACTGCCCTTCATGCAGCCGTTTAAAAGTCTAGCAGTCTCATCCGCCAAAATCTCATACCATTGACAGTGTCCGGCTTAGATGAAAAATTGTAGTCCAGCAAGAGCACTATTCAAACTCAAATAATTAAAGTATAGACTGTTGCACTGATAAAACAGTGAAAGAAATCACATTGCCACAATACAAAATGAGCCAACTTGTAAGTCCAAATCAGGATGTTCAAAGCAGGGCAGCTTAATTCATCCCACCTTGCCAAACAGATCGGGCAATAATTTAATTCTATGCTGGCTTGCGCAGCTGTATCAAAATGATAAGTCCCCTTGTCTATTTGAATCTCTAGCTATCCGGGGTACAGCATGTGATGTTTAACATTAGCTGCCCATAACTTGGATTTTATGCTGTGATAAGTTGCTCTCTCTTGCCTCACCTTGTAGATCAAATCTGGCACCAGTCAGAGCCGTTTACCAGCCCACTGTAATTGCTCGATCTTCTTGGTGGCTTTGAGAAGGTGATTCCTGTCCAGATAATTCAAAACTTTGAAAATTAGTGGCCTCAGAGGTTTACCAGCTGTGGGCTTTGGTCTCAAGGATCTATGAGCCCGCTCGATAATGTAATTGGGGCCGTGCGGAGAGGGGCCAGCAATCTTAACGCAAAACATTTGGATAAAGTCCAGAGGGTTCGACCCTTCTTCCCCCTCTGGCAGCCCCAACAGTAATAAATTACTGCGCTGTGATCTCCCCTCCAGATCATAGATTTTCTCCTCTAATTTAGTCACTGTACAATGCAGGTTCACAATTTCAGGATCCATTCTTGCCAGGCAGTCTTTGACCGAGGATACACGGGCTTCCACATCAGAGACTCTGCGGGTGAGTTCTTTCACTGCAGCTTTGATTTCTTTAAAATCTTCTATTAATGACAGCATCACAGCCTTAATGGACTGTAGCGCAGCATAAGATTGCTCACTAGTAATCACAGGTGCTGGGTCTGTCGGTAGAGTAGGGGGGAGAGGTATCCTGACAGGGCTTCTTGGCCTCCTCCAACATTATGGTGTTTTCCTGTTCTCCATCAGATTCTTCAAGATACAGTAAAGCTAGTAGTTTAATATTTATTTTTATATTAGTAAGTTAGGAGACATAAAAGAAAATTTCAGATTTGGGTTCAGAGAGAACTCTGCAGAGCAGCTCCTACTCCATGCTCAGCATCATGTGATCTCGGCTCCAGGTACAGTTCTAGTGGCCAGAAAGTGTAAAGCTAAGATTAGAGATGCCAAGAAAAACTATGAATTAGGCGTGGAAACAAGAGTACAGGATAATTATAAAGCCATTTATAACTATGTAAATCAAAATAGAGCTGCAAACACATATTTGGATATCTTAATTAATGAAAAGGGTGACCTAACTAAGGATGATAAAGATATAGCGGAGGTTATGAACAGCTGTTTCATATCAGCATTTGGAGATCAGCTATCTGCCCCATTTCTAGATGTGGATGAGAGACTAAAGTTACCCTTTTCCATCACTGAATCTCAGGTTATGACCAAACTACAAAAAATAAATCCATATAAGGCACCAGGTCCTGATGGTGTTCATCCCAGACTGATCAAAGAGCTGGCAGTGGAACTGGCAGGGCCAGTAACTGCTTTATTTAAAACTTCACTAGAAAGTGGTCGGGTAGCAAAAAACTGGAGGAAGCTTTGGTGTCACCTATATATAAAAAGGGAGACAAAAAACTGTCCAATAACTACCGACCAATAAGCCTAACGTCGAACCTAGGTAAATTCTTGGAGGGCTTTATTAAAGAATATTTTTATTTATTTATTACTAGGATTACAAATACCTTTGAACCAAGGGTTCCTTTACAAAGGTTCTACGTCAGCAATGGGTGCAAGCAAAACAGTGGTAAGATACAATACAGGGTCAGGAAGTTAACATAGAAGTAAGCAGAGGTAAAATACAATACAGGTCAGGAGGTTAACTTAGTAGCAAAAGACAGTACATGTGTATAGACTAGCACAGTAGCAAACAGTCAGTGGCAAATATCAATGCACAATTAACAAAACGGGTGTGTATATATAGCAAGACACAAATACAAATAAAACCCATCCTAGGGGTGGCATAAGTGGAGCAAGGGTGGGGGATAAGAGGGGGAAGGCAGTCAAGGATTTGACATTGTCGTAAGTGCAAGAACAGAAAGATAAGTACTAGGTAGTCTGGGGTGGAGCAACAAGAGATAGGGTGATAGGGAGGGGGAGACAGGAGGAGAGAGAGAGGAAGGGGTGGAATGGTAGGTGGGAGGTGAGAGGGGTAGAATGGTAGGTGGGGTGGAGAGAGACGGGGAGTAGCAGGGGATGGAGGGGTGGGACAGAGATGGGGAGTAGCAGGAGATGGAGGGGTGGAGAGAAGTGGGAGGGTAGCAAGGGAGGAGAGAAGAGGAGGGAGAGGTGAAACAAAGCCGCAAGCCTAGGCAGAGCAGTCACAACTCCTGAGGTCAGTGAGGTGCTGGCGGAGTTCACGTTTGAATGGGGCAAGCTTGTTTTCAGCTGCAATTTCAGGGAAGGTTGTTTAGCAGCAGGGGGCCCTGGTGTGGAAAGCACGTTGAGCCTGGTTGGCACGCAGAATGGAACGATAAATGTTGGTTTGAGGAACTGGCGAAATGTGCAGTGACTGCGGGGAACATTAAGGCATGAGTTGCAGGGGGTGTGAGGTTAAGACAAATTTTCTTAGCCAGTAGGCAGGTCTGGTAGACAAGTCTACTATTTAGATTGAGCCAGCTGGATTGCCTGTAGAGATCACAGGTTTGCGTATGCTTCCCTGCACCTGTGAGAAGTCTACAACATTTGTTAAGGGCTGTCTTGACCCGTTTTAGGGTGATATCAACGGCAGCCCCGTAGAAGACAAGGGTAGGACTGAGGCAGTTATGGCTGCGTATAGCTTTTGGTAAGACAGCGACGGTGTCGGTAGAGGACCCCAATTCTTGAGTTGACTGATTTTGAGATGTGTTGAACATGTGAGCTGAAAGACATTGTGCAATCAAGGGTAATACCAAGGTATTTAAACTCCTGCACTTGCTCAAGTGGCTGTTCAAGTTCATTATGTATGGTGAAGTTTATGGATCTGTATTTGCTGTGAGAGCTATGGAACAGCATGGACTTTGTTTTTTTGTAATTCATCAACAGCTTATGTTGGAGAAGCCAGGTTTCAACTAGGCTGAAGTTCGTCTGTAGCACCTTGGAGAGCGAGACGGGGTCAGTATGGGAGGAATAGAGGACTGCATCATCGGCATAGAGTATTAAGTTATTATTGCAAGCTGCAGGAAGAGTATTGATGAAAAGGCTGAAAAGTAGAGGGCCAAGGATGGAACCCTGGGGTACATCAGAGTGGATAGGAAGGGCACTTGAGAGATAGTCAACGATTTTGACTTTTTGGCTCCTTGCTGAGAGGTAGCTTTCAAACCATTTGGTTACATCATTAGATAGCCCAAGGGAGGAGAGTGAGTGAAGCAGGAGCTGGTGGTTCACAGTGTCAAATGCCTTGGTCAAATCAATGAACACCGCACCCAGTAAGTGGCCAGTGTCAATCGCCTTATGATTATGGCTGGTGAAGTCAAGCAGGGCAGTGGTAGTACTATAGTATTTTCTAAAGCCACGTTGTTTTTGCGGGCAGAGTAAGTTATGTTTGTTGAGGAGTTTATTAAAACAACAGGACATGTTGATGAATACCAGCACAGCCTTGTTTCTGGCAGATCTTGCCAGACAAACCTATTACAGTTTTTCGAAAATATTAACTAGTGTCTTGATGGGTGTAACCTGGGGGATGTTGTGTTTCTTGACTACAGTAGAGCATCTGACACTGTGCCGTAATAGGAATTGATACAGAAACTGATAGAACTAGTTGTGAATGCTAATGTGGTGGCATGGATAACATTGTGACTGTATGGAAGCACACAACAGGTCAGAATTAGGGGATCTACATCAGGCAGAGCGCTGTGTTAAGTGGGGTCCCACAGGGATCCGTGTTGGGGCCTACACTGTTTAATATATTTGTAGTTTCTATGGTCTGTGAGGAGGGTGTCTGGATCGCCAAATATGTAGATGATACTAAAGCTGGCATGACTTTAAATAACCAAGAGGAAATAGATAAACTACAAACAGCACTAAAAAAACTAGAAGTATGGGCAGAAAACACATAAACTGAGCAGAAGTGTGCTGTTATGCACCTAGGTAGTAACAACTCATGTACAGATTACAAGATTACACGTTAAATGGAACACAACTCACAGTGACAACACAAGAAAAAAGACCTGGGTATTATAATTTCAATGATTTTAAGTTCAAAATACACTGCTGACAAATGGCAAGAAAGGTGCATGCAATACTACATTGTATTCACAGACATATCTGCAGTAGGGAGAGGCAGGTTCTAGTCGCCCTGTTTAGCTCCCTGGTGCGGCCACAGATGGGAGTACTGCTCACAGTTCTGGTCTCCAAGCACAAAGGCTGAGATCAGAATTCTGGAGGGGGTGCAGAGAAGGGCCACCAGGATGATATCTGGCCTGGAACACATGAATTATGAGAATAGGCTGGCCAATCTCGATCTGTATAAACTTGAACATAGAAGGCTCAGAGGAAAGCTCTGTCTAGTTTTCAAATCCTTTATTAATGATGACCTCTGGAACTGCTTAGGTTTTAAACTCAAAGAACAGAACTATGTAACTAGGTTGCATGACTTAGAACTACAAGGCAGTAGGAATAAAACAAAAAGAAGGGCACACTGGTTTAGTCAGAGGGTTATCAGTATATGGAACAGCCTTCCTTTAGATGTTATTGGTAGTTGTACCATGACTATCTTTAAAAATAGATCGGATACTCATTTTTCTGAATTAGGATTGCCAGGTTATCCCTTTGTGTATACGGCAAGCCTCAAATGGGCTTATGGCTCTGTTAGCCTGTACAAAAACCTATGAAACCAATGAAACCTTTTTGTTTCAATGTGATTTAATTTTTTGTTGAACTATGCAAAAATAAGAAAGTTATGAGTAAATGAAAAAAATCAATGTTTCTACATAGCTTTATTTTTTTTGACATTTTGACCCCCAATTTTCACCATGGACCCCATATTCAAATGTTTAGCATGGCGTTAGTCGGGTTAATGTTGCATGTTCTGTTTGAGGCAGTGACAGCGCACGATATAGTCACAATGTGCTGCTGCAGACCCATATTCAGCAGGTAGCATGCTCTGGTTGGAATGTGTTGTCCTAATATTGGTCAGAGCCAGCTGTGTGCTCATCTGGCTCTGAATATGGGGTTATAGTCTTTTTATTACCCCACTTTATGATCAAGACAGGTGGACTTCTTCACATCTGTCCAAAAAGTGATTTTGCACAGGACTGCAGAAACACGTTTGGGAGGGTGATTTGAAAAATGACACCTGTCATATTTATCAGGTGGGGTAAGAAATGGGCTATGTTGCACATTTGGGCCCCAAACCTGCAGCAATCACAAACCTATGAGTAAACATTGAGAAAATTCAACATTTCCTTCTAATGTTGTTTTTCTGACATTTTGACCCAAATGTTTCAACATGGCCTTTTTGTGAAGCAGGTAACTGAAATTTTTGAAATCCTGTCTGAAACATGATTTCACAAAGCTACTGGGAAAACATGTTTGGTGGAATTTGAAACATTTCACCTATCTGCTTCATGGGGGGGCGAGGGGTTAAAGAAAAGATCATGTTGAAAATCTGTGGCAAAAATAATGCAAAATGACAGTTATGAGTAAAATTTGAAAATGCATTAAATAACCATTTACCAAACTTATCTTGTTCTCAGTCAATTTGTGGTCAGTGTTGCAAGCAGCAGGACATTCTGGTCATCGGAAGAGTTTGGTGGATAATGTTAGCTGAGGGGTGTGGGGGTGTAGGGTGGTGGGTACTGAGAGGGAGCATAGTGTTCCTCTGCACATGGGCAGCTTTACCAAGAGACCAAGCTCCCAAGAGGTCTGGTGGGCCTGGAACACTTCACCGCCTCCCTAGAGATGCCTACAATAAGCCAGTCATACAAGTACAGACACACCCTGGTGCCCCTGTGCCTTAGGTAGCCACCACCACAGAAAGGCACTTGTTGAAAACCCTGTGTGTTGATGACAGGCCAAATAGCATAACCTTGAACTGGTAGACTATTCCATTAGCCCAGAACAAAAGATATGGCTGCTGGTATAGATGGACTAGAATGTGGAAGTGTCTTGGGAGTTCTAGAAAACAGAAGCAAGCCCCATCCTCCAGTGATGGTATGATCTGAGTCAGAGCGAGCATATGGAATGTTTGCTTTCTCACAAGTTTGTTGAGGCTGTGCTGATCCAGAATGGGTGCTAGCTCACCTGTCTGCTTTATTACCAGGAAGTACTGGGAAATATATGCCTGTGAAGCTAGGGCATTCAGGACTTGCTCTATCACCCTGCGCACAAGAAGCTCGGTCATCTCGCTCCACAGCATGGGCAGCATACCCTCTGGTACCCTGGAATCTCTTGGCGCTTGGGGTCAGAACAGTGGGACAGCCCTGAACTCCAGAGGCAGACCCAAACCTACCACCTCTAGAACTCACTTGTCCAAGGTAATCATGGACCATTGTGGAAAGGAGTGTAGGAGCCGACCCCCGACCTGGAGCTTGGACAAGAATGGAACAGGAGAGGGAATGGCACCCTGCAATCTATAAGTAGCCTTGAAGGGGGCTTTGGCCCCTCGAGTGGTGGAAGCTCAACCAAGGCTGACCAATTGAAAGAATCAAGGGAGCGAGAAGAACGTGAGCGCTCCTCTGATCGATGATGACGGTGCTTGTTAGCTTCTTTTGGTAAGAAGGGCTCTCACCGAAGGTCTGAAGGACCAAATACATGTCTCCAGGCAGTCTGTAGCTTCAGAACCCCCCCCCGACCCAATCAATGCAGAACTACTAAAAGCAGTTCTACAGGGGGAGGCTGGCTTATGAACTGGAAGAAAAAATTACCATAGTAATGTTGTTTCTTCTAATGGAGTCTTGCTGTATTCAGACATAATGCAGTTAGCCCCAGCACTTGAACTGCCCCGGAGAGGAAAGAGTTAACCTATGCAGAAGCATAGAACGTTGAGCTCGAGCTCGGTTTTCAAACCTCTGTCTGTGGTACTTCCCAGTGTAACCGTCAGATTCTTATGAGCACACTAACTAACATACTATAGTATGGAAATTGTTCAACATATAGCCAAAGGGCAAAAAATTCTTTTTGGGCCCAAAAGACTCAAGTCGAGAACCCAAGAAGGAAAAGTAGTGACAATATTTAAGTATAAAACACCAGAAAAATAATAACATCCACCCCACCCAAGAGGGAGGGTACAAGGTACACCAATGAGGTACAACACTGTACCTGCCAGCCCACTTCCCAAAAAAAAGGTTATGAGAGGGAAGGCGGGGGCGGGCGGGGGTCTGAATACAGCAAGACTCTATTAGAAGAAACAACATTACTATAGTGAGTAATTTTTTCTTCAAACAACATGAAGTCTTGCTGTATTCAGACATAATGCAGACTACCAGGCAGTTCCCTATGGAGGAGAGAATGCAGAACCTACTTTGGGAAGAGGCTCTGCAGTACTGCTGTGTTGAAACCTAGCATCACTCCAGCCTGGATGTCCAGGGAGTAATGCTTGGTAAAAGTATGTACTGTTTTCTAGGTGGCTGCTTTACAGATCTCTAACAAAGGTACATCTCTGGCCGCAGCTAGAGAAGCAGCTGTACCCCTAGTCGAATGAGCCCTCAGGCCTGAAGGGGGCGTTCTACCCAAATTGTCATAACAGAATTGTATACAAGAAACAATCCACCTGGCAATAGTTCTTTTAGTGGCAGGCTTACCTTTCCCCACTTCACCATAAGTGAGAAACAATTGAAGACAGTCATTTCTATGTGCCTTAGTATGCTTAATGTAGGAACTAAAGGCCCTCTTAACATCCAGACTGTGTAACCTTCTTTCACCTGAAGAAGAATGATCAGTGAAAAACACAGGGAGAGATATAGACTGGTTCAGACGAAAATCTGATACCACTTTGGGCAAGAACCTCCTATTGGTTCTTAGGACCACTTTGTCCCTATGGAAGCAGATGAAGTCAGGTTCAACTGACAGAGCCTGTAACTCACTAATCCGCCTGGCAGAAGTAATAGCTACCAGGAACACAGTTTTCCAGGTCAAGTACTTCAATTCGCCAAAGCCAGAGGTTCAGGGTGGCTGCATAAGCTGAGTTATGCAGACATTAAGATCCCAAGAGTGGGCTCCTAAAGGGAGGGTTAATGGAACCAGTCCTTTGAAAACTTTGTGAAAACAGGATGAGATGCAGGAAGAGCCCTTCCTGCTGAGAGGAATGCAGAGACAGCTGCTAGATGAACCTTCAGAGTAGCAGGCCTAAGGCCTAGACCATTCAAATGAACTAGATAGTCTAAGGTTGTGGAAATGTCTGCAGAATCAGGCAGGATGCCTTTCTGAGAGCATCAAATACCGAACCTTTTCCATTTGGAGTTGTAAGTTTTTCTAGTGGAAGGTTTCCTGGAGACCTTCACAATATCCAGAACTTCCTCAGAAAGATGTAGTGCTGCATATTCTAACTCTTCAAGAGCCAGGCCTTGAGATTGAGAGACTGGAGATTGGGGTACCAGATCCGCCCCTGGGAGGAGGACAGGAGATTGTATGTCCTGGGCAGAGACAGGGGACATGACACTGACAAGGACAGCAGTAGAGGATACCACGGCTGTCTGGCCCAATCTGGAGCCACCAGTATCACTGTGCAGGGTTGAGTCCTGATCTTGATCAGAACTCTGAACAGCAGAGGGAAGGGAGGGAAGGCACAGAGAAACCTGCCCTTCCAGTCCAAAATGAGAGCATCCTGGGGAACCGTCCCCAGGACTGGAGGTCTGCAACAAAACAGAGGAAGTTGATGATTGTCCGGTGCTGCAAAGAGATCTATCTCTGGAGTGCCCCACCTGGAGAAGATGACCTTCAGTATGTGAGGATCCAGGGACCATTCGTGGTGTCCCTGTGAAATTCTGCTCAGAGCATCTGCTAGTATGTTGTC
Organism: Neoceratodus forsteri; assembly: GCA_016271365.2. Lineage (NCBI taxonomy): Eukaryota > Metazoa > Chordata > Ceratodontiformes > Ceratodontidae > Neoceratodus > Neoceratodus forsteri. The sequence continues at coordinate 1,320,170,320 of CM057455.1, read as the reverse complement.
TTTCCCAGGAAGGTAAACTGCTACCAGAGAAGTCTGAAGACAATAGGCCAGAGACCACAGCTTCATGGCTTCTGTGCACAAGGCCGAGGACTGAGTATCTCCCTGCTTGTTGATGTACCACATTGTGGTGGTGTTGTCCGTTCTGACTTGGACCACCTTGACCTTGACTGAACCCGAGAAGCTCTGCAGAGCTAGAAAAACTGCCCTGAGTTCCAGGAGATTGATATGAAGGAGAGACTCTTGTGGGGACCAGACTCCTTGAGCTGTCAGGGCTCCCAGGTGGGCTCCCCACCCTAGGAGAGAAGCATCCATAGTTAGAACTACTGATGGGACTTGAGGGAGAAATGGAACCCCTTGTCCAAGGTTGTCCTGGTCCAGCCACCACTGGAGAGCTTGGACCAGAGTCTGAGTCACTGGGATCAGTTTGGTAAGTGAATCCTTCTTTTGAGAACAAAAAGACCTTAGATGAAACTGAATGTCCCTCATCTGGAACCTTGCTCCCTGCACCACTGCTGTGGAAGCTGCCATGTGGCCGAGGAGCTGGAGGAACTGTCTTGCTGGGCAGGAGACCCGAGGTTGAAAGGAGGAAGCGAGATCCACTAGGGCCTTCACCCTTGCCAGGGGAAGGAAGGCATTTGCTTGTACAGTGTCCAACTCTATGCCTATAAAGGTGAGAAGTTGAACTGGTTCGAAGACAGACTTTGGAAGATTGAGAAGAAACCCCAAGGAGCTGAGTAGGTCCTGGGTAGTTTGAAGAGCTGACTTGACCTGTAAAAGTGACTGACCCACTAAGAGCCAATCATCCAGATACGGGAAGATGGTGATACCCTGTCTTCTGAGGTAAGCCACCACTACTGCAAGGCACTTTATGAACACCCTTGGAACTGATGTTAGGCCGAATGGCATAGCTCTGAATTGGTAATGGCCTGAAGGCAACTCGAACCTGAGGTATTTTTTGTGGTAGCACCTGATAGGAATATGGAAGTAGGCATCCTTGAGGTCCAGAGTTGCTAGCCAATCCCCTGGCCTAAGAGAGGGAAGGATCATTCCCAGAGTTACCATTTGAATTTGGGCTTTGAAATGTGTTTGTTCAAATACCTTAGGTCTAGGATGGGTCGCCACTCCCCTGTCTTCTTTGGGGTAAGGAAGTACCTGGAGTACAATCCTTTTCCCCTGTGCTGAGTAGGAACCTTCTCTATAGCTCTGAGAGCTAGAAGAGAGGAAACCTCTGCCTCTAGGGCAATGGTTTCTGAGAGTGATGCAGGTGGAAAAGACTTGGCCCTCTTTTTTGGAAATTTTTTGAAGCTGAGGGCCAGTCCCTGGCTTACTACTTCCAGAACCCACTTGTCTGAGGTCACAGACTTCCAGGCCTGGAAGTAGTAAGCCAGCCTGCCTCCTACTGAAAATGGGAAGTCGACCCGGGCTGACACATCAGGGTGTCTGCTTGGCAGGCGCCTTAGACTGAGAGGAGGAGGGAGCAGCTCTGCTCATCCCCCTCATGCCCCTGCCTCTGAAGAACCCCCTCTGTGGGAAGGGAGAGGAGGCCTGAGCTTGGTAAAAAGGCCTTTGAAAGGGCCTGCCCCTGCCCCTAGACTGCTGCTTGTACAGAGTGGCCTGCCTTTCTTTGGCCTATGCACTCCTGTACATGGTCCTGTATTCATCCATTTTCTTCATGTAAGCCTCTGTCTGCTCCCCAAACAGAGAGTTACCTACTACAGGACAATCCATAGCCTTAGTCTGGGTATCCTGTGAAAGGCTAGTACATCTGAGCCAAGCATGTCTTCTGAGAGACACAGATGTAGCCATGACTCTAGATGCCACATCATTGGAGTCCACAGCAGCAAGAAATTGCATTTTGGATGCCTCAATTCCATCAGCAGCCACCTCCTCCAGCTCCTTGGCTAGCTAGGGAGAGGCCTGTTTAGCCAGTTCCAGAACCGTATCCCATCTGGATTTCTGGTACCTGGCTGTGTAGGCCATATAAGTAGCCTGCCTGAGTCCCAAAGAGGATGCCAAATACTGTTTTTTGGCCGTGGCATCCACTTTCCTGGAGTCCTTATCCGGGGGGTGTGAAGCCAAAGGAATGGTAGCCCTGTCACAGGCTGCAGCCTGCACTACCCCAACATGGCTGCAATGACTATAAAGGAACTCCGCAGCTGAGCCTAATAACAAATACCTCCTGTCCATTCTCTTATTCACAGGAGGTATTGAATTAGGGGTTTGTAAAATTTTGTGTGTCTGTTTCCCAAGGATTTATGAAGAGGGATACAGTCTTTTGGACTCTGGGATGTCCATCATTTCCACAAAATCAGGCTCTTCATCCTCCTCTGCAGCTTCAACCAAGGAAGCTGCAGGGTTTCTGCCACCTTTTTGTAGTACAAAAAATGTGAAGGGGACTCAGAGAGCCTGGGAGGAGAGACACCTGAGGGCCTGTTTGGGGAGATGTCCGGTTCAATGGGCAAATCCAGACCCCCCCTGGTCATCGTCATCATCATCATCATCATCCTCGGGATAGTCTTAATCTCCCTCCCACTCCTCATAAAAAGCGTTTGGATCATAATCCGGAGGAGATGGATCCGACCGAACCGACCACCTAACCGGCGGTACCAGTTCGGACGGAACCGGTCTAAGCGATTGAACAATGCTAATCGCTATGGCTATTTTGTCCGCGGTTGGAGAGTGCGATACCGGATCCGAACCGGCAGACTTACGCTTCTTTTTTGATGGAACTGACCCCTCAGGGTCAGCTCTCCTTTGCCTGAGGAGGTATCGCCTAGGTCAGTAGGCACCTCCTCAGGTTAACACCCTATTCGAATCGGGCTGGCCATCCGGATCCATGGACTTCTCGGCCTCCCTTTCCTTCAGCCTACTCAGTCTTTTGTCTAGAGTGGATTTAGGAAAGTTTTACAGATTGGCAGTCTGACTTGAGGTGGTCAAACCCCGGACAATAAACACAGATGAGGGTGGGGGTCAGCCTTAAAGGCCTCCCCACACTCAGTACAGTGTTGAAACCAGTGGGACTGGTTTTTCTTTTGGGTTTCTCAGACATGGCCAACCTAACAAATTACCCTATTGCAGCTTTCAAGCCAGGTAATACAACAACCGATCGGTTACAAACTGTGTCACGGGCTTTTAAAAGAACCGGCAAAAACCTCGGTTCTTTGAAACCGATCGTACGGAACACCACTCTAATCCAGAAATAAATTTAAATAGAATGGGTTGGTTCCAAACCGACCAACGGAAAGAAACCGAAGAAAAGAACAATTTCCAACTTTTTCACAGAATAAAACACAGTCACTACCGATCTACACACTACCTGTACCGTAGACAGAGGCTGGAAATCCGAAAATATAAAAAAATTAGACGGTTTAAACCAAACGCTTTACTTTTACTGATCCAAGCAGAGGAAATTTCCGGAGCGACTTCACTGTTAGGCGGAGTAAAGAATCTGACGGTTACACTGGGAAGTACCAAAGACAGAGGTTTGAAAACCGTGCTCGAGCTCAACGTTCTATGCTTCTGCATAGAGTTATCTCTTTCCTCTCTGGGGCAGTTCAAGTGCTGGGGCTAACTGCATTATGTCTGAATACAGCAAGATTTCATGTTGTTTGAAAGAACAGTTGGGTAAGAACTTACCATAACAGTAGATCTTTGAGGGGATCTCAGTCATCAGGTCACACCGTAGGAAGCTCATCATCAGTGAAGCAGGATCCACACAGAAGATTTTCAGCAGTACAACTGCAGCCACCCATGCCATCGAAGTCATCAACCCTTTAAAGGTGTGAGCGGCCCCGCACCCTCCTCAGTTCTTTCCCCAGAGACAAAGGGAGCATAGCTCTAGCCACAGTGGACCGACTGAGAGAGAAAGGTGCCCAGGCCTGTAAGAAAGGCTGGATACACCAGACAGCCAGTTCCAGGAAGAAGCAGGGGGATGGTGGGAGGGAAAGTAGACCTGATGACTGAGATTCTTTGAAGATCTACTGTTACAGTAAGTTCTTAGGTAACTGTTCTATCTTCCCTCAGGGTATCTCAGTCATCAGGTCAAACTGTAGGAATGAGTCCCAAGCAATTAAGGTGCAATTAGTCTGGGAAGAAGGCCAGCCTTAAACTTAAGACAGGAGGCCCTGCAGCACAGTACAGCCAAATCCTGCACGTGCTCTAGAGGCAATGTCCAGACTGTAGTGCTTGGTAAAGGTATGGATGGTACTGCAGGCGGCAGCTGCGCAAATGTCAGCAGCTAAGACCCCTCGAAAACAGGCCACAGAGGTAGCCATGCCTCTTGTGGAATGAGCATTGACCACTCCAGGCAATTCTTTGCCATACTTGTTGTAGCAGAACACGGTGCAGTTTGCCAACCATTTAGATAAGCATTGTTTAGAAACCAGGATGCCCTCTCTACATAGATACATAGATACATAGACAGTGTCAGCAGATAAGGGCCTATGACCCACCTAGTCTGCCCATTTGAGCTTGTAAGTTCAGTTTGTTTTCCTAGAAGTCTATTTCCCCTTACCCCTGACCTCTAGAATTCCTTTATGTCTATCCCATGCATTCTTAAATCCTGTGATTGTTTCAGCCCCCACCACTTCCTCTGGCAGGGTGTTCCACTTGTCCACCACACGTTCTGTGAAGAAATTCTTCTCATGTTTCCTCTGAATCGTCCCTCCCTCCAACTTCATCCCATGCCCTCTAGTCCTGAAACATCTTTTCGCTTAAAATAGTGTTTTCCTGCACCCTGTTCCTCCCTGTAAGATACTTGTATGTCTCTATCATATCCCTCTCCTCCTCTCCTCCAGGGAGTACATGTTCAGTTCCTTCAACCTGTCTTCATAGGACTTGTGATGCAACCCATGCACCATCTTTGTTGCCCTCCTCTGAACCTTCTCTACCCTGTCTATGTCCTTATGTAGGTATGGTCTCCAGAACTGTACACTGTACCCAGGTGGGGCCTCACTAGTGTCTTGTATAGCGGAATTATGACCTCCCTTTTCCTGCTGGTGATGCCCTGCCATACATCCCAGCATCCTATTTGCTTTACCTGATGCCTTGTCACACTGTTTCTACCTTGAGGTCATCAGAGATGACAACCCCAAGATCCCTTTCCTGCTTGTGCATGCAATATCCTCACCCCCAACTGATATATTGTGCCAGGGGTTTTTGTGCCCCATATGCATTATCTTGCACTTCTTTGCATTGAATTTCAACTGCCAAACCCTTGACCATTCTTCAAGTTTCTGCAGGTCCTTCTCATTCTGTCTACACCCTCTGGTGTGTCTACTCTGTTACAGAGCTTTGTGTCATCAGCGAAACAGTGAAATTCTGCCTTCTAGATCCTGTACAATGTCACTGATGAAGATGTTGAATAGGACCGGTCCCAGCACCGATCCCTGTGGTACCCACTGGTCACTCTTCCCTCTGTTGAGTGACAGCCATTTACCATCACCCTCTGTGTCCTGCCACCCAGCCAGTTACCTACCCACCACACTACTGTCCTGCCCACACCCATATTCCCCAGTCTGTGTAATAGTCTTCTATGTGGCACAGTGTCAAAGGCCTTGCTGAAGTCCAGATAGGCCATGTCCACTGCCCTCCCTGATCCACCTCCCTAGTCACCCAGTCAAAAAATTCAATGAGGTTGGTCTGACATGACCTCCCCCTGGTGAAACCATGCTGCCTTGGGTCCTGTAGTCCATTGACAACCAGATGTTCCACCAATCTCTCCTTCAGTAGTGCTTCCATGATCTTTCCCACTACCGAGGTGAGGCTGACTGTCTGTAGTTCCTGCTTCCTCTTTGTTCCCACTTTTGTATAAGGGACTACATCTGCTGTCCTCCAGTCTTTGGGTACCTCCTGTTTCCAGTGATTGGCTGAACAGGATAGCCAGAGGTTCAGCCACCACCTCTTAGTTCTTTAAGGACCCTGGGTGCACCCCATCTGGCCCCATTGCTTTATCAGCTCTTATTACTTCCAGTTCCTTCAGGACCCTTTCTCGTAAAGGGACTTGTGTCCATTTCTGCACCATTCTCACCCCTTGTACTCCCTTCAGACCCATTACCCCCCTCTTCCTTAGTAAAGACTGAGCAGAAATACCTGTTCAATATGTCAGCTTTACTGTTGTCATCCTCCACGTGGCTCCCATCCTCCCCCTTCAGTCTCACTATCCCTCCCTTTGTCCTTCTTTTTTCACTTATGTACCTGTAAAAGGTTTTGTCCCCTTTAACCACTGATTTTGCAATGTGTTCTTCTGTCTGAGCTTTGGCTTCCCTTACTGACTTCCCTGCCTCCCTTTGTTTCTCCTGGTACTTCTCCCTATCCCTTCTGCCTGTGTCTTTTGTATTGCCTGAATGCAGTCTTTTGCTTTCACTTTCTTTGCTACCTCTTGGAAACCATAATGGTCTCCTCTTTCTTTCTCTTGCTAACCTGCTTAATGCATAATTCTGTTGTTCTTATAATCCCCATTTTAAATACTGCCCACTGTTCCTCAATCCCTGATTCCTGTCCCATTCCCCTTAATGCCTCTTTCAAGCATCTCCCCATTTTCACAAAGTCTGCCCCCCTAAAATCCAGGATACGTGTTTTTGTGTGGTTTGGTTCTGCTCTTTCTGTGATTTCAAACCACAATGACTGGTGGTCACTGTTACCCAGGTGCTCCCCCACTGTTACCCCATCACACTGTCCCTGTTTGTGAGCACAAGGTCCAGTATTGCCTTCTGCCGAGTTGGTTCCATGACCAGTTGCTTGAGGAAGGCACCCTGAAGGGAGTCCAGGATAAATCTGTTCCTAGTTGATGCTGCTGCTGGGATGCTCCAGTCCACGCCTGGTATATTGAAGTCTCCAACCAGTACTACCTCACCTCTTGTCTGCCATCCTTGGATGGCTAGCATCAACTCCCTATCTGTTTCTTCCTCCTGGGCTGGTGGTCTATAGACCACACCTGTGCTGGATGGCTGGCCCCATTTTCCTTTCCAGCTTAACCCACAGTATCTCTCCCCATTTGTTCCTCCTGGATCTGTGTGGCCCTTATGTCATTTTTCACATACAGTGCCACTCCTCCTTCCCTGCCTGCTCTGTCTCTTCTGAATATGTTGTAGCCAGGTATGGCCATCTCCCAGTCATGGTTATCATTACACCAGGTTTCAGTGATGGCCACAATGTCCAGGTCTGACTGTACCATGACAGCCTCCAGATCTTCCATCTTGTTGCTAAGGCTCCTGGCATTTGCACACATGGCTTTCCATGATTTGACCTCCCTAGACTGCTTCACTGTTCTACTCCAGCCCCTTCCTTGCAAAAGAAACAAATAACTGTTTTGATTTCCTGTATTCCTTAGTTCGGAGCAGATAATATTTCAAAGTTCTGCGCACATCTAATGTATACAGCAGTGCTTCCAGCAAGGCAGCAGAGGGTCTTCTTTTGCCCTGGGGCCTAGAGGCTGCCACCGGCCTATTTGACAATCTACAAAAAGGAGGACACTGTCTACCCTTAGGTTGCGTGTGATAAAGGGAGTGGACAGACTGGATAGCCCTGTCGGATGCTTGCAAGTCATTTATGCTATCCTGGACATCTGGCCCAAAAAGCTTAGTGCCACTGAAGGGGGCACTAAGCACCTCCTTCTGCACATCAGAAGCAAAGCCAGAAACCCTTAGCCAGGAGTGCCTATGTAGGCAAATACCGGTGGCAGCAGCCCTGGCAACAGTGTCTGAGATATCACAGAGGGCCTGCAGGAGGTGTTTGCTGACATCTTCAGCAGTCTGCAAGCATTGAATCACCTCCTGCTTCTGTGTACCTTCTGGGAGGGCCTGGACAGCAGCCTTGCCCTTCTTCCAGCTGGTATTCTGGTACTTTACCATGTGGGACAGGTAACTGGCAATCCTCAGCCCAAGGGTGAAGGAGGCATAAACCCTCTTGCCCCAAAGATCAATTCTGCATGACTCTTTGTCTGGGGAGAGGGGGCTAAGGTGTTTGGGCACCTTAGACCTCTCATGGGCTGCCTTTATCACTACTGAATCTGTTTCAGGTTGGGCAGCATAGTGCGGAACCCCCTGAGGGGCATGGTAAAGTTTGTCTGCCCTGTGGGACATAGCTGGCACAATGTCAGGTCTGTGCCAGGCAGCAGTGGTAGCATTCATCAAGGTAGGCAGAATAGGAGGAATGATTTTAGGAGGAGACCCTGGAATCTCCAGTAAATCCACCAGCTCTTTCCTGGGGACATCTTCCTCCTCAGTATGGAACCCCATGGCTGAAAACAACTGCTTCATCACATTGAAGGAGGGGTCCTCTGGAGACCGAGGGGTATGTTTGACAGAGCCCTCACTGACTGAGGAAGCCGTGGACCTGTCTGAAGTGAGGGGTTCCTTCTCCTCCTCTTCCTCATCAGGAAGGATGAAATCTGGATGGTATTCCTCTGCAACGGTGACCTCTTCCAAGTCAAGGTCCAACGTCTGAGGCACCGATGATAGTCTACGGGAAGTGACCCATGGCCATCGAGGGGGAGTCGACGATGAAGCTGTCATCGATGGCGCAGGTGATGTGGGCCTGTATGCAGCTAGTTGGTGAACAATCACTGAGGAAACTTTTGTTAAGATCTCATTGAGGTCTATGAGCATTGAAGACTGCATTGACAGAGGAAGGCATATAAACTTCGGGCATCAATAGAACTTCATTTAAACTAGTTAGGAGGAGGGACAAAGTGCATGCACTTACACATACCAGGGATAAAATATCCAAAGCCACAAATTCAGATCTGAACTGCTTGTTATTAAATGCCAGAAGTTTGATAAATAAATTTGATGAACTGAGATATATACTGGTTAAGGATAGAATACACATTTGAACTATCACAGAAACATAGTGGGACAAGGAAGATGTCTGGGATAAACAGATCCCTGGTTATATATTATATTCAAGAGGCAGGATTAAGACTAGGGGAGGAGGAGTAGCACTATATATATCTGACCACTTGTCATCAGAACAAGTAGAAACTACTGACTGGGACCCTCTAGAATTACTTTGGATTAAGCTTACCCCCACAAAAGGACCTAAGGTTGACACAGTAGTAGTGTATAGACCCTGCTCATATATTCTCCATGAGGAGATGACACTCCTGGAAAAACTACACACCATAACAGATGGAGCAAATTGTTTACTTATGGGAGACCTGAACTTGCCAAGTATAGATTGGACCAATCTTACAGCTCAGTCTGCTGTAGAGCACCGCTACATGGAACTCTTTAGCCTAGCAGGACTTCAACAGTTTGTGACTGCAGGTTCCAGAGGTGACCACACTTTGGACTTAGTTCTTTGTAATATGCAGGAAGCTGTACAAAATTGTACAGTTTCCCCCCATTAGGCTCAAGTGACCATAATATGGTTCATTTCACCTTACTAAATGACTTGGGGAACATTAAGGGGGATACTATTATTTACAACTATAGCAAGGCAGATTGGAGTATTACGTGGAGAGATCTGGGAACCTGTGACTGGGAAGAAGAGTTCAATGATCAATCTTTGAATAAGATGTGGGATACTCTAGCAAGTAAGATTACCTTACTAGTTAACAAATATGTCCCCCGAAACAAAAAATACAGCAGCACTAAAATGATCCCGGTATGGATGACAGCCAAAGTTAAAAGATGTATTAAACAAAAAAAGAAAGCTTACATAAAGGCAAAAAAGAGCAATCAAGCATCATGCTGGACTACAATATCGCAATTTACTTAAACGCACCAAAAAAGAGATTGTACAGGCCAGAAAGAGGTATGAGCTATGGTTAGTCAATAAAGTTAAAGATAATCATAAAACCTTCTACACTTATATAAATAATAAAAGGGGAGGAGTTAAAACCATAGGCCCATTAAAGCAGGAAGATGGTATTACTGTTACTGACAATGGTCAAATGGCCACCAATTTTAACACATTTTTTACCTCAGTATACAACAATAAATCATGTAACATAAAAAATCATTTAATTGGAAGGGGCGAACATGATGTAGTAATTGATTCTATCAAAGTCAGGGAGAGACTGCTAAAATTGGATCCAAGAAAGGCTCAGGGACCAGATGGGTTGCACCCAAGACTTATCAGGGAGATGGTTAATGAATTAACTGGCCCTATTGCAACTATATTCCAAACTTCCTTGGCCCAGGGTGAGGTGTTAGATGCGTGGAGACTGGCTGACGTTATTCCTATATATAAAAAGGGGTCTAAACATGTGGTAAGCAACTATCGGCCCATAAGCCTAATTGCTGTTCTGGGGAATGAATTAACTGGCCCTATTACAACTATATTCCAAACTTCCATGGCCCAGGGTGAGGTGTTAGATGCGTGGAGACTGGCTAATGTTATTCCCACATATAAAAAGGGGTCTAAACATGTGGTAAGCAACTACCGGCCCATAAGCCTAACTGCTGTTCTGGGGACAGTCATGGAGGGGATTATAAAAGATTTTAGGGTACAATATATGTAGGAAAGGGGGGACACTGACTAAACCCAGCATGGCTTTGTCAAGGGACGTTCCTGCCAGACAAACCTCCCAGAAATGTATGGAAAGGTTAGTCAGGCATTGGATGAGGGGGGCTCTGTGGATATTATCTTCCTAGATCTGTCAAAGGCATTTGACAAGGTACCACATGGGCAGCTAATTGACTCCTTAATTGAACATGATATTCCAGGAAACATTACCAAATGGATTGCCTCTTGGCTAAATGACAGGAAGCAAAGAGTCTGCATAAAGGGTAGTTATTCGGACTGGTCCAGTGTCACTAGTGGGGTGCCACAGGGTTCTGTCCTGGGGCTGGCCCTGTTTAATGTTTATATATCACCTATGAAAACTAAGGGAGAAACTTGGATGTCCAAATTTGCTGACAACACAAGGTTAGGCCAACCGGTAAATAGCAGAAAGGATGCAAAAATACTACAAGAAGCACTGCAAGTACTGGAGGACTGGGCTAGAATGTACAAACATTTAATGCTGATAAGTGCACAGTGATGCACCTGGGCCACAAGAATCCTAAACTCAACTATAGTTAAACGGTTCCTTATTAAGAGAAGTAACTGATGAAAGGGATCTGGGAGTTAGAATTTCAAATGACCTTGGTTGCAAGATACATTGCAACCAGGTAGTCAAAAAGGCTAGTGGAATCCTAAATTGTATTAAGAGGCATAATAAGAGTAGACACCATGATGTTCTCATTCCACTCTATACTTCACTGGTCAGACCACACATGGAATACTGCGCACAACTATGGGCACCAGGGGGAAAAACCAAAATACGAGCACTGGAAAGGGTACAGAAAAGGGTGACAAAATTAATCAGAGGGGCACAACACCTGGAATATAGTGAAAGATTGCAGAACTTGGGTATGTTTAGTCTTGAGTATTGTAGGCTCAGAGGGGATATGTGCTTCGTGCACAAAGCCTTTTCTAACCCAGACTTGTGGGATATGTTGAATCTAGATATCAGGGAACAAAGCCACTATACAAGAGAACACCCCTTGCAGATTAAATGTAATAGGTATCGTAACAACAGAAGGAAATACTGGTTCTCTGTTAGAGTACCAAAAATCTGGAATAGCCTCCGTTTTGAGGTAGTGGCCAGAAAAACTACTGAGGAATTTAAGCATAGCTTGGATAGAAACTTAATTAGTACAAAAATAATGGGATACTAAATGGCGAGCAATATGGACTACTAGTCTTCTCTGCTCTGAACCACCTATGAAACCTATGAGGGATTGACGGTGCAGAGAGTGCCGACTCACCAGAAGGACCCTTAAGAGCCTGAAGGCCATGGGCCTGGAGAGGGATCAGGCCTCAACAGGAGGGCCACTGTCAACGATCCTGTCATTGACGCTTAAGGGGCAGATGATCCGTAGGTCGATGACCGACCACCCTAAGAGTCGGGCAGAAGCACTGTTGGCATGGGTCTGGTGGACACAGAAACCTGGACAGTGGTTTTATGCAGCTGCGCAGCCAACAAAGAACCCAGAGAAAAAGAAGGAGAGGCCACTGGGGAGCGGGACCACTGCTGGGGGGAGTGGTCCCAATTGCGATATTTCTTATGTCTTTTCCCCAAGGACTTGTCTCGGGTCTTAGAGGCCTGGGAGCTCGATGACCCTGCCGGTGACTGGGAGGCTGGGATCCCAGAGTATCCCTGCCCAGAACTGGCTACCTGTTGTTCCATCATAAAATGTCTGAAAGCCTTCTTGCGTCACCTGAGTGTTGTTTGCTTAAACTTCTGGCAGGGTTCACAGTTGGAGACTTCGTGGTCAGGCCCAAGACAGCAGATACAGAGAGAGAGTGTTTGTCTGTGGAGGAAATCTTCTTTCCACAGTAGCAGTGGTGAAAGAAAGATGTCGAAGGATTGACTCTCGACATAAACAAAATAAAGAAATCTCTCTTGAAAAAGAGATTCTAAGGTAATATATTGAAAAATGCCATAGGCAAAAAAGGCACGAAACTGCATTGGAACTTCTTCGGAGACCCATGTAAACAAGTCGACGGTGGGAAAGCACTGAGAAAGGAGCAGTGCCACTCATGCCTTTACAGGGTTGATAGCCCGGATAGCGTGGGCAGCCCCAGTTGCACTGCTGAAAATCTTCCATGTGGATCCTGCTTCACTGACGGTGAAGTTCCTATGGTGTGACCTAATGACTGAGATACCCCCCAAAGAAGATCAAAAGTTACCGTGGGGGAGGGATTAGGAGGCATTGAACTGGTATAACAAAAGGAACAGCGCTGGGGGTAACTGGACACCATGGAAAATCTTCAAATATTTGGAAGGACGGGGAGAGCAGCACTGGACCATGAGGAATGATGTCAGGCAGAGCAACAGCATGGCCCACAAGTAGGCAAAGGGTGAGGGTAAAGGGGACTACAGTGGTAAGGCCACTGGACCAGGGCTCAGGTTATGGCAAGCACTGGCTGTTGGCGGTATACCATGGTCCAACCCCTGTGTCTGTAGCAAGCAATCCAGTATGTCAGTGGGCATAACACCTCGCTCAACCAATTTATATTGTATTCAAAGCAACACTGTTGCAGGGAAGCTCCACACCCCCAGTTAAAGCATGCTGTATTTCGGCATAGCAAAAATGTGTAGTGGCACTATGGAACATTTCAGGCCACCACACTCTTCTATGACTATATTTGGCCCCTGTGTTTTATAACAACTTTAATGTTATATGAAATAAAATTATCAAGTTGATGTGCTGCTCATGTGCTGTATATGAATACATCTATAAATATGTGCCTTACCCCCTTAATAAAAGATGTCTTTAAAAAAACATTGCTACTGCGATGCAACATTTAGTTGAGAGTGGATGAGGCCTTGTTCTGTCACTTTAGGCCAGAGGAATTCTAACTCTCACATGACATACAAATTTAGTTTTTGCCGTATTGGTCCTTGTAAGAACAGATCCAGAAGCAAATGGTTCGATACTATTTACTGGACCAACATAGATGTTATAAAAAGAACAAAGTGCTTAAGCTTTCAGACTAACGAAGTCCTCGGAAGCTTTCGGACTAACAAAGTTCTTCCTCTAAAGCTTATAAGCTTCTGAGGAAGGACTTCGTTAGTCTGAAAGCTTAAGCACTTTGTTTTTTTTTTCTAACATCTACGTAGGTCCAATAAAAGGTATCAAACCATTTGCTTCTGGATCTAACTCTCACATGGTAAGAGACCTCGCCCCAAACATCATCCAGGGTCAATGAGGTGCAACAGGAGTTCTCATGCTGCAGCTCATGTTCTCTTATTACTGCACTGCTCTGACCTTAGTTGGCTTTCAGCTACAATATTTGCAGGCCATCCAATGGATTGCTGGGGGACATTTTCTTTTCCCTGACAGGGACAAGGATGACTGTATTTGATATGGGGCTTCTGTAACAAAATAAAGATAGAAGTTGGGTGGTTAATGGTGATCTCTGTTGACCCCGCACAACACAGGAGTGAATATGCAATACTGCAGCCAGCAAGACCCTGTGGTGACATGACATGGCAACAGTGACATTAACACCACTTTGTAATCTGATGCCTTGACTTGATTCTCCTTGTGTAACCAGAAAATACTGGCAACAGGACGAATTACTCTCGCTGACTTGCAATACTGTGATCACACTCCCTCTCTTGACACCACTGAACATAACTTGCTGTATACCTTGGATTATTTAGTGTATGGTGGTTGTTATGGTTCCCAAGCACACTGGATTACTAGTGGATCAAGTTCATATGCAGAGGAGCCAAGGGGTCGGCAGATCCCTTACTTTTTTAAACTTTGTATTTATGTATTTTGTAAGCAAAACTTAAAACATTCTCCCATGGAAGCAGTACACCAAATACAGGCACAATCTAATTCTTCTCTTATCAAACGATGAAGAACTACCCCTTTACAAACCATACAACATAAGGTACCACATCACAAACCATACAATGTAAGGTACCCCTTCACAAACCATACAACATTAGAGGAAGTACAAAGATAGACGGGAACTGTACAGGAAGAAAATTAAATAATATGTAATAAGCACAAACTCCAGTGTACCATACAAACCAAATTAGATCACTGTACTTCCCCATTACAATTTAGAAGCCAAGACCTAACAACTAAATTATCCCCAAGAAAGACCCTAACCACTTTGTAACCTTAAGGTAAATAACATTTAAATATGTCTCTCAATACTATCTAAACAGTGCCACAATATTTCAGCTTTAGTTATAGATAAAATCACCTTAAGACTGACTAATCAGCCTAATAAAAATAACAGTCTGCTTCTGATAACTATGCATTACACGTCTGAACTGCAATAAAAATTAAAATCAGGCTACAGTTCAGAAATGGTAATAAAAAAATACTGCAGTCCAATATTCATGAGAAAAGTCTCTAGGAGCTGTATAGCACAAAAGTCCAAAGACTCAGAGGTAGTTGGCCCCCAAGTTCTAAGGCAGAAGGGGCACAGTAAAGTATTTATAACATAAGAAAATAAAAATTGTGGGTTTCAAAGCATAAAGAGTCCAAACCAAAGTCCATACTCAATCCCGAATCCTCTTCATCCCAGCAACTTACCCCCAGAAAATGTCAGTAAAAAATAAACAGGAACAGACAGCTTACCTCATTACAGGCCAAAATTAGAGTTCCACCAGCCTGCCCATGGTCAGAAATGTCAGAATCTTCGCCTTCCACATCAGCCTGCTCACTTTCGATCTTCCTGAGTAGCCGACCTGCATCTTTTTTTTTTCTTTTTGACTCTTTTTTTTTCTCCCTGGTCACCAATCTCAGGGAACTCCCTCAGACGACACCAACTGGTTTCTTACGCCTGGCCTGAGACCCTCCTAACCTGGGTCCCCCCGGTGCTTCAAACCATTCATACCTTACCTACAGGAGTCCCCCTGGCTTGTACCCCCCAGGGTGGGGCCGCCTCCACATCTATGGTGCTCTTTTTGAATCCAATTTCACTGTAGGCAGGGTAAGGGTAGGAGGATATCAGGAACCTAGGAGAACAGGGTGCGATGGTGGGCTTGGGGCCGTGGTGCATTGTCATCCTCCCGGAGATTGCTTTTTTTTCCTTGTTCTACGTGATGCGCCCCGACAGCAAGCGTGGATGTACAATGATGTCCAGGGAGGCACGCATGCTCCCACGTACACTATGCCAACATCTGCCATGGCCCACCACCAAACATTTCTGAAGGCAAATGGCTCAATACCTCCCAGCCACCGCTGGGAGGCATACTGCTGCTGAGGTCTTCAACCCTCTCTCCTCGGAGAAGGTGAGCTGTCATTGGACACTCAAACCTTCTCCCTGGCCAACCCCTGGTGTCTCGAGCTCACTCCCAAACTTGGGTTACCAGTGTGGTGCAAGGTGTGGCGTCCAGTTCCTCAGCGCCACTGGGCTGGCCCTCCAATCTGCATTTGTAACATCTAAATGATTCTCCATGCACAATAAGGCTGTGTCTGGATTGAGAGGTTGCTGTGGCATTCAGATTCAGCCTTGTTTGCGTACGGTGAACCATACACAATCTTTTGTAGTGCATGGTGCTCTTAACACAATCTGTGAACAAGTCAGAATGGTTAGAACAAGAACTGTATCTACTATTTCAATAGTTTAAACTACAAACATGGAATAGTCATTTTCAAACATTTCTGAACATATTTCATTAACTAGCAGTCCGTTATTTGTTCGTATCACTTGGGGTTGTCTCAAGCAATACACTCACTGAACTGCATCTTTATGTCTGCTTCTTGATTTGATTACTCTGCAGAAAATACGAAAATAAAAAACAGAGCTCACATTCAGAGACCAGAGTCATGGTTGAGTGAGTTAGCCATGCACGGGATGTTCAGTGTTGTTGTGCTGCAGTAGTGAGATCACTAGTGCAGCACAACAGCATGATGACGTAGCTACTGCAGCAAAACAAGGAAATTCCAGTAATGGATTTTCATCGGCAACAGCGTTCCACCATTCGCTATAAAAAGGTTATGCCGTGGCATACCACGCAAAGCTTAGCCAGCAAAATAAAGCTAGTGAGTGATATCCAGACTCCACAGTACACCCTGAACTCTGTCAAAGGTCTTTCATCACAAATGGGTACTATAGGAGAGATTGGGGAACAAAAAAATGGCAGCCTCTCCATATCTCAGATTTACTTTGCATTGGGCTACAGCCAAAGCTTGGTGCTGGTCACCCACCCCAGTATGCGCTACCACAAAAGTACAATGGACAATTCTGTCAGTCGGGGCCTGTAGTGAAGTGATGCACTCATCTTCTGAAATTTCCAAAATCTGCGGCAGAAACATATAAATAAATGCTACCCATTCTTCACATTCTGAAGCCTCTGCAAACCCGATTACCCTACTATTCTTATCCCAGGCCATGTTTTCAAGTGTTTCAATGTGCTTCCTTAAAGGCTCATTTTCCCTCACAAATTGAGCGGTAGCATCTACATCACTCAAAACCAGCTGCTGGAACACAGAATGGTCTGTTTGAGGGAATCAACCCTTGTTTCTAGGGCTGACATTTATCCTTTACATACTTCAGAAGGCACCATAACTGATGAAACTGAAATTGCTGCTCAGTTAAATGATTATTTTATTAATGTGTTTAAACCCAAGTATGCAGACTATTCACAAAAAATAACAACTGATATTCCTTTTATCCCAATACCAGAACAGGAAGTCATTGATAGTATTAATTTATTAAAAACTAGTGGGTCACCAGGTCCTGATGACATTCCACCAATATTTGTTAAAAATTGATTGGACCCTTGACATTACTGTTCAATCAGTCTTTGTACACTAGTACTATTGTACCATTATGAAACAAAGCCATAGTTATCCCCCTGCATAAAGGTGACAGTAAAAGCCTAGTAGAAAATTATAGATCTATAAGCCTTATTGCCGTATTCTGTAACTTGTTGGAAAGGATATTAAAAAACAGAATTACCATTCACCTGGAAGAAACAGGACATGTAGACATTTATCAGCATGGTTTTGTTAAAGGTAGATCATGTCAGACTAACCTTCTACACTTTCTGGAACCAGTCAGCGAAGCACTAGATAATGGTTTATCAGTGGATATAATATTCTTAGACTTTTCCAAAGCATTTGACTCTGTATCACATCAAGTGCTTATTAAACAACTTGAGCTCTTAAAAATTCATCCAGTAATTATAAATTGGATAAATGCTTGGATCGGACACAGCAAATCTTGGTTAAAGGTTATCGGTCAAACTGGGGCCCGGTTACTAGTGGGGTTCCCCAGGGCTCAGTACTGGGTCCTATTCTCTTTAATATATTGATGTCCGCTATGAGTCTTCAATCTAATACATGCTGGCTTGCCAAGTTTGCTGATGACTGCAAATTGGGAAGTATAATATCCGATGCAAACTCAGCAATTAATTTACAAAGCAATTTAACTCATCTGGTTGAATGGTCTAAAAGAAACGATTTACTGTTCAATGAATTAAAATGTAAAGTAATGCACTTGGGTAAGAATAACCCTTGTCATACATATTCAATGAATAATATAGATGTTCAGACGACTAATCAGGAAAAAGATCTCGGTGTTACTCTATCTTACTCTATCTTAAGATTTATCCTTTGATGAACACATAACTAATGCTGCAAAAAAGGCAATAAAATATTAAGCTGCATCTTAAGAAATATTAAAAGTAAGGACAAAAATGTTATCATCCCCTTATATGTTGGACCTGTTAGACCTCATTTAGAATATTGTTCCTCTGTAGTTGCACCATATTTAATAAGAAATAAAAAACATATAGAAAGGCTACAACGTAAAGTGACAGAAAAGTTTCTACATTACGAGCAACCGATTATAAAACTAGATTAAAAAGAACAAATCTCTATTCTATGACATATAGAAGATTATGTGGAGAGTTATGTCAGACATATAAAGCTTTCCAAGAAGATGCAATTCTTGAAACAATAGGCCTAGTTAGACATCTATCGTTGGTAAATACTAGATCCCATTCATTAAAATGAAAAGGTACCCAAAATAACACTGTAAGAAGAAACATGTGGTTCACTCAAAGAGTGGTAAACACCTGGAATAAACTTCCTGCCAATATAGTACTTAGTTCTACTCTTGACTATTTTAAAACAAATTTAGATCTATACATGGGTGACACCAAGTTCGAATTCCACCAATGAGAATGGTGGCGAGTCCATTAAGGGTAATCTACCCGCTGAACTCGTACAAAACCTATGAACCTACGTCATTCATGGGGTCACAGCATAACGTTTTTTGCCTTTGTCAGATATAGGTTCACGAGCTAGCGCAAAATAGTATTTACCGTTGGGAGGTTTGCCTCATTTTCAGACTCTACACCTAACTATAGATGGGCTGGGTTGCTTAGGCTGCGCATCCTTTGACTTCAGTTTTAAAAATTCTTGACTGACCACAGTTCCTTTCATCTTCCCCATAATATAAAGCAGCTCCAACAGCTGAACCGTGGGTGTGTATGCAGAAATAATGCAGTTTAACAATAAACATTTGAGCAGGCCCGCCAGCGCAGCAGTAGTGTTACCGGTCGCAACGCTGACGACTTGGATTCAGGAATGAGGCTGAGACGTTGGAAGGCAGCTGGGGAGGAGGATTGAGTGTTTTATGGACCACTCTCCTCCTCCGGGGAGGGTTGGGGAGCTGCTTGTGTTCGAGTGGCCCTCTGCAGTAGCCAGGGGTCCAAACACCTGGGACTGATTTCATTGGGAGGCATGGCAGACGTATGGCTTGCCATTTCCACATTACTGCATGCCACGCCTCCTTGGAGGGAAAACAGAAAATGGAGGTCCACCTGCTGCACAATGACCACCAGACCCACATCACTAACCCTGCACCGCCAACCGGGCTCCTGCTCTTGTTGTTCCATTCAGTCTCTGTCAGGGGAAAGGGGGCCCCCCCTGGTGGCCCCATCCCTTGGGAGTAAGTCAGGGGGTCTTCGGGAGTGAAGTACGTCCCAGGGCAGGTAGTGAGGCAGAGCTGGTGTGTGTGCATGGGTTGTTGGGGGCCGGACGGACATAGAAGGTAAAAAGCATGGTGAATACAAAATGATAATAATAAAAACAACAACAACAAAAAAAACATTTAAGTGAAGTCGAGAGAGAGAGAGAGAGAGAGAGAGAGAGATATCACAACAGACACATCTGCTCCCATCTGCTGCTAAGCTATGCCCATGTACCTACTCATAGTAGCTATTTTTAGCCTAGTCAGACTTTTAAAAGGGAACATTTTACATTTTTCCAAGGGTAAAAATGCAACCCCCTTAACAAACGGATACCTCCTTAAAATAATTCTGGATCTGCCCACACAGCAGACAGGGGATATGAGTTTATTCAGCTTTAAAATAAGCAGATTTTCTCCCTGGTATCTCCAGGTCAGGTATGTAGTACAGAGTCTACAAGGTATTTATTTGGTATTCAGTAACCAGGTAAGCCCACTGTGACAGGATGCCCCTTTTACAGGGGCAATCTAGAATTAGTTACTGTACATAAATATTACAAGATCAACATACCAGGAATAGCAGTCACACGATCATACTTAATAAGACTGATACAACTTATAAGGGAGACAATATCCAGAGTATTAGTTACAAAACAGTCCAAACACAAGGGACAAAATAATAACAGGATTCTCAGAGCAAGTATCAGGGGCACAAAATATAATGCACAGTAGCCACTAGCTATGATCAACAGACATGGTGAAGTCAAATCAGTTTTTTTAAAATGGGATTGGGAAAGTCACAAACATGATTGGCTGAAACACATCACATGACCGTGCATTAAGTAAGCAATAAGCCACAACAGGGTGTGCATTAAAGAATTCTATAAAATGGGCATAAACAAAACATCCAGTGATGTGATTGGTCAATAGCTGTCCAGACCTGTGCAGTAACTGACCAATACCTGCATGGGTCTGGAAAGTGATTTGCAAGTCTTGGAACTACACTGCTTCTGAATTCTCAGTAACTGTGACAGCTGGGAAAAGCAAAAACAAGATTTGGCTAACAACATGAGTGACTTACTTGGCAGCCAATTTGAGCTCTTTGATGGGGCAAACCAAGCTGTCTGATGTTAGAACCAATTTACCAATGATGATTCGTTTATTCTTAAATATTTATTTAGTTTTGTGTTTCTTATTATTTTGCCATTTTATAGACAGAATAACACACTTCAGGGCTTGCGGTTATTGGGTAATTACTGCAGCTCCCCACCACCATGGTTGTAGGGCACTCAATGTCCAACCCATGAAATTGGTGAGGCATGCAGTAGTACCAACAACTCATGCCCTATAGCACTTTACTTAACGCACACACCAGGGGAGGAGGCATGGGCTGAAGGTCGAGTGTCTTTATGCCACTGGGAAGTGCATTCAATACTTTAATGCACACCCTGGTGTGGCCTATTGTGCTTAGAAAATGTCCCCCTGCTCTTATGTATTATGTAAATTTAATATGATTTTTTTTACATAAAATCATTTGTTTAAATACATTGTACAAATTAAGTAGTCTCTGATTTTGTAGTTAATGAGGTTTTGTTGCCTTGGTAATGAGAGCCTGTACCTAACCGTGCATGTCTAACTTTCTAATTCATGGTCATGTAATGTCTCTCAACCAATAAAGTTTCAGGATTATTCCTTGCCATTTTATAAGACGCTTGAATGCATATCTGTTAAGTGTTATTGCTCACTTAGTACATGGCTAGGGCCCAAAAGGGAGCTGAAGTAGCAGTAAATAATATCTGCTGGCAACATGTTGTGCTGGTATCAACTGAGGTTAATCAAGAGATTCTGATAAAGCTTAAACTGAACTAAAGAGCATCCAATTCAGAAAACCTTTTATGATTTAGTGAAGTTACAGGCAAAGGGGAAAAGGCTCAAAATGGATTTTTATGGTATACTTAAGTGGCTTTTCACATTGTGCATATAGAAGACATGCAATCACTAGACCTAAAATATGAAATTTATCTTCAAGTGTGAGGGTCAAGACCATAACTTACAAGTGGCAGAGCCACAAATGAGTTCTGCAAGTTCTGCACTGCTGTCAGTGATAATAAACTACGTATTTCGAGTCATCCCATTGCCTTTTCTATTTATACATAATCAGTTTACAAGTTATTATTTTTAAATCTGCTGTTTGTTGTGAAGAGTTACCTGTTTCTCTTTTATTTGAATTGCTGGCTTTATGACAGGGCTGGGTAAGACCCTGTACCATTTGTTGTACAATGAGAGTTAAAAGCAAGGATCTTTTTTCTGTCTTCTCCTATTCTGTCATTTGCCCATCTCTTGTCTGTCTGATTGCGCAATCACATTTTCCTTGTGGAACCTCAGAACTGGCCACTCTGATGGTTCCACAACTGCCCCTGTTATCTCCCTTCCTTCACTTGCTGTTTCTATTCTTTCTTTCTCCCCTTGCTTCTCGGTGGTTAAAAAAATATATATATATATATACACACACATATGAATCTGTATGAAAATATATATATATATATATATATATATATATATATATATATATATATATATATATAATATATACATGAATCTGTATGTGAAACTAGGATCCCTTGGTTTGTACATGTATATAGTATACTGTGGAAATGAATGTAAAAAGCTATTTAGGTTTATCTGGAACACAGGAGGTGCATTTTGACCTCCACAAGCTTGTTTGCAGAGCTGTCAGCAGGAAAACCAGCTCTGGCTAGAATGTCTTAATTTGCTGCACCTGTTGAGACGACTGGATGTAATGGTCACTGGAAAGAAATTGACAAAGTTTGGTACATGGTGTGAAAAAAGGAGATATATTTTATTTATTTATTTATTGAGATCTTGGATTAACACCTTTGAGCAGAAAGCTCTTTCATAAGTTTCACATCAAGTATGACACAAACAAGAATACAGATATGTTCCACAGATACCCACACAGCAAGAAACAATTGAACACTGTCTCCAGGCATGCATTCTAACAATAGTTACACAATCTAAGCATGTAGAGAATGCAGAGTCAAAATAAGTAAGCAATAAGACACGACAGGGTGTGCATGGAACAGATTTTACTGCACGGCTAGGGGCGTAATGAGGCACGAGGCCTTGGCCGAGTGCCTTTAGCTCTCGGCAGTAAAATCTGTTCCATGCACTCACCTGGAGTTTCTTATTGCACTTATAAAATGGGCTCTGTTTTAAAACTTTTACATTTGGGAAAAGCATGTTTATATGTAGAAACAATAGATTTACTTATGTGCATTTATGATCAAATAGTCCTTCCACTCACAACAAATGATGTCACTGATGATGTCATTGTATTGTTGCCTACCTTCTTCTTCCTGTTTTTTTCTGTTTTTCCCCACATTCAAGATATGGAATGTTTATCATAGAATGTTTACCATGGAATACATGGATTCAAAATTCTGCTCAGTTCCATTGGCAGAATGTTTTTCTGCTAACACTCTGTATGCATAGACAACAAAGGCCTTTGTTACAGCCACAGCCTCAGTTATCTCTCTGTCAGGACAAGAAGAAGAGAGTTACCTGATGAGCAGGTAAAGATAGAAGGGGAATTTTTCACTGTAAGCAAAGAAACAGTTGTAGTGAAAACTATAAACAATACTTATTGTTTCTAATTTGTTCATGTGTGTAAGGAGAGTGTGATAATCAAGGAAACTACCGTGAAATTAATTTGTTTTATATTTTATTTAAGGTAGTTTTATTTTTGGGCCCAGATGAAGTTTTTTTTTACAGTGTAAAGGTAGCAGCCATGTTTGTGGTGGAAGATCAGTTCTGGCTGTAGGGGGCTAACTGAAATGCCTGTGTTCCAAATGTCCATTGATCTGGTTTCCAGACTCTTCACAGTCCTTTTTTTTAGCCATGTGTAAACCATATTTTACACATAAATAACAGCCAATCAGATTCCATGATTTTACCCTGCCATTTTATAAAGTCTAACATTTCACTAGGTAACGGTAATATAACATGAGGATGCTTGTTTAAAAAGGAGAATTGTACAACTAACAACGTAGGCAGATAACTGGATTGTGCCTGAGTCAAAGAAAGAAGGACTTAATGAGAACACGATGCAGAATGTAATAGCCAGGTGAAAACATCTTATGAAAGAGCAATGTTTGGTGAGAGAGAGAGAGAGACAGAGACAGAGAGAGCTTGAGATTTAAATTTAGAGATACCCTCAGATGAAGGACTTTGTTTTGCTTGAACTGCCTGTACAACAGCTATCCTGCACAATTTTAATTTGTTATTTTATTGTTATTGATAATAATAAAATGCTGCTTGTGAATGTTATGACTTCTCCTGTTTTGCCTGTGCTTCCTGACCTATGCCTTGACATAATTTCATTCTGGGACTTGATTTTACTCAGAAAGTTCTATTTCCAGAAATGTAACTGTAACTTTCTTGAGAGCAGCAGATTCACCCACTTAACCAAACCACCCCATGCCACTACATAAATCAGACATAGCATGTGTCTATTAAACATATGCCTCATATTTTTACTAGTGACCTCTGTGACATCACCCACAACTTCATCATTTGTTATATTATGAGGTCACAGACCACTCGTAAAATATCAGGCTTATTTTAACGAGGCCCATACCATATCCCGTTTTTTTTCCCCCACAGATCTATCACCACTGGTAATTGATGGATTTATTTACTGTATGTATGTATGTATATGTGTGTGTGTGTATATATATATATATATATATATATATATATATATACACACACACACACACACATACTGCTATGTATGCCATAGAAAATTGTCTAGTACGATAAAAATTAAATGGGATATGGGGAACCTACAGGCCAGAGACCTGACTGGATGTGCTCCACATGTGCTCCTGCTAGACAGTTTTTATTTCGACTACAAACGTTGTGCAAACGTATCTATTTGCTATGAAAGTTTAATAACTTGCCAACTTCCATCCTAATGAGCACTGCAAGCCAAGATTCAATACGGGCAAACCGAAGGGAGCGACTGGAGAAGGCCTTAAGCAGCAGCAGCAGCCATCAACAGAGCTCTTGTAGCGCTCAGGCACTGGGAAACTAGAGGCCGCGGGTACAGAGCTGATTTAGACCACAGTACTGTAAGCTGTGCGAGCAATGGACTTAAAAACTGAATGCACACTGCAATGTCTGGAAAACCAAGATGCACAACTAGAAACTTTAACCACCATGATAACTGAGGCTCGCAATAGCTAATACTGACTCCTGCTCCACCAAGACTTTAGCAGTGGTAGTCAAACTCACCACAGAGAACACACAGCTGTGCACCAGAATGGAGGCCTTGGAAAATGAAGCATGGTCCTCCCATCTTAGGCTGGTGGGAAGTTGACAACATTCTGCAGTATCTCACAGACTGATTGCGGTATAATGTACAGCTCCCTGAAGACACTGAGGTGCGTCCCTTGACAAAGGCTTATTGATGTGCATCCCTTCACAAAGGCTTGACTGAGTCGTGACGCACAGGGAGCAATGACTAGAACATGGCCATACCAGGCTACACTCAGTTCAAAAAGGATAGAGAGGCGAGGAAGGATGATGGGGGTTGTGCTGTATGTGAGGGAGTGTATCAGGGCAACAGAAAAGCAAGGGAGCCTAGGGGTACAGGATGAGTTGGAAGTGCTATGGGTCACCTTGGAGACAGAGCCAGAGCCACTGTTCACACTGGGGTTATATACAGACCTCCAAAACATGGAGAACATTTGGATAAGGCACTGGGGGAAGCCATCAGCATGATGGCAGAAAAGGGGGAGGTGCTGCCAGTTAGAGACTTCAACCTGCCAGATGTAAAATGGAGCCTCCCAGCCTCGGCTAGAAGCAGGGCCATCCTAGACACCCTGTAGGAGGTGTTTCTCAGGTAACTTGTCAAACAGCCCACCCGGGATGAGGCATTAGTGGACCTGGTGCTCACAAATAGGGACAGTGTTGCAGACATCAAGGTGGGATGCTATCTTGGGACCAACAATCACCATACAGTGTGATTTGACACAGGGGCAGCAGAGACAAACCACACAAGGACAAAGGTCTTGGACTTCAGGAGGGCAGATTTTTTTTCCGTAAAGGTTTTTAACCCTTTGCAACAGACTAGATGGCTACTCAGCCATGTCCCTGGGCACTGTCAACTGTCCCATGCCTCCCCCTCCTGACTGGGGGCTTAGTTCCCCCATGGATTCCCTGCACGGCGGGGCCAGGGAAGGAGAGCCATCCCCTCTGTGAACACATCCAGAACTGGAGCAGCAGGGCGGGTTGCAGTGCCATGGGAAGAGCTTCACAATGCCCTAGTCCTCTCATTTTCATCCATCCATCCTGGGTCTGTGGCTGCACAAAGGACGCATGTGTGTTGATGTGCGTATACATTCCAGAACAATGGCTCCTTCCACTCTCCCCTGAGCTATGTGTGTCTCCTGAGTGTCAGCACTACAACCAGGCCTTCACCTGGTGGCAGCCAAGAGCCGGGATGATCCACCACCCCAGCCTGGGAGAGGACAGCTGCCAGACAGTTGCTCAATCCTCTCTCAGCCCGGAGACCCAAGTTGTTCCCAAACCAGGCAGGCTTGGAGGGCAGATTTAAAAAATGGATGAATGTCTCAGAGATGCCCTAGTGGAGGGAGGGGGACTGCCAGGGTGGGGTGGAAGTACAATAGGGCAAATTAAAGGATGACATAGTGAAAGCAACAAACCTCTGCACAAATGAAGTGAGCAAACACAGGAAGAAAACCAGACCACTACGATTCTTGAGGGAAGTGGCTGTGAAGGTAAAGGCTATGGGTGGGACGCTGCTCACGAGGTACAGGAGATACAGTTGGAAGGGATATAGGTAGGTACCCAGGAAAAGCTGAGGAAGCAGGAAGGCAGTGAGGGGGAGCAAAGACACCTAGAGAGGAAAGGACAGCCAAAGAAGTGGTTAAAGGGGACAAGATCTTTTTCAGACACATACGTGAAAAGAGGCAGACAAGGGGAGGGATTGTGAAGATAAGGAGGGTAGGTGGGGAGACCGTGCAGAGAAGGATCAGGGAAAAGCAGATATTCTGAACAGATACTTCTGCTCAGTCTTACAGTGGAGAGAGAGAGGGGGATGTAACACACAGAAACAGCAGGATCAGTGTTGGGGGGCACCAGTTCATTCACAGAGGAATGAGTCCTGATAGGACTTGCAAATTTGAACATGAATAAGGCTATGGGGCCCGACTGGGTATATCCAAGGGTGCTGAGGGAGCTCAGAGTGGTACTGGCTGCACCTCTGACAGCCTTATTCTTCAACTCATTGGAAACAGGACACAAGTGGTTCCAGAGGACTGGAGGAGGGCAGATGGCCTGCTTCATAAAAATGACATGCGGGCAACTACAGCCTAGTCAGTCTAATGTCTGTTGTGGGGAACTTAATAGAGACACTATTAAAATAAAGCCTACTGGAGTATCTTGAATTCAGCTGGTTACAAGACCCAAGGCAGCATGGATTCACAGAGGAGAAGCCATGTCAAACGAACCTGATCAATTTTTTCGAATGGATGACAAGGGAAATAGATCAAGGTGGAAATTGGATGTGGCATACTTAGACTTCAGCTAGACCTTCAACACCACATAGGTGGCTTGTAAGGAATCTGGGCAGTTTGTGGGTGGGATTCAATGTGGCAAACTGTGGTTCAAAACTGGTTGATTAATCGGAGACAGAACATGATGGTAAACAGCTCTCACTCAAATGAGAGGAGAATGACCAGAAGTGTACCTTAGGGCATGGAAGCAAGGATAGCTAAAAAGCTGGGGGAGACATGAATCTACCAAGCCTTTTCCCCCAATGCCTGTGTCATTGGCCATTTTGCAGGGCCTAATAATTTGAGGGGGACCGGACTCCTTATCCTCCCAGTGGTTGTGCCCTTGCCTCAGGGTTTAGTATTGGGACCAGTTCTCTTCAATGTCTTCATAAATGACATTGCAGAAGAACTGGAAGAGAAGGTATGCCTTTTTGCGGATGACACCACAATCTGCAATAGGGTAGATACTCCAGAGGGGGTGGAGAGAATTTATAGAGACCAGAGAAAACTTGAGGAGTGGTTGAGGGTTTGGCACCTGGGTTTCCATGTGAAAAAGTGTAAAATCTTGCACCTAAGACACAGAAACCCAGAGGTGGTGTATAAAATGGGGGGAGGGGAGGTACTGATGGTCATAAAGCAGAAGAGGGACCTTGGGGTTATGATATCTGATTACCACAAGGTGCTGGGGCAGTGCAACAAGGCAGTAGGCAAGGTCAGTGGGATGCTGGGGTGCACAGGAAGGGGAATCATCAACAGAAGAAAAAAGGTAGGGTTACCACTATATTGATCATTGATGAGACCCCACTGGGAGTACTGTGTCCAGTTCTGGAGACTACATCTCAGGAACGACATAGACAGGGTAGATGGTGTACAGAGGAGGGCAACACAAATGGTGCAGGGCTTGCGTCATAAGCTCTATGAGGAGAGACTGAGGGATCTCAATATGTGCATTCTGGAAGGGAATAAGGAGAAGGAAGACATGACAGAGACCTATAAGTACCTTATGGGGGTGAACAAGGTACAGGGAGGGAGTATTTTTCAGAAAAAAGGTGGTAACAATAATAATAATATGCTTTATTTTTACTGTGCCTTTCTAAAACCAAGGTGCCTTAACAGTAAAATACAAGCAAAAACAGGATGCAATAAACATAAATACAATAAATACAGGGTTTCAGGGATTCAATAAAACAACATCAGGTAATGTGAGGCTTGATGCCACAGGTGGTCCTGAGGCCCGTTTAAATCCCTCAGCGGTCAGCCTTACTGAGCTGACGGGTAGAGAATTCCAAAGTGCTGGGGCCGCGTACATGCATGCATGGGACCCCGAAGATTTTAAGAAAACCCTTGGAATCTCCAGCAACCCCTCATCAGCCGAGCGGAGCGATCGCCTGGGGCAGTAAGACACCAGAAGCTCTTTCAGGTAGTCTGGGTCAAGTCCATGTATGGCTTTATATGTCAGAAGTCTGACTTTAAAGGTGATCCGCCACTCTACTGGCAGCCAGTGTAGCTCGCACAGCACTGGAGAAATATGACAGACTCAAGGAGTACCAGTCAATAACCAGGCTGCAGCATTCTGCACTAGCTGTAAGCAGTGTATATCAACTCCAGGTAGCCCTAGATACAGGGAGTTGCATTAATCAAGGCACAAGGTCACAAAGGCGTCGACCAATGTAGACAGCTCACCGGACGGAACTAGGTGCTTAATCCTGGAGATGTTCCTCAGATGGTAAAAGGATGATTTGATGACTGCCGACACCTGCGATCGCAGTGTCAACCTGTCGTCAAAAATCACCCCCAGGTTTCGCACCTGTTCAGAGGTAGAGAGCCGGGAACCACCAAGAAAAAGTCCCGAAGGTAAACCAGCTCCCATCCCCTCTATCCAGTGACCCAGGTCCACAACTATCACCTCATTCCTTTTTTTGAGTTCAACCTCAGCTACCTCGAATTCATCCAATCCTGGATTTCAGTGAGGTAGTTGTTAAATGTCGAGAGAGCTCTATCCTGGTCAGGTGCGAAAGATAGGCAGAGATAGATATCATCAATATAGCAGTGAAACCTCAGCCCATATCTTCTTACAATGTCTCTGAGGGGCAGCATATACACTGTGATCAACATGGATGACAACACCGAGCCCTGAGATACCTCACATGACAGAGAGACTGGGTCGGAGGAATAAATCCCCAACACCACTCTCTGAGTACTGCCAGTGAGAAAAGATTTAAACCACCTGAGGCCCATACTAGACAGACCACAGATGAACCTCAGGTGTTCGAGAAGAACTCCATGGTCCACAGTGTCAAACGCTGAACAGAGATCGAGAAGAACCAAGATGGAGCAGCTCTTCTGATCTCTCACCATCAGGAGATCACTGAGCACCCGAACCAGTGCAGTCTCAGTACTAAGCCTCTTTTGAAAACCGGATTGGAGTGGTTCATAAATGTCATGGATGGTCAAATGGTTCTCCAGTTGTAGGGCCACCACTTTCTCAATCACCTTCCCCACAAAGGGAAGGTTAGAGATCGGTCTGTAGTTGGCATGGCAGTCTGGGTCCAAAGAAGATTCATTCAGGAGGGGTGTTACCACAGCTTCCTTCAGGGAGCTCGGAAACTCACCCATCTCCAAGGAGCACCAGACTATCCGTGCTAGTACCAGGCCACTAGTATCACAACAACCCTTAATCAGGTAAATTGGGCCTGGATCCAAATTACAGCATATAGGGTGCATACCCTGGACAATCTGCATGACATCAATGAACTCTGGCTGGTCAAAGAAACTCTAGGAGAATTGAGGGACAGTGACCGAGCACTGGTCCATGGCATCTTCCATAGATTGTGCTGGTTGGAGCGCCGCCCTGATGTCAACCACCTTAGCCGCAAACAAACGAGCAAGCTCTTCACACTCCATTTGTGAAAAGGCTCTTCAAACCTGCAGGCAGGCTGGGTTACACAGTCTGTCTACAGTACAAAAGAGCTGAGCTGGTCGGCTCTGAGCAGCCGCAATCTTCCCGGACTGGAACTCTGTCTTCTTATGAGTGATTGCGGAGTGATACACTTGGTAATGTTCCATCAATCTAAGGTGGTCGGCATCTAGGGTGGGCCCCCACCAACAATGCTCTAATCTTCGTCCTTGTCGCCAGATTCTCCTCAAGGTCCCACTGGAACCGAGGGGACCGGTGCTAAGAGAGAGAGGATGAACATGGACAGGAGCAATGACATCCAGAGCCAAAGAGATGCCTTGTCATAAGCCCAAACCAAGGCATCTGGGTCACTGTTTGCTCCAGGAAGCTCCAATAGGTCAAGTGCCGCCATCAGGCCTTCAGAGCTTACATCTCGCAAAGGGCGGTACCTGACCATCTCCACAGGGGCAGGCCTACAAGGGGGTGCAGAAACAGAACCCCACAGTATAGTGATCAGACCATCCAACTGGTTCCTCCCCCCAAATCGAAGGCTTCGATCCCCAGGAGGAAGACTGAGTCAAGGGAGTGACCACCTTTATGAGTGGCAGAAGTAACAACTTGTGTAAGGCCCAAAGATGTTATTAATTGGAGGAAGTGCTGTCCAAACTGCGAGAGTTCATCATCGACCCAGGCGCTGAAGTTGCCCAGGACCATCAGCCTGGGTGACTCGAATGCCATGTCGATCACGAAGTCTGCTACTTCTTGCAGGAAACGCCTCTCATCACCTGGTGGACGATAAATGAGGGCGATCCTACAACTTACACCTGCCACTACAGTACACTCGAATGACTCAGCCTCCTCAACTGGTACACTCATGAGGCCCAGTTCAGTCTTGAAACAAACCACAACCCCCCCTCCACGTTGTCCAGTCTCGAGCAGTGAAACACCGAGTACCGGCCAGAATAGCAGCATCTAGTATAGGGCCTGCATTCTCATACAGCCAGGTCTCGATGATGCATGCCAGATCCACTGACCCAACAAGATCTGCAATAACTGCAGTCTTGTTTTTGATGGATCTGGCATTGTACAACACCGCTTGAGTTGGACAGGCTTCCGGGGCTGCCTGCTCACGAATATTGGTGGTGCCCATGGGTATGGAAACCAGGCATGGCGGACCATGCTCCAGATTCCATTTCGCCCCAGGGCGTCTTCTGGGTCTCACTACCAAAGTGTGATGGCCCCACTCATTCGACCTCCATCGTTCATGCTCCCCCCCCCCCCCCGCGCAATACCCAGAGCTCTACAGTGCTGGTAGGCTAAAAACTGCAATGGTGGGGGAAAGAAAGGGCAGAGGGCATGGAGGGTGGAGGACAACTAGCACACAACCGTGGGGGCAGGCCTCCTACACATACTAAAGACCCTAACAACAACAGAACACACCAAGCCCACATAAACAACTAAGAAACCCCCAATTAATTAACTAAGCTAAACTCAAGAAAAAAGAAATAAAAATAAAATAAATAAAATTTCTCCCTCACCCTTACTTGAGGGGAAAAGAGAAGAAAAAAGGCAAAGAAAAAGAAAAAAAAAAAAAAAAGACAACCCCCAACCAATCGACCACCCTTAAACAATAAACTTAAAATCAATCAATAAATAAAACTTAAAATGCCTCCTATAACTCTAAATACACTAAAATCATGTTAAAAACACAGTGCAAACAAAAGCAGCACAGTCAAAGGTCCAAAGAAGAAGTTTAGAAGGTGCATAACCAGTCACAAATGATCGACAGATTCTTAATGTTGAACAGATTCTTAATAAACGGTAAGAAAAAATCGTATCTTCGGCCCCCTGGATCATCTCACAACCAGGAAACATGAAAACAAAGGGGGCATGCAATGAAACTGGAAGGGGGGATTTAGGAGTGATGTGAGGAAGTACTTCTTCACTGAAAGAGTGGTGGACACCTGGAACAAGCTATCAGCAGAGGTGGTGGGGGCAAAAACAGTGGTGGGCTTTAAGCATGTTTTGGATAGGCACAAATAAATTTTGGTAAGAAACTGGGGGAGGGCTGGGCAGAATGTGTGGGTCAAGCGGTCCTCATCTGCTGACAAATTCTGTGTTTTTTATTGGAGCAAAATGAGGGTGGCACAAAACACTACAAATGCCCCTGGTACTGTCCTACTTAAAACTGTAAGTGCTGAGATGAAAGACACAGTTCTGTTAGCAGCGAGATTGACATATCCACTTACAATAGTCGGCAATGATGTTTAAACTGTATCCCCGAGTTATTTTCTGCCATCAGAAATAAGTGTAAACAGTTTGGCACCATCAAAGCAAAGTTGCGCTCTTTGGGAATTGTGCATTTTCTTTTTGTAGGAATAGTATATTGTGGCAAACAGTTGAAATTCTTAGGTGCCAAGGATGCCGGTCATTACCAAGAGACTGCTACTGAGTTCCACTCTCAACTGGAAGACACGGCTGCACTGACAGGATAGGAGGACTGAGGGAATCTCTTTTTTACTTCTATTTGTCTAGTTTGCCACATCCGGTTCTCAGCCAGTAGCAGCTCTAGCCACAAATGGTTACCAGGGCACAGCTGGGGTACAACAGATGGCAGCCAGGGAACTGATATACTATTACTATGGGGGAAGCTCTTCACCATATGGGGCATCAACTGGGGCACAGCATTTTTTTACCGGGGCATGTGCCCTGGTGTAGAGCCGCCACTGTTCTCAGCTAACGCGGGGACTAAAATTTGCTCTACTTATAGACTCTAGATGACAGCATACCTGTGTGCACTTACTTTTTTCTAACGTTTACATGTGTGTGTGTGTGGTGGGGGGGGCTGAGTTGTATTCTCACTTCATTAAGCATTCTCATTGTCTGAAAGGGTAAAATGGCGGCCTAATGGTGTGGTAAAGGAATGCAAGCAGAGGTGCTATCATTTGCTGGTGTTACTGTATACAAACTGCGGTAACCGTGCTTTTTCCTCCTCAGTTTGTTCTCACTTGAATTAACTACAGCAATAGAAGCTGCTCGATTACATGTGGACCTGCTTTTCCTAGGAATCTGGGACTTTTGTGTAACGTTTACTCAAGTACCACAGTGATCGAGTTATTCAAAAGTTCAACAAGTTTCTTACAATTTTATATTTCCTGACTTATCCTTACTGATGATTGATTAGCATAATCTGATGTGTTAGAACCTACATCTCACTTATTTAAGCGCCAGTTCATGATTTTACAGCAACTAGAGAGTTACGGTTTTCCCTTTTGCAATGACTCCCTTAGCTACCACAGTCATTGTCCTGGCTAGAATTAGTTAATTTACTTCCTTATACTGTATGTTGATATGTACATCCCCCGTAAAGAATGGGGGGCAATGTTTACTTGCTGTAATGCAGTCCTCTGAGATTAATCTCTGTAACACATTTCAAGGCTCTTATGACTGTATATCTTTGTTTCTGCTGGTTCAGTTGAAAACAACATAATTTAAACAAAATAATATGGGATATGATCACAAAAAATATACTGCATTTGGTATAATATTTTAATGTTCTGAACACTCAGCTATTTTATGGCCCTGGTCCAAAAGACTAACATTTCTAATCAGGAAACAGCACGCTACTGGCATTGCTCTACTAAATCTGTGCAATCTTGTTTTCTTTCAAACAGCTATTAATAGCACCATGGGAGCCTCTATATTTATAACTGATGTAAGCCAGTAGAAGTCACACGGCAGGACACAGTAGGTGAGCTAGAAAGAAAAAGAAGGCTATGAATTTGTTTTTATGTAATGTCTCTTATACATGTAACCCCCCTGCAAATGGGGGTTCCCAAAAGACTTCCAGGAGCTTGCTTGAATGCTCCAAGCCTGAATGGTGTTTGGCGTTTAAGCCATTTATCAGTGAGTGTTTTTAGAGCCTCTGGTACTGTCTCTTTAAGAGCTGTCTGCTTGCAGACATAATTAGTTTATATGGGGGACTGTGTGTTTCTGTTTGAGTACCACTCGAACTGCTGCCAATTCACTCCATTTTGCAGTCACTAGGGTACAAAGGAACCTATCTGAAAGATGTAACTGTTTGCCAGAAATCTTTAGAGTAATAATGAAATTACAGTTTGTCTAACCTGCTTTCTTTGCAGTCAGAACTGTGTCTGCCTAGTTCCCCATTCTGGTTTTGAACTGCTGAACTGGACCAATCAGTGTGGGTAAGCTAGCTCTAAAATGGTGCCTTGGCGAATCAGAACTTGGACTCATAATCTGAGCCAGCCACAAGAGGATTGTATGGGCAGTGACTCTGGGAGATGTAGTTTAGACTTCGCGCCTTTTGGACCAACAGCAGCAGTCTATTGTGAGTGACAGCCAATCCAGTCAAGAACTGGGAGGAACTCAAAGGAAGTGCCCGGTTTTGTCTGTTGGAGTTTCAGTTTAGATCTGGCAGTGAAGGGGAAAGAAACCCTGTGCTCCTTCAGTGCACAGTTTCAGTCAAAAACCGTGTGTAAGGCCCAGAGTTCCGGTCTGCAGCTTGTGTAACTGCTCGTTAGGACTGAATCCGTCCTGTGAAAGGAATCAAAGGATCTCTGAAGAGTAGAAACCAGGCTCACCCTGTAGAAGACTGGAGAAATTGTTGAATTGCACTCGGTCTGTCAGGAACTGAATCTGCCGTGTGTTCTCCCGGGTATTGTGCAGTAATTGTGATCGGGATAGAGAAGCAGCCTGCCTGGTATAGTACTTTCTTTTTACCATATAAATGTGTGAAGAGTCTCGTGAGCTCAAGAGTAGCCCTGCTGATGTTGAAGGACCCTATCTTGTTTGGAGGTCGTGAGTACTAATTCAGGGTCGCTCCTGTTGAATTGCCACATTAAATCCAAATGGAATCACTGTACTGCTGACTGTTTAAACTAATTTTTTCTTTTCACTGTGTGGAAGGGCCCCTAACAGCTGCCACGGTTTGACTAGTCACTAGGGCTTGGGTACCCAGGGACAGTAACTGATAGGGATAGGCCTGTGCACAGAGCCATAGTAGATGAGTAGAGTGATAAGCTAATTAACCTGATTTCCCTGTCCTTGTTATATCCCCTAAATAAATCAGAGCTGCTTGTTCAGCAAAGTTATACTGCCTGAGGTATTTGTCTATGTTAAAGTACTGTACTGTGATTGTTGCACTGTATCTTATTTCACAGGAGGTCCCAGTGCCTGAACCAGCCCTGGGGGTAAGTGTATACTGTGAAGGTAATTCTGATATATTGTGTGGGCCACTAGTGGGAAGAAAGGGGGGTTGCGGTGTCCCAGAGGGCTGTGACCAAGTAAGTTTAACTATTGCAAACCCTGACCTCTGGGTGGAGGCACCCGCCATTGGATCCAGGCCCCTCAACCTGTTAGTGGCAAATCAGGCAGGGGTAGTATCCCCTGGGATAGCGCCATCTAGGGGTTACATACACACTGTATCCCAAAGTGCTTTACAAGCCATGGAGCATGGCAGCAGTCATTAAGTATGCAAAGGGACTGAAGGAGTTAAAGGTACAGGAAAGATAAGAGGGTGAGAGACAGAGGAGGTCAAGCACAAGGAAGGTTATACATGTTAACTGGTACTGGTGGGATTCAAACCTGGGTCTCCGGGTTACAGCTCTGTGCTCTACTCCCTTGTCTGAAATTACTAACCAGAGAAGACACACAAAGCCATGTCAGCTTATTTCCAGGTGAGTCCTGGGGGTGGGCTACATGTACCTGTTTTACTGACGAGGAATGTTGGCAAGGACACCGGGAAAATCCCATACTCTTATGATACGAGCCATGGGATCTTTAGCTTCCAGCCCGACAGCCATCAGATACAGGCAGAAGGGACCTCTTTCAGCACTCAGTATTAGCTCAAGTTCCTGGTGTGGGAGCAGAACTCACAACCTTCTGATCTTCCAGGTGCAACCTACCTAACCACTGATACTTAACTAAGCTTTCTCACATTTAAAAGGATGTGGCCAGCTAAGCAGCGGAGTGTAGTACTTTTAAACTCAAGTTCAGGTCTTAAATTTTGCACATCTTAAGCACGGCAAAACAAAAGGTATACCACACTAGGTGTGATCTGTGATATTCTTCCATGCTAACACAGTCTGAAGGGAAGTCAATAGACATAGGTTTTGCAGACTGTGATTACTTGCTCGTTCTTGGAGGCTCTCAAGGGGTGTGGAAGGCCTTCAGAGAGGTACAAATGTTTTGCCTGCCAGTGGAAAATTGCAACACTTGCACTTTCACCAGTAAAAATGATGTCATGTACTTGTGGCTGTAGTTCTACTACTAGTATATAGTTCGCATCCACATTTAGGCAGCCTTAGACTGAGCATGCTCAGCCACCAGAAAACCTGTCAAGCTTGACTTTTTCTACCACCAAGTCATGCGTCCTCTGGCTCCACCCACTACTCTCAGATCTGCATGCTGGAAACAGGAACCAAGAAAGAACTCTGAGAGGGGAGGTTGTGTGGATCACATGAATGTGAACTGAATGCAAGTAGCAGAAAGTTAGTTACGTACTTACTTTAACAGCAGATTTTCAAGAGAATCTCTTTCATCAGGCCACACCTATGGAACGATAGCTGCCAGGAACTAGGACCACATGGAAACTTTTTGTTCTACCTGGCTTGGAGGGGCCTCGACTACGGGTTCAGTGCCACCAACTTACAAGGGCCAGGGACTGAACTCAACAGCAGCAACACCCCAGCCTGATACTACATCCATTGCTCCAAAGAGCTACCCAGGGAAGACTGCCTACTTGAGACCCCCCCCCTAAAAGGAGAAGGTGGGGGGGGGCTCCAGGCCCCAGGTCTCAGTGTCCCAGGACCAGGGTCCACGATGATGCAGAGTCGAATGAGCCATGGCCCCAGAAACCGGAGTCTCATGGAAGACTTCCCAGTGGGCTACCTCAATTGGTACCATTTCTTTCTCTCCTTGAAAGGGTAGAGAAAGAACTTGAGGCCAAGGCCAAGCGGCGCCAAGAACCCGATTGTAATTGGGAACTGGCCCAATCATTCATGCTCTGGAGGACTGCCCTTCCCCCGGAACACAGGGACTGCCCATAGTTAGAATCCTTCCTTGTGGGAAAGTGGACCAAACACGGCCCCCACTGCCACAGCAGCCGGCCCGAAGACTACCTACCGTAATCCTGCAGAGATATCTTGACATAGGCTCAGTAAGGGCTGAGTGAAAAACTGAATGAATTCTTTTTATAAAATCACTAAACAGAAATAAAAATAACAGACTCTAGCTTTAAACAACTAAAAATGAGACAAACTGAAAGTGGCTGTTATATAGATGTGAAGTTCTGAATTCCGAAGGCCGAGTGACATCGTCACTGAAGTGCACGCAATATCGGAAAAGCCTGATGCCACAAGCCACTATTGCAGTGCCTTGCATGCGCAAGGCCTGCCTAGTCACCAGCCCTCCTGAAAGGTTCTGGTTCCCATTGGGTCCTAGTGCCTCCAGCACAGACCCATTAGTGTGAATAAATGGTGAAGATACATTCCTGGAAGATCCAGTGGAGAAATCTCCTCTCTCTTCTCTGAAACAGGCAACATACATCTCAAGAGTATCAGCTAAGGGCCTTATAACAAAGTTAGCTAAACAGGACAGAACCTACCTACCTAACCACTCTCAATAAGTGAAAGTCAATGAAAGAAGGGTCTGGGCATGCCTATTACAGAGGAAAACTGGGGCACTACCTTATTATGGGTGTATTTTTATGCAACAAATATGATGAATCCCAATACAAATTTATGCACAGGTTGTACTGCCCACCCAGCATGGTACACAGGTTTAATCCCACCTTCTTTCCAATTTGCGGCAGATGTAAAGCTGCACTGAGAATATACAAGCACTGTTTCTGGGAGTGTACAACACTGAGACCTTTTTTAACTGATGTGGCCCAGGCCGTAACTATGCTTTTGGGTCACCCAATCCAGTGCACCCATCTGTCAATGCTGTTGGGTGTGGAGGACATGGGCGAGGAGGGCTGGTAGCCCTACCTGAGGTGGATCAGAGTGCTTCTCACTCTGGCATGCCAGTGTATCCAGAATACCTGGTTCTCCTGTACAATGCCCACACACCTAATGAAAGACCTCGAGTCTCCAAGCCTAGCCCTGGAAAGACTGACCTATATTCTAAGTAATAGTAGTATAAAATCTTATTAAAATTGCATGGACTTGGATAGATGTGTAAACCCTAGGTGGCGCTATCCCAAGGGCTACCACCTCTGCCTGCTTAACTACTAACAGGTTGAGGGGCCTAGGTCCAAGGGCGGGTGCCTCCACCCAGAGGTCAGGGTTTGCAGTAGTTAAACTAACTTGGTCACAGCCCTCTGGGACACTGTAACCCCCTTTCTTCCCACTAGTGGCCCACACAATGCATTAGGAATATCTTCACAATGTACACTTACCCCCAGGACTGGCTCCATCGACTGGACCCCGGGGACACCCTGTAAAACAAGATGATACAGTGCAAAAGCCACAGAACAATACTTTAACATAACCGAATACCTCAGATAGTGTAACTTTGCTGAAACAAACAAATCTGATTTATTTAGGGGAATATAACAAGGACAGGGGGAAATCAGGTTAATTATGTTAAACACATTAATAATCACAGTACTGTGCACATATTCAGAGTCCCAAATTGTCACTGTCACTGGGTACCCAGAATGGGGGGGGGCTAGCCAGGATCGGTTGCAGCTGGTTGGGGTCCTGTGATGGAAAAACACTTGCACAATACCTAATTGTAACTGGAGCCAGATGGCTCAGTTCGTGAAGAAATGAAAAAAGCAACCATTAGATGACACACTTGCAATTCGACAAACAGATGGCAGGGAGCTACCCTGCTTTGTACTCACAACTCAATGCTGGGAACTGGATGGAAGGCAGATTGTCCAGGATTGCCAGGAGGAGCAGACCCTGTGGACAAGGTCCTTGTGACTGGACCCCACTGCAGTTTAGAGCAAATGGATGTAGTCTGGCTTAAGCTGGGGTTTACTTCCAGCTTCATGCACTCTGTTCACGGTACAGGGGATTTGAAACGCGAGTCCCCACAAGCACTACACCCATTTATATGTAAAAAGGGAAGTACTATACCAGGCAGGCTGCTCCTCTATCCCGATCGCAATAACTGCACAGTACCCGGGAGAACACACAGTAGATTCAGTTTCTGACAGACTGAGCGTGATTCAGCAATTTCTCCAGTCTTCTACAGGGTGAGCCTGGTTTCTTCACTTCTGGTGCTTCTTTCTCCTTACAACTCTGATTCAGTCCACACTGGCACTCACAAACAGCTGCAGGCCGAACTTTGGGGCCCCACAGGAGCTTCCCACGCGAAAACTCAACGGCGCAGGAGCACGGAGCTCCTTCCCTCCTCACAGTCACCACTCAACTGATCTTTCCAGTAGACAGAGCCGGGCATTTCCTTTGAGTTCCTCCCAGTTCAGTTGGCTGGTTTGGCTGTTTTGGCTGTCACTCACAGTAAACTCCCCTTGTTGGTGGGAAAAAGGCGCTGAAGTCAAAACTACATTTCCCAGAGTCACTGCCCTTACAATCCCCTTACAGCAGGCTCCAGAGGAGAGTCCAAGTTCTGATTCGCCCAGAGCAGGCTCCATTTTAAAGGATCCCCACCAAGATTGGTCCAATTCAGCAGTTCAGAACCAACATGAGGGAGCCTGCTCTACACTGTCCTTGCTACAAGAAAGCAGGTTAAATCAAACTGCATTTTCATTATTACTCTAACAGGTTACAAGCAAACAATTACATCTTTGAAGAGTGCTCCTTCTGCCCACTTAGCAATGGTAGAAACGGAGCGATTTGGCAGTAGCTCGAGCGGGACTCATGCAGGAAAACACACAGTCCCCCCCATACAAACTAATTATGTCTGCAAGCAGACAGCTCTTAAAGAGACAGTACCAGAGGCTCTAAAAGCACTCATAGATAAACGGCTTAAACACCAAACACCATTTAGGCTTGGAGCATTCAAGCAAGCTCCTGGAAGACTTTTTGGGAACCCTCATTTGCAGGGGGGTTACACCCTTCCTGGCCTGGGAAAGTTTGGCGTCCACATCAAGCAAGTATCCCCATAAGTTACAATACATCCATATACATTTACATCAGTATCACATTAGGCTTATACATGTAATCATTAGTCAATATATCACTTTACCAGGAACACATTTCTGAAACTTTGCTGCACGTCACTCTTTACACAGTATTACACACACATTGTACCATAACTCAGGTTATTACCTCTTGTACATGAAACCTGAAGAGAGGGGGCCCTCCCTATCAGCTACCTTGGGGCTGGATGGGGCAGGGGCACCATACCTAGAGGGCAACACAAGTAACTTGGAGTTAGCACTGATGTTCAGTTTGGGCAAAGAGTTCAAGGACACATACACTCCTTTATGGACAACATTGAGAGGCAAGTCCACCGGCCTCCCAGGGGAATCATAACAGGTGCACCACAGGCTTTACAGCTCTACCAGTCTTTCTAGGGGGAACTGTTACAGTCTCTGCTGTCTGGGCCTCAGTTTCAGCATTGTCCTCACTTGTCAGGGGAGTCTCCATTGGGGTAGAGAGGCAAGAACTTGGGGCACTTTCAGCTCCAGAAGTTACAATCTCTGAGTCCGTAACACTGGGCCCACATGGAGAGCTTTTGGACACCGGTAGTGGACCATCAGGGCACTCAAAATACTCTTCTTGTTCTGGTGTATCACCAGTCTGTTCCAGTCCATCATTTTCTTCCCCTGAAAGCTCAAACAGTTCAGCCATACATAATGATTCCATATCATCTGACTTGATGCTTTGCACTTCACTTTCTGGGAGCACTGGCTCCAGGGACAAAGCTGGGGGCTTAGACAGTCCAGAAGGCCCAGCTTCATCTCCAGTATTGACTAGGGGATTGCCCCAAAACAATTGACTCAGTTCGTAAGAAGGGTAGTATTCAAAGTCACACTCACTTTCCTCTGATATGCACTGACAGTCATGCTCAACTGGGATTTGTGGAGGGGAACACTTTAACTCAGCTTCTGTAGGTGCAGACTTTCTTAATTTTTTCTTAGCAGCAGCTCTAGTCACTGGTCCAGAGGGCATTTTCTGGGGTTCAGATTCAATCAAGATTTGTCCAATGGGCAGTACTGATTTCTATGCATTGTTTTAACATCTTTTGAATTATTCTCAGGCCTTACTTTGTACACAGGCAGATCATCTAGTTTGCTCACTACAACGTGAGGGAGATGGTGCCATCTGTCAGCAATCGTGTGTTTGCCATGCAGTCCCAGATTTCTTAGCAATACCCGATCTCCTTCCTGGAGTTCCTGTGCTTTCACCTTTTTATCATGCCTTTCTTTGTTGGCCAGATTTCTTTTGGCAGCCATGGTTTGAGCCAGTTGGTACGCATGATTTAGCTGGGCCTTTAACTTTTGCACATACTGTAAATAGTTGTCAGCTCAAACCCCATCAGGAGAGACCCCAAAGCACACATCTACCGGCAGTCGAGCTTCTCTTCCAAACATCAGGCGGTAGGGGGAGAACCCAGTGGCATCACCTTTGGTGCAGCTGTAGGCATGTACCAGGGTGCTAATTTGTTGGCTCCATCTAGGCTTGTCCTTTGGGTGCAGGGTGCCTAGCATATCTAACAAAGTGTGGTTGAAACGTTCAGGCTGTGGGTCCCCTTGGGGGTGGTAAGGGGTGGTTCTGGACTTTCAGACTCCCTACAGGGAAAGCAACTCTTTGATCAGATGACTCTCAAAGTCTCTCCCTTGATCAGAATGGATTCTTTGTGGAGCCCCATAGTGAACAAAAAAGTTTTCTACAAGTACTTTTGCCACAGTGGATGCCTTCTGGTCCTTGGTGGGGAAAGCTTGGGTGTATCTCGTAAAATGGGCCGTGACCACCAGCACATTACTAATATTTCTTTGATCTGACTCCAAACTCAGAAAATCAATACAGACCAGCTCCATGGGTGCACAGGTGGTGATGTTAACAAGGGGGGCAGCCCTCTGGGGCAAAGTTTTCCTCTGTAGCTTAGCGACTAAGTTCCAGATGTGTTGCTCCACATCAGCCCCCCACCTTAGGCCAATAGAATCTGGATCTCGCCAAGTCAAGTGTTCTGTCTATACCAAGGTGCCCCATGTGGTTATGTAAGGACCTCAGTACTGAATCTCGAAAGGCAGTGGGCAGCACTAGTTGTCGTTTGTCTACTTGCCCCCCTCTGTCTACTGTTTCTCTGTATAACAGTCTATTGATCAGTTTCAATTTAGGACCTTCTTTGTATAACAATGCAGTTCTCAAATCAGTGGAACGTAATTTGGACACATCTTTCCCTGCATATAGGGTTTCTAAAGCTGATTTAATCATGGGATCTCGGGATTGAGCCTGCCGAATACTGTCATTGTCCAGCTGAGGCAGTGCACCAATGTCTATTGCAGAAAAGTGGCAATAAGCAGCAGGTATGCAATTCTCAGAGGGTCCCAAACAATCCACCATACAGTCCACTGTGTCCGTGGACATTTGTTCCTCCCTGTCAAACTTCAGGCAGAGTGCTCTAATATCAGGTTCTGACAGTCTGACCCAGTCATTCTGGGGAAAAGACCTCCAGGAGAGAGCATCAGCATCTATGTGGATCAGGCCTGCTCTGTATTCAACTGCACAGTCATAGGTAGATAAGGCAGAGAGCTACCTGTGGCCAGTGGCATCCAACTTAGCTGAAGTCTGCACATAGGTCAAAGGATTATTGTCAGTCTTTACTAGTATCTTAGCCCCATACAAGTACTCATGGAATTGATCAACAATAGCCCACTTCAAAGCTAGGAACTCTAACTTGTGTACAGGATAGTTCTTTTCGGATGGGGTCAGGCTTCTGCTGGCAAAGGCCACTGGTCTCAGGCCATTTTCGTGCTCTTGGTACAACACAGCCCCCAACCCTTCAGTGTGCAGGACATAAGGTTTTGTTGGATCAGCATAGGCCTGCACTGGAGCTTGGGTAAGTTGATATATGATCTCATGAAAAGCAGTCTCGCAATCAGGAGTCCAGCGGGCCCCAAATACTTCACTTGGACAAAAATACACTCTTTCAGTCTCGAGGAACACTGACTTTTTGTAATTTTTGTGGGTTGGGGGATACCCTTGAGTAAGGTTAAGTAAAGGGCGGATCACTCTTGAATAGTCCTTGATGAAACGCCGATAATAACCACAGAATCCCAGGAATCTTTGCAGTTCTTTTAGATTTTTGGGCTGTGGCCAGGTGGTCAAGGCCTTGACTTTACTTGGGTCAGTCTCTATTCCTTCAGTGGATACTATGTGTCCCACATACTTTACTGATGTTTGAAAGAATTGACACTTATTAATGGACAGTTTAAGGCCAAAGTCTTCCAGTCGGTCCAACACCTTGAA
Organism: Neoceratodus forsteri; assembly: GCA_016271365.2. Lineage (NCBI taxonomy): Eukaryota > Metazoa > Chordata > Ceratodontiformes > Ceratodontidae > Neoceratodus > Neoceratodus forsteri. Next base: position 1,320,126,968 of record CM057455.1, on the reverse strand, counting down.
TAATCTGCTCTCATGTTCTTCCAGTGAGCTGCCAAACACAATAATATCATCTAGGTATACCAGGCACTCTAATAAGTTCATGTCCCCCACTGCATGCTCCATCAGTCACTGAAAGGTGGCTGGGGCACCTGAAATCCCTTGAGGCATCCTCAGGAATTCATAGAAGCCAAGCGGACAGATAAAGGCTGTCTTCTCACGTCTTCTGGGGCCATCGGGATCTGGTAGTACCCACTGCGAAGATCCAACGCAGAGAACCACTTGCTACCATTCAGGCAGTCCAAAGCATCTTGAATGCAGGGCATTGCATACTGATCAGGGATAGTCCGCCGGTTTAAAGTGCGATAATCCATGCACATCCTTACTGTCCCATTCTTTTTTCTCACTACCACAATGGGGGAAGCATAGGGGCTTCTGGATTCTTTTATTACACCAGCAGCTAGCATCTCTTGCAGATGCCGTCTCACATCATCTATGTCTGCAGGGTCAGGCGTCGAGACCTCTCACGAAATGGCCTTTCGTCATGCAGCCGGATGTGGTGCTCAGCTCCTTGCACACATCCTACATCCCATTCTTTTAAAGAAAACACCTGGTCTCTCTGGGCAAGCTTCTCACTGATCCTCACTTTCCATTCAGCTGGCAACGGGGAGTCACCGAAATCAAACAAGTCAGGCGTTATTCTGTCATTCTTTCCCGAACTCTTGCTACTGGGTAGCACTGCAGTGTCTGCACAATACACATTAGCCAGGGTGCAACCTCTGTTTACTCAGATCTCTCTATCAGACACATTATGAACGTGAACCATTACCCTTCTGGCATAAGCATGGGCTCTAGCAGGCAAAATACTAGGCTTGACCAGCAGTCCTTCCGGCAATTTTCCATCGCCTGGTGCATCCAACATTAATATTTTATTTTTGACATCCTTTTTGACACGGACCTCTCCCCATAAAGTACACTGGGCATTTGGTGCCAGGATCAGAGACTCAGGATCCTTCTTCCAGACAATTCCCACCGGTTCCTCTGGTTCTGCTTTTTCAGCATCTCTCTGTGCTTCATAGGCCTTTTTGATCAAGGCCGGAATTCTTAAAGCTCTACTAGTCCTTGACCCCTGTTTTTCATAACATAACTGTGCCAGCCGTCCAAACATATGTGCATTGGTCCCAATCAGTAAAGGAACCCCATCATACAGTCCAGTAGGGGGACACACTAAGGCCAAGGTCTCTACTTGCTCTGCCACCCCAGCCATGGAGGTGGGAAAAGACAGCCAAATTCGGATATATCCAGAGTAGGGGTAGGCCTTCTCACTTAACCCCCAGACATGCAGCCCCTCCAACGGTTGTAAGGGTACATCAGACAAGTGCTTCTGATACCAGTCTTGGAACATAATAGTCACTTGGGAGCCACTGTCTAATACAGCTCTTGTAGACACCCCATTCACCTTTACAGTGGTCTCCATGGAGGGACCCACTATCGGGACCAGTCTGAGAGGCGGTAGCAGGGCCTGGGCAACTGACCTCCACAAAGGGACGTGAGTTAGCATGTTTTGGATCCTCACTGTGATCATTCTGTGGACCTCTCAATGACAGATTTGTCCTCCAAAGCTCTCCTTGTAGCCTGTATACAACTTTGTCTGTGTCTTTTGGGGACCTGCATTCTCTCTTCATGTGCCCATCCTTCCCACAATTATAGCAAAATGTACCTTCCAGGGATTGAGCTGGCCGAGGCATCACACTGGGAGCTGGGGCAGGGGTACTTCCAACAGAAACCCTTGGTGCCATCTCTGTCTGCGGCGTGATAAGCATTTGGAGACATCTTGTCAATTTCCCCACTTCCATGGTCAAGGCATCGAGTTTTGAGCTGTTGTCAGCAGGAGATGCATGGGTGGGTACCCCCACCCCCAAAGCAGATGCGGTCGGATCAGGGTCGGGGCCTGTACTTGCAGGAGCGGCCTTCATAAAAAGACTGTTTTTTATTTCCCTGAACTCTCTCAGCAGTTCACCCCATGGTGGGACATCTGTAACTGCCCTTGTCTGACTAGGCCCCCCTTGGCTAACAAGAGGACCTCGGATTGAGTCATGAGATTTCTATGATTCCGGGCCATCAGCATCTGACCCTTCACCTGGAGCAGGGGAGATAGCAGCTACAACTGCGCAGGCTTCTGACAAACCTTCCCCCTCCTCAACTTCCCGTACCTCCCTCATCAACACATGGAAAGGCAAGGGACTGGATTTCCTTTGATGTAGTTGCAATTTGAGTAACACCCAGCTGGAGTGCTGGGCAGAGCTGAGTATATGATCCAGCCTTACCTGGTCCACTTCACTAGAGGTCCAGCCCCTTTCCAAAAATGGCCTGTAAGATCCTCTAATCGATCCATATAGGCAGATAACAATTCCCCTGCTGTTGTCTAACATCCTTAAGCTTCCATTTCAAGGCCTCACACTAGCGGTGCCCCCAAACACATTTTCAAGGGCAATTAGGTGCTCTTGGGCTTTGGCGTCAGGGTCAGAGACCCTCAGGGAGCGAAAAGTACATTGGGCGGGTCCCTGGAGGCTCCCCAGGCGAGCCCTTTTTTCTGCCTCGGAGCATTGCCAATCTTGTACCGCAAGGGTGGCAGAGTCTATCCAGGTCTCCAGATCGACTTCCCCATTAGAAGTAGGGTGGATGCCAGAGAATACTTTGAGCTTGTGTAAGAGTCCAACTGGATCGGGGAACTATGACAGGGAGGGCTACTGAAGAGCTCTGGTTGGGAATTGGGGATGTACCTGGGGAATGCAGGGCAAGTGGTCACCTGAAAGGTCTAACACCTTTACCAGTTCCTGAGCAGTGTGCCCTTCAGAGGTTAGCAGTTCGAGTAATTTCTCTTTGAACCCATCTATACTAGGAGACCCACCCGGGGTGGCTGGACCACTATGTAAATGAATGACCCTCCATCCCATCTGGGCACCTCCGGGCATCATGACAGGGGTACCCTCTGGGTCCACTGGGGAGTTACATGAGATCAGTACTACCATAGTCTGCTCAAATAAGTCAGTACCTGTCCCCTTACTTCAACCTTGCCCATGCCCTTAATTTGTTCCACAGCGGATACAATGTCTGCATCACTGGTCCTTAAGGGATATCCAGCAACAGAATAGCCTTTTGGGATCTATCCCCTCAGTTTCGCTCCACCTCACATTTTACGCACCATCAACGTGTGGGGTCAATTTTAACCTGGGCGTGGTACTCCCTTCCATTTTTTCCCTTAAATTAAACATATCGAGGTATTTTCCTTACTTGGCCACTAGAGGACGCTAATCCCAGTGGTGCCTCCAAGATGTAACCCCTAGGTGGTGCTATCCCAAGGGCTACTACCCCTGCCTGCTTAACTACTAACAGGTTGAGGAGCCTAGGTCCAATGGCGGGTGCCTCCACCCAGAGGTCAGGGTTTGCAGTAGTTAAACTAACTTGGTCACAGCCCTCTGGGGCACTGTAACCCCCTTTCTTCCCACTAGTGGCCCACACAATGCATTAGGAATATCTTCACAATGTACACTTACCCCCAGGACTGGCTCCATCGACTGGACCCCGGGGACACCCTGTAAAACAAAATGATACAATGCAAAAGCCACAGAACAATACTTTAACATAAACGAATACGTCAGACAGTGTAACTTTGCTGAAACAAACAAATCTGATTTATTTAGAGGGATATAACAAGGATGGGGGAAATCAGGTTAATTAGGTTAAACACATTAATAATCACAGTATTGTGCACATATTCAGAGTCCCAAATTGTCACTGTCACTGGGTACCCAGGATGGGGGGCTAGCCAGGATCAGTTGCAGCTGGTTGGGGCCCTGTGATGGAAAAACACTTGCACAATACCCAATTGTAATCCGGGCGGATGGCTCAGTTTGAAGAAATGAAAAAAAACCATTAGATGACACACTTGCAATTCGACAAACAGATGGCAGGGAGCTACCCTGCTTTGTACTCACAACTCAATGCTGGGAACTGGATGGAAGGCAGACTGTCCTGGATTGCCAGGAGGAGCAGACCCTGTGGACAAGGTCCTTGTGACTGGACCCACTGCAGTTTAAAGCAAATGGATGTAGTCTGGCTTAAGCTGGTTTACTTCCAGCTTTATGCACTCTGTTCACTGTACAAGGAATTTGAAACGTGATTCCCCACAAGCACTACACTCATTTGTATGTAAAAGGAAGTACTATACCAGGCAGGCTGCTTCTCTATCCCTATGCAATAACTGCACACAGTACCGGAGAACACACAGCAGATTCAGTTCCTGACAGACCGAGTGCGATTCAGCAATTTCTCCAGTCTTCTACAGGGTGAGCCTGGTTTCCTCACTTCTGGTGCTTCTTTCTCCTTACAACTCTGATTCAGTCCACACTGGCACTCACAAGACGGTTGCAGGCCGAACTTTGGGGCCCCACAGAGCTTCCTGCCAAAAACTCAATCGCGCATTTGGCACGGAGCTCCTTCCTCCTCACAGTCACCACTCAACTGATCTCTCCAGTGGACGGAGCCGGGCATTTCCATTGAGTTCCTCCTAGTTTAGTTGGCTGTTTTGGCTGTTTTGGCTGTCACTCACAGTAAACTCCCCTGTTGGTGGGAAAAGCGCCAAGTCAAAACTACATTTCCCAGAGTCACTGCCCTTACAATCCCCTTACAGCAGGCTCCAGAGGAGAGTCCAAGTTCTGATTCCCAGAGCAGGCTCCATTTTACAGGATCCCCACCATGATTGGTCCAATTCAGCAGTTCAGAACCAACATGAGGGAGCTTGCTCTGCACTGTCCTCTACAAGAAAGCAGGTTAAATCAAACTGCATTTTCATTATTACTCTAACAGGTTACAAGCAAACAATTACATCTTTGAAGAGTGCTCCTTCTGCCCTAGCGATGGTAGAAGCGGAGTGATTTGGCAGTAGCTCGAAGGGACTCAAGCAGGAAAACACACAGTCCCCATACAAATTAATTACGTCTGCAAGCAGACAGCTCTTAAAGAGACAGTACCAGAGGCTCTAAAAGCACTCACAGATAAATGAGCTAACGCCAAACACTATTCAGGCTTGGAGCATTCAAGCAAGCTCCTGAAGATTTTTGGGAACCCCCCATTTGCAGGGGTTACAGATGTTACATGCTCCATTGAGTGGATGCTCATTTCAAAGGAGGCCCATTGTTTTATAAATAGTTGCACATACATTAATACATAGTAGAGAAAAAAAACACAATGTTCAAATACACAATATAAAGACTCTACAATAATCACAATCAGCATAATACATAACAGCTTTCAATATAATGAGAAACACAATCTGCCATAATACAAATTCTGCCCACCTGAAGACAAACACTGTACATTAAACAATAGTTTTAAAAATAGTCCCTCACGTAAGTCCACCGATGCAACAAACAGAGGGGGCATCTGACTTAGTTTTGTACCACTGCTTTATGCAACTTAATTTAATTGATTGATTGATTTGATGCAGGATAATAAGTATTGAGTTCCACATTAGTGGCTCCCTGTGCCAGATGGCAAATTTCCCCATATTTGAGATACATCTGGGAACAATATATTCCAAACCAGATGCTGACCTCGAATTCGATTTTATTTCCCTAATAGAAAGCAAGCTAACAAGTACTGTGGTCATTTTGTTATATACTTTGTGCATAAAACTAAGGAGGTGCCAATCTCTCCTATCGTTTAATTTTAGCCACTGTATAGATCTATACAGCTTACAATGATGGGTCTCTGGGTACTTCAAGTATAAATCACGCCATCCTGTTATATATAATGTTCAATCCAGCAAGTACTCTCCCGATGCCCCTGCATAAAAACGTCCCTGTGGTCCAGAACTGGGAGTAGCATACTATTAGCCACCCTCAGTCTGATCTCCGGGACAAATACTGCCTGAGTTTATACAATAATCCCAATTTATTACCCACATTTTTAATCAGGGCCTCAATATGAGGTCTCCAATTTAATTTTTTTAGTATAACATTACCCCAAGATATTTATATCTATATCTATCTACCTGCTGGATAGCTATACCGTCCAGGGATTTTATTTAAGAATTATTTAAATCATTTATAGTTTTTGTAAACAGAATCCAATTAGTTTTCTTTACATTCAGACACAGGCTATGATCCAAAAGAAAACCTGCAAACTATTAAAGGCTATTTGAAGTTTAGTTTGAATACTTTTTGGGGCCTTCCCCTCAATGTATACAACTGTGTCATCTACGTATACATGATAGTGTGTTCCTTGATCGTTAAATTCTAAGTTGAGTTACTCTCACTGCCTCCCAAAAATGTGGAATTCCCCCCCCCCCAAAATCCGGCACTCATCCTCCGCCTACTCCATCAGCTCTGCCCTCAATAATTACCTTGCACCTAGCTGCTCGTGCCATGTCCCTCCGTAATTCCCTTCTCTAAGACCTAGACAGACCCTACCCCACTACAGTCACCTTCATTTTACCCTGTGCACACCCACATCCCTTCTCCCCTTCCCCCATCTGCTCCCCTTTATTGACCTCCCTTGATCTCTCACAGAATGTAAAGGACCCTGAATGCTCTCCATGGGTCACTCCTAACCCCCAAGGGGCTTGTATCTCTCATCTACTTTTTTCATCCACCATCTTTAAGGGGTCTCTCTGGGATGCTGTTTTCCCTCTTCTCTCTGGTCCCCCCAGTCCCCTTGCAGGGTTACCTGAATCCTGAAGGGGTCTCCAGGGGCATGACTCTTCTCCCCCCCCACCTCACCCCTCCCTCCCTTCCCCTTTTCTTTCATGTAAGCACTTGTTTATTTATTAACTCAGCACTTATTATTGTCCCCTCTTTCAAAATGTTATGTGCAACACTGTTGTAACACTGTTTGTAACACCTGCCTTACAACTGTATGTTAATGTTGATCTTGTAACTTGAATGTATAATGTCTCATTCCAGCTGTACCCCTTCCCCCCAAGTCGCATCAGGAGACGAGCGACTTCTTGTTCAGTGTGCCTTCCTGGTGAAACATTTCAATAAATAAATACGTTATTAATGTAAATATTGAAGAGAAAAGGGCCCAATATTGACCCTTGGGGAACTCCTGTTTTGATTTTGATTCATTCTGATCTAAAAGGACCTACTTCTACTAATTGTTCCCTGTCTAGCAGATATGATGCAAACCAAGTCAACTCTTTCTCCCGCACCCCAATAACATGGAGTTTGGACAAGAGAATGCTGTGTGCAATGTATCAAATGCCTTAGATAAATCTACAAAATAGCGACCCACAGACATTCTCCTGTCCAGACTACCCTGAATATCGCTCACTACTTTTGCCAAAGCAGTTTGTGTACTGTGAAAGAGCTAAACCCTGATTGATAAGGATTTATTGACCTATTTTCCTCCAAGAAATATGTTAACTGAGTGGCCTACCAAGATCTCAAATACTTTAGAAATGATATACAGTAGAGAAATGGGACATCAATTATTAATATCATTCTGAGATCCACCCTTATGAATAGGCAGTATTTCAGCTATCTTCCAGTCCACAGAAATTCACCATGGCTAAGGAAAAATTAAACAAATAAATCAAGGGGTGGGAAAAAAGGGGCAGCATACCTCAATAATCTAGTGTCTATATTATCCAAACCCATGGTCTTTTTACATCTAATTTTAAGAGAGCTTTCCTTGCTTCATGTACCTCAATATTTTTAATTTGAATGCCTGCTTTGCAGTCCTATTTAAATAGATATTCTTTTTTTGCAACTCAGACACTGGGTCACTGTTAACCAAGTTATTATCTAAAGTCTTTGTGCCTACCTCAAAGAAAAATGTATTGAATTCATTTACCACCAAATGACTTAATGGAACCAGATCACCCATTATATCTACTTTATTAATTGTCTCCTTACTTGATTTACCCATTAATTTAGTCATCATGCTCCAGAAAAGTCTTGGATTTTGATCCAAATAGGATCCGTAAAAGGTTTGTTTAGTTTTCCTGATTAGCCTGAGATATTTGTCTATAGAGATCCCAGTCAGAATTGGTACCAGAAACTTTGGCTTTATGCCAACTAGTATCTCTCTCTTTTTTCTAGTTTATGTAAAATGGCATTATACCACTTACAATTATTAGCCTTTACTTTCCTTGTTTGCAATGGGGCATGTTTCTTGCAGATTTCTATGAATTCCTCCTGGAAACATCTCCATGCATCTGAAGCTGTTGGTATTAGTTCTAATTTGTCCCAATCTGCTGTCTCAATGTCCACCATGACGTGTACATAATTAAAGTTCTTCACATTTCTCCATTGTACTGTCTGGGCCTGCTGGACTGATCTGAAATGTTTGCGTAGAGCAAATATAACCTGGTGATCCGAAAAAGCATCAGGTAAGACACCACTATAGGAATATTCAATGGCCGATTTGTAAAAATAAGATCTAATAGAGAAGAATTTTGTACATTTTTACAATTAATCCTGGTGGGATCAGACAGCAGTTGAGACAACTGGAGATATTCTTGGAACTCAATTAGGCTATTAGTAGGTGCCATTTGAAACCAGTTAACATTAAAGTCACCAGCAATAAATAACTCATGAGTTTGCTTAAATCATCCCCAAAAATCTTGAAGGCTTAAAACAATACTATTCTCTAATCTTGGGGGGGGGGTTTGTACACCCCAGTAATTATTTATTTATTTTATTTATTTAGTTTTTGTTGACCGTAAGTGCACTAGACAAATCCTGCCTATTTTCAGGCACGACTCGGGATGGGGATACAGATGAATGCCAACTGACCTTGAACCAGATTAAGCTGTTGGTGGTATTTTAGTGAATGAGGAATTTGGCCAGGACACCGGAGGAAAATCCCTACTCTTTCGATAGGTGCCATGGGATCTTTAACATCCACCTGAACTACCACCAATCCAGGCAGATGGGACCTCGTTTAACGCTTTCATCCGAAAGACGGAAATTAGTAGAGGTTTAATGTATGGTAGCCATACCTCAACAAACACTGCCTCCAAACCTCTATCCAATGAATCACAATTAATTTCCTGGCATCAAAAATGAATTAACATACATCAAGCGCTCCACCTTTTATTTCTATCCTTCCTATAAGATTGCTATCCATCTATTTGTAACTTACATCCGAAACTCTGTTGTTAAGCCAGGTTTCTGAAATAATAATGATATCAGTATTGTATTTCCTATCCAATCCTTAATTAGATCCAATTTGTTACAAATACTGCAGGCATTAAAATGGACAATATTTAAAGCATCTACTCTAAATATTTTCATGCTTAGCTTAATAGAATTAATTGGGCCAGGATTAGGGTGGATGTCCCCGTTTTGCAAGAGTGTCATAATTAATATGAATTTGAATACACAGCAGGTTCTCTTTTTCAGCCTGAGTTGGGGCAGTCTACATAATGCAGAATTAATGAGTAGTAAATACCTTACATTCCAAGAATACCCCGCCCCCCCAAAAAAAAATACACAGATTTCACCAAATCCCTAAATAAGAAGGAAGGTATTAAATCTTCCTGAAAAACCTCCAAAACTGGGTAAAAAAATGTTAGGCTTTAGAGGGCCTGTGCTTCCAGGAATAGACCCATCAAACCTTCCCCAGCTTACATTATTTGCAGCAGTATCCATATGACCATACACGTGACCATATAAAAAATAAAATGTTACAATTAGCCAGTAGTACCTCATGTTGCAGATGTAGAGAAAGCTCTTCCTGTCAGATGCAAAAGTGCAATTACAATTACTACCCTCTCTTAAAAAGAGGAGAGCCCCACAGATAAAGACCTCTACTGTGTTTCAGAACCAACAGAGCAAGACACTCAATTCTAAATCTCAAAGTCCCCTAAACAATGTTATCTATTCATTAATTAATTATCTAAAGTACTTTAACAACCCCCAATCTTACCACAGTGTCTTGCTCTGATGGAAAGGAGCAGCAGAGGGCATTTTTCAAGTCCAGTTTCTCCACGGAGTGGTGCAGCCACTCATGCTCATGCCCCATGCTCGCAATGTGTGGCAAGTGTTTAAATTTTAAAGGGACTAAGGTCCCCGCCTCTTGAGGCAACCCCGCAACTAATTGGCTTGCCGCCGAGCCCCCTCACAGTTGTGGTTAATTCGAATGCCTCAGGCACTAACAGGCGCAGCAATGATGGATTTTATAGTGTCTTGTGCAGGCAGTAGGGTATAGCAGCAGTACACTCAGCAGGCAGCACGTTTATTATTAGGCAGTCATTGGTAAATAAATGTCCGTGAAGAAAACTGTACTTTACAATGCAGCAGCTGCAGTAAACAACAAAAAGCAGGTCAGGTAGCTATCGCATTTCAGCAAGCAGCAAACTGAGCCAGGCATAAGAGACACAGCTGCAGAATGTAGCAATTCTGATGTTAACACTGCCCAGTATTGTGAGGCTAGATGGAAATGCTCACTTTAGAGAGAGAAAAGTTGTTCCTCAGGGGCTGGTGTAAATACATTAACTCCCTGCCCCCTGATGAGGTGGTAGTCCTGCATAGTGACCTCCTATAAGCACCTGCAGGTCTGGGAAGGTAGCTATGAATGCTCCTGTAATGGTTAGCTTCTGTAACTGCGATGTTTGTTTGTTTTATTGTTTATAACAATAATCACCCACTCCTTCATTACCTTACGTCACAAATGGACAGTATACTACAATAATATTTGTAGATTTGCCCTATCCTGTAATCGTATCACCCATCACTGCTCCCTATACAGCAAACTAGGATGGCCTTCCCCATAGCCCTACTTAACTCCTCTCTAGGTTAGTTGGTACATAACATTACCTCCACTCAGAAACCAAACTCCTTGGCCTCCCTCTTGGTACCTTGGTCACACCACTATGCCCTTGGGTCCTCTGATACTGAGCAATTAGCAATTTCTAGATCTCACACCAAATATGGCTCCATGGCCTTTTCCACAGTCGCCACTACTCAGTGGAATAGTTTTCCAGCAACCCTACTCTCCTGCCAAAAACCTAGAGCCTTCAAAAGACAGCTACATTACCTCTTGACTGAACGTATTGTTGTCCCCAGCCAGCTACCCTCGCCCCTTACCTTTCCCCTCTCTTTCCTCTTGCTACCTTATTTATTTACACCTCTCCTCCTCCTCCAGTTTTGTACTTATTGTCTTCCCTTAAATTGATACCTACTGCTCTTTCCCGAACACTGTATAATTAATTTCTTTGCCAGTCACATGTATAATCACTTTTTATCTAATTAATATTTCACTGCTTGTATTGTACTGCCTTATTTATAATCAATTTCATTGCCAGTCATTGTATAATCACTTTTCAAGAATCATAGAATCATAGAAATCTGATGGCAGAAAAGGACCCCACTGGCCATTGAGTCTACTTCCTCCCCCATTCATCGCTTATACCACGGGCCCTCCCCTTCCCCTCACTTACCAGCCCCATATGTCTGTCCCATGCCCTCTTGAATTCCTCCAACATTTCAGCCCCCACCACCTCCTCTGGTAGTTTATTCCAGGCCTCCACCACCCTCTCCATGAAGAAACGCCCCCTCACATTGCCTCTATATCGTCCTCCTTCTAATCTTAGACCATGCCCTCTAGATTTAGCCCCCTTTCTTTTAAATAAGCTCCCTTCCTTCACCTTACTGATCCCCTTCACGTACTTAAATGTTTCAATCATGTCTCCTCTCTCTCTTCTAGTCTTCAATAGGTACAGATTCAATTCCCTCCACCTCTGCTCATATGGCTTCCCCTGCATACCGTGCACCATCTCGTTGCCCTTCTCTGAACCCTCTCTATCCAATCTATGTTCTTGCATAGATGTGGTCTCCAGAACTGGACCCCATACTCCAGGTGCGGCCTCACCATGGCTTTATAAAGAGGCATCAGTACCTCCCTCCTTCTACTGGTTATGCCCCTCCCAATGCATGCCAACATTCCATTTGCCTTCCCAACCGCTTTACTGCATTGGTTACCTACCTTAAGGTTGCCTGATATTATAATCCCCAGATCCCTCTCCTGCTCCATTGTTTTGATTACCTCCCCCCCTAGACTGCAAGTGGCTTGTGGGTTTTTACACCCCATGTGCATCACAGCACACTTTTTGGCAGTGAACTTCAGCTGCCATGTTTCGGACCAGCCTTCCAGAATCTTCAGGTCCTGCCTCATGGCTTCCAACCCCCTGGAGGGTCCACCCTATTGCAGATCTTCGTATCATCTACAAATAAGCACACCTTTCCCTCCCGCCCATCCGCTATATCACTGTTGTAGATATTAAAAAGGAGTGGTCCAAGTATTGACTCTTGGGGCACCCCATTCATCACTCCCTCACCCTGGAGTATAACCCATTAACCACCACTCACTGGCTTCTGCCCGTCAACCAGTTTTCACCCACCTAGTTATTTTCCATCCCTGAGCTTTCCAGCTTATTTATCAGCCTTCTGTGAAGGACGGTGCTGAAGGCCTTGCAGAAGTCCAGATAGGCTATGTCCACCGCCTCCTCTCTGATCAACCACCTGCATCACCCAACTGAAGAACTCTACCAGGTTCATCTGACATGACCTCCCATTCGTGAAGCCATGCTACCTATTGTCCTGCAGGCTGCTGTCCACTAGATAGTCTACCACCATTTCCTTTATTAGTACCTCCATCATCTTACCCACCACTGAAGTGAGGCTGACTGGGCGATAATTCTCCGCCACCTCTTTACTGCCCCCCTTGTGCAATGGCACATCTGCCCTCCTCCAGTCGCTTGGCACACACCCTGTATCCAGGGACAAGTTAAACAGCCTCATCAGTGGGGCTGCCAGCTCTTCCCTCAGTTCCCGGATTACCCTTGGGTGCAAGCTGTCTGGCCCCATTGCCCTGTCCACCTTTAACCTGCCTAGTCCCTCCCTTACCCTGTCTTTGATGAACAGGCTAGGATCCACCTTTTTGTCTTCCTTCCCCCTCCCTCTCAGCTTGGGCCCCTAGCCCTTCCTCCTCCGTGAAGACTACGCAGAAGTAGCTATTTAGCACCTCTGCTTTCTCACAGTCCCCTCCAGCTGTGTTCCCTCCCCTCAACCGTACTTCATCCTGCCTTGCCTTCCCACATACCTAAAAAGTTTTATCTCTCCTTTCGCCTGCCTAGCAAATTCTCTCCCAGTGTCAGCTTTAGCCCTCCTTATCTTCTGCTTTGCTACCCTCAGCTTTTCCCTATCAGCCTCCCTGTCCTCCCTCCTCCGTGTTTACTTATGTTTTCTGAATGCCCTCTTCCTTTTCCTGATTGCCCGACACCTCCCTTGTAAACCAGAGTGGTCTCCTTCTTTTATTCTTCCTCACCTTCTTAATGCAAATTTCAGTGACTTTCAGTAACCCCTCTTGATAGTTTCAAATAACTCCTCCACAGCTCCTATATTCCCTTCTCTGCTATTTCTTCCTAAATATCCTCCTCATTTTGGTAAAGTCCATCTTCCTGAAGTCCATAACCCTTGTGCTGGTCCCATTTGACTCTCTCCACATCTTCACCCTGAATCCTACAGTCCTGTGATCACTTGTACCTAGGCTGTCCCCCACCACCACCTCTTCCACACTTTCCCATTTGTGAGGACCACGTCCAGTAGGTTATCGCCCTAGTGGGCTCCTGACCAGCTGTTGCATGAATACACCTTGCAGTGCCTCATGAGCCCCTGCTCCTAGCTGATGCTGCAGTTAGGATCTTCCAGTCCACATCGGGAGGTTTGGTCTCCCACTAGCAGAAGCTCCCCTTGAGAGCCATCCATGTAACTGCCTGCATCAGCTGTCTATCCCTTCTTCACCCCTGCGTAAGAGGTCTGTATGACACCCCAGCCTCAATGATTCTCCGTCCATTTATCCAGTGTGACCCATAGGATCTCTGTCCTCCATTCCTCCTTCTGCCCTTCCATTGCCCTAATGTCTTCCTTAACGTACAGTGCCACTCCTCCCTTTTTTTCCAGTCCTGTCCCTCCTAAATAGTCTGTAGCCCAGGATAACTGTCTCCCAGGTATGATGCTCTGTCCACCAGGTCTCACTTACCATTACAACATCCAGACTCTCGTCCACCATGATAGCCACCAAGTCCACCAATGGCCTCCAAATCCACCATCTAATCAACGTCTCACTGTTTGAAATTGTACTGCCTTATATTCCATTGTATGGTTGTGTTTTTCTTTTTTATTGTCCTATTATCATTGTAATGTGCTAATTGTACATGATGTGTTGTACTGTATATCTCTCGGGTCATACCTGAAAATATGCATCTGTTTGCTTAGTGTACATCACCCAGTAGACAAACGCTAAATAAATAAATATTGGTAAGCACAGCAGGCTAAATAATGCCCATTTTCACTACCGACCAGACTACGTAAAACATTTAACAGATTAACACTGACAATAAAAACAGTAGCAATAAATAATATAAACACAGCACATATCATGGTTGGTCATTACCATACCTTGAAGACATCAAACATAGAAATTTTACAGCAGAAGGACCTCTCAGACCACCAGTCTGCCCTTTGTCCTGCCTAGTCCCTTCCTCTGCTTTTCCCCCTTGTGGTCCCCCTCCCCTCAGGATGCCCTTATGCTTGTCCCAAGCCCTTTGAATTCTGTGATTGTTCTGGCCCCACTACAGTTGCAGACAGGCTATTCCACTTGTTCACCACCCTCTGTGAAGAAGTGCTTCCTTATGTTTCCTCTGACCCTTCGACCCTCCAGTCTCATTGCATGCCCCCTGGTTGTCTGGTATGCCCTTCTTTAAAAAATGCTACCCTCTGGTACCCTGTTTTTATTCGTAAGGTATTTAAATGTTTCTATCATGTCCCCTCTCTCCCTCCTCTCTTCCAGGGTATACATATTTAGCTCTCTCAGCCTCTCCTCGTAGGTCATATACTGCATCCCTTGCACCATCTTCGTGGCCCTCCTCTGTACTGCCTCCACTCTGCCCATGTACTTTCTCAGGTATGGTCTCCAAAACTGAACACAGTATTCAAGGTGGGGTCTCACCAAGGTTTTGCATAATGGTACTATTACCTCCCTCTTCCTACTGGTTATGCCCCTCCCTATACACCCCAGCACTCTGCTGGCCCTCCCCACTGCTTTATCGCATTGATTAGCCACCTTTAGAGCCTTGGATATAATCACTCCCAGGTCTCTTTCCTTCTTCGTGGTCTTGAGCACCACCTCTCCCATTGTTTAGTCTACTCTTGGGTTGTCGCGCCCAAAGTGCATCACCCTGCATTTTATAGCACTGAATCCTAAATGCCATGTCCTCAACCACTCCTCCAGCCTGTCTAGATCCCTCTTCACCCTGCCCACTTCTCCTTCAAGTGTCTCCAGTTACAGATCTTCATATCATCAGCAAATAGACATCTTTTCCCATCAACTCCTTCTGCAATGTTCCCTATAAATATGTTGAAGAGTAATGGCCCTAGGACTGACCCCTGCAGCACTCCACTGGTCACCTTCTCCTCATCTGAATGGACCCCATTTACCACCACCCTCTGTTGTTGTTGTTTATTTAGAAATAACCACTGGGCTTACACTCATTCACAATGGTAACCTTTTTCGCATAATAAAACATACAAATACAGTGCATAAAACAGCAAAATAACAGTAATCATACATGTTATATTACCACAATTAATTAAGACATTTACAAGATTGTATATATTTTTTTTTTTCAAGTTCAAGTTCAAGTTTATTGCAGGAAAACTCCATTGAGCAAGCTCATTCCCAAGGAGGTCCTGTGACATAAACACTTGAAGTACTAACACAGATAGGTAATAACAGTATATACATGAAATGCACGTTACATGATACAGGCTGGATATACATACAAGGGTACCACACAGCGTGACCGCAGGTGGTAAACATTGATATGAAACAGGGAAGCGACCTACAGGTTGCATACTGATAAATGAAACATGATGACTGTGTGTGCAATACATATATTTTGGCAGCTAGAACAAACAACAGACTACAACTGATATGGGGGAGGAGTGATTTGATAGAGTAGCAGTGGAGTGAAGCATAGATAAAGCCAGGAGTAGAAGGGAAGGGAAAGCAGTTAATATGACAAATCAATTATACTTTACCAGTGGATAAATATGACACATGGGGAAGGAAGAGACTTAATGACAGTTACAGGTGTCTTTTATTTTGGCTGAACTTAGCGATTTGTAGAAGTTTATTGAAACTGTGCTAGTTAGTTTCAGTACGGTTTGTAATTGGTTCCAAATGGAGGGAAGGGCATATGCAATAGCACGTTTACCAAAGGAAGTCCGCGTCCTTGGTATGTCAAGCATAATAAAGTCAGATTTTCTTAATGAGTATGCACTATGTGAGATACTAATAAGGGAAGAGAGATAGCTTGGCAATTTCTGCAGGAGCAGTTTAAGAGTCCATAGCCCAGCATGGAGCAGGCGTCTAGTAGTAAGGGATGTCCAACCAACAGCTGCATATAAGTCACAGTGGTGCGAACGGTAAGGGGGAGTTGGTAATGAACCGTAACACATGGTGATAAAGGATGTCCAGTTTATTTAGATTTGCAAGAGTGGTGGAGGAATAGATTACATCGCCATAGTCGAGTAGGGGGAGAAAAGTGGCCTGTACAAGCTTGTTTCAAGGGGGAAAAGGGGCCTATTTCTGTAGAAGAAACCTAACCTTGCTTTTAACCTTCTAGAAACATCTTCGACGTGGTCATTGAAAGATAATTTATTGTCGATCCAGATACCCAGATATTTAAATTTGGTTACAACTTCCAGAGGCTCGTTTAGCGTGGTGACAATGAAGTCTTGGGCAAGGGTATTGGGGGGGGGCCTGTGACAGCACTGCGGGAGAATATCATCGCTTTAGTCTTCTTAGCATTGAGCAGAAGCTTTGCCTTTATTAGATTATGCTCAAGTTGTGTGAAGTCCGCTTGAAGCACTCCCTTGACTTCAGATAACGATGAGCCAGAAGTATACAACACAGTATCATCTGCAAAATGTGCAGATTGGACATAGATATGTTAGCATCTAAGTCATTAATGTAGAAAGAAAACAAGATAGGGCCTAAGATGGATCCTTGGGGGACTCCTCTTGCAACTGGCAAGGTAGCAGAAAAAAAGCCTTCCGCCTTTACTTTTTGGAATCTTCCAGTTAGGTAGCTAGAGAACCACTGGGTGGTATGGTATGTGGCACCCAACTCTGCAAGGCAATTGACTAATAGTTTGTGATCAACAGTATCAAAAGCTTTGCTGAGGTCCAAAAAGACTGCACCAGTTACCTTCTTAGCATCTACAGCAGCGATCCAATCATTGGTTACTTTTGCTAGTGCAGTGATTGTGCTATGATTAGCCTGGAAGCCAGATTGAGCTGGGTTAATGAGAGAGAAGGTTTCAAGTGAGATTTTAACTGAATATGGATCAGTTTTTGAGAACTTTAGAAAGGATAGGCAATATGGAGATAGGCCTATAGTTGTTTACATCGCATGGGTCACCAGATTTAAATAGAGGGAGGATATGTGCTGATTTCCAGCAGGACGGCACAGTAGCAGATGTAATGGAAAGACTGAAGATGTGAGAATTGGGGCGATGAGATGGGCGTGGCCTGACCTTAGGAAAAAGGGTTCCAAGCCATCATCCCTGCACTTTTTGGTGTCTAAGTTAAGAAGAGATCTTCTACTTCTTTATAAGTTATCTCACACAGTTGGAAGGGCTGGGTGCAGGACTAGATGTGGGGAGGGGTATGCTGGCTCACGCAGCACCAGCATAAGGTGACGAGTCAAAAGCTAATCCAGCTGTGGCAAAGTGGGAGTTAAGTTCCTCAGGATTAGGGACTTGTTTTCCACAATCTTGCCACTTGCAACTATCTTTGTTGGGACAGAGGGCCATGGTCCGTCCTCTATAGCTTTGATAGTCTTCCATATTTTATGAGGGTTACCTTTAGCTTGTTCGAGGTAGAAATATAATAGTTAGCTTTAGCAGAGCAGTTTTTTCACAGATTATTCCTGGCTGTTCTAAAGGCCTGCCAATCCGAAGATTCTTTGGAATGTCTAGCTTTAGCCCAGAGCTTATCTCGAGCTATAAGGGCTGCCTTGAGATCCGAGGTGAACCAGGGTTTGAATTGTTCCGTACTTACTTTGATGAAAGGGGCATGCTTATTTATTATTGTAGTGAGTTTGTCATTAAGGATGCAAGCTGCCTTGTTGACATCTTTGGCTAGGTAGAGATCTTGCCATCTGATCATGCTCAGGTCAGATAGGAAGTTTACTGCACTGAATTTGCGAAAGGATCTTTTGTTATAAAGATGGGTTGACGCGAGGCCTTAATTTGAGATCTTATGCAAGCAACAATTCCATGATTGCTCATGTCGTTGTGAAACACTGCCGAAATGAGATATTTTGTGTGGATGGGTGGTTAGTACCACATCTAGAATGAAACTGTTGCAGTATTTAGAGTGTTGTTCCTAGTAGGTTCACTGACTAATTGCCCAATACCTAGTTCGTCACAAAGGATTTGAGGCGTGTGATTTAGGTGACAGCCAGTCCATATTTAGATCTCCTAGAAACATTGTTTCAGTTTTTGCATCTACGAACATGGATTTCAAAGATTAAGGACTTCATCACCACCAGACGGGGTCTATAGCCACCTAGGATAGTGATACATTCCGAGGAGGGAGATGAAGGTTAATGAAAACTAACTCAAATTCCTTGGCTAGAGATTTGCAACTAATATTGGTGACCAAGTACTTAGATTTGGCATAAATAACCACACCCCGCTCTAGACTCTCTATCTGCTCTAAATAAATTGTAGCCCTGCAGTGATATTTGTTGATCAGTGTTCGTCTTTTTAACCACGACTCAGTAATTATGATAAGGTCAGGATTAACGTGTGCAGCCCAGGCTTGCAGCTGTACAAGTTTTTAGGCAGGCTTAAAATGTTGACCATCATCATTTTGAGACCTGTGGCCTCAACAAAATCGATAGAGCGAGGTAAGTTGGGGGCCAGGGTTGAGCTCCACATTTCCTGAGCAGAGAAGAAGCAGAAGTATAACTTTCTTTAAGGAGCTTATAAGAATGGAGACTGCTTTTTTATTTCTTTGAGTAACCCATATCATGCTGCATGAAGAGGCGGCACACTGTAATGACAGTTGATCGTGATCAATGTAAGTGCTTGAATAGACATAGGTGAGGACAGTGGCAAGGGGTGGTGGTAACCAGGGAATAGGCTAAAGGGAGAGGAGAATGACAGAGTGTCTGCACGGTAGACTGTTATAACATTAGGTATTGATAAGGTACATTGGAGAACTGAATTGCATTGAGGTACTTCGAATTGCACTGTATTGCTGAAAACTCTGCACCTTAGGAGCAATAAAAACACAATAAGGAGAGCCATGGTCCCAGACTGAGTGGTCTCATGATTTGTATTATTGCAATATTTTCTAGGCAAGTAATGTTCCCACCTAGGTACTCACTTAAAACCTAGATGATAAAATACAGCAGAAAGGGGAACAAGGGGTGCAGGAGCAGCTTAGTTAGTGGCGGGGCTCAAGAGATATTCACAGGGCAGTCTGGTGGCCACACTCAGATACCAATCATGGGTTGGCAGCAGTCGAAACTAGGCCAATGAAGCAGTAATATGATATAGGAGGTGGATCATGAGTGATGAAGGAGGCCTGGGAGGGGGTGGTGGGTGGGAGAAAATTTCAGGTCAGAGCGAGAGCTGAGAAGTCAGAATTAAGAAGGAACACTGTAACAGGCTATAGAGAAGGTGCCCCAATCAGAGCAGCAGGCAAGCGGGCTGCACTAATCACAATCCCCTATGGCAGTGCAGCACCAATCAAGGGTGCCCAGGCGTGCTGGCTCTCTGCAGAGGATTCTATCGGGTATCTATCGGTATGACAGCGAGCGTAGGTAACAATAGGGTGCTCAGCGCCTATCTGACTTGAGTCTGAAGGGTGGATGGCAGACACTGAGGGCTTCCTGTTTTCAGCTGCAGAGCTGTCAGACAGGCAGTTTTAAGGAAGTTGTCAGCCTGTTGAGTGAAGCTTAGGGAACCTCAACTACAACCACCCTTGTAGCAGCACCGGAAAGAAGTAGAATGATAATGCAGGCCATATTGCCCTCGAATGAGTACAGTGATTTATGTAGGAGACCAAGAATCCCTCTAGTGGCAGGTCTGTATAACCTGCTAATGGAAAACTAAAAAAGGTAGTTAGACTTATCGGCGCCAAGGCAGAGTGCTTGGATGGGGGCTACTAAGAGCAGTCAGACAGAAGAGGTGTAAGCACTTTAAAACAGTAGTAGAAATTACAATCCAGCTAATACAGTTGAAAAACTTCTAATAACACAGTTGAAATGTGCTTAGTTCTATCGAAAATCTAACAAAGTGCCAGGTGTCTATAGCAGGGGAAAAGTCCTGGCCAATCAGAGTGGGTTTGCTGGAAGCACCCATGTTCCGATTGGCTGCGCTGTCCCGTACCTTCCAAGGAGCTGCAAGCGGGTGTCCTGGTCTTAGTCGGTGGCTGGCTGGGTGCCGGCCGATCATGGGTGAGCTGAAGCAGCCCTGTTCAGGGGCAGACAGCTTCCAAGGAGCTGCAGGCGGGTGTCCTGGTCTTGGTCAGTGGCTGACTGGGTGCCGGCCGACCGTGGGTGAGCTGAAGCAGCCCTGTTCAGGGGCAGGCAGCTTCCAAGGAGCTGCAGGCGGGTGTCCTGGTCTTGGTCGGTGGCTGACTGGGTGCCGGCCGACCGTGGGTGAGCTGAAGCAGCCCTGTTCAGAGGCAGGCAGCTTCCAAGGAGCTGCAGGCGGGTGTCCTGGTCTTGGTCGGTGGCTGGCTGGGTGCCAGCCGACTGTGTGAGCTGAAGCAGCCCTGTTCAGGGGCAGGCAGCTTCCAAGGAGCTGCAGGCGGGTGTCCTGGTCTTGGTCGGTGGCTGGCTGGGTGCCGGCCGACCGTGGGTGAGCTGAAGCAGCCCTGTTCAGGGGCAGGCAGCTTCCAAGGAGCTGCAGGCGGGTGTCCTGGTCTTGGTTGGTGGCTTGCTGGGTGCCGGCCGACCGTGGGTGAGCTGAAGCAGCCCTGTTCAGGGGCAGGCAGCTTCCAAGGAGCTGCAGGCGGGTGTCCTGGTCTTGGTCGGTGGCTGGCTGGGTGCCGGCCGACCGTGGGTGAGCTGAAGCAGCCCTGTTCAGGGGCAGGCAGCTTCCAAGGAGCTGCAGGCGGGTGTCCTGGTCTTGGTCGGTGGCTGGCTGGGTGCCAGCTGACCGTGGGTGAGCTGAAGCAGCCCTGTTCAGGGGCAGGCAGGCTGCTTAGAGAGCAGATATTTCTTTAGTATGAAACAGACAGGGTTTAGAATATGGATCCTAAAACAAGGCAGAAGTTTGTTCCAAAGCTTCAGAACCAAATGACTAAAATTTTGTGATGATCTTTTGGTAAGAGTCTTAGGGACAACTAACTGAGTAAATTGAGAGTTTCTTAAGGATGGATCAATTTTCTGGAAAGCTATTCTGTCACTCAAATACTTGGGAATAAGTCCTAGACCAGACTTATATGCAAACAAACTTGCATGTATATCCCTCCTAGAAGCCAAGGAAACCCAACCCAGAGAGTTATATAGATAGCAATGATGGGTAGTAATAGGACAATTCAAGATTAACTTGGTCAATTTATTATAAAGAATATCTAACCTATATAATCTATCAGATGAGGCACTGCCATATAATATATCACCATAATTGAATAATGGTAAGATTTGTACTTGAATTATGTATTTCATTGTGTCTGAATCTAAACATTTTCGATTTCTAAATAAACAACCTATCCTCCTTCCCACCTGACCAATTAATTTATCTATGTGATTATTTCCTGTACTTAACTGATCTAACCAATAACCTAAATATTTGTACGTTCTAACAGATTCTAAGTATGTTCCTGATAGATCTGAAATCTCTAATTTTACACTTAGTTTTAACTTGGAGGTTGGGCCTAATAGTAACGATTTTGTTTTAGATGTATTTAATTTTAATTTTAACTGACGGAAACATTTTTGCACTGACTCAAATCTAGACTGCAAAGTATTTCCCCAGGAGAACTATTAGAATAATAAAGAATTGCATCATCCACGTAAAGGTGGTAATTCACCCCCTTCACACTCTTACTGATGTCTTTTAAATAGATTAGGAAAAGGAGCGGCCCCAGCATAGAGCCTGGGGCACGCCTTTCTACTTTCAAAGGAGATGAGTCCAGACCGTTAGCCCTAGTATACTGGTAACGATTACTTAAATAAGAACAGAACCAGGCCAGAGCACTTCTGCTCAGCCCTATCCGAGATAACTGATGTAGTAAGGACTGGTGGTCAAGCGTGTCAAAGGCCTTGGACAAATCAATCTGTATGGCACCAGTATAACACCACTGGTCATGTGCCTTGCCGATGTCGTCCAAGACTCTTGACATGGAGACCACCATACCATGTACCTTGCAGAAACCGTATTGAAACTCATCAAATAGATTCTGCCCAGTTAGATAATCAACCATCTGATCCACCAGAATACGTTTTAAAATCTTACTAGTTATTTTAAATAATGATATTGGTCTATAATTGAAAAGTAGGCCAGGGCTGCCACCCTTAAAAATGGGTATGACCCTGGCACACTTCCAAGTTGTGGAAAAATACCATGAGTAATAGACCAACTGAATAAATAGGTCAAGGGGTGAGCTATATTCAAAGCAGAAAACTTCAACATAATAGAGGATAAGCCATCAGGGCCACTACTTCCATTATTCTTAAGACCCAATAATTTCTCCACTACTGCATGGTGCTCAATTTCTTTAAAGGAGAAAGAGGGTAGATTGTCACGTAAATTGTTGAACGTATCTGGAACATACAAAGGATTTACAATATCACCAAAGAAATTTCCAGATTCACAGAAAAAACTGTTAAACCTGTCTGCATCATTATAGTGTGGGGCAAATGTTTCCTTGCGAGCTAGTTTAATAGTATGCTTATAACTAGCAGTACCGCTTAAATATTTAATTAAAGACCAGAACTTAGATGGATTACCTTCAGTCTCTAGAGATTTTTGTCCGCAAATTACTTCTTTTTGTTGTCCTAACACCTGCCACATATTTATTCCTCATCTTTCAATATTTCTGCCAATCTGTGACAGTACCAGTCTGCCAAGCCATATTCCATGCCTTATTTTTTTCCCTCTTTAATTTTTGCAGTGAGGAAGAGAACCACACTGCTGAATTTGCTTTCACCCTTTTTGTTTTTACTGGCATGTCTATCACATACCTTTAGCAGTTCTTCCTGGAAGTATTCCCAAGCTAGATCCAAGTCAGAAATCAGTTCCAGGCATTCCCAGCTTAATCCCTCTAAATCTGTCATAAATTTGAAATAATCAAAATTTTTTAAAGATCTAAAAGTTATATATCAATCTGGACCTTTTCCTTTTCTATATACCCCCTGTTCCCTAGCCAATTTCTCACCTGATTAACTATCCCATCGTGCCCACCCCAGACTTCCCAGTTTGTTTACAAACCTCCTGTGAGAACTAATAACACTCTCCAAGTGCACCTGCCCCTGGGTCCAACCATACCTGCTCACTCTGCCCCCAGCAAGCACTGGGTGAGAGCTCAGGTACCCTCCTCTGTCCTGTCTCTTCTCATGACTTGCCTCATCAATCAGTCTGCGTCATGCCCTTCGGCACCCACCGCCCCACCCTCCCTCAACTCAGAGTCCGTAGAGTTTCCCAACAGTCACTACTAATGCAGGCTGCCTGACCATGCCCCTCACACTCCACCATTTACTTTAGCATGTCTTCTTCGCTCAGCCTCCCTCACCCCACCATTTATCCTATACCTTATCGCCCTTCTTCCCCACCCTTCACCTCCACCACATGACATACCTCTCTCTCGTACCTCCTTTCTTCACCCTACTGCCAGCTATCCCGTCCTCTGAACTACTGACAAGGCACTCTGTGGCTGCTTATTCCCACCCCTCCATAAAGTGTTTTATTTTTTTATTTTAACTTGTACCTATATTTTGAGTTATTTTGTAAGTTCTGAATCCAAGCTGTACCGTTCATTGTAATATACCTTTACTTTCTCCTATTGTTCTTTGTTTTGCAATCTATGCGTGGAACCTTTGTAAAGAGCTTGCGCTCAAAGGTCTTTTCTGAATCACTAAATAAATAAATGAACTGTGTCAAATGCTTTGTTAAAGTTAAAGTACACAACATCTACTGTCCCACTCCCGGTCGATCTCTCTGGTTACCCAATTGAAAAAGTCCAACAAGTTTGTTTGACACGACCTCCCTGCTGTGAATCCATGCTGCCTTGGGTCTTGCAGGTCAAAGGACTCTAAATACCCCATGATCCTCTCCTTCAACAGTGCCTCATTAACTTTCCCCACCACAGAGGTCAAGCTGACCAGCCTATAGTTTCCTGCTTCTTTTCCACTTCCGCTCTTGTGGAGTGGGGTAAAATTTGCCCTCCTGCAGTCCTTTGGAACCACCCCTGTTTCTAGCCACCGGTTGAATAACTGCTCTAGTGGTGCTGCTACATGTTTTCTGAGTTCCCTTAAAACCCTGGGATGCACATCGTCAGATCCCATTGCCTTGTCCATCCTCAGCTTGCCTAGTTCCTCCAGTACTCTTTCCGCCGTAAAAGGCATAGTGTCTGCTTCTTCGCCCTTATTATGCCTATCATTCAATTGTGGCCTCTCCCCATCCCTTTCCTCTGTAAACACCGAACAGACGTATTGGTTTAGTACATTTGCTTTTTCCTGATCTCCTGCAATGCTTTCTCCTACTGTCCCTTTCAGCCTATAATTCCCCCCTCACTTTCCCCTATCACTGACATGCCTATAAAAAGTCTTGTCCCCCTTCCTAACTTCTCTAGCTATTCTTTCCTCTGTTTGTGCCTTGGCCCTCCTGATTGCCCTCCCTGCTTCCCTCTGCCTAACCTGGTACTCCTCCCTGTCCTCCTCCCTCTGTGACGTCTTGTATTTTCTGAAGGCTAACTTTTTCACCCTTACCCTTTCCCTTACTTCCTTAGTAAACCAAAGTGGTCTACTTTTCCTCTTGTTCTTACTATCCTGTTTGACACAGAGGTCTGTTACACGTGCAATGGTCCCATTAATTTTAGCCCAAATTTCCTCCACTTCCTCTAGTTTCTCTACCCCTTCATGGGCTTCCTTTTTTTCAATTTAGTATACTTTATTAACCAGTACACAGGATACATAATGTACAGCAACATAATAATATTTATCATCATGCATGAACAGCTTCCTTCCCCTAATACAATAGTTCTCAGACATTGTCACAGTGAGCCTCCCCAAATCCATGGAAAAGATTTTGAGCCTCCCCCCAAAACTGAAACAATCTTGGGCCTCCCAAAGAGAAATAACATACTGTACGTTGTACAAGCACACCATGAATAAATTGAAACCCTTTGAGTACTTGGCTCACATTCAATTCTTTGTTTTATTCAGTTCTTTGTCTTATACTGACTTGGAACTTTTGAAAAGAGCTCCTGTGCTCAAAGGTGTTATCTGAATAACAAATAAATAAAATAAACAAATATTACTATTCAGCTTATTGTACCCCCCAGGCCAACATACCTGCTCTGCTATTTTCATTCTTGAACCATTGTTACCCTTGTTGCAGTACCTTCATGGGTCAGACTACTTCCTCTGTTTCCTCTCTATATGAAATAACCTTCCTACATACTTTGCCTCGTCCCCTCCTTCTCTGCTCCTAAGCAACATCTCAGGGATTACTTTGCTCCTTCCTGCTATTGCTCTTAGCACTTCTATGTTCAACCCTTGTATTTGGGCTGTTCTGCCATCAGTTTACAAATTGATCAATTACCACCACTCGTTATTAATTTATCGTTAATATTTGCACTATTGCTCACTGTATGTTTCTTGACTGATTTGCAGTTGCCTTTTGAAATGTATTCACTCCCTACCCTTCCCCGGGTACACCTGAAATGAGCCTTGGCTCATTCACCTTCCCTTGTCACCTATTAGTAAATAAATACATAAAATTCATCTACTATTATTATCATCTTTCAGTTTGCTTCATCTCTTCACACAAAATACATAAAACCCAAAATTTAAATACAGTATTTTTTCAGACTTGCTTGAGCCTCCCCTGTAACAGGTTGGGGCCTCCCAAGGGAGGCTGGCCTCACCATTTGAGAACCCCTGCCCTAATACATTATTGCAAAGTACGTTCCAAAATGAAAAGCTGTGACCATGAATCATTACGGCCTAACAATGATCAGGCCTGGATCTACTAGCGGCCAGACCATATTAGAATGACGTATCATCATTCAACAATCAAACATTGAAACATTTTGTTCCTTCTCCCTCCCCCCATACCCCACCAACCCTCCTTCCCTCTTCCCCCTTGGAGCCCCTACATAGACAGCTTCTGATATCTGACCCATCAGAAGTGCAGCCGGACAAATTCTGGGCAAATGGCTACATGGGCAGCAGCTTTGTGCTTAAACTTATTAAGTAGCGGTACAGACAGGGAGGGATCTCCGATCCTCCTTATGTCTCAAGAGTTATTGGGGTACAGCACAAGGTTGGTGGAAGAGCTATCAGGGTACCCCATCTCCTACTAAATGCCTCCTGACGGTTCTGTTGAGAATCAATGTGTCTCTCCAGTTCCAAAGCTTGAAGAATTTCTGCATGCCAGTTTCTCATAGAGGGAATGGTTTGGTCAAGCTAAGCCATGTTATAATGAGTTTTACTACTACTGAGATTAGAGACACATAGGTTTTACAGCAGTCACCTATGCCCTTTGGGAAGTGGCCCAGTAGACAGATCTCCTGAGTAAAGTAGGAGTCCAGGTTCAGCATAGAATCCAGAGCATCCCGAATTGCTTGCCAGAAGGGAGCCACCAGGGCACAATCCCAAAAGAATATGTTTTAACGTTCCTTCTGATTGCCCACATTTGATACACAGGGGAGATGTTGATCTGTCCATTTTTATAATCTCATGGAATAGAAGTACATGTGTAAAATACTAAAATGCAGAAATCTTAGCCAGTCCTGCTTTTACATACTTTATATATAGATGTTGCCATAAGTTGCCATACCTTATCACCAAAGTTTAGGCCAAGCTCATGTCTCCAGTAATACATACTCCCCATGGTTTGAGAGGATCATGGAGTTGTAGGAGGTTACAAACCAGAAATCGAGTGAGGTGGATAGCAGCATCGGTCAATAATTGCGAGGGAATTAGAAGAATCCTGCCATGGGTAGGGGCCTACAAATGAGAAGATTGCGCCTGCAGCTGTAGATGTTTAAAGAAATGGTAAGTGGGTATAGAAAACTTTTCCTGGATCACAACTGGAGGGCTAATCCTCCCATCAGAGATCAAAGAGGACACAGAGTTCCTGCCCAGCGGACTAGTACAGTTGGCAGTAGTAAAGTGTGGTTACCAAATAAGGGTTGGGACAGATCTTTGTGGAGTAATATCTTCACGGAAGGAGCAGATCTGACATACAGCTTTGAGAGACCACCAGATTAGAGAGCTTCGCATAGAGGTAGGGAGTTCCGAGAGTTTAGCATATAGAAGACCCCCTATGTAAATATCCCAAGAGCTGCATACGTGCTGCTCAAGGGACAGCCATTGCGGGATGTAAGGGCCTTCTATTAAATTATTAATCTGGGTACACCACCTAAATATCTTACAACAGTATCGCACAGTAGTACAGAAAAAGTTAGGAGTCTTAACCTTCCCAGGTTTTTTGATGGGTCAGTTTGGAGTACGCTCTCCTGACCGTTTTCCCATTCCATAGGCAGATAATTATCTGCAACTGAATAAACCAGTGTTTGGTGAGGAATGGACTCACCATACGTGAAGGATACAGTAGCCTTGGCAAAATATTCATTTTTATTACATTCACCCATCCCCACAATGAGAGCGGGAGAGACTTCCAGCTTTATAAGTCTGTTTGGATAGTATGGCAAATGGGAGAGAGGTTAAGTTTAACCAGTGAAGAAAGTGAACGAGAGATCTTGATCCCCAGATAGGTGAGAACATTGGGTTCCCAGTCGAGGCTCAAATTCTCAATCCAGTGTTTTTGAACATATATGTTAAGTGGTATGACCTTCAGCTTGTCTAAATTTAGTTTACATCCTGCCACTTGGGAAAACCTTTCTATGATGGCTACAGATGCCGTAAGGAGGTTTGAGGTTTCAAAGCTGGTAATAGGTCATTCTAGTAGCCTGACAGCTTATATCTGTCAGAGCCTACTTTGATGCCTGTAACTTCCTGACTCCTCTGAAGGAAGCGGATGAGGGGTTCAAGACAGAGATTATACAAATGGCTTAGAGGGGACACCTGCCTAGTGCCGCAAGACAGGGGAAAAGGGGTGGAAAAAACTCCATTACATCAGACTCTGGCTGTAGGCTGATGATAGATGACCTTAAGCCAGTCACAGAACTGAGTTGGAAAACGAACCTTTGCAGCATGGCAAACATGAAACCCCAGGAGACCTGGTCAAAGGCTTTTTTCACGTCAAGTGAGACCAAAACCGATGGAGTTTTCCTCTCTCCAGCCACTGATATAAGGTGAAGAACCTTACATAAGTGGTCTGATGACAGTCTCCCCTCCACAAATCCCACCTGGGTCAGACTGATAAGACCCTGCCATACGTTTAGAAGGCGGTTAGCCAGGAATTTCGCAAGAATGTTCAGATCCAAGTTTAGGAGTGAGATAGGGCAGAGGTTTCCTGATAGCAAATGTGATTTGCCCGGCTTGGGAATAACAGTGATCCAGGCTTGGGTAAATGATCAGTCTGTTAATCCAGCCAAGCGAAGGAAGTTAAAAAGTCTTGTAAGATGTGGTGGCAGGTCATCTACAAAGGTGGCATAGAAAGCATTGTTGAACCCATCTGGGCCTGGGGCCTTTTCCTTTGGAAGATGTACTATCACACCCCTCACTTCATGTAGGGAAACAGGGACTTATAAGAGCTCCTGTTGAGGTTCCGTAAGGGTGGGTAGAGGGACTGAGTCAAGGTACCATTTTACTAAACCCCTTATCAAGGTTCCTCTCCTCTTCTGTGGCATATAGAGTTTTGTAAAATTTCTGAAAGGCTTCAGCTATGTACTGAGGGCAAGGTCCTAGAAGACTGGAGAAGGGCTCATGTGATCCTGCTTCACAAGAGTGGTAGCAGAGAGGAGGCAAGGAACTACAGACCAGTCAGTCTTACCTCAGTAGTGGGCAAGATTATGGAGGCACTCCTTAAGGAAAGGATAGTGCAACATCTGGAATCCATAGGAGCACAGGATCCAAGACAGCACTGATTTACAACAGGAAGGTCCTGTCAAACTAATCTCATAGATTTCTTTGACTGGGTAACCAGAGTGGTGGACCAAGAGGGTGCAGTTGATATCACCTACTTTGACTTCAGCAAAGCTTTCGAAACCATTCCACATAGAAGATTGAATTATAAGCTGGGTAGTCTCAGGGTGGGTCAGATGTTGGTCAACTGGGTGGCAAACCGGTTAATGGGCAGAAAACAGAGAGTGGTGGTAAACGGCATACAGTTAGAAGAGATGCATGTCACAAGTGGGGTACCTCAGAGATCAATCCTGGGGCCAGTCCTCTTCAGTATATTCATCAGTGACATTGCAGATGGACTGGAGGGTAAAGTTTGTCTGTTTGCAGGTGACACCAAGATCTGCAACTGAGTAGGTGATCCAGATGGGGTGGGCAGAATGAGAAGAGATCTGGATAAACTGGCAAATGGTCAAAGAGTGGCAACTGGGGTTTAGCATATGAAGTGCAAGGTCATGCACATAGGAAGAGAAACCCTGAAGCCACCTATAGGTTGGGAGGAGCTGCTGGCAATCACAAGGGAAGAAAGAGACTTGGGCATCATCACAGTTGACCTGAAATCATCCAAGCAGACCACTAAAGCAGTAGGTAAGGCTAGAGGGATGTTGGGGTGTATTCGTAGGGGTATCACAAGTCATAAGAGGGAGGTAATAAGCCCTCTTTACAAGACACTGGTTAGGCCCCATCTGGAGTACTGCGTGCAGTACTGGAGGCTGCACCTGCACAAGGACATTAACAACATGGAGGCAGTCCAGAGAAGGACAACCAAAATGGTGCAGGGACTGCATCGGAAAACACATGAGGACAGATTAATGGGGCTCAATATGTATACCCTACAGCAAAGGAGGGAGAGGTGAAATGATTGAAACATTCAAACATCTTAAGGGCATTAATAAGGTGAAAAGAGTGTAACATATTCAACTTAAGAAAAATAACAGGACAAGAGGACACAGCAAGAGATTAGAGGAGGCTGATTAAGGGTAATGTAAGGAAGTTCTTTTCACATAAAGAGTGGTGGATGCATGGAACGGCCTACCTTAGGAAGTTGTGGATATGAATACAGTGCAGGGCTTCAGACAGGCATGGGATAGGCATAAGGGAGCAATACAGATGAGTATAAATAGGCTATTGACAGAGTAAAGACCTATGGCACATTCATAAGGTAGAATAAATGGGCAGACTGGATGGGCCTTGTGGTCCTTATCTGCCATTAACTTCTATGTTTCTAAGGTTTTATACTTGACTAACCTCTTGCAGACAACATCTTTTTCATATTTTCTCCATAACATATTCTTTCCCTGAGCATTTTCAGTATTTCAGAGGTGAAACATTCTGATTCATTACCCCTCATGCACAGTTTCTTAGTGGGAATCATGGAATCACACACCACATTAAACATTAAAGGAAGCCTGTTAAGGGCTAAATAAATATTGTCAATAGTATCCAGGAATGACCACTTGAGCGGCTTTCCCTTTGTAGCGGGCTGCTGCCCCACTCCCTCAGTCCATGTCACAGTCCAGGAAATGGTGTACTGGAGCCGACTACTGCCACCAGGTCAGTCTGGTCCGTTGCATCTGGGTGAAAGCTGAAAAGTTGTGCTGGTGTGCTGCTGAAGCTGTGATTCAACCTATATCATACCCTGAGGAAATCTAGAAATACGTACTGTGAAGATGTAAGAACTTGCTTGTATTATGTTGCTCTGTACCCTTGTTTGTCTTTTCCAAGTTTAATACCCTACTGTAATGTAATGCCTGTACTGATTTTTAATGCATATAATTCAATAAAAATATTATGCAAAAAAAAATGTTCATGGCTGTAACTAGGTGTCAGGGCCACATAGCTGGACTGTCTGATGGCCAAGAATGCAGCATACACTTTTAGGCCAAAGTAGTGCTGCTTTTTAGACTCTTTCAGGAAGCTTATCATGCCCTCACTACATACTGACCAAAAGAAGCTGCATGCACTCAGGTACTAGCAAGAACTCTTCCTTTGTGCTGGAATACTTAAATGCATTTTGTTGTGCTGAATTGCTGACTTCTTTCTTTGGACTCTATGAGTGCAGAACCTCCAATTGTCTCCCACTTCCCAGCATACTGGCCTTGAAGAACACCATGTCTGTCAAATGACCTTCCAGGAAGGGTGTTCCAGGAAGCTGGAGTAGCTAGCATGTATATCACTAAATGTGACACAAAGCTGAAATTTAACTTCAGAGAGCAAAATGTACTGTGCATAACCTTCTTCCCTAGGATTAAACAAAATCTGCAGTTAACTATGTTTGAAGTAGACATTACCACTTTTGGGTGGGGATGATGAAATTTGATGCCTACATTGATAATAGTAATAATAATACTTTATTTGTACTGTGTCTTTCAAAAACCAAAGCATAACAATAAGTTAAAACAACATATTAAACAATAAATACAGACTTATGAATGCAGATAAAATCCAGATAAGAACAAGATAAAATCATTCAGGATACGCTTGAAGCCACAAATATGTTTTTAAGGCCTGTTTAAATCCCTCCACGGTTGTGCACTCCCATAACTGATGGGGTAGAGATTCAAGGGCTGGGCCACATACATAAATGCCAGACTGAGAGATTTAAGGAAACCTTTGGAATCTCTAGCAGCCCCTCGACAGCTGAGAGCAGAGCGATCGCCCAGGGCAGTATGAATCAGATGCTCTTTCAGGTAGTCCGGCCCTGTCCGTAGGGGCTTTATAAGTCAGAAGTCTGACTTTAAGGTGATCTGCCACTGTACCAGCAGCTAGTGCAGCTCGCGCACCAGAGATGTGACAGACCGGGAGTCCTCATCAATAACCGGGCTGCAGCGTTCTGCACCAGCTGCAGGCGGCGACATCCACCCAGGTAGCCCTTGGTAAGGGAGTTGCAGTAGTCAAGGTGCGAGACACGCAAGACATGGACCAAAGTAGGAGATCGCCAGAAGAACAAGGTGCTTAACCCTGGAGAGGTTCCTCACATGGTAAAAGAGGATTTGATGACTGCCAACACCATGACCACAGTGTCAGCCCTTCGCCAAAATCACCCCAGGTTTCGCACCCATTCAGAGGTAAGGAGTGGTAGCCCCAAGAAAAAGTCCCTAGAGCCAACCTGCCCCCAACCCTCCATCCGTGCCCCGGTCCACAACCAACACAACAATGGACTACAGGACCCAAGGCAGCATGGGTTTCACCAGAGGAGGTCATGTCAGACCAACCTCATTGAATTTTTGACTGGGTAACTAGGAGGTGGACCAGGGGAGAGCAGTGGACATGGCCTATCTTGACTTCAGCAAGGCCTTTGACACTGTGCCACATAGAAGACTATAACACAAAATTATGAATATGGGTGTGGGCAGGACAATAGTGTGGTGGGTAGGTAACCTTCTGGGTGGCAGGATACAAAGGGTGGTGGTAAATGGCTGTCACTCCACAGAGGGAAGAGTGACCAGTGGGGTACCACAGGGATCAGTGCTGGGACTGGTCCTATTCAACATCTTCATCAGTGACATTGTGCAGGACCTAGAAGGCAGAATTTCACTGTTCGCTGATGACACAAAGCTCTGTAACAGAGTAGACACACCAGAGGGTGTAGACAGAATGAGAAGGGACCTGCAGAAACTTGAAGAATGGTCAGGGGTTTGGCAGTTGAAATTCAATGCAAAGAAGTGCAAGATAATGCATATGGGGCACAAAAACCCTGGCACAATATATCAGTTGTGGGGGTGAGGATATGGCATGTACCAAGCAGGAAAGGGATCTTGGGGTTATCATCTCTAATGACCTCAAGGTAGGGAAACAGTGTGACAAGTCAGCAGGTAAAGCAAATAGGATACTGGGATGTATAGGCAGGGGCATCACCAGCAGAAGGAGGTCATAATTCTACTATACATGACATTAGTGAGGCCCCACCTGGAGTACAGTGTACAGTTCTGAGACCTTACCTCGTGAGGACATAGACAGGGTAGAGAAGGTTCAGAGGAGGGCAGCTAAGATGGTACATGGATTGCATCACATGTTCTATGAGGACAGGTTGAAGGAACTGCATATGTACTCCCTGGAGGAGAAGAGAGGAGAGAGGGGATATGATAGAGACATACGATCTTACAGGGAGGTACAGGGTGCAGGAATACACTATTTTAAGCGAAAAGATGTTCCAGGACTAGAGGGCATGGGATGAAGTTGGAGGAAGGACAATTCAGAGGAAACGTGAGGAAGAATTTCTTCTGTAACCCCCCTGCAAATGGGGGTTCCCAAAAGACTTCCAGGAGCTTGCTTGAATGCTCCAAGCCTGAATGGTGTTTGGCATTTAAGCCATTTATCAGTGAGTGTTTTTAGAACCTCTGGTACTGTCTCTTTAAGAGCTGTCTGCTTGCAGACATAATTAGTTTGTATGGGGGACTGTGTGTTTCTTTGATTGAGTACCACTCAAGCTGCTGCCAATTCACTTCATTTTTGCAGTCACTAGAGTGCAAAGGGAACCTATCTGAAAGATGTAACTGTTTGCCAGAAATTATTTAGAGTAATAACGAAATTACAGTTTGTCTAACCTGCTTTTTGCAGTCAGAACTGTGTCTGCTAGTTCCCATTCTAGTTTTGAACTGCTGAACTGGACCAATCAGTGTGGGTAAGCTAGCTCTAAAATGGTGCCTTGACGAATCAGAACTTGACTCATAATCTGAGCCAGCCACAAGAGGATTGTATGGGCAGTGACTCTGGGAGATGTAGTTTAGACTTCAGTGCCTTTCTGGACCAACAGCAGCAGTCTATTGTGAGTGACAGCCAATCCAGTCAAGAACTGGGAGGAACTCAAAGGAAGTGCCCGGTTTTGTCGGTTGGAGTTTCAGTTGAGCTTTGGCAGTGAAGAAGGAAGGAGCCCTGTGCTTTTCAGTGTGCAGTTTTAGTCAAAAAACGTGTAAGGCCCAGAGTTCAGTCTGCAGCTTGGTAACAGCTTGTTAGGACTGAATCCGTCCTGTGAAAAGAATCAAAGGATCTCTGAAGAGTAGAAACCAGGCTCACCCTGTAGAAGACTGGAGGAATTGCTGAAAATTGCACTCGGTCTGTCAGGAACTGAATCTGCTGTGTGTTCTCCCGGGTATTGTGCAGTAATTGCGATCGGGATACAGATGCAGCCTGCCTGGTATAGTGCTTTCTTTTATATGGATGTGTGAAGAGGTTTGTGTACCTCAAGTGAGCCCTGCTGACATTGAAGGACCCTATCTTATTTGGAGGTCGTGAGTACTAATTCAGGGTCGCTCCCTGTTGAATTGCCACATTAAATCCAAATGGAATTACTGTACTGCTGACTGTTTAATTCTCCTTTTCTCTGTGGGAAAGGGCCCCACCAGCTGCCACGGTTTGACTAGCCACTAGGCTTGGGTACCCAGGGACAGTAACTGATAGGGATAGGCCTGTGCACAGAGCCATAGGTAGATTATTAGAGTGATAAGCTAATTAACCTGATTTCCCCCTGTCCTTGTTATATCCCCCTAAATAAATCAGAGCTGCTTGTTTCAGCAAAGTTATACTGCCTGAGGTATTTGTCTATGTTAAAGTACTGTACTGTGATTGTTGCACTGTATCTCATTTCACAGGAGGTCCCAGTGCCGGAACCAGTCCTGGGGGTAAGTGTATACTGTGAAGGTAATTTGATATATTGTGTGGGCCACTAGTGGGAAGAAAGGGGTTGCAGTGTCCCAGAGGGCTGTGACCAAGTTAGTTTAACTATTGCAAACCCTGACCTCTGGGTGGAGGCACCCGCCATTGGATCCAGGCCCT
The DNA here is from genome assembly GCA_016271365.2 of Neoceratodus forsteri. Lineage (NCBI taxonomy): Eukaryota > Metazoa > Chordata > Ceratodontiformes > Ceratodontidae > Neoceratodus > Neoceratodus forsteri. The sequence goes on along the minus strand of CM057455.1, from coordinate 1,320,091,871 downwards.
CAACCTGTTAGTGGCAAATCAGGCAGGGGTAGTAGCCCTGGATAGCGCCATCTAGGGGTTACACTTCACAGAACAGGTGGTGGACAAGTGGAACACCCTGCCAGAGGAAGTGGTGGGGGCTGAAACAATCACTGGATTTAAGAATGCATGGGATAGACATATAGGAATTCTGGAGGTCAGGGGTAAGGGGCAACAGACTTCTAGTAAAACATAAACTGAACTTACAAGCTCAAATTGGCAGACCGGGTGGGCCATAGGCCCTTATCTGCCGACACTGTCTATGTATCCCTATAACAATGAGGATGCAATACTTTTTCTGTGTAGTAGCTGATAAAATGATGGGGTTTGGTGCCTGATTTTGAAGTTTTACTTATAATATTTATGGCCTGGAATGGTCTGGTCCCTCACTATCTGTCTCTGCTCAGAAACTAGGGATCTGCGTTCCAATGTACAGCACCATCTTTATGTCACCGAGTCAAGAATGAAATAAGCTGGGGAAAGAACATTTTCAAGCTGCCACCCTATACTGTGGAAAGCTCTGCCATGAATGCCATTCCCTGTTTTTTTAGCAACAGCATGAAAAATTCATAGTTTTTGCCCTGTACAGGATAGTCATCTAAACATTTAAAATCCACACAACGCAAAAAATGAACTGGCATGCTTGTTTTAAATTACATGGTGAGCCATAATCCTCATTATGGAAAACATCCATAAGGGTCAGATTGTTTTATATGGTTATTATATCATTGTTTAGGTATCAACTTGAGTGTTAAAGAAAAAACATGAAATAAAGACACATTATTTATTATGATGTTATCTGTGTTTTTTTCCAAAAATGCAGAAATAATAAGAGTAAATTACCAAAACTATAACACTCTCATGAACTAACATTCCCCCAAAATACGGGAAATATTTGTATGTTTTTATGCATAAAACAATTTAAATCCAATGGTAATTGTTATAAAACATTTCTGAAAGATGTAACTATGGTTGTGACAATAGCAAAAGGAAAAAATATAGGGGTTTGCATGCTACTTTTGGTATTATCTGCTTTCAAATTTGCAGTTTCAGAGCTGGTCGGCTTGTGACAAAAGTAATGAAAAATCCCAATAAAAAAAGCTTTCAATAAAGTTATTCAAACATTAAAACGTACATGCAGAATGACAAAAACCTTATTATAAAAGAAACCAAGAAACCAAAGACATACAGACATGTACATAAAGTGCCTTTAATAATGCCAAAGGCGCTGGGGGCGTGGCTAGCAGATGAGCTGAAAGCAGCACTCTCTCATCGCTCTACACCACCGAGAAGATAAAGTGACAGATTTACTACCAAAACTTCATCCAAACAGCAAAAGAATGCTACCAGTGGATCTAATAGCATTTGCGGACCACAAACATACCAAAATCTCCTGCTGGAACCACGGGGAGAATGAAACCGAAGGCCAGAGGAGATGGGGCCAAGCAGAAAGATATCTGAACAGGCCCAAATAAGGAAAAGGAGCCTCCTGAAAATAACCTCAACCAGCCTACGAATGCTGCACTTCTAAAAGCTATTCAATCCATCAGTAAAAAAATGGATGAATCCACAGCCCGCATCCAGGTTGTGGAAACCAGACTAGAGTCGGTAGATGAAAAGGCTCAAGGGGCATCTAAAACTGCAGAAAAAGCACTTGCAGCCACCTCGGGCCTGGTAAAAAGAAACCTCCTCAGGCGAATTGAGAATCTTGAGAATGGGGCGGTGCCCTACATTCGAATCTTGGGACTGCAGGAGGAATTAGAGGGGACAACTTGAACGCTCTTTTGGAACAATGGCTCCAAGACTTTTGCAACTTGACTTTCCAGTAAACATCTTAAGGATTTACGGGTGAATGCCAGGGTCTCCGCCTTACACGGCTATAGCACACCCAGCAAGTCAAGCAGTACTTGTGATTCTGGCTCAGCCAAAGAGAGACAGACTATATTCTTAGGGAAGTGAGATGAAAAGGCATCGGATCGCAAGGAGCACTTGTACACGCCTTCTCCAATCTCAGCTTTGCCACGAGGCAACGCCATAAGGCCTTCATCGGACTGCGCTCCAGGCTCCACCGACTGGAGATACATCATGTCCTTCTGATGCTGGTGACCCTGAAGATCGTATATGGCGCTAAATTCTACCATTTGACTGACGCAGTAGATGCTGCTGAACTGCTAACTAAAATAGAACTGGACTACTCAGCGAGGGTTCTAACTCTGACTTGGAGGATGAGGGCAATACTTGAAAGCTGGCGCTCCAGCCCAGTAAGTTCAATACTGAGCTGAGCTCCCTAATAAGACGAGAACTACCCATTTCCTATAATGACTTTGCAAAAGTTCAGTTTTAATAGTACATCTGCATTAACTGTACTGTACCAAATTTGCTATAGAGTTTTTTCCTGGGTTATAAAGACCTGGTGGGTACCAGTGTTAAGCACAATAATGCAGATTAGTTTTTCCTTTTAAATAATAGGGTAATGGTCCTGCTGAAAAAGGAACTCTAAAATACTTTCTAATTTTTGAAAGAGCTGATGGGCCTCACTGACTAATGAACAGTGTTGGTGTTGTTTAATTTTAAATCTGACAGTTTAATTTTAACAATCTCAAAGTTTGTTAATATATATGATAGACCTATTTTAGGCCATAGTTAAGAAGTGAGTGGTGTGGGGGGTGAAGAGGGGGCTTCTATCCTATTTGTTTTTTCCTGATAGTGGACATAGTTGAAGTTCACCTATTAAAGGGGTGTTTTAGAGCAACAAATACAATGTTTCTTATTAATGTCTTTCTCCTCTCATGGCAGCAATTAGCCTATTTAGATTGCTCTGTTTTGTGGATGTCATATAAGGATAGCCTCTCGATGATGTAACAAGTTAGGCGTGCCAAAGATACTGTATGTATAATGATATTGGATTTGTATTTACATTGTGCACTGTCCTTCAGGCAATACTTGTTCTTTATTGTGTCAAAATCAATAAATGTAAGTTTAAAAAAATGATGCCTAAGGCTACAACTGCGGGATCTAATTTCCTTGCTGGCATCCTGCATATATTCTTAGCTGGACATGGCATACTAGAAAAAGTAATTATACTAATGATGCTTTCATATATTTAAGTGTGTACTTTTGCAAGAAAATAGCCTTGAAAACTTTTTCGGGTGCATCAGAAAAATACAAATTCTAAGTCCCTCTGGACAAACCAGCCAGACATCACAGGCACGATCAAAAAACGTTTCTTCTTTTACTGTATTATTCCTTCCAGAATGCCCTCCAAGAGAGACCAACGTTTCGCCCACATTAGGCTTCTTCAGTGGAGAGGGTTTTCTGTTTCAGTATCTGGTTTATTTTAGTTCCTCTGTTTACTGGGCTGAGCAATCCATTTTTCTTATAGTTTCTTTTGCAAGTATCCTATTCAAAAGGAGTTATATCTTCTAGTTTCCGTCTTTCATAAGGCACTGTGCCCTTCATTGCTGGGTATAATTTATTTAGTCAGTTTTGCAGTTCCGCTCTCTCATGGAGCACTGTTCTAACCATCAGCATCTCCTCCTGCAGGTGGAGTATGGCTGGTCTGCATGGCTGGTTTGTCCAGAGGGACTTAGAATTTGTGTTGCTGTTTTCCCACCAGCCCCAAACAGGACTACCAGATAAACAAGAGGAGGGTACTTATTTGGAATCTGCTGCTAATTCTGCATCAGGAAAATAGCAATTTGAAATACCAGGGAATGTCTCTAAGTATCTGTTGTGCGTAGACAGTAAACTGCTTTAACAGCAGGCTTATAAACTGGCTCTCACAAGCAAGCTTTTGATCGGTTTGAGTCATGACCTTATAAACTTGAGGCTGTTTCATGAAATGTTGTTGTATAAGTACAACTATAAACTACCAAATCAAACTGTGATACTATTATTTGTGTATTTATTTATTCTTAATGTTTGTGAGGTATTTAATAATTATTAAATGCTTCAGAAAATCCTGTAACCTCATTGGTAGAAAACACATCACATGATCATTGATTATTCTATTACAACAGCACATCTTCCCTGAACTACATATATTATATGCACTTGTGTTATAGTTAAATAATGTGCATTACCTTAAACGTGGAAGAGTTTTAAATTGCCTATCTCGGTCTGTCTGTCTGTTTATCTATAGCCATCCAGTAAAGTTTCCTGTGTTCAAGGCAAGCAGAGATTTGCCAGTACTGACCAGGAACAAGATATTCAAATTCTTAGAGGCAGCTACAAAGCCACAGATGTGATATTGCTCCAGGGAGGGTCACTGCATGGCGAAATTTACATCATCACATCCACTCTCGTCAACGGAACAATGAAAATAAATGGGAAAATGTGCTAGCCTGTTGGCTTAGTGGTAGTGCTGTCACGCTGATGCCAGTGGCCTGAGTTCAGCATCCCATTCAGGCCATCGAGGGCCAGCTGAGGGGAGGAGGATTGAGCATCCCAGGGATGCTCTCCTTCTCCGGGAAGGGAGGGTCCCCACTCCCGCTGTACCACATCTGAGTGACTACATGTCGCACTGTAGTCAGGGATGTGGGAGGGGAGGCCACAGGCTGAGATCCAGTGCGGCAGCATGCCTAGGTGTGCACATCCCCCTTGTATCTCTGTGAGTGTCTGCATCCTTGGGGAAGTGCAGCCAGCCCGACTACACCCTCTGGTGAACTGAAGGAGGACCAAAACTGGAACTCTCAGGAGTCAGCCCAATGAAGGAATATGCAGGTGGGGTGGGGGGTCCTCCCTCCTTTCCAGTCGGGGGGGACTGAATCTGAGGCAGCATGGACACAGGGCACCTGTAGGGGGCTAGAACTAGGCTTAGCCATGGTACCTTGTAGGACCCTGAGGAACAGGTCTGGCTGTGGCATAGAAGGGGCTCAAAGAAAGAATAAAAAAAATAAATAAAATAGGAAAAAAAGACATGTGAGGTTAGAAAGGAGGTGGTTGAGGAACTGCTGGCCTGATGACACTGGCCATCCAAGATAATGGGTGCAATTTCAAAGTCCATTTTTTAAGCTCATACAGGGCTTGCTCTAGCCATGATTCCCAACCCCACATGTACTGGCTTGTTTACCATGGACATGCACACTGAAATTCTGCCCATTACCTTGAAGGGGCCAGAGCAAAGATGCAGCATTCCATCATTGTGCATCCATGAAACAGTGTGGGCACAGCTGGATGGCTCTCTTTACCAGATTCCTTCCCCATCACCCCACGAGCATAGCTAAATACTGTACAGCATGGGGTGGCCAGTGTGCTGGCATGAGAGAAAGTCACCTGCTCAATATTAGGCCTCAGAACTCCAGGAGTTATTTGCTGGTTCAACCGTACAAGGTCACTTCAGACCCACCCCTCTGATCTTTGCCCCTTCCCTTCTGGATGGTAACTGGTCCAAACAGGGCTAACTCTAGGTTAAGTACATTATGCAGCAGCATCTCAATGCATCATGGCACTGGAGTTGTACAGAACAGAATGGGATGAGTGCCCCATTACCCTAACTACAGCTCGCCCACATCGACAGCACTGGAGTCCTAGCTGAATTTAACAAGACACTGCATGTGGCACCACCCAAGGAAGTTGCCCTCCTCCCAAAGCTTAAGAGTCAGTCTGAGAACACGAAATGCAAGACAGTCAGGCCTGAGTATTCAAGGAAAAACAAAAAACAAAAAAGCCAAAAAGCAAAGATAAAAAGGTTATTTCAACCCCAAAATCTCAACATATTGGTTGTAGGTTAATAGCACAATACAACCGCAAACTATTACTATAATACATTCATATACAGCAGAGATGTTATGAGGTTTTACTAGCGAGGTTGGTAAAGTCAGGAACTTACATGCTTCTCGAAACGCTGTAAAGTTTCCTGGCGGCTGCACCAACTTTGTAAAACTTTCTTTTAAGAAAAATTATTTCAAGCAATTTTAAAGCCCTCCACCTCTGGTGCCAAACCAACGTGCCCTCAACTGTGAGCCTTATTTCACCACCCCTCTGCCACATACCTCATGGCTAAGTTTGCCAATTATCCTACCTGCCTGTTTTAAAACGAAGTATACCTTCCTCTCCATCTCGATGAAGAAACAACTCCCCGACTAGACACCCTAAATGAATGAAACCTCCCTATCCAACCCCTATCTGGCCCCCCTTCTCCCTCCCTCACCCAGCACATCAAAATCAGTTTTTAATGACCTGTTAAGAAAACTGTACCCCAGAACTGAGTGTCCACTCTGTTCATTGTAAGTGGTAATGGGCATAAATGAATGGTGACATTTTTGCTTATAGTTAAACCTATTTGTAAATACGTCACCAATTATTCATACCATTCTCAATGTATACACTGAACACAGTGTCACGCCCTGAATTCACGGACTTTTTTTCTGTTTCAGCTAATGAAAAAATGAAAAAAAAAAAGATTTTGGTTGTGCTAGGGGAGGAGGTAGGAGGAACTTAAGATCAGGTTCTTGTTAGTGTGGCGGGTAGTGTTTTTGGGGTGTTGTGCATGGCTGGAGAGGGGAAAATAAATTATATTTCCATTAGTGCAGGGGGGAAGGAGGTGCAAGAGGGAGATAGGAGGGATATTTATTTGAAAACAATGTGGGAGGGTGCAGGAACTTATGGCACAGTGGGTGGGGGTGGCGAAGCCATCTAGGAAGCTTGATTTTTGTTCACTGGTGGCAGAATTCACTAGTTGCCATGTAATGCCTATTTTGGGGAAATGGCATGAATTACCCACTTTATCAGTGAGTTACCAGTGCAGTGGCAATTTGTGTAGTTTAATTGCATGAAGCTTAGTACTTCACTGTGTTAAAACTATGCAATTAACAGGTGCTCATGACAAATTTGGGTGAAATTTGCAAACACTATATGAAACAAATTTACTCAAATTTGACCATCATTAATATACAGTACAGGAGATACATTTGTAAATTTGAGATACACATTTACCTAATGTCAAAATTGTAAGTCATACAAAAACCTGTGTTAGTCTGATGTAAATACCTTTTTGCTTACATTGACATGAATATTAGCATTTAGCAAAATCACATAAACAGTACAGGTGGAGAAATTACTTTCCAACATTAGCTCTTATAAGCATTTAATGTACACATTAAAATGTTTCTTGTAGCAACTAGGGCACTATGAGCTTCCACAGCAAGATTATCACTTCTTTTATCTCCTCCAAACCAGATGGTTTTACATAACACAGACGTGGTAACTTTAAGTTGTGTATGAATCAGCTCTCGGAGTGTATGCCATGTCCCTGGGTATCACTTTATTTTTCCCCATGGCAGATTGATAGTATCTTGGAGTGAAAAGAAGGTGTGGGGAAGGGGGGGCTACTGTTTCCACAGTACACCATAATGCATTCCACATGTCTGCAGCACAGCAGCAATAAAATGAAAATTGTGGTAAACAGCATAGTAAAAGTTCCACTTGTGAACAAAAAAATGCAATAAATTTAAGCAGGAGAACACACACACACACACACACACACACACACACACACACACACACACACTGATCAGCAGTTTGTTCAAGCTGGTATATTCAAAAATAAAGAGAATATATATACACTGAAATTAATGCAAAATCTGAGATGAACAGACCTCAGTCAGAGTTTGTTTTACACAGAGGGTCACTGTTGGATCTATAGAGGGGCTTCCCAAGGCTCGTCCCCCCACCTCTGAAGAGAGCACCAGTAGTCCAACAATCAGTGCCATTGACTTATAATGGGGGGTCAGTTTAAAGATATGACCCTTATGAGCTCCCTAGCTCTCAAAGCTCATAACGTTTAATTCCAACAACTGCAGAGGGTAGTATATATACTACATGGAATGAAGTGCCATGTGCAGCAGTGCTGATTTTCAGGGTCGCTGCTGCCCAGCCTGATGGCAACGGGTAGGTTGTGCTGCCACACAGGAGATGTGGGTTTGCAATGAGGATTTGCTTCAAATTAGGAACTAGTCACAAGACTTGTATAATACAAAGAAGCAGGCTTTGATGGAACTCTCTGACTGGTCTTCTTTCAAACAAAATCCCCATAAAGACCAAAGGACCCTAATAAATGCACGACAACAGGAGGTGCCTGCTCCAATAAGGCAGTTTAGCAAATCATTCGACAAGTAAGCTACAACTCGCAGCTATGAGTCGAAGTTGACTTCTCACATTTTACTGGCCACTGTCATACACACCAGCATTTTTAAAGGCTCTTTTTTATTTTTTACCCCTCTTCCTCAGGGTGTTGCCCAACCCTGAAGAAGTGGGTCCAAAGCCCACAACATGTGAAGATTGCTAGTGATGTAAAAAGTAAAAATTGTAACAATTCCTAAAATATCTACTAAGGGCAGCATGGAAATAGGCAGCAGCACATAAGATGTTAAAATTACCCAGTTTTCATACTGAAATTCAAATATTTTGCCCCAGAACACTTTATAGTCTGTGAGCAAGCTTTAAGTAATTAGGCTGATGTTGCTACATCTATTACACATCCTACTTGCATTGTTTACACAAGTAGCTGTGAGTGTGACTCTTATTTGTTGTCTAGTCTTTCCAAGAAATCCAGTGTGTTATTATTACCACTGAAAATCAATGACGTCATTCACACAGCATGTACCTTCATCGCTGGCATCATCATCGGTTCCACTGCAGTTTGTGAAACGCTCTCGATGAGGGTTCATGTGACAAGGTTTTTTGGTGTTGCAGGACAGCTTTCTGCGTTGTGAATAGTCTTCCAGTAGGATGGGAAATCTACTTAAGTGCAGTATAGGAAACATCCTGGCACCATTGTGAGTGGTGCCAGCTGTTCACACGACCATGTGACATGCCTACACCACTACACAATCCCAATGAAAGAGGGACTGCAGTGAAATGCAACACATGCAGACACTGCGATAAGAACTGCGTTTACATGAGTGAGACAGCAATGCTGTAACAGCTCTGCATCACTCACAATGGTGCAGAACATGCCGTATGAACAAGCCTAATGTGCCCTAATGTGTTCTCAACCAGAAAGCATACCATAAGTTTCTACTGGGTATAATAAATTCAACCTCCTCTGTTTAGTGTTGATAGGAACTTACTTATAAATGTTGTAGAGGGTCTGGGGAATGGATAGGAAAATGCTGCAAGCTGAAAACAAAGCAGAAGTTTAAACACACACCTTATAATTTCAAATAAGCATTATACTGCCATCCAAAATTCCTTGTCATATAGCTGCCTTTCTGGAGTGTATAGCACATATCTTACTAGACTTCCTTGCAATGAAAATGTTATACTTTGTTAATTATACAGGAAAGGGAAACACTGCACCATTAACATATTAATAACTACTTACTCCCTGTTCTTTTAGCTGCACATCTTTCTCTTTTATTTTCTGTACTATAAATATTTTACATGATCAGCGCTTACAGCCACTGCAGCTCTTATGCTGTATATATAGTGGGATCTTGTGCAGGACCATTAGTAGTGGCCCATTCCACTTCAAAGCTGGGAGGAGGAGGACAGGCTTTAACTTTTTTTATAAAATAAAAAAAAAAATTGAAACTTATTTTAAATAAGCTAATTCTAGTGATTTATAATATTTTAGTAGGTCTTTCACTGAATGTCTCCTATGGTATGAGACTATTCTTGTGTAGTTTGGGCAACCAAAACTGCTCTACTTCACTTTGCGGTCCTGTCATCCAAACATCACACTTGGAGTCTCTTATAACACAAGAGACACCCAACAGAGGCCTTATAATCTTTTATCTCTGGTCTTTACATGTAGCTCTGTTGTGCCATTAGCTGTGACATCAATCAGCCAGTGGCTCCAGATGCTAACGCCACTACTTATGCTGTCAGCTATGACCACGAAAATGCAGCAGTTTCTTCAGCTGCTCTGTTTTTATAAAAGCAGCAGCTTGTGCAAGTAGAGGTATCAGCATCACAGGAGTCACCAACTGATTGCCAATGATGATGTCACTGGTTAAAGCAACTAGAATAGGGCAAAAGGGGGCTACAAGGAGAGCTGTTTTTAACGACCAGGGAGACATAAATCCAAGAGAGACATTTACAAAAAGAGACCAGGGAGTATGCAAATAGGAGCTGGAAATGCAGCCCTGCTTACCGTCGCCCTTAAATGAGCCAGTATGTTGCGGGGAATGGTTACATACCATACCCTTAAATAACAAGGGCCCACTGCAATGAAAAATCATGTGTTAAACACAGTGGTTTCAACATCTGTATTACATTACCACAGACTGGAGACAAAACATTGGCTCCAGAGGTTAAACTCATATTTCCTGTTGGAACTCACCAGAGTTTGACTTAAAGAAGAGTCAGTTGGGAAACAGGAATAGAAAGTGAAGAGACCAGGGCAACGAAAAGCGTTTTAGGCTGATCCCTTGGCACAATCATAGTGTCTGAAGGCACACTACATTTAGGCAAAACACATCACACAAACCCAATATAGCCTCCCTAACATACAGTATTTAGCATACAAAATAAAACCTCACTAGCTGCTTTTCAGTGGGAGTCGATAATTATGGTTTAGTTAGAACTTTCTTTTAAAATTCCATAAATGTTTAGGTGAACCTATTGGTGTGTGCATGAATACATTTACATTTTGATCATTTACTGCAGCTCAGTAAAAGGACATTTATTTCTTTTAGACAGCAGTTCATGTTAACACATGTTTATATAATTCATTATGCAATCCAACCCCCAATGTTGTTCCCTCCAGCCCCCAGTGTTGTTCCCTGGTGTTCATTATTGTTTCCAAATTCATGTACGTGGGGCTGCATTTAATTTCTTGTTCACCATGTAAGAATTTAATGTTTTTTTGGCCTGGTGTTACTCTCAACTGACCCATGAAGGCAGGGAACAGTTTGTGCTGCACACTAGCTAATCTTAGTCACAAGAAACAATGGGGCAGGATTTTCAAAATGGAGTCAACCAGGAGCTCAACCTCTGTTTACCATTATAAATGGGCTGGGAAATTATGTGTGGTGATTGGTGGAATCTTATCACATGGACATGCATTATTCCGACACCGCTCTGAATTCTTAAAGGGAACTGTCATCAACAGGGTTTCTTAATGTGTGAAAGACCATAAAAAGCTAATTTGAGTGAGCCATTGTGTTTATCTGTGAGTCTTTGCAGTAAAGAGTTATTCATATGTAAATCAGCCTGTAATTTAGGTTGGGGTCAGCCATATGTTTTAGGCTTCTGACAGGAAATGATGTCACGAGGATCTTGGCCCTCCATTGACTGTAGGTTAAATAGGAAATTGTCTGTTTTACAAAGTGTGTTTTAAGGTGTTATTACAACACTTTCTACATTTATAATACTTGATTTGTGTGTGCATTGAAACTAGTGAGTTATCACCCCTACATTTCAAACTGTTAGTAAAAATAATCCATCTTTATGGATGGTTTATTTATTTATTTTTTGTTGACCGGGTAAGTGCACTAGACAAATCTTACCTATTGTCGGGCACAACCTGGGGGGGGGATACAGATGAATGCAAACTGACCTTGAACCAGATTAAGCTGTTGGTGGTATTCTCAGTGAATGAGGGAAATTTGGCCAGGACACTGGGGAAATTCCTCTACTCTTTTCGATAAGTGCCATGGGACCTTTAACATCCACCTGAACTGCCACCAATCCAAGCAGATGGGACCTTGGTTTAATGTCTCATCCGAAAACGGAACCTCAGAAGTGCAGCACCCCTCTCATGCTGCACTACAGTGTCAGTACTGGGATATTAACCCAAGGGCCAGATGTGAACTGAACCCACAGCCCTCTGATCTCCCAGCCTCAGAGGCGATGTGCCTACTAGAACCACTGACACTAAATTAACCTCTAGGTTATACTGCCAGCTGATCATCAATAACTACACATCTCAAGGCTGGCTCTGTTGTGCCAACAGGTATTGGGGCCCATAGCAGGATTTCAAATCCTGTCTGTGTTCATGTCAATACAGATTTCTGGGGCTCCCAAAAGCCTCCCATAGCACCAACTTCTGTCTTTTTCTATTCCCTCTTTTACAGCCTTTTCTCTTACAATTTCAGGTGTGAACTCAGGTCTACAAGATGCAAATGTGGCTACATACGTACTGGTCTGGCATCATGGAGCCAGCCTTGAAATGTGTGTAACCCCTAGATGGCGCTATCCCAGGGGCTACTACCCCTGCCTGATTTGCCACTAACAGGTTGAGGGGCCTGGATCCAATGGCGGGTGCCTCCACCCAGAGGTCAGGGTTTGCAATAGTTAAACTAACTTGGTCACAGCCCTCTGGGACACTGCAACCCCCCTTTCTTCCCACTAGTGGCCCACACAATATATCAGAATTACCTTCACAGTATACACTTACCCCAGGTCTGGTTCCGCACTGGGACCTCCTGTGAAATGAGATACAGTGCAACAATCACAGTACAGTACTTTAACATAGACAAATACCTCAGGCAGTATAACTTTGCTGAAACAAGCAGCTCTGATTTATTTAGGGGATATAACAAGGACAGGGGAAATCAGGTTAATTAGCTTATCACTCTAATAATTCATTTATGGCTCTGTGCACAGGCCTATCCCTATCAGTTACTGTCCCTGGTACCCAAGCCCTAGTGGCTAGTCCAAACTGGCAGCTGGTAGGGCCCTTTCACACAGAGAAAAGGAGAATTAAACAGTCAGCAGTACAGTAATTCCATTTGGATTTAATGTGGCAATTCAACAGGGAGCAACCTGAATTAGTACTCACGACCCAAATAAGATAGGGTCCTTCAATGTCAGCAGGGCTCACTTGAGGTACACAAACCTCTTCACACATCCATATAAAAGAAAGTACTATACCAGGCAGGCTGCATCTGTATCCCGATCGCAATTACTGCACAATACCCGGGAGAACACACAGCAGATTCAGTTCCTGACAGACCGAGTGCAATTTTCAGCAATTCTTCCAGTCTTCTACAGGGTGAGCCTGGTTCCTACTCTTCAGAGATCCTTTGATTCTTTTCACAGGACGGATTCAGTCCTAACAAGCTGTTACACAAGCTGCAGACCGGAACTCTGGGCCTTACACACGTTTTTGACTAAACTGCACACTGAAAAGCACAGGGCTCCTTCCTTCTTCACTGCCAAAGCTCAACTGAACTCCAACTGACGAACCGGCACTTCCTTTGAGTTCCTCCCAGTTCTTGACTGGATTGGCTGTCACTCACAATAGACTGCTGCTGTTGGTCCAAAAGGCACTGAAGTCTAAACTACATCTCCCAGAGTCACTGCCCATACAATCCTCTTGTGGCTGGCTCAGATTATGAGTCCAAGTTCTGATTCGCCCAAGGCATCATTTTAGAGCTAGCTTACTCCCACACTGATTGGTCCAGTTCAGCAGTTCAAAACTAGAATGGGAACTAGCAGACACAGTTCTGACTGCAAAGAAAGCAGGTTAGACAAACTGTAATTTCATTATTACTCTAAATAATTTCTGGCAAACAGTTACATCTTTCAGATAGGTTCCTTTGCACTCCTAGTGACTGCAAAAATGAAGTGAATTAGCAGCAGCTCGAGTGGTACTCAGAGAAGCACACAGTCCCCCATACAACTAATTATGTCTGCAAGCAGACAGCTCTTAAAGAGACAGTACCAGAGGCTCTAAAACACTCACTGATAAATGGCTTAAATGCCAAACACCATTCAGGCTTGGAGCATTCAAGCAAGCTCCTGGAAGTCTTTGGGAACCCCCATTTGCAGGGGGTTACACTCTTCTCGTGGGAAAGCTTGACGTCCGCCAAGCAAGTACCCCATAAGTTTCAACTGCAACTCATATACATTTGCATTAGGCCCGCACATGTAATCATCAGTCAATATATCATTTTACCAAGAACACATTTCTGAAACATTGCAGTACGTCACCTTTACACAGTATTACATACACATTGTACCATAACCATGCTATTACCTCTTGTACATGAAACCTGAAGAGAGGGGCCCTTCCTATCAGTTACCTTGGGGCTGGATGGGGCAAGGCACCATACTTAGAGGGCAACACAAGTAACTTGGAGTTAGCACTGATGCTCAGTTTGGGCAATGAGCTCGGGGACACATACACTCCTTTATGGACAACATTGAGAGGCAAGTCCACAGGCCTCCCAAGTGAATCATAACTGAGTGCACCACAGGCTTTACAGCTCGACCAGTCTTTCTAGGGGAACTGTTATAGTCTCTGCACTCTGAGCCTCATTTTCAGCATTGTCCTCACTTGTCAGGGGAGTCTCCATGGGGTAGAGAGGCTAGAACTTGGGGCACTTTCAGCTCCAGGAGTTACAGTTTCTGAGTCCACAACATTTGGCTCGCATGGAGAGCTTTCGGACACTGGCAGTGGACTGTCAGGGCACCTCAAAATACTCTTCTTGTTCGGTGTATCACCAGTCTGCCCCAATCTATCATTTTCCTCCCTGAAAGCTCAAACAGTTCAACCATGCACAATGATTCCATTTCATCTGATCTGATGCTTTGCACTTCACTTTCTGGGAGCATTGGCTCCAGGGATGAAGCTGGGACTTAGACAGTCCAGAAGGCCCAGCTTTGTCTCCAGTATTGACTAGGGATTGCCCGAAACAATTGACTCAGTTCGTAAGAAGGATAGTATTCAAAGTCACTCTCACTTTCTTCCGATATGGACTGACAGTCATGCTCAACTGGGACTTGTGGAGGGAACACTTTAACTTTGCTTCTGTAGGTGCAGACTTTCTGATCTTTTCTTAGCAGCAGCTCTAGTCACTGGTCCAGAGGGGCATCTTCTAGGGCTCAGACTCAATTAAGATTTGTCCAATGGGCAGTAAATGATTTCTATGCATTGTTTTTACATCTTTTGAATTATTCTCAGGCCTTACTTTGTACACTGGCAGATCATCTAGTTTGCCCACTACAATGTGAGGGAGATGGTGCATCTGTCAGCAATCTTGTGCTTGCCATGCAGTCCCAGATTTCTTAGCAATACCCGATCTCCTCCTGGAGTTCCTGTGCTCACCTTTTATCATACCTTTCTTTGTTGGCCAGATTTCTTTGGCAGCCATGGTTTGAGCCAGTTGGTACGCATGAGTTAGCTGGGCCTTTAACTTTTGCACATACTGTAAATAGTTGTCAGCTTGAACCCCATCAGGAGAGACCCCAAAACACACATCTACTGGTAGTCGAGCTTCTTCCAAACATCAGGCGGTAGGGGAGAATCCAGTGGCATCACTTTGGTGCAGTTATAGCATGTACCAGGGTGCTAATTTGTTGGCTCCATCTAGGCTTGTCCTTTGGGTGCAGGGTGCTAGCATATTCTAGCAAAGTGCGTTGAAACGCTCAGGCTGTGGGTCCCCTGGGGGTGGTAAGGAGTGAGTTCGGATCTGACCCCACAGAGAAAGCATCTCTTTGATCAGACGACTCTCAAAGTCTCTCCCTTGATCAGAATGGATTCTTTGTGGAGCCCCATAGTGAACAAAAAAGTTTTCTACAAGTACTTTGGCTACAGTGGATGCTTTCTGGTCTTTGGTGGGGAAAGCTTGGGCATATCTTGTGAAATGGTCAGTGACCACCAGCACATTACTGATATTTCTTTGATCTGACTCCAAACTTAGAAAATCAATACAGACCAGCTCCATGGGTGCACTGGTGGTTATGTTAATGGCAGCCCTCTGGGGCAAAGCTTCTCTGTAAGCAGCGACTACAAGTTCGAATGTGTTGCTCACATCAGCCCCCATCTTAGGCCAATAGAATCTGGATCTCACCAAGTCAAGTGTTCTGTCTATACCAAGGTGCCCCATGTGGTTGTGCAAGGACCTCAATACTGAGTCTCGAAAGGCAGGGCAGCACTAGTTGTTGTTTGTCTACTTGTCCCCTCTGTCTACTGTTTCTCTGTATAACAGTTTATTGATCAGTTTCAACTTAGGACCTTCTTGTATAACAGTGCAGTTCTCAAATCAGTGGAGCGAATTTGACACATCTTTTCTGCATAGAGGGCTTCTAAAGCTGCTTTGATCATGGGATCGCGGGATTGAGCCCGCACGAATACTGTCATTGTCCAGCTGAGACAGTGCACCAATGTCTATTGCAGAAAAGTGGCACAAGCAGCAGGTATGCACATTTCAGAGGCTCCCAAGCAATCCACCATGCAGTCCACTGCGTCCGTGGACATTTGTTCCTCCCTGTCAACTTCCTGCAGAGTGCCCAATGTCAGGTTCTGCCAGTCGGACCCAATCATTCTGGGAACAGGCCCGGGAGAGAGCATCAGCATCTATGTGGTTCAGACCTGCTCGGTATTCGAGAGCATAGTCATATGTAGATAATGCAGAAAGCCACCTATGGCCAGTGGCATCCAACTTAGCTGAGGTCTGCACATAGGTCAAAGGATTATTGTCGTTTTACTAGTATTTAGCCCCATACAGTACTCATGGAATTGGTCAACAATAGCCCACTTCAAAGCTAGGAACTCTAACTTATGTACAGGATAGTTCTTTTCGGATGGGGTCAGGCTTCTACTGGAAAGGCCACTGGTCTCAGGCCATTCGTGTTCTTGCACAACACAGCCCCCAACCCTGCAAGCTAGCATCAGTGTGCAGGACGAAGGTTTTCTTGATCGCATAGGCCAGCACTGGAGCATGGGTAAGTTGATATATGATCTCATGAAAGCAGTCTCACAATCAGGAGTCCAGCGGCCCCAAATACTTCACCGGATGAAAATACACTCTTTCAGTCTTGAGGATGCTGACTTTGGTATTTTTGTGGGTTGGGGATACCCTTGAGTAAGGTTAGTAAAGGCGGATCACTCTTGAATAGTCCTTGATGAAGCGACCATAATAACCACAGAATCCCAGGAATCTTTGCAGTTCTTTTAGATTTTTGGGCTGTGGCCAGGTGGTCAAGGCCTCAACTTTACTTGGGTCGGTCTCTATTCCTCGGTGGATACTATGTGTCCCACATACTTTACTGATGTTTGAAAAAATTGACACTTATCAATGGACAGTTTAAGGCCAAAGTCCTCCAGTCGTCCAATACCTTAAATAATCTGCTCTCATGTTCCTCCAGTGAGCTGCCAAACACAATAACATCATCTAGGTATACCAGGCACTTTAGTAAGTTCATGTCCCCACTGCACGCTCCATCAATCGCTGAAAAGTGGCTGGGCACCTGAAATCCCTTGAGGCATCCCTCATGAATTCATAGAAGCCAAGCGGACAGATAAAGGCTGTCTTTTCACGGTCCTCTGGGGCCATCGGGATCTGATAGTACCCACTGGAGATCCAGCACAGAGAACCACTTGCTCTCCGCTTAGGCAGTCCAAAGCATCCTGAATGCGGGCATTGTGTACTGATCAGGGATAGTCCGCCGTTTAACTGCGATAATCCACACACATCCTTACTGTTCCATTCTTTCCTCACTACCACAATGGGGGAAGCATAAGGGCTTCTGGATTTTGTATTACACCAGCAGCTAACATCTCTTGCAGATGCCGCTCACATCATCTATGTCAGCAGGTGCCAGGCGCCGAGACCTCTCACTAAATGGTCTTTCGTCCATGCAGCCGGATATTGTGCTCAGCTCCTTGCACGCATCCTACATCCCATTCCTTTAAAGAAAACACCTGGTCTCTGGGCAAGCTTCTCACTGATCTTCACTTTCCATTCAGCTGGCAGCGGGAGTCGCCGAATCAAACAAGTCAGAGGCGTTACTCTGTCATTCTTCCTGAACTCTTGCTGCTGGGTAGCACTGCAGTGTCTGCACAATGCACATTAGCCAGGATGCAACCTCTGTTTACCTCGAATGTCTCTTTCAGACACATTATGAACTTGGACCATTACCCTTCTGGCATAAGCATGGGCTCTAGCGGCAAAATACTAGGCTTGACCAGCAGTCCCTCTGGCAATTTTCCATCGCCTGGTGCATCCAACATTAATATTTTATTCTTAACATCCTTTCTGATACGGACCTCTCCTGTAAGGTACACTGGGCATTTGGCGCCAGGATCAGAGACTCAGGATCCTTCTTCCATACACTCGACCGTTCTTCTGGTTCTGTTTTTTCAGCATCTCTGTGCCTCATAGGCCTTCTTAATTAAAGCCGGAACTCTAAAGCTCTACTAGTCTTTGACCCTTTTTTTCATAACACAACTGTGCCAGCCTTCCTAACATATGAGCATTTGTTCCAATCAACAAAGGGACACCATCATACAGTCCAGTGGGGGACACACTAAGGCTAGGGTCTCTACTTGTTCGGCCACTCCAGCCACGGAGGTGGGGAAAGACAGCCAAATTCGGATATACCCGGAATAGGGTAGGCCTTCTCACTTAACCCCCATACATGCAGTCCTTCTAATGGTTGTAAGGGTACGCCTGACAAATGCTTCTGATACCAATCTTGGAACATAATTGTCACTTGGGAGCCACTGTCTAATATAGTTTTGTAGACACTGCTCACCTTTACAGTGGTCTCCATGGAGGGACCCACTATTCTGGACCAGTCTGGAGAGGCGGTAGTGGGGGCCTGGGCAACTGACCTTGCCACAAAAGGACGTGAATTAGCATTTTGGTGCCCTCACTGGGATCATGTCGCGCACCTCTTAACCACTGATTTCTTCTCCAAGCTCTCCTTGTAGCCTATATGCAACTTTGTCAGTGTCTTTTGGGACTGGCATTCCTTTCATGCCCATCTTTCCCACAATTATAGCAAAACATACTTCCTGGAGTTTGAGCTGGCCGAGGCGCCACACTGGGAGCCAGGGGGGAGTATTACTAACTGGAAACCGTGCCATCTCTGTCTGCGGCGTGATAAGCATTTGGAGACATCTCGCCAGTTTCTCCACTTCCATGGTCAAGGAATCGAGTTCGAGCTGTTATCAGCAGGAGATACATGGGTGGGTACCCCACCCCATAGCAGATGCAGTCGGATATAGGTCAGGGCCTGCATTTGCAGGCGTGCCTTCATAAAGGGACTGTTTTGAATTCCGGATTCTCTCAACAGTTCGCCCATTGTGACATATCTTTTTCCTTATCAGAGCACCTATTGACTGCCAGCCTCTGCCCTGAACTTCACTTGATGGGTCACCTCAGTCACTGGTCTGAGCCGCAGCTATTGGTGCAGGTCCCTCCCGAGGTCGCCTTTTCTCAACTCCTCGAATTCTCCTCATTAACTCATCATAGGAGGGTGGGATTCCAGTCGATCTGCCAGGTGTAACTGAAGCAACAGCAGTTCTGAGAAGGGGGCAGACTTATGGATCCTGTCCAGCCTGGTTCGGTCCAGTTCAATCGCTGGCAAACTACCTTTCTGAGGCATTCTTGCAACAATTTTTCCAGCCGAGATACATACACAGACAACAACTCCCTTGGTACTGTTGTGCATCTCTTACTCTCCACCATAGGTCCTCATCAGAATCTGGGCTCCCATACACATTCTCCAAGGCCTCAAGATAGGCCTGTGCAGTCGCTCAGGTTACTGGCCCGCTTAGCACGGATGGTAGCCAGGGCAGGACCTCGGAGGCTCACTAAACCTCTTCGCTTTCCACCTTCCGAGCATTGCCATTCTAGCACTTGGGGCAACATAGTCTATCCAGGTCTCCCAGTCATCCTCCCTTGGGGGTGGGAGGTGCCAGAGAAGATCCTCAACCTTCGTAAGAGTCGTGACTAATGGCAGGTGCAGAAATAGGAGTCTGCATTGGTTCAGCCACCATTACGGGCACTGGAGCAGGAGAGGGTGTTGGGGAGGAACACCCCGGTGACAAGAATAGTTTCTTCAAGTCCTCACAGTTTTCCTCTCCCAGCAACCATTCAGCAAATTTCTCCTCAAAAGTTTCAGATAGTGGTGGGGCTGATTCCCCCAGGTCTTTACTGTCCTTAGTTATCACTCCCAAGCAGTGAGGGCTCCTCTGGGGCAAATGGTCTGTGGCACTTTGAGCTATCTATGGGATCCTTAAACCTACTAGGGCCAGGGAAAGTGTGGTGAGTGATTAGCATGCCGACCCACCACCACAGGGTTTTGTAAACCTTCCACCTTGGAAAGTACTCCTGCACAGTGTCCGTATTGATACCCAGGGGGATGTCCAGGATAAGATAGCATTTTGGGGTCGATCTCCTCCCCAGTACACCACTCCACCAGCCGTGCACAGCCACTTCTGTCGGGTACCCATTTTTTTCTTAACAGTGGTTCGTAATATGGCCACTAGAGGACACACAATCCCAGCGTGAGCCTCCAAGATGTAACCCCTAGATGGCGCTATCCCAGGGGCTACTACCCCTGCCTGATTTGCCACCAACAGGTTGAGGGGCCTGATCCAATGGCGGTGCCTCCACCCAGAGGTCAGGGTTTGCAATAGTTAAACTAACTTGGTCACAGCCTCTGGGACACTGCAACCCCTTTCTTCCCACTAGTGGCCCACACAATATATCAGAATTACCTTCACAGTATACACTTACCCCAGGTCTGGTTCCGCACTGGGACCTCCTAGAAATGAGATACAGTGCAACAATCACAGTACAGTACTTTAACATAGACAAATACCTCAGGCAGTATAACTTTGCTGAAACAAGCAGCTCTGATTTATTTAGGGATATAACAAGGACAGGGGAAATCAGGTTAATTAGCTTATCACCTAATAATTCATTTATGGCTCTGTGCACAGGCCTATCCCTATCAGTTACTGTCCCTGGGTACCCAAGCCCCAGTGGCTAGTCCAAACCGTGGGCAGCTGGTAGGCCTTTCACACAGAGAAAAGGAGAATTAAACAGTCAGCAGTACAGTAATTCCATTTGGATTTAATGTGGCAATTCAACAGGGAGCAACCCTGAATTAGTACTCACGACCTCCAAATAAGATAGGGTTCTCAATGTCAGCAGGGCTCACTTGAGGTACACAAACCTCTTCACACATCCATATAAAAGAAAGTACTATACCAGGCAGGCTGCATCTGTATCCCGATCGCACTATTGCACAATACCCGGAGAACACACAGCAGATTCAGTTCCTGACAGACCGAGTGCAATTTCAGCATTCTTCCAGTCTTCTACAGGGTGAGCCTGGTTCCTACTCTTCAGAGATCCTTTGATTCTTTTCACAGGACGGATTCAGTCCTAACAAGCTGTTACAAAGCTGCAGACCAGAACTCTGGGCCTTACACACGCTTTTTGACTAAAACTGCACACTGAAAAGCACAGGGCTCCTTCCTTCTCACTGCCAAAGCTCAACTGAACTCCAACTGACGAAACTGGCACTTCTTTGAGTTCCTCCCAGTTCTTGACTGGATTGGCTGTCACCACAATAGACTGCTGCTGTGGTCCAAAAAGGCACTGAAGTCTAAACTACATCTCCCAGAGTCACTGCCCATACAATCCTCTTGTGGCTGGCTCAGATTATGAGTCCAAGTTCTGATTCATCAGACATCATTTTAGAGCTAGCTTATCCCCACACTGATTGGTCCAGTTCAGCAGTTCAAAACTAGAATGGGGAACTAGCAGACACAGTTCTGACTGCAAAGAAAGCAGGTTAGACAAACTGTAATTTCATTATTACTCTAAATAATTTCTGGCAAACAGTTACATCTTTCAGATAGGTTCCTTTGCACTCTAGTGACTGCAAAATGAGTGAATTGGCAGCAGCTCGGAGTGGTACTCAGAGAAGCACACAGTCCCCCATACAACTAATATGTCTGTCTGCAAGCAGACAGCTCTAAAGAGACAGTACCAGAGGCTCTAAAACACTCACTGATAAATGGCTTAAATGCCAAACACCATTCAGGCTTTGAGCATCAACAAGCTCCTGAAGTTCTTTTGGGAACCCCCATTTGCAGGGGGGTTACATGTGAAACATAGAAACATAGAATTTGATGGCAGATAAGAACCGCTTGGCCCACCCAGTCTGCCCATTTCCCTACCTAATGGATAAGCTGCAGATCCTAGTTAACCAGCAGCCTACTTCTTTCTACCCCCACTCCCTAGAATTGCCTTATGACTGTCCCATGCATGCTTGAATTCAACTACTGTTTTTGACTCCACAACCTCCTCCGGAAGGCCATTCCATGCATCCACAACCCTCTCTGAAAAAATACTTCCTTACATTACCTCTGAGCCGCCTTATCTTCAAATTAGTCCCTTGTTCTTGCACACCTCTTTTTTTGAAAGATGCTACCCTCTTGGACTTTGTTGATTCCCTTGAGGTACTTGAAAGTTTCTATCATGTCCCCCTCTCCCTCCTTTCCTCGAGGCTATACATATTAAGCTCCTTTAGTCTCTCTCCATATGTCTTCTGGTGCAGACCCTGCACCATTTTAGTTGCCCTCCTCTGGACAGCTTCCATCTTGTCTATGTCCTTGCGGAGATTGGGTCTCCAGAACTGCACACAGTACTCCAGATGGGGTCTCACCAGCTGTCTGTACAGAGGGATAACAACTTCCTGTTTTCTACTGGTGATGCCTCTCCCTATGCATCCCAGTATCCCCCAGCCCTCCTTACTGCCCTCTCACATTGCTTGCCCACCTTTAAGTCATCTGATATGACTACCCCCAGGTCCCTTTTCATTTTTGTTGTTGTTAGTATCTCACCCCCCATTGTGTACTCTTCCCCTGGGTTTTTGTTTCCCAGGTGCATTACCTTACACTTCTTAGCACTGAATCTAAGCTGCCATACATTTGACGATTTCTCTAACCTTGCCAAGTCCCTTCTTGTCCTTTCCACCCCACCTTGTGCATCAACTCTGTTGCAGATCTTTGTGTCATCTGCAAAGAGACGTACTTTTCCTTCCAGTTCCTCTGCAATGTCGCTTATAGAGACACTGAAGAGGACCGGTCCTAATACTGAACCCTGCGGTACCCCATTAGTTACCCCCCTTTCTTCAGGGTGAACTCCATTTACTATTACCCTCTGTGTCCTATTCTCCAGCCAATTATTTACCCAGGCTATCAGTTTTTGATTATCAGCTGGCAGTACAGCCTAGAGGTTAAAGCAAAGAGCTGTTAACAAGCTTCGTTCATTCAGCAGAATGGAGTTTGATTCCATCATGCTCTACTTGTATACTGTGTAACCAGAGCAAGTCACTTAACCTCCCTGTGCTCCCAAAACACACCCAGAAATAAGCTGTAGCTGTGTGCCTTTTCTGGACAAAGACAGTAAAAACAATCTGAGCATGTGTTATGATTCTGAAAATATTATGCTCTTTCTATCCAGATTTGACTTGAAAAGAAAAAACAGGACACCATTACTTGTTTATTAATTGCAAAAACACATGGATGGACAACACAGTTAAAACCATGAATAACCTGAAATGCATTAAGAAAGTATGGTACTTCTTTTGATGAAGTTAAAAGTATAACAGTTTCTAACTGAAATACTTTGGATGGAATGGGATATTCTACCTTACAAGAAAAAAATCAATATGGTCGATCCTGCCACCCATACCCTTCGAGTGTGTCTTACACTCTGCAGCTATGCCGACGGACTGCAACTTTCCAGAGTGCCATTACCACTGTAATGAAAGAAAGGAAAGAAAAACAAAGAAAGGGTGTGACAGTGTGTGTGTATGTGTGTGTGTATGTGGTGTGTGAGTATGTTGTGTGTGTGTGTTGTGTGTGTGTGTGAGGTGTGTGTGTGTGTGTGTGAGGTGTGTGCGTGTAGTGTGCGTGTGAAGTGCTTGTGTGTATCTCTGACAGAAGTGCAGCATTAACTGAACTGTGCTGAATGGGAAAACAATTCTCACCATTAATTAAATAAAATAATATATGGGTGGGTGGGTGTAAAAAACAGAATTTTGTACAAACCCTCGGTATGGGATGCTTTTATAAACCACTCGCACTCGGACTTTGCCATCGGGATTAAAGTAGCATCCCACACACGCACATATACACATATATTACTCTATATTTTAATAATGCAGTCAGATTATGTTTTTTTAAACAATGTTGTCCATCCATGTGTTTTTGCAATTAATAAACAATTAATGGTGTCCTATTTTTTTTCTTTTCATGTCAAATCTGGATAGAAAGAGCATAATATTTTCAGAATCATAACACATGCTCAGATTGTTTTTATTGTCTTTGTCCTGGAAAAGCACACAGCTACAGCTTGTTTCTGGGTGTGTTTTGGGAGCACAGGGAGGTTAAGTGACTTACTCTGGTCACACAATATACAAGCAGAGCATGTTGGAATCAAACCCCATTCTGATGCATGAATGAAGCTTGTTCACAGTTCTTTGCTTTAACCTTTAGGTTGTACTGCCATCTGTTAATCAAAAACTACACATTTCAAGGCTGGCCCCATGATGCCAGGCCGGTAGGTACATAGCCACATTTGCATCTTGTAAACCTGAGATCACACCCAAAATTGTAAGAGAAAAGGCTGTAAGAGAGGGTACAGAATAAGACAGAAGTTAGTGCTGTGGCAGCCCCAGAAATCTGCACTGACATGAACACACCCAGGGTTTAGAAAGCCTGATACAGTATGAGGCCCCAAAACTTATTGGCACCACAGAGTCAGCCTTGAGATGTGTAGTTTTAATGATCAGCTGGTAGTATAGTCTAGAGGTTAAAACAATCCTAAAGATGGATTATTTTTATTAACAGTTTGAAATGTAAGGGTGATGACTCACTAGTTTCAATGCACATACAAAATAATTATTATAAATGTAGAAAGTGTTGCAATAACACCTTAAAACACACTTAATAAAACAGACAATTGCCTATTTAACCTATAGTCAATGGAGGGCCAAGATCCTCGATGACATAATTTCCTGTCAGGAGCCTAAAACATATGACTGCCCCCAGCCCTTTATTACAGACTGATTTACATACGAATAACTCTGGACTGCAAAGACTCACAGATAAACACAATGGCTCACTCAAATTAGCTTTGTATGGTCTTTCAGACCTTAAGAAACCCTGCTCATGGCAGTTCCCCTTTAACTTTCTGAACTTTATTTCACAGTTTTAAAATTACAAATCAGTGAAAGCATGTAATAATCGCAATAATGCAGTCCAGAGTGTGCATAACTGTGGGATAACAGCACTTCTTGGGTGCATAAAACACTTTGGTTCGCCTTGTGCCTCACTTCCTAAGGCATGCTGTTATCACCTAATAGCTTACACTGTAAGCCTCACTGCTTAAATACAGACTTTGGATCATCTAACAGTTTGAGCTGACCATCCTTCCCAATTTGCATAAACAATATTTAATTTGTGGCTCTTTTTTTCCTCAAAATTCTGATTTTTGGTTAGAAAAACTATGAAACGGCTGAAAATTGGGCACCTGACTTTTATATGCATATCAGCAGATGCAAGCAGCATCTGTGGTTTTCTGTTCTGAAAATCCAGCCCTCGGTTTTCAGATAAAATGGAGAATACTTATGAACACCTGGGCTCTCCTTTAATTAGCTCAACTCTTACAAAAATACTAAAGCAGACTCAAAATGGGGAAAGGGGGGGTTTACAAGATAAGAGAAAAAGGGCAATCTAAACTAGAATAAAAAGGTGTAGGTACCACATTTCTGTTACAACATGAACTAAAGGAGTAACTTCTTTGCCTTCTGTTTCACTTTGGTATTATTGTTTTAACTCATTTTTTTTCGCATACAATTTTTATTATTATTTTTTTTTTTACTGTTCTCTCTCCCTTACCAGTGTCATGGTGTACACATCGTATTCATGACGATGGGCGGTCGCAGCATGCCAGGATCCAGTGGCCCTTCCACTCCACCCCACACTTAAGGCCACCACTCCTGCCACCTGTGCACCCATCGGACCTCCACCCAATGAGTGGGACTACGGAGGAGCGGGTGTCCACCCCTGAAGGGGAAATCCCACTCCAGCCCCCCCCAGCCGGCTCCCCAGTGACCTGAGGTTGTTCCCGAACCCGGGTCGCCAGCGTGCCACGAGGTGTGGCGTCCAGTGCCTCAACCCTCTGCGCCACCAGGCCGGCTTCAACTCATATTTTTATGTTTCATCTAATTGTATAAATTGCATGGTTTTATCATCCTAAAATGTTTTACTGTATCTGCTCCTTGCCCATGTTTTCCAGTTTCAGCAGTAAGGGTTCAGAACCTACACCAAACGTGGGTGTCATTATAACCTACATAACACAATACTGCACCTTAGGCACTATTTCTAATGTGGGTAAGGACTGATACATCTAGCGATGAGATGGTGATGACTCACAGTGACAAACATGCTGGGATGTTCAGATATGGGACATGGTGTGATGTGACCTTTCTTTATATCCCAAGGTTCCCCTGCTTTCCAAACTGTAAATGGACACTGTCAGCCTCCTAAGGCTTTAAAAGGCCTTTTCAAAATTAAGAAAAAGAACACTTGGAAGTATAAAATTCCCTGGAACCAGAGAACTGCCTTATTTTAAATGCTAGATTTATTATGCAAAAATATGTAAGCAAAAGCTTTCTGGCATTGTTTACATGATAGTAAGGTCACTGCTCTCAGCTCAGCTGATTAAATAGAGTGGTTTTAACTGTCGAGTTTGAGTGATGAGATTAGTAGTTGATCCAGCTGCGTAGTGAAGTAGCACCCAATATTCCCCTTCGACCTGCAAACAGTAGCTGTTTTAGCCTAATCTGATTTTTTTAAGGGAATATCTTACGTTTGCTGGGGAAAATGCTACCCTCTTCACAAAATTAGGCCCCCCTTGCAAAAAATTCTGGATCTGCCTCTAGGTGAATTCTCTCCCACTTTTATTGGCTACATACGTACCAGTTTCAATTGTTAGTCACAGGAGCTGGCAGTAAATCACTGTGACATGATTTACTGCCTGTTCCTTGCTTGTGACCCCTTCAAGCAATGCTCAAAATCAAAAGAAAATCAAAAGGAAAAGGTATGAAAGATCAATATGATTCTCTGGAAAGGTCAGGGAAGCAGTGAGAGTCAAAACAGAGACCTATACCAGGTACAAGGAAAAACAAAGGATGGAGGAATGGGGAGAGTACCAAATGAGAACAATGGAAACCAAGAGGGTGGTCAGAGAAGCAAGCATAGAAACATAGACAATGGTGGCGAAAAAAGACCAATGGTCTATCCAGTTTGCCCGTAGCTGAGGGTGATGGTTAAGATTTAGACAAGTTCTGCAGGATACTCTATAGTGTCTCAGAAGTGGCCACTTCAGTGTTTTCCCAAAGAGGAATTTCCAGTGCCACCTGTTTGTTTTTTCAACCATACAATGCTGTTTTCCTTTGCTGTCTTTACTTGGAATTGTTTTGGGGCTGTTGAAAATGTAAAACCTAGTTTGGTGTGCTTTTAGTGATGCTGTTTTCCTTTGCTGTCTTTACTTGCTGCCCCCCTCACTCCCCAACCCCCCACTATTACTTATATGCCCTGTTAAATCTGATTGACAGGAGCCAAGCACAGGGAATAGCAGGGGTTGTGGAGTAGGAGGGGCATAACGGGGAGGAAGCCCGCCCTCTGCACAAGTGTTTTGACTAATTTTTGTTGTTGTTTTCCTCTTTAAAAAACAAAGTATCTGAGGATCGGTGGTAGGATTTTCAGGACAGTAAATTAATAAAGAGGGAACTACAAGGAGAGCTTCAGTAACAGACAACTACTGGAATAGCAGTATAGCTGCAGTATAATGTAAGGAGTAGTGCAATGCAGTGGATGCAGGGGCGGCCGTATTCCGGCAGACCTTCTGGATGCTAAGGTGCTGCCCTATCTGCAGGCATTCTCTGGACTGTGGGGAATGAGACAGCCAGGCTCAGAGTAGAGTAAATTGGGTCAGGAGTACCTTGCCCCTATCAGAGACCACCTAGTCCAAGGCCGCTGCCTCAAAGGATGCTAAGAACGAGGAGCACTTGGATGACGGTGGGCTTGAGGAGGATTAGGACAGTCGGGCAGAGACACATCCCAAATCCTATTCCACTCCAGAACTCATTTGCCACACTGGCAAGGGGACAACCAAACAAAGGCACCCAGAGAAGTGGAAGGAAGATGTGGAGTCAACCGAGGAGGTGACCTTAGTGGGAGAGAGTAGGACCCCAGAGGAGGAGGAAACGAATCCTGGTGAGGGACTCTATCATTAGAGGGATCCAGCTAGGAACACAGGAGGGGGAGGACAGGGAGGTGAAGTGCCTACCAGGTGCTACGGCATGGAAGGATGGGAGGAAGATCCTGGGGATTGCCAGGAAGGTAAGATGGGAGGGTGAGCTGGATGTCATTATCCACTTAGGTACTAATGACCTGGCAAACGGGGAGCCTAAGGAAGTTCAGGAAGAGTTTATGAAATTAGGGAGGGGTCTCAAGCAAGTGGCCACATCTGTCACCTTCTCGGAAGTAATACCTGTGAGAGGCATGGGAGAGCGTAGGGGCACATGCACCAGGAATTTTAACACATGGTTGAAGAACTGGTGCTGCGAGGAAGGATTTGGATTCATTGGTGACTGGGGATACACCTGGAGGGATGGGGGCTTGTTCAAGCCTGATGGCCTGCATCCATCCTGGAGGGGAATCCAAGCACTCAATGAAAAGTTTAAATGTTACATGGACCAGCATTTAAACTAGCCAGGGGGGGGGGTGCTGGCAGGCCAGCAAGGAGGGTACCTAATTGCCCACCCCCCACAGCTAGCAGTGGAACCAGTGAACAGGAAGAGGGGATATCTCTACAAAGCAGTGTCCAAAAGATGGAGAAAAGCACCCAAGAGGATAGGCAGAAAGGGGGCAAAATTCAACAGAAGGGCAGACAGCAGGGAGAACCAGGGATAAAGAACAACCAGAGAGGGGGCTGGAGTAGAACAGCTAAACAGTTCAGGGAGTTCACATCATGGAAAACCATGTGTGCCAATGCCAGGAGCCTTAGCAACAAGAAGGAGGTTCTGAAGGCTGCCATGGTGCAGTCGGAGCTGGACATTGTGGTCATCACAGAGACCTGGTGTAATGATAACCATGACTGGGAGATGGCCATACCCGGCTACATCATATCCAGAAGAGAGATGGCAGGCAGGCAGGAAGGGAGGAGGAGTGGCACTTTATGTGAAAGATGGCATAAAGGCCACAGAGATCCAGGAGAAACAAAATGGGGGAGAGATACTGTGGGTTACGCTGGAAAGGAAAATGGGGTCAGCAATCTGCACAGGAATGGTCTACAGACCACCAGCTCAGGAGGAAGAAGCAGATAGGGAGTTGATGCTGGCCATCCAAAGGATGGCAGACAAGGGGGGGGGTGCTGGCTGGAGATTTCAATATTCCAAATGTGCCAGCCCAGTAAGCTCCGATCAGCCTTGCGAGCCAAGGAGGAGAGCGGGCAGCAGGCACCTTCTCACCCCGTCCTGGGTGGATGGGTTGCTTGTGGAGGGGACTGTGTCCACGGTACCAACCCGGTGGGCTCCGATCAGCCTTGCGAGCTAAGGAGGAGAGCGGGCAGCAGGCGCCGTCTCGCCCTGTCCTAGGTGGGCGGGTTGCTTATGGAGGGGACTGCATCCATAGTACCAGCCTGGTGGGCTCTGATCAGCCTTGTGAGCCAAGGAGGAGAGTAGGCAGCAGGCACCTACTGGCCCTGTCCTGGGTAGGAGGGTTGCTTGTGGAAGGACCGCATCTGTGGTACCAGCCCAGTGGGCTCCAATCAGCCTTGTGAGCCAAGGAGGAGAGTGGGCAAGGCACCTCTCACCCCTGTCCTGGGTGGGTGGGTTG
Organism: Neoceratodus forsteri; assembly: GCA_016271365.2. Classification (NCBI taxonomy): domain Eukaryota; kingdom Metazoa; phylum Chordata; order Ceratodontiformes; family Ceratodontidae; genus Neoceratodus; species Neoceratodus forsteri. The sequence goes on along the minus strand of CM057455.1, from coordinate 1,320,062,245 downwards.
CTTGTGGAGAGACTGTGTCCGCGTACCAGCCCGTGGGCTCTGATGAGCCTTATGAGCCAAGGAGGAGAGCTGCACTTTATGTGAAAGATGGCATAAAGGCCACAGAGATCCAGGAGGAACAAAATGGGGGAGAGATACTGTGGGTTAAGCTGGAAAGGAAAATACAAGTCAGGCTGAATGAACTGTGAAGCAAAAAGATCAGGACTTCACTACATGGACTGGAGCCTCCCAGCGGCAGTGTCAACCAGGAGCAGATTTATCCTGGACTCCCTTCAAGGTGCCTTCATTAAGCAACTGGTCATGGAACCAACTCGGCAGAAGGCAATACTGGACCTTATGCTCACAAACGGGGGCAGTGTGATAGCGGTAACAGTGGGGGGGGGCACCTGGAGAACAGTGACCACCGATCACTGTGGTTTGAAATCACCGAAGGAACAGAACCAAACCACACAAAAACACGTATCCTGAATTTTAAGAGGGCAGACTTTATGAAAATGGGGACATGCATGAAAGAGGCACTAATGGGAATGGGGAGGAATCAGGGTGGAGGAACAGTGGGCAATATTTAAAGCGGGCATTACAAGAGCAACAGAATTATGCATTAAGCAGGTTAGCATGGGAAAAGGAAGAGGAAGCCATTATGGTTTTCCAAGGAGGTAGCGGAAAAGTGAAAGTCAAAAAAGATCACATTCAGGCAATACAAAAGATGCAGGCAGAAGGGGATAGGAAGAAGTACCTGGAGAAGCAAAGGGAAGCAGAGAGGTCAGTAAGAGAAGCCAAAGCTCAGACAGAAAAGCGCATCACAAAATCAGTGGGTAGCGGGGACAAAACCTTTTACAGGTACATAAGTGAAAAAAAATGTGCAAAGGAAGGGATAGTGAGACTGAAAGGGGAGGACGGGGACTGCATGGAGGATGACAACAGTAAAGCTGACATACTGGGCCTGAAGGGAGTACAAGGGGTGGGAATGGTGCAGAAATGGACACAAGTCCCTTTACATGGGAAAGGGTCCTAAAGGAACTGAAAGGAATAAGTTGATAAAGCAATGGGGCCAGATGGGGTGCACCCCAGGGTCCTAAAGGAACTAAGAACAGTGGTGGCTGAACCTCTGGCAATCCTGTTTAGCTGATCACTGGAAACAGAGGAGGTACCCAAAGACTGGAGGACAGCAGATGTAGTCCCCTTACACAAAAGCAGGAACAAATAGGAAGCAGGGAACTACAGACCAGTTAGCCTGACCTCGGTAGTGGGGAAGATCATGGACACACTACTGAAGGAGAGATTGGTGGAACATCTGGTTGCCAACGGACTTCAGGACCCAAGGCAGCAAGCTTTCACCAGGCAGAGGTCATGCCAGACCAACCTCATTGAATTTTTTGACTGGGTGACAAGGGAGGTGGATCAGGGGAGGGTAGTGGACATGGCCTATCTGGACTTCAGCAAGGCCTTTGACACTGTGCCACATAGAAGACTATTAAACAAACTGGGGAATATAGGAGTGGGCAGGACAGTAGTATGGTGGGTGGTAATTGGCTGGGCGGCAGGACAAAGGGTGGTGGTAAATGGCTGTCACTCACAGAGGGAAGAGTGACCAGTGGAGTACCACAGGGATCAGTGCTAGGACCAGTCCTATTCAACATCTTCATCAGTGATGTTGCACAGGACCTAGAAGGCAGAATTTCCCAGTTCGCTGATGACACGAAGCTCTGTAACAGAGTGGACATGCCAGAGGGTGTACACAGAATGAGGCGTGACCTGCAGAAGCTTGAAGAATGGTCAAGGGTTTAGCAGTTGAAATTCAATGCAAAGAAGTGCAAGATAATGTACATGGGGCACAAAAACCCTGGAACAACATATCAGTTAGGGGAATGAGGAAATAGCATGCACCAAGCAGGAAAGGGACCATGGGGTTATCATCTCTGATGACCTCAAGGTAGGGAAACAGTGTGACAAGGCAGCAGGTAAAGCAAATAGGATGCTCAGATGCACAGGAAGGGGCACCACCAGCAGGAAAAGAGAGGTCATAATTCCCTTATACAAGACACTAGTGAGGCCCCACCTGTAGTACAGTGTACAGTTCTGGAGACCTGACCCACGTAAGGACATAGACAGGGTAGAGAAGGTTCAGAGGAGGGCAACAAAGGTGGTACAGGGATTGCATCACAAGTCCTATGAGAACAGACTTAATGGAAGATGGCGGCCACGCTGGGCCTGCCGTTGTACTAGCCTAAGTCTAGCTGTTTTAGCTGGTCCTGTCTGAGTTTTGCGAAGTTGTTTTTGAGTTTTGTTGCTTCGTTATTAGTCTTGTTTTGTTCTGTTGTCTGTTTTCCGATCGGGTACAGCTCACTTCATTCTGTTTTGCGACAGCTGTTTACTATTTGATCACTGCGTTTGGATGCCTTGCTTGACTGTCTGATTTTACTTGAGTGATTTTTGCTCTGAGTGCACTCTTTGTGGGATTTGCTGCGTTCCTTCTTCTATGAACTGCTCCTGCCTCTGGATTAACTGTAGACTGCCTGCTTGGATTATTTACTATCGGTGTCTGGGGGACCGGTGCTTCTGTTTTTGGGCCGGCTGATTTTCAGCCACTGCTGGGACCTGAATTTGGGGCAGCTTTGGGTTACTGTTGTGCTCTTAAATTGGTCAGCTGTCTTCTATTAGCACCACTTCTTACTGGGTTACTGATAGCGGTGTGTACTTGAGCTCTGACGACAGTCTGCAGCCTCTTTTCTATTTTTGTCTCCCATTAAGAATATTGCAGCAACCTCTTCAATTCTAGCTGGTTGGCTGCCATTTTTGTTGTTGCCCAAAGCTTGGCCTGGGAGAACTTACTGGACAAGAGTGGTGCGGACTGTTGTGAAACTTACTATTTTGGCTGAATTACCAGAACAGAGCGGTGGATTGTAGACCGGTCTGGCCTGCTATGAAGGTGGGTGCCTGGTCTTTAGAGCTCCTCTTGGGATAGATGGTACCAACCGAGGGCTGGTGGAAACTCTCTCCCCTGTGCCACACTGCTGCCCCCAAGTTTTACTGGGTGGCATCGGTGGGCTCAGTGGAGTGTCTCTTTTTTTGAAGGCTCCATCTCTAAACTGTGCTGGGGCCAGTAATATTTACACCCAAGTTATTTCTCATTTTGGTTCGACCCTCAACAGGTTTGCTGCATTTTTTCATCTTGCTCCAGACTATACCATCAGCAGGTACTGTAATTACTTCTATTCTGGAGGCAGTGAGAAAGCCTCGGTGGAACTTAATACTTCCTAAAATTCAGTTTTTGTGGCAGTGAGAGGGCCACATTCTCTTGGGCATTTTATTTTTGGCAAGGGCTGGGTGAGAGCTACCCTTGTCATACCAACTTTAAAAGGACCTGGCAAATTCCTAAGTAATCTTATACAAAGACATTAGACCATATACTTTATTGGACATTAACAAGTGATTTAACTTAGAGCTGTAGCCATTTTAATTTTAATTTTGTTGTATGAATTTTAATTTGGGGAGGGTTGGGATTGTTTTGATTTTGAGTTAATTTATTATTTAGTCTGTTTTCTAGAGTATAAGAGTATTGTTATTAACATTCGATTTATTGGACTTTTGTCCTGGGGTGGGTTGTTAGATTTTAGAGTGTTGCGATTTTGTTCCACTATTTTGTATAAGAATGTGTTAGGGAGGTTTAGCAATGGTCAGGTGTTACTCCCCCACCAGGCTCAGAGAATTATGTCCCTTTGAAAGTCCCCAATTATCATCCGACACCTATTTTAGGTGTCGTGCTTTGGAGGTAATTAAAAAGCGCATAAGATGGGGGAGACCCGGACCTGGTGGGGGAGAGGAAAGTGGAGGGCGGATTGGAGTTCTGGGATCCAGAAAGTGCCCTGGGGTGAAATGGAGTTGGGAAGGAGGTTCTCCTTGTCTTGTCTCCATACCCAAGGGCTCCGATGTTAGTGGGCAGGTGCCGAGGTCTCTGACAGCTCATCCTACCTGGTAAGTTATGTAATGCTAGATCCATTAAGAACAAGACTAGCTATTATAGCTGATCTTGTTGGAACAACTGATCTAGCTTGCATCACAGAGACCAGGCTGGATGAAAATGCAGGCCCTGTACTGGCTTCTGCAGCTCCAGCTTGGTTCTCGTGATACACGCCAAGGCTGGATCGTAGGGGTGGGGATGTGGCCATTATATTTAAGTCTGAGTTGGGCCTTGTGGATGTGCCATTGGGAAGCACCAGATCCTTCGAGTATGTCCTGGGAGAGGGTGTAGGTTGTGAGATGTTTCTCATCTACCGTCCACCAGGAGATGGTGGAGAATTCCTGCAGGAGATAGCGGACTTCATCGTCGACATGGTGCTGAGGTCCCCAAATGGATAGTTCTGGGGAACTTCAGTGTCTGGGTTGATGATGAACTCTCACATGTTGGTCAAAATCTCTTCCAGCTGATGGTAATGCTGGGCCTTATACACGTAGTTACCGCCTCAACCCATAAGGGGGTCATTCATTGGATCTGAGCTTCCTTTTGGGTATGGAGATAACTGACTTGGGAGTGGAACCAGTCAGCTGGTCTGACCATCACACCATAAGGTTCAGTTTCATAGCCCCCCAATATGTCTGCCCCTACAGAGATGGTGCAGGGCCGCCTTTTAAGGGGAGTTGCCCCCAGTGACCTATCGGCGGTGCAAGACCTATTGGGTTTGTCAGGTGAATGCATGAGTCCAGGCGATCCTGTATTAGCCTATAATAAGGCTGTGGAGATGCCCTGGACAAGATTGCTCCTGTTCGTGTTCGGCCTCTCACCCTTCTCGCCCAAGGAGCCCTTGGTTTGATGGTTCCTGAAGGAGTTGAGGCAAGTTGGCTAAAGGATGGAGAGAGCTGGTGGAAGTCCAGCCTTGATGCCGACAGGCTTAGGTTGATGGCACATTATGATGGTTATCAATCAGAAATCACCCATAAAAAGGCAGAATTCCTGTCCAGTGAGATTTCTGCTGCACAGAATCGACCAGTTCAGCTTTTCCGGACTCTTGACAGACTGTGCAATCCAGTCTGTCTCTAGCCCAGAGAAGCCTTCTGTCAGCTGAAATGCGAGGAGTTCGCTCAATTCTTTGCAGATAAGGTTACCAACATCAAGTCTGGCATCGGCCCAACCGCTCCTATGAGGGACTGTAGAGGTCGGCAGGAAGTGGCATGCACTCGGTCTGTCTGGTCAGATTTCTGCCAGCCGGAGTTCATGGACATTGTGAAGATCATCCAAACACTGTGCCCAACCAGTTGTAGTTTGGATCCGGGTCCTATACCCCTTTTAGTGGGATGTGTAGATGTTATCTGCCCGATCCTTGCTGACATTGTCTGGAAGTCCTTGGAGAGGGGAGTCTTTCCAGAGCCCCTCACGGAGGTGGTTGTTCGACCACTCCTTAAGAAATCCTCCTTGAATCCAGATTGTCTAGCTAACTACCGGCCTATCTCTAACCTGCCATTTATTGGTAAGGTTATTAAAAAGGTGGTTGCGCGGCAATTGGATGATCACCTCACAACTCACAATGTCTTTGATACTCTCCAATCTGGTTTTAGGAAGAAGCATAGCATAGAGACTGCACTTGTCCGGGTATTGAATGACCTCCTAATGGCTAGAGATCAAAAGGCACGTACCATTCTGGTCCTTCTTGATCTCTCTGCTGTATTTGACGCTGTAGACCATGGTGTGCTTTTGGAGTGCCTGCAGCTTTTTGTGGGCTGTCTGGTACAGTCTCACCCCCTCCCTCTTGGGGTGCCGCCAGGGGCTCCATTTTGCCCTTTGTGTTGTTTGCAGTGTACATACATGCTGCCATTGGGAGATATCATCAGACGATACAGTCTGTGTTTTCACTGCTATGCAGATGATACTCAGCTGTATATGTCTTTTCTACCTGGATAGAATGATGCACTCTCCGTGTTAAATAATTGCCTTGCCGAGATCAGAACTTGGATGAGTACCAGCTGACTGAGAATGAATCTAGATAAGACTGAAGTGTTGGTAGTGGACCCTGGTCGTCCGGGGTGGGTTTGGGGCTGGACAGCCATCAGGTTTATTTCTTGATGGCATACCGCCACTACCTCAGACCAGGTGCGTAACCTGGGCGTTATTTTTGATGATGGTCTGACACTAAAATCCCAGATGTCAGTCATCGCCAAATCCTCTTTACCATCTGAGGGATATCGCCGGTGAAACACCTGGTTCCTCCTGACGATCTTCCAGTGTTGGTCCATGCCTTTGTCACTACCCACCTTGATTATTGCAATTCCCTATACCTAGGGCTACCAGGGGTTGATATCTGCCGCCTGCAGCTTGTGCAGAACGCAGCGGCCAGGCATTTGACTGGGACCTCCAGGTACAGTCATATTACGCCCGTGCTCTGAGAACTGCACTGGCTGCCTGTTCAGTGGCGGATCACCTTTAAGGTTGGCTTTAAGAACTGAAACTACCCCAGCAACACACATCCTGAAGGGCCTTACTGAGAATATACAATGGATCTTGTTAAATGTTTATGGTAATAAGTAGGCTGTTTTGCTAGCACTAGTTTCACTTGAGAGGTTGTGCTGGGATAACATCATGAGTGATGCTGCCTCCAACACTCAACCTTCAGCATTTTTTCTATCCATTTTATAATTCATACATGATCAGGGACCCAGTTACCTGCAAGACCTCCTGGTACCCTACTGCCCCTCCGATCCATGACAAAGGGATTGCTAGTGATTCCCAGGGTGCGACTGAAGACATCTGGTGCCTGTGCTTTTCTTTTTGAGCAACCCTGTGGAATTCTCTACCTCGTTGGTTAAGAGAATGCCTAACCATCGTCAGATTTAAAATTGAGTTAAAACGTATTTATTTGGTCTAGTTTCCTAATTATGGCTAACCTGTTTTATTGTTTCTGTTTTTAACTTCATATTTATATTTTATCCGCTTTTATGTACAGCGCTTTGGTTTTGAAAAGTGCTATAAAAATAAAATTTGATTGATTGACTTGAATATGTATTCCCTGGAGGAGAGGAGGGAGAGAGGGGATATGACAGAGACATACAAGTACCTTACAGGGAGGAACAGGGTGTAAGAATACACTATTTTCCAGCAAAAAAGATGTTCCATGACTAGGGGGCATGGAATGAAGTTGGAGGGAGGGCAATTCAGAGGAAATATGAGGAAGAATTTCTTCACAGAAAGGGTGGTGGACAAGTACAGCATCCTGCCAGAGGAAATGGTGGGGGCTGAAACAATCACGGGATTTAAGAATGCATGGGATAGACATAAGGAATTCTGGAGGTCAGGGGTCCAGGGCAACAGGCTTCCTAAGAAAACGTAAGGGAACCTACAAGTTCAAATGGGTAGTCTGGGTGGGCCATAGGCCCTTATCTGCTGACAGTGTCTATGTATCTATATAACAGTCACTACATGCAATCTTTATTTTGGCATCCCGCAAACAAAGGGATGCCTCTCAAACTTCAACTGCTCAACAGGTTCCCTGGTTTGCTCAGCCTGAGATTCAAAGGCCAGGTATCCACTTCAATACATCATTTAATCAAAAGGCATGCCAGGGCATGTCGTACTGAGATAGTGTCACACATAAGGTGCACTGTGAAACATGCCGATTGCTTTTAACCACCCAAGAACTGACACTACCCCAGCAACACACATCCTGAAGGGCCTTACTGAGAATATACAATGGATCTTGTTAAATGTTTATGGTAATAAGTAGGCTGTTTTGCTAGCACTAGTTTCACTTGAGAGGTTGTGCTGGGATAACATCATGAGTGATGACGGCTCCCAACACTCAACTTTCAGCATTTTTCTATCCATTTTATAATTCATACATATTCTCTATTCAGGTCCTGAGGGAAACGGACAGCAGTTGCTTCAAAGGATTCACAGTGCCCTTAACAACAAAAAATGGAATTATGGGAACCAGCACCTGCAGTCATTAATCCACACTGAGAAGAAAAGGTACTCACTAAGACAAAGGTATAAGGTGCAGCACTTTTACCTTTACAATAGTGCATCAAGGTGCCAAAACAATTTAAAACAGTCAGCAGCAACCCAGGCTGCAACAGTCTAACGTTTCGTGCCTTCAAAAAGGCTCTGTCAAGGTGGCAGTATGTTGCGAGTGCCTTTTCTCTTTAGTGCGGTTTCGTGAGTGCTGTGTCTTGGTCCACATGGCTCGATTCAGCCACTGTATTACAATTTACTAGACAACATTTTTTTTATCTTGCTATTTGAACCCCCATCGCCACCTCCCACCTACTTGACGATGGGCTGTACAGCTGGTGGAGCTGGCAGGTGGCTCTGCCCCTCCCTTGGAGGGTTCCGGTCCTCCGTATTTCCCAACCCGACCTCCCTGCAATCCCCAAAGCCCCTGTGGCAGGGTCAAGGTGAAGGGCATCGACTTTCCCTCCCCTGGAGACCAACACCTAGAAATCGGGGCCGGAGCAGGTACTGGGATGTCATTGAGCCTGCTGGCTCCAATTTTGATTATTTTCTCCCCAGCCTTTGTCAGGATGCCTGCACATGTGGAGCACACAGCTGCAGCCACCCATGGTCCCTCCCTACTCTAGTCGCCTCTAACTGCTCGCACCGCCAGGCCTCCGCCCAGGGCACCATGCAGCGGCGCGGCTGGGTCCCCACCTGGGAGGGGAGAGCTGCCTTACGGCTGCTCAATCCATCTCCTGGCCTCCCCCCGATGACCCTCGACAACCTGGGCTTGTTCCTGAACCCGGGTCCAGCGCCTCTACCCTCAGTGCCACTGGGCCAGCTCTAGAGAACTTTTTTTAAGTTTCACTTGTCTTTCCCAGGTTTTGGCAACTTATAAATGACCGTATATATATTCTTTCATCAGGATTTCCTGACGTCACTGTGCACTTGTTATGGCATCAGTGTTCACCATGACAGCAGATGGTGATGTCACAAACACTGCAACTGTGAGCGTGTTGGGCACCGTCAGATTTTTTGAACTTGGCAATGGACTTAGTATTTGTTGATGTGAATTGATGGGATGAAAACAAAAGTCTAAAGAACTTTAAAACTGAACTGTAACTACTAAAAACCTAACAGTTTTAAACATTTGATTTTATTAGATTCCTGTGTTCTTTAAAATTAGGAAGCAGTGAGCCAAAATAAATGCCCCCTCCCCATGCAGGACAGAACTGCTGAGTTTGATGCACTGATGTGACAGTACTGACACTGCCTACTGGCTGAAAGCGCTACTGCACACAAACCGTTACAGCAAGAGGAAAACTATTCTTGTATACAATGTCGGAAAACAGTTACGTACTTTTCTCCTAATGTTAGGTAACAAAAATCCTTCAGCAAAGCACAAATACTGTTCTGTAATCGACTTACTAGCCTGTGTCCTGGGTGTGACCAAACACTGTCTTTCTACCATTTGTGAAACAGTGGGCAGAACTTTGGGGCCAGATTTCACAATAAATGAGCTGCAAAAGAAAACTCCTTTAAGGTGCACTAATGATAACTTTAAATCATCCAAAACATTCCATTATTTCAGGTACTCCAGCAAGAGACAAAGGGTCAGTAAGTCAGTGACAGAGAAAGGGACAGGACACACAGTAGGGTAACGGAGAAGACAGCAATGTGGATGCAAGTCTAGGAACTTACCTATCACCATGGCTAATAAAATATCCGTTAAAGTAATAACCAAATGGTAAAGGCCTATACCAGGCTTCTACACCAACTACTGCAGTCAGCAGATACACTGCTGTTAACGTCTCAGGAGGGAGAAAAGCAGTTTCAAACTTCTGCATGCCAAGAAGTCAAATTTATTAGCACAACCTTTTTTGTCTCTTGCACATTTCACTATAATGCCTGTGATAGCAGAAATAATTGCTCACCATAGTAATGCTGTTTCTTCCAAAGGGATCCGTCACTGTCCTTAACAAATACAATCATTCACCTGGAATGAGCTGCCCCAGAGCTTTAAGAATTCAATGCAAATTATGGAATTTAGAATGAAATTCAAACTCCGTGTGTGGTCAGGTTCACCTGCACTCCAATGTCAGATTTATTTCTAAAGCTAGAGAGAGTAGTGACCACTAAAACTGGCTAAATGACTACCACAAAAATACTAACATTGTTTAAAACATTTGAAAAAGAGTTTAAACAAGGCAGAACAATTTTAAAGAGCTGGTGACACGTTCAGGAGAACTTGAACAAAACCTAAAATTTAGACACAGTTCAGCTTGTATTTCCCGTTAGTGCTGTATTCCTCTTCCTCCCCATTATTTATTACTGAGGTCATCTGTATGAAAACAGGATCTTTGCTCCAGAAGAGTTTGTCTGTTCCTGCTGCTTTCTCTCTACCTGAAGTCACAGAGCACTGCTTGTGATATCACAGTTACTCCCATGGCAACAGACTGTGATGTCAAAACAGAGGATTATTACTTGAGGTAGGGAGTAAGATACAGAGGCAGATGAACTCTAAAGGAACTATAAAGATCATATATTCATGCAAATTTCCTTAGTAAATAATGGGGAGGAGAAATATATAAAATATAAATGGAATGCAGGCAGAATCGTACCTAATTAATATGCTTTTTAACGTTTTCTTTGAGGCATCAATAACTCTGTAATTGTTTTGAAAAATTAGACAGCTGAGACCACTGACCAACAATTGTAAAAGCACTGTAACAAGTACTGCTCAAACAAATAGACAAAACTGATTTTTATTTGAACTATTTACCAGGTTCTGGAAGGGAAGGGGCAGTACGGATTATAGATTGTTAAAGAGGAACTTTCATGATGGTCCACAAAGTTACCACTTACAGTCATTATATGCAGTACTAGGCCTGAAGGGGTGTGTGCATTTGTTATTTTTGGCCAAGGTTTACTCTGCCTTCCATAATTTGGATTTGTTTGTGAGCCCTGCTGCACTTGCCATTGCTGTTCAGCTACTGGGCTGCTAGATCCTGATGACATCACTGTAGGGTAGAGGAGTGACTCACACTGTGCAGTACCATGCAGTTGCAACAATGTTGCAAGGGAAACCTGCCAGTATTCAGTGTACATACTGTATTTCCTCTTCCCCCAGACACCCTGCTAGCAATGCATTATGCCAAAATCCAGATGCCTTGTCAGTATGTTTTTTTTTTTTTCTGTGACATTGACTCTGCCCTATAGTGATGTCAGCAGTACAACCCTGGGCCCACAGCAACACCAGACTTGCTACAGAAGCTCTGGTACTCCCTGCAGTTTTTAGCAGCTCAGAGTGCAAAAACTAACTGCAGCAGACAATAATGAAATACAATTCCAGAATCAATGCAAGAAGGGGTAATTTATGCATGAAAGTCAAAAGGACTGGGGAAGTTCCTCTTTAAGTATAGTGAAGGATCCCCTTTGGAAGAAACAATATTACTACAGTGAGTAATTTTTTTCTTCAAACCCCAGGAATCCATCACATATGCTTAACAAATGCAGACTCCATAGTAGTATCTTGGGAAGCTGGGTACAGAACTTCACTTAGGGAAAGGTTCTGCAAGCAGTTGATGCCAAAGCTGGCATCCCTTCAGGACTGTATGTCCAGTCAGCAGTGCTTTTTGTGAAAGTGTGTACTGTTTTCCAGATAGCTCCTTTACAGATTTCCTGCAGGGAAATACCACTTCATGCTGCCACAGATGCAAAGGTGCCCTTGTGGAGTGTGCTATAAGGCTTTTAGGTGGCAATTTGCTAGCTTTGTCACAACAGAACTGCATGCAGAAACTATGCAACAAGAAATGGTCCTCTTGGGTGCTGGATTACCTTTCCCACTTCACCAAAGGTGACAAATAACTGAGCATTAGAGGACCTGACACCCTTTGTGTGGTCAAGTAATAGCTCAGTGTCCTCCTCACATCCAAACTGTGGAGCTTCTCTGCTCCTGAACTGGATTTTGCTGCAAAGAAAACTGGAAGTGTAATTGACTGATTCAGATGGAATTCAGGCGCCATTTTGAGGTTGCAGCATTCTGTTAGTTCTTAGGACTACCCCGTCCATGTGAAATATGATACAGTTAGGATCTGTGGAGAGGGCTTGCAGCTTGCTCCCCTTCTGGCAGATATCACTGCCACCAGGAAAACTGCTTTCCAGGTGACCTACTGCAGTGCAGCAGTTACCATAGGTTCAAACGGAGCCTCCATCAGCTGAGCAATGCACACATTCAAGACCAGGGAGGGACAGAGTCCCTTATTGGAGGGTACAGGTGATTAAGGCCTTTGAAAAATCTTCAAAATGGGTTGTGAGGCCACTGACCATCTTGCCACTTGATGCATGGGCTGATAATACTGCCCAAAATAATGGGAACTAAACATAATGCTTTCCAGAAGAGAAAGTGTAGCTCACAAGACACGGCTGGCTCAAGAGGAGGCAGGATCAACTTTTCTAAAACAAAATTCAGGTCCCAAGCCAGGAGGACTGGATTATGAATGAAAGGTTTCAAATGGAGAATGTCTCACAGAAAAGTATGGGCCACATCCAGCTGTGCCACAGTACGGCCATCAGTGAGCACATGAAAGGCTGATATAGCTGAAACATGCACTTTAAGAGAAGAGTGTTTGAGTCCTGCATCAGACAAGGTCATGAGAAACTCCAGAACCTGGTTCACCAGATAGGTGAAAGGGTCCAAGCTATGAGAAAGTGGCCCAGATAGCAAACCGCTTCCATTTCATATGGTAACATCAGCCACCTTCTGAGACACACCAAAATGGCAATAGCTTCCTTCTCAGGAGCCAAGCATGCAGGTGGAGGGACATGAGGTCTGGATGGATCAGGGTCCTCTGGGCCTGAGTCAGCAGGTCCCGGCAAAGGGGCAGGGGAACTGGAGGTTCCAGCCAATTGCTGCAGTAAAGGAAACCATATCTGCCGAGGCCAAAACGGGACCACCAGAAGTAGGGTGGCACCCTCCATCTGTAGCTTGATGAGCAACCTTTGAATCAGCGCAAAGAAACGGAATGCATAAAGAAACTTCCCATTCCAGAAGAGGGACAACGCATCTTGCCAGAAAACTCCAGGCCTTGGATCTAGCGAGCAGAAACGTGGCAGTTTTGCATTGAGTGGGGACACAAAAAGGTACAACTCTGGATGACCCCACCTGTCAAACAGGTCTTTTGCAACCTAGGTCAGCAGTTCCCACTGTGCATTTTGGACTGTGACCTGCTGCTGCGCTGTCCAACAAGGTATTTTTGGACATCTGGCACATGGATGGCCAACAGTTCTGAACCGCGATCTAGAGCCCAGTACCTAACCCTCACTGCTTCCCAGCACAGAGGATAAGAATGGGTCCCCCTTGCTTGTTGATGTAACAGAGAACACTGAGGTTGTCAGACTGCGCCAGAAGAGGACCCGACAGAGATGGTTCTGGAAGGCCTGGAAGGCATATGAACCACCCTCATTTCTAGAATGTTTATGTTGAGTTGAGTATTCCAATGAGACCAGAGGCCCTGGGTCTGATAAGGGCTTAGTGAGCTCCCCAACCCAAACCTGAAGAATCTGTGGTGAGGATTTGGTGAGAAGTGGGATAAGAAAGAGGACCCTTTAAGAGATTGATGGGTCCATCCACCAGAGAAGTACGTTGTGTACTGGCAAGGAGACAAGGACCAGTTGATCTAGATCATCTGAGCACTGATCCCACTGAGCCCTGAGGGGCCACTGCAGGATCCTCATGTGTAGCCAGGCCAGAGGGACCATAACAATGGCCATGAGCATTAGGCCTAGTAGCTTGAGGAAAGTCCTGACTGGGACATGCCGGCTCTGAGCCACCTCCTGGGCCTGGGTAATAAGGCAGTCCACCCTGTCTTGTGGGAGGAAGGCCTTGCCCTGAGTAGAGTCCAGAACTGCCGCTATGTACTGCAACTGCTGAGACAGGGTCAGCACAGATTTGGGCCAATTGACAGTGCACCCAAGGACTGGAATAAACTGCAGGATGCATTCTAGAGTCAACAACAGGAGCTCCCTGGACTGGGCTTTCAGTAAGCAGTCATCCAGTTATGGGAACACATAGAGGCCTTCGCACCTGACGACTGCTGCAACAGCTGCTAAGCACTTGGTAAAGACCTGTGGCACAGAGGATAAGTCAAACTGCAATACCCCGAACTGGCAATTCTCCCCCTGGAACAGGAACTGCAGGTATCATCTGTGAGGGGGCAAACCATGATATGCAGGTAGGGGCCCTGTCTATCGTGGGAGCACAGCCAGTCACCCTGGTTGAGCAGAGGAAGAAGGCTGTGTAAAGTGACCATCTGGAACTTCTTGTATTGGAGAAAAAGGTTCAGCTCCTTTAGGTCTAAAATGGGTCTCAAGTCCCCTGTTCTTTTGGTAACCAGGAAGAACCTGAAGTAGAACCCCTTGTTCCTTTGCCATCTGGGCACTGGTTCTATGGCCTGCTTGCGTAGCAAGGTGAGGACCTCCTCCCTGAGCACCTCTTCTGTGGTCTGGAGGATAAAAGGTAGGGACTGGGAAGAACATCTGGAGGCTGATCTAGAAGCTCTAGAGTATGACCCTGTTCTATTATCTGCAGGATTCAAGCATCTGTTGTGATGGTTCTCCATTGGGACAGATGGAAGGAGAACTGACCTCCGACTACCACCTCCTGGCTTGGAACGGGGGGGGTCAGTCAAGGAGTCAGGCTGAAGCTGAACTGCCAGCCAGGGCTGCATCTCCTCCTCTGGATTGATTGGCAGAGGAACCTGAGGTAGAGGAGGGGGCAGGCAAGGCAGAGCTGGCTCCACATTTACCCTAGAGCTTGGTTCCGGAACTTGACTTCTGAGAGATCTTACGAAAGGAGGACCTCAGTCTGCTCCTGGGCTGGGTATGGTAAAGGGAGTGGACAGACTGAATAGCCCTGCCAGAGGCCTGCAGGTCATTGATAATATTCTGCCTGTCTCGTCCAAAGAGTTTGTGACCCACAAAGGGGGCATTCAACACCTTTTGTTAGACGTCAGCCGCAAAGTCGGAGACTCTAAGCCAGGAGTGCCTTCTGAAGCAAATGCCTGAGGCAGCTGCCCTGGCAGTAGTATCAGCAATATCATAGGTAGCTCAGAGGAGATGCTATCTGACATCTTCAAAGGGCTGGAGCACTTTAAGGAGTTTGTGTCTCTGGGAACCCTCAGGGAGGGCCTGAGCAGCAGCTTTAGCCTTCCTCCAGAGTGTATTCTGGTACTTGATCAAGTGAGCCAAGTAGTTGGCAAGAGTGGCAGCGGCAAAAGTCCTCTTGCCCCAAAGGTCTAACCTCCTAGATTCCTGGTCGGGGCGGGGATCTAACGTGCACAGGAGCTTTAGTTCTGTCATCAGTGGCCTTAATAACCACTGAGTCAGTTTCAGGCTGGGCAGCATAAAAGGGCAGCCCCTGAGGTTCCTGGTAGAGCTTATCAGCCTTTCTGGGCATGGCTGGTACCATGTTGGGCCTGTGCTAGGCCACAGTGACAGCATAATTCTATGCTGGCAGCACAGGCAGAATAACTTTGGGTGGAGACTCTGGGATCTCCAAGAAGTCCACCAGATTCCCCCTTGTTTCACCCTCTTCCTCAGTCTGAAACTCTAGTGGAGGAGAGCTGCTTCCACAATGTCAAAGAAAGAGGGCTCCTCCAGTGTGTGGGGGAGGGGATCTGGGGTGTTGTTAAGTGAATCCTCACTCCTGGAGGAGACAGTGGCCCTATCAGAGGATTCCACTTCAATTCTTCCTCCTCATCCTCTTCCTAAGGGAGGATGAGGGCAAGGTGGTAGTCCTCCTCGAAGTCAGCCTGCTCTGAAGCAGAAACTGATGGCTCCCTGGAAAGTGAAGGCCAAATGGGTCGTACTGGCATCAATGCCGAAGCAGCACCCAATGGCTCGGGTGATGATGGCCAGGCTGTGGAACAAACTGTTGTCTGAGAGATGTGGTAATGGAGGAAAGAATAGCATTAAGGTCGATGGTGGGAAAAGGAATCATCGTCGACGGAGGGGGCACGTAGCCCAGCTCCAATGACGAACTGCACACTAGTGTAAGCGGTAGGGCCCAGCGCCTGTGGACCTCGAGTTTTGAGAGGTCTCAACAGTAGGCTGTGAACGACAACCCAGAGGCAGATGGCCCTTCACACCCCTGTGACAGCTGGGAGAAGACTCCTCCGTGGGGGCCTGATAGGAGCAAAGGCCTGCATGGAATGAGGTGCCGATGCTGAAGCAGTCGATGGAGCAATCCCAGCAAAAGAGGAGGAGGAATCCAATGGGGACCAAGATCTCCAACAGGGGGAATGGTCCTTAGGATGGTCCTTGTCTCGATGAGAGTGTTTCCATGAGCATTTGTCACAGGACTTGGTGGCCTGAGAGCCCAAAGAAGGTGAGTGGGGGAGACCCCTGCTCTCTGCTGGCTGCCTGTTGCTCCATGAGGAACTTCTGCAGGACTTTCTTGTGTTGGCAGAAGGTGATGAGGTTGAACTGCAGGCAGGACTTACAGGTGAGAATGTTGCGGCTTGGCCCAAGACAGCAGACACAGAGTTCGTGTTCGTCAGTTGAAGAAATCTTCTTTCCGCAGCGGCAGCGATAGAAGAGACCCAGCGAAGGATTAGTTCTTGACATACAAAGGACAAAAGAATCACTTTAAACTAAAATGATTCAAAGGCAAGTATTAAAGAAAACAGTATGTAGTTTTGGTGGTCGAACTGAGTGATGAAGCTTCCGTGGAGTCCGTGCATGAATGGTCAATGGTGGGAAAGAACTGAGGAGGGAACGGGGCTGCCCGCACTTATATAAGATGTGTGATGTCGGAGCCTGACGCCGGTGTGGGCTTTCCTAATAGACTGCAGCAGAAAAGCCTTCATGGGATCCTAACGCCAGAATCGCTAAGTTCCATAGGTGTGACCTGATGACAGAGTTACCCCAAAGAAAATTGCTAAAGTCGACTGGAATCACTGCTGCCCAAAGGAAGTCACAGCACCAGAATTACTGGGTTGAATGCACAATCAAGGAACAGCCACTGATGAAGGTTTGAGATTTTTAAACATTTTCAAAATACACTGTATTACTAAAAAGTATATTGATGTTACAGTACGTTACAGGGAATCATCACATTATGAGCATCTAAGGAGTGTCAGAGCAGCTGAACCAACTTACATAACACAGGGCATAAGGGAGAAATCAGCTTCACTAAATTACCATGCAAGACTTTCTTTTAATTGGGATGGCTGCTTAATCAGGACGAAAAGCCTGCCACCAGGGCATCTCAATTAAATGGCTTCTACTGTATCTTCTAATGTTTTAGACCTTTTCTTTTGCATTTGAGGACAAAATACAAAGCTCACAATTAGCAAAATCATGTTCTGGATCCAGGCATTTTAAACACAACTTGTGGCAGTCAGCCTTTGCAAGAGTTGAAAACAAACTTTACCATTTTTAAAACATGTAGGTCATGTCTTCTTTTGGGTCTGTCAGTCATGCAAACACTGATGACCCTGAGAAGATGTTTGTGGTTCCCAATAAAAAGAAACTGTAATTGTAAAAAAGCCCAACAAAATTAAAAGTGGCCTTGAAGAAAATGCAGTTCGTTCCTCAAAAGTTAAAACTGCAAGTGAAATATACCTCAAAAGACGTTTCTTAGTAAAATTAGTCAATTCTCATCTTGGTTCCTAAAAAAACGAGGAACTGAGAATAAAAAAAGTAAAACCACAAAGCTGTTAAAATAAAGATATTTTATTCATTTTAAAAGTGAAGAAACAGCGGTTCCTTGAAAACGGGAATCGTGCCAAAAATGGCCTTCTCTGGTTCCAGGGAACCAGAGGAAAAAAATGAAGCTTACACAAGAAATAAAAAAAATAACACCCTAACTAATAGAGAATATTGAAAAATTAACTGAAACAGTTTTTAACACTATAGAATAATAAAACAATTAACTGTCCAGAAGTGGAGAAGACTTTGAGGTGACTGCTTTCTTCAGGCGGAGAAACAAGTCTGACATTAGAGTGCAGGGCTAAACATGACTACACAGAGTTTGAATTTCATTCTGAATGCCACAATTAGCATAAAATTCTTAAAGCTCCAGGGTGGATCACTCCAGGGTTATGACTGCATCTGTTAAGCCTAAGTGAGGGATTCCTGGGGTTTGAAGCATGCTATTTATTCACTTCCATGTGACATTATATTAAAGAACATACTGTATACTCTCATATAAGTTCAGTCTTTGTAAACTAGGCACCCAAGAAAGGGGAACTTGGCT
Organism: Neoceratodus forsteri; assembly: GCA_016271365.2. NCBI lineage: Eukaryota > Metazoa > Chordata > Ceratodontiformes > Ceratodontidae > Neoceratodus > Neoceratodus forsteri. The sequence goes on along the minus strand of CM057455.1, from coordinate 1,320,044,066 downwards.
TGTATGTGAGTTCCATCTACAGTATCTACATTTTTAACATGGGTGAACCATTTGGCAAATGCAATCCTGATCTTTTGTCCAGGTATGGCCAGAAAAACAGATGTGTCCAGTGTTGGACCCCAAACAATTTTTTTGTTTTTCTCAGTGTTGCTGAGTCAGGCATCCAATTTTTTTTGCTGCAAAATTCTGACTCTGAGGAGGAGGGGGACTTATATGCCAGTTTGGCTTACATGTGAGATTACACAGTACAGTATGTGAGGCTGCATTCTTGCATCTCTCTCTCTTTTTCTCTTACACCTCATTTTCATTCCAAGCACTGAATTATTTTCCTTATTTGTTGCTACGCCCTCTTAAAGAGATCTGAAGTATTCTATGAAAAATTATATTGGCATCAGCAGGACTGAAATCCTCATACCACGCCCCAAAAAAAATAATTTCAGGGTATTCCATTCCTTATCACTAAAGGCATTTGTATAAAAAGAGGCTCTCTGTTGCTACGGCTTCGTCTATTCCTGCTGCTTTCCCTGCCCTGAAGTACTCCTCCTCCTCCTCCTCAGCTGTGACATAAGAATCATTGTCATGGCAACAGGTTTTGATGTCCTAAGCAGAGGATTCTGTCTGCAGGGCAGGAATAAGCAACATGAACAGATGCAGCCTAAGAGAAAAAAAGAGAGTTTGTTTTTATTGAAAAGGTCTTCAGGAATAGAAAAACGAAAGGTCCTGAAATTCAAAGTTGGGAGGAATTTTGTGTAACCGAGTTCTGCTGATGCCAAGGGTGAATTCAGAAAATCTCTTTAAGGACTATTTTGCACTCCTGCTATGGCTTTGCTATGTGTTTCTTAGGCATCCTTAGATCACCTATACATAGAGGCAACAGAACATGTCTGTAAGAGAGTGATAAGGCATTTACAATGGCACATCCTTCCCTCATTATAACACCATCTCTGGCAGGCAAGGTTTTTTTTTTTTCCTATTTTTTGGTTTTTGTTTAAGTATGCCATGGTAGTGGGAGTCAAATCTAATGTAGTGCAGGTGAAAGCTAAGGCATGGAACTCATTGCCCATCATCACTGGTGCCAAACTGGTAGCCTTATAATGGGGGTGTGGTGTACAATAATGCTGAGCAATGCTTAGGTTCAATTATCGGCAGGATGCAATGCTGCTTTCAGTACATAGCCTTTAAATGTCCGAATTATAAACAAATTTATAACTTTAAAGAAAATAACATTATTTGTATCAGCAAGTTTGTTGAACAATTATACTCTGGGTATGTTTGACAGTGATATACACTGGACCCTCACTGTAAGGCTCTCTGTACTAAGGCTCCCTCAAGGTATGGCTGCTGTACCATGGATCCCGCAATAAATGGAATCCAGTTACAAAATGGATAACAGAAATCCTGTTATGACTGGTGGAATGCAGTTACATGACTGCAGTTATTACAGTATAACCACACAGGTCCATTACAATGCGGTTTCTTTTCAGCTTTCAGATCTTTTACCCCTTTTTAGAAGTGTCATAACACACTTCAGGGTACATAGTTATGCTCTGATAACGTCACTTCCTGGGGGACTGAAGGCACCTGACTTCATGGTAGGCATCTTCACTGAAATACTCGCAAAAGGCTTGATTCCTAGCCTTATAAAGAGAGTCAAGTGTAGTTCACCGCAACATAGACCATATGCAGTAGACTGAAACTTCTGATTTCTGGTTATAAAATGCATTTTCATTTATTTTCTAAGTAAACTTTTTTTAAGAAGAGATGTGCTTTAATTCTCTTACAACTCAGCAGTTTACATCCACTTAATTGTTTACATTTTGCCTTGACACCCCTTCCCACCCTACCCTGCCATCAACACCACCCCAACCAGAGAAAGGTCACCTACCAGGTTCAAATTATGCTCTGTGTGGTTGAGAAGAATTGCTTTCCTAGCATTAACCTAAAAAGCTTCATAAAGGTAAGGCCCCTGACCTAGGAGGCTCTGACACAGCCACAGACCTCATATAATAATCAAATACGCAGAAAAGAGTAAATCTTTCTGCAGGACAGATTTGCTCTGTCGTGGCTTGAAGCTTATTTTATTAGTGTACATGTAACTGGCTAACACAAAGTGCAGTTAGCACAGGTTACATGGGAGATTGCTAAAGAAGAAATTATATCAGACCATACATTTTTCGAGTTAGTTTTTACATTGTTACTGGGATTAGTCATAACTACTGGGTAATCACATCATTTAACTAGGGAGGCTGACATACAAACAAAATGGTGACATCACCATTAAACCCTGCCTCTCTCAATGCTACTGTACATTGACGGAAGCCAGTCTGCTATATTGCTGTGCAGTACTGGAAGGATTATCTAACAGATGACACAAAAGGATATGCAGTGATAAGGGAATAAAACACGCCTCGGGCGTTGTACACCTTGTGCTGCAACCACCCAAGAAGTGCATTATTTCCTTGTGAATGCATACCTGGAGTGTGTTTTCCCACTCATAAAATGGACTTTTGTTTGTATCAAAATATATAGCCCTGTAAAGTGTACAGATGTAAGAGAATAATCAATCGTTAAATAACATATTTCGATCAATGAGTTTATACAACTTCCATAACCTATTTTATGATCTATAACAGAGGATAATGCATAGTCTTCAGGTAATAACTATGTAATCATCTCAAGAGGTTGTCATGACATGGTAAACCCCAAGAGCGAAGCCCAGAGGTTTACTGTTGTCATGGCAACCTCGAGACGTGATTGCAGTGTGGCTGTCACCCAAAGACCATCCATTAGCTTGTATAGTGTATGGGCACCAGTCTGTGTTGAATTCACAGTACAGAATGTTACACAGAGCGAACATTTCATTTTGTTTATACCATTGTTATGACATAGTAAAGAGGGTATAACAACAATCTGATGTCATAGCAATGGTATAACAACATTGTAAAGTGTGTGAATTTAGTTAACAATAAGCCTCTCCCATACATTATAGCTTAATATAAAAAGAGTCAGCACGATCTTTAGATAATTCAAGTACTGACAGATGTTGGCTCCAAACTCTTGTACAGGATTGCTGGCCCAGTTTATTCATTATGATTTCTTTCAACAGGTGCAAAACATCCGAATGAAACAACAAAGATGCAACACAAATTCCATGCCACAATAACAGTAACTATGTACAAAGAACAAGGCCCTAGAATTCTGCAATTTTATGACTACAGAATGTTCTGCAGAATTTATATCGTGTTGCAGAATACATACAGTGCCGAGAATTCATTGTTCTTGGTGAATTTTTCATTCAAATATACAGTTTTTTCCATAGTGCCTGTTTCCATTCCCCATCTCATTTATCCTGAAGCCCCTCCTCAATGCTCAGCATATGAAGTCATCGATGACATCACATTATATTTTAGCAAATGATAGGACTGAATTTTGCCACAGAAATGAATAAATCATACCACAGAAATCAGAAAATGTTGCTGTAGAAGGCTAGGAACTCCGCCGCAGAAATCAGAACAAAGTGCTGCAGAACACTAGAGGCCCTATGAATAATACGAACTGCCCAGTCTGAATTGTTTACTGCTAATACAGATCTCACATGTGTGGCCCTAATGACTGTCATCGAGGCACAGGTCAGGAAGCATAGGGAAAACCCAGGAGCAGTTGTAAAAATCACCAAAACTTTACTTATTGTAGCAGTAACATAAAATAAAATAAACCTGTTGTGAATAACTATGTACAGAAGCAAAAATAAAATCTTTCTTATAAAAAAAATCTCCCTTGCAGCTCAGCTTAGCTGTTTTTATAAGTCTTTTTCAACCCCCATCCTTTGCAATCATCCTGTTCTTTGTAAATTTCAGGAGCTGCTAGAACACTGAAAGCTTCCTGAGGCCCCACAACAACTGCAAAAGGCTCAGGCATTTACACTCAAATAACCTCTGTTTTTTTATAGTTATCTCAAATTATAAATACATATACATTTCAACAGCAACGTTAAACATTTTCTAAACAAAAGAGATCCCAATATCAGTTTCACTCCATACATTGATTCTCATATATTTTATATTGGCTGACATAGATATGCAAGGGAGGAAAAACAGACAGCAAGAGAAACAAAGACAGTGAGAGGCAAAGGATTGCGAGACTGTTTGGGCTGATCAAGTCCAAGGTCTCACAGGGAAAATTTGGTTGCGCAATCAGACAGAGAAGAGACAGAAGAAGGACAGATCCTTGAATTCAAACCCTTTCTCCATAACAAATGAGACAGGGTCCTATTCTACCCTGTCACATATATTTGAAAAAGTCCATCAGGCTTTCAGGTTCTGCCACTGCCTGTTCCTTTTTCATAACTTGTGCTGGCTGTACAATCTCAGACTGGACTTCTGTTGCTGCTAGTTTGGCTGCCATTCTCCTGGTAACCACTCCTGGACTTGCTGCTGCAGAATGCATACCTTCCTCTGTGCTTCCCTGGTACTAGGTTCAGTACCCACGCACAAACTCCTGTCTTAGGGTATGCACGGCTTAAATCCCACTTAGGCTGACTCCATCTGTCATCGAGGCACAGGTCAGGAAGCATAGGGAAAGCCCAGGAGTAGTTGTAAAAATCACCAAAACTTTATTTATTGTAGCAGTAACATAAAATAAAAAAACCTGTTCAGCATAACTATGTACAGAAGCAAAAATAAAATCTTTCTTGTAAAAAAAAAAATCTCCCTTGCAGCTCAGCTTAGCTGTTTTTATAAGTCTTTTTCAACCCCCATCCTTTGCAAACATCTGTTCTTTGTAAATTTCAGGAGCTGCTAGAACATTGAGAGCTTCCTGAGGTCCCTCCAGCCTTTGCAAAAGGATCAGGAATTTGCACTCAAATAACCTCTGGCTTTTCAGTTATCTCAAATGACAATAATAATATAATAATAAAACTTTATTTATTCAGTGCCTTTCTTAAAACCAAGGTGCCTTTACAACAACTACACATAAAACAGTAAATAAACACAAATCCGATAACAGCTGAATTCATAAAATGCAATAAAGTCATCATCAGGGGTAAGCCTTTGACCATAAATGGGTCTGTAAGGCTGTTTTAAATTCTCCACGGACAAACACTGCCGAAAGGGATGGGGTAGAGAATTTCAGAGGGCAGGGGCCGCATACATAAAAGCACTGGCCCCTGAAGATTTTAAGGAAACTCTCGGAATCACTAGCAACCCCTCGTCCGCCAAGCAGAGCAATCGCCTAGGGCAGTAAGGCACCAGAAGCTCTTTCAAGCAGTCCAAGCCCAGTCCATGTAGGGCTTTCTAAGTCAGAAGACTGACTTTAAAGGTGATCCGCCACTGTATTGGCAGCCAGTGCAGATCGCACAGGACTGGAGAAATATGACAGGCATGAGAAGTACCTGTCAATAACTGGCCACAGCGCTCTGCACGAGCTGCAAGTGGCGGATATTAACCCCTGGTAGCCCTAGATACAGGAGTTAGTGAATCAAGGCATGAGGTCACAAAGGCGGACCAATGTAGGCAGATCACTGGATGGAACTAGGTGCTTAATCCTGGAGATGTTCCTCAGATGGTAAAAGGACGATTTAATGACTACCGACACCTACGATCGCAGTGTCAGCCCATCGTCAAAAATCATCCCCAGGTTCCGCACCCGTTCAGAGGTAGGGAGCTGGATACAACCCAGAAAAAGTCCTGAGGGCAAACCAGCTCCCATCCCCTCTATCCAGCGACCCGGGTCCACAACCATCACCTCCATCTTCTCAGGGTTCAACCTCAGCCAGCTTGAATTCATCCAGTACTGGATTTCAGTGAGGCAGTTGTTAAATACTGAGAGAGCTCTATCCTGATTGGGTGCAAAAGATAGGTAGAGCTGGGTATCATCAGCATAGCAGTGAAACCTCAGCCCATACCTTCTTACAATGTCTCTGAGGGGTAGCATGTACACTGCGAATAACATGGGGGACAACACCGAACCCTGAGGAACCTCACAAGACAGAGAGACTGGGCTGAAGGAATTAATCCCTGATGCCACCCTCTGGGTTCTGCCTGTGAAGAAAGATCTAAACCACCTGAGGACTGTACTAGACAGGCCACAGATGAACCTCAGGCATTCGAGAAGTACCCCATGGTCCACAGTGTCAAATGCTGAAGAGAGATCGAGAAGAACCAAGATGGAGCAGCTCTTTTGATCTCTTGCCATCAAGAGATCACTGAACACCTGAACCAGCGCCGTCTCGGTACTATGCCTCTTACGAAAACCAGACTGGAGTGGTTCGTAAATGTCATGGATGGTCAAATGGTTCTCCAGTTGTACGGCCACTACTTTCTCAATCACCTTCCCCACAAAGGGGAGGTTAGAGAGTGGTCTGTAGTTAGCATGGCAGTCTGGGTCCAGAGAAGTTTTCTTCAGGAGGGCATTACCACCACCTCCTTCAGGGAGCTAAGGAACTCATCTATCTCCAAGAAGCACCAGACTATCCATGCTAGGACTGGGCCAATAATATCACAACAACCCTTTATCAGGGAAGTTGGGCCGGATCCAAACTACAGCATGTAGGGTATACCCTGGACAATCCACATGGCATCAATGAATTCCGGCCGTCAAAGGAACTCCAGGAGAGCCTAGGGACCGTGACCGGACGCCGATCCACAGCTTCTCCCATAGAGAATGTAGGCTGAGTGCTGCCCTGATGTCGGCCACCTTAGCCACAAAGAAGCGAGCAAGCTCTTCACACTAACTTGTGAAAAAGGCTCTTCAACCTGCAGACAGGTTGGGTTGCACATATACATTTCAACAGTAACACTAAACATTTTCTAAACAAGAGATCCCAATATCAGTTTCACTCACACATTGATTCTCATATATTTTATATTAGCTGACATAGATATGCAAGGGAGGAAAACAGACAGCAAGAGAAAACAGAGACAGTGAGGCAAGAATCAAGTAGACTGTTAGGGTTGATCAAGTCCAAGGTCTCACAGGGAAAATTTGGTTGCTAACCAGACAGAGAAAAGACAGAAGAAGGACAGATTCTTGCATTCAAACCCTTTCTCCATAACAAATGGGACAGGGTCCTATTCTACCCTGTCACAATGACAACATTGTTACTAACAGACAAAAAATTACAGAAAGACTGATAGCATTTGCTCTTTCTGTGTGAATCCATGATATCACTAGGAATAGTCATAACTTCTGGGACATAATAAGCAGTGTTGAAACCCCTACTTGGAGGGGGAAAATTGTTCTGTGAACATATATAGAGAAGATCAAGTACCTGCTTTGCACAATTCACATACTGAGGCATCTGCTTAAAAAAGCAGCCAGTGCTCTGGTCGAATGTGTCTTAACCAAGGCTGGTATACTCAGTATGGCTGACAGATAAAGCTTTTGCTATGCATGATCTAGGCTCATAGATGTCAAAGGTTATGAGGTGTTCCTCAAGTTGTGGTGCAACCACCTTCTCAATAGCCTTGCCCAAGAAGGGCAGGTTACAGACCAGTTGCTAATTTGCTTGTTTTTCTCTTGTAACCAGGTAAGGCTCACTAGGCACAAGGCCTGTTTTCAGGGCAACCTGGGAGCACTGGAGACATTAAGCGACTTGCTCAGTTACACAATATGCAAGTGGTGGTTGTGGGAATCAAACCCAGGTCTGTTGGACATATCAAGTTCACTCACGCTCGTTACTCTAACCTCTAAGCTACAATGCAATCCTTGGGTTATTCACGTCCAAAAATGACTTTTTCAGGAGAGGCTTCACCAGAGCATCCTTCAATGCAGCTGGGGAAAACCCCTCCATCAAGGAGCACCGGACAATCCCAACAAACATTGGGCCCAGACTGCCAACACACCCACCAGTAATCATGTTGGGCTTGATCCAGTCTGTAGCTCCGAAATCACTCCAGTCACTTCCTCCATTGTCACTGGTCTGAACTCTCCCCACGACAGCTGAAAGCGTCTGTGTGGTGTCGGCTCAACCCGCTGGGTTGCCACAACCCACTTGATGAACTCTCAGCCTGAACAGAGAACAACTTATCCTAGAAAAATTTAACAAACTCCTCACACTTAGCAGGTGAAGAAACTCTTAGACTCTAGACAGGTTGGGTGAAGTAACCTATCTACAGCCCAAAAGAACTGAGCTCGACAAGTCCTCCCGACAGCAATCACCAAAGACAGAAAACATGCCTTCTTCGATGACATCTTTGTATTCACTTTAGTGAATACGCAAGCCAGGCTGTCCTCCTCAGCCCTGATCTCCTAAAACAATGCTCCAACCTCCGCCCCCTTGTCATAGTGTGAGACAAGGGGGCGTACACGAATTGGTGCCACACGCTCGAAGGCCACCATGATAGCCCTATTATAGGACACAACTGCCTCCTATGATCCAACAGCACATCCCGCCATCACACTCGAGTTGTCTAGTAACACCTGAAGTCCTTCTGGCTGGAGCCCCCTTAAAGGACAGTACCAGACCATCTCCACTGGTGGTGGACTACGGTGGGGGGCTGAAGGAGAATCTCAACACCCTCTACCTCGAGCCACAGGGAAAATAAGTCCAAGGCATGACCGTGTTGGTGAGGCACAGAAGTAACTACTTGTGTGAGGACCAGGGACGACATCACCCAGAGGAAAACTTGTCCAAAGTAAAAGAGTCTGTCATTGACCCAGGCATTGAAGTCACCCAGAATTAACGATCTGGTCAACTCAAACACCCTTTCAGCGATGAAATCTACGATTTCCTGAAGGGACTCCCCATCATGCCCCAGAGGCTGGTACACCAAGAGGATCCTAAAACCCTCACTTGGACCCCTATGCACAGCCACACATTCAAATGATAAGGTATTTCCCACTGGGAACACCACCAAATTCAGCTCAAATCAAAAACAGATGGCTACCCCCACCGCAATCCTTCCTTGGGCAGTGGACTAAACAGAATCCAGCTGGGATGACTGCTTCCAACACAAAGCCTGCGTCGCTCACTCAGCCAGGTCTCTGTGATGGCTGAGGAATCAGAGCTCAGATCCATTATAAATGCGGTCTTATTCCTCATCGATCTGGCACTTCATAACACTGCCCTAAGAGGATAAGCAGAAGCAGCAGGCCTCACTGCTACTTGCTGCCTCAGTCTGGTGTGCACACTGGGTATGGGAACTAAACACATCTGGCCCTCTCTGTGTCCCACTGGTCCCAGGGTGTCTCGTGATCCTCACTGTCCTAACAGCACTCTCCCTGTCAGCACTTCCTGAACCCAACCTCCAGTCACCATGCTTCTTCACAATCCCCACCTCTCTGCATCGACGGTGTACCTCATCTGGCAGGGGGGCCCAAAGAGGTGCAGGTCATGGAAGAGGGATGGAGAGTAGCTGAGTCTAGAGGCCCACTGACCAACACACACCCGATTGCAAATATACCATCAGACCCCCCCAAACAAATCACCCACCCAAAACAACCCTCTCACAATCCCAACACCACAACCCACTACTACCCACCCAAACTATTAGTCACCCTTTTACACGCTCTACACACACTCTACTAATTATTACCTACACATCCAAAACCACAACCATACATAATTAACTCACTCCTCAATCATACCTATACTTAACCATCCATGCCACAAACTCCTAAGCCAATTTCAGAATAAAGATACTTCAGTCCAAGTGCAGCACTTAAATGTCCAGCACAGTTCAAGCAGAAGCAGGTCCAATTTAACCTGCCAGATGCAGTCAGTATACTGTTGCAAAGTTTCACAGATGAAACTGGCCCACCTAACGTCTTGGATCCCCACAGGTTTTCTCAACTAAGGGCTGCCTCTTCTCCTCCATGCTGAAAGTCAGAAAATTCTGCCGTGACTTTAGCCTAGATAGTGTCTTCATCTATCGCTAATATGCCTTTTACTGCTTCTCCTCTGTTGAGTTAGCAACTGTGTCAGAACCAACAAAAGAGCGGCAAACAACTATGCTGATATCAGTGATGCTTGGCAGATGATCTGGAAAAACAGTAGGTAAAAAAACGTGCTGGAAAACTGTCAGATTGGACTAAAAACTTGGTATTTTGTCTTAAAAGGAGTTCCTCCAGAAAAATCTCAGGAACACTGTCAGAGCTTCAAAACATTTAAACTAAAAGGGAGACAGAAGCAAGCCACACAGCACTGAGGGAGGAAGACTAATTATGAGAAAAGAAAACATACCCACTCGCTATTACTAAGAGATGCAAAGCTAACTGTTGCAAATGCATTAATGTTACTGATTTTAGAATATGGGAGCTGTGCATATGCACATGCGAGCAAACTACAGGACTCCCTACAGCAGTCTTTCAACAGTGCCGAGGCTTGGTTTAAGGAGTGCAGACTCATCATCAATCTTAAGAAAACCAAAACTATGCTCTTTTCCCACCCCCAAAACAGAGCTAGCAACCACCCACTCTATATCCTTCCAAGTACCAACCAGCCACTAGAACAAGTCTGCTCCTACAAATACCTTGGGGTTACCTTCGATTCAGCCCTCACATTTCACAACCACATCGACGCCCTCTAACATCCACCACTAACACACGGCTTGGCATCCTATTCCGCCATAGAACCTGCCTTCCCCCAAATGCTCTCCGGCTAGCTGTTACATCATCCGTTCTGTCCCTTGTAGACTATGGTCTCACCAGTATATGTGCTGCCGACACCACTGCACTCAACAAAATTCACCTAACCCTGAATAAGCCTGCAGATTGATTACTGGTGCCCCCAGGCTCACACACACCTGTCAGCTGTATGTCGATGCTAACCTGCTTACCCTGGATGAACGGCTCCAATACCAAACCTGTCTCCTCACCAAAAAAACCCTACTCGGGCTCTCCCCCTGGGGTAATGGCATCCATCCACCAGAGCCCTCCCACCATTGCAACACGGTCTTCCTACAAGACCACTCTAAAGGTCCCCAGATCAAGAACCAGCCGTGGCCAGAGGTCCTTCTGCTATAGAGCCCCAACCTGGTTTAACTCTCTCCCTGCCACCATCACCAATGCCATCACCATCTCCAAGTTCAAAACCACACTTCGGAACCACATCTTCAGCACTCGTAACTGCTCCTGTCTCTGAACATAGCCTCCACCTCTGCTTCTCTTGACAATGCCCCCAGGCAGCTCTCCACCTAACCATCCCTCCACCACTTCCCTGTACACCATGCCTATGTTTAACCTGGCCAGTGCCAGCTGTTTCAGTGTTTACCTACCAGAATGTCACTTGATACCGACTGTGTAACACCTGTTATCAATTACATGTACCCTGTACCCAGTTGTATTTGTCTGACCACAATGTGACGTGGCTTCTGTTGAACGCCGATTGTTTTGCAAATCTTGCTATGTAACCAAAAACACAATGTATGTCTTTATGTGATGAAGTACTTTGGAAACGAGCTCTGGCTCAAAGGTTGTAAACTGATTCCTAAAAAAATAAATAAAATAAAAAAGATTTGGGGAGCCTTGGTAGGATACGCAATAAATTGGATCGCATTACCCTGAGAGTGGGTTTCAGAACACATCACTGCGATCTGTAGTCACCTCAACTGGAATCCTTTGGAAGTTAGGCGTTACCGTTTTCACACTACATGACCCTTGAAGAAAATTATGGTGGGAGGTGGGCTATGAGAAGCTTAAAAACCAAAAGGCTTAAAGTTCCAGTTCCAAAAGTGTTTTCCAGATACAGGGATATGGGACTTGGTTTTTATGTAGCATCACAGTGGAACAGATTGAGTAGCTCAACAAAAGGTCTGATGTCTAAGAGCTGTTCCAGGTGACATTATTTCTTTCTCACTACACTTTGTGATTTAAATTGCTTTGTAGTGTCTAAAACTGCACCAAAAAAAATATCTAATTGTCGTCCTGATTATTCCTAGTTGATGGATACATATACTAGAGTGTCCAGGAACCCCTGATCCAACCATGGAAGCCTATAGCTCAGTGGTTAGAGCGTCAGGACAGTATTACAAGGACCAGGTTCAATTCTCAGGAGGTCAAATTATGTCTTTCTCACTACAATATGTGATTTAAATTGCTTAGCAGTGGTTAATACTGCACCAGAAACCATCAAATTGTCATCTTGGTTAATCTTAGTTGCTGGATATATAATACCAGAGAAAGTATGTGTGTCTGGGAACACCAGATCTAACTATGAGAGCTAGTAGCTCAGTGGCTAGAACACTGTGATGGTGTTCTGGTAGCCTGGGTTCAATTCCCAGTATGTCACAATATTTCTTTCTCACTGCAATTTGTGATTCCAAAACAGTATTGGAAATGAAGTACAACATGTATGCAACTGTTTTTAAGGCGTTGGGTAAACTGAATATAATTTACTGAGTGACAGATTCTGTGAATATTTCTAGGAGTGACAAAACTTCAGTATATAGGAAACTGCCCAGTTTATATGGATATTGAATGTTTATGTGTATATACGAAGTGTGTGTTAGTTACAGGACTACATTTGAGACTAGACTTCAGCCCGAATACGTACTGATCCTGTTTAACATCACATTTGATATCTACCTACCTAAGCTACTTACCATCCCAGATACCAGGCTAAAATGGCAGACCACAACAACAGGGTCCAGAAGGGGCTTGAAGCCGTAAAGGTAGATAAAGCCCCAGGGCTGGATGGGATGTACCCTAGGGTGCTCAAGGAATTGGCTGCGGAACTGGCTGAACCCTTAGTAGGCTACTCAAAGCTCGATTCAGACAGGGTAATTCCAAAAGACTGGAAGGTAGCGGTGTAGTTCCACCACACGGTGAGGGGGAAAGCAGCAATTGGGAATTACAGATCTGTTAGCCTTACTCTGTACTGGGTAAACGATGTAGTCACTGATCAAAGAGCACCTTGTGGAATACATAGACAGCAATGGTTTACAGGATAGCAAACAGCATGGGTTTGTGGCTGGGAGGTCATGTCAGACCAACCTGATAGATTTCTTTGACTGGCTAACAAAGGTAGATAAGGGTCATGCTGTGGATTTACTTTACTTCAGTTTCAGCAAGGCTTTCAATTCAGTGCCACACAGAAGATTGCTGAAGAAGCTGCAGACCCTGGGCGCAGCTAGGACCATATGTAGATGGATAGGAAACTGGCTGCATAGGGAGACAGCAGATGGTGGTATTAAATGGGGTCAAAGAGAGGAAGGTCACATGTGGGGTTGCAGCAGTGATCTGTGCTGGTCCTGTCCTCCCAATATGTTCATCAGCTACACTGGAAAGGACATCCATGGAAAGCTGCATCTCTTCATAGATGACACGAAGCTCTGCGGTATGGCAGATAGTGATGAAGGAATAAAGTAAATGCAGAAGGATCTACAAAGGCTAGAGAGGTGGTCTAAGGTTTGGCATGGAGTTAGCAGTCCAGTGTTGCGGAGGGGTAGTAGCTAGTCCCTATCTAGGGTCAGCCAATAGCGTATTAAGGGGTTGTAAGCTACATAGAAACACAGAATTTGATGGCAGATAAGGACCGCTTGGCCCATCCAGTCTACCCATTTCCCTATCTAATGGATAAGCTGCAGATCCTAGTTAACCAACAGCCTACTTCTTCCTACCCCAACCCCCCAGGAATTGCCTTATGACTGTCCCATGCATTCTTGAATTCCACCACTGTTTTTGACTCCACAACCTCCTCTGGAAGGCCATTCCATGCATCCACAGCCCTCTCTGTGAAAAAATACTTCCTTACATTACCTCTGAGCTGCTCTCCCTCTATTTTCAAATTGTGCCCCTTTGTCTTGCACACCTCTTTTTCTGAAAGATGCTACTCTCTTGGACTTTGTTGATTCCCTTGAGGTACTTGAAAGTTTCTATCATGCCCCCCCCTTTCCTCGAGGCTATACAAATTAAGCTCCTTAAGTCTCTCTTCATATGTTTTCCGGTGCAGACCCTGCACCATTTTAGTTGCTCTCTTCTGGACTGCCTCCATCCTGTTTATGTCTTTGCAGAGATTGGGTCTCCAGAACTGCATGCAGTACTCCATATGGAGTCTCACCAGCTGTTTGTACAGAGGGATAACAACTTCCTGTTTTCTACTGCTGATGCCTCTCCCTATGCATCCCAGTATCCCCCAGCCCTCCTTACTGCCCTCTCACATTGCTTGCCCACCTTTAGGTCATCTGATATGACTACCCTCAGGTCCCTTTCCATTTTTGTTGTTGTTAGTATCTCACCCACCATTGTGTACTCTTCCCCTGGGTTTTTGTTTCCCAGGTGCATTTCCTTGCACTTCTTAGCATTGAATCTAAGCTGCCATACATTTGACCATTCCTCCAACCTTGCCAAGTCCCTTCTCATCCTTTCCACCCCACCTTGTGTATCAACTTTGTTGCAGATCTTTGTGTCGTCTGCAAAGAGACATACTTTTCCTTCCAGCCCCTCTGCAATGTCGCTTATAAAGACACTGAAGAGGACTGGTCCTAGTACTGAACCCTGCAGCACCCCCACTAGTAACCCCCCTTTCTTCAGAGTTGACTCCGTTTACTATTACCCTCTGTGTCTTGTTCTCCAGCCAGTTCTTTACCCAGGCTACCATCTTGGAACCCTCTCCCAGGCTGGCTAACTTGTGTATTAATCTTTTGTATGGAACAAAAGTTAACAGTGTAATTCATTTCACTTTCATTTTCATTTCATTTTTATTTTGTATTGGAAAGGCATGTAGGCAAATTGCCCATTTTCACAAGCGTCCAGTTGTCAGGTTGTAACAGAGGTGGATATATACACTTTGTATAGATACATGGTTCTAATATACAAAATAAGACAAAAATGTACGAAACAGGAAATATCAGGACCAGCACAATTACATACACTGAAAGACTAATTCATACATTGTGAGGAAAAGGAAAAATGGCTTATGTACAGCAGCTACAATATTAACAGCAAGTCTATACAATGTGTACAAATATACATAAGTAAACCCACGCGAAGGGGGCGGAAACCCCAGAAAAAGCTTTAGAAGGGGAGGCATGTTAGCAGCAAGGTGGACATGGGTTAGAGAAAGAGGTAAAGAGAACAAAAGAGGGAAAGATACTAGCAGAAATTGTAAGAGTTTTTTTGTGCAGGTGCCCTTGAGTTTGCCTTGGACAGTAGTAAAGAAACTAAGACATACTTATTAAGATATACTTAATTAAAGAGACACCGATGTCTCCAGGAGAACTTTGAAACACATAATATTTAGAGGCAAAGCAACTTATATTTCTCATACGCGGTGTGTCTTTTCTCACCCTCATTTATTACTGAGGTGATACACATAAAAACAGGACCTCTGTTCTTTGAGGGTTCATCTGCTCCTATTCCTTAATTCCCAACCTGATGTCATAATACCCTGCTTATGACAACACAGCTATTTCCATGGAAATCAGCTCTGATGTCACAACAGAGCTTTATGATTTCAAGTAGGGAATAAGCTGTAGGGCAGATGAACTCTAAGCAAGAATAATACCAAATAGGGTGGGTGGTATTGGGCAATACTGGACCGCCCAGGGGCGTAATGAAGGGCCTTATAGCCCCTGGAAGGTCTGGTATTACCCATACCGCCCATCCTGGAGGGTATTATTGCGCTTAGAAAATAGGCTATTTGTGGCATTTTTTTTTTTATAAAATAATTAAAAATGGCACAACTTACTTAAACAGTAGTATATACTGTATTAATAGAAATTCTTTTGTTGTAAAGTAGCCCCGCTGTTGGTATAGCTTCCAGTAGAGGATGCTCTTGTTTTAAATACACTTTGTGTGCCTTGATGTGCTTGATAGGCCCTTTCTTTATGTACCCCATTTGTTTTTCTGTCTGGTTCTGTCATTTTGTCTTTGCATCGCTCTGTCCTTGTTTTTTTTATCTTAAGAGGGCTGTGGGTGAAGAAAAGAGTGATGGCGCCGAAAGAAACCATTGCAGTTTGCAGTCGAGAGCAAGGACGGTAGTGACGAGCTGCTGTGGTCTGTAAATAGACATAGACGTTGCTTGTGATGAGGCAGTTCACAGTCAGGCAGTCATCAGGAGTGGAGAAGAGCCACACTCGATCGTTTAGTGGCATGGCATTGAGGAGCAGTGTAAGATATAAAAAAGGCAAATATATATTGGAATTAAAGGGTTCATTTAGGAATGTGGGGGAGGGAGATGAAGCAGAGCAACAGTGGGTTGAATGTGTGGCGGTGAGATGTGCAGCATGTGCATGGCGCTAAACTCCTCGAGCTGTTTCCATTTGCAAAAAAGCAGTGGTTAAATAAGTGGAGGAGGCTGCAGCAGGTGCCATGTGGAGAATGGGGCATGAGATCAGTGCTGCTGGGCCCCGAAATCTACACGCCTGGGGCTGGGCAGCTGCTGCGGTACCAGATTAAGCACACAGCAGCTACATCTAAGTTAAATGGAACTTTTTTAGCACAAGACAATAATATGTCATTGCGTGAGTACTTCTGGTTGTTGACAGATTAGTAGACACTACTGTGGAGTTGTCATCAGCAGATGAGCACTTGGTGACCAGTGTCTCGCTAAGCAATAGAAAAATATAGCGGCTTTCAGTTTGAAATTGGTGGTGCCCTTTGATATTGGTTATGTGGCATGCTGGCAATGGCGCTTTTTCTAAGCCAGGCGTCTATCGAAAGTTAATGTACCCCCCTGCTAGAGTTTTCAACCAATGACAGAACTCCTACTATCTTGCCCATTTTCTAAGTGACTATGATCCTGTTTGTGTGGGAACATTCTCAGTAATAAGAGAGAGAAGAAATATATAGACGGTAAATGAAGTACAAAACATAGCTTGTATACTTAATATTTTTATGTACATTAGACCTGTGTAAATCCTTCTCACATCTGTCCTAATGTATACTGCCATGTTGGCAGCAGTTGCAATTCTGTTGAATCCTTCTGTAGTTCCCTTACCCCAGGTTCACCTCGAAAATGAGCTCTGCTCAACGGTGCCCACCTGGTTAAATAAAGATTCCGATTGATTGATTGATTGAAGTGAATTGTGTCTAAATATTGTTTTCCAAAGTTTTCCCAGAGGTTGCAGTAGCTTTACAGCCATCCCTATCTAGGCTTCAGCAGAGGGGTAGCAGCGAATCCCTATCTGGGGTCAGCTTGTAGTGGCACAGCAGACAAGGGACTCTAATGGAATGCAGCTAGTCCCTATCTAGGGTCAGCTAGCAGTGGAAGTAAGGGGCTGCAGCTTTACAGTCATCCCTATACAGGTTCAGCTTAGTAAGTTCCTGTCTTGGGTCAGTAGTCAGTGTAAATAAGGGGTTGCAAAATTACAGCCATCCCCATCTAGGTTCAACCACAGAGTTCGACTAAAAGGTTTTCAAGGGGCCATAGCTAATCTCTATATAGGGTACAGCTACGTACATGCACAAGGGCTATATAGGTACTCTGTAAGGAGGGGTTGGAACATTAGAATGTGGAAAGGAGGCTTGCCAATGAAGCAAGACAGAGCAAGAAGAGTAGTGTGTTGCAGAGGGTGTGGGGCAGAATTTTTTTTTCCTAGGGGGGTACTCTCTGGGAGATAAAGGGGTTTCCAGTCTGTAGGAGCCTAGGTCAGCTGAGGGCAGAAGTATGGCAGCTCAGACGGGAGTTAGGAGTGCTGGTGGAAGGGGAAAACCTGAAAGGGGTGAGGGAGAAGATGGAAACAGGGACTTGTGTAGGGCAGAGTGGTAGTGGAACCCAGGCTGGATGTGGGGTCAGGCAATGGAGGAGAATGGAGAGGGAATTAAGGCAGGTTCCCTGACTCCCTCTCCCCCAGCAGGAAAGGAGGCCAAAGCAAGGCGGGGTGAACTAGTAAGAGGCCTGTGGATGGCAAGGAGGAGGTGAGACCTGTGAGAGTGCCTCCAGCGGTGCCAGTGTAAAATAGATTCCTCCTACTGATTGGAGGGATTACAGGGAAGTTCTGTGGGAAAGTGGGGAGATAAGCAGGAGGGGATATGGGTACAAGGAGGGGAAGACCACAGAGGACAGGAGGAGTAAGGGAAGGGAAGTGGCAGCAGGGCAGGGAAGAAGTGGGGCAGGCAGGGAGATGGACAAGAATGTGGAAAGGCAGGGGAATGGGGGCAGAAGCAGGGGTTGGCAGGAGGTGAGAAGGAGATAACAGAAGTGTGGATGGAGTTGGGGATCTCAGGGCAGACAGGAGGAAGGGGGACAGGTAGGTGAGACAGTCTTGAAAGCAAGGGGGGAGGGACCCAGAAAGTAGATGGAGAGGGGAGAGTCATGATCTTGGGGACTGTATAGTTATGGGAGTGGGATGCGGAGACACAGAGACTATGGGAAACTGCAGAAGGGTACAATGCATGCCAGGGATGACAGTGGGGAGGGTGGGTCCACCAATAGCACAGAACACGGGAAAGGAAAGAGAGAACCTTATATCATCGTTCACCTGGGTATGAATGAATGACAAACAAATGTGAGGTGGGGGTGGTTCAAGAAAGGTTCAAGGTGGTGGGGAAGCTCTGCAGTGAGGTGGGGAGGTCAGCAGCCTTCTCGGTAGTGCTACTGGTACTGAGGGTTAACACTACAAGAAGGAAAAGGATAGAGGAATTTAAATGTCTGGCACAGGGTGTGGTATGGGAGGGAGGGCTATGGCTTCAATGGAGGTTGGGGATACATGGCAGAATAAGGCCCTTTATGCAATGAATAGCCTGTACCTTAGCAAAGTGCATAGATACATAGATGTTGTCGGCAGATAAGGGCCTTTGGCCCACCTAGTCTGCCCATTAGTGTTAATTAACAGTGCTTCTTCAACTTCAAGCTTTCCTGGAACTAGTTTGTACCCCTCCCCCGACTACCAGTAGCCCCCTATGCCTATCCCATGTGTTTTTAAATCCTGTGATTGTTTCTGCCTCCACCATCTCCTCTGTTAGGCTGTTCTATTTGTCCACCACCCTCTCTGTGAAGAAGTACTTTCTCACGTTCCCTCTGAACCTCCCTCCCTCCCTCTAGTTCCATTCAATGTCCCCTCGTCCTCGAGCCTCTTTTTCTTTGAAAAAACTGTATTTTCCTGCACTTTATTCCTCCCTGTGAGTTACTTAAATGTCTCAATCATATCCCCCCCCCAGAAGTACATATTTAAGTTATTTAAGTCCTTCAACCAATCCTCATAGGGTTTGTGATGTAATCCCTGCACCATCTTGGGTGCCCTCCTCTGAACCGCCTCCATCCTATCTATGTCCTTGCATAGGTAGGGTCTCCAGAACTGGACACAGTACTCGAGGTGCGGTCTCATTAATGTCCTGTATAGTGGAATTATGACTTCCCTTTTCCTGCTGGTGATTATCCTGCCTATGCATCCCTGCATACTGTTCGCTTTTCTGCCACCTTGTCACATTGCCTACCTACCTTGAGGTCATCAGAGATGGTAACCCCTAGGTCCCTTTCCTGATTATGTTGCTCCCGGGTTTTTGTGCCCAATGTGCATTATCTTGCACATTTTAGCATTAAATCCCAACTGCCAATCCTTTGACCAGTCCTCAAGATTCTGCAGATCTCTCATCATTCTAGCCACTCCCTCTGGTGTATGCACCCTGTTGCAGAGCTTTGTGTCATCAGTGAACAAGCAGATTTTCCCCTCTAGGCCTTCTGCAATGTCACTTATAAAGACACTGAAGAGGACTGGACCCAGCACTGATCCCTGTGGTATCCCACTGGTCACATTACCCTCTGCAGAGTAAAGCACAGTTATGTAAGAACTTACCGTAACAGTAGATCTTTGAGAGGAGCTCTTGCAGCAGGCTATTATCATTAGGATTATGCCACCAGGCACTAGGATCCCACGGCAAACTTCTAGCTAGCAGTCTCCAGCGGGGATCGCCCCCAACACCGGCTCCACCCTGACGTCAGCTGATGGTATATCCGGGGGCGGTCCCCAGCCCCACCTCATTTTTTTCCTGCCGCAGACCCATTGACACTGGCTCTTTGGTGAACTTCTGGAAGAACTAGCATTTGTCTCTGTTTTTTCTGCCTATTTTCTCAGTTGCAAAGTTCGTTTTTCATCTTTCTTTATCGCTGTATCTCGTCTTCTCTTTCGTCTATCTCTTCCTCCGAGAAGAAGAAGACAAAGTGCGCTTGTGGTCACCAGATACCGGCGAAGGATGCACACGATGCCTGCATCTTCTGCCTGGGGCCAGACCACAACATCAAGGCCTACTCGGTGTGCAGAGGCTTTACCGGCCGGACTAGAATTCGCCACCTGAAAGCACTCAAGGCCAATCTCCTAGGGCAGCAGGTGGCAGTGATACAGGCCTCAACGGCTGTAAAGTCTTCTTCATCCTCCTCTTCTCGGAAACATGAAGCAAAAAAGAAGGACTTGGATCGGAAATCCTGAGAAGAGAACCAGGGTCGGTCCAAGAGGCATTCGTACTCCTGGTTCCCTCATCAAAAGAAGTCCTCCTCAGGTCCTGTAGACCTTTGGCAACTAGGTGTTCCACTATTCTTTCCTTCAGCAGTGTTTCCTTGAACTTTCCCACTACTGAAGTCAGGCTGACTGGTCTGTAGTTCTCTGCTTCCTCCTTGTTTCCACTTTTGTGTAGAGGGACTACATCAGCTCTCCTCCAGCCTTTGGGTACCTCACGTTTCCAATGACAAGTTGAACAAGGTTACCAGAGGTTCCGACACCACTTCTCTTAGCTCCCTCAGCACCCTGGGGTGAACCTCCTCTGGTCCCATAGCCTTATCTACTCTTATTGCTTCCAGTTTCCTTAGGACCCTTTCCTTCGAAAAAGGACTTGTATCCATTTCCATGCCTCTTCTGCCCCTTCTGTGTACGTCCGACCCATCTCCAGCTCCCTCCTCTGTAAAGACTGAGCAGACATATCTGTTCAGTATGTCTGCTTTGTGGTTGTCATGCTCTATACTACACCCGTCTTCCCCTTTCGGCCTCACAATCCCTCCCTTTGCCTTCCTTTTTTCCCTAATGTACCTGTAAAATGTTTTGTCCCTCTTCACCACTGATTTTGCAATGTGTTCCTCAGTTTGTGCCTTGGCTTCCCTAACTGCCCTCCCTGCCTCTCTTTGTTTCTCCTGGTACCTGTCCCTGACCCCTTCCACCATGTCTTTTTGTATTGTTGGAATGCAATTTGTTTTTCTTTAACTTTTTCGGCTACTTCCTTCGAAAACCATAATGGTGTCTTCTTTCTCTTCCCCTTACTAACCTGTCTAACACAGAGTTGTGTCACCATTGTTATCCCTGATTTTATTGCCCACCACTGTTCCTTGACCCCCTTTTTCTCCCCTATTCCGACCAATGCCTCTTCTAGGCATTTTCCCATTTTTCAAAAATCCGCCGTCTTAAAGTCTAGGATTCTTGTCCTTGTGTGACTGGATTCCGTCCCCTCAGTTATCTCAAACCCCACTGTCCGGTAATCACTGTTTCTCAGGTGCTCCCTTACTGTAACCCCTGTCACACCATCCCCATTTGTGAGCACCAGGTCCAGTACTGCCTTGCGTGATTTCAATGATCAGTTGTTTAAGGAAAGCTCCCTGGAGGGAGTCCAGGATAAACCTGCTCCTAGCTGTTGCTGCTGCAGGGAGACTCCAATCTACGTCCAGTATACTGAAATTGCCAACCAGCAATACTTCCCCCTGTGCACTATCCTTTGGACAGCTAGCATCATCTCCCTATCTAACTCTTCCCCTTGAGCTGGTGGCCTGTATATTACCACAGTGTGGATGGCTGACCCCTTACTCCCTTCTAGCATAACCCATAGCATCTTCCCCTTTCCCTGCTCCACGTGCATCTCAGTGGCCTTTACATTATCCCTTACATAAAGTGCCACTTCCCCCACCTTCCTGCCTGCTCTGTGCCTCCTGAACAGCTTGTAACCTGGTATGGCCATTTCCCAGCTGTGGTAGGTACTAGGGTGCTGAAAGCCAGATTTGAGGACTATGTAGGCAAGGATCTGAATTTAAGCTGATAGGGGACAGCAGGTGTCACAGTACCCTTAAACACCTGGTGGTGGAGGCCGAATGGCCTCTCCCTCAGTCAGGCCAAAGGAAGAGTGTTCAGATGAGAGCCAAAGTGATGGGGGTAGATGGGTGGGACTGGGAGTGGGGGTTGGAGTAGGAGATGGGGGGGGTACTTGAGTCATGGTGGAAGGTTGTGTTTCTAAATGCAAGGGCCTGGGAACAAAATGACTGACATGCACTCACTGATGGCCGAGACAGAGGTGGACATGGCTGCCATTACAGAGACATGGGCCACGCCAAATCATGGCTGGGACCTCTCCTTCCCCAAGTAAAAGCTGTATAGGTGGGATTGTGGGGAGAGGAGATGGAGCGGCTTTGTACGTGAGGGAGGAGATAACCTGTACTAGGGAGAAGGAGGCAGATGGAAGGACAGAGGTGCTGTGGGTACAGGTACAAACCACAAAACGTAGAAAACTTAGGACAGGAGTGGTGTACAGGCCATTGAACCAGGATGAGGAATTAGACAAACTGTACCCCAAAATTGTGGAGATGGCCAGCAGGGGGAGGTAGTGACTATGGGAGACTTCAGTCTGCCTGGGGTAAAATAGAAGATCCTGGCTAACACCTGTACCAGGATTCAGGTGCTGCTGGATACATTCCAGAGTGGCTTCCTGACACAATCTGTTCTGCGGCCCACCAGGGGGAGAGAGTCATACTGGACCTGCCTCTGTCTAAGGGTGTGCATGTCCAGGAGGTAAAAGTGGAGGCACTACTTGCAGGAAGTGATCGCCACACTGTGTGGTTCCACCTAGAGGTGGGCAGGGAGAGAAGATTACGACAACAACAAGGGTAGTATACAGTACTTCAGAAATGTGGAATACAGTAGGATGTGGGAGACTCTGGGAGGGCAGCGTGCTGGGATCAGGAAGGAAATGGAGGTGGACAAGAAATGGGACACAGTCAAGGAGGGGCTGTTGACTACTAACGTGTGCTAAACTCAAGCAAAAAGTGTAAAGCCAAGAGCTCAGCTGGTATGAGAGGGAGGCAGCCTAGGCAGAAAAGAGTAAGAAGTTATCCTTTATGAAGTACAAGCACACCCAGGATGAGGACAGAGAGGAGTACTGTACCAAGGCAAGACAGGTCAACAGGGTGCTCTGACTGGCCAAGTCCAGGAGAGATCTGCAGCTGGCAAAGGGGGTGAAAACTGGGGAGAAGGCTTTCTTCCAGTATATCATGAAGAAGCGGGGTACAAAGGATGGGACAGTCAGGTTGAGAAGTGAGAAGTGATGGGTGGAGGGAAGTGAAGAGAAAGCAGAAGTTCTTAACAAGTACTTTTATTCAGTCTTCACTAAGGAGAAAGATAATCCAGAATCGCTGGTGGAGGGTGGGGGGTGTAGGAGTCATAGATGGGGAGACTGAAGTTGACAGGGTGAGAAAAGGCTTAAAGGCCTTGAAGGTAAACAAATCCCAGGACTGGATGGCATACATCCGAAGATGTTGAGAGAGTTGGTGGATGTTCTGGCAGGTCCCTAGGCGTATCTGTTTAACACCTCTCTAGAGTCAGGGAAAGTACTCTTGGAGTGGAGGACAGCACATGTTGGTCTGATACACAAAAGCAGGCCAAGGGATGACAATGGTAACTACTGACCTGTCAGGTTGACCTCGATAGTGGAGAAACTCATGGAAACCATACTAAAAGAAAGACTGGTAAGCTTTCTAGAAGAAAATGGCTGAACAAGGCATGATGGGTTTGTGTCAGGGCACTCCTGCCAGACTAACCTGATTGATTTCTTTAACTGGGTAACCAGGACAGTGTACAGGGGCAAGTGGTGGACATCCTGTATTTGAATTTCAGTAAGGTCTTTGACTCTGTTCCCCACAGGAGATTAATCAGGAAGCTGGAAGATAGAAATAAGAGTGTAACCCCTTAAAAATGTGGGTTCCCAAAAAGTCTTCCTTGAGCTTGCCTAAATGCTCACTGCCAGGCTGGTGTCCTGCGTTTTAGCAGGCAGTTTAAATGTGATTACCAGAGCCTGTATAGCCTCTGTGTACTGTCTCTTTAAGAGCTGCCTAATTGCAGTTTAAGTAATCTGAGAGGGAGCTCTGTTGAAAGATGTAACTATTTATTGAAAATCATTTAGAGTGATAATGATAATGTAGTTTGTCTAACCTGCTTTCTTTGTAGCAAGGACTGTTTTGTTTGTCTCCACTATCTTGGTCCTGGACTGCAAATTGGACCAAACAGTACTGGTGGGACCTAAAATGTAGCCGGACTATAGGAGCTGTCTGAATTCAAAATCTGTAGGAACTGTAGTTTGAACTTTTTGTGCCTTTTTTGCAACTGAAGGGGGAGTTCTTGCTTTGACTGACAGCCAAATCAGCCAACCAAATCTTTTGGATCTTGGGGAAGTCCTGGGCTGCTTGCAATTTTCAGTTAGATCTAAGCTGGAAGCTGAACAAGAAGGAGCTGAAGTGATTCTGAGCAGCAATCCTGAGTGGATTCACATGGGAGAACTCTGAAAAGGCTACAGTTTTGGCCTGTATGTCGGTGTGCTGCTCCTGAGAGGGAGAGAAGAGAATTATTTTGGACTAAATCCAAGTTTGTGTGACCAAAGTAAGCTACTGAAGTGGGCCAGGCTCAACCTGAAGAAGACTGAAGATTTTGCTGAATGCGATCGCCTGTCAGGAGTTCCAGCTACGCCAAGCTCCCGTGTGCAGAGACTTTACATTGCACTGGGAGCGCTATGTGGTACAGTAGAATTCTCACGTGTAAATGCAAAGTATGAGCTGCTAGTGGGTCGGAGTTAGTCCCCACTGTGTGAACTGTGTTCTGCTTGCTGGAAGCTGTATCCAGCCCAAAACGGACTGCATCCGAATTTATCTCCATGCGGTCTGGGCCTTACCAGACTGGCTCAGCCAGACTACCCACTGCACAGAGAAACCATCGACGAGAAACCTGCCTGGGGATCAGCCCCCTGCTCCACACTTGAACAGGAACGATGCCTCTGTGACTCATGTGGGCCCTGCTTCTCCTGGCATTCCAGATCAACCACCTGCAGTCTCGATTTGCGTCCAGCCTGTGTCCAGTCTCGGGTATCGTGAGTAAATAGCAGGGTACCTCCCTGCAACAACAGCTTAATCTGAGTGTGTCATCTGATTGTCTTGTTGTTTCATTTCGTTTATGAACTGAGCCCTCTGGCTCCGGATTACAAATATTGTGTACTGTGCATGTTGTGTTTTCCATCACAGGGCCCCAACCAGTTGCAATCCCGGGCATCGGACCTGGTTAACCCATCTCTTCTCCATCTGGTTACCCAGAGGTGGACTGTATGGGAGGACTCAAAGCGCATGCATAACTGCTTGATTGGTATAACCTTTAAGCTAATTAACCTGATTTTGCCCATCCCTTGTTCAAGTCCCCTGAATAAATCAGATCTAACTTTTTCTGCATGTAATCTGACTGTGATTCCAGTTTGTGCTCAAAGTACTGTACTGTTGCTATTTGCAGTGCATAACCTTGTTTTACAGGGCGTCCCCAGGGTCAAATCAGAGGAACCAGCCCTGGTGGTAAGTGCAAACAGTGTGGGTACTTGTGTGGTGTACCAGGGGTAGTGTGAAAGTGATTATTGTACAGTGTTCAGGCCACTAGAGGGGAAAGACGGGGGTTACAGTGTCCCGGAGGGCTGTGCCCAGGTTAGCTTGACCACTACCAACCCTGATCTCCAGGTGGAGGCACCCGTTTCAGAACTCAGGCCCCTTAACCTGCTACTAGCTGAGCAGGCAGGGTAGTAGCCCTTGGGATAGCGCCACCTAGGGGTTACATCTTGGAGGCTCACTGCTGGGATTTTGTGTCTTCTAGTGGCCAAATTTGCGAATTGCTGTTAAAAATAAATGGCTACCCCAACAGAAGTGGCTGTACACCAGTTGGCGGGGTGGTGTACTGGGCAGGAGATCGACCCCCACAATGCTATACTTATCCTGGATATTCCCCTGGATACCAATAAGGACACTGTAGAGGGAGTACTTTCCAAGGCTGAATGTTTACAAAACCCTGTGGTGGTGGGTCGACAGGCTAATCTGCTCGCCCAAAGTTTCATGGTGTTAGTAGAGTGTAAGGACCCAGTAGACAGTTCCAAAGTGCCACAGCCTATCACCCCCGAAGGAGCCCTCACTGCCTGGAGAGTGATAACTAAAGACAGTGAAGACCCCAGGGAGAGTGAGCCCCCCCCTCCCATCTGAGACTTTTGAGGAGAAATTTGCTAAGTTGTTGCTGGAGGAAGGGAAAACTGTGGAGGACTTAAAGAAACTATTCCTGCCACCTGGGGGTATTCCTCCCCAACACCCCCTCCCGCCTCCAGCACCCATTATTGCCCCTCCTTCTGTGCTCGTGCAATGCTGGCTCCTATGTCTGTACCTGCCATTAGTCACGACTTTCACTAAGGTTGAGAATCTTCTCCGGCACCCTCCCTTCCCCCAAGGGGAGGATGATTGAGAGACCTGGATAGATTGTGTTGCCCCTTTGGTACCTGAATGGCAGTGTGCGGAGGCTGAGAAATGGAAAAGGATCATAGAAAGTTTGAGGGGTCCCACCCTAGAGGCCATTAAATTTCTGAGGTCCACAAACCCTGATGCATCTGCCCAGAAGTACCTATCTGCACTCAATGGCAATTTTGGGAGCACTGAGTCACGGGAGAACTTGATGTGGAAATTTCAAGGTACAAAACAATGGCATGGAGAAAGTTTGTCTGCATATGTTACTCATCTGGAAAGAGCGCTACAGAAGGCTTACCGAAAAGGTGGGGTAGCCGCCAGTGACTTAAACCATGTGAGGTTGGGGCACATACTGCAACATGCAAAGCATTCTAAATTGCAGCTCCTTCAATTAAGACTCCCAGATAGAAGGGGTAACCCACTGAACTATTGTGACTTGATAAAAGAACTCCGGGAGGTTGAAGATGAAGAGGGGGATTGTAATTCTAGGGTGACCGCAGCGCAAGTGATCATGGCATCGGAAGGCGCTTCCGCAGTGGGGACCAATGAGGGTGTGCCGCCATGGGATGAACTGCTGAGGGAGTTCAGGGAAACAAAAAACAGTGTCTTTATGAAGGCCACTCCTGCAAGTACAGGCACCGACCCTTATCCAACTGCATCTGCTATGGGGTTGGGGGTGTCCACCCAGGCATCTCCTGCTGACAGCAGCTCGAAACTCGATGTCTTGACTATGAAAGAAAGAGAATTGACGAGATGTCTCCAAATGCTCACCACACAGCAGACAGAGATGGCACCAAGGTTTTCAGTTGGTAGCACCACCGCCCCAGCTCCCAGTGTGATGCCTCGGCCACCCCAAATCCCAGAAAACATATTTTGCCATAATTGTGGGAAGCATGGGCACATGAAGAGAGAATGCCGGTCCACAAAAGACCTAGATAAAGTTGTATACAGGCTTCAAGGAGAGCTTCGGAGAACGAATCAGCGGTCGAGAGTGCCCAAAATGACCACAGTGAGGGTTCAAGAAGTAGTAACTCAAATCCCTATGTGGCTAAATCATCTGTCCAGGCCCCTGCTGCTGTCCCTCCAGACAGCTCCAAAATAGTGGACCCTTCAATGGAGATTACTGTGGCTGTGAATGGTATTCCTACTTAGGCTATGCAGGACAGTGGGTCGCAAGTGACCACTGTATTTAAGGACTGGTATGACAAACACTTATCTGCTGTGCCCTTACAATCCCTGGAAGGCCTACATGTCTGGGGGCTGAGCGACAAGTCTTATCCTTACCTAGGATATGTCTGCCTCTGGTTGTCATTTCCTGCAGCTGTAACTGATGTAGAGGAGCAAGCTGAGACACTGGCCTTAGTGTGTCCCCCTACTGGACTGTATAATGGGGTTCCGCTGTTAATTGGGACCAACGCCCATATGTTTGGGAGACTGGCACAACTCTGTCAGGAGAAACATGGGCGACGGACTGGGAGGGCCCTAAGAATTCCTGCTCTGATCAAGAGGGCCTATGATTTGCAACAGAACCCCAAGGGAGTGGACCAGGATGAACTGGTAGGGGTCGTGTGGAAGAAGGACCCCAATTCAATGGTACTGGCTCCTAACGCCCAGTGTACCGTTCAAGGGGAGGTCCGCCTCCACAAACATGTCAAGAACAAAATACTGATGTTGAACGTGACAGGCGATGGAAAATTGCTGGAAGGATTATTGGTTAAGCCAGGCATCTTGCCAGCTCGTGCTCATGCCTATGCACGACGAGTGATGGTCCAAATTCATAATGTGTCAGATCGGGAGATCCGGGTGAACAAAGGATGCACCCTAGCTATGGTACACTGCACAGACACTGCAGTGTTGCCCAGCAACAAGCCCCCTAGCAAGACAGATAGAGTGACTCCCAACTTGTTTGATTTTGGTGACTCCCCATTGCCAGCTGAATGGAAGACTAGAATTAGCCAGAAACTTGCCCAAGGAGATCAAGTGTTTTTGTTGAAGGAATGGGACGTGGGATGTGTCCAGGGTGTGGAGCATCACATATGCCTGCACGATGAACGGCCATTTTCGAGAGAGGCTCATCAGCCCCTGCAGACATATATACGATGAGAAGACACTTGCAGGAAATGCTCGCAGCTGGTGTGATACAAGAATCCAGGAGCCCATATGCTTCTCCCATTGTGGTTGTGCATAAGAAGAATGGAACAGAATGAATGTTTGTGGATTATCGGACCCTCAACAGGCGGACCATCCCTGATCAATACACCATGCCCCATATACAGGATGCTCTGGATTGTTTGAATGGGAGCAAATGGTTCTCAGTGTTGGATCTTCGCAGTGGATATTACCAGATTCCGATGGCTCCAGATGACCGTGAGAAGACAGCCGTCATCTGTCCTTTGGGGTTCTACGAATTCTTGAGAATGCCACAGGGGATATCGGGCGCCCCAGCCACCTTCCAGTGACTGATGTAACGAGCAGTGGGAGACATGAATTTGCTGGAATGCCTGGTGTACTTGGACGATGTCATTGTGTTTGGGAGCTCCTAGAGAACATGAGTCGGTGTTTAAAGTACTAGACCGACTGGAAGATTTCGGCCTCAAGCTGTCCATCGACAAGTGCCAGTTTTTCCAAACCTCTGTGAGGTATGTGGGGCACATAGTGTCTACAGAGGGGATAGAGACTGATCCTAGTAAAGTTGAAGCCTTGACTACTTGGCCCCAGCCCCACAATTTGAAAGAACAACAACAACGTTTCCTGGGATTCTGTGGCTACTATTGCAGGTTCATAAAGGACTATTCCAAAGTGATTCGGCCACTCTTGAATCTTACCCAGGGATACCCTCCTACCAATCAGAAATACAAAAAAGGGTCCGTCAAAGAACCAGACAAAGCATATTTCTGCCCAGGTGAACTTTTCCGGTCCCGGTGGATGCCTGACTGTGAAGCAGCTTTCCACAAAGTCATATACCAGCTCACCCATGCCCCCATCCTCGCTTATGCTGATCCCACCAAACCTTATGTGCTGCATACTGATGCCAGTCTGCAGGGTCTAGGAGCTGTACTGTATCAAGACCATGAGGATGGTTTGAGACCAGTGGAATTCACCAGCAGGAGCTTGACTCCGTCAGAGCGAAACTACCCTGTGCACAAGTTGGAGTTCCTTGCGTTAAAATGGCCACTGTCGACCAGTTTCATGATTACCTCTATGGGGCAAAAATATTGATGAGAACTGACAATAACCTGTTGATCTATGTACAGACTTCAGCTAAGTTAAACGCCATGGGGCACCGGTGGCTCTCTGCATTGTCAACATATGATTATACTGTCGAATACAGACTGGGCCTGAATCATATTGATGCTGACGCCCTATCCCGGAGGCCCATTTCCAAGAGCGACTGGGTCAGGCTGTCTGAACCTGACATCCAAGCATTGTGCCAAATGTTTGATAGAAATGAGCAGATGCCTACGGACACAGCAGACTGCTTAGCAGATGGCTTGGGCCCCTCTGACATCTGCATACCGGCTGCGTATTGCCACTTTTCTGCTCTAAATATTAGTGCACTACCTCAGTTTGACAATGACAGCATGCAATGGACTCAATACCGAGATCCTATGATTCAGCCAGCACTTGATGCCCTTCATGCAAGAAAAGATGTGTCCAAGTTGTGTTCCTCTGATCTGCTAACCGCTTTATTGTTTAAAGAAGGCCCCAGGTTGAAGCTGCTTAATCAGTTGTTGTTTAGAGAGACAGCAGATCGGGGTGGCAAAATAGACAAGCAACAACTGGTCCTGCCCACAGTCTTCAAAGATTTGGTGCTGCGGTCCCTCCACAATCATATGGGCCACCTCAGTATCGACCGGACCCTTGACCTAGTACGATCTCGATTCTAATGGCCCAAGACGGGGGCCGATGTTAAGCACCATGTAAGGACTTGTAGTTGCTGCCTACAGAGAAAAGCCCTGCCTCAGAGGGCTGCCCCCCTTGTCAACATTACTACCAGCACCCCAATGGAACTAGTCTGTATAGACTCCTTGAGTTTAGAGCCTGATCAGTGAAACATTGGCAATGTGTTAGTGGTTACGGACCATTTCACATGGTATGCACAAGCTTTTCCCACCAAAGATCAAAAAGCATCTACCGTGGCTAAGGTGCTAGTGGAAAATTTCTTCATCCACTATGGTGCCCCCAAGCGAATTCACTCTGATCAGGGCCAGGACTTTGAGAGTCGGCTAATCAAAGAAATGCTCTCTCTATGGGTGGTGCGAAAGTCAAGAACCACCCCTTATCACCCGCAGGGGGATCCTCAACCAGAACGCTTTAACCGCACCCTGCTAGACATGCTAGGCACCCTCCACCCAAAAGATAAACATAAATGGAGCCAGCAGATTAGCACCTTGGTACATGCATACAATTGCATGAAGAATGATGCTACCGGGTTCTCTCCCTACCATCTCATGTTCGGGACAGAGGCCTGGCTACCTGTTGATGTCTGTTTTGGGGTTTCTCCCAATGGGGTCCGAGCTGAAGAGTACCTGCAATATGTACAAAAACTGAAAGCTCAATTGAACCATGCCTATCAACTGGCCCAGACAATGGCGGCCAAAAGAAATCTAGCCAACAAAGAGAGACATGATAGAAAAGTAAAGGCTCAAGAGCTTAGGCCTGGAGACCGTGTGTTGTTGTGAAATTTAGGATTGCATGGTAAACACAAAATTGCTGATCAATGGCACCATCTTCCCATGTCATAGGTTGAAAGTTGGATGATTTGCCAGTGTACAAAGTGCACCCAGAGAATAACTCCAAAGCTGTCAAGACCATGCACCATAACCACTTGCTACCTATTGGTCAAGTTATAATTGAGGCTGAACCTGCCAAGATTGATTCCCCTGGACCACTGATTCGTACTGCTGCAAGAAAGAAACAGAGTCAGCCTGCCCCCATGGTTGCCAATTTAAGACTTCCTCCGCAGCAGGCCTAGAATGACAGTGACTGCCAGTCTAACTCGGATGACAATGAGTGAGTGTGATAATGCCTATTACCCTCATATGAACTGAGTCAGTTGTTTCATGGAAATCCTATGTTGAATTATGAGGATGAAGCTGGGCTTTCTGGACTGTCTAATGCCCTGGCATCATCCTTGGAGCCAATGCTCCCTGAAGGTGAAGTGCAAAGTATCACGTCTGAGGATGCTGAGTCTTTGTGTATTGTGGAACTGTATGATTTGCCTGAAGGAGAGGCTGATGGTATGAGTCTTTCTGGTGACATGCCAGAACTTGAAGAACACTGTGAGAGTGCTGACAACCCCCCTTCAGTGCCAGAGTGTCTTCAAAATGAGCCAAGTGTTGTAGAAACAGAGACTACAGAGCACGGGGCTGACAGTGCTCCCAGCTTGGACATTCCCCTTCATGCAGAGGCACCCTCACAAGTGATGAAAGCTCCAAGACCATTGCTAAAGTACAGAGACTGTGGTTGTTCACCCCAGAAAGACTGGCCGAGCTGTCAAGCCAGTGGTGCGCTTCAGTTACGATTCCCGGGAGGCCAGTGGATTTGCCTCTCAGTGTAGTCCATAAAGGTGTTTATGTCTCAGAGCTCACTGCCCAAACTGAGCTTGACGGCCCATTCCAGGTTACTTGTTCTGCCCTCTCACCATGGTGCCCCTGCCCCATCCAGCCCCAAGTTAGCAGATAGGGAAGGGCCCCCTCTTGCATTGTTTACAGTACAATAAGTTATTACATGATTCTGTGTAGTAATGTTCAATTTACCTGTGTGAAATATGCACGATGTATCGTCAGAATGGAAATGATATAGTGGAGTACATTGAAATGTATAGTAAAGTGACAAGTTATGCGAATTGATGAATCAGATAGTACTTGTATAACATGATAATGGTATAAATATCTTGTATATGTTCCATTTTCAATGTTATGATGGTACAGACTTGATGCGGACGCCAAGTTTTCCCAGGCAGGGAAGGGTGTAACCCCCCTATAAATGGGGGTTCCCAAAAAGTCTTCCTTGAGCTTGCCTAAATGCTCACTGCCAGGCTGGTATCCTGCGTTTTAGC
Organism: Neoceratodus forsteri; assembly: GCA_016271365.2. Lineage (NCBI taxonomy): Eukaryota > Metazoa > Chordata > Ceratodontiformes > Ceratodontidae > Neoceratodus > Neoceratodus forsteri. Next base: position 1,320,011,631 of record CM057455.1, on the reverse strand, counting down.
AGTTTAAATGTGATTACCAGAGCCTGTATAGCCTCTGTGTACTGTCTCTTTAAGAGCTGCCTAATTGCAGCTTAAGTAATCTGAGAGGGAGCTCTGTTGAAAGATGTAACTATTTATTGAAAATCATTTAGAGTGATAATGATAATGTAGTTTGTCTAACCTGCTTTCTTTGTAGCAAGGACTGTTTTGTTTGTCTCCACTATCTTGGTCCTGGACTGCAAATTGGACCAAACAGTACTGGTGGGACCTAAAATGTAGTCGGACTACAGGAGCTGTCTGAATTCAAAATCTGTAGGAACTGTAGTTTCAACTTTTTGTGCCTTTTTTGCAACTGAAGGGGGAGCTCTTGCTTTGACTGACAGCCAAATCAGCCAACCAAATCTTTTGGATCTTGGGGAAGTCCCGGGCTGCTTGCAGTTTCCATTTAGATCTAAGCTGGAAGCTGAACAAGAAAGAGCTGAAGTGATTCTAAGCAGCAATCCTGAGTGGATTCGCATGGGAGAACTCTGAAAAGGCTAAGTTTTTGGCCTGTATGTCGGTGTGCTGCTCCTAAGAGGGAGAGAAGAGAATTATTTTGGACTAAATCCAAGTTTGTGTGACTAAAGTAAGCTGTAAGGATGTAGTGAATGCTGACAAGAGGAGACGGAGGATCTTTGGATCGGGGCTCTGTTGGAGACTGTGAGCCCTCTGAGTTTAGAAATCTGCAGGTGGACACTGTTGCCTTTTGTCTGCTCTGGCCGGTGCTCTCCTGTGTTTTGCTACTCCACAGGTGGTTGGGGTATTTTCCAGTCGGGGAACTGAGTGGGGTACCTGGCCCCCTTGGACCATGGAAGGGGCTGCAGTAGTGGCTCTTCTCATGGTCCTTTAGTGTGAGTGGCACAAATTGCCCGCGGGGGGGGCACTTGGCTGGGAGTAAATGGGATTGGAGTATGTTTGATCCTCCGTGGACATAAACTTGCCTGGATCTTTGAACTTGCTGGACCTCCTCTTTGGACTAATTCTCCTTTTGGGTTTATGCAGCTGCCTTCTCCCTGGACTTGGATCGTTTTTTGGACCTATGTGGAATTTTGGTCTTATTTGAGAAGCTGCTGATTCCTGTCTCCTTTTGACTCTGTTTTGGACACTCGGGTGGTGAGAGGACCCTGGGTCCAAAATTTTTTTTGCTTATTTAACTATTTGTTTTATTTGATAGCATGTGTCTTTCTCCTGGCAGGGAGAAAGACTAATTTTATTTCTCCTCTGTTGTGAGAGAACTGGGCGGGAGTTTAAAAAATTTGTATGTTTTTATATTGATGTGGCAGTGAGAGTGCCTCTGTAGCCTCGTTCCCCGGTGGTGAGAGGACTGGGGGGAGGAGTTTATACAAATTTATTTTTCGATTATTTTATTGTAATTTGTAGATTTAATTTTGTTTATTAATGAGTATGGATTGTTAGTTTAGGATAGTTTGAATATTTTGGGAGGTGGGTTTGTTTTGTTATTGTTTAATTTGTTAAACAGCATCATGTGCTGGCCTCTTTTCCCCAAGGTGCTGCGTTATTCTTCCTCCTCTCTTCACGCCCTCCGCCCCTTTTGTACTCCTCCCTTACAGTTCGATGTTTATCAGCATTGTAGAGCATTGGGGATTGCTCGTGGGAGAGTGAGGGGGGTGGGGATGCACGAACAGGGGAGGATGAACGAGCAGGGCCACTGTGTTGGGGGTTATTAAGTCCAGAAGGTGCCCTGGGGCAAAATGGAATCCAGATCGGGGTCCGCCTTATCTGGTTTCCATATCCATGGGCACTACTGATTTCAGTAGGCAGATAGGCCTGACAACCTCCGAGGTTTGTCCAACTCGGGCGGTGTTATGCAATACCAGGTCTGTTAGGAATAAAACTGCTATTATTGCCGACCTTATTGGTTCGGTCAACCTGGCTTGCATCACCGAGACCTGGCTGGATGAAAATTCTGGCCCTATAGTGGAGGCCATGATTCCGGACGGGTACTCGGTGATACACCGCCCGAGATTGGACTGCGGGGGGTTGCAGTCTGTTTTAAGACTGAATTGGGCCTCTTGAATGTGGTAGTGGGTGAGGCTGAGTCCTTTAAGTGCACAGTTGTAGCAGGTGTAGGCGTTCGAATTGCTCTCATCTACCATCCACCCGGAGATGGGAAATGCTTCTTTCAGGAAGTGGCAGACTTCCTCGTCGACATGTCATTTGAGTCACCCAGATTGATGGTGCTGGGTGACTTCAACGCCTGGGTTGACGAGTAACTCTCACAATTTGTAAACACTTCTCCAATTAATGTCTTCTTTGGGCCTTACACAGGTAGTTTTCACTGCTACACATAAATCTGGACACTCTCTCGACTTAGTCTTCCTTCTTGGGATTGATGCATCCGACATGGGGTGGAACCAGTCATTTGGTCTGACCGCCACATCGTGAGGTTCAATTTTTGCACCCCGAGAAGGCCATCCCCTGTGGAGATGGTCAGGTACCGCCCATTACGGAATGTTACTTCACAAGGCCAACGGCGGTCCTTGACCTATCATCCCCCGTGTTGGTGGGCAGTAGCCCAGAGGCACTGGTGTTGGCCTATAATGAGGCCATCACGGTTGCCCTGGATTCTATTGCTCCTGTTCGCGAGTGCCCTCTTTCCTGTCACCCCAGGGCCCCTTGGTTTGATGGGACTCTGAGGGAGATGCGGAGACAAGGGCGAAGGTTAGAACGCTGCTGGCGCAAGTCCGCCCTTGATGCCAACTGTCTTAGACTGATTGAACATTATACCAGCTATCAATCTGCAATCACCCATAAGAAGGCAGAATTCCTGTCCAGGGAGATTGCAGTTGCTCAGAATCGACCGACTCAGCTGTTCCGAACTGTAGACAAACTGTGCAACCCAGCCTGTCTGCAAGTTAGGAAAGCCTTTTCACAAACAGAGTGCGATGAGCTCGCTCGATACTTTGCAACTAAGGTGGCTGACATCAGGGCAGACTTGTGTCTGGCAACCTCTAAGGGTGACGTGGTAGAAGTGTGTGAGAACACGGGGCCTCGATTCTCCTGGAGTTCCTTTTGTTGACCTGAGTTCGTGGATATTATGAGGATCATCCATAGTGTGCGCCCTACAAGCTGTGGCTTGGATCCTGGACTGACTACCCTAATTTTGGGTTGTGTGGATATCATTGGTCCAGTTTTGCCTCAAATAGTCTGGTGCTCCTTGGAGTCAGGTGAATTTCCTAGCTCCCTAAAAGAGGCGGTGGTGACACCTCTCTTGAAGAAAGCTTCCTTGGACCCAGACTGTTTTTCTAACTACAGACCTATCTCTAACCTTCCCTTTATTGGGAAGGTTATTGAAAAGGTCGTAGCTGCCCAATTGGATGACCATTTAACCATCCATAGTATCTACAAATCCTTCCAGTCTGGTTTCCGTAAAAGACACAGTACCGAGACTGCGCTGGTTCGGGTGCTAAATGATCTTCTGAGGGCGAGGGATCAAAAGAGACGTTCCATCTTGGTTCTCCTTGATCTCTCTTCAGCTTTTGACACTGTGGATCACGTGGTGTTGTTAGCATGCCTGAGGCAAATCTGTGGAATGTCTGGAACCGTTCTTAAATGGTTCACTTCATTCCTTATTGGGAGATCACAAAGAGTTGTGTCGGGGATTTTTTCCTCCAGCCCAGTCTCTTTGTTGTGCGGAGTGCCTCAGGGTTCTGTGCTGTCACCCATGTTATTTGCAGTGTATATGCTGCCCCTCGGAAACATTATAAGACGGTATGGGCTGAGGTTTCACTGCTATGCAGATGATACCCAGCTATACCTGTCTTTTGCACCCGACCAGGATGGAGCTCTCTCGGTGTTTAATAACTGTCTGGGGGAAATCCAAGACTGGATGGATTCTAGTTGGTTAAAGTTGAACTCGGAGAAAACTGAGGTTTTGGTTGTGGACCTGGGTGGCCAGATTGAGAGGTCGTGTACTGGCACACCTTCTGGAATTCTTCTTGATGGCGTGCCACTACCGGCCTCTGAACGGGTGCGCAACCTTGGGGTGATCCTTGATGATAGGCTGACTTTTCAAGCTCAGGTGTTGGCCATCATCAGGACTTCCTTTTACCATCTTAGGAATATTGCCAGGGTTAAGCACCTTGTTCCGTCTGACTCCTTGTCAATGCTGGTCCACGCCTTTGTGTCCTCGCGCCTAGACTACTACAACGCCCTTTACTTTGGGCTTTCTGGGGTTGAAATCCACCGCCTACAGCTTGTGCAGAACACGGCAGCCTGGGCTTTGACTGGGACAAGTAGGTACTGTCATATTACCCCGGTGCTGCGTGAACTGCACTGGCTTCCAGTACGGTGGCGGGTCACCTTTAAAGTCATTTTATTGACTTTCAAAGTCCTTCGCGATCAGGGTCCGTCCTATCTGAAAGACCTACTGGTTCCTTACTGCCCCGGCCGATCACTCCGCTCGGCCAACATGGGGTTGTTAGAGATTCCAAGAATGAGTTTAAAATCTTCTGGCAGCAGAGCTTTTTCTCATGCTGCACCCACTCTTTGGAATTCTCTACCATGCCGGTTACAAGAATGCACCTCCGTGGAGATATTTAAGAAAGAACTGAAAACATATTTATGGAGAATGGCCTTCTTAGATAGTTAATGTGAATTGTAATAGGTTTGGAATTTTATTGTAATTTATTATGTTTTTATGATGTATTTTTATAATGTTTGTAGTGTTTGATGGTTTTGTATTGAAATTTGAAGTTATGACTAATTTGTTCAGCGCCTTGATATATTGAAAGGCGCTATATAAATAAAATTACTATTATTATTATTACTGAAGTGGGCCAGGCTCAACCTGAAGAAGACCGAAGATTTTGCTGAATGCGATCGGCCTGTCAGGAGTTCCAGCTACCGCTAAGCTTCCGGTGTCTGCAGAGACTTTGCGATTGTGACCGGGGAGCACTTTGCCTGGTACAGTAGAATTCCCTTACATGTACATGTGCTATGAGCTGCTAGTGGGTCGTGAGTTAGTCCCCCACTGTGTGAACTGTGTTCTGCTTGCTGGAAGCTGTATCCAGCCCAAAACGGACCGCATCCGAATTTATCTCCATGCAGTCTGGGCCTTGCCAGACCGGCCCAGCCAGACTACCCACTGCACAGAGAAGCCATCGACGAAAGACCTGCCTGGGGATCAGCCCCCTGCTCCAAGCTTGAACAGGAATGACGCCTCTGCGACTCTTGTTGGCCCTGCTTCTCCTGGCATTCCAGATCAATCACCTGCAGTCTCGATTTTCGTCCAGCCTGTGTCCAGTCTTGGGTATCATGAGTAAATACCAGGGTAGCTCCCTGCAACAACAGCTTAATCTGAGTGTGTCATCTGATTGTCTTGTTGTTTCGTTTCCTTTTCGAACTGAGCCCTCTGGCTCCGGATTACAAATATTGTGTACTGTGCATGTTGTGTTTTCCATCACAGGGCCCCAACCAGCTGCAACCCCGGGCATTGGTCCTGGCTAGCCCATCTCTTCTCCACCTGGGTACTCAGAGGTGGACTGTGTAAGGGGACTCAAAGCACATGCATAACTGCTGGACTGATATAACCTTTAAGTTAATTAACCTGATTTTGCCCATCCCTTGTTCAAGTCCCCCTGAATAAATCAGATCTAACTTTTTCTGCATGTAATCTGACTGTGGTTCCAGTTTGTGCTCAAAGTACTGTACTGTTGCTATTTGCTGTGTATAACCTTGTTTTACAGGGGGGTCCCCAGGGTCGAGCCAGAGGAACCAGCCCTGGTGGTAAGTGCAAACAGTGTGGGTACTTGTGTGGTGTACCAGGGGTATTAAGAAAGTGATTACTGTACAGTGTTCAGGCCACTAGAGGGGAAAGAGGGGGGTTACAGCATCCTGGAGGGCTGTGCCCAGGTTAGCTTGACCACTACCAACCCTGATCTCCAGGTGGAGGCACCCGCTTCAGAACTTAGGCCCCTTAACCTGTTACTAGCCAAGCAGACAGGAGAAGTAGCCCTTGGGATAACGCCACCTAGGGGTTACAAGAGGATGGTGGTCAGGGGGAGTTCTTGGAGGCTTGGCCAGTCACTACTGGGGGGTCCCACTGGGCTCTGTTCTCAGTCCGGTGTTAACATCTTCATCAGTGACACTGCATATTGGATAAAAGGTTGAATATGCCTGTTTTCAGATGATTCAAAGCTCTGTGGGAGAGTAGACACAAAGGATGGGAGACAGGACCACAGAGAAGACCTGGCCAAGCTAGAGAAATGGTCAGGTATTTGGCAACTGGGATTCAGTGCCAAAAAAGAATAAGGTAATGCACTTGGGGCAAAGAACCCAAAGACCAAATACTGGCTGGGTGGTGTACAGGTTACCAGGTCAGAGGAGGAGGAGAAAGACATGGCGGTGATCCTCACAAATGACCTGATGCACTCAGTGCACAGCAAGAGAGCAGCAGCCAAGCGAATTGGATGCTGGGCTACACAACCAGGGGTATCACCAGCCGGAAAGCGGAAGTTATTCTGCCACTGTACAGATCCTTCGTTCGACAGTACAGTGTGCAGTGTGTTGGTGCGTTTACCTAAACAACGATATCAACCTGCTGGAAATGGTCCAAAGCATGGCAACCAAAATGATCCAGGGACAACAAGGTAGAACATACTAGGAAAGACTCAGATCTCAACATGTACATCCTGGAGGATAGAAGGGAGTGGGTGGGTGGCATGATCGAAACCTTCGGGTACCTTAAAGGTTTAAACAAAGGGAGCTATGAGGGTCTCTTCAACCTTAGTGGGGGACAGGACCACTAGGGGGCACTGACTCAAGCAGATGAGGGGGAAGATTCAGGTGAGAAATAAGGAAGCACTTCTTCAGTGACAGGGTGGTGGCTAAATGGAATGTGTTGCCATAGGAAGTAATCTCCCTGAAGACTGTGGAGAGCTTCAAGAGAGGTTTGAATGGAGCGAAGGGGAAAGCTGTATGTACAGTAGGGCAGGGGCGTTGGGGGACATTAGCGGGGAGGGAGGAGTGGATAACGTGGAGGGACGGATCCCTCAGTAGACACTGAGGGGTCTGCAAACTCAAGTAGACATGACAGACCACAATGCCAAAAAATGCAAAGTTATGCACCTGGGGGAAAAACCTAGGACAGAGTACTGGATGGCAGGGGTTAAACTGAGCACCATAGCAGAGAAAAGGGACCTGGGAGTCATCATTAGTGACTCCCTCAATCAACAATGTAACAAGGTGTAAAGCAAGGCTAATAGCATGCTGGGGTATATCGAAAGGGGTACTGACAGCAGAAAAAGGAGGCACTGCTACCTCTATATAGGTCACTGATGAGGCCGCACCTGGAATACTGTGCTCTGTTCTGGAGTCCTCACCCAAGGAAGGACAGGGACAGGCTGGAGACAGTGGAACGCAAGATTTCCAACATGATTCAAGGTCAACAGGGCAGATCTTACAAAGACTGTCTCAAGGCACTGAACATGTTCTCAATGGAGACCAGGTGGGGGGATATGATAGAGGCCTTCAAGTTCCAGAAGGGAATAAACAAGATGAACTGTGGGGAACTATTTAGCAGGAGTACAGAATCAAGAACCTGAGGTGACGAGTGGAAACTGGCAGCAAAAAGGTTTATGAGGGATGTGAGGAAGTTCTGTTTTACAGAAAAGTTGGTGGAGCCCTGTGACAGTCAGTCAGCAGAGGTGGTGGGCAGCAAGTCTGTAAATGATTTTAAGCACGGCAGGCACATAGTGAAGGGTCCGATGGTTGCTCAGGTTGGTAGCAGTGTGGAGGGGAGCAGGGGGTGGACTGGGAGGGGAAAAAACCATATGGACAATAGGTCCTGGAGCAGATAAGGAACTCCGGACAGGCTAGATGAACTTGCGGTCTTTTTCTGACGTCATTATCTATGTTTCTATGAGAAAAGGTTTTTTTTTAATAGCTAGTGGAGGCCATCTTTAATGACTTTAGCCCTTAATTATAAAAATTAGCAAGCAAAGCTGTTTTAAAAACATCTGTGAGAAATAAAAATTTACTGATGATAACTCTGAACATCTGATGAACCAGAGGTTAGGACTGTGAAAAGCTTTGGGATTTTTAAAACTAGTATTGACACTGTATGGAGAAAAAGATGCACCTGCTTTCATTAGATTACAAGTTTTCTTCTTGGGGGGCATGTTTTTAATGCTTTCCCAAGAATCTAAACAACTAAAATCATTTATTGAAAATGTTAAAACTGTAATGTGTCTAGATACAATGTTTGATAGATGGTCTGTGTTTTGTAAATACTATTTTTAACATTTAATGATTTTGTACCTATTGTATGTGCGTCAAACACATCTGGTTTGTACAAACTGTATGTGTGTAAAATGTGTCCACTTGTAACCATATGAATATGAGGACAACTTTGTAAAACAGGACTACCCAGTCCTAACAGTTAAATCCTGTTGAAATATAAAGGTTTTTATCTATCTATCTATCTATCTATCTATCTATCTATCTATCTATCTATCTATCTATCTATCTCTCTCTATCTATCTCATTGTTCAAAATGTATAATTGCTAAAAAAACTATATGCTAGAATCTGATGCTGATAAACAAATACTGATGCTTTAAGTATAGCAGACTGGTAAAACATCGAGGCTGGATTTTTCAGATAGTTTAGATTGCCACAAGCCTGGTGCGTCGGCGATATGGCGCTCGCAGGCTTATTCAATGTAATGGGATTTTCTATCCCGTGCGGCAACCGCCGAAAGTTAGGCCAACTTTTTATGGCCCAGCTTGTGACGGTATCGGGGACTGTTTTTATGGAGCCTGTGCCAGATATTTGGCGCAAGCTGTCATAAATCATGAAAACTGTCGCAACTGCACCTGAGATTGTAAAATCGGGTGCAGTTGCAGCAATCGGGACTGGTGCTGCCGCACCAATGCAAAGGTTTGACACAGGGCTTGCCACAAGCCCTACACTACCATTTGAAAATCCAGCCCCCAGACTGCAGGAACCAAGGTTACAGAAACAGCAGAAAGCCAATTAAGATTGTCAAATAGGCACAATTTAAATTTGGCAGTAATTGCTGAAACAGAGATTTCCCTGCTGAGAGTTAGAAAGAAAGGAAAAAATAATAAACATGACAAAAAATCAGGCCTGACAGGAGCCAACAGAACTCCCTTCGGCTGATATACAAGAACAGATTTCTAAGTATCAATGGAGTACTGAGAGGCACAGCTCCATGGTGATGTCACAGTTTTGTTTGTAATTCAACCTCTCAAGTTGAGTGACATAATTACCCAGCACTTATGACTAATCCTAGTGACAATGAGAAGTGACATAGAAAATCCCTTATTAGTCTGAATATCTGTCCAGGAGACAACAGAAACTGTACCTATTTAGGTCTTGCTTGAAACTGGGGCTAACTACACAAGCAAATGTACTACTATTATACTTCCTCAAGGAAACACTAACAAACAGAAAACAGAGGTCAGGTACCACAGAAATGTGACCACCATGTCAATATAGCCCAGCTCCAGTTCTGCTAGAGTTTGCATGCTTACTCAAGCATCATTTACTAGGATCGTTTCTTGATTCCACTGAGTACTGTCTCTTTCCTTGGTGCTATCATATACTCAAAGGAAAACAAGAAAGCTCTCTTCATTTTCTTTTAGCCTTTTTACTATTTTTCCTTGTTTTCCATCATCTCTCCCACCGTGTGCTGCTGTGGCACCACCTTTCCTCTGGCTGGGCAGGCAAGGGACTACCTTCATAGTCTAGACCCCTCCTTGGGTGTCCAGCAGGGGATGTGCGCATGTCAACTGTACCCCTCTTCCTCACTGGGAGTCAAGTGCCTCATCTTTGGGGCATGTTGAACCTCCAGTTGACCTCAGTGTGGAATGAAGAATGGAGCATTGCCTAACCTTTGGTATCTTTCATTATAGCAAGGGGGGAACTGCTCAGCCAATCAGACTGTTTATCTAGTGGGCCAGTATCAGGATACAAAGGCACATTAGGTATGCAAATTAGCTGATTAAAGGCACACTACTGTAGGTATGCTAATGGTCTTCTAACCTAATGCTCACCTCATAAGTGTTCTTTCAGAACCTGAGTTGCTAACAACCTGCTGGAGAAGGTCCAGAGGAGGGCTACAAAGATAATAGCAGGTCAGCAGGGTAAGGCATACGAGGAGAGATTGAGGGCACTGAACATGTACTCCCTGGAAGACAGGAGAGAGAGAGAGGGGACATGATTGGGACCTTCAAGTACTTGAAAGGGATAAATAAGGTTGATAAAGAGAGTCTTTTTAAGCTGAGTGGCAACCATAACATGAGGGGGCACAGTCTTAAGCTGGAGGGTGGAAGATTTAGGAGGGAGGACAGCAAGCACTTCTTCACAGAGAGAGAGTGATGGACACTTGGAATGCGCTGCCAGAAGAAGTCATCTTGCTGAAGACAGTGGGCAGCTTTTAGAGAGACTGTGATAGGCATAGGGGGAAGGTAAGGATCATGGGTAGAGAGGATGGGAGGAGTGGGGAGGGAGGCAGGGCAGGGACATTAGTTCAAGCTGCGGACCCTGTAATACCAGCAGACTTGAAAGACCAAATGGCCTTCTTCTGCTGGCCTCTCTTCACATGTTCACATGTAAGTTAAAAGTCAGTAAAGGAGAAATTCCTTCATACTGCCTATAATTTCCTTTTCTGTTCGTTTCAACGATGTCAATGGGGAATTTAGTACATATGGGTAATGTGCTCCCCCACTGGGGTGGTGTTAAAGCCCAAAAGTTGTGACCTTAGCAGAGAACCAGGGAGACATGAACAAACCGAGTATAGCAGTTAACCCAGTTTCCATGTGACAGCACAGTGCTCAACATATACAATACATAACTATCAATGGCCATATCCTCCGGCAAGCCCATTATAAAAATTACAGAACTGGAGAGCACAGTTACACTAGTCTCAGGATACCTTGTAGGATAAGCAATGTAGATGTCGTTATTGATAACACTCCATACAGGCAGGGTGCTCTGCCATTCCCCCACCAAACATTTTCACGCAGACTCACAGGCACTTCATCAAGGCATTGGGACAACAGTGGGAACTGCAATTTAAATACTGCACTCTTAAAGCAGTACAACATGATGAGATGCAGGTATCCAAAAACATATCAATACATGAATATATAAATTACAAATGACCCATTCCTGAACATGTAAAGTGCAACCGTGCACAACAAAGTGCATCAAATTAGTGCATAAAAATGCTCCAATAAGAAGCATAGGTAAGGAAGGTGTGTGTGCATGTGAGTGTGTGTGTGGTGGTAGGGGGGTAATGGAAAAAGAAGTCCAGAATAGGAGGGGGGAAGTAAAAAGACGAGGATAGAGGCCAGGGAAACAGGAGGTCACTGTATTATAATATAATAAACCTAAGATTAGAAAAATAAACTGTCTATTGCCCATTCTTCTCATCTTAAGGTTGCAATGGAGATACTTCCAGAAGTCCTGTTGAGGGAGTTTATGGTTTTGGGAGAACTCCTCGAAGGGTTAAAGGAAGGATTTACTAATGGGGCATGAGTCCTGACCATAATGAATACTTGAATCCTGCTACAACTTCCAACGAATTGGGTTTTTGTTAACTTGAAACTTGGAATAGTTCCATAGAGAGGCATATTTCAAAGGGGTTGGCACAGTCCCAACTTATTCATGACCTTATTCCAATACATATTAGAAACTTTAGTGGGGAGGAAGTGCCAAACAGTAACCCTTCTAAGATAACGCACTGTAGGGGAGGGACTGCAGGGGAAGGAAACCATTTAACTACCTGGGATGTTATAAAGGTCATATGATATTGATGGAAACAAGGGTGGCCCAGTCACCTTGTGACCAGTGCTTGTGAAGCTTAGCTCTACTGAATCTAGGAGGTTTGTCCTCCCAAGGGAATTTTCCACTAGTTTATCGAGCTTGGCGAACCAAGTATCTGGGATGGCAAAGCAGTGGTGTGCTACCAGATGCAACACCTTAGGATTTGAGATCATTTTGAGAGTGGCAATTTTGCCATTGAAAGACAAGTTCATCGACTTCCGTTTCTCAAGCTCAATGCAGAGTTGCTCCAGAACTGAGGGAAGTTAGCCTTATAAGAGGTCTCAGATTGATGGCAAGATTTTAATTCCCAGACAAGTGATGCCTCCTTGTGCCCACTGCCAGTTTGTACATTGAAAGTATGATTCAGTACAATGGGGGGGTTAGGGTTTTAGGCTGAAGGCCTGAGAGAAGTTGTTATGGAGTTCTTGCAAGGGGGCAATAACCTTGGGTGCACTGGCCAATAGGATAAGGATGACATCAGCGTACAGTACAGTCTTGTGATCCATGCAGCTTGAGGGTCTACCTTTGCTATCTGGGCATGACCCATGGCTACCACCAAAGGTTCTATAGCCAGGAGGAAAGGAAAGGAATGGAAAGGAGGCAAGGGGCATCCTTGATATATCCCTCTCTGTAGAGAGAAAGAAGGAGAGAAAAGGCTGTTAGTGAGGACTCGAGCTGAAGGAGTGTGGTGCAGGATCTGCATCCCTGCCGGGAAACGGAGCCCTGTGCCCATCTCCTGCATCATTTCATAGAGGTATACCTACTCCACCAAGTTGTAGGTCTTCTCAAAATCAATCATAAAAGCTGTGGAAAGAGTGGGGAGTGACCTAGTTTGGTACTGGAGACTTTGGGTGTGGAGGTGATCAGAACTGAGTCGGCCCTTTATGAAACCACCCTGAGATGGGTGGATGAGGGACCGAAGTGCATTTTCCAGTCTATGGGCTAGCACTTCAGTAAGTATTTTGGCATCCACATTAATGAATGAGATGGAACAGCAGCTGCTAAGAATGGCCCTATCATTCCTTTGTTTTGGGAGAACTAATAACAGCTTCTTTGAGAATAGGAGGCAGGGAGTCCTGGTTCACTGCCTCCCAAAACACACTGAGTATCAGTGGGAAGATCTCATCCACTAGGTGTTGACAGAGATCAGTTGTGAAGCCATCACCCCTTGGGGATTTATTTTTGTTCATCTTAAGGATGGCAATATTAATTTCTTCTTTAGCCGGGGGGGCTCTAATTTTTCCCTGTGGAAGGAGAACAGATGGTCAAGTAGTTGTAAGAAGGGTGGATTTGCTCTTTGACGGGGTTGGAGAAGTTTACAGGGTAGCATAAATGTCTCTCATGACTTTATTCAGGCTCAAGGTGGAAGTATGTAACTTGCCTGTCGGGTCTTTAATACCGGGTATATGCCTTTCAGCTTGCATTTTCTAGAGGCGATATGCAAGCACTCTGCTCGACCTCTCACCTCCCTCTCAGAATTTATGATTATGAGCCACGGCTAGCTCAGCCCATCTGGAATAGTGGGGATTGAATTGTATGTGGGTGGAAATCATGTCAAAGAGGTCAGACTAAGGATTAGCCTTAAAGGCTGTTTCTGCTGCTTCAAGCTTGGCCTCCAGCTTCTTGACTACTCCATCTTCCCTACTGCATAATCTATGGACAGCACAGCCAATGATATGCCCTCTAAGATAGGTTTTCAGTGTGTCTCACATAATCCCATGAGACCCCCCCCCCTCCGTGTCACTAAGAGCGAAGAACTATTTTGTTTCTGCTTTAACTGATGAGATGAAGATTGGGTCCCTATGCAGCAGTTGATCTAAGTGCCATGAGGAGGATTCAGTGGAGGAGAGACCCCATGAGATGTCTAAGGATAACGAAACGTGGTCAGAGATCACTACAGGAGGGATGGCTGAACTAACCACTTGCTGAGTAATATGGGGAGAGGGAACCACATACGGCTGGAGGAGCTCTGGACTTGTAAGAAATAGGTGACATCTCTGACCGAGGAATGCAACAGCCTTCAAATGTCCATCAAGGACATAAAGTGGAAATTTCGAGGAATAACATGCAACATATACTGTAGAAACCATGAAATGGAAATGAGAGTCACCATGTGATGAAATCATCCCTTTAGAAAACAGACCCAGGGTAGCAGTCAATTAAGAAGAAGCCTGGGATTGCTCCAGGAGTGATCAGAGTGTGTGCATGTGTGGAGTACTTAACCTGCTGTGGAGAACACACTGCAAATGAAAAAACACCATGGGGGGGAGGTGGCCAGCACCTATCCTGTACAGACTTGCTTTGAAGCTCCACAGAACAGAAGTACAATCCTTCAATATCCATATATTTTACAAATATTTTTTGGATTTGCACTCACAGCCTTGTTGCTGGATAGGTACTTGATAATCAGATGAACTTTGGAGGAAATTTGACATGGGTAACCCAAAGAAAATGAATGAGGGAGGAGTCTGGTGGGGCCAGTAGCCTGGGTTCAGTGAAAGTGGGAAGGTGCCAGCCCCGAGTGTGGCAGAGGAGGTCTCAAATGAGCCCTTGAACAAAAACTTGTTGCAGGCTATCCAGATTCCTGATAAGAGGGTGCTTACACTGGACCGCAAAACTGTGGAATGTAACTCCTGTTACACCGCCTGTGAACTACAAGAGACTACAGCAGTTACAGAGGCCAAGGAAGATGATGGGTCATTATTAAAGGGGTACTGTCAGCTTTGCCCCTTGGTTTTCTCTAAGTTTTCAACAGTGATTCCACAGGCACATACTTGTACCAATGTTAGAGTAGAATGCCCCTTCATAAATGAAAAACTTATCTGGTTACCTGTTTTAGTAAAAAATGCATTATTTCTGCTTTCTTGTTGCCCGAAGTAAACCCCGGCCCACCAGAAGTAGATCCCACACCGAGAACACGCGTCTAGTGGGAGTGCAGTGCCGAAGTGCACTTTTTATGGTCCCATCGCAAAAAACATATAATGTTGTACAGCTCCTTAATGTAAAGTGCTGCTGGTATTTATAATGTAAGCCTGAGCGCTGGTTCAGCTGCAAAATATTTTCAAAATGTGGCGCCAAAATCCCACACATGTGCAATAGCGTCCATAGGAAAGATCTCGAGCATGCACGAAAACGTGCTGCTATTGCGCATATGTGGGATTTCAGCTCCACACTTTCAAAGTATTTTGCGGCTGAACTGGCACACAGGCTTACTGTACATTATAAATACCAGCAGCACTTTACATTAAGGAGCTCTACTGCACTATATGTTTGTTGTGATGGACTATAAAAAGTGCACTTCGAAACCGCACTCCTCTAGACGTATGCTTCTCATGCGGATCTGCTTCCAGTGGGCCGGGTTTACTCTATTCAAGTAGTAAGCAGAAATAATTTGTTTTCACTGAAACATGTAACCAGATAAGTTTTTCATTTATGAAGGGGATTCTACTCTAACATCGTACACGATAAAGTTCCTGCGGAATCACTGTTAAAAACTGAGAGAAAACCAAGGGGCAAAG
This sequence comes from Neoceratodus forsteri, assembly GCA_016271365.2. Taxonomy (NCBI): domain Eukaryota; kingdom Metazoa; phylum Chordata; order Ceratodontiformes; family Ceratodontidae; genus Neoceratodus; species Neoceratodus forsteri. Next base: position 1,319,996,282 of record CM057455.1, on the reverse strand, counting down.
CTGACAGTGCCCCTTTAAAAGCAGTATCAGCAACCACTGGTTTATTTAAGGGGAACAAAGATTTTCAATATTGGCTGGAGGCACTGGCAAATATCACCTGGTCATCTAACTTGTGCCTGCTGGGTCTCCTGGAAGCCTAGAAGGGGGACGATCATACAACCTTCACCGGGTCTTGCTTGGGTAAAAGACTTCACCTAGAACCGGGTAAAATGTAGACTAATGGTTGGGTAAAAGACTTCAGTATGTTAGCAATGAAAGAACTGATATGCAGAAATCTAGGGTTAGGTGTTTCAGTTCCCTGAGTACCATGTGCTTGCTCCCATGTTGTTTTACCATAAGTCTGGACTATGCAGTCAGACAGGACACAGATATTGCTTACTAATACCTTCACTTTCACTATGGGAGCTCAAAATTGTATGTCAGGTTGGACTGGACTATAACTGCAAGCAGAATGACAATGTCCTTCCTATGGCTGTGGCATAGGCTATGTAGTTGCATATTTGTTAATTTTCTCATTATTGAATGAAGAGCATGTTGGATTTCACCCTCACAATGAGGTCTTACCTGGACAATTTAGTAAAGCATCCCTTAAAGAGCACCTTTCATGATGGTCCAAAAAGTTATAGCTTATAGTGATTATATGAAGTACTAGACCTGAAAGGGTGTGTGCATTTACTATTTTTGGCCAAGGTTTACTCTGCCTTCCATATTTTGCATTAGTTTTTGAGCCCCGCTTTAGCCCTGCTGCACTTGCCTTTGCTGTTCAGCTGCTGGGCCCTGCGGACGTCACTATATGGCAGAGGAGTGATTCACACTGTGCAGTACAGTGCAGTCGCAGCAGTTTTGCAAGGGAAAAGTACCATTTCTAGATGTACATACTGCGTCCCCTTCCCCAAGACACCCTGATAGCAAAGCGTTACGCCAAAAATCCAAATGCCTTGTTAGTACGTGTTTTTGTAAAACTGAGTTACTCTGCCCCGTAACAAAGCATGGGGAGTGAAAGAAGATTGAGTTGCTGTCAGCTGAAACAGTTAACTGACAGTTTATGCTATACCCTGATCATTTGAAAGCAGTAATGCCTCCTTACCCATGCCATACTAGTTCCTTCCATGTCCGTCTGTAGTAAAGTGTCTGGCAGTCTCCCTGATCAAAATCCCATTGTTCTCTGTTCCACGTCCCCTAACATGTCAGCATGGTATTCTGAATGCTACATTTGAGCCCAGAAGATAATGCTTAGATGTGCCATGCATTTTAGAGGATGAAACGAGGGCTTCAGAGGTTATTTTTGTTCGGTGCAAAACTGTGACCCACATCGCAGACATCCCAGTTTCACTTTTCAAACAAAAATTTCTCTGAACAGCCCTCGGTTTTCAAATCCACCTCTACAGTGCATATAGCACATCTAAACACATTGTTTGCATTATATGCTACCAAAATTAGTGTTTGGCATTCAGGGTACCAGTTTTACAAAAACACATACTGATGAGGCATTTGGATTTTGGCATAATGCTTTGCTAACAGGGTGTCTTGGGGAAGGGTGAACATAGTATGTACACCTAAAAATAGTACCTTTCCCTTGCAAAACTGTTGTGACTGCACTGTACTGCACAGTGTGAGTCACTCCTCTACCATATAGTGACATCAGCAGTACAACCCTGGATCAAGAGCAACACCAGGCTTGCTACAGAAGCTCTGGTATATTGACATTAATGAAATAAAATTCAAGAATCAGTGCAAGAAGGGGTAATGTATGCGTGACAGTCAAAAGGACTGAAAAAAGTGCTCTTTAATGTAAGAATTGCTGTCATGTTCTGAAAGTATGTATGGGGTTGTTGCGTACAACAGTTTTGTAAGGTTATACCTACATAATAAAAAGATTTTATAAAAAAAAAAAAAAATCTGATCCAATTTCAAGCTGAATTGCCAATCCCTGGCAAAAAGCAATTTGTACAGCTTCATCTTAGATGCCTGATCTACAGTCCAGTAGTGCATCCACACCCCTCGCATGGCCACCACAATAGAGTAGGCTGATCGAACAGATATACACTGTCTATAGCCACAGCTCCCAGAAAGGAAGAGAGACTATTAAATGAGCTGCAAAAAAAGTGCCCTTTCTGACTCCTGTGGGGTGAACTTGCCCAAGGCACTGACCCAGGAACATCAGACCCTGGATACGATGAAGGAGGCATACACTGTTTGCAGACTGATGGCATCAGAAGTAAAGGACAACTGTAAAGTCTCACTCAATCCTCTAATAAATTAAGAGCAAACCAAAAATATTCAGTTTGTTTGTGATTTAATTATTTTTTAAAACTTCAGTATATGAAGCAAGTTTCTCCTTGTTTATACATTTTTTTTCTTCAAGCACAAAACACTCAGTATGCTCCATATAGATTTATATAGTTTGTAACGCTTCAAAACATATTAAAGTTCCTTCTTCAGACTTGGAGCTAATTATGCATCTAAATTAAATAAGAAATAAAAAGGATTTGTATATTTGAAGTGCTCTCTAATAAACACATTTGCAATATCTATATATTATCTGTGTCATAGATTGAATCTGTGAAATTTATAACAGGTGGCACTGACCTGTTTAAATAATTCACTTCAAAGTTTTTCAAAAGTCAGCGGTGGTTGGGGCGGACATTCAGTTCTGTGCCCAAAAGGTCAGCTGGGTATCATCAAATCTAAACTAAAAAGATATTCCAATGAGTCACCAAGTACTTAGATTTAAACAAAACTTAATCAATCTGTTTCTCAACTCCATTTGTTTAATTCTTACTCGATTGTTTAAAACATCACTTACAATTTTTGGTGGAAATCTCTCTCCCCAATTCGATGCTTCTGGACTCGTTCTATAAATAAATACAGAGTCATGTATTTCTAAACATTTAAAATCTCTATATTTCTTTTGTATCTGTGAGTTCCAGAGTGGACCAAATTTTACTTTTCTTACTGCTTCAGATACTCTACAATCACCTTCCCAGGTGAAGAAGAAGGGCCGAGCCACTAGGTTGCATGCTTGCTAGGTGTGCCGACGTCACATGACGTCACCTGAGCGGCCCGTCAAATAGAAACTATTTGGAGCATGTAAAGGCTACCAGAAAGTCCCCTTCTGCTCATTAGAGTTAGAGTTTGTGCTTGAAGAAAGAAAATTTAAAAACAAGGAGAAACTTGCTTCATATGTTGAAGTTTTAAAAAATAATTAAATCACAAACAAACTGAATATTTTTGGTTTGCTCTTTATCTATAAGAGAGTTGGGTGAGACTTTACAGTTGTCTTTATTGGATTAATCCACACAGTCTCACTCCTCTTAACCAGGAGAATTACTATATAACAGAAGTCATTATTAATAATAACATTTGAAAAGAAACCCTGGAAGACTAAATGTGGACCTGGATTAGAAGTAAAGGCCCATCTGCACGCTGCATCCACTCTTTTGTCATAAGCATCTGACAGTGGTGTGAAACTTTCTGGAAGTATGGTGATGTGTTTCACAGCACTACGGATGATTTTATCTGTTGTTGGAGGAGTTCTCACTTCTTAAAAATAGCCTTCTGAAAAGGATAACATGAACCCTGGACCTGGCTAATTACTTCCACTTGTCCACCTAGCCCATTCTTGATCTACAATTTGATCACAGTGAAGGAAATTCAGGAACCCCTTCAGAGCAGAGGTCAAAGCCAAGATGACGGGTTCACATCGAGAGTCTCATGTTCTAGACCTCCTTTAGCTGTGATGTCCTGTGGGGCTCAGTTACAAGACAGGACAGCAACTTTGAACCATCCTCCCTCCATCCAGGGGTTCAGTTGGGGGAGGGCAGAGGTGGCTATGTTGCAGTGCAATACACAGGAAGGACTTATGACCCCACAGGCAAGGGTCTCACAGTCTTGCAGCAGGTCTTGCACTGTTTAAGTTATAGCTCTACAACAAGCCATGATGCCCCATGCCAAGTGTCCAGAAACAGTATGTTTGCCAAATTGTCACTGTGTCTGTAAAGGCAGGATCTTATGGTGACACTGATATGTTGCCCAGAAAACCAAAATACCAAACTGTCTACATTCCTGTTGGGACCCAGTCTCTTCCCCGGTCTTAAGCAAATGCATTAGTGCTTGAGGTGCTGCACAGCAAGGACCTGGACAAACACTGACACAATGCACTCATTCCTTGTCCTCTGATCCTAAAACATGCTGAATGGTGCTTGATTTACTGCAGCCAGGTCCTGAATAGCTCTCACAAAGTGATTGGTAGAGTCTGTGACTCTAGTTGTACATTTGCCCAGAGACATCCGCCCAATTCTTATGCATTCACGTGTGCTCCTCTATGTTTGAGAATAAGCATCAGAGAAAGCACGTGAAAACACTTGTCCAGGGACCTGGCAGCAAATCAGCAAGTGCCAGAAGTCCTGAGAAAAAAGGTGCACACCACAGCACTAAAAGAACAAGTCAAACTGAAGGAAACAAAATGAAGCTAGAGGTCCAAACAAGCACAATTCCCAAAAGCATGACAAGAAACGGAAAGTTGAGGACCCTAGTTCTCTTACCCAGCAAGGGGTCCCAGTCAATACACAGCACCATGATGCAGACACCAGAGACTGCCCAACAAATCTTGACCATATAAAAAAAGAACAACTTGCACCTACAGACCAGCCACATAAGTCCAAGAACTAGGAGGGAGGCAACTACAACGCTGAAAGGTGCTAGGAAGGGGAAAGAAAAAGAAAAGTAACAGATGGAAGCATCACTAACCATCTGACTAGGCTTCTCACAAAATTAAATCCCCTCTGTTACTTGAGGTACCAGGCTTAATATTTTGCAGACCTGAAACAACAAAAGGCGTCCTATTAACGGCACCCATTCAGGCACTGTAGGCACTGGAAAAAAGAGAATTACGGCAGGTTAGTTAATTTGAAAGCCTTAGGCTTAACAGGCATGGATTTCTAAATTTAAGGAAGTCCCCTGTTCCCAGGTAGCCCCAACCTGGCTTGGAGTAATATAGTTCCTGTACAAAAAAAAAATAGATAAATAACAAACAGCAGGTAGAAACATAAATATTTCAGAAAGCTCTGTCTAGGCTACTACCCCTTGCAGTGGTACAGCAGAAACAAAGGGAACTGTTATACTCAGAATGTTTAAGTCTCCAGGGTTCTATGCCAAGGACACAGCTTGTGGGCAGTGGGCTGTACCACTACCCCAGTGGGGAAGCACATAGTCAATATCTACTAAATTCCACATTGCCAACGTGGAGCAATACAGAAAAACTATGTCAAACTAGTTCACTGAAACTCCCAGTTCATTTAAAATATGAGTTGTATAGAACATAGAACAAAAGAAGTTGATGGCAGATAAGGACATAAGGCCCATCCTGCCTGCCCATTTCTTTTCTACCTTATAAATGTGCCATAGGCCTTTGCTCTGTCAATGGCCTATCTATTCATACTGTTCCAAGTTAAAATTTAAAAGTTTATTACTGCCACATTACCTCTTTTTTTTTTTTACAGTGTTTTCATCACTGTAATAGTGATAATGTGTTGCTAGACAGGTTGTCCTCAGGTGAAATGGCACTACAGACAGAAAATAAAGACCTCAGCCTTTGGCCACAGTCCTTGTTTGCTGCCCACAGAGCCTTCCTTGTACAATCACTGCAAGATCACATTATCACTATATTGTTACAATAATAAGAAGCTCTGCAAGAAGGATGCTGTCAAATTATTTTTCCAAATAGAGGAAATTTCATATCTTTTTAGTGAAAATGCTATGCTGCTCCTTTCAACAAGCTATAAAATTAATTATTTTCTGTCTTGAAATTCAGAATGTCTAAACTACTGTGGCACTGCACATTTTCTGTCACATGTCCTGTCACATGTCTTTCTTTAATCTAATAAGTTAAGTACTACCTAAATTTATCACTGCAAAACATCTACCAGAAATAATCCTGCATGCCTTCATTTCCAACATCACCTGACATAGCACTGGAGGGGGAATCTAAACTGACAACCTGCCCAAGCCTTCGGAGCTCCCTCCAGGAGCTGAAACACTCACAGGTGCACAGAAGAGGTAATTAAAGAACCTCTGCCAACACCCTTTGTGAGGCAGGTTAGCCCATCAACTGCCCCACCAACAGTTGCCCTTGCTTTATAGGCCCTGCCTGATGACATCACTTCCTGCTATTGGAAACAGCAAGTACCATTTTCCATTTGCAGGTTATACCTGCCAGCCACTAGAGGGACACTTAGATCCTGCCTCTAGCTCTTCTATTCTCAGAAAGCCTCCTCCCGTTTTCCCTTGATCCATTAACTACATATCCTCCTCTCCTTCAGCTACCTCACCCACACCCAACCCTGAAACCAACCCACTCCAGATTCCTGCCCCTCACCCCAAGTCCCTCACTGAGTGACTTCCTCCCCAGATTCTTCAAACTACCCCCTTCCTGTCCTCCTCAACCACAGATATCTACCCCTCCCCTTACTCAGTGCTAAGCCCTTGCCTGGACCTCCTGCCATCCAACTGAGCCTGCACAAGTGACCACTAGGAGTCGCTATTGTGCACCCTTTGGTCCTAAACATACCCTGTTTTCTACCCTCAGAGCGTGAGCACAGCTCCCACCCAGAGTCCCTTGTCCAACTGCCTTAAGCTGGTCTTAGAACCAGGTACCCTGTCCACCAGAGTCCATGGCACTACCACTAATCCAAAGTGGCATCCACACTTTGCTGAGGGACACATAACAACTTCAACCCACACGCACTGCTGCAACCACTAACATTATGTTAGCCCTCCTACTAAAATGCCTCCCTCTCATCCTTACCCCAGTGCCACTGTCCCACCTACAGATACCACTTCAGACACACTGGCACCTGATCCTACTATTGTTCTGGAGCCAGTACACTCCACCCTACTCTCATCAGCTGCCTAGCCCTCTACCTCTCCCCAGTCAGCCCCCAACAGTCTCCTCAGGTGCTCACTGGAGACTTATCATCTCACTTTCTGGCTTGAAAACCCTGCCCACCCTGTGCCCAGAAGCACCCTCCTCCCCGACATGCCTTCAGCTCACCCCTCACTGCAGTCCCCTGGCCAGGCCGTGGTTTTACTGCTACTCCTGACAGGAAATATACATCCGAACCCCGGCCCAACCCACTCTAGCCCACCTACAGTGTCACCCAGGCTCTGCATAGCATCTATGAATATATGCAGCCTGCTGAAAAAATTTGATTCCTTCCAATGTTGGGTCTCTTTGCATAGACCAGATGTCATCGCATTCAGGTGAAGCTATCTCTGGCTGCAAGCTGCAACACTGGACTTAAGATTTGCAAGAAAGTGAGTAGTGCTCACAACAGAGGGAGGTGAACCTTACAATTTACAATTGTCTTTAGTTTGAAGCAGATTCCTTAGGAAAGTTAATATTCTTCAGGTGGAGGATACTTCTAACTGAAGGGTGAAATAAGCAACTTAGAATTATCAGAAAAGGCAGTCTTTCAATCAACAGAGGGAGGTGGAGTTTGCTTTACTTGTGTTACAAGTGTTAAGGTTTTCAGTGCAGGAAGAGTTTAAACCCAGATAGGCTGAATACTGTTTTCTGTTTCTGCCCTTCTGCACAGCTGACGTGTTTTGGGGCTGACTGTTTTCAAAGCACAAGTCACCAGGCTCTTTTGGGGCTGGGGAGGTTTACCTGTGTCTGACTTGGATGTCTGGATTTTTCTCTGTTTGATTAGCAGGGTATTTTCTCTGCCAAATTGGTTTGAAGCAGTATTACAAATTGTCGTGTATGGTGCTGACAGGAAGGCACTCATCACATCGGTAGGTCAGAGCGTTTAGCTGATTGTTTCGTGGGGACTCAGTTATTAGGGGGATAGAACTGGGGGGAGCAGGAAAAACTGAAGTAAGGTACCTGTCTGATGCCATGGCTTGGAGGGACAGGAAGCGCATCCTTAGGATCACGAGAACAGTTGCACAGGAGTCTGAGCTGGACATCATTGTCCACCTAGGGACAAATGACTTGGCTCATCATGAGATTAGAGCAGGGCAAAAGGACTTTGTAGAGTTGGGGAGGGGCTTAAGACAAGTAGCACACACAGTATCCTTCTCAGAGGTGCTGCCTGTCAATGGCATGAGTGAGGCGAGGGTACTTTGCACCATGCAGTTTAACAAATGGTGTGGAGCACAGGGGTTTGGCTTCACTGGGGACTGGGGTTCCACCTGGAGGGATACCAGCCTATACTGGCAGGATGGTCTGCATCTGTCCAGGAAGGGAACAAGTCTTTTGGGCAATCGGTTTAAATGCTTCATTGGCAAGCCTTTAAACTAGTCAAGAGGAGGCACTGATAAGCAGCAGAAAATCCCAGCCTCCCTACAAAACAGGGTACTAAATGAGAAAAAGACCAAGGTAGAAAGGTCAGTGGGGGTTGCCGCTACAGAAGGTAAAGCCATCAAAAAATGGAGAGCAATGAGTACCAATGCCCGTAGTCTGGGTAACAAGCTTCCTGAATTAGTGGCATTGATGGAGGAGGAAGATCTGGATATCATGGCAGTCACAGAAACACGGTACACGCAGAACCATGACTGGGACGTAAACATACCAGGATACACTATCTACAGGACGGACAGGGAGGGTAAAAGAGGAGGAGGAGTAGCTCTCTACATAAGAGAAGAAATCAAGCAACAGAACAAAGCGGTAAACAGGGAGGAGAAGAAGCACTGTGGGTCAATTTGGAGGCAGGCAATGGCACCACAATCCGTCACAGGGGTTAGACAGACTCTCAGGGGAGGAAATGGACAAGGAAATGATAGAAAGTATACTTAGAATGGCAGAAAAGGGAGATATTGCTGATGGGTGATCTGAATATGCCAGATGTTAACTGGGTGCAGTTGCAGCAGCCACTTCTAAGAGTGGGGTTATTCTAGATGCCCTACAGGGGCATGCCTAGACAACTAGTATTGGAGCCCACTCGAGAGGAGCAATCTTAGACCTGGTTCTCTCAAATGGAGATGAAGAGGATCACAGATGTAGAAGTGGGTAGCCATCTGGGAACTAGCGACCATCGAACAGTATGGTTCACAATAAACACAACAATAGAGTCAAACCATACAAAGACAAAGGTACTGGATTTTAGGAGGCTGACTTTGCCAAAATAGGTGAGTGCCTAAGGAATGCACTAGCAACAGGCAGGAAGGAGGGTGGAAGAACAATGGGGAATAATAAAACTGCCATCACAGAGGTAACAAGCCTTTGTGTAAAGCAAATAAACAAAATGAAACAGGTAAGAAACCACTATGGTTCTCAAAGGAAGTGGCAGTGAAGGTTCAAGAGAAAAGAAAGCATTCAGGAAGTACAAGGAATCACAGAAGGAACAGGACAGAGAACTGTATCAGTTAAAGCAAAGGAAGCTGGAAAGGCAGTCAGAACAGCAAAGGCCCAAACCGAGGAAAGATAGCCAACTCCAGTTAAGAAGGGGATAAAACCTTTATAGGTACATCAGGGAGCGAAGGAAGACCAAGGGAGGGATAGTGAGGCTTAATAAAGGGGAGGGAGGTGGGCAGAGGTGACTGTGAAAAGGCAGAGATACTAAACAAATACTTTTGCTCAGTATTTACAAAGGGGGTACCTAAAACAAACAGTAGAAACACTCTGGATACAGAAGTTGATACCAGCCCATTTACAGAAGAAAGGGTTCTGAAAGAGCTCTTAAAACTGAAAGGTGGACAAAGCAATGGGGCCTGATGGGATTCATCCAAGAATTCTAAAAGAACTAAGGGTAGAACTAGTGACACCACTGACTACCTCTTTAACAAATCATGGAAAGATGGGGTGGTACCTGAGGACTGGAGGAGGGCAGATGTGATTCCCCTTCACAAAAGTGGGAGCAAGGCAGAAGCAGGAAACTACAGACCTGTTAGTTTAACCTCAGTGGTAGGGAAAATGATGGAATCACTTCTGAAGGAAAGAATTGTTGAGTATCTAGAGGCCAGAGGGGCACAGGACCCAAGGCAGCATGGATTCACAGTGGGACGGTCATGCCAGACAAATCTGATAGATTTCTTTGACTGGGTGACCAAAGTAGTTGATCAGGGAGGGGCTGTGGACATGGCCTACCTAGACTTTAGCAAGGCATTTGACACAGTCCCACACAAAAGATTAATATACAAGTTAGCCAGCCTGGGAGTGGGTCCCAAGATGACAGCCTGGGTAAAGAATTGGCTGGAGAATAGGACACAGAGAGTAATATGAATGGAGTCCACTCTGAAAAAGGAGGTTAGCAGTGGGGTACGCAGAGGTTCAGTAATGGGACCCGGTCCTCTTCAATGTCTTTATAAAGCGACATTGCAGAGGGACTGGAAGAAAAGTATGTCTCTTTGCAGATGACACAAAGATCTGCAACAGAGTTGATGCATAAGGTGGGGTGGAAAGGATGAGAAGGGACTTGGCAAGGTTAGAGGAATGGTCAAATGTATGGCAGCTTAGATTCAATGCTAAGTAGCAAGGTAATGCACCTGGAAACAAAACCCAGGGAAGAGTACACAATGGGGTGAGATACTAACAACAACAAAAATGAAAGGGACCGGGGTAGTCATATCAGATGACCTAAAGGTGGGCAAGCAATGTGAGAGGGCAGCAAGGAGGCTGGGGGATACTGGGATGCATAGGGAGAGGCATCACCAGTAGAAAACAAGAAGTTATTATCCTCTGTACAGACAGCTGGTGAGACCACATCTGGAGTACTGCGTGCAGTTCTGGAGACCCAATCTCATAAAGACATAGACAGGATGGAAACTGTCAGAGGAGAGCAACTAAAATGGTGCAGGGTCTGCACGGAAGACATATGAAGAGAGACTTAAGGAGCTTAATATGTATAGCCTCGAGGAAAGGAGGAGGGGGACATGATAGAAACTTTCAAGTACCTCAAGGGAATCAACAAAGTCCAAGAGGGTAGCATCTTTCAAAAAAAGAGGTGTGCAAGAACAAGGGGCACAATTTGAAGATAGAAGGGGGGTGGCTCAGAGGTAATTTAAGGAAGTATTTTTTCACAGAGAGGGTGGTGGATGTATGGAACAGCCTTCCGGAGGAGGTTGTGGAGTCAAACTCAGTGGTGGAATTCAAGAATGCATGGGACAGTCATAAGGCAATTCTAGGGGTTGGGGGTAGGAAGAAGTAGGCTGCTGGTTAACTAGGATCTGCAGCTTATCCATCAGGTAGGGAAATGGGCAGACTGGGTGGGCCAAGCGGTCCTTATCTGCCGTCAAATTCTATGTTTCTATGTTTCTATGGTGGAGACCTGGCTATCAAAATCCATTCCAGACTCCTACGTCTCCATTCCAGGGTACTCCCTCGCCCGGGAGGATCATGTAGGCAGAAGGGGGGGGAGCTGTGCGATATACACCAGGGACTCTCTCACTGGACAGACACTCCCTGCCCCTGTCCTCACTTTCGGGGCGCAGGCCCTAACCCTCAAACTGACCCCTGACCCCTCCAGGGTTCCCCTCTATCTCACCACTGCATACATTCCCCTTAAAAAACCAAACTGTGGCACTGGTCTCGCTAACTGATTATCTCTCAACCCTACCTCACTCAACTGACCAAATCCTTGTGGGTGACTTGAATGTGAACTGGCTCAGCTCATCCGCTGATACCACCCGTGACTCCTTCGCAGCCATTGACATGTCCCAACTAATTTCCCAACCCACCAGAGTTAACAGAAGGACGGGTACCAGCACCCTACTGGATGTGGTCATCATCAACCGCCCTCAACAAATACATGATTCCCAGGTCCTTCCTGACTCTCTTAGTGATCACTCCCCTCTCCTTTTCCATTAGGCGACCCCCACACCCATACCCAAGGCCCTTCCCACTCTACGACAGTGCCTCAGACCAAGTGGACTAAAAGGCCTTAAGCAGCTTCTTGCCCAAATTAACTGGTCTCCTATACACCATGCCCCGGATATAGATACGGCCCTTACCTTCTTCTCCCAAACCTTCAACAAAGCCTGTGACATTTTCGCGCCCATTACAGCAGTCCATACCAAAGTTCGTAATGCCCCCTGGATCACCCCATCCCTGCTGCAACTGCTCAAACACAGGGATAACCTGTGGCACCTGGCCTCCGAAACAGGTCGTTCGGTGGACAGACAGGCCTACAATGCTGCAAGAAACAAATGCACCTGGGCCATCAGGAAAGCAAAAGCCGATCACTATCAGGCCGCGCTTACCTCCTCCTGGGGGAATGCAAGAACTTTCTGGGACAACATAAAACAACTAAATGGGAGCGTGCGCTCCCAACCCCCCTCTCAGATCACCATTGATGGCTCTATCTCCACTGTCTCTGCCCGCATAGCCAACTTCCTCAACTCATCCTTCACAGACCTTAGTTCAGATCTCCTAAAGACTTCTTTGACCCCCGCCTCGGTCCTTCAATATCCTAGCTTCCACTTACACAGGGTAACTCCCCAGGAGGTCAGGCCTCACCTGCTGAAAGCTCTAAAGAGCAATAATTCTGGCAGTGACTCCCTGGACCCAAGTATCCTCCGCCAGGTTCTGGATCAGGTCCTTATCCCACTAATTAGCTTGCTCAATAAGTCCCTCTGCCTGAGGCAATTCCCCTCTGCCTGGAAAACTGCCAAAGTTACGCCCATACACAAAGGAGGTGACAGGTACACAGCCAGAAACTACAGGCCAATCTCCATCCTCCCTCCCCTCTCCAAAGCCCTAGAAAAACTGGTGGCTACCCAGATTACGGACTACCTGACCAAACACAACATCCTTTGCCATGAACAGCATGGTTTCCGTGCAGGTCACAGTACCAGCACTGCCCTTATTGAGTTTTCAAATTTCCTGCACTCCTCCCTGGACTCGGGCTCACTAGCCAGGGCAGTGTTTATTGACCTCTCGAAGGCTTTCAACACTGTCTCCCACCCCCTCCTACTGGATGCCCTCAGCCGCACTGGCTTTGCCACCAGCCTGGTCTCCTGGTGCTCCAGCTACTTGTCTGACCGCTCTCAGCATGTTAAAATTACTGGAACCCTCTCCAATACATGTCCCATCTGATCGGGTGTCCCCCAGGGTTCTATCCTTGGTCCTCTTCTCTTCTCTTCTCACTCTACCTCAACACCATGCCCATAGCCTGCACTGGTAAAATCCTGCTGCACGCAGATGATGCCGTCATCTTCTCCTCCCACCGTAACCCCATCTCCCTTCAAGACACATTGTAACTAGCCTTCAATGATGCTGAAGCCTGGTTCAGAGAGCACCGACTAGTAATCAATCTAAAAAAGACCAAAGCCATGCTCTTCGCCCATCCTCAAAGCAAATCCAGTAATTTCCTGCTCCACATCCTCCCTAGCTCCAAGCATCCTCTCGATCAAGTCTGCTTGTACAAGTACCACGGGGTCTCCTTTGACTCAGCACTCACATTCCACGACCACATTGATACCCTAGCCTCAGCTACAAATGCACGGCTAGGTATCCTCTACCACTACAAGCACTGCCTCCGTCCCAATACCCTCCGACTAGTAGTCACCTCCTCAATAATGTCCCTTGTGGACTATGGCCTGCCAGTCTATGGTGCCGTAGACACGACCCCCCTTAATAAAACCCGACTCACCCTGAATAAGGCCTGTAGATTAATTCACGGGAGCCCTAGGCTCACTCATACCTGCCAACTATAAGGATGAGGCTAGCTGCTTAATCTGGACGAACGGCTCAGGTACCAGACCTGTCTCTTAACGAAGAAAATACTCCTTGGAATCTCCCCGCCAGGACTGACAGACTCTATCCATCTTGCACAACCCTTAGTCCAAACTTGTACCTCCTCTAAGACCACCCTGCTAGTCCCTAGGTCCAGGACCACTCATGGTCAAAGGTCCATTTGCTACAGAGCTCATTCCTGGTACAATACTCTTCCCTCCACCATCTCCGATACACCTACAATCGCCCGCTTCAAAAGCACACTTCCGAGTCAGCTATTTATCATGCGTAGCTGTGCCTGTCCATAGGTGATCTAGCACACCACGCCCTTAGAAAATTCCTTGAGTGGCTCCTCAACAAACTAACTGACAACACTCTCTGAGTGGCTCCTCACCCAAACTTATCACCAGCTGTGCCCTCACCACCTGTATTATTTACTTCCTGCTGTTTCCGTTTCTAGGCTACTTGTCTGCACTATCAATGTATGCTTATCTCTCAATCTGTTCCCAATTTCTGCAACTAGCCTGTGAATACCAAACCTGTAACACTCATATTGTAACAAAGAAATAACTGCATATACCTACCAAGACTGTAACCGCAATGTTGAAAATACTCTAATTGCAATGTGTAATCTAAATGTTGTACTGTATGTGTCCTCTTTGTGATGAGGTACCTTTGGAAATGAGCCTCTGGCTCAAAGGTTGTAAACCGATGTACAAATAAATAAAATAAATAAATAAAATAAACATAAAGCAAAAGGAAACAACATGTCTGACAGCCAACTTTTAAAGCAGTGGTCCCTATTAGCAATATTATTATTTTATTTTACAAGCATGTTCAGAAGACTAAGTGAAGACTGGCATTGCTGTAAACATTGCTAAGTTGTTCCTTTTTGTACTCTGTATCTACCCTGTCCCCATGCTGATGATCGAGGTTGTGCTGGCAGCATCCTTCCTCTGGCTGGGTGAGTAGATGCATTCTCATATCAACACTAGTGCAGCTCCTCGATCAGCCACCAGGGGGCACAAACACTGGGTAGTCCATATCCTCCCTCCCTCCCTGTGAGCCAAATGCTTCTCCGCCACAATAAACTCAAGCCCCAGCCAGTCAGGGTATGGGATTCTGGGGTTTGCCTCGGTCTCCCAGGTGGCAGCATGATAAAGTGCTGAGGCACCATTGCACCAGCCATGACCTGTGGAGGGGGTGTCATGTGGGACAGAATAAGTGGCCTTATGACAGCATACACATGTTCACTTGTCATGTGACATGGAGGCATCACACACTTAAAGAGGAACTTTCATGATGGTCCACAAAGTTACAGCTTATAGTCATTATATGCAGTACTAGACCTGAAGGGGTGTGTGCATTTGTTATTTTTGGCCAAGGTTTACTCTGCCTACCATAATTTGGATTTGTTTGTGAGCCCTGCTGCACTTGCCTTTGCTGTTCAGCTGCTGGGCTGCTAGCTCCTGATGACATCACTGTAGGGTAGAGGAGTGACTCACACTGTGCAGTACCATGCAGTTGCAACAATGTTGCAAGGGAAACCTACCAGTATTCAGTGTACATACTGTGTTCCCCCTCCCACAAGACACCCTGTTAGCAATGCATTATGCCAAAATCCAAATGCCTTGTCAGTATGTTTGTTTTTTTTTTGTGTGTGAAATTGACTCTGCCCTATACTGATATCAGCAGTACAACCTTGGACCCACAGCAACACCAGGCTTGCTATAGAAGCTCTGGTACACCCTGCAGTTTTTAGCAGCTCAGAGTGCAAAAACTAACTGCAGCTCACAATAATGAAATACAATTCCAGAATCAATGGAAGAAGGGGTAATTTATGCATGAAAGTCAAAAGGACTGTGGAAGTTCATCTGTAAAGCAGGGCTGGAAGGGGGCTTCTGCAGGGGATTAGCACCAACCCCACCCCTCTGACAGGAGGCAGTATAGCGCAGTGGTTTAAGGCTCTGAGCTGCAAACCTGGAGACCTGGGTTTGAATCACACAGCCCCCACTTGCATACTGTGTGACCCTGAGCAAGTCACTTAACTTCCTTGTGCTCCCAGGTTGCACCTGGAAACAAGCTTTCAGCTTAGTGTGTCTCTCCTGGTAAAACAAAAGTGTTAAAAAAAAAAAAAATGCATTAATAGGCTGAATGCCAGATTACTCCACAGCAGCACACCCTCTGGTTGGCACAAGGGGTGGGTTTACTAGGTGCAGAACAGAGGGAAGACCTGTGACAGATGAAGTCCTGTTATACTAACAACCCCAATTGGGCTGCTTCCTCCTCTGGCTCGGCTCTGCTTCAATCTTTGGTCTCCTCTTCAGTTATGTCCTCTAGAGGCCTGATCCTCAAAGAGGGGGGACAAGCCACGGGTTACTGGCTCAGGGGCCAGATTTAGGAGTGAGCAATGGAGGAGCAAAGGCAGGAAAGGAGTGTCAGCAGTCTGCAGGGGGTTTCAATGATGGAAGAGACTATGAGGGAGCTGAAAGGAGGATTCCGATTCCAGATCAGGTCCAAGGGTACTAGAATCATAAAGTATAGAAGAAGAAATTGACAGCAAGATAGCAAAAGAGAGAGAGAGGGAAAGGCTCAATTAGGGCAAGGGCTGGGGAAGGACAATACAGACACTCGTTAACAAAATCACCCCCCCCCCATGAACTGAAGATGGCAGACCGGTACACCTGGACAGATGACCAGAGAAAGGAGTTGGCAAGGAGAAGGTGGGCCAGGCAACTCAGGTGGGTGTGCTGGGATGAGGGGGCTTCATCTCTCACAGGTTCACCTTCCATTTTCTCATTTTCCTTATTAAATCATCCCTTATCACTCCAATAAGTTATGCCCCTGTGGCACGAACCAGCATTGATCCTGTGGAGTGAACCAGCATTTTGCCTATCAAGGCTATCTAAGAGGTGAGTGAGTCTAACCCTTTCTTCAGAACTCCCCTGCCAGCCCCAATCTGTTTGTGATGCCTCCACATCACATGCCAGGTAAATGGGTGCATGCTGACATAAGGACACTTGTAAGAGTCCACATGTTCCTGCCCTCATGACAGCCCCCTTCCCTGGACCACCAGGGGCAATCATACATGCCAGGAAGGAGATGCCCTCCCTCCCAAAGACACAAGGCATCCAAGATGGATGCCAGAACCCCACCTCTCCAGTCAGCACCAGACGTCCCAGGCTTGAAATGCAAACCTAGACTGTCTGGATGGCAAGTCTAAGGGACACTTTTTTTTAAATGCATTTGTTTTACTTGAGTTACTGTAGTTTGTACTTTATCAGCTTACTTTTTGTTGACCTTGTGATAATGTCATTATGTAATATGTCTGTATTAACTTGCTTTTAATCCCTTTTTCTAGAGAGCTTATCTAGCAAATAAAACCTTTTTTTTAATCCTGTATTTATGCTTCTGTTTCATCTCAGCAACCTCCTTATCAAGACCATTTGCAGTCTTCTTCTCCATTATGCCAACCCTCATTTCTAATCCAGGCAACATCATGGCTTCACCACCCTCTTTCCCAAGCGAGGGCCAAAGGAGGGCATGGCCACCATTACTCAGACCAGAATCGGGCATTAATCCCAGGAGTACCCAGGTCCGTCATTCACAAGTTGAGAGGTTTTTCCTCCAATAGTTTTCCATCCCCGGGTGCTGATGTCGAGGAGCCTCTGTGTATGCATGTACTATGTGCAGGGGTGAGGGTTCATGCCTAGCGACCCACCCACAGTAAAAAGTGCTTGGCTGCACTGCCATCCATAGTCATCCAGGTGAAGGTAGCACAGCGAGGCCCCAAACCCTGCCACTCCTTGGAGAAGGAGAGAGAGTCCTCTGGGATGCTTGAACTTGCTCCTGCATGCCCAGGAGAAATGCTAGGCATGCTGTATGAACCCATGTTGTCAGTGTTGTGAGTGGTAGCACTGCGGCTCCACCAGCTGGCCAGCTACATTTTTTTTATTCTATTTACTGTTTCTGCTCCTGGCTTTCTGGTGCTTGCCCCATCCTGTCCTCCAGCGTCTCCAGCTCTTACCCCTTCCAGTCCCCCACAGTTTATGCTCCGTGGTGGGGACTGGTCATGTCAAGGAAATACTGCCTACCCCCCTCCTGAGTGCGAGAGCAGGAGAAGCCTCTGATGTCTCACACACAGTGGAAAGGAGCCTTTGATTAGTCGAAAGCACTCCAATGATCTATAAATGTATGATTCAGCTGACGGGATACAACTAAAATGTTAATTATTTCACATTTCTAAAATAGGGCAGACAAATTAAGCGATGTAACTGGTTACTACTGATCCAATTCCGGCTCACTGATTTCACATTACTGTATGGTCTGAGTGTCCCTCCTCATATTTGTTTTATTTTCTATAATTATAGACCATTTTACAAATGGAACAGCACACTCCAGGGTGTGCGGTGAATTCTAAATGACCACACTTTCTGGGTGGCTGGAGCCCTCAGGCTAGGCCTTGCGTTTTACAATGCACCAAGGCCTTATGGCAATCATAGCTTTATCACACACCCTGGAGTGTATTATTGCTTTAAACATAGTTTCTCCCCATTCTGACATTTAGCCTGAAACTGTCAAGGACCAAGATATCTTAAAACTTCCAATTCACAAACCAAATACTCTAATTCAAATTTCTTCCTTCCCAACAGCGTGTGGTAGATGATGTTCCAACTAGAATTTACATTTTGAGCTCATTTAAAACTGGCAGTAATCCTTGAAGCTTGAGATAGCAGCACCAAATTAACAAAGAGAAACTCAAGATTTTCTAAGATGCACCTTCTCAGTTCTCTCAAGCTACAGTTCAGTGACCTGTAAATCCCAGTCCAGCAGCTTCTGAGTGCACTTCAAAACTATTAGGTTCATGTGTCTCAGCTATGTCATTTAGTAACAGCTGTGCTGGGGAGGGGGTGTCCACGGCAAGATATCGACAACAATGTTGTCGACATCCCCGACAGAGACGGGAACAATGCCGACCGTCGGCATTGTTCCCGTCGAGACAAAGTGTTTTTTTGCATGCACCCCCCATCTATAAATAATTAACTCCGAGATGGAGTTGGTTCGGGGTGGGGGCGAAACACTGGGAATCGCAGCATCGCTGTACAGTGGACCACTACAGCGACCTGGCGAGATTTGTCGCTGTGGTGGTGTTTGCTGTAAAATTGTTATGCTGACTGCACACCGTGCTTGGGCACTAGAGCTACTTGATACAGAACTGGGTAAAAAGCTACACAAAGGCACTTATTTTACAATTTATTTAGGGAGGACAGCCCAAATAAGACTTAATATCTCCTTTTTACTGGGGTCCAGCTTCTACCCGTTGTATGTCTGAAAGGACTGAAACACAAGGCAATCATATGCCTTGCTGAATTAGTAGTGCTGTATTTTAAATCAAAGGTAGAACAATATGCACAGCACATTTTATTGTATTACCCTTTTTTACATTTGCTTTCTTTAGGTACGCCCAACAGAGGTGAAACATTTCGTTTTCAGCGGGGTCATGCCTCAGCCCAAGTTTACAGCTGGAAAGAAATGAAGCTCTGGAGGATAAGTGGTTTGCTCCGGTTGCATAGGGGGAGATTAACGGAGCTCAATATGTATACCCTTGAGCAAAGGAGGGAGAGAGGTGATATGATCGAGACATTTAAACACCTTAAGGGCATAAACAAGGTGAAAGAGTCTAACATGTTTAAATATAAGAAAAATAGCAGGACAAGAGGACACAGCATGAGATTAGAGGGAGGCCGATTAAGGGGGAATGTGAGGAAATTCTTTTTCACAGAAAGGGTGGTAGATGCATGGAATGGCTTACCACAAGAAGTGGTGGCTATGAATACAGTGCAGGGCTTCAAACAGGCATGGGATAGGCATAAGGGAGCAATACAAATGACTATGAATAGATAGGTCACTGACAGAGCAAAAGGCCGATGGCACATTTATAAGGTAGAAAAAAAAAAATGGGCAGACTGGATGGGCCTTGCGGTCCTTATCTGCCGTCAACTTCTATGTTTCTATGTTTATGAGTAAGTGACTGAACTGGGAATCTGCTCTAAACACTGGACTATGGCACACTGCAGAAAGCCATGCACAGCAGAGTGCCCTCATTCCTAGACAGGGCAAATTAATTCAAGTACTTCAATTTAACACTCTATCAACACCTGTCGTTTGAGACACATATTGACAAAGTCACAAAATCCACACATCAGAAGCTAGGCCTCCTATACCGGACTGCTCCCTACCTTTAACCTCACACCAGGAGAACCATAGTCTCCACTACCCTGCTTCCGGGCCTTCTCTATGGTGCTTCACTATTGCACTCAGCTAAGACTACCAACCTAAACAGACTAAGACAAGCTTATCATAGAATAGCTCGTTTTGCTGCATCAGTCCCTGCGCATACCCACCACTGTGATGCACTTCATACTATAGGCTGGCCATCATTTGAAGCCCGTCTTGAATTCCCTTTGCTCTGCACCACTTTTAAGCTCATCCTCCTGCCTTTCCCACCCAGTCTCTCCAACCTACTCACGCTGAAACTCTTTACCAGATCCCTACGATCCTCTCAGTATCCAATCCTAAAACTACCCAAGACTCGACTAGCTATTTGCGAAAGATCCTTCTCTGTTGCTGCACTTCAAAAATGGAACAATCTCCCACTGCACCTACTCGCATGTATGTCTCTTACTCAAATTAAAAGATTATACAAAGCTATATTCTGTTCACCTCCATTCAGTGACTGTAAATAATCCCTGCTTTGTTCTACATGCCCTCCATCCCACCCTCCCACAGGTCTTCCCTCCCTTTCTATGCCTGCCCTCTCTCCCAACCACCCTCCCCCTTGCTTTACTCCATATGTCTAACTGAGCAAGGCAATTTCAACTCCTCACCTATGTGTTTTTTCTCTCTCTTTAATTCTCCTGGATACATGTATTGAATGTTCAATAGACAATATTTATGTGTATGTACCACACTGCCTTTACTAGACCTACCTAGTACTCTAATCCTGTGTAATTATGTTACGCTCATCTATTTTTGGATTCCTTGTCCTGACTGCTTATTGTATGATATATTGAGTGCAACCACAAGTCACAGTGTATCTCTGTACATTATATGTTTTAATTTCCTATATTTATAAGAGTAATTTGTTTCCCCCACTGTATAGCAATGTTTATCTTATGAATTGAATGCTTATATTCCCCGGGTCACCCCTAAAAAAGGGACAGCTTTGTCTCAGTGGGCCTACCCAGATTCCTATAGGCGAGACCCCCCCCCCACCTATAGATGACAACTCCCCAGCCGAGAAATCTAAGAGTCCCACCATCTGAACATGTAAGGAGGAAGCACTGGAAGAGTAAGTGTTAGTTTGGTCACTAATAAACAGTAACTCCTCTGTGGTGTGGAGTGTGAGTGTATGTGGGGGAGAGAGATAAGAAAAAAATTACTTACCATAGCAATGTTGCTTCTTCCAGGGATCCCCCGGTTTGCTTAACTACAGCAGTTAGCCTCCTATGTTGAACTGCCCCCGAGAGTCTGGTATGTATGTAAATGACAGAATGCATCATTGGCTCATGCCAGCAATTAAAACATCTGCCCCAGTGTGCTGCTGCGTTCTAAACTGTTCAGATTCAATTAGAAGCCTAAATGGGGTCTAACCCCCATCTATTCTATCCTACAGAAAAACTAACCTAAGGGTAGGAAAATGCTACTGCTTTAGGAGAAACACAGAAGACTGGTTTCCACTGTGAAACTTAGCATATATTAACATACCCCCAAAATGAACATCCCCAGCTCCAGAAATTTTGCCCTAAGTTGCTAAGCAGGTAGTATGACTGGAGGATGCAGAATCCTTTCTGGTTCTGGTAGGGTGGGAGGTTTAAGCATACTGAGGGATCCCACAGAAGAAACAACATTACCATGGTAATTCATTTTTTCTTCAAACCCCAGGAATCCCTCAGCATGCTTAACTACAGCAGACTATCAAGCAGTGTCTTGAGAGGTCGAGTTTAGGGAACGGATCTGTAGTATTGCAGTGCCAAACCTGGCATCACTCCTGGACTGTATGTCCAGGCAGCAGTGCTTTGTGAAGGTGTGTACAGTTTTTCAAGTAGTTGTTCTACAGATTTCTATCAAGGGAGCATCTCTGAGTGGAGTGAGTTCTGAGGCCTTGAGGAGGCTACTTATCAGCTTTGCTGTAACATAACTCTATGCAAGAGACTATCCAGTGTGCAATTGTCCTCTTCAGTGCTGGCCTACCCTTACCCACTTCACCATATCTCTGGAACAGTTGTGAGTGGTCTGACCTGAGAGCCTTAGTATGCTCAAGATAGTAGCTAAAAACCCTCTTGACTTCCAGGCTATCTAACTTTAGATCGCCCAAGCTGGACTTGGCTGTGAAAAACACAGGGGAGGGGTGATGGATTGATTCAGGTGGAATTCAGAGACCACCTAAGGGAGAAACTTTCTGTTTGTCCTGAGGACCACTTTGTCTCTGTGGAAAGCAATGTAGTTAGGGTCTGTTCAAAGGGCTTGCAGCTCACATGCCCTCCAAGCAGAAGAAGTGGCTACCAGGAAGACTGTCTTTCAGGTAACATACTTTTAGATCTGCAGTAGCCACTGACTCGAATGGGGGCTCCATGAGCTTTTCTATACACAGGTTCAGATCCCAAGAAGGGACCGGCTCCCTGAAGGGTGGGTACAAGTGCAGGAGTTCCTTTAAGAAGTTCTTGAAAATGGGGTGAGAGGCCACTGACCTCTCCTGACCTGCTGAGATATAAGCAGAAATTGCTGCCAGGTAGGCCTTAAGTGTGGAAGGGCTGAGGCCTAGGGTCTGCAGGTGGACTAGGTAATCAAGGAGCACAGGCAGGCCTGCTTGTAGCGGACTGATTTGCTTAGGCTGACACTACAAGGAGAACCTCTTCTAATTGGAAGCACAGATTTTCTAAGTTGCAGGCTTCCTGGATACCCTGAAAACCTCTAGGACATCCTTAGAAAACTGGAGGTTGGCGAACTCTAGGTCTTCAAGAGCCAAGACTTGAGGTGAAGTGAACTGAGACTGGAGTACAGAATCCTACCCTGTGACATGGTCAGGGGAGTCTGCCTCTGAGGAAAGTGAATAGGCTGTGTGATAGACAGGGCTAGCAAGAGGCAGTATCATGGCTGTCTGGCCCAGTCCGGGGCTACTGGAATCATGGTTGCCTGCTGGCTCCTCAGTTTGATGAGAACCCTCAGCAATAGGGGGAAAGGAGGAAAAGCATAGAGGAACCTCTCTGTCCAGTCCAGAGCCAGGGCATCCAAGGGTACTGTGCAAAGTGCTGGAGCCCTGCAGCAAATTTGAGGAAGCTGGTGATTCTCCCTGGAAGCAAAGAGGTCTATTTTTGGGGTACTCCACCTCCTGATGATGGTGTCCAGTACTTGTTTGTTTAGGGACCATTCGTGGTGGTTCTGACTGATTCTGCTGAGAGAATGTGGTAGTATGCTGTCCATCCCTGGAAGGTGGACTGCAGACAGGCTGATCTGTCTGGAGTAGGCCAGGTTCCAGATTCTCATAGCCTCTGTGAGCAGCTTGGTGGATCTGGTGCCACTCTGCTTGTTCATATAGTACATTGTGGTGGTGTTGTCTGTTCTGACCTATACTGATTTGCCTTGGATCTGAGGGGCAAAGGACTGCAGGGAAAGAAAAAACTGCCCTGAGCTCCAGCAGGTTGATATGAAAGCTTGACTCCTGGGGTGACCAAGTACCACTTATTGTAGGTTGGTCAGATGTGCTCCCCACCCAAAAAGGGAGGCGTCTGTTGTGAGTATGTCCATGGGAGACTGCCATTGGAAAGGCAATCCCTCTCTGAGATTGTCCCTTTCCTTCCACCACTCAAGAGCCTGCAGGAAAGATTTTTGTGACTGGAACCAGTTTGGAGAGAGAGTCTCCTTTCTGGGACCGAAGGGATCTCAGATGAAACTATATGTCCCTCATTTGGAACCTGGCACCTGAGACCACTGCTGTGGTGGCAGCCATGTGGCCTAAGAGTTGCAAGAAATGTCTTACTGGTCTGAGCTGCCCTAGGACAAATTAACTTGCCAGTACCAGAATACTGTCCACTCTGTCTTGTGGCAGAAATACCTTTCCCTGGAGGGTGTTCAACTCTGCACCTATAAACTCCAGGACCTGTACAGGTTCTGTCTGAGATTTCTGGGAGTTTATAAGAAACCCCAAGGATGCCAGGGTGCCCTGTTCTAGACTGAGAGAATCCTTGACCTGTTGGTAGGACTCTCCAATGACTAGCCAGTTGTCCAGGTAAGGGAACACCATGACCCCTAGTTTCCTGAGATGTGCCACCACCACTACCAAGCACTTTGTGAACACCCTGGGGGCCGAGAAGAGACCAAAGGGAAGGGCTGAGACTTAGTAGGGTAGCCTGAACCTCAGATACATTCTGTGACTGAGTCTGATTGGAATGTGAGATATGCATAACTCAGGTTCAGCAAGGCCAACCAGTTCCCATGTTGAAGAGAAGGAATGACTATGGCTAAAGTGACCCTCTTGAATTTGGGCTTTGTCAGGCGCTTTTTAGAAGTCTGAGATCCAGAATAGGTCACCAATCCCTGTTTTTCTTCTGGGTAAGGAAGTATCTCGAGTAGTAGCCTTTTCCCTACTGTAGTATGGGAACTGTCTCCATTGCATTCATCTGCAGGAACTTTTTGACCTCTAGCTCTAGAAGGGCTTTCTCTGCTGTGGTTGCAGGTTTGAAAAGAAAAAAATACTCACTTTAGTAATCTTGTTTCTTCCAAGGTATTCTTCAATATTCATAACTCTTACAGTCAGCCTTCAGAGTAGAACTGCCTGGAGAATGGAACAATATGTAAATGATGGTACCCATCATTGGCTCGTGCCGCTATTCAAATGCTGCCCTTAGTAACTGCTGCATTCTGTAGCACCTCAGATTTCATGGTGAGCCTGCAAGGAGAGACCCACCCTAATCTATACTACCAACTAATCCCGTAAGGTCCTATAAGTCCTAATATTAAAATATATAATCTCAATTATAGCTAAAGCACCCACACTAACTAACCTCCCAATAAAGTAAAATTCTTCAGAATGTCAGTATAACCTGAAGAAGTAAAATAATGCCCAACGGGGTTAAAAAAAATTTCTAGGCCAGAAAGTGTCCCCTTTCAGTATAGGTGTCCAGCTTGAGATGCAAAGGCTATTGGTTATGGAAGGGGAGGCAGGGTGGGAGAGTTAAGAATATTGAAGGATATCTTGGAAGAAACAAGATTACTATGGTGAGTAATTTTTTTCTTCTAACCCCAGGAATTGTTCAATATTCCTAACTCTTGCAGACTACAAAGCAGTGCCTTTAGAGGTGGGCACAGAACCTACTTTGGAAACAGACTCAGCAAAACTGCTGTGTCAAACCTGGCATCACTCCTGGACTGAGTGTCCAGGCAGTAGTGCTTTGTAAAAGTGTGTACTGTTCTCCATGTAGCTGCTTTGCAGATTTCTAGTAATGGAACTTCCCTGGCAGCTGCTATGGTAGCAGCTGAGCCCCTTGTGGAATGAGCCCTAAGCCCTACTGGGGGCTCTTTTCCTGCTTTTGAGTAACAGAATTGGATGCATTGGGCTATCCAACGAGAGATAGTCCTTTTGGATGCTGGTTTCCCTTTTCCCACATCCCCAAATGTTAGGAACAGCTGTTGTTTGCCCAGCTTATGGCTTTTGGTGTGAGTCATGTAGTAGTTCAAAGCTCTCTTGACATCAAGGCTATGAAGTTTGCGTTCCCCTGAGCTGGAATGCTCAGTGAAAAGGACAGGTAAGGTGATGGACTAATTCAAGTGGAAGTCAGAAACCACCTTTGGTAGGAACTTTCTATTGGTTCAAAGCACTACCTTGTCCCTGTGGAAGGTAATTTAGTCCTGCTCAATGCACAAGGCCCAAAGTTTAATTTTATTTTATTTTATTTTTTTATACTTGTAAGCACAATGAGCATGTCTGCCCATTTTCATATGCAACAAGTATACAAAAAACATTAAACATTGCATAATTACACAATAAATACACAACAAAGAAGACAAAAATATCAACAGACATAACAAATAAATACATTACAAACAATTCAAGGCAGAAAAACAAGTACATTTATCAGAGTCATGGAGCCATTGTCGTAATGTTTATTTTAAACAGATGAACAGTGGAGCAATTGACTATATTAGATGGGAGTGTGTTAAACAACTGATGAGCTTTGTAATGTAAGGACCTTTAACTGAAATCCTGAAAAAAGCGATGGAAAAGGTTAACCTTATTTACTGAATTTTGTTGACCCGGTAAGCCCATTGGGGCTTAGAAGTCCCTTTTTCAGGGGTGACGGGGGGGTACAGATTGTAAGCTACTGAAACTTGAACCAGATTAAGCTGTTGGTGGTATTTTTAGTGAATGGGAGAAATTTGGACCAGGACACCAGGTAAATTCCCCTACTCTTCTTCAGTAAGTGCCATGGGATCTTTAGCATCCACCTGAACTACCACCAATCCAGGCAGATGGGACCTCAGTTTAACATCTCATCCCGAAAGACAGCACCTCAGAAGTGCAGCACACTCCTCATGCTGCACTACAGTGTCAGTATTGGGATATTAACCCAAGTGCCAGACATGGGAACTGAACCCACATCCCTCTGATCTCCTGGCCTCAGAGGTAAGTGTACTACCTACTGAGTCACTGACACAGCCATGCTATGCTTTGCGATCTGGTTCCACAGCCATTCAGTGCCCTTGAGAATAGGTCATATATAGAGGGAGGTAATAGACCTAAGATACCTTTAAAAAGAAATAGCCCAGTCTTGTAATTTACTCTATTTTGTAGTGACAGGCAGCCAGATATTTTAATAAGTTCTCAATGATGAATGCGATAGGCTGAACCTGTCATAAATCTCAGGACAGTATTATATGTAATCCTAAGATTATCAAGAATTTATTTGAGATGGCAGTGTATACGATTAAACCATTATCAAATAAACTTATCAGAAAGCTATGCGTTAATAGTAAACATGATTCCTTTGTAAGAAATACATAGATACATAGATACATAGACAGTGTCGGCAGATAAGGGCCTATGGCCCACCTAGTCTGCCCATTTGAGCTTGTAAGTTCAGTTTGTTTTCCTAGAAGTCTATTTCCCCTTACCCCTGACCTCTAGAATTCCTTTATGTCTATCCCATGCATTCTTAAATCCCGTGATTGTTTCAGCCCTCACCGCTTCCTCTGGCAGGTGTTCCACTTATCCACCACCCGTTCTGTGAAGAAATTCTTTCTCATGTTTCCTCTGAATCCTCCTCCAACTAAATCCCATGCCCTCTAGTCCTGAAACATCTTTTTACGCTAAAATAGTGTTTTCCTGCACCTGTTCCTCCCTGTAAGATACTTGTATGTCTCTATCATATCCCCTCTCCCTCCTCTCCTCCAGGAGTACATGTTCAGTTCCTTCAACCTGTCTTCATAGGACTTGTGATGCAACCCATGCACCATCTTTGTTGCCCTCCTCTGAACCTTCTCTACCCTGTCTGTGTCCTTACGTGGTATGGTCTCCAGAACTGTACACTGTACTCCAGTGGGGCCTCACTAGTGTCTTGTATAGCGGAATTATGACCTCCTTTTCCTGCTGGTGATGCCCCTGCCTATACATCCCAGCATCCTATTTGCTTTACCTGATGCCTTGTCACACTGTTCCCTACCTTGAGGTCATCAGAGATGACAACCCCAAGATCCTTTCCTGCTTGGTGCATGCTATATCCTCACCCCCAACTGATATATTGTGCCAGGGTTTTTGTGCCCCATATGCATTATCTTGCACTTCTTTGCATTGAATTTCAACTGCCAAACCCTGACCATTCTTCAAGTTTCTGCAGGTCCTTCTCATTCTGTCTACACCCTCTGGTGTGTCTACTCTGTTACAGAGCTTTGTGTCATCAGCGAACAGTGAAATTCTGCCTTCTATATCCTGTGCAATGTCACTGATGAAGATGTTGAATAGGACCGGTCCTAGCACTGATCCCTGTGGTACCCCACTGGTCACTCTTCCCTCTGTGGAGTGACAGCCATTTACCACCACCCTCTGTGTCCTGCCACCCAGCCAGTTACCTACCCACCACACTACTGTCCTGTCCACACCCATATTCCCAGTTTGTGTAATAGTCTTCTATGTGGCACAGTGTCAAAGGCCTTGCTGAAGTCCAGATAGGCCATGTCCACTGCCCTCCCCTGATCCACCTCCCTAGTCACCCAGTCAAAAAATTCAATGAGGTTGGTCTGACATGACCTCCCCCTGGTGAAACCATGCTGCCTTGGGTCCTGTAGTCCATTGACAACCAGATGCTCCACCAATCTCTCCTTCAGTAGTGCTTCCATGATCTTTCCCACTACCGAGGTGAGGCTGACTGGTCTGTAGTTCCTCGCTTCCTCTTTGTTCCCACTTTTGTATAAGGGGACTACATCTGCTGTCCTCCAGTCTTTGGGTACCTCCTGTTTCCAGTGATTGGCTGAACAGGATAGCCAGAGGTTCAGCCACCACCTCTCTTAGTTCTTTAAGGACCCTGGGTGCACCCCATCTGGTCCCATTGCTTTATCAGCTCTTATTACTTCCAGTTCCTTCAGGACCCTTTCTCGTGTAAAGGGACTTGTGTCCATTTCTGCACCATTCTCACCCCTTGTACTCCTTCAGACCCATTACCCCCTCTTCCTTGGTAAAGACTGAGCAGAAATACCTGTTCAATATGTCAGCTTTACTGTTGTCATCCTCCACGGGCTCCCATCCTCCCCTTCAGTCTCACTATCCTCCCTTTGTCCTTCTTTTTCACTTATGTACCTGTAAAGGTTTTGTCCCTTTAACCACTGATTTTGCAATGTGTTCTTCTGTCTGAGCTTTGGCTTCCTTACTGACTTCCCTGCCTCCTTTGTTTCTCCTGGTACTTCTCCTATCCCTTCTGCCTGTGTCTTTTTGTATTGCCTGAATGCAATCTTTTGGCTTTCACTTTCTTTGCTACCTCTTTGGAAAACCATAATGGTCTCCTCTTTCTTTTCCTCTTGCTAACCTGCTTAATGCATAATTCTGTTGTTCTTATAATCCCCATTTTAAATACTGCCCACTGTTCCTCAATCCCTGATTCCTGTCCCATTCCCTTAATGCCTCTTTCAAGTATCTCCCATTTTCCCAAAGTCTGCCCCCTAAAATCCAGGATACGTGTTTTTGTGTGGTTTGGTTCTGCTCTTTCTGTGATTTCAAACCACAATGACTGGTGGTCTACTGTTACCCAGGTGCTCCCCACTGTTACCCCCATCACACTGTCCCTGTTTGTGAGCACAAGGTCCAGTATTGCCTTCTGCCGAGTTGGTTCCATGACCAGTTGTTGAGGAAGGCACCCTGAAGGACTCCAGGATAAATCTGCTCTCTAGTTGATGCTGCTGCTGGGATGCTCCAGTCCACGTCTGGTACATTGAAGTCTCCAACCAGTACTACCTCCTTTGTCTGCCATCCTTTGGATGGCTAGCATCAGCTCCCTATCTGTTTCTTCCTCCTGAGCTGGTGGTCTATAGACCACACCTGTGCGGATGGCTGGCCCATTTTCCTTTCCAGCTTAACCCACAGTATCTCTCCCCATTTTGTTCCTCCTGGATCTGTGTGGCCCTTATGTCATTTTTCACATACAGTGCCACTCCTCCTCCCTTCCTGCCTGCTCTGTCTCTTCTGAATATGTTGTAGCCAGGTATGGCCATCTCCCAGTCATGGTTATCATACACCAGGTTTCAGTGATGGACACAATGTCCAGTCTGACTGTACCAGGACCAGCCTCCAGATCTTCCATCTTGTTGCTAAAGGCTCCTGGCATTTGCACACATGGCTTTCCATGATTTGACCTCCCTAGACTGCTTCACTGTTCTACTCCAGCCCCTTCCTTGGTTGTCATTTATCCCTGGATCTCCTTGCTGTCTGCCCTTCTGCTGAATTTTGCCCCTTTTCTGCTTATCTACCTTTTGGACACTAATCTCCATCTTTTGCACACTGCTTTGCAGAGATAGCCACTCCTCTGGTTCACTGGTTCCATTACTAGCTGTGGGGGGTGAGCAAGTAGGTATCATCCTTGCTGGCCTGCCACCCCCCTTTGCTAGTTTAGAATGCATCAATGTAGCATTTAAACTTATCATTGAGTGCTTGGATTCCTCCAGGATAGATGCAGGCCGTCAGGCTTGAACAAACCTCCATCCCTCCAGATGGGTCCCCAGTCACCAATGAATCCAAACCCTTCCTCACAGCACCAGTTCTTCAACCATGAGTTAAAGTTCCTGGTGCATGCACTCCTATGCTCTCCTTGCCTCTCACAGGTAGTACTTCTGAGAAAGTGACAGAAGTAGCTACTTGCTTGAGACCCTCCCAGTTTCCTAAACTTCCTGAACTCCTTTGGCTCCCCATTTGCCAAGTCATTAGTACTCTAGGTGGATAATGACATCCAGCTCACCCTCCTGTCTTGCCTTCCCAGTGATCCCAGTATCTTCCTTCCATCCCTCCATGCCGTGGCACCTGGTAGGCACCTCACCTCCCTGTCCTCCCCTCCTGTGTTCCTAGCTGGATCCTCTATGATGGAGTCCCCACCAGGATTCTTCCTCCTCCTCTGGGGTCCACTGCTTTCCCACTGAGGTCACCTCCTTGCCTAACGTCCACATCCTTTCCTTCCACTTCCTAGGTACCTCTATTTGGTTGTCCTCATTTGCCAGTGTGGCATATGAGTTCTTGAGAGGAATAGGATCTGGGATGTGCCTCTGCCTGACTGCTCTAACCCTCCCTGAGCCCACTGTCATCCAAGTACTCCTCGTTCTCGGCATCCTTTGAGGCAGCTGCATTGGACTGGGTGGTTCCTGGACAGTGGTGATGGTACTCCTGACCCAGTTTACTTCCACTCTGAGTCTGGCTACTCATCCCAGTCCCGAGAGATGATGCAGATAGGGCAGCACCTCAGTGCCCAGAAGGTCTCCTGAATATGGCTGCCCCACAGCCACTGCATTGCACCACTCCCACATTATACTGCAATTCCACTACTTATCTGCTACTGAAGCTCTCTTAGTTCTCTTTTTATTTATTTACAGTACTAAAATCCTGTAACTGATCCTCAGATATATATTTTAAGGAAAAGAAACCAATAAATAAATAAATGAGTCAAAAAACTTGCCGTGCTGAGGGTGGTCTTCTTCCCTTATGCCCCTCCTCTTCACACCTCTTACTATACCCTGTGTTTAGCTCCTGTCAATCAGATTTATCAGGGCATATAATTAAGAGTTGGGGAAAGGGTTGGGAGAAGCAATGCAGCAATTAAAGACAGCACAGAATTACACCACCACTATTTTTAAATTTTCAACAGCCCAAAAACAATTATAAGTAAAGACAACACAGAAAGAAAGTATAGTGTCACTACAAGCCTACAATCTAAGTTTAAAAGAAAAATACCAGTTACCAGTTACTCTGAAGCACTGAATTGAATATGTTTCCTTCCTTCACCTTCTGGCTTCTTCTGAGAAGATGAACTTCTGTTTGCTGCTTTAACTGTGACTAAGCCCCACCTCCAGTTATCACGTAGCTGAGGTCAGAGGCCAGACAATTAACACCCTTCACCCAGCTACAGGACAGTCAGACAAGCCAAGATAAAATTTGCAGCAATTAAAGACAGCACAGAATTACAACACCACTATTTTTTAAATTTTCAACAGCCCAAAAACAATTATAAGTAAAGACAACACAGAAAGAAAGTATAGAGTCACTACAAGCCTACAATCTAAGTTTAAAAGAAAAATACCAGTTACCAGTTACTCTGAAGCACTGATTTGAATATGTTTCCTTCCTTCACCTTCTGGCTTCTTCTGAGAAGATGAACTTCTGTTTGCTGCTTTAACTGTGACTAAGCCCCACCTCCAGTTATCACGTAGCTGAGGTCAGAGGCCAGACAATTAACACCCTTCACCCAGCTACAGGACAGTCAGACAAGCCAAGATAAAATTTGCAGCAATTAAAGACAGCACAGAATTACACCACCACTATTTTTTAAATTTTCAACAGCCCAAAACAATTATAAGTAAAGACAACACAGAAAAAAGTATAGTGTCACTACAAGCCTACAATCTAAGTTTAAAAGAAAAATACCAGTTACCAGTTACTCTGAAGCACTGAATTGAATATGTTTCCTTCCTTCACCTTCTGGCTTCTTCTGAGAAGATGAACTTCTGTTTGCTGCTTTAACTGTGACTAAGCCCACCTCCAGTTATCACGTAGCTGAGGTCAGAGGCCAGACAATTAACACCCTTCACCCAGCTACAGGACAGTCAGACAAGCCAAGATAAAATTTGCAGCAATTAAAGACAGCACAGAATTACAACACACTATTTTTAAATTTTCAACAGCCCAAAAACAATTATAAGTAAAGACAACACAGAAAGAAAGTATAGTGTCACTACAAGCCTACAATCTAAGTTTAAAAGAAAAATACCAGTTACCAGTTACTCTGAAGCACTGATTTGAATATGTTTCCTTCCTTCACCTTCTGGCTTCTTCTGAGAAGATGAACTTCTGTTGCTGCTTTAACTGTGACTAAGCCCCACCTCCAGTTATCACGTAGCTGAGGTCAGAGGCCAGACAATTAACACCCTTCACCCAGCTACAGGACAGTCAGACAAGCCAAGATAAAATTTGCAGCAATTAAAGACAGCACAGAATTACACCACCACTATTTTTTAAATTTTCAACAGCCCAAAAACAATTATAAGAAAAGACAACACAGAAAGAAAGTATAGTGTCACTACAAGCCTACAATCTAAGTTTAAAAGAAAAATACCAGTTACCAGTTACTCTGAAGCACTGATTTGAATATGTTTCCTTCCTTCACCTTCTGGCTTCTTCTGAGAAGATGAACTTCTGCTTGCTGCTTTAACTGTGACTAAGCCCCACCTCCAGTTATCACGTAGCTGAGGTCAGAGGCCAGACAATTAACACCCTTCACCCAGCTACAGGACAGTCAGACAAGCCAAGATAAAATTTGCAGCAATTAAAGACAGCACAGAATTACACCACCACTATTTTTTAAATTTTCAACAGCCCAAAACAATTATAAGTAAAGACAACACAGAAAGAAAGTATAGTGTCACTACAAGCCTACAATCTAAGTTTAAAAGAAAAATACCAGTTACCAGTTACTCTGAAGCACTGAATTGAATATGTTTCCTTCCTTCACCTTCTGGCTTCTTCTGAGAAGATGAACTTCTGTTTGCTGCTTTAACTGTGACTAAGCCCCACTTCCAGTTATCACGTAGCTGAGGTCAGAGGCCAGACAATTAACACCCTTCACCCAGCTACAGGACAGTCAGACAAGCCAAGATAAAATTTGCAGCAATTAAAGACAGCACAGAATTACACCACCACTATTTTTTAAATTTTCAACAGCCCAAAAACAATTATAAGTAAAGACAACACAGAAAGAAAGTATAGTGTCACTACAAGCCTACAATCTAAGTTTAAAGAAAATACCAGTTACCAGTTACTCTGAATCACTGAATTGAATATGTTTCCTTCCTTCACCTTCTGGCTCTTCTGAGAAGATGAACTTCTGTTTGCTGCTTTAACAGACTAAGCCCACCTCCAGTTATCACGTAGCTGAGGTCAGAGGCCAGAAAATTAACACCTTCACCCAGCTACAGGACAGTCAGACAAGCCAAGATAAAATTTGCAGCAATTAAAGACAGCACAGAATTACACCACCACTATTTTTAAATTTTCAACAGCCCAAAACAATTATAAGTAAAGACAACACAGAAAGAAAGTATAGTGTCACTACAAGACTACAATCTAAGTTTAAAGAAAATACCAGTTACCAGTTACTCTGAAGCACTGAATTGAATATGTTTCCTTCTTCACCTTCTGGCTTCTTCTGAAGATGAACTTCTGTTTGCTGCTTTAACTGTGACTAAGCCCCACCTCCAGTTATCACGTAGCTGAGTCAGAGCCAGACAATTAACACCCTTCACCCAGCTACAGGACAGTCAGACAAGCCAAGATAAAATTTGCAGCGAATAAAAGACAGCACAGAATTACAACACCACTATTTTTAAATTTTCAACAGCCCAAAAACAATTATAAGTAAAGACAACACAGAAAGAAAGTATAGAGTCACTACAAGCCTACAATCTAAGTTTAAAGAAAATACCAGTTACCAGTTACTCTGAAGCACTGATTTGAATATGTTTCTTCCTTCACCTTCTGGCTTCTTCAGAGAAGATGAACTTCTGTTTGCTTTAACTGTGACTAAGCCCCACCTCCAGTTATCACGTAGCTGAGGTCAGAGGCCAGACAATTAACACCCTTCACCCAGCTACAGGACAGTCAGACAAGCCAAGATAAAATTTGCAGCAATTAAAGACAGCACAGAATTACACCACCACTATTTTTTAAATTTTCACAGCCCAAAAACAATTATAAGTAAAGACAACACAGAAAGAAAGTATAGTGTCACTACAAGCCTACAATCTAAGTTTAAAAGAAAAATACCAGTTACCAGTTACTCTGAAGCACTGAATTGAATATGTTTCCTTCCTTCACCTTCTGGCTTCTTCTGAGAAGATGAACTCCTTGCTGCTTTAACTGTGACTAAGCCCCACCTCCAGTTATCACGATAGCTGAGGTCAGAGCCAGACAATTAACACCCTTCACCAGCTACAGGACAGTCAGACAAGCCAAGATAAAATTTGCAGCAATTAAAGACAACTACAGAATTACACCACCACTATTTTTTAAATTTTCAACAGCCCAAAAACAATTATAAGTAAAGACAACACAGAAAAGAAAGTATGAGTGTCACTACAAGCCTACAATCTAGTTTAAAGAAAATACCAGTTACCAGTTACTCCTGAAGCACTGAATTGAATATGTTTCCTTCCTTCACCTTCTGGCTTCTTCTGAGAAGATGAACTCTGTTTGCTGCCTTAACTGTGATAAGCCCCACCTCCAGTTATCACGAGCTGAGGCAGAGGCCAGACAATTAACACCCTTCACCCCAGCTACAGGACAGTCAGACAAGCCAAGATAAAATTTGCAGCAATTAAAGACAGCACAGAATTACACACCACTATTTTTAAATTTTCAACAGCCCAAAAACAATTATAAGTAAAGACAACACAGAAAGAAAGTATAGTGTCACTACAAGCCCACAATCTAAGTTTAAAAGAAAAATACCAGTTACCAGTTACTCTGAATCACTGGAATTGAATATGTTTCCTTCCTTCACCTTCTAGCTTCTACAGGAAGATGAACTTCTGTTGCTGCTTTAACATGACTAAGCCCCACCCTCCAGTTATCCAAGTAGCTGAGGTCAGAGGCCAGAAAATTAACACCTTCACCCAGCTACAGGACAGTCAGACAAGCCAAGATAAAATTTGCAGCAATTAAAGACAAGCACAGAATTACACCACCACTATTTTTAAATTTCCAACAGCTTCCAAAAACAATTATAAGTAAAAGACAACAGAAAGAAAGTATAGTGTCACTACAAAGCCTACAATCTAAGTTTAAAGAAAATACCAGTTACCAGTTACTCTGAAGCACTACTGAATTGAATATGTTTCCTTCCTTCACCTTCTGGCTTCAGCTACAGGAAGATGAACTTCTGTTTGCTGCTTTAACTGTGACTAAGCCCCACCCCAGTTATCACGTAGCTGAGGTCAGAGGCCAGACAATTAACACCCTTCACCCAGCTACAGGACAGTCAGACAAGCCAAGATAAAATTTGCAGCAATTAAAGACAGCACAGAATTACAACACCACTATTTTTAAATTTTCAACAGCCCAAAACAATTATAAGTAAAGACAACACAGAAAGAAAGTATAGAAGTCACTACAAGACTAAAATCTAAGTTTAAAAAGAAAAATACCAGTTACCAGTTACTCTGAAGCACTGAATTAGATATGTTTCCTTCATTCACCTTCTACAACTTCTTCTGAGAAGATGAACTTCTGTTTGCTGCCTTTAACTGTGACTAAGCCCCACCTCCAGTTATCACGTAGCTGAGGTCAGAGGCCAGACAATTAACACCCTTCACCCAGCTACAGGACAGTCAGACAAGCCAAGATAAAATTTGCAGCAATTAAAGACAGCACAGAATTACAACACCACTATTTTTAAATTTTCAACAGCCCAAAAACAATTATAAATAAAGACAACACAGAAAGAAAGTATAGTGTCACTACAAGCCTACAATCTAAGTTTAAAAGAAAAATACCAGTTACCAGTTACTCTGAAGCACTGATTTGAATATGTTTCCTTCCTTCACCTTCTGGCTTCTTCTGAGAAGATGAACTTCTGTTTGCTGCTTGAACTGTGACTAAGCCCCACCTCCAGTTATCACGTAGCTGGGGTCAGAGGCCAGACAATTAACACCCTTCACCCAGCTACAGGACAGTCAGACAAGCAAGATAAAATTTGCAGCTTATTAAAGACAGCACAGAATTACACCACCACTATTTTTTAAATTTTCAACAGCCCAAAAACAATTATAAGTAAAGACAACACAGAAAGAAAGTATAGTGTCACTACAAGCCTACAATCTAAGTTTAAAAGAAAAATACCAGTTACCAGTTACTCTGAAGCACTGATTTGAATATGTTTTCTTCCTTCATCCTGGCTTCTTCTGAGAAGATGAACTTCTGCTTGCTGCTTTCTGTGACTAGCCCCACCTCCAGTTATCACGTAGCTGAGATCAGAGCCAGACATATAACACCCTTCACCCAGCTACAGGACAGTCAGACAAGCCAAGATAAAATTTGCAGCAATTAAAGACAGCACGAGAATTACACCACCACTATTTTTAAATTTTCAACAGCCAAAAACAATTATAAATAAAGACAACACAGAAAAGAAAGTATAGTGTCACTACAAGCCTACAATCTAAGTTTAAAAGAAAAATACAGTTACCAGTTACTCAGAAGCACTAGATTGAATATGTTTCCTTCCTTCACCTTCTGAAGCATCTACTGAGAAGATGAACTTCTGTTTGCTACTTTAACTGTGACCAAGCCCCACCTCCAGTTATCAAGTAGCTGAGTCAGAGGCCAGACAATTAACACCCTTCACCCAGCTGCGACAGTCAGACAAGCCAAGATAAAATTTGCAGCAATTAAAGACAGCACAGAATTACAACACCACTATTTTTTAAAATTTCAACAGCCCAAAAACAATTATAAGTAAAGACAACACAGAAAGAATAGTGTCACTACAAGCCTACAATCTAAGTTTAAAGAAAATACCAGTTACCAGTTACTCTGAATCACTGAATTGAATATGTTTCCTTCCTTCACCTTCTGGCTTCTTCTGAGAAGATGAATCTGTTTGCTGCTTTAACTGTGACTAAGCCCCACCTCCAGTTATCACGTAAGCTGAGGTCAGAGGCCAGAAAATTAACACCCTTCACCCAGCTACAGGACAGTCAGACAAGCCAAGATAAAATTTGCTAGCAATAAAAGACAGCACAGAATTACACCACTACTATTTTTAAATTTTCAACAGCCAAAACAATTATAAGTAAAGACAACACAGAAAGAAAGTATAGTGTCACTACAAGCCTACAATCTAAGTTTAAAAGAAAATACCAGTTACCAGTTACTCTGAAGCACTGAATTGAATATGTTTCCTTCCTTCCTTCTGGCTTCTTCTGAAAGATGAACTTCTGTTTGCTGCTTTAACTGTGACTAAGCCCCACCTCCAGTTATCGTAGCTCGGGGTCAAGAAGCCAGACAATTAACACCCTTCCACCCAGCTACAGGACAGTCAGACAAGCAAGATAAAATTTGAAGCAATTAAAGACAGCACAGAATTACAACACCACTATTTTTTAAATTTTCAACAGCCCAAAAACAATTATAAGTAAGACAACACAGAAAGAAAGTATAGAGTCACTACAAATACTACAATCTAAGTTTAAAAGAAAAATACCAGTTACCAGTTACTCTGAAACACTGATTTGAATATGTTTCATCCTTCACCTTCTAGCTTCTTCTGGAAGTAACTTTTGCTTGCTGCTTTAACTGTACCAGCCCACCTCCAGTTATCACGTAGCTGAGGTCAGAGGCCAGACAATTAACACCCTTCACCCAGCTACAGGACAGTCAGACAAGCCAAGATAAAATTTGCAGCAATTAAATACAGCACAGAATTACACCACCACTATTTTTTAAATTTTCAACAGCCCAAAAACAATTATAAGAAAAGACAACACAGAAAGAAAGTATAGTGTCACTACAAGCCTACAATCTAAGTTTAAAAGAAAAATACCAGTTACCAGTTACTCTGAAGCACTGATTGAATATGTTTCCTTCTTCACCTTCAGCTTCTTCTGAGAAGATGAACTTCTGTTTGCTGCTTTAACTGTGACTAAGCCCCACCTCCAGTTATCACGTAGCTGGGTCAGAGGCCAGACCATTAACACCTTCACCCAGCTACAGGACAGTCAGACAAGCCAAGATAAAATTTGCAGCAATTAAAGACAGCACAGATTACACCACCACTATTTTTAAATTTTCAACGGCCAAAAACAATTATAAGTAAAGACAACACAGAAAAGAAGAGTATGGTGTCACTACAAGCCTACAATCTAAGTTTAAAAAGAAAATACCAGTTACCAGTTACTCTGAAGCACTGAATTGAATATGTTTCCTTCCTTCACCTTCTAGCTTCTTCTGAGAAGATGAACTTCTGTTTGCTGCTTTAACTGTGACTAAGCCCACCTCCAGTTATCACGTAGCTGAGGTCAGAGGCAGAAAATTAACACCCTTCACCCAGCCTACAGGACAGTCAGACAAGCCAAGATAAAATTTTACAGCAATTAAAGACAGCAGAATTACACCACCACTATTTTTAAAATTTTCAACCAGCTAAAAACAATTATAAGTAAAGACAACACACGAGAAAGAAAGTACAGTGTCACTACAAACCTACAATCAAGTTTAAAAAGAAAATACCAGTTACCAGTTACTCTAAGCACTGAATTGAATATGTTTCCTTCCTTCACCTTCTGGCTTCTTCTGGAAGATGAACTTCTGTTTGCTGCTTTAACTGTGACTAAGCCCCACACTCAAGTTATCACGTAGCTGAGGTCAGAGGCCAGACAATTAACACCCTGCACCCAGCTACAGGACAGTCAGACAAGCCAAGATAAAATTTGCAGCAATTAAAGAACCAACACAAATTACAACACCACTTTTTTAAATTTTCAACAGCCCAAAAACAATTATAAGTAAAGACAACACAGAAAGAAAGTATAGTGTCATACAAGCCTACAATCTAAGTTTAAAAGAAAATACAGTTACCAGTTACTCTGAAGCACTGATTTGAATATGTTTCCTTCCTTCACCTTCTAATTCTGAGAGAAGATGAACTTCTATTTTGCTGCTTTAACTGTGACTATTCACCACCTCCAGTTATCCAGTAGCTGAGTCAGAGGCCAGAAAATTAACACCCTTCACCCAGCTACAGGACAGTCAGACAAGCCAAGATAAAATTTGGAGCAATTAAAGACAGCACAGAATTACCACCACTATTTTAAATTTTCAACAGCCCAAAAAATTATAAGTAAAGACAACACAAAAGAAAGTATAGTGTCACTAAAGCCTACAATCTAAGTTTAAAAGAAAATACCAGTTACAATTACTCTGAAGCACTGAATTGAATATGTTTCCTTCCATCACCTTCTGGCTTCTTCTGAGAAGATGAACTTCTGTTTGCTGCTTTAACTGTGACTAAGCACCACCTCCAGTTATCACGTAGCTGAGGTCAGAAGCTGAAAATTAACACCCTTCACCCAGCTACAGGACAGTCAGACAAGCCAAGATAAAATTTGCAGCAATTAAAGACAGCACAGAATTACACCACCACTATTTTTAAATTTTCAACAGCCCAAAAACAATTATAAGTAAAGACAACACAGAAAGAAAGTATAGTGTCACTACAAATTCCACAATCTAAGTTTAAAAGAAAATACAGTTACCAGTTACTCTGAAGCACTGAACTGAATACATTTCCTTCCTTCACCTTCTGAGCTAGCTAGAGAAGATGAACTTCTGTTTGCTGCTTTAACTGTGACTCAGCCCCACCTCCAGTTATCCACGTAGCTGAGGTCAGAGGCCAGACAATTAACACCCTTCACCCAGCTACAGGACAGTCAGACAAGCCAAGATAAAATTTGCAGCAATTAAAGACAGCAGAAATTACCTCTCCTTGCATGCAGCACAGTTCATGAACACACAAAGAACATCTTCTTCCCATTTCCCAAGGGTGCATCTAGTGGACGCCTGGCCATGCACCCAAACATTTTCCTCCCACGAGTGCACATTTTGTGAAACTAAGCCACACACTCAGAACTCTTCTTCGAACATAGGTGCAATTATGTGAAACTCAGCCACACATCTAAACTTGCAGCACTGACCTTTGCTCAGGTAAAACTGGTGCCCTTTACGAACCAGGAAGCCCTGCCTTGTAAGCTTTCAGATGGCGTTCCTCCCACCCTTTGCCCTAACCGACAGTCTCTGCTATTCTTCAGGGTTACACCATTAAAACCCCCATTCCCCACTGAAATGTTTGAAGTCCCACATCTTCTATTTCCATCACTCACTGGGATGATCACAAAACAAACTGCACTCTCCTGGGTGAACAATTTACAGAAATTCTCTCTCTTGGGTGAACTAAGGGCACTGACAGGTGCATTATGGCCTTATCTATGGGCAAACACATCCCAGAATGTGATTCCACTAAATATATGGAGAACTTGTCTCCTTAGAACAGAACTCACAAACTAGTTGTCCCATCCACTGGGCATGAAACAACAGAAAGAAAGGCACCTCTCCAGAGCAGCGGGTCAAAACAGTCTCTTAAGTTCTTTTCCAAGGCAGCTGAAACACACTAAGGATCTTTACGGGATTGCTTCTTAAATCCACCGAGGAAAAGCAGTTCCTTTCACATCACTGGGAGTAGAGATCAGGAAATCCTGCTGTAGGACTTCCGGTGACGTCACCGACTTGGATACAAGGGTAAAACCTAGCTCTGCGGATCCTGTGTTAAAAACAGACTCTCACAAATAAAACACAAAAATATTCAAAAAAGAATACCAGGGAGAGCCACAGCATTGAATGGGAAGCAAAAAAAGGACTGTACACCCCCCCAGAAGCAAGGATTCGTCAGGATTTTCTCACCCTTCATTAAGCTCTGCAGAGATTCAACCAAGCATGGAGGCTCCAAATGGGGTCTCCTCTCAACAACCCAGCAATGCTACCATTCTAGCAGAGTTGCAGGAATTCAGGACTGAGGTTCGTACCTTCCGGTCAGAATTAACTAAAGAAATCAGTAAGCTTTCATCTCGTGTTACTGAGGTTGAAGCACAACATACTGAATTAGGTGATCGGACTGACAGGCTGGAATGCATGGCAGTGCACCTACTAGATGAACAGCATGCTTTAAAAGAGAAATGTGAGGATTTGGAAAACAGATTGCGCAGGAATAATTTGAGAATACATAGGATTCTGGAGAACGAAGAAGGGAGAGATATTTTAAAATTTGTGGAGGAGCTCCTCTGCGACTCTCTGCAATCAGACCCAGCTTTTAAATTCTACATAGAGTGAGTCCATCAGGCTCTATCGCCAAAACCAACTCAGCCAGACAGATGACCTTGCTCCATCATAATGAATTTTTTAAGCTATACTACTAAACAAACTATCCTTACCAGAGCCTGGAGAATGAGGGATACTAAGTATAAAGGAAATGCATTTATTTTGACAACGATTACTCCCCATCTATTTCAACCAAGCACAGGGCCTATGCTCCAATACTCCGTCTTTTAAAGCAACAACAACTAAAATTTGCTACTCCATACCCTGCTTGACTAGTCATCATGTTTCCAGATGGCCCCCAAACATTTGAGACACCAGATGAAGCAACGAAAGCTCTTCAACTCAGGGGCCTGGTTCAATCCACCCAGGAAGACTCCTCACTCAGGAAAACTCAGCAAGGCCTTTGCGATGCTGTTTGGGACACTGCTAGGGATCTAGGTTCCAGAAAGAGACAGAGTCAAGCAACCCTAGAGGATGTGAAAAAACTTTTACAAAGATTTCGGTGACCTGCACCGGAGTGAGTGGTGAGAGAGGTTCTGCAGAGACTTAAAAACTGGTAACTTGATGTGGAGGTGACTGCATACAGGGACTACACAACGCAACTCGGGGAAGTCTGTTTGGGGTGGGGACATTGGGAAATGGAAATCCTGCTTATATTCCCAAGCTTATAGATGGGAAAAAGGTTAGTGAATCAGAAGGATGTTTCTGACTTTCCGTTGGATTATCTCCCCTTCCGCCCCTGAAGCTTGCTGATAGTCCTCCCATAGTTATTGTTTAATTATACCATAGCCCAGGAAAGGTGGCATGACTTAATGCATTTTTTGCAGTGCTACATGCCCATCTGACCATTATAGGGTCAGAAATCCATCCCTAAATGGTCGACGTATCCATAAGGCCTTACTGGAGATGAGGCACATAGGGACCATTTCCTGGATGTCTCTGCTCCTCATTTTTATTTCCAATGTGGCCTGCTGCACCACTAGGTACCAGGGAAATATTGGTGCTGGGGGCCCTTGGCGTTGCCTTGACACTTCCTCTCAGGGCGCATACATCTGCCCCTTCAAAGGAGAGGTATCTGTCCTCTCCCTACCTTGGGAGCCACTTAAATTTTCTGACAGGTTCAGAGACCTGTTACAGCAGGTACAATTTGCTGGTACAAAAAAGTTGATGCCCTGTTGGCATTTGGTTATTTTGGCAGGCCTAAAAGTACTGAGCATCATGTATAATGTTAAAATGCAACAGGCCTGCACATGTTTAGGCGTTATAGGCCTAGTGTCGAATTTTTTAGATCATTGTGTAGTTTTAAACACTCAGACAGTGTTATGGTGTTTGAAAAGAACAACAGGCAGACATTATAATTCGCTTATTTCAGTGACAGTACATAAAACAATTAATAATACAATATTATTGAGCATAGGGGTGAAAACGGGAAAGGCATAAGTACGGTAGGAAGGAGATATATTGTACTTTTAACACGCAGGAAATATGCATACAAGGACTGATCGAAGTAGATATGGCTAAGTCAACTGTGATTTTATCTTTAAATGTGAATGGGATTGGTAATCCAATAAAGCACTCTCGATTATTTCAGTTATTCAGAAAAGAGAGACCGGGGCTTGTTATGCTGCAGGAAACCCACATGTCCTCGGACGAACATAAAAAATTTCAGAGGTGTGGGTATTCTGTAGTAACTGAATCGTCCTATAGGGTTGGAAAAAGGAGAGGGGTGATGATTCTACTCTCCCAGGAGGTGCCCTTTGAAAAACAAAGTGAGATTAGTGACCCGGAGGGCCGCTATGCCATAGTGATTGGCAAGCTGTAAAACAAAAGCTACAAAAAATAGTAGACCAATCGGCACAACAAAACTATTTTATCTAAAGTTAAGACATCATGAGGGGGGGACCTAAGGCCTCCAGAAATTTAACAAGAAAATTGAGAGACCAGAGAACCAGAGCGAACATAATCGGCATGGTAGATCCTAAAACAGGGAGATCAGCAAAAAGACCCCAGGAAATTAGACTTATTCTACACCGGTTTTACCATGAGTTGTACACTAAAGAAGAGGAAATTCCCCTAGACAACGTCAAATCATATTTACAGAGTTTACCAATACCACAAATCAGCCCACTACAGGATGAAGCCTTGCTGGTGCCAATCAAAGAGGGAGAATTACTCCCAAGTTCTAAAAAAAAGCTCAGATCTTGAAGGTGCCATGTTCAGATGGGTAACCCTCTGAATTTTATAACAAATTCAAAAAGCTGCTACTACCCATATTACTCCCGGCCTTATATGCAGTCCAGGAGGGAGAACCCCCCACATGCCACCATATCAGCCATACTTAAACCCCCATAAAGATGTTAAACACCCCTCCTCATTTCACCCCATTTCAACGCTAAATTACGATGACAAAATGTTCATGTCAGCTATGGCCTCTAGAATAGACCATTTACTACCAGCTATTATTGACCCTGATCAAGTGGGCTTTATTAAGGGCAGACAGGCCCACGATGCCATAAGGCATGCACATTTCTTAGTAGATTATGCCATAGACAAATCCCTTTAGTGCTACTGGGGTTAGATGCTGAAAAGGCATTCGACCGGGTCAGCTAGTCTTTTTTATGGCAGACTCTGGAGCGCTTTGGATTCCCGGGACAATTTATAAAACCATTACAAAATATTTATGCCTCCCCTAAAGCAAATGTTAAGGTGGATGGAGCACTTTCAGATACATTCCAACTCTCTAGGGCACCATCAGAAGAATACTGTCCCCAATGTTGTTTGCTCTATATCTCAAACCCCTGGCCATTGCCATCAGATCTTCTCGGGACATAGAGGGCCTTCCATTGGGAGGTCGCCTACACAAGATATCACTATTTGCGGACGATATTCTACTGGCTCTTACTGAGCCCGAACAATCCATCCCAGAGGTATGGAAACAGCTACAAATATTTGGTAAACTAACAGGATATAAAATTAACAAATCAAAAACTGAGGTATTGACGTACAATTACCTCTCTCTCTCCCACTTCAAAAAAGACTTCCCCCTTTAAGTAGCACAGACAAGAGATGAAATACTT
Source organism: Neoceratodus forsteri (assembly GCA_016271365.2). NCBI lineage: Eukaryota > Metazoa > Chordata > Ceratodontiformes > Ceratodontidae > Neoceratodus > Neoceratodus forsteri. Next base: position 1,319,951,869 of record CM057455.1, on the reverse strand, counting down.
GGGAATAAAGCTCACAAGAAACCCCATTCATGCAGAGCTCTCAAATCTCGAACCTTTAACCCTAAAACTGACAGAAGATCTATCTCGTTGGGTCACGTCTCCCCCTAAGCTTTTTGAGTAGGATAGATATGATTAAGCAGAATGTATTTCCCCTCATATTGTTCTTTCTTTAGACAGTGTCCTTCACCCCGGCTAAAACATATTTCCAGACATGGGAAAGAATGATATCCTGCTTTATTTGGAGCGGAAAACGTCCCAGAATTAGATATTCTGTTCTGCAACTGGCCAGAGAGAGAGGGTGCCTTAACCTCCCTGACCTCAAAAAGTATGCGATGGCAGCACAGTTAAGGGTAGTCCTACACTGGCTAAATAAACAGTATGATGCACACTGGAAACAATTAGAAATAACCTGGGGAGACCTATACAACACTCAGGAGCTCCTTTCTGGGACACCCCCCAAGTGCCAAGGGACAATGAATTATCCGAAGTTCACCAGGGAACCCTTAAAAATATGGCTTAAAGTCAGTAATGATTATTTTACATTCCCTGAAAAATTGTTCTTGGGAACACTGAAGTATAATGCAAAATTTGACAGCAGGTCCCTCAGGCCCCTATGTAGTTCAATGGCAGAGATATGGCATTTTATTCATTTTCCAGTTAGTGGGCAGAACAGGTCTCCTTCCCTTTGTCTCCCTTCAGAAGGAATATTACTTGCCTCATAAATATTTTATTTCTTATTTACATCTTAAATCATACCTTCAGCCATATGAATGGTCACTCGTGGCCCTAAGTGAAAACCTTACCCAAATAATACAACTGTTACAAGCTTATATCAGAGGAATGACCTTGGATCACCTGATTAGTAAGATATATAAGGCCTTAAATGAAAGACAGGGAGACTCAACCAACTCAATCAGGTTTAGATGGGAACAAGAACTGTAGGTATCAATCAGTGAGCAGGACTGAAATGACTCTGCTTTACCAATGATAAAAATCTTTTTCTCACCATACTGGCGTGAATACATGTGGAAACTCCATTCTCGCTTCTTCCACACACCAGCCTTGCTGGCTAGTATGGGAGAATTAGGGAAGGGGGCAGTGTTGGAGAGAATGTGGGGATGATAGAGCAAATCAGAGCCATGTCCTTTGGTCATGTCCTAAGCTATCCAAGTTTTGGAAGGAGATCCTCGATGAGCTGAGTGCAATTTATGACACCACTGATTTACTCACTCCCACATTTATATTGACTTTTATTAAATCAAAGGGTCTGCGAATTGACAAAAACTTGCTGAAACAAATTTTAACATTTATAACAGCAGCCCACAAAATTATCACTAGACTGTGGTTTACAAATAAAATACCAACTAAAAAAGCCTGGATTGTTATGCCCAGGGACATATATGCCCTTGAGCGACTCTCGGCCAAGATGATGGACAAAGTTCAAAAATTTGATGTATAATTGCAAAAGTGGATATCATACCAACTAAATCATTATGATGAGTTTGTACCTTGAGCTATGTACTGAACATGTAATTTTGCTCTTCCTTTGCACTGAAAAGATACTCAGGATATGATCTGTGATGCTCCTTGAATTTTAATAGGAATAAAATCTGGGAGGGATAGGGGAGGGCTCACCGTGCTATGCCTGATTTGATTTGAAGGGATCACAGACTGAACTTAAAATGAGTAATTATGATTCTCTGGATACTGAAGTAACAAAATGTTAATTTATTTTCCTCTAATATGACTGCTACAAGTATACATGTAATGTATTGTGATGTTATCAACTGCTATTAATAAATGATGTATTGCTGCCTGTAAAATTGTTGCATTTATAAATTAAACAAAAAGACTAAATAAAAAAAATATATAAAACATGCAAGCAGACATCAAGGGAAAAAAAAGGAAATCCTGCTGTAGAAAGGTCTCCACCACTTCACTGGAAGCTGGAAATTGTACTCTACTGGACTGAGAAATGCTGGACCTTCAACTCAGAGCCCAGCTGGCAGTCCTTCTGCCACTCTCACTCCACACTCAAGCTCTATCTCCAACTAACTGAACATTCTAAGCTCCCCAGAGCAGCTGTACACAGAAAGGGGTTATACTGCTGTGAGAGTTCCGAATGACTTAATCATTCTTCTCTCAGGCTACCTAGGTAAACAATGATGTCATTTTGTAAGAAACCCTGAATGAGCTCCCTACCACTGCCTGCTACCTTCCTAGCACTAATACTGATAGGATTCTAGGAACCCCAGGGGACTGGGTGGTTACACAAGAAATAATCCAATCGTGAGAACACACCATGGGGGAGTGAATCAAACATATAAGACTGTTCACCAGGATGCAACATCCTCCAAGGGTCTAACAACCCCAGGGTCTCCATAAACTCCCTCAGGGCCCTGTGAGCAGGGGAAAGGCCCACCCTCTTTCTATAGGATCTATCTATATCATTAGAACACACCAAGTTCCAGTCTCCCCCCAGGAAACATGGAATATGGGCATAAGGAGCAAGGACCCCTGCCAAAGTTGGGGGAAAAAAGCAGGAGTGTCTACATTAGTTCCATAAATGGAGCCAACTATAATTTCCATATTGGCCAGCCTACCATGAGCAAATATGTACCGTCCCTCTGGATCCTTAGTTTCTTGAACCAGCTGGAAGAGCACAGATTTACCCACCAAAATGGCCACTCCTCTTTTCGGGGCATCACATTCAGCCCCATACGCCAGCTCCACCCATAACTTTTTCAGATACTGAATTTGGTCTGGTGGAAGATGCATCTCTTGTAAACAAAAACAAAATGCGGGTTAAATCTTTTTAGATGACGTAAAATGCAGTATTTCTTGGCATTATCCCTCCCCTCTTTAATATTCCAAGACAAAATCTTCCAGAACTGAAGCATATTAATACCGCATGTAAGAACATTCAATGTCAGTGATAGCCCCATATATCCCATGCCTGCATGAGCCCCTGCCCCTACCTCCTCATTAAAGCTGGGTACTGATGAACCCTTCCTTCCTCTCCCCAGATCCCAAAGAGAATTCCCCCCCAAAAAGACTCCTTTACCCAGGCCATAAGCCTCCTCCTAAATGTGTGGACCGTAATTGCCAGCATGGAGGCAACACCCCTCTAGATTCTCAAACCCAGTCAGTAGGAGGTCCCCCAAATCCTTACGCAAAAAAAAAAAACTTTATCTGGAAAAACATTTAATCTCCCCTTTCTAAAGTACTATTGATAATTAATCTCTTTAATAATTCTTTCTGTTGAGAGTGATTTCCCCTTTGAACTTAACACCTTCAAAACAGCACATCAAAATAACATTAATATTAGCCAGTGCACCCCTTAAATGTCTGAACGTGGCAATGAACAAATATCATAGTTGTCTCGTCACAGGTACAATTTTACAGTATTCAGAGAACCCAGGTCACAGGAACTGGGACCAGAACTAAATCTCCTCTCCAAACCTAGAATTATTAGTAGAAAAACTCAACCCAAATTACATACATCGGTCTCTGCAACAGAAAAAAATGGAACACTAGATATTGTACCCCCAACAATATTCTCAGTCCCTTAACCCAGCTAGCTACAGGGGCAGAGTCACAAGCAGCGCCAATGTAGAGAAAAGAAAAAATATATATATATCATATCCAACTGATTTTATCGTAAAGTAAAACATCCATGCCCTGGTCAGATCTGAACACTGCATCTATCTTACATCCATAGCACAGAACCACAGTGGAACAATACTATTTTTGTGGTCAGCTAATAGGGGGAGTATTTAGTTATTGTCCAAATACACTTTCCTACTGAAAAGTCCAGAATAAAACCAGTGTCCATAGATCCCGATATACCGCAAAGCTTAAACACCTGTAAAGAAAAACATGAAGCAGCCGAGTAATATAATGAAAAAAATAATTAACAAAGTCTGCCCATCAAATGTCTTTGCTGCACTGCCCTTCATGCAGCCGTTTAAAAGTCTAGCAGTCTCATCCGCCAAAATCTCATACCATTGACAGTGTCCGGCTTAGATGAAAAATTGTAGTCCAGCAAGAGCACTATTCAAACTCAAATAATTAAAGTATAGACTGTTGCACTGATAAAACAGTGAAAGAAATCACATTGCCACAATACAAAATGAGCCAACTTGTAAGTCCAAATCAGGATGTTCAAAGCAGGGCAGCTTAATTCATCCCACCTTGCCAAACAGATCGGGCAATAATTTAATTCTATGCTGGCTTGCGCAGCTGTATCAAAATGATAAGTCCCCTTGTCTATTTGAATCTCTAGCTATCCGGGGTACAGCATGTGATGTTTAACATTAGCTGCCCATAACTTGGATTTTATGCTGTGATAAGTTGCTCTCTCTTGCCTCACCTTGTAGATCAAATCTGGCACCAGTCAGAGCCGTTTACCAGCCCACTGTAATTGCTCGATCTTCTTGGTGGCTTTGAGAAGGTGATTCCTGTCCAGATAATTCAAAACTTTGAAAATTAGTGGCCTCAGAGGTTTACCAGCTGTGGGCTTTGGTCTCAAGGATCTATGAGCCCGCTCGATAATGTAATTGGGGCCGTGCGGAGAGGGGCCAGCAATCTTAACGCAAAACATTTGGATAAAGTCCAGAGGGTTCGACCCTTCTTCCCCCTCTGGCAGCCCCAACAGTAATAAATTACTGCGCTGTGATCTCCCCTCCAGATCATAGATTTTCTCCTCTAATTTAGTCACTGTACAATGCAGGTTCACAATTTCAGGATCCATTCTTGCCAGGCAGTCTTTGACCGAGGATACACGGGCTTCCACATCAGAGACTCTGCGGGTGAGTTCTTTCACTGCAGCTTTGATTTCTTTAAAATCTTCTATTAATGACAGCATCACAGCCTTAATGGACTGTAGCGCAGCATAAGATTGCTCACTAGTAATCACAGGTGCTGGGTCTGTCGGTAGAGTAGGGGGGAGAGGTATCCTGACAGGGCTTCTTGGCCTCCTCCAACATTATGGTGTTTTCCTGTTCTCCATCAGATTCTTCAAGATACAGTAAAGCTAGTAGTTTAATATTTATTTTTATATTAGTAAGTTAGGAGACATAAAAGAAAATTTCAGATTTGGGTTCAGAGAGAACTCTGCAGAGCAGCTCCTACTCCATGCTCAGCATCATGTGATCTCGGCTCCAGGTACAGTTCTAGTGGCCAGAAAGTGTAAAGCTAAGATTAGAGATGCCAAGAAAAACTATGAATTAGGCGTGGAAACAAGAGTACAGGATAATTATAAAGCCATTTATAACTATGTAAATCAAAATAGAGCTGCAAACACATATTTGGATATCTTAATTAATGAAAAGGGTGACCTAACTAAGGATGATAAAGATATAGCGGAGGTTATGAACAGCTGTTTCATATCAGCATTTGGAGATCAGCTATCTGCCCCATTTCTAGATGTGGATGAGAGACTAAAGTTACCCTTTTCCATCACTGAATCTCAGGTTATGACCAAACTACAAAAAATAAATCCATATAAGGCACCAGGTCCTGATGGTGTTCATCCCAGACTGATCAAAGAGCTGGCAGTGGAACTGGCAGGGCCAGTAACTGCTTTATTTAAAACTTCACTAGAAAGTGGTCGGGTAGCAAAAAACTGGAGGAAGCTTTGGTGTCACCTATATATAAAAAGGGAGACAAAAAACTGTCCAATAACTACCGACCAATAAGCCTAACGTCGAACCTAGGTAAATTCTTGGAGGGCTTTATTAAAGAATATTTTTATTTATTTATTACTAGGATTACAAATACCTTTGAACCAAGGGTTCCTTTACAAAGGTTCTACGTCAGCAATGGGTGCAAGCAAAACAGTGGTAAGATACAATACAGGGTCAGGAAGTTAACATAGAAGTAAGCAGAGGTAAAATACAATACAGGTCAGGAGGTTAACTTAGTAGCAAAAGACAGTACATGTGTATAGACTAGCACAGTAGCAAACAGTCAGTGGCAAATATCAATGCACAATTAACAAAACGGGTGTGTATATATAGCAAGACACAAATACAAATAAAACCCATCCTAGGGGTGGCATAAGTGGAGCAAGGGGTGGGGGATAAGAGGGGGAAGGCAGTCAAGGATTTGACATTGTCGTAAGTGCAAGAACAGAAAGATAAGTACTAGGTAGTCTGGGGTGGAGCAACAAGAGATAGGGTGATAAGGAGGGGGAGACAGGAGGAGAGGAGAGAGGAAGGGGGTGGAATGGTAGGTGGGAGGTGAGAGGGGGTAGAATGGTAGGTGGGGTGGAGAGAGACGGGGAGTAGCAGGGGATGGAGGGGTGGGACAGAGATGGGGAGTAGCAGGAGATGGAGGGGTGGAGAGAAGTGGGGAGGGTAGCAAGGGAGGAGAGAAGAGGAGGGAGAGGTGAAACAAAGCCGCAAGCCTAGGCAGAGCAGTCACAACTCCTGAGGTCAGTGAGGTGCTGGCGGAGTTTACGTTTGAATGGGGCAAGCTTGTTTTCAGCTGCAATTTCAGGGGGAAGGTTGTTTAGCAGCAGGGGGCCCTGGTGTGGAAAGCACGTTGAGCCTGGTTGGCACGCAGAATGGAACGATAAATGTTGGTTTGAGGAACTGGCGAAATGTGCAGTGACCGCGGGGAACATTAAGGCATGAGTTGCAGGGGGTGTGAGGTTAAGACAAATTTTCTTAGCCAGTAGGCAGGTCTGGTAGACAAGTCTACTATTTAGATTGAGCCAGCTGGATTGCCTGTAGAGATCACAGGTTTGCGTATGCTTCCCTGCACCTGTGAGAAGTCTACAACATTTGTTAAGGGCTGTCTTGACCCGTTTTAGGGTGATATCAACGGCAGCCCCGTAGAAGACAAGGGTAGGACTGAGGCAGTTATGGCTGCGTGCATAGCTTCTTTGGTAAGACAGCGACGGTGTGCAGAGGACCCCAATTCTTGAGTTGACTGATTTTGAGATGTGTTGAACATGTGAGCTGAAAGACATTGTGCAATCAAGGGTAATACCAAGGTATTTAAACTCCTGCACTTGCTCAAGTGGCTGTTCAAGTTCATTATGTATGGTGAAGTTTATGGATCTGTATTTACTGTGAGAGCTATGGAACAGCATGGACTTTGTTTTTTTGTAATTCATCAACAGCTTATGTTGGAGAAGCCAGGTTTCAACTAGGCTGAAGTTCGTCTGTAGCACCTTGGAGAGCGAGACGGGGTCAGTATGGGAGGAATAGAGGACTGCATCATCGGCATAGAGTATTAAGTTATTATTGCAAGCTGCAGGAAGAGTATTGATGAAAAGGCTGAAAAGTAGAGGGCCAAGGATGGAACCCTGGGGTACATCAGAGTGGATAGGAAGGGCACTTGAGAGATAGTCAACGATTTTGACTTTTTGGCTCCTTGCTGAGAGGTAGCTTTCAAACCATTTGGTTACATCATTAGATAGCCCAAGGGAGGAGAGTGAGTGAAGCAGGAGCTGGTGGTTCACAGTGTCAAATGCCTTGGTCAAATCAATGAACACCGCACCCAGTAAGTGGCCAGTGTCAATCGCCTTATGATTATGGCTGGTGAAGTCAAGCAGGGCAGTGGTAGTACTATAGTATTTTCTAAAGCCACGTTGTTTTTGCGGGCAGAGTAAGTTATGTTTGTTGAGGAGTTTATTAAAACAACAGGACATGTTGATGAATACCAGCACAGCCTTGTTTCTGGCAGATCTTGCCAGACAAACCTATTACAGTTTTTCGAAAATATTAACTAGTGTCTTGATGGGTGTAACCTGGGGGATGTTGTGTTTCTTGACTACAGTAGAGCATCTGACACTGTGCCGTAATAGGAATTGATACAGAAACTGATAGAACTAGTTGTGAATGCTAATGTGGTGGCATGGATAACATTGTGACTGTATGGAAGCACACAACAGGTCAGAATTAGGGGATCTACATCAGGCAGAGCGCTGTGTTAAGTGGGGTCCCACAGGGATCCGTGTTGGGGCCTACACTGTTTAATATATTTGTAGTTTCTATGGTCTGTGAGGAGGGTGTCTGGATCGCCAAATATGTAGATGATACTAAAGCTGGCATGACTTTAAATAACCAAGAGGAAATAGATAAACTACAAACAGCACTAAAAAAACTAGAAGTATGGGCAGAAAACACATAAACTGAGCAGAAGTGTGCTGTTATGCACCTAGGTAGTAACAACTCATGTACAGATTACAAGATTACACGTTAAATGGAACACAACTCACAGTGACAACACAAGAAAAAAGACCTGGGTATTATAATTTCAATGATTTTAAGTTCAAAATACACTGCTGACAAATGGCAAGAAAGGTGCATGCAATACTACATTGTATTCACAGACATATCTGCAGTAGGGAGAGGCAGGTTCTAGTCGCCCTGTTTAGCTCCCTGGTGCGGCCACAGATGGGAGTACTGCTCACAGTTCTGGTCTCCAAGCACAAAGGCTGAGATCAGAATTCTGGAGGGGGTGCAGAGAAGGGCCACCAGGATGATATCTGGCCTGGAACACATGAATTATGAGAATAGGCTGGCCAATCTCGATCTGTATAAACTTGAACATAGAAGGCTCAGAGGAAAGCTCTGTCTAGTTTTCAAATCCTTTATTAATGATGACCTCTGGAACTGCTTAGGTTTTAAACTCAAAGAACAGAACTATGTAACTAGGTTGCATGACTTAGAACTACAAGGCAGTAGGAATAAAACAAAAAGAAGGGCACACTGGTTTAGTCAGAGGGTTATCAGTATATGGAACAGCCTTCCTTTAGATGTTATTGGTAGTTGTACCATGACTATCTTTAAAAATAGATCGGATACTCATTTTTCTGAATTAGGATTGCCAGGTTATCCCTTTGTGTATACGGCAAGCCTCAAATGGGCTTATGGCTCTGTTAGCCTGTACAAAAACCTATGAAACCAATGAAACCTTTTTGTTTCAATGTGATTTAATTTTTTGTTGAACTATGCAAAAATAAGAAAGTTATGAGTAAATGAAAAAAATCAATGTTTCTACATAGCTTTATTTTTTTTGACATTTTGACCCCCAATTTTCACCATGGACCCCATATTCAAATGTTTAGCATGGCGTTAGTCGGGTTAATGTTGCATGTTCTGTTTGAGGCAGTGACAGCGCACGATATAGTCACAATGTGCTGCTGCAGACCCATATTCAGCAGGTAGCATGCTCTGGTTGGAATGTGTTGTCCTAATATTGGTCAGAGCCAGCTGTGTGCTCATCTGGCTCTGAATATGGGGTTATAGTCTTTTTATTACCCCACTTTATGATCAAGACAGGTGGACTTCTTCACATCTGTCCAAAAAGTGATTTTGCACAGGACTGCAGAAACACGTTTGGGAGGGTGATTTGAAAAAATGACACCTGTCATATTTATCAGGTGGGGTAAGAAATGGGCTATGTTGCACATTTGGGCCCCAAACCTGCAGCAATCACAAACCTATGAGTAAACATTGAGAAAATTCAACATTTCCTTCTAATGTTGTTTTTCTGACATTTTGACCCAAATGTTTCAACATGGCCTTTTTGTGAAGCAGGTAACTGAAATTTTTGAAATCCTGTCTGAAACATGATTTCACAAAGCTACTGTGAAAACATGTTTGGTGGAATTTGAAACATTTCACCTATCTGCTTCATGGGGGGGCGAGGGGTTAAAGAAAAGATCATGTTGAAAATCTGTGGCAAAAATAATGCAAAATGACAGTTATGAGTAAAATTTGAAAATGCATTAAATAACCATTTACCAAACTTATCTTGTTCTCAGTCAATTTGTGGTCAGTGTTGCAAGCAGCAGGACATTCTGGTCATCGGAAGAGTTTGGTGGATAATGTTAGCTGAGGGGTGTGGGGGTGTAGGGTGGTGGGTACTGAGAGGGAGCATAGTGTTCCTCTGCACATGGGCAGCTTTACCAAGAGACCAAGCTCCCAAGAGGTCTGGTGGGCCTGGAACACTTCACCGCCTCCCTAGAGATGCCTACAATAAGCCAGTCATACAAGTACAGACACACCCTGGTGCCCCTGTGCCTTAGGTAGCCACCACCCACAGAAAGGCACTTGTTGAAAACCCTGTGTGTTGATGACAGGCCAAATAGCATAACCTTGAACTGGTAGACTATTCCATTAGCCCAGAACAAAAGATATGGCTGCTGGTATAGATGGACTAGAATGTGGAAGTGTCTTGGGAGTTCTAGAAAACAGAAGCAAGCCCCATCCTCCAGTGATGGTATGATCTGAGTCAGAGCGAGCATATGGAATGTTTGCTTTCTCACAAGTTTGTTGAGGCTGTGCTGATCCAGAATGGGTGCTAGCTCACCTGTCTGCTTTATTACCAGGAAGTACTGGGAAATATATGCCTGTGAAGCTAGGGCATTCAGGACTTGCTCTATCACCCTGCGCACAAGAAGCTCGGTCATCTCGCTCCACAGCATGGGCAGCATACCCTCTGGTACCCTGGAATCTCTTGGCGCTTGGGGTCAGAACAGTGGGACAGCCCTGAACTCCAGAGGCAGACCCAAACCTACCACCTCTAGAACTCACTTGTCCAAGGTAATCATGGACCATTGTGGAAAGGAGTGTAGGAGCCGACCCCCGACCTGGAGCTTGGACAAGAATGGAACAGGAGAGGGAATGGCACCCTGCAATCTATAAGTAGCCTTGAAGGGGGCTTTGGCCCCTCGAGTGGTGGAAGCTCAACCAAGGCTGACCAATTGAAAGAATCAAGGGAGCGAGAAGAACGTGAGCGCTCCTCTGATCGATGATGACGGTGCTTGTTAGCTTCTTTTGGTAAGAAGGGCTCTCACCGAAGGTCTGAAGGACCAAATACATGTCTCCAGGCAGTCTGTAGCTTCAGAACCCCCCCCACCCAATCAATGCAGAACTACTAAAAGCAGTTCTACAGGGGGAGGCTGGCTTATGAACTGGAAGAAAAAATTACCATAGTAATGTTGTTTCTTCTAATGGAGTCTTGCTGTATTCAGACATAATGCAGTTAGCCCCAGCACTTGAACTGCCCCGGAGAGGAAAGAGTTAACCTATGCAGAAGCATAGAACGTTGAGCTCGAGCTCGGTTTTCAAACCTCTGTCTGTGGTACTTCCCAGTGTAACCGTCAGATTCTTATGAGCACACTAACTAACATACTATAGTATGGAAATTGTTCAACATATAGCCAAAGGGCAAAAAATTCTTTTTGGGCCCAAAAGACTCAAGTCGAGAACCCAAGAAGGAAAAGTAGTGACAATATTTAAGTATAAAACACCAGAAAAATAATAACATCCACCCCACCCAAGAGAGAGGGTACAAGGTACACCAATGAGGTACAACACTGTACCTGCCAGCCCACTTCCCAAAAAAAAGGTTATGAGAGGGAGGCGGGCGGGAATAATACAGCAAGACTCTATTAGAAGAAGAAACATTACTATAGTGAGTAATTTTTTTCTTCAAACAACATGAAGTCTTGCTGTATTCAGACATAATGCAGACTACCAGGCAGTTCCTATGGAGGAGAGAATGCAGAACCTACTTTGGGAAGAGGCTCTGCAGTACTGCTGTGTTGAAACCTAGCATCACTCCAGCCTGGATGTCCAGGGAGTAATGCTTGGTAAAAGTATGTACTGTTTCTAGGTGGCTGCTTTACAGATCTCTAACAAAGGTACATCTCTGGCGTAGCTAGAGAAGCAGCTGTACCCCTAGTCGAATGAGCCCTCAGGCCTGAAGGGGGCGTTTTACCCAACTTGTCATAACAGAATTGTATACAAGAAACAATCCACCTGGCAATAGTTCTTTTAGTGGCAGGCTTACCTTTCCCCACTTCACCATAAGTGAGAAACAATTGAAGACAGTCATTTCTATGTGCCTTAGTATGCTTAATGTAGGAACTAAAGGCCCTCTTAACATCCAGACTGTGTAACCTTCTTTCACCTGAAGAAGAATGATCAGTGAAAAACACAGGGAGAGATATAGACTGGTTCAGACGAAAATCTGATACCACTTTGGGCAAGAACCTCCTATTGGTTCTTAGGACCACTTTGTCCCTATGGAAGCAGATGAAGTCAGGTTCAACTGACAGAGCCTGTAACTCACTAATCCGCCTGGCAGAAGTAATAGCTACCAGGAACACAGTTTTCAGGTCAAGTACTTCAATTCGCCAAAGCCAGAGGTTCAGGGTGGCTGCATAAGCTGAGTTATGCAGACATTAAGATCCCAAGAGTGGGCTCCTAAAGGGAGGGTTAATGGAACCAGTCCTTTGAAAACTTTGTGAAAACAGGATGAGATGCAGGAAGAGCCCTTCCTGCTGAGAGGAATGCAGAGACAGCTGCTAGATGAACCTTCAGAGTAGCAGGCCTAAGGCCTAGACCATTCAAATGAACTAGATAGTCTAAGGTTGTGGAAATGTCTGCAGAATCAGGCAGGATGCCTTTCTGAGAGCATCAAATACCGAACCTTTTCCATTTGGAGTTGTAAGTTTTTCTAGTGGAAGGTTTCCTGGAGACCTTCACAATATCCAGAACTTCCTCAGAAAGATGTAGTGCTGCATATTCTAACTCTTCAAGAGCCAGGCCTTGAGATTGAGAGACTGGAGATTGGGGTACCAGATCCGCCCCTGGGAGGAGGACAGGAGATTGTATGTCCTGGGCAGAGACAGGGGACATGACACTGACAAGGACAGCAGTAGAGGATACCACGGCTGTCTGGCCCAATCTGGAGCCACCAGTATCACTGTGCAGGGTTGAGTCCTGATCTTGATCAGAACTCTGAACAGCAGAGGGAAGGGAGGGAAGGCACAGAGAAACCTGCCCTTCCAGTCCAAAATGAGAGCATCCTGGGGAACCGTCCCCAGGACTGGAGGTCTGCAACAAAACAGAGGAAGTTGATGATTGTCCGGTGCTGCAAAGAGATCTATCTCTGGAGTGCCCCACCTGGAGAAGATGACCTTCAGTATGTGAGGATCCAGGGACCATTCGTGGTGTCCCTGTGAAATTCTGCTCAGAGCATCTGCTAGTATGTTGTCTTTCCCAGGAAGGTAAACTGCTACCAGAGAAGTCTGAAGACAATAGGCCAGAGACCACAGCTTCATGGCTTCTGTGCACAAGGCCGAGGACTGAGTATCTCCCTGCTTGTTGATGTACCACATTGTGGTGGTGTTGTCCGTTCTGACTTGGACCACCTTGACCTTGACTGAACCCGAGAAGCTCTGCAGAGCTAGAAAAACTGCCCTGAGTTCCAGGAGATTGATATGAAGGAGAGACTCTTGTGGGGACCAGACTCCTTGAGCTGTCAGGGCTCCCAGGTGGGCTCCCCACCCTAGGAGAGAAGCATCCATAGTTAGAACTACTGATGGGACTTGAGGGAGAAATGGAACCCCTTGTCCAAGGTTGTCCTGGTCCAGCCACCACTGGAGAGCTTGGACCAGAGTCTGAGTCACTGGGATCAGTTTGGTAAGTGAATCCTTCTTTTGAGAACAAAAAGACCTTAGATGAAACTGAATGTCCCTCATCTGGAACCTTGCTCCCTGCACCACTGCTGTGGAAGCTGCCATGTGGCCGAGGAGCTGGAGGAACTGTCTTGCTGGGCAGGAGACCCGAGGTTGAAAGGAGGAAGCGAGATCCACTAGGGCCTTCACCCTTGCCAGGGGAAGGAAGGCATTTGCTTGTACAGTGTCCAACTCTATGCCTATAAAGGTGAGAAGTTGAACTGGTTCGAAGACAGACTTTGGAAGATTGAGAAGAAACCCCAAGGAGCTGAGTAGGTCCTGGGTAGTTTGAAGAGCTGACTTGACCTGTAAAAGTGACTGACCCACTAAGAGCCAATCATCCAGATACGGGAAGATGGTGATACCCTGTCTTCTGAGGTAAGCCACCACTACTGCAAGGCACTTTATGAACACCCTTGGAACTGATGTTAGGCCGAATGGCATAGCTCTGAATTGGTAATGGCCTGAAGGCAACTCGAACCTGAGGTATTTTTTGTGGTAGCACCTGATAGGAATATGGAAGTAGGCATCCTTGAGGTCCAGAGTTGCTAGCCAATCCCCTGGCCTAAGAGAGGGAAGGATCATTCCCAGAGTTACCATTTGAATTTGGGCTTTGAAATGTGTTTGTTCAAATACCTTAGGTCTAGGATGGGTCGCCACTCCCCTGTCTTCTTTGGGGTAAGGAAGTACCTGGAGTACAATCCTTTTCCCCTGTGCTGAGTAGGAACCTTCTCTATAGCTCTGAGAGCTAGAAGAGAGGAAACCTCTGCCTCTAGGGCAATGGTTTCTGAGAGTGATGCAGGTGGAAAAGACTTGGCCCTCTTTTTTGGAAATTTTTTGAAGCTGAGGGCCAGTCCCTGGCTTACTACTTCCAGAACCCACTTGTCTGAGGTCACAGACTTCCAGGCCTGGAAGTAGTAAGCCAGCCTGCCTCCTACTGAAAATGGGAAGTCGACCCGGGCTGACACATCAGGGTGTCTGCTTGGCAGGCGCCTTAGACTGAGAGGAGGAGGGAGCAGCTCTGCTCATCCCCCTCATGCCCCTGCCTCTGAAGAACCCCCTCTGTGGGAAGGGAGAGGAGGCCTGAGCTTGGTAAAAAGGCCTTTGAAAGGGCCTGCCCCTGCCCCTAGACTGCTGCTTGTACAGAGTGGCCTGCCTTTCTTTGGCCTATGCACTCCTGTACATGGTCCTGTATTCATCCATTTTCTTCATGTAAGCCTCTGTCTGCTCCCCAAACAGAGAGTTACCTACTACAGGACAATCCATAGCCTTAGTCTGGGTATCCTGTGAAAGGCTAGTACATCTGAGCCAAGCATGTCTTCTGAGAGACACAGATGTAGCCATGACTCTAGATGCCACATCATTGGAGTCCACAGCAGCAAGAAATTGCATTTTGGATGCCTCAATTCCATCAGCAGCCACCTCCTCCAGCTCCTTGGCTAGCTAGGGAGAGGCCTGTTTAGCCAGTTCCAGAACCGTATCCCATCTGGATTTCTGGTACCTGGCTGTGTAGGCCATATAAGTAGCCTGCCTGAGTCCCAAAGAGGATGCCAAATACTGTTTTTTGGCCGTGGCATCCACTTTCCTGGAGTCCTTATCCGGGGGGTGTGAAGCCAAAGGAATGGTAGCCCTGTCACAGGCTGCAGCCTGCACTACCCCAACATGGCTGCAATGACTATAAAGGAACTCCGCAGCTGAGCCTAATAACAAATACCTCCTGTCCATTCTCTTATTCACAGGAGGTATTGAATTAGGGTTTGTAAAATTTTGTGTGTCTGTTTCCCAAGGATTTATGAAGAGGGATACAGTCTTTTGGACTCTGGGATGTCCATCATTTCCACAAAATCAGGCTCTTCATCCTCCTCTGCAGCTTCAACCAAGGAAGCTGCAGGGTTTCTGCCACCTTTTTGTAGTACAAAAAATGTGAAGGGGACTCAGAGAGCCTGGGAGGAGAGACACCTGAGGGCCTGTTTGGGGAGATGTCCGGTTCAATGGGCAAATCCAGACCCCCTGGTCATCGTCATCATCATCATCATCATCCTCGGGATAGTCTTAATCTCCCTCCCACTCCTCATAAAAAGCGTTTGGATCATAATCCGGAGGAGATGGATCCGACCGAACCGACCACCTAACCGGCGGTACCAGTTCGGACGGAACCGGTCTAAGCGATTGAACAATGCTAATCGCTATGGCTATTTTGTCCGCGGTTGGAGAGTGCGATACCGGATCCGAACCGGCAGACTTACGCTTCTTTTTTGATGGAACTGACCCCTCAGGGTCAGCTCTCCTTTTGCCTGAGGAGGTATCGCCTAGGTCAGTAGGCACCTCCTCAGGTTCGACCGCAACCAAATCGGGCTGGCCATCCGGATCCATGGACTTCTCGGCCTCCCTTTCCTTCAGCCTACTCAGTCTTTTGTCTAGAGTGGATTTAGGAAAGTTTTTACAGATTTGGCAGTCTGACTTGAGGTGGTCAAACCCCAGACAATAAACACAGATGAGGGTGGGGGTCAGCCTTAAAGGCCTCCCCACACTCAGTACAGTGTTGAAACCAGTGGGACTGGTTTTTCTTTTGGGTTTCTCAGACATGGCCAACCTAACAAATTACCCTATTGCAGCTTTCAAGCCAGGTAATACAACAACCGATCGGTTACAAACTGTGTCACGGGCTTTTAAAAGAACCGGCAAAAACCTCGGTTCTTTGAAACCGATCGTACGGAACACCACTCTAATCCAGAAATAAATTTAAATAGAATGGGTTGGTTCCAAACCGACCAACGGAAAGAAACCGAAGAAAGAACAATTTCCAACTTTTTCACAGAATAAAACACAGTCACTACCGATCTACACACTACCTGTACCGTAGACAGAGGCTGGAAATCCGAAAATATAAAAAAATTAGACGGTTTAAACCAAACGCTTTACTTTTACTGATCCAAGCAGAGGAAATTTCGGAGCGACTTCACTGTTAGGCGGAGTAAAGAATCTGACGGTTACACTGGGAAGTACCAAAGACAGAGGTTTGAAAACCGTGCTCGAGCTCAACGTTCTATGCTTCTGCATAGAGTTATCTCTTTCCTCTCTGGGGCAGTTCAAGTGCTGGGGCTAACTGCATTATGTCTGAATACAGCAAGATTTCATGTTGTTTGAAAGAACAGTTGGGTAAGAACTTACCATAACAGTAGATCTTTGAGGGGATCTCAGTCATCAGGTCACACCGTAGGAAGCTCATCATCAGTGAAGCAGGATCCACACAGAAGATTTTCAGCAGTACAACTGCAGCCACCCATGCCATCGAAGTCATCAACCCTTTAAAGGTGTGAGCGGCCCCGCACCCTCCTCAGTTCTTTCCCCAGAGACAAAGGGAGCATAGCTCTAGCCACAGTGGACCGACTGAGAGAGAAAGGTGCCCAGGCCTGTAAGAAAGGCTGGATACACCAGACAGCCAGTTCCAGGAAGAAGCAGGGGGATGGTGGGAGGGAAAGCAGACCTGATGACTGAGATTCTCTTGAAGATCTACTGTTACAGTAAGTTCTTAGGTAACTGTTCTATCTTCCTCAGGGGTATCTCAGTCATCAGGTCAAACTGTAGGAATGAGTCCCAAGCAATTAAGGTGCAATTAGTCTGGGAAGAAGGCCAGCCTTAAACTTAAGACAGGAGGCCCTGCAGCACAGTACAGCCAAATCCTGCACGTGCTCTAGAGGCAATGTCCAGACTGTAGTGCTTGGTAAAGGTATGGATGGTACTGCAGGCGGCAGCTGCGCAAATGTCAGCAGCTAAGACCCCTCGAAAACAGGCACAGAGGTAGCCATGCCTCTTGTGGAATGAGCATTGACCACTCCAGGCAATTCTTTGCCATACTTGTTGTAGCAGAACACGGTGCAGTTTGCCAACCATTTAGATAAGCATTGTTTAGAAACCAGGATGCCCTCTCTACATAGATACATAGATACATAGACAGTGTCAGCAGATAAGGGCCTATGACCCACCTAGTCTGCCCATTTGAGCTTGTAAGTTCAGTTTGTTTTCCTAGAAGTCTATTTCCCCTTACCCCTGACCTCTAGAATTCCTTTATGTCTATCCCATGCATTCTTAAATCCTGTGATTGTTTCAGCCCCCACCACTTCCTCTGGCAGGGTGTTCCATTTGTCCACCACACGTTCTGTGAAGAAATTCTTCTCATGTTTCCTCTGAATCGTCCCTCCCTCCAACTTCATCCCATGCCCTCTAGTCCTGAAACATCTTTTCGCTTAAAATAGTGTTTTCCTGCACCCTGTTCCTCCCTGTAAGATACTTGTATGTCTCTATCATATCCCTCTCCTCCTCTCCTCCAGGGAGTACATGTTCAGTTCCTTCAACCTGTCTTCATAGGACTTGTGATGCAACCCATGCACCATCTTTGTTGCCCTCCTCTGAACCTTCTCTACCCTGTCTATGTCCTTATGTAGGTATGGTCTCCAGAACTGTACACTGTACCCAGGTGGGGCCTCACTAGTGTCTTGTATAGCGGAATTATGACCTCCCTTTTCCTGCTGGTGATGCCCTGCCATACATCCCAGCATCCTATTTGCTTTACCTGATGCCTTGTCACACTGTTTCTACCTTGAGGTCATCAGAGATGACAACCCCAAGATCCCTTTCCTGCTTGTGCATGCAATATCCTCACCCCCAACTGATATATTGTGCCAGGGGTTTTTGTGCCCCATATGCATTATCTTGCACTTCTTTGCATTGAATTTCAACTGCCAAACCCTTGACCATTCTTCAAGTTTCTGCAGGTCCTTCTCATTCTGTCTACACCCTCTGGTGTGTCTACTCTGTTACAGAGCTTTGTGTCATCAGCGAAACAGTGAAATTCTGCCTTCTAGATCCTGTACAATGTCACTGATGAAGATGTTGAATAGGACCGGTCCCAGCACCGATCCCTGTGGTACCCACTGGTCACTCTTCCCTCTGTTGAGTGACAGCCATTTACCATCACCCTCTGTGTCCTGCCACCCAGCCAGTTACCTACCCACCACACTACTGTCCTGCCCACACCCATATTCCCCAGTCTGTGTAATAGTCTTCTATGTGGCACAGTGTCAAAGGCCTTGCTGAAGTCCAGATAGGCCATGTCCACTGCCCTCCCTGATCCACCTCCCTAGTCACCCAGTCAAAAATTCAATGAGGTTGGTCTGACATGACCTCCCCTGGTGAAACCATGCTGCCTTGGGTCCTGTAGTCCATTGACAACCAGATGTTCCACCAATCTCTCCTTCAGTAGTGCTTCCATGATCTTTCCCACTACCGAGGTGAGGCTGACTGTCTGTAGTTCCTGCTTCCTCTTTGTTCCCACTTTTGTATAAGGGACTACATCTGCTGTCCTCCAGTCTTTGGGTACCTCCTGTTTCCAGTGATTGGCTGAACAGGATAGCCAGAGGTTCAGCCACCACCTCTTAGTTCTTTAAGGACCCTGGGTGCACCCCATCTGGCCCCATTGCTTTATCAGCTCTTATTACTTCCAGTTCCTTCAGGACCCTTTCTCGTAAAGGGACTTGTGTCCATTTCTGCACCATTCTCACCCCTTGTACTCCCTTCAGACCCATTACCCCCCTCTTCCTTAGTAAAGACTGAGCAGAAATACCTGTTCAATATGTCAGCTTTACTGTTGTCATCCTCCACGTGGCTCCCATCCTCCCCCTTCAGTCTCACTATCCCTCCCTTTGTCCTTCTTTTTTCACTTATGTACCTGTAAAAGGTTTTGTCCCCTTTAACCACTGATTTTGCAATGTGTTCTTCTGTCTGAGCTTTGGCTTCCCTTACTGACTTCCCTGCCTCCCTTTGTTTCTCCTGGTACTTCTCCCTATCCCTTCTGCCTGTGTCTTTTGTATTGCCTGAATGCAGTCTTTTGCTTTCACTTTCTTTGCTACCTCTTGGAAACCATAATGGTCTCCTCTTTCTTTCTCTTGCTAACCTGCTTAATGCATAATTCTGTTGTTCTTATAATCCCCATTTTAAATACTGCCCACTGTTCCTCAATCCCTGATTCCTGTCCCATTCCCCTTAATGCCTCTTTCAAGCATCTCCCCATTTTCACAAAGTCTGCCCCCTAAAATCCAGGATACGTGTTTTTGTGTGGTTTGGTTCTGCTCTTTCTGTGATTTCAAACCACAATGACTGGTGGTCACTGTTCCCCAGGTGCTCCCCCACTGTTACCCCATCACACTGTCCCTGTTTGTGAGCACAAGGTCCAGTATTGCCTTCTGCCGAGTTGGTTCCATGACCAGTTGCTTGAGGAAGGCACCCTGAAGGGAGTCCAGGATAAATCTGTTCCTAGTTGATGCTGCTGCTGGGATGCTCCAGTCCACGCCTGGTATATTGAAGTCTCCAACCAGTACTACCTCACCTCTTGTCTGCCATCCTTGGATGGCTAGCATCAACTCCCTATCTGTTTCTTCCTCCTGGGCTGGTGGTCTATAGACCACACCTGTGCTGGATGGCTGGCCCCATTTTCCTTTCCAGCTTAACCCACAGTATCTCTCCCCATTTGTTCCTCCTGGATCTGTGTGGCCCTTATGTCATTTTTCACATACAGTGCCACTCCTCCTTCCCTGCCTGCTCTGTCTCTTCTGAATATGTTGTAGCCAGGTATGGCCATCTCCCAGTCATGGTTATCATTACACCAGGTTTCAGTGATGGCCACAATGTCCAGGTCTGACTGTACCATGACAGCCTCCAGATCTTCCATCTTGTTGCTAAGGCTCCTGGCATTTGCACACATGGCTTTCCATGATTTGACCTCCCTAGACTGCTTCACTGTTCTACTCCAGCCCCTTCCTTGCAAAAGAAACAAATAACTGTTTTGATTTCCTGTATTCCTTAGTTCGGAGCAGATAATATTTCAAAGTTCTGCGCACATCTAATGTATACAGCAGTGCTTCCAGCAAGGCAGCAGAGGGTCTTCTTTTGCCCTGGGGCCTAGAGGCTGCCACCGGCCTATTTGACAATCTACAAAAAGGAGGACACTGTCTACCCTTAGGTTGCGTGTGATAAAGGGAGTGGACAGACTGGATAGCCCTGTCGGATGCTTGCAAGTCATTTATGCTATCCTGGACATCTGGCCCAAAAAGCTTAGTGCCACTGAAGGGGGCACTAAGCACCTCCTTCTGCACATCAGAAGCAAAGCCAGAAACCCTTAGCCAGGAGTGCCTATGTAGGCAAATACCGGTGGCAGCAGCCCTGGCAACAGTGTCTGAGATATCACAGAGGGCCTGCAGGAGGTGTTTGCTGACATCTTCAGCAGTCTGCAAGCATTGAATCACCTCCTGCTTCTGTGTACCTTCTGGGAGGGCCTGGACAGCAGCCTTGCCCTTCTTCCAGCTGGTATTCTGGTACTTTACCATGTGGGACAGGTAACTGGCAATCCTCAGCCCAAGGGTGAAGGAGGCATAAACCCTCTTGCCCCAAAGATCAATTCTGCATGACTCTTTGTCTGGGGAGAGGGGGCTAAGGTGTTTGGGCACCTTAGACCTCTCATGGGCTGCCTTTATCACTACTGAATCTGTTTCAGGTTGGGCAGCATAGTGCGGAACCCCCTGAGGGGCATGGTAAAGTTTGTCTGCCCTGTGGGACATAGCTGGCACAATGTCAGGTCTGTGCCAGGCAGCAGTGGTAGCATTCATCAAGGTAGGCAGAATAGGAGGAATGATTTTAGGAGGAGACCCTGGAATCTCCAGTAAATCCACCAGCTCTTTCCTGGGGACATCTTCCTCCTCAGTATGGAACCCCATGGCTGAAAACAACTGCTTCATCACATTGAAGGAGGGGTCCTCTGGAGACCGAGGGGTATGTTTGACAGAGCCCTCACTGACTGAGGAAGCCGTGGACCTGTCTGAAGTGAGGGGTTCCTTCTCCTCCTCTTCCTCATCAGGAAGGATGAAATCTGGATGGTATTCCTCTGCAACGGTGACCTCTTCCAAGTCAAGGTCCAACGTCTGAGGCACCGATGATAGTCTACGGGAAGTGACCCATGGCCATCGAGGGGGAGTCGACGATGAAGCTGTCATCGATGGCGCAGGTGATGTGGGCCTGTATGCAGCTAGTTGGTGAACAATCACTGAGGAAACTTTTGTTAAGATCTCATTGAGGTCTATGAGCATTGAAGACTGCATTGACAGAGGAAGGCATATAAACTTCGGGCATCAATAGAACTTCATTTAAACTAGTTAGGAGGAGGGACAAAGTGCATGCACTTACACATACCAGGGATAAAATATCCAAAGCCACAAATTCAGATCTGAACTGCTTGTTATTAAATGCCAGAAGTTTGATAAATAAATTTGATGAACTGAGATATATACTGGTTAAGGATAGAATACACATTTGAACTATCACAGAAACATAGTGGGACAAGGAAGATGTCTGGGATAAACAGATCCCTGGTTATATATTATATTCAAGAGGCAGGATTAAGACTAGGGGAGGAGGAGTAGCACTATATATATCTGACCACTTGTCATCAGAACAAGTAGAAACTACTGACTGGGACCCTCTAGAATTACTTTGGATTAAGCTTACCCCCACAAAAGGACCTAAGGTTGACACAGTAGTAGTGTATAGACCCTGCTCATATATTCTCCATGAGGAGATGACACTCCTGGAAAAACTACACACCATAACAGATGGAGCAAATTGTTTACTTATGGGAGACCTGAACTTGCCAAGTATAGATTGGACCAATCTTACAGCTCAGTCTGCTGTAGAGCACCGCTACATGGAACTCTTTAGCCTAGCAGGACTTCAACAGTTTGTGACTGCAGGTTCCAGAGGTGACCACACTTTGGACTTAGTTCTTTGTAATATGCAGGAAGCTGTACAAAATTGTACAGTTTCCCCCCATTAGGCTCAAGTGACCATAATATGGTTCATTTCACCTTACTAAATGACTTGGGGAACATTAAGGGGGATACTATTATTTACAACTATAGCAAGGCAGATTGGAGTATTACGTGGAGAGATCTGGGAACCTGTGACTGGGAAGAAGAGTTCAATGATCAATCTTTGAATAAGATGTGGGATACTCTAGCAAGTAAGATTACCTTACTAGTTAACAAATATGTCCCCCGAAACAAAAAATACAGCAGCACTAAAATGATCCCGGTATGGATGACAGCCAAAGTTAAAAGATGTATTAAACAAAAAAAGAAAGCTTACATAAAGGCAAAAAAGAGCAATCAAGCATCATGCTGGACTACAATATCGCAATTTACTTAAACGCACCAAAAAAGAGATTGTACAGGCCAGAAAGAGGTATGAGCTATGGTTAGTCAATAAAGTTAAAGATAATCATAAAACCTTCTACACTTATATAAATAATAAAAGGGGAGGAGTTAAAACCATAGGCCCATTAAAGCAGGAAGATGGTATTACTGTTACTGACAATGGTCAAATGGCCACCAATTTTAACACATTTTTTACCTCAGTATACAACAATAAATCATGTAACATAAAAAATCATTTAATTGGAAGGGGCGAACATGATGTAGTAATTGATTCTATCAAAGTCAGGGAGAGACTGCTAAAATTGGATCCAAGAAAGGCTCAGGGACCAGATGGGTTGCACCCAAGACTTATCAGGGAGATGGTTAATGAATTAACTGGCCCTATTGCAACTATATTCCAAACTTCCTTGGCCC
Organism: Neoceratodus forsteri; assembly: GCA_016271365.2. Lineage (NCBI taxonomy): Eukaryota > Metazoa > Chordata > Ceratodontiformes > Ceratodontidae > Neoceratodus > Neoceratodus forsteri. The sequence goes on along the minus strand of CM057455.1, from coordinate 1,319,928,709 downwards.
AGGGTGAGGTGTTAGATGCGTGGAGACTGGCTGACGTTATTCCTATATATAAAAAGGGGTCTAAACATGTGGTAAGCAACTATCGGCCCATAAGCCTAATTGCTGTTCTGGGGAATGAATTAACTGGCCCTATTACAACTATATTCCAAACTTCCATGGCCCAGGGTGAGGTGTTAGATGCGTGGAGACTGGCTAATGTTATTCCCACATATAAAAAGGGGTCTAAACATGTGGTAAGCAACTACCGGCCCATAAGCCTAACTGCTGTTCTGGGGACAGTCATGGAGGGGATTATAAAAGATTTTAGGGTACAATATATGTAGGAAAGGGGGGACACTGACTAAACCCAGCATGGCTTTGTCAAGGGACGTTCCTGCCAGACAAACCTCCCAGAAATGTATGGAAAGGTTAGTCAGGCATTGGATGAGGGGGGCTCTGTGGATATTATCTTCCTAGATCTGTCAAAGGCATTTGACAAGGTACCACATGGGCAGCTAATTGACTCCTTAATTGAACATGATATTCCAGGAAACATTACCAAATGGATTGCCTCTTGGCTAAATGACAGGAAGCAAAGAGTCTGCATAAAGGGTAGTTATTCGGACTGGTCCAGTGTCACTAGTGGGGTGCCACAGGGTTCTGTCCTGGGGCTGGCCCTGTTTAATGTTTATATATCACCTATGAAAACTAAGGGAGAAACTTGGATGTCCAAATTTGCTGACAACACAAGGTTAGGCCAACCGGTAAATAGCAGAAAGGATGCAAAAATACTACAAGAAGCACTGCAAGTACTGGAGGACTGGGCTAGAATGTACAAACATTTAATGCTGATAAGTGCACAGTGATGCACCTGGGCCACAAGAATCCTAAACTCAACTATAGTTAAACGGTTCCTTATTAAGAGAAGTAACTGATGAAAGGGATCTGGGAGTTAGAATTTCATCAAATGACCTTGGTTGCAAGATACATTGCAACCAGGTAGTCAAAAAGGCTAGTGGAATCCTAAATTGTATTAAGAGGCATAATAAGAGTAGACACCATGATGTTCTCATTCCACTCTATACTTCACTGGTCAGACCACACATGGAATACTGCGCACAACTATGGGCACCAGGGGGAAAAACCAAAATACGAGCACTGGAAAGGGTACAGAAAAGGGTGACAAAATTAATCAGAGGGGCACAACACCTGGAATATAGTGAAAGATTGCAGAACTTGGGTATGTTTAGTCTTGAGTATTGTAGGCTCAGAGGGGATATGTGCTTCGTGCACAAAGCCTTTTCTAACCCAGACTTGTGGGATATGTTGAATCTAGATATCAGGGGAACAAAGCCACTATACAAGAGAACACCCCTTGCAGATTAAATGTAATAGGTATCGTAACAACAGAAGGAAATACTGGTTCTCTGTTAGAGTACCAAAAATCTGGAATAGCCTCCGTTTTGAGGTAGTGGCCAGAAAAACTACTGAGGAATTTAAGCATAGCTTGGATAGAAACTTAATTAGTACAAAAATAATGGGATACTAAATGGCGAGCAATATGGACTACTAGTCTTCTCTGCTCTGAACCACCTATGAAACCTATGAGGGATTGACGGTGCAGAGAGTGCCGACTCACCAGAAGGACCCTTAAGAGCCTGAAGGCCATGGGCCTGGAGAGGGATCAGGCCTCAACAGGAGGGCCACTGTCAACGATCCTGTCATTGACGCTTAAGGGGCAGATGATCCGTAGGTCGATGACCGACCACCCTAAGAGTCGGGCAGAAGCACTGTTGGCATGGGTCTGGTGGACACAGAAACCTGGACAGTGGTTTTATGCAGCTGCGCAGCCAACAAAGAACCCAGAGAAAAAGAAGGAGAGGCCACTGGGGAGCGGGACCACTGCTGGGGGGAGTGGTCCCAATTGCGATATTTCTTATGTCTTTTCCCCAAGGACTTGTCTCGGGTCTTAGAGGCCTGGGAGCTCGATGACCCTGCCGGTGACTGGGAGGCTGGGATCCCAGAGTATCCCTGCCCAGAACTGGCTACCTGTTGTTCCATCATAAAATGTCTGAAAGCCTTCTTGCGTCACCTGAGTGTTGTTTGCTTAAACTTCTGGCAGGGTTCACAGTTGGAGACTTCGTGGTCAGGCCCAAGACAGCAGATACAGAGAGAGAGTGTTTGTCTGTGGAGGAAATCTTCTTTCCACAGTAGCAGTGGTGAAAGAAAGATGTCGAAGGATTGACTCTCGACATAAACAAAATAAAGAAATCTCTCTTGAAAAAGAGATTCTAAGGTAATATATTGAAAAATGCCATAGGCAAAAAAGGCACGAAACTGCATTGGAACTTCTTCGGAGACCCATGTAAACAAGTCGACGGTGGGAAAGCACTGAGAAAGGAGCAGTGCCACTCATGCCTTTACAGGGTTGATAGCCCGGATAGCGTGGGCAGCCCCAGTTGCACTGCTGAAAATCTTCCATGTGGATCCTGCTTCACTGACGGTGAAGTTCCTATGGTGTGACCTAATGACTGAGATACCCCCCAAAGAAGATCAAAAGTTACCGTGGGGGAGGGATTAGGAGGCATTGAACTGGTATAACAAAAGGAACAGCGCTGGGGGTAACTGGACACCATGGAAAATCTTCAAATATTTGGAAGGACGGGGAGAGCAGCACTGGACCATGAGGAATGATGTCAGGCAGAGCAACAGCATGGCCCACAAGTAGGCAAAGGGTGAGGGTAAAGGGGACTACAGTGGTAAGGCCACTGGACCAGGGCTCAGGTTATGGCAAGCACTGGCTGTTGGCGGTATACCATGGTCCAACCCCTGTGTCTGTAGCAAGCAATCCAGTATGTCAGTGGGCATAACACCTCGCTCAACCAATTTATATTGTATTCAAAGCAACACTGTTGCAGGGAAGCTCCACACCCCCAGTTAAAGCATGCTGTATTTCGGCATAGCAAAAATGTGTAGTGGCACTATGGAACATTTCAGGCCACCACACTCTTCTATGACTATATTTGGCCCCTGTGTTTTATAACAACTTTAATGTTATATGAAATAAAATTATCAAGTTGATGTGCTGCTCATGTGCTGTATATGAATACATCTATAAATATGTGCCTTACCCCCTTAATAAAAGATGTCTTTAAAAAAACATTGCTACTGCGATGCAACATTTAGTTGAGAGTGGATGAGGCCTTGTTCTGTCACTTTAGGCCAGAGGAATTCTAACTCTCACATGACATACAAATTTAGTTTTTGCCGTATTGGTCCTTGTAAGAACAGATCCAGAAGCAAATGGTTCGATACTATTTACTGGACCAACATAGATGTTATAAAAAGAACAAAGTGCTTAAGCTTTCAGACTAACGAAGTCCTCGGAAGCTTTCGGACTAACAAAGTTCTTCCTCTAAAGCTTATAAGCTTCTGAGGAAGGACTTCGTTAGTCTGAAAGCTTAAGCACTTTGTTTTTTTTTTCTAACATCTACGTAGGTCCAATAAAAGGTATCAAACCATTTGCTTCTGGATCTAACTCTCACATGGTAAGAGACCTCGCCCCAAACATCATCCAGGGTCAATGAGGTGCAACAGGAGTTCTCATGCTGCAGCTCATGTTCTCTTATTACTGCACTGCTCTGACCTTAGTTGGCTTTCAGCTACAATATTTGCAGGCCATCCAATGGATTGCTGGGGGACATTTTCTTTTCCCTGACAGGGACAAGGATGACTGTATTTGATATGGGGCTTCTGTAACAAAATAAAGATAGAAGTTGGGTGGTTAATGGTGATCTCTGTTGACCCCGCACAACACAGGAGTGAATATGCAATACTGCAGCCAGCAAGACCCTGTGGTGACATGACATGGCAACAGTGACATTAACACCACTTTGTAATCTGATGCCTTGACTTGATTCTCCTTGTGTAACCAGAAAATACTGGCAACAGGACGAATTACTCTCGCTGACTTGCAATACTGTGATCACACTCCCTCTCTTGACACCACTGAACATAACTTGCTGTATACCTTGGATTATTTAGTGTATGGTGGTTGTTATGGTTCCCAAGCACACTGGATTACTAGTGGATCAAGTTCATATGCAGAGGAGCCAAGGGGTCGGCAGATCCCTTACTTTTTTAAACTTTGTATTTATGTATTTTGTAAGCAAAACTTAAAACATTCTCCCATGGAAGCAGTACACCAAATACAGGCACAATCTAATTCTTCTCTTATCAAACGATGAAGAACTACCCCTTTACAAACCATACAACATAAGGTACCACATCACAAACCATACAATGTAAGGTACCCCTTCACAAACCATACAACATTAGAGGAAGTACAAAGATAGACGGGAACTGTACAGGAAGAAAATTAAATAATATGTAATAAGCACAAACTCCAGTGTACCATACAAACCAAATTAGATCACTGTACTTCCCCATTACAATTTAGAAGCCAAGACCTAACAACTAAATTATCCCCAAGAAAGACCCTAACCACTTTGTAACCTTAAGGTAAATAACATTTAAATATGTCTCTCAATACTATCTAAACAGTGCCACAATATTTCAGCTTTAGTTATAGATAAAATCACCTTAAGACTGACTAATCAGCCTAATAAAAATAACAGTCTGCTTCTGATAACTATGCATTACACGTCTGAACTGCAATAAAAATTAAAATCAGGCTACAGTTCAGAAATGGTAATAAAAAAATACTGCAGTCCAATATTCATGAGAAAAGTCTCTAGGAGCTGTATAGCACAAAAGTCCAAAGACTCAGAGGTAGTTGGCCCCCAAGTTCTAAGGCAGAAGGGGCACAGTAAAGTATTTATAACATAAGAAAATAAAAATTGTGGGTTTCAAAGCATAAAGAGTCCAAACCAAAGTCCATACTCAATCCCGAATCCTCTTCATCCCAGCAACTTACCCCCAGAAAATGTCAGTAAAAAATAAACAGGAACAGACAGCTTACCTCATTACAGGCCAAAATTAGAGTTCCACCAGCCTGCCCATGGTCAGAAATGTCAGAATCTTCGCCTTCCACATCAGCCTGCTCACTTTCGATCTTCCTGAGTAGCCGACCTGCATCTTTTTTTTTTCTTTTTGACTCTTTTTTTTTCTCCCTGGTCACCAATCTCAGGGAACTCCCTCAGACGACACCAACTGGTTTCTTACGCCTGGCCTGAGACCCTCCTAACCTGGGTCCCCCCGGTGCTTCAAACCATTCATACCTTACCTACAGGAGTCCCCCTGGCTTGTACCCCCCAGGGTGGGGCCGCCTCCACATCTATGGTGCTCTTTTTGAATCCAATTTCACTGTAGGCAGGGTAAGGGTAGGAGGATATCAGGAACCTAGGAGAACAGGGTGCGATGGTGGGCTTGGGGCCGTGGTGCATTGTCATCCTCCCGGAGATTGCTTTTTTTTCCTTGTTCTACGTGATGCGCCCCGACAGCAAGCGTGGATGTACAATGATGTCCAGGGAGGCACGCATGCTCCCACGTACACTATGCCAACATCTGCCATGGCCCACCACCAAACATTTCTGAAGGCAAATGGCTCAATACCTCCCAGCCACCGCTGGGAGGCATACTGCTGCTGAGGTCTTCAACCCTCTCTCCTCGGAGAAGGTGAGCTGTCATTGGACACTCAAACCTTCTCCCTGGCCAACCCCTGGTGTCTCGAGCTCACTCCCAAACTTGGGTTACCAGTGTGGTGCAAGGTGTGGCGTCCAGTTCCTCAGCGCCACTGGGCTGGCCCTCCAATCTGCATTTGTAACATCTAAATGATTCTCCATGCACAATAAGGCTGTGTCTGGATTGAGAGGTTGCTGTGGCATTCAGATTCAGCCTTGTTTGCGTACGGTGAACCATACACAATCTTTTGTAGTGCATGGTGCTCTTAACACAATCTGTGAACAAGTCAGAATGGTTAGAACAAGAACTGTATCTACTATTTCAATAGTTTAAACTACAAACATGGAATAGTCATTTTCAAACATTTCTGAACATATTTCATTAACTAGCAGTCCGTTATTTGTTCGTATCACTTGGGGTTGTCTCAAGCAATACACTCACTGAACTGCATCTTTATGTCTGCTTCTTGATTTGATTACTCTGCAGAAAATACGAAAATAAAAAACAGAGCTCACATTCAGAGACCAGAGTCATGGTTGAGTGAGTTAGCCATGCACGGGATGTTCAGTGTTGTTGTGCTGCAGTAGTGAGATCACTAGTGCAGCACAACAGCATGATGACGTAGCTACTGCAGCAAAACAAGGAAATTCCAGTAATGGATTTTCATCGGCAACAGCGTTCCACCATTCGCTATAAAAAGGTTATGCCGTGGCATACCACGCAAAGCTTAGCCAGCAAAATAAAGCTAGTGAGTGATATCCAGACTCCACAGTACACCCTGAACTCTGTCAAAGGTCTTTCATCACAAATGGGTACTATAGGAGAGATTGGGGAACAAAAAAATGGCAGCCTCTCCATATCTCAGATTTACTTTGCATTGGGCTACAGCCAAAGCTTGGTGCTGGTCACCCACCCCAGTATCGCTACCACAAAAGTACAATGGACAATTCTGTCAGTCGGGGCCTGTAGTGAAGTGATGCACTCATCTTCTGAAATTTCCAAAATCTGCGGCAGAAACATATAAATAAATGCTACCCATTCTTCACATTCTGAAGCCTCTGCAAACCCGATTACCCTACTATTCTTATCCCAGGCCATGTTTTCAAGTGTTTCAATGTGCTTCCTTAAAGGCTCATTTTCCCTCACAAATTGAGCGGTAGCATCTACATCACTCAAAACCAGCTGCTGGAACACAGAATGGTCTGTTTGAGGGAATCAACCCTTGTTTCTAGGGCTGACATTTATCCTTTACATACTTCAGAAGGCACCATAACTGATGAAACTGAAATTGCTGCTCAGTTAAATGATTATTTTATTAATGTGTTTAAACCCAAGTATGCAGACTATTCACAAAAAATAACAACTGATATTCCTTTTATCCCAATACCAGAACAGGAAGTCATTGATAGTATTAATTTATTAAAAACTAGTGGGTCACCAGGTCCTGATGACATTCCACCAATATTTGTTAAAAATTGATTGGACCCTTGACATTACTGTTCAATCAGTCTTTGTACACTAGTACTATTGTACCATTATGAAACAAAGCCATAGTTATCCCCCTGCATAAAGGTGACAGTAAAAGCCTAGTAGAAAATTATAGATCTATAAGCCTTATTGCCGTATTCTGTAACTTGTTGGAAAGGATATTAAAAAACAGAATTACCATTCACCTGGAAGAAACAGGACATGTAGACATTTATCAGCATGGTTTTGTTAAAGGTAGATCATGTCAGACTAACCTTCTACACTTTCTGGAACCAGTCAGCGAAGCACTAGATAATGGTTTATCAGTGGATATAATATTCTTAGACTTTTCCAAAGCATTTGACTCTGTATCACATCAAGTGCTTATTAAACAACTTGAGCTCTTAAAAATTCATCCAGTAATTATAAATTGGATAAATGCTTGGATCGGACACAGCAAATCTTGGTTAAAGGTTATCGGTCAAACTGGGGCCCGGTTACTAGTGGGGTTCCCCAGGGCTCAGTACTGGGTCCTATTCTCTTTAATATATTGATGTCCGCTATGAGTCTTCAATCTAATACATGCTGGCTTGCCAAGTTTGCTGATGACTGCAAATTGGGAAGTATAATATCCGATGCAAACTCAGCAATTAATTTACAAAGCAATTTAACTCATCTGGTTGAATGGTCTAAAAGAAACGATTTACTGTTCAATGAATTAAAATGTAAAGTAATGCACTTGGGTAAGAATAACCCTTGTCATACATATTCAATGAATAATATAGATGTTCAGACGACTAATCAGGAAAAAGATCTCGGTGTTACTCTATCTTACTCTATCTTAAGATTTATCCTTTGATGAACACATAACTAATGCTGCAAAAAAGGCAATAAAATATTAAGCTGCATCTTAAGAAATATTAAAAGTAAGGACAAAAATGTTATCATCCCCTTATATGTTGGACCTGTTAGACCTCATTTAGAATATTGTTCCTCTGTAGTTGCACCATATTTAATAAGAAATAAAAAACATATAGAAAGGCTACAACGTAAAGTGACAGAAAAGTTTCTACATTACGAGCAACCGATTATAAAACTAGATTAAAAAGAACAAATCTCTATTCTATGACATATAGAAGATTATGTGGAGAGTTATGTCAGACATATAAAGCTTTCCAAGAAGATGCAATTCTTGAAACAATAGGCCTAGTTAGACATCTATCGTTGGTAAATACTAGATCCCATTCATTAAAATGAAAAGGTACCCAAAATAACACTGTAAGAAGAAACATGTGGTTCACTCAAAGAGTGGTAAACACCTGGAATAAACTTCCTGCCAATATAGTACTTAGTTCTACTCTTGACTATTTTAAAACAAATTTAGATCTATACATGGGTGACACCAAGTTCGAATTCCACCAATGAGAATGGTGGCGAGTCCATTAAGGGTAATCTACCCGCTGAACTCGTACAAAACCTATGAACCTACGTCATTCATGGGGTCACAGCATAACGTTTTTTGCCTTTGTCAGATATAGGTTCACGAGCTAGCGCAAAATAGTATTTACCGTTGGGAGGTTTGCCTCATTTTCAGACTCTACACCTAACTATAGATGGGCTGGGTTGCTTAGGCTGCGCATCCTTTGACTTCAGTTTTAAAAATTCTTGACTGACCACAGTTCCTTTCATCTTCCCCATAATATAAAGCAGCTCCAACAGCTGAACCGTGGGTGTGTATGCAGAAATAATGCAGTTTAACAATAAACATTTGAGCAGGCCCGCCAGCGCAGCAGTAGTGTTACCGGTCGCAACGCTGACGACTTGGATTCAGGAATGAGGCTGAGACGTTGGAAGGCAGCTGGGGAGGAGGATTGAGTGTTTTATGGACCACTCTCCTCCTCCGGGGGAGGGTTGGGGAGCTGCTTGTGTTCGAGTGGCCCTCTGCAGTAGCCAGGGGTCCAAACACCTGGGACTGATTTCATTGGGAGGCATGGCAGACGTATGGCTTGCCATTTCCACATTACTGCATGCCACGCCTCCTTGGAGGGAAAACAGAAAATGGAGGTCCACCTGCTGCACAATGACCACCAGACCCACATCACTAACCCTGCACCGCCAACCGGGCTCCTGCTCTTGTTGTTCCATTCAGTCTCTGTCAGGGGAAAGGGGGCCCCCCCTGGTGGCCCCATCCCTTGGGAGTAAGTCAGGGGGTCTTCGGGAGTGAAGTACGTCCCAGGGCAGGTAGTGAGGCAGAGCTGGTGTGTGTGCATGGGTTGTTGGGGGCCGGACGGACATAGAAGGTAAAAAGCATGGTGAATACAAAATGATAATAATAAAAACAACAACAACAAAAAAAACATTTAAGTGAAGTCGAGAGAGAGAGAGAGAGAGAGAGAGAGAGATATCACAACAGACACATCTGCTCCCATCTGCTGCTAAGCTATGCCCATGTACCTACTCATAGTAGCTATTTTTAGCCTAGTCAGACTTTTAAAAGGGAACATTTTACATTTTTCCAAGGGTAAAAATGCAACCCCCTTAACAAACGGATACCTCCTTAAAATAATTCTGGATCTGCCCACACAGCAGACAGGGGATATGAGTTTATTCAGCTTTAAAATAAGCAGATTTTCTCCCTGGTATCTCCAGGTCAGGTATGTAGTACAGAGTCTACAAGGTATTTATTTGGTATTCAGTAACCAGGTAAGCCCACTGTGACAGGATGCCCCTTTTACAGGGGCAATCTAGAATTAGTTACTGTACATAAATATTACAAGATCAACATACCAGGAATAGCAGTCACACGATCATACTTAATAAGACTGATACAACTTATAAGGGAGACAATATCCAGAGTATTAGTTACAAAACAGTCCAAACACAAGGGACAAAATAATAACAGGATTCTCAGAGCAAGTATCAGGGGCACAAAATATAATGCACAGTAGCCACTAGCTATGATCAACAGACATGGTGAAGTCAAATCAGTTTTTTTAAAATGGGATTGGGAAAGTCACAAACATGATTGGCTGAAACACATCACATGACCGTGCATTAAGTAAGCAATAAGCCACAACAGGGTGTGCATTAAAGAATTCTATAAAATGGGCATAAACAAAACATCCAGTGATGTGATTGGTCAATAGCTGTCCAGACCTGTGCAGTAACTGACCAATACCTGCATGGGTCTGGAAAGTGATTTGCAAGTCTTGGAACTACACTGCTTCTGAATTCTCAGTAACTGTGACAGCTGGGAAAAGCAAAAACAAGATTTGGCTAACAACATGAGTGACTTACTTGGCAGCCAATTTGAGCTCTTTGATGGGGCAAACCAAGCTGTCTGATGTTAGAACCAATTTACCAATGATGATTCGTTTATTCTTAAATATTTATTTAGTTTTGTGTTTCTTATTATTTTGCCATTTTATAGACAGAATAACACACTTCAGGGCTTGCGGTTATTGGGTAATTACTGCAGCTCCCCACCACCATGGTTGTAGGGCACTCAATGTCCAACCCATGAAATTGGTGAGGCATGCAGTAGTACCAACAACTCATGCCCTATAGCACTTTACTTAACGCACACACCAGGGGAGTGAGGCATGGGCTGAAGGCCGAGTGTCTTTATGCCACTGGGAAGTGCATTCAAATACTTTAATGCACACCCTGGTGTGGCCTATTGTGCTTAGAAAATGTCCCCCTGCTCTTATGTATTATGTAAATTTAATATGATTTTTTTTACATAAAATCATTTGTTTAAATACATTGTACAAATTAAGTAGTCTCTGATTTTGTAGTTAATGAGGTTTTGTTGCCTTGGTAATGAGAGCCTGTACCTAACCGTGCATGTCTAACTTTCTAATTCATGGTCATGTAATGTCTCTCAACCAATAAAGTTTCAGGATTATTCCTTGCCATTTTATAAGACGCTTGAATGCATATCTGTTAAGTGTTATTGCTCACTTAGTACATGGCTAGGGCCCAAAAGGGAGCTGAAGTAGCAGTAAATAATATCTGCTGGCAACATGTTGTGCTGGTATCAACTGAGGTTAATCAAGAGATTCTGATAAAGCTTAAACTGAACTAAAGAGCATCCAATTCAGAAAACCTTTTATGATTTAGTGAAGTTACAGGCAAAGGGGAAAAGGCTCAAAATGGATTTTTATGGTATACTTAAGTGGCTTTTCACATTGTGCATATAGAAGACATGCAATCACTAGACCTAAAATATGAAATTTATCTTCAAGTGTGAGGGTCAAGACCATAACTTACAAGTGGCAGAGCCACAAATGAGTTCTGCAAGTTCTGCACTGCTGTCAGTGATAATAAACTACGTATTTCGAGTCATCCCATTGCCTTTTCTATTTATACATAATCAGTTTACAAGTTATTATTTTTAAATCTGCTGTTTGTTGTGAAGAGTTACCTGTTTCTCTTTTATTTGAATTGCTGGCTTTATGACAGGGCTGGGTAAGACCCTGTACCATTTGTTGTACAATGAGAGTTAAAAGCAAGGATCTTTTTTCTGTCTTCTCCTATTCTGTCATTTGCCCATCTCTTGTCTGTCTGATTGCGCAATCACATTTTCCTTGTGGAACCTCAGAACTGGCCACTCTGATGGTTCCACAACTGCCCCTGTTATCTCCCTTCCTTCACTTGCTGTTTCTATTCTTTCTTTCTCCCTTGCTTCTCGGTGGTTAAAAAAATATATATATATATATACACACACATATGAATCTGTATGAAAATATATATATATATATATATATATATATATATATATATATATATATATATATATAATATATACATGAATCTGTATGTGAAACTAGGATCCCTTGGTTTGTACATGTATATAGTATACTGTGGAAATGAATGTAAAAAGCTATTTAGGTTTATCTGGAACACAGGAGGTGCATTTTGACTCCACAAGCTTGTTTGCAGAGCTGTCAGCAGGAAAACCAGCTCTGGCTAGAATGTCTTAATTTGCTGCACCTGTTGAGACGACTGGATGTAATGGTCACTGGAAAGAAATTGACAAAGTTTGGTACATGGTGTGAAAAAAGGAGATATATTTTATTTATTTATTTATTGAGATCTTGGATTAACACCTTTGAGCAGAAAGCTCTTTCATAAGTTTCACATCAAGTATGACACAAACAAGAATACAGATATGTTCCACAGATACCCACACAGCAAGAAACAATTGAACACTGTCTCCAGGCATGCATTCTAACAATAGTTACACAATCTAAGCATGTAGAGAATGCAGAGTCAAAATAAGTAAGCAATAAGACACGACAGGGTGTGCATGGAACAGATTTTACTGCACGGCTAGGGGCGTAATGAGGCACGAGGCCTTGGCCGTGCCTTTAGCTCTCGGCAGTAAAATCTGTTCCATGCACTCACCTGGAGTTTCTTATTGCACTTATAAAATGGGCTCTGTTTTAAAACTTTTACATTTGGGAAAAGCATGTTTATATGTAGAAACAATAGATTTACTTATGTGCATTTATGATCAAATAGTCCTTCCACTCACAACAAATGATGTCACTGATGATGTCATTGTATTGTTGTACCTTCTTCTTCCTGTTTTTTTCTGTTTTTCCCCACATTCAAGATATGGAATGTTTATCATAGAATGTTTACCATGGAATACATGGATTCAAAATTCTGCTCAGTTCCATTGGCAGAATGTTTTTCTGCTAACACTCTGTATGCATAGACAACAAAGGCCTTTGTTACAGCCACAGCCTCAGTTATCTCTCTGTCAGGACAAGAAGAAGAGAGTTACCTGATGAGCAGGTAAAGATAGAAGGGGAATTTTTCACTGTAAGCAAAGAAACAGTTGTAGTGAAAACTATAAACAATACTTATTGTTTCTAATTTGTTCATGTGTGTAAGGAGAGTGTGATAATCAAGGAAACTACCGTGAAATTAATTTGTTTTATATTTTATTTAAGGTAGTTTTATTTTTGGGCCCAGATGAAGTTTTTTTTTACAGTGTAAAGGTAGCAGCCATGTTTGTGGTGGAAGATCAGTTCTGGCTGTAGGGGGCTAACTGAAATGCCTGTGTTCCAAATGTCCATTGATCTGGTTTCCAGACTCTTCACAGTCCTTTTTTTTAGCCATGTGTAAACCATATTTTACACATAAATAACAGCCAATCAGATTCCATGATTTTACCCTGCCATTTTATAAAGTCTAACATTTCACTAGGTAACGGTAATATAACATGAGGATGCTTGTTTAAAAAGGAGAATTGTACAACTAACAACGTAGGCAGATAACTGGATTGTGCCTGAGTCAAAGAAAGAAGGACTTAATGAGAACACGATGCAGAATGTAATAGCCAGGTGAAAACATCTTATGAAAGAGCAATGTTTGGTGAGAGAGAGAGAGAGACAGAGACAGAGAGAGCTTGAGATTTAAATTTAGAGATACCCTCAGATGAAGGACTTTGTTTTGCTTGAACTGCCTGTACAACAGCTATCCTGCACAATTTTAATTTGTTATTTTATTGTTATTGATAATAATAAAATGCTGCTTGTGAATGTTATGACTTCTCCTGTTTTGCCTGTGCTTCCTGACCTATGCCTTGACATAATTTCATTCTGGGACTTGATTTTACTCAGAAAGTTCTATTTCCAGAAATGTAACTGTAACTTTCTTGAGAGCAGCAGATTCACCCACTTAACCAAACCACCCCATGCCACTACATAAATCAGACATAGCATGTGTCTATTAAACATATGCCTCATATTTTTACTAGTGACCTCTGTGACATCACCCACAACTTCATCATTTGTTATATTATGAGGTCACAGACCACTCGTAAAATATCAGGCTTATTTTAACGAGGCCCATACCATATCCCGTTTTTTCCCCCACAGATCTATCACCACTGGTAATTGATGGATTTATTTACTGTATGTATGTATGTATATGTGTGTGTGTGTATATATATATATATATATATATATATATATATATACACACACACACACACACATACTGCTATGTATGCCATAGAAAATTGTCTAGTACGATAAAAAAATTAAATGGGATATGGGGGGAACCTACAGAGCCAGAGACCTGACTGGATGTGCTCCACATGTGCTCCTGCTAGACAGTTTTTATTTCGACTACAAACGTTGTGCAAACGTATCTATTTGCTATGAAAGTTTAATAACTTGCCAACTTCCATCCTAATGAGCACTGCAAGCCAAGATTCAATACGGGCAAACCGAAGGGAGCGACTGGAGAAGGCCTTAAGCAGCAGCAGCAGCCATCAACAGAGCTCTTGTAGCGCTCAGGCACTGGGAAACTAGAGGCCGCGGGTACAGAGCTGATTTAGACCACAGTACTGTAAGCTGTGCGAGCAATGGACTTAAAAACTGAATGCACACTGCAATGTCTGGAAAACCAAGATGCACAACTAGAAACTTTAACCACCATGATAACTGAGGCTCGCAATAGCTAATACTGACTCCTGCTCCACCAAGACTTTAGCAGTGGTAGTCAAACTCACCACAGAGAACACACAGCTGTGCACCAGAATGGAGGCCTTGGAAAATGAAGCATGGTCCTCCCATCTTAGGCTGGTGGGAAGTTGACAACATTCTGCAGTATCTCACAGACTGATTGCGGTATAATGTACAGCTCCCTGAAGACACTGAGGTGCGTCCCTTGACAAAGGCTTATTGATGTGCATCCCTTCACAAAGGCTTGACTGAGTCGTGACGCACAGGGAGCAATGACTAGAACATGGCCATACCAGGCTACACTCAGTTCAAAAAGGATAGAGAGGCGAGGAAGGATGATGGGGGTTGTGCTGTATGTGAGGGAGTGTATCAGGGCAACAGAAAAGCAAGGGAGCCTAGGGGTACAGGATGAGTTGGAAGTGCTATGGGTCACCTTGGAGACAGAGCCAGAGCCACTGTTCACACTGGGGTTATATACAGACCTCCAAAACATGGAGAACATTTGGATAAGGCACTGGGGGAAGCCATCAGCATGATGGCAGAAAAGGGGGAGGTGCTGCCAGTTAGAGACTTCAACCTGCCAGATGTAAAATGGAGCCTCCCAGCCTCGGCTAGAAGCAGGGCCATCCTAGACACCCTGTAGGAGGTGTTTCTCAGGTAACTTGTCAAACAGCCCACCCGGGATGAGGCATTAGTGGACCTGGTGCTCACAAATAGGGACAGTGTTGCAGACATCAAGGTGGGATGCTATCTTGGGACCAACAATCACCATACAGTGTGATTTGACACAGGGGCAGCAGAGACAAACCACACAAGGACAAGGGTCTTGGACTTCAGGAGGGCAGATTTTTTTTCCGTAAAGGTTTTTAACCCTTTGCAACAGACTAGATGGCTACTCAGCCATGTCCCTGGGCACTGTCAACTGTCCCATGCCTCCCCCTCCTGACTGGGGGCTTAGTTCCCCCATGGATTCCCTGCACGGCGGGGCCAGGGAAGGAGAGCCATCCCCTCTGTGAACACATCCAGAACTGGAGCAGCAGGGCGGGTTGCAGTGCCATGGGAAGAGCTTCACAATGCCCTAGTCCTCTCATTTTCATCCATCCATCCTGGGTCTGTGGCTGCACAAAGGACGCATGTGTGTTGATGTGCGTATACATTCCAGAACAATGGCTCCTTCCACTCTCCCCTGAGCTATGTGTGTCTCCTGAGTGTCAGCACTACAACCAGGCCTTCACCTGGTGGCAGCCAAGAGCCGGGATGATCCACCACCCCAGCCTGGGAGAGGACAGCTGCCAGACAGTTGCTCAATCCTCTCTCAGCCCCGGAGACCCAAGCTTGTTCCCAAACCAGGCAGGCTTGGAGGGCAGATTTAAAAAAAAATGGATGAATGTCTCAGAGATGCCCTAGTGGAGGGAGGGGACTGCCAGGGTGGGGTGGAAGTACAATAGGGCAAATTAAAGGATGACATAGTGAAAGCAACAAACCTCTGCACAAATGAAGTGAGCAAACACAGGAAGAAAACCAGACCACTACGATTCTTGAGGGAAGTGGCTGTGAAGGTAAAGGCTATGGGTGGGACGCTGCTCACGAGGTACAGGAGATACAGTTGGAAGGGATATAGGTAGGTACCCAGGAAAAGCTGAGGAAGCAGGAAGGCAGTGAGGGGAGCAAAGACACCTAGAGAGGAAAGGACAGCCAAAGAAGTGGTTAAAGGGGACAAGATCTTTTTCAGACACATACGTGAAAAGAGGCAGACAAGGGAGGGATTGTGAAGATAAGGAGGGTAGGTGGGGAGACCGTGCAGAGAAGGATCAGGGAAAAGCAGATATTCTGAACAGATACTTCTGCTCAGTCTTACAGTGGAGAGAGAGAGGGGATGTAACACACAGAAACAGCAGGATCAGTGTTGGGGGGCACCAGTTCATTCACAGAGGAATGAGTCCTGATAGGACTTGCAAATTTGAACATGAATAAGGCTATGGGGCCCGACTGGGTATATCCAAGGGTGCTGAGGGAGCTCAGAGTGGTACTGGCTGCACCTCTGACAGCCTTATTCTTCAACTCATTGGAAACAGGACACAAGTGGTTCCAGAGGACTGGAGGAGGGCAGATGGCCTGCTTCATAAAAATGACATGCGGGCAACTACAGCCTAGTCAGTCTAATGTCTGTTGTGGGGAACTTAATAGAGACACTATTAAAATAAAGCCTACTGGAGTATCTTGAATTCAGCTGGTTACAAGACCCAAGGCAGCATGGATTCACAGAGGAGAAGCCATGTCAAACGAACCTGATCAATTTTTTCGAATGGATGACAAGGGAAATAGATCAAGGTGGAAATTGGATGTGGCATACTTAGACTTCAGCTAGACCTTCAACACCACATAGGTGGCTTGTAAGGAATCTGGGCAGTTTGTGGGTGGGATTCAATGTGGCAAACTGTGGTTCAAAACTGGTTGATTAATCGGAGACAGAACATGATGGTAAACAGCTCTCACTCAAATGAGAGGAGAATGACCAGAAGTGTACCTTAGGGCATGGAAGCAAGGATAGCTAAAAAGCTGGGGGGGGGGGGAGACATGAATCTACCAAGCCTTTTCCCCCAATGCCTGTGTCATTGGCCATTTTGCAGGGCCTAATAATTTGAGGGGACGGACTCCTTATCCTCCCAGTGGTTGTGCCCTTGCCTCAGGGTTTAGTATTGGGACCAGTTCTCTTCAATGTCTTCATAAATGACATTGCAGAAGAACTGGAAGAGAAGGTATGCCTTTTTGCGGATGACACCACAATCTGCAATAGGGTAGATACTCCAGAGGGGGTGGAGAGAATTTATAGAGACCAGAGAAAACTTGAGGAGTGGTTGAGGGTTTGGCACCTGGGTTTCCATGTGAAAAAGTGTAAAATCTTGCACCTAAGACACAGAAACCCAGAGGTGGTGTATAAAATGGGGGGAGGGGAGGTACTGATGGTCATAAAGCAGAAGAGGGACCTTGGGGTTATGATATCTGATTACCACAAGGTGCTGGGGCAGTGCAACAAGGCAGTAGGCAAGGTCAGTGGGATGCTGGGGTGCACAGGAAGGGGAATCATCAACAGAAGAAAAAAGGTAGGGTTACCACTATATTGATCATTGATGAGACCCCACTGGGAGTACTGTGTCCAGTTCTGGAGACTACATCTCAGGAACGACATAGACAGGGTAGATGGTGTACAGAGGAGGGCAACACAAATGGTGCAGGGCTTGCGTCATAAGCTCTATGAGGAGAGACTGAGGGATCTCAATATGTGCATTCTGGAAGGGAATAAGGAGAAGGAAGACATGACAGAGACCTATAAGTACCTTATGGGGGTGAACAAGGTACAGGGAGGGAGTATTTTTCAGAAAAAAGGTGGTAACAATAATAATAATATGCTTTATTTTTACTGTGCCTTTCTAAAACCAAGGTGCCTTAACAGTAAAATACAAGCAAAAACAGGATGCAATAAACATAAATACAATAAATACAGGGTTTCAGGGATTCAATAAAACAACATCAGGTAATGTGAGGCTTGATGCCACAGGTGGTCCTGAGGCCCGTTTAAATCCCTCAGCGGTCAGCCTTACTGAGCTGACGGGTAGAGAATTCCAAAGTGCTGGGGCCGCGTACATGCATGCATGGGACCCCGAAGATTTTAAGAAAACCCTTGGAATCTCCAGCAACCCCTCATCAGCCGAGCGGAGCGATCGCCTGGGGCAGTAAGACACCAGAAGCTCTTTCAGGTAGTCTGGGTCAAGTCCATGTATGGCTTTATATGTCAGAAGTCTGACTTTAAAGGTGATCCGCCACTCTACTGGCAGCCAGTGTAGCTCGCACAGCACTGGAGAAATATGACAGACTCAAGGAGTACCAGTCAATAACCAGGCTGCAGCATTCTGCACTAGCTGTAAGCAGTGTATATCAACTCCAGGTAGCCCTAGATACAGGGAGTTGCATTAATCAAGGCACAAGGTCACAAAGGCGTCGACCAATGTAGACAGCTCACCGGACGGAACTAGGTGCTTAATCCTGGAGATGTTCCTCAGATGGTAAAAGGATGATTTGATGACTGCCGACACCTGCGATCGCAGTGTCAACCTGTCGTCAAAAATCACCCCCAGGTTTCGCACCTGTTCAGAGGTAGAGAGCCGGGAACCACCAAGAAAAAGTCCCGAAGGTAAACCAGCTCCCATCCCCTCTATCCAGTGACCCAGGTCCACAACTATCACCTCATTCCTTTTTTTGAGTTCAACCTCAGCTACCTCGAATTCATCCAATCCTGGATTTCAGTGAGGTAGTTGTTAAATGTCGAGAGAGCTCTATCCTGGTCAGGTGCGAAAGATAGGCAGAGATAGATATCATCAATATAGCAGTGAAACCTCAGCCCATATCTTCTTACAATGTCTCTGAGGGGCAGCATATACACTGTGATCAACATGGATGACAACACCGAGCCCTGAGATACCTCACATGACAGAGAGACTGGGTCGGAGGAATAAATCCCCAACACCACTCTCTGAGTACTGCCAGTGAGAAAAGATTTAAACCACCTGAGGCCCATACTAGACAGACCACAGATGAACCTCAGGTGTTCGAGAAGAACTCCATGGTCCACAGTGTCAAACGCTGAACAGAGATCGAGAAGAACCAAGATGGAGCAGCTCTTCTGATCTCTCACCATCAGGAGATCACTGAGCACCCGAACCAGTGCAGTCTCAGTACTAAGCCTCTTTTGAAAACCGGATTGGAGTGGTTCATAAATGTCATGGATGGTCAAATGGTTCTCCAGTTGTAGGGCCACCACTTTCTCAATCACCTTCCCCACAAAGGGAAGGTTAGAGATCGGTCTGTAGTTGGCATGGCAGTCTGGGTCCAAAGAAGATTCATTCAGGAGGGGTGTTACCACAGCTTCCTTCAGGGAGCTCGGAAACTCACCCATCTCCAAGGAGCACCAGACTATCCGTGCTAGTACCAGGCCACTAGTATCACAACAACCCTTAATCAGGTAAATTGGGCCTGGATCCAAATTACAGCATATAGGGTGCATACCCTGGACAATCTGCATGACATCAATGAACTCTGGCTGGTCAAAGAAACTCTAGGAGAATTGAGGGACAGTGACCGAGCACTGGTCCATGGCATCTTCCATAGATTGTGCTGGTTGGAGCGCCGCCCTGATGTCAACCACCTTAGTCGCAAACAAACGAGCAAGCTCTTCACACTCCATTTGTGAAAAGGCTCTTCAAACCTGCAGGCAGGCTGGGTTACAGTCTGTCTACAGTACAAAAGAGCTGAGCTGGTCGGCTCTGAGCAGCCGCAATCTTCCCGGACTGGAACTCTGTCTTCTTATGAGTGATTGCGGAGTGATACACTTGGTAATGTTCCATCAATCTAAGGTGGTCGGCATCTAGGTGGGCCCCCACCAACAATGCCTCAATCTTCGTCCTTGTCACCGCATCTCCCTCAAGGTCCCACTGAACCGAGGGGACCGGTGCGAAGAGAGAGAGGATGAACATGGACAGGAGCAATGACATCCAGAGCCAAAGAGATGCCTTGTCATAAGCCCAAACCAAGGCATCTGGGTCACTGCTTGCTCCAGGAAGCTCCAATAGGTCAAGTGCCGCCATCAGGCCTTCAGAGCTTACATCTCGCAAAGGGCGGTACCTGACCATCTCCACAGGGGCAGGCCTACAAGGGGGTGCAGAAACAGAACCCCACAGTATAGTGATCAGACCATCCAACTGGTTCCTCCCCCCAAATCGAAGGCTTCGATCCCCAGGAGGAAGACTGAGTCAAGGGAGTGACCACCTTTATGAGTGGCAGAAGTAACAACTTGTGTAAGGCCCAAAGATGTTATTAATTGGAGGAAGTGCTGTCCAAACTGCGAGAGTTCATCATCGACCCAGGCGCTGAAGTTGCCCAGGACCATCAGCCTGGGTGACTCGAATGCCATGTCGATCACGAAGTCTGCTACTTCTTGCAGGAAACGCCTCTCATCACCTGGTGGACGATAAATGAGGGCGATCCTACAACTTACACCTGCCACTACAGTACACTCGAATGACTCAGCCTCCTCAACTGGTACACTCATGAGGCCCAGTTCAGTCTTGAAACAAACCACAACCCCCCCTCCACGTTGTCCAGTCTCGAGCAGTGAAACACCGAGTACCGGCCAGAATAGCAGCATCTAGTATAGGGCCTGCATTCTCATACAGCCAGGTCTCGATGATGCATGCCAGATCCACTGACCCAACAAGATCTGCAATAACTGCAGTCTTGTTTTTGATGGATCTGGCATTGTACAACACCGCTTGAGTTGGACAGGCTTCGGGCTGCCTGCTCACGAATATTGGTGGTGCCCATGGGTATGGAAACCAGGCATGGCGGACCATGCTCCAGATTCCATTTCGCCCCAGGCGTCTTCTGGGTCTCACTACCAAAGTGTGATGGCCCCACTCATTCGACCTCCATCGCTCATGCTCCCCCGCCCCCGCCGGTCAATACCCAGAGCTCTACAGTGCTGGTAGGCTAAAAACTGCAATGGTGGGGGAAAGAAAGGGCAGAGGGCATGGAGGGTGGAGGACAACTAGCACACAACCGTGGGGGCAGGCCTCCTACACATACTAAAGACCCTAACAACAACAGAACACACCAAGCCCACATAAACAACTAAGAAACCCCCAATTAATTAACTAAGCTAAACTCAAGAAAAAAGAAATAAAAATAAAATAAATAAAATTTCTCCCTCACCCTTACTTGAGGGGAAAAGAGAAGAAAAAAGGCAAAGAAAAAGAAAAAAAAGACAACCCCCAACCAATCGACCACCCTTAAACAATAAACTTAAAATCAATCAATAAATAAAACTTAAAATGCCTCCTATAACTCTAAATACACTAAAATCATGTTAAAAACACAGTGCAAACAAAAGCAGCACAGTCAAAGGTCCAAAGAAGAAGTTTAGAAGGTGCATAACCAGTCACAAATGATCGACAGATTCTTAATGTTGAACAGATTCTTAATAAACGGTAAGAAAAAATCGTATCTTCGGCCCCCTGGATCATCTCACAACCAGGAAACATGAAAACAAAGGGGGCATGCAATGAAACTGGAAGGGGGGATTTAGGAGTGATGTGAGGAAGTACTTCTTCACTGAAAGAGTGGTGGACACCTGGAACAAGCTATCAGCAGAGGTGGTGGGGGCAAAAACAGTGGTGGGCTTTAAGCATGTTTTGGATAGGCACAAATAAATTTTGGTAAGAAACTGGGGGAGGGCTGGGCAGAATGTGTGGGTCAAGCGGTCCTCATCTGCTGACAAATTCTGTGTTTTTTATTGGAGCAAAATGAGGGTGGCACAAAACACTACAAATGCCCCTGGTACTGTCCTACTTAAAACTGTAAGTGCTGAGATGAAAGACACAGTTCTGTTAGCAGCGAGATTGACATATCCACTTACAATAGTCGGCAATGATGTTTAAACTGTATCCCCGAGTTATTTTCTGCCATCAGAAATAAGTGTAAACAGTTTGGCACCATCAAAGCAAAGTTGCGCTCTTTGGGAATTGTGCATTTTCTTTTTGTAGGAATAGTATATTGTGGCAAACAGTTGAAATTCTTAGGTGCCAAGGATGCCGGTCATTACCAAGAGACTGCTACTGAGTTCCACTCTCAACTGGAAGACACGGCTGCACTGACAGGATAGGAGGACTGAGGGAATCTCTTTTTTACTTCTATTTGTCTAGTTTGCCACATGCGGTTCTCAGCCAGTAGCAGCTCTAGCCACAAATGGTTACCAGGGCACAGCTGGGGTACAACAGATGGCAGCCAGGGAACTGATATACTATTACTATGGGGGAAGCTCTTCACCATATGGGGCATCAACTGGGGCACAGCATTTTTTTACCGGGGCACGTGCCCTGGTGTAGAGCCGCCACTGTTCTCAGCTAACGCGGGGACTAAAATTTGCTCTACTTATAGACTCTAGATGACAGCATACCTGTGTGCACTTACTTTTTTCTAACGTTTACATGTGTGTGTGTGTGGTGGGGGGGGCTGAGTTGTATTCTCACTTCATTAAGCATTCTCATTGTCTGAAAGGGTAAAATGGCGGCCTAATGGTGTGGTAAAGGAATGCAAGCAGAGGTGCTATCATTTGCTGGTGTTACTGTATACAAACTGCGGTAACCGTGCTTTTTCCTCCTCAGTTTGTTCTCACTTGAATTAACTACAGCAATAGAAGCTGCTCGATTACATGTGGACCTGCTTTTCCTAGGAATCTGGGACTTTTGTGTAACGTTTACTCAAGTACCACAGTGATCGAGTTATTCAAAAGTTCAACAAGTTTCTTACAATTTTATATTTCCTGACTTATCCTTACTGATGATTGATTAGCATAATCTGATGTGTTAGAACCTACATCTCACTTATTTAAGCGCCAGTTCATGATTTTACAGCAACTAGAGAGTTACGGTTTTCCCTTTTGCAATGACTCCCTTAGCTACCACAGTCATTGTCCTGGCTAGAATTAGTTAATTTACTTCCTTATACTGTATGTTGATATGTACATCCCCCGTAAAGAATGGGGGGCAATGTTTACTTGCTGTAATGCAGTCCTCTGAGATTAATCTCTGTAACACATTTCAAGGCTCTTATGACTGTATATCTTTGTTTCTGCTGGTTCAGTTGAAAACAACATAATTTAAACAAAATAATATGGGATATGATCACAAAAAATATACTGCATTTGGTATAATATTTTAATGTTCTGAACACTCAGCTATTTTATGGCCCTGGTCCAAAAGACTAACATTTCTAATCAGGAAACAGCACGCTACTGGCATTGCTCTACTAAATCTGTGCAATCTTGTTTTCTTTCAAACAGCTATTAATAGCACCATGGGAGCCTCTATATTTATAACTGATGTAAGCCAGTAGAAGTCACACGGCAGGACACAGTAGGTGAGCTAGAAAGAAAAAGAAGGCTATGAATTTGTTTTTATGTAATGTCTCTTATACATGTAACCCCCCTGCAAATGGGGGTTCCCAAAAGACTTCCAGGAGCTTGCTTGAATGCTCCAAGCCTGAATGGTGTTTGGCGTTTAAGCCATTTATCAGTGAGTGTTTTTAGAGCCTCTGGTACTGTCTCTTTAAGAGCTGTCTGCTTGCAGACATAATTAGTTTATATGGGGGACTGTGTGTTTCTGTTTGAGTACCACTCGAACTGCTGCCAATTCACTCCATTTTGCAGTCACTAGGGTACAAAGGAACCTATCTGAAAGATGTAACTGTTTGCCAGAAATCTTTAGAGTAATAATGAAATTACAGTTTGTCTAACCTGCTTTCTTTGCAGTCAGAACTGTGTCTGCCTAGTTCCCCATTCTGGTTTTGAACTGCTGAACTGGACCAATCAGTGTGGGTAAGCTAGCTCTAAAATGGTGCCTTGGCGAATCAGAACTTGGACTCATAATCTGAGCCAGCCACAAGAGGATTGTATGGGCAGTGACTCTGGGAGATGTAGTTTAGACTTCGCGCCTTTTGGACCAACAGCAGCAGTCTATTGTGAGTGACAGCCAATCCAGTCAAGAACTGGGAGGAACTCAAAGGAAGTGCCCGGTTTTGTCTGTTGGAGTTTCAGTTTAGATCTGGCAGTGAAGGGAAAGAAACCCTGTGCTCCTTCAGTGCACAGTTTCAGTCAAAAACGTGTAAGGCCCAGAGTTCCGGTCTGCAGCTTGTGTAACTGCTCGTTAGGACTGAATCCGTCCTGTGAAAGGAATCAAAGGATCTCTGAAGAGTAGAAACCAGGCTCACCCTGTAGAAGACTGGAGAAATTGTTGAATTGCACTCGGTCTGTCAGGAACTGAATCTGCCGTGTGTTCTCCCGGTATTGTGCAGTAATTGTGATCGGATAGAGAAGCAGCCTGCCTGGTATAGTACTTTCTTTTTACCATATAAATGTGTGAAGAGTCTCGTGAGCTCAAGAGTAGCCCTGCTGATGTTGAAGGACCCTATCTTGTTTGGAGGTCGTGAGTACTAATTCAGGGTCGCTCCTGTTGAATTGCCACATTAAATCCAAATGGAATCACTGTACTGCTGACTGTTTAAACTAATTTTTTCTTTTCACTGTGTGGAAGGGCCCCTAACAGCTGCCACGGTTTGACTAGTCACTAGGGCTTGGGTACCCAGGGACAGTAACTGATAGGGATAGGCCTGTGCACAGAGCCATAGTAGATGAGTAGAGTGATAAGCTAATTAACCTGATTTCCCTGTCCTTGTTATATCCCCTAAATAAATCAGAGCTGCTTGTTCAGCAAAGTTATACTGCCTGAGGTATTTGTCTATGTTAAAGTACTGTACTGTGATTGTTGCACTGTATCTTATTTCACAGGAGGTCCCAGTGCCTGAACCAGCCCTGGGGGTAAGTGTATACTGTGAAGGTAATTCTGATATATTGTGTGGGCCACTAGTGGGAAGAAAGGGGGGTTGCGGTGTCCCAGAGGGCTGTGACCAAGTAAGTTTAACTATTGCAAACCCTGACCTCTGGGTGGAGGCACCCGCCATTGGATCCAGGCCCCTCAACCTGTTAGTGGCAAATCAGGCAGGGGTAGTATCCCCTGGGATAGCGCCATCTAGGGGTTACATACACACTGTATCCCAAAGTGCTTTACAAGCCATGGAGCATGGCAGCAGTCATTAAGTATGCAAAGGGACTGAAGGAGTTAAAGGTACAGGAAAGATAAGAGGGTGAGAGACAGAGGAGGTCAAGCACAAGGAAGGTTATACATGTTAACTGGTACTGGTGGGATTCAAACCTGGGTCTCCGGGTTACAGCTCTGTGCTCTACTCCCTTGTCTGAAATTACTAACCAGAGAAGACACACAAAGCCATGTCAGCTTATTTCCAGGTGAGTCCTGGGGGTGGGCTACATGTACCTGTTTTACTGACGAGGAATGTTGGCAAGGACACCGGGAAAATCCCATACTCTTATGATACGAGCCATGGGATCTTTAGCTTCCAGCCCGACAGCCATCAGATACAGGCAGAAGGGACCTCTTTCAGCACTCAGTATTAGCTCAAGTTCCTGGTGTGGGAGCAGAACTCACAACCTTCTGATCTTCCAGGTGCAACCTACCTAACCACTGATACTTAACTAAGCTTTCTCACATTTAAAAGGATGTGGCCAGCTAAGCAGCGGGAGTGTAGTACTTTTAAACTCAAGTTCAGGTCTTAAAATTTTGCACATCTTAAGCACGGCAAAACAAAAGGTATACCACACTAGGTGTGATCTGTGATATTCTTCCATGCTAACACAGTCTGAAGGGAAGTCAATAGACATAGGTTTTGCAGACTGTGATTACTTGCTCGTTCTTGGAGGCTCTCAAGGGTGTGGAAGGCCTTCAGAGAGGTACAAATGTTTTGCCTGCCAGTGGAAAATTGCAACACTTGCACTTTCACCAGTAAAATGATGTCATGTACTTGTGGCTGTAGTTCTACTACTAGTATATAGTTCGCATCCACATTTAGGCAGCCTTAGACTGAGCATGCTCAGCCACCAGAAAACCTGTCAAGCTTGACTTTTTCTACCACCAAGTCATCGTCCTCTGGCTCCACCCACTACTCTCAGAGATCTGCTGGAAACAGGAACCAAGAAAGAACTCTGAGAGGGAGGTTGTGTGGATCACATGAATGTGAACTGAATGCAAGTAGCAGAAAGTTAGTTACGTACTTACTTTAACAGCAGATTTTCAAGAGAATCTCTTTCATCAGGCCACACCTATGGAACGATAGCTGCCAGGAACTAGGACCACATGGAAACTTTTTGTTCTACCTGGCTTGGAGGGGCCTCGACTACGGGTTCAGTGCCACCAACTTACAAGGGCCAGGGACTGAACTCAACAGCAGCAACACCCCAGCCTGATACTACATCCATTGCTCCAAAGAGCTACCCAGGGAAGACTGCCTACTTGAGACCCCCCCCCTAAAAGGAGAAGGTGGGGGGGGGCTCCAGGCCCCAGGTCTCAGTGTCCCAGGACCAGGGTCCACGATGATGCAGAGTCGAATGAGCCATGGCCCCAGAAACCGGAGTCTCATGGAAGACTTCCCAGTGGGCTACCTCAATTGGTACCATTTCTTTCTCTCCTTGAAAGGGTAGAGAAAGAACTTGAGGCCAAGGCCAAGCGGCGCCAAGAACCCGATTGTAATTGGGAACTGGCCCAATCATTCATGCTCTGGAGGACTGCCCTTCCCCCGGAACACAGGACTGCCCATAGTTAGAATCCTTCCCTTGTGGGAAAGTGGACCAAACACGGCCCCCACTGCCACAGCAGCCGCCCCGAAGACTACCTACCGTAATCCTGCAGAGATATCTTGACATAGGCTCAGTAAGGGCTGAGGGAAAAACTGAATGAATTCTTTTTATAAAATCACTAAACAGAAATAAAAATAACAGACTCTAGCTTTAAACAACTAAAAATGAGACAAACTGAAAGTGGCTGTTATATAGATGTGAAGTTCTGAATTCCGAAGGGCGAGTGACATCGTCACTGAAGTGCACGCAATATCGGAAAAGCCTGATGCCACAAGCCACTATTGCAGTGCCTTGCATGCGCAAGGCCTGCCTAGTCACCAGCCCTCCTGAAAGGTTCTGGTTCCCATTGGGTCCTAGTGCCTCCAGCACAGACCCATTAGTGTGAATAAATGGTGAAGATACATTCCTGGAAGATCCAGTGGAGAAATCTCCTCTCTCTTCTCTGAAACAGGCAACATACATCTCAAGAGTATCAGCTAAGGGCCTTATAACAAAGTTAGCTAAACAGGACAGAACCTACCTACCTAACCACTCTCAATAAGTGAAAGTCAATGAAAGAAGGGTCTGGGCATGCCTATTACAGAGGAAAACTGGGGCACTACCTTATTATGGGTGTATTTTTATGCAACAAATATGATGAATCCCAATACAAATTTATGCACAGGTTGTACTGCCCACCCAGCATGGTACACAGGTTTAATCCCACCTTCTTTCCAATTTGCGGCAGATGTAAAGCTGCACTGAGAATATACAAGCACTGTTTCTGGGAGTGTACAACACTGAGACCTTTTTAACTGATGTGGCCCAGGCGATGCTGCTTTTAGGTCACCAATCCAGTGCACCCATCTGTCAATGCTGTTGGGTGTGGAGGACATGGGCGAGGAGGGCTGGTAGCCCTACCTGAGGTGGATCAGAGTGCTTCTCACTCTGGCATGCCAGTGTATCCAGAATACCTGGTTCTCCTGTACAATGCCCACACTCACCTAATGAAAGACCTCGAGTCTCCAAGCCTAGCCCTGGAAAGACTGACCTATATTCTAAGTAATAGTAGTATAAAATCTTATTAAAATTGCATGGACTTGGATAGATGTGTAAACCCTAGGTGGCGCTATCCCAAGGGCTACCACCTCTGCCTGCTTAACTACTAACAGGTTGAGGGGCCTAGGTCCAAGGGCGGGTGCCTCCACCCAGAGGTCAGGGTTTGCAGTAGTTAAACTAACTTGGTCACAGCCCTCTGGGACACTGTAACCCCCTTTCTTCCCACTAGTGGCCCACACAATGCATTAGGAATATCTTCACAATGTACACTTACCCCCAGGACTGGCTCCATCGACTGGACCCCGGGGACACCCTGTAAAACAAGATGATACAGTGCAAAAGCCACAGAACAATACTTTAACATAACCGAATACCTCAGATAGTGTAACTTGCTGAAACAAACAAATCTGATTTATTTAGGGGAATATAACAAGGACAGGGAAATCAGGTTAATTATGTTAAACACATTAATAATCACAGTACTGTGCACATATTCAGAGTCCCAAATTGTCACTGTCACTGGGTACCCAGAATGAGAGGCTAGCCAGGATCGGTTGCAGCTGGTTGGGGTCCTGTGATGGAAAAACTCACTTGCACCCAATTGTAATCCGGAGCCAGATGGCTCAGTTGTGAAGAAATGAAAAAGCAACCATTAGATGACACACTTGCAATTCGACAAACAGATGGCAGGGAGCTACCCTGCTTTGTACTCACAACTCAATGCTGGGAACTGGATGGAAGGCAGATTGTCCAGGATTGCCAGGAGGAGCAGACCCTGTGGACAAGGTCCTTGTGACTGGACCCCACTGCAGTTTAGAGCAAATGGATGTAGTCTGGCTTAAGCTGGGGTTTACTTCCAGCTTCATGCACTCTGTTCACGGTACAGGGGATTTGAAACGCGAGTCCCCACAAGCACTACACCCATTTATATGTAAAAAGGGAAGTACTATACCAGGCAGGCTGCTCCTCTATCCCGATCGCAATAACTGCACAGTACCCGGGAGAACACACAGTAGATTCAGTTTCTGACAGACTGAGCGTGATTCAGCAATTTCTCCAGTCTTCTACAGGGTGAGCCTGGTTTCTTCACTTCTGGTGCTTCTTTCTCCTTACAACTCTGATTCAGTCCACACTGGCACTCACAAACAGCTGCAGGCCGAACTTTGGGGCCCCACAGGAGCTTCCCACGCGAAAACTCAACGGCGCAGGAGCACGGAGCTCCTTCCCTCTCACAGTCACCACTCAACTGATCTTTCCAGTAGACAGAGCGGGCATTTCCTTTGAGTTCCTCCCAGTTCAGTTGGCTGGTTTGGCTGTTTTGGCTGTCACTCACAGTAAACTCCTTGTTGGTGGGAAAAAGGCGTGAAGTCAAAACTACATTTCCAGAGTCACTGCCCTTACAATCCCCTTACAGCAGGCTCCAGAGGAGAGTCCAAGTTCTGATTCAGCAGAGCAGGCTCCATTTTAAAGGATCCCCACCAAGATTGGTCCAATTCAGCAGTTCAGAACCAACATGAGGGAGCCTGCTCTACACTGTCCTTGCTACAAGAAAGCAGGTTAAATCAAACTGCATTTTCATTATTACTCTAACAGGTTACAAGCAAACAATTACATCTTTGAAGAGTGCTCCTTCTGCCCACTTAGCAATGGTAGAAACGGAGCGATTTGGCAGTAGCTCGAGCGGGACTCATGCAGGAAAACACACAGTCCCCCCCATACAAACTAATTATGTCTGCAAGCAGACAGCTCTTAAAGAGACAGTACCAGAGGCTCTAAAAGCACTCATAGATAAACGGCTTAAACACCAAACACCATTTAGGCTTGGAGCATTCAAGCAAGCTCCTGGAAGACTTTTTGGGAACCCTCATTTGCAGGGGGGTTACACCCTTCCTGGCCTGGGAAAGTTTGGCGTCCACATCAAGCAAGTACCCCCATAAGTTACAATACATCCATATACATTTACATCAGTATCACATTAGGCTTATACATGTAATCATTAGTCAATATATCACTTTACCAGGAACACATTTCTGAAACTTTGCTGCACGTCACTCTTTACACAGTATTACACACACATTGTACCATAACTCAGGTTATTACCTCTTGTACATGAAACCTGAAGAGAGGGGGCCCTCCCTATCAGCTACCTTGGGGCTGGATGGGGCAGGGGCACCATACCTAGAGGGCAACACAAGTAACTTGGAGTTAGCACTGATGTTCAGTTTGGGCAAAGAGTTCAAGGACACATACACTCCTTTATGGACAACATTGAGAGGCAAGTCCACCGGCCTCCCAGGGGAATCATAACAGGTGCACCACAGGCTTTACAGCTCTACCAGTCTTTCTAGGGGGAACTGTTACAGTCTCTGCTGTCTGAGCCTCAGTTTCAGCATTGTCCTCACTTGTCAGGGGAGTCTCCATTGGGGTAGAGAGGCAAGAACTTGGGGCACTTTCAGCTCCAGAAGTTACAATCTCTGAGTCCGTAACACTGGGCCCACATGGAGAGCTTTTGGACACCGTGTAGTGGACCATCAGGGCACTCAAAATACTCTTCTTGTTCTGGTGTATCACCAGTCTGTTCCAGTCCATCATTTTCTTCCCTGAAAGCTCAAACAGTTCAGCCATACATAATGATTCCATATCATCTGACTTGATGCTTTGCACTTCACTTTCTGGGAGCACTGGCTCCAGGGACAAAGCTGGGGCTTAGACAGTCCAGAAGGCCCAGCTTCATCTCCAGTATTGACTAGGGATTGCCCAAAACAATTGACTCAGTTCGTAAGAAGGGTAGTATTCAAAGTCACACTCACTTTCCTCTGATATGCACTGACAGTCATGCTCAACTGGGATTTGTGGAGGGAACACTTTAACTCAGCTTCTGTAGGTGCAGACTTTCTTAATTTTTTCTTAGCAGCAGCTCTAGTCACTGGTCCAGAGGGGGCATTTTCTGGGGGTTCAGATTCAATCAAGATTTGTCCAATGGGCAGTAACTGATTTCTATGCATTGTTTTAACATCTTTTGAATTATTCTCAGGCCTTACTTTGTACACAGGCAGATCATCTAGTTTGCTCACTACAACGTGAGGGAGATGGTGCCATCTGTCAGCAATCGTGTGTTTGCCATGCAGTCCCAGATTTCTTAGCAATACCCGATCTCCTTCCTGGAGTTCCTGTGCTTTCACCTTTTTATCATGCCTTTCTTTGTTGGCCAGATTTCTTTTGGCAGCCATGGTTTGAGCCAGTTGGTACGCATGATTTAGCTGGGCCTTTAACTTTTGCACATACTGTAAATAGTTGTCAGCTCAAACCCCATCAGGAGAGACCCCAAAGCACACATCTACCGGCAGTCGAGCTTCTCTTCCAAACATCAGGCGGTAGGGGGAGAACCCAGTGGCATCACCTTTGGTGCAGCTGTAGGCATGTACCAGGGTGCTAATTTGTTGGCTCCATCTAGGCTTGTCCTTTGGGTGCAGGGTGCCTAGCATATCTAACAAAGTGTGGTTGAAACGTTCAGGCTGTGGGTCCCCTGGGGTGGTAAGGTGGTTCTGGACTTTCAGACTCCTCTACAGGAAAGCAACTCTTTGATCAGATGACTCAAAGTCTCTCCTTGATCAGAATGGATTCTTTGTGGAGCCCCATAGTGAACAAAAAGTTTTCACAAGTACTTTTGCCACAGTGGATGCCTTCTGGTCCTTGGTGGGAAAGCTTGGGTGTATCTCGTAAAATGGGCCGTGACCACCAGCACATTACTAATATTTCTTTGATCTGACTCCAAACTCAGAAAATCAATACAGACCAGCTCCATGGGTGCACAGGTGGTGATGTTAACAAGGGGCAGCCCTCTGGGGCAAAGTTTTCCTCTGTAGCTTAGCGACCTGAGTTCAATGTGTTGCTCCCATCAGCCCCCACCTTAGCCAATAGAATCTGGATCTCGCCAAGTCAAGTGTTCTGTCTATACCAAGGTGCCCCATGTGGTTATGTAAGGACCTCAGTACTGAATTCAAAGGCAGTGGGCAGCACTAGTTGTCGTTTGTCTACTTGCCCCTCTGTCTATACTGTTTCTCTGTATAACAGTCTATTGATCAGTTTCAATTTAGGACCTTCTTTGTATAACAATGCAGTTCTCAAATCAGTGGAACGTAATTTGGACACATCTTTCCTGCATATAGGGTTTCTAAAGCTGATTTAATCATGGGATCTCCGAGGATTGAGCCTGCGAATACTGTCATTGTCCAGCTGAGGCAGTGCACCAATGTCTATTGCAGAAAAGTGGCAATACAGCAGGTATGCAATTCTCAGAGGGTCCCAAACAATCCACCATACAGTCCACTGTGTCCGTGGACATTTGTTCCTCCCGTCAAACTTCAGGCAGAGTGCTCTAATATCAGGTTCTGACAGTCTGACCCAGTCATTCTGGGAAAGACCTCCAGGAGAGCATCAGCATCTATGTGGATCAGGCCTGCTCTGTATTCAACTGCACAGTCATAGGTAGATAAGGCAGAGAGCTACCTGTGGCCAGTGGCATCCAACTTAGCTGAAGTCTGCACATAGGTCAAAGGATTATTGTCAGTCTTTACTAGTATCTTAGCCCCATACAAGTACTCATGGAATTGATCAACAATAGCCCACTTCAAAGCTAGGAACTCTAACTTGTGTACAGGATAGTTCTTTTCGGATGGGGTCAGGCTTCTGCTGGCAAAGGCCACTGGTCTCAGGCCATTTTCGTGCTCTTGGTACAACACAGCCCCAACCCTTCAGTGTGCAGGACATAAGGTTTTGTTGGATCAGCATAGCTCTGCACTGACGTGGGTAGTTGATATATGATCTCATGAAAAGCAGTCTCGCAATCAGGAGTCCAGCGGGCTCAAATATTTACTTGGACAAAATACACTCTTTCAGTCTCGAGGAACACTGACTTTTGTAATTTTTGTGGGTTGGGGATACCCTTGAGTAAGGTTAAGTAAAGGCGGATCACTTTGAATAGTCCTTGATGAAACACGATAATAACCACAGAATCCCAGGAATCTTTGCAGTTCTTTTAGATTTTTGGGCTGTGGCCAGGTGGTCAAGGCCTTGACTTTACTTGGGTCAGTCTCTATTCCTTCAGTGGATACTATGTGTCCCACATACTTTACTGATGTTTGAAAGAATTGACACTTATTAATGGACAGTTTAAGGCCAAAGTCTTCCAGTCGGTCCAACACCTTGAATAATCTGCTCTCATGTTCTTCCAGTGAGCTGCCAAACACAATAATATCATCTAGGTATACCAGGCACTCTAATAAGTTCATGTCCCCCACTGCATGCTCCATCAGTCACTGAAAGGTGGCTGGGGCACCTGAAATCCCTTGAGGCATCCTCAGGAATTCATAGAAGCCAAGCGGACAGATAAAGGCTGTCTTCTCACGGTCTTCTGGGGCCATCGGGATCTGGTAGTACCCACTGCGAAGATCCAACGCAGAGAACCACTTGCTACCATTCAGGCAGTCCAAAGCATCTTGAATGCAGGGCATTGCATACTGATCAGGGATAGTCCGCCGGTTTAAAGTGCGATAATCCATGCACATCCTTACTGTCCCATTCTTTTTTCTCACTACCACAATGGGGGAAGCATAGGGGCTTCTGGATTCTTTTATTACACCAGCAGCTAGCATCTCTTGCAGATGCCGTCTCACATCATCTATGTCTGCAGGGGTCAGGCGTCGAGACCTCTCACGAAATGGCCTTTCGTCATGCAGCCGGATGTGGTGCTCAGCTCCTTGCACACATCCTACATCCCATTCTTTTAAAGAAAACACCTGGTCTCTCTGGGCAAGCTTCTCACTGATCCTCACTTTCCATTCAGCTGGCAACGGGGAGTCACCGAAATCAAACAAGTCAGGCGTTATTCTGTCATTCTTTCCCGAACTCTTGCTACTGGGTAGCACTGCAGTGTCTGCACAATACACATTAGCCAGGGTGCAACCTCTGTTTACTCAGATCTCTCTATCAGACACATTATGAACGTGAACCATTACCCTTCTGGCATAAGCATGGGCTCTAGCAGGCAAAATACTAGGCTTGACCAGCAGTCCTTCCGGCAATTTTCCATCGCCTGGTGCATCCAACATTAATATTTTATTTTTGACATCCTTTTGACACGGACCTCTCCCCATAAAGTACACTGGGCATTTGGTGCCAGGATCAGAGACTCAGGATCCTTCTTCCAGACAATTCCCACCGTTCCTCTGGTTCTGCTTTTCAGCATCTCTCTGTGCTTCATAGGCCTTTTGATCAAGCGCGAATTCTTAAAGCTCTACTAGTCCTTGACCCTGTTTTCATAACATAACTGTGCCAGCCGTCCAAACATATGTGCATTGGTCCCAATCAGTAAAGGAACCCCATCATACAGTCCAGTAGGGGGACACACTAAGGCCAAGGTCTCTACTTGCTCTGCCACCCCAGCCATGGAGGTGGGAAAAGACAGCCAAATTCGGATATATCCAGAGTAGGGGTAGGCCTTCTCACTTAACCCCCAGACATGCAGCCCCTCCAACGGTTGTAAGGGTACATCAGACAAGTGCTTCTGATACCAGTCTTGGAACATAATAGTCACTTGGGAGCCACTGTCTAATACAGCTCTTGTAGACACCCCATTCACCTTTACAGTGGTCTCCATGGAGGGACCCACTATTCGGGACCAGTCTGGAGAGGCGGTAGCAGGGGCCTGGGCAACTGACCTTACCACAAAGGGACGTGAGTTAGCATGTTTTGGATCCTCACTGTGATCATTCTGTGGACCTCTCAATGACAGATTTGTCCTCCAAAGCTCTCCTTGTAGCCTGTATACAACTTTGTCTGTGTCTTTTGGGGACCTGCATTCTCTCTTCATGTGCCCATCCTTCCCACAATTATAGCAAAATGTACCTTCCAGGGATTGAGCTGGCCGAGGCATCACACTGGGAGCTGGGGCAGGGGTACTTCCAACAGAAACCCTTGGTGCCATCTCTGTCTGCGGCGTGATAAGCATTTGGAGACATCTTGTCAATTTCCCACTTCCATGGTCAAGGCATCGAGTTTTGAGCTGTTGTCAGCAGGAGATGCATGGGTGGGTACCCCACCCCCAAAGCAGATGCGGTCGGATCAGGGTCGGGCCTGTACTTGCAGGAGCGGCTTCATAAAAAGACTGTTTTTATTTCCCTGAACTCTCAGCAGTTCACCCCATGGTGGGACATCTGTAACTGCCCTTGTCTGACTAGGCCCCTTGGCTAACAAGAGGACCTCGGATTGAGTCATGAGATTTCTATGATTCCGGGCCATCAGCATCTGACCCTTCACCTGGAGCAGGGGAGATAGCAGCTACAACTGCGCAGGCTTCTGACAAACCTTCCCCCTCCTCAACTTCCCGTACCTCCCTCATCAACACATGGAAAGGCAAGGGACTGGATTTCCTTTGATGTAGTTGCAATTTGAGTAACACCCAGCTGGAGTGCTGGGCAGAGCTGAGTATATGATCCAGCCTTACCTGGTCCACTTCACTAGAGGTCCAGCCCCCTTTCCAAAAAATGGCCTGTAAGATCCCCTCTAATCGATCCATATAGGCAGATAACAATTCCCCCTGCTGTTGTCTAACATCCTTAAGCTTCCATTTCAAGGCCTCCACACTAGCGGTGCCCCCAAACACATTTTCAAGGGCAATTAGGTGCTCTTGGGCTTTGGCGTCAGGGTCAGAGACCCTCAGGGAGCGAAAAGTACATTGGGCGGGTCCCTGGAGGCTCCCCACCAGGCGAGCCCTTTTTTCTGCCTCGGAGCATTGCCAATCTTGTACCGCAAGGGTGGCAGAGTCTATCCAGGTCTCCAGATCGACCTCCCCATTAGAAGTAGGGTGGATGCCAGAGAATACTTTGAGCTTGCGGTAAGAGTCCAACTGGATCGGGGGAACTATGACAGGGAAGGGGGCTACTGAAGAGCTCTGGTTGGGAATTGGGGATGTACCTGGGGAATGCAGGGCAAGTGGTCACCTGAAAGGTCTAACACCTTTACCAGTTCCTGAGCAGTGTGCCCTTCAGAGGTTAGCAGTTCGAGTAATTTCTCTTTGAACCCATCTATACTAGGAGACCCACCCGGGGTGGCTGGACCACTATGTAAATGAATGACCCTCCATCCCATCTGGGCACCTCCGGGCATCATGACAGGGGGTACCCTCTCTGGGTCCACTGGGGAGTTACATGAGATCAGTACTACCATAGTCTGCTCAAATAAGTCAGTACCTCGTCCCCTTACTTCAACCTTGCCCATGCCCTTAATTTGTTCCACAGCGGATACAATGTCTGCATCACTGGTCCTTAAGGGGATATCCAGCAACAGAATAGCCTTTTGGGGATCTATCCCCTCAGTTTCGCTCCACCTCACATTTTGCGCACCATCAACGTATGGGGGTCAATTTTTAACCTGGGCGTGGTACTCCCTTCCATTTTTTCCCTTAAATTAAACATATCGAGGTATTTTCCCTTACTTGGCCACTAGAGGACGCTAATCCCAGTGGTGCCTCCAAGATGTAACCTCTAGGTGGTGCTATCCCAAGGGCTACCACCCCTGCCTGCTTAACTACTAACAGGTTGAGGAGCCTAGGTCCAAGGGCGGGTGCCTCCACCCAGAGGTCAGGGTTTGCAGTAGTTAAACTAACTTGGTCACAGCCCTCTGGGGCACTGTAACCCCCTTTCTTCCCACTAGTGGCCCACACAATGCATTAGGAATATCTTCACAATGTACACTTACCCCCAGGACTGGCTCCATCGACTGGACCCCGGGGACACCCTGTAAAACAAAATGATACAATGCAAAAGCCACAGAACAATACTTTAACATAAGCAATACGTCAGACAGTGTAACTTTGCTGAAACAAACAAATCTGATTTATTTAGAGGGATATAACAAGGATGAGAAATCAGGTTAATTAGGTTAAACACATTAATAATCACAGTATTGTGCACATATTCAGAGTCCCAAATTGTCACTGTCACTGGGTACCCAGGATGGGGGGCTAGCCAGGATCAGTTGCAGCTGGTTGGGGCCCTGTGATGGAAAAAACACTTGCACAATACCCAATTGTAATCCGGAGCCGGATGGCTCAGTTCGTGAAGAAATGAAAAAAGCAACCATTAGATGACACACTTGCAATTCGACAAACAGATGGCAGGGAGCTACCCTGCTTTGTACTCACAACTCAATGCTGGGAACTGGATGGAAGGCAGACTGTCCTGGATTGCCAGGAGGAGCAGACCCTGTGGACAAGGTCCTTGTGACTGGACCCCACTGCAGTTTAAAGCAAATGGATGTAGTCTGGCTTAAGCTGGGGTTTACTTCCAGCTTTATGCACTCTGTTCACTGTACAAGGAATTTGAAACGTGATTCCCCACAAGCACTACACTCATTTGTATGTAAAAAGGGAAGTACTATACCAGGCAGGCTGCTTCTCTATCCCTATCGCAATAACTGCACAGTACCCGGGAGAACACACAGCAGATTCAGTTCCTGACAGACCGAGTGCGATTCAGCAATTTCTCCAGTCTTCTACAGGGTGAGCCTGGTTTCCTCACTTCTGGTGCTTCTTTCTCCTTACAACTCTGATTCAGTCCACACTGGCACTCACAAACGGTTGCAGGCCGAACTTTGGGGCCCCACAGGAGCTTCCCGCGCAAAAACTCAACGGCGCACGAGCACGGAGCTCCTTCCCTCCTCACAGTCACCACTCAACTGATCTCTCCAGTGGACGGAGCCGGGCATTTCCATTGAGTTCCTCCTAGTTTAGTTGGCTGTTTTGGCTGTTTTGGCTGTCACTCACAGTAAACTCCCCCTGTTGGTGGGAAAAAGGCCCCGAAGTCAAAACTACATTTCCCAGAGTCACTGCCCTTACAATCCCCTTACAGCAGGCTCCAGAGGAGAGTCCAAGTTCTGATTCGCCCAGAGCAGGCTCCATTTTACAGGATCCCCACCATGATTGGTCCAATTCAGCAGTTCAGAACCAACATGAGGGAGCTTGCTCTGCACTGTCCTTGCTACAAGAAAGCAGGTTAAATCAAACTGCATTTTCATTATTACTCTAACAGGTTACAAGCAAACAATTACATCTTTGAAGAGTGCTCCTTCTGCCCACTTAGCGATGGTAGAAACGGAGTGATTTGGCAGTAGCTCGAGCGGGACTCAAGCAGGAAAACACACAGTCCCCCCATACAAACTAATTACGTCTGCAAGCAGACAGCTCTTAAAGAGACAGTACCAGAGGCTCTAAAAGCACTCACAGATAAATGGCTTAAACGCCAAACACCATTCAGGCTTGGAGCATTCAAGCAAGCTCCTGGAAGACTTTTTGGGAACCCCCATTTGCAGGGGGTTACAGATGTTACATGCTCCATTGAGTGGATGCTCATTTCAAAGGAGGCCCATTGTTATTATAAATAGTTGCACATACATTAATACATAGTAGAGAGAAAAAAAAACACAATGTTCAAATACACAATATAAAGACTCTACAATAATCACAATCAACGCAATACATAACAGCTTTCAATATAATGAGAAACACAATCTGCCATACATACAAATTCTGCCCACCTGAAGACAAACACTGTACATTAAACAATAGTTTTAAAAATAGTCCCTCACGTAAGTCCACCGATGCAACAAACAGAGGGGGCATCTGACTTAGTTTTGTACCACTGCTTTATGCAACTTAATTTAATTGATTGATTGATTTGATGCAGGATAATAAGTATTGAGTTCCACATTAGTGGCTCCCTGTGCCAGATGGCAAATTTCCCCATATTTGAGATACATCTGGGAACAATATATTCCAAACCAGATGCTGACCTCGAATTCGATTTTATTTCCCTAATAGAAAACGAAGCTAACAAGTACTGTGGTCATTTTTGTCTATATACTTTGTGCATAAAACTAAGGAGGTGCCAATCTCTCCTATCGTTTAATTTTAGCCACTGTATAGATCTATACAGCTTACAATGATGGGTCTCTCTGGGTACTTCAAGTATAAATCACGCCATCCTGTTATATATAATGTTCAATCCAGCAAGTACTCTCCCCGATGCCCCTGCATAAAAAACGTCCCTGTGGTCCAGAACTGGGAGTAGCATACTATTAGCCACCCTCAGTCTGATCTCCGGGGACAAATACTGCCTGAGTTTATACAATAATCCCAATTTATTACCCACATTTTTAATCAGGGCCTCAATATGAGGTCTCCAATTTAATTTTTCGTATAACATTACCCCAAGATATTTATATCTATATCTATCTACCTGCTGGATAGCTATACCGTCCAGGGATTTTATTTAAGAATTATTTAAATCATTTATAGTTTTTGTAAACAGAATCCAATTAGTTTTCTTTACATTCAGACACAGGCTATGATCCAAAAGAAAAACCTGCAAACTATTAAAGGCTATTTGAAGTTTAGTTTGAATACTTTTTGGGGCCTTCCCCTCAATGTATACAACTGTGTCATCTGCGTATACATGATAGTGTGTTCCTTGATCGTTAAATTCTAAGTTGAGTTACTCTCACTGCCTCCCAAAAATGTGGAATTCCCCCCCCCCCAAAATCCGGCACTCATCCTCCGCCTACTCCATCAGCTCTGCCCTCAATAATTACCTTGCACCTAGCTGCTCGTGCCATGTCCCTCCGTAATTCCTTCTCTAAGACCTAGACAGACCCTACCCCACTACAGTCACCTTCATTTTACCCTGTGCACACCCACATCCCTTCTCCCTTCCCCATCTGCTCCCTTTATTGACCTCCCTTGATCTCTCACAGAATGTAAAGGACCCTGAATGCTCTCCATGGGTCACTCCAACCCCAAGGGCTTGTATCTCTCATCTACTTTTTCATCCACCATCTTTAAGGGGTCTCTCTGGGATGTGTTTCCTCTTCTCTCTGGTCCCCAGTCCCTTGCAGGGTTACCTGAATCCTGAAGGGTCTCCAGGGCATGACTCTTCCCCCACCTCACCCTCCCTCCCTTCCCCTTTTCTTTCATGTAAGCACTTGTTTATTTATTAACTCAGCACTTATTATTGTCCCTCTTTCAAAATGTTATGTGCAACACTGTTGTAACACTGTTTGTAACACCTGCCTTACAACTGTATGTTAATGTTGATCTGTAATCTTGAATGTATAATGTCTCATTCCAGCTGTACATTCTTCCCCCAAGCTCCATCAGGAGACGAGCGACTTCTTGTTCAGTGTGCCTTCCTGGTGAAACATTTCAATAAATAAATACGTTATTAATGTAAATATTGAAGAGAAAAGGGCCCAATATTGACCCTTGGGAACTCCTGTTTTGATTTTGATTCATTCTGATCTAAAAGGACCTACTTCTACTAATTGTTCCCTGTCTAGCAGATATGATGCAAACCAAGTCAACTCTTTCTCCCGCACCTCAATAACATGGAGTTTGGACAGGAGAATGCTGTGGTGCAATGTATCAAATGCCTTAGATAAATCTACAAATAGCGCACCCACAGACATTCTCCTGTCCAGACTACCCTGAATATCGCTCACTACTTTTGCCAAAGCAGTTTGTGTACTGTGAAAAGAGCTAAACCCTGATTGATAAGGATTTATTGACCTATTTTCCTCCAAGAAATATGTTAACTGAGTGGCCACCAAGATCTCAAATACTTTAGAAATGATATACAGTAGAGAAATGGGACATCAATTATTAATATCATTCTGAGATCCACCCTTATGAATAGGCAGTATTTCAGCTATCTTCCAGTCCACAGGAAATTCACCCATGGCTAAGGAAAAATTAAACAAATAAATCAAGGGGGTGGGAAAAAAAGGGGGCAGCATACCTCAATAATCTAGTGTCTATATTATCCAAACCCATGGTCTTTTTTTACATCTAATTTTAAGAGAGCTTTCCTTGCTTCATGTACCTCAATATTTTTAAATTTGAATGCCTGCTTTGCAGTCCTATTTAAATAGATATTCTTTTTTTTTGCAACTCAGACACTGGGTCACTGTTAACCAAGTTATTATCTAAAGTCTTTGTGCCTACCTCAAAGAAAAATGTATTGAATTCATTTACCACCAAATGACTTAATGGAACCAGATCACCCATTATATCTACTTTATTAATTGTCTCCTTACTTGATTTACCCATTAATTTAGTCATCATGCTCCAGAAAAGTCTGGGATTTTGATCCAAAAAGGATCCGTAAAAGGTTTGTTTAGTTTTCCTGATTAGCCTGAGATATTTGTCTATAGAGATCCCGGTCAGAATTGGTACCAGAAACTTTGGCTTTATGCCAACTAGTATCTCTCTCTTTTTTCTAGTTTATGTAAAATGGCATTATACCACTTACAATTATTAGCCTTTACTTTCCTTGTTTGCAATGGGGCATGTTTCTTGCAGATTTCTATGAATTCTCCTGGAAACATCTCCATGCATCTGAAGTTGTTGTATTAGTTCTAATTTGTCCCAATCTGCTGTCTCAATGTCCACCATGACGTGTACATAATTAAAGTTCTTCAATTTCTCCATTGTACTGTCTGGGCCTGCTGGACTGATCTGAAATGTTTATGAGAGCAAATATAACCTGGTGATCCGAAAAGCATCAGGTAAGACACCACTATAGGAATATTCAATGGCCGATTTGTAAAAATAAGATCTAATAGAGAAGAATTTTGTACATTTTACAATTAATCCTGGTGGATCAGACAGCAGTTGAGACAACTGGAGATATTCTTGGAACTCAATTAGGCTATTAGTAGGTGCCATTTGAAACCAGTTAACATTAAAGTCACCAGCAATAAA
Organism: Neoceratodus forsteri; assembly: GCA_016271365.2. Classification (NCBI taxonomy): domain Eukaryota; kingdom Metazoa; phylum Chordata; order Ceratodontiformes; family Ceratodontidae; genus Neoceratodus; species Neoceratodus forsteri. Next base: position 1,319,886,969 of record CM057455.1, on the reverse strand, counting down.
TAACTCATGAGTTTGCTTAAATCATCCCCAAAAATCTTGAAGGCTTAAAACAATACTATTCTCTAATCTTGGGGGGGGGGTTTGTACACCCCAGTAATTATTTATTTATTTTATTTATTTAGTTTTTGTTGACCGTGTAAGTGCACTAGACAAATCCTGCCTATTTTCAGGCACGACCCGGGGGATGGGGATACAGATGAATGCCAACTGACCTTGAACCAGATTAAGCTGTTGGTGGTATTTTTAGTGAATGAGGGAAATTTGGCCAGGACACCGGAGGAAAATCCCCTACTCTTTTCGATAGGTGCCATGGGATCTTTAACATCCACCTGAACTACCACCAATCCAGGCAGATGGGACCTCGGTTTAACGTTTCATCCGAAAGACGGAAATTAGTAGAGGTTTAATGTATGGTAGCCATACCTCAACAAACACTGCCTCCAAACCCCTATCCAATGAATCACAATTAATTTCCCCTGGCATCAAAAAATGAATTAACATACATCAAGCGCCCTCCACCTTTTTATTTCTATCCTTCCTATAAGATTGCTATCCATCTATTTGCAAACTTACATCCGAAACTCTGTTGTTAAGCCAGGTTTCTGAAATAATAATGATATCAGTATTGTATTTCCCTATCCAATCCTTAATTAGATCCAATTTGTTACAAATACTGCAGGCATTAAAATGGACAATATTTAAAGCATCTACTCTAAATATTTCTGCGTTTAGCTTAATAGAATTAATTGGGCCAGGATTAGGGTGGATGTCCCCCGTTTTGCAAGAGTGTCATAATTAATATGAATTTGAATACACAGCAGGTTCTCTTTTTCAGCCTGAGTTGGGGCAGTCTACATAATGCAGAATTAATGAGTAGTAAATACCTTACATTCCAAGAATACCCCCCCCCCCCCAAAAAAAATACACAGATTTCACCAAATCCCTAAATAAGAAGGAAGGTATTAAATCTTCCTGAAAACCTCCAAAACTGGGTAAAAATGTTAGGCTTTAGAGGGCCTGTGCTTCCAGGAATAGACCCATCAAACCTTCCCAGCTTACATTATTTGCAGCAGTATCCATATGACCATACACGTGACTATATAAAAAATAAAATGTTACAATTAGCCAGTAGTACCTCATGTTGCAGATGTAGAGAAAGCTCTTCCTGTCAGATGCAAAGTGCAATTACAATTACTACCCTCTCTTAAAAAGAGGAGAGCCCCACAGATAAAGACCTCTACTGTGTTTCAGAACCAACAGAGCAAGACACTCAATTCTAAATCTCAAAGTCCCCCTAAACAATGTTATCTATTCATTAATTAATTATCTAAAGTACTTTTAACAACCCCCAATCTTACCACAGTGTCTTGCTCTGATGGAAAGGAGCAGCAGAGGGCATTTTTCAAGTCCAGTTTCTCCACGGAGTGGTGCAGCCACTCATGCTCATGCCCCATGCTCGCAATGTGTGGCAAGTGTTTAAATTTTAAAGGGACTGAGGTCCCCGCCTCTTGAGGCAACCCCTTAGAATTCAATTGGTTTACACGAGCCCCTCACAGTTGTGGTTAATCTGAATGCCTCAGGCACTAACAGGCGCAGCAATGATGGATTTTATAGTGTCTTGTGCAGGCAGTAGGGTATAGCAGCAGTACACTCAGCAGGCAGCACGTTTATTATTAGGCAGTCATTGGTAAATAAATGTCCCGTAAGAAAAACTGTACTTTACAATGTAGCAGCTGCAGTAAAACAACAACAAGCAGGTCAGCGTAGCTATCGCATTTCAGCAAGCAGCAAAACTGGAGCCAGGCATAAGAGACACAGCTGCAGAATGTAGCAATTCTGATGTTAACACTGCCCAGTATTGTGAGGCTAGATGGAAATGCTCACTTTAGTGAGAGAGAAAAAAGTTGTTCCTCAGGGGCTGGTGTAAATACATTAACTCCCTGCCCCCTGATGAGGTGGTAGTCCTGCATAGTGACCTCCTATAAGCACCTGCAGGTCTGGGAAGGTAGCTATGAATGCTCCTGTAATGGTTAGCTTCTGTAACTCAGATGTTTGTTTGTTTTATTGTTTATAACAATAATCACCACTCTTCATTACCTTACGTCACAAATGGACAGTATACTACAATAATATTTGTAGATTTGCCCTATCCTGTAATCGTATCACCCATCACTGCTCCCTATACAGCAAACTAGGATGGCCTTCCCCATAGCCCTACTTAACTCCTCTCTAGGTTAGTTGGTACATAACATTACCTCCACTCAGAAACCAAACTCCTTGGCCTCCCTCTTGGTACCTTGGTCACACCACTATGCCCTTGGGTCCTCTGATACTGAGCAATTAGCAATTTCTAGATCTCACACCAAATATGGCTCCATGGCCTTTTCCACAGTCGCCACTACTCAGTGGAATAGTTTTCCAGCAACCCTACTCTCCTGCCAAAAACCTAGAGCCTTCAAAAGACAGCTACATTACCCTCTTGACTGAACGTATGTGCTTGTCCCTAGCCAGCTACCCTCGTCCTTACCTTTCCCCTCTCTTTCCTCTTGCTACCTTATTTATTTACACCTCTCCTCCTCCTCCAGTTTTGTACTTATTGTCTTCCCTTAAATTGATACCTACTGCTCTTTCCCGAACACTGTATAATTAATTTCTTTGCCAGTCACATGTATAATCACTTTTTATCTAATTAATATTTCACTGCTTGTATTGTACTGCCTTATTTATAATCAATTTCATTGCCAGTCATTGTATAATCACTTTTCAAGAATCATAGAATCATAGAAATCTGATGGCAGAAAAGGACCCCACTGGCCATTGAGTCTACTTCCTCCCCCATTCATCGCTTATACCACGGGCCCTCCCCTTCCCCTCACTTACCAGCCCCATATGTCTGTCCCATGCCCTCTTGAATTCCTCCAACATTTCAGCCCCCACCACCTCCTCTGGTAGTTTATTCCAGGCCTCCACCACCCTCTCCATGAAGAAACGCCCCCTCACATTGCCTCTATATCGTCCTCCTTCTAATCTTAGACTATGCCCTCTAGATTTAGCCCCCTTTCTTTTAAATAAGCTCCCTTCCTTCACCTTACTGATCCCCTTCACGTACTTAAATGTTTCAATCATGTCTCTCTCTCTCTAGTCTTCAATAGTACAGATTCAATTCCTCCACCTCTGCTCATATGGCTTCCCTGCATACCGTGCAACCATCTCGTCTCTTCTCTGAACCCTCTCTATCCAATCTATGTTCTTGCATAGATGTGGTCTCCAGAACTGGACCCCATACTCCAGGTGCGGCCTCACCATGGCTTTATAAAGAGGCATCAGTACCTCCCTCCTTCTACTGGTTATGCCCCTCCCAATGCATGCCAACATTCCATTTGCCTTCCCAACCGCTTTACTGCATTGGTTACCTACCTTAAGGTTGCCTGATATTATAATCCCCAGATCCCTCTCCTGCTCCATTGTTTTGATTACCTCCCCCCCTAGACTGCAAGTGGCTTGTGGGTTTTTACACCCCATGTGCATCACAGCACACTTTTGCAGTGAACTTCAGCTGCCATGTTTCGACCAGCCTTCCAGAATCTTCAGGTCCTGCCTCATGGCTTCCAACCCCTGGAGGGTCCACCTATTGCAGATCTTCGTATCATCTACAAATAAGCACACCTTCCTCCCGCCCATCCGCTATATCACTGTTGTAGATATTAAAAAGGAGTGGTCCAAGTATTGACTCCTGGGGCACCCCATTCATCACTCCTCACCCTGGAGTATAACCCATTAACCACCACTCACTGGCTTCTGCCCGTCAACCAGTTTTCACCCACCTAGTTATTTTCCATCCCATCCTGAGCTTTCCAGCTTATTTATCAGCCTTCTGTGAAGGACGGTGCTGAAGGCCTTGCAGAAGTCCAGATAGGCTATGTCCACCGCCTCCTCTCTGATCAACCACCTGCATCACCCAACTGAAGAACTCTACCAGGTTCATCTGACATGACCTCCCATTCGTGAAGCCATGCTACCTATTGTCCTGCAGGCTGCTGTCCACTAGATAGTCTACCACCATTTCCTTTATTAGTACCTCCATCATCTTACCCACCACTGAAGTGAGGCTGACTGGGCGATACTCTCCGCCACCTCTTTACTGCCCCCTGTGCATGGCACATCTGCCCTCCTCCAGTCGCTACACACACCCTGTATCCAGGGACAAGTTAAACAGCCTCATCAGTGGGGCTGCCAGCTCTTCCCTCAGTTCCCGGATTACCCTTGGGTGCAAGCTGTCTGGCCTCATTGCCCTGTCCACCTTTAACCTGCCTAGTCCCTCCTTACCCTGTCTTTGATGAACAGGCTAGGATCCACCTTTTGTCTTCCTCCCTCCCTCTCAGCTTGGGCCTCAGCCCTTCCTCCTCCGGAAGACTACTGAAGTAGCTATTTAGCACCTCTGCTTTCTCACAGTCCCCTCCAGCTGTGTTCCCTCCCCTCAACCGTACCATCCTGCCTTGCCTTCCCACATACCCAAAAAAGTTTTATCTCTCCTTTCGGCCTGCCTAGCAAATTTCTCCCCAGTGTCAGCTTTAGCCCTCCTTATCTTCTGCTTTGCTACCCTCAGCTTTTCCCTATCAGCCTCCCTGTCCTCCCTCCTCCGTGTTTACTTATGTTTTCTGAATGCCCTCTTCCTTTTCCTGATTGCCCCGACACCTCCCTTGTAAACCAGAGTGGTCTCCTTCTTTTTTTATTCTTCCTCACCTTCTTAATGCAAATTTCAGTGACTTTCAGTAACCCCTCTTTGATAGTTTCAAATAACTCCTCCACAGCTCCTATATTCCCCTTCTCTGCTATTTCTTCCCTAAATATCCTCCTCATTTTGGTAAAGTCCATCTTCCTGAAGTCCATAACCCTTGTGCTGGTCCCATTTGACTCTCTCCACATCTTCACCCTGAATCCTACAGTCCTGTGATCACTTGTACCTAGGCTGTCCCCCACCACCACCTCTTCCACACTTTCCCCATTTGTGAGGACCACGTCCAGTAGGTTATCGCCCCTAGTGGGCTCCCTGACCAGCTGTTGCATGAATACACCTTGCAGTGCCTCAAGGAGCCCCTGCTCCTAGCTGATGCTGCAGTTAGGATCTTCCAGTCCACATCGGGGAGGTTTAGGTCTCCCACTAGCAGAAGCTCCCCCTTGAGAGCCATCCATGTAACTGCCTGCATCAGCTGTCTATCCCCTTCTTCACCCTGCGTAAGAGGTCTGTATGACACCCCAGCCTCAATGATTCTCCAGTCCATTTATCCAGTGTGACCCATAGGATCTCTGTCCTCCATTCCTCCTTCTGCCCTTCCATTGCCCTAATGTCTTCCTTAACGTACAGTGCCACCCTCCCCCCTTTTTTTCCAGTCCTGTCCCTCCTAAATAGTCTGTAGCCCAGGATAACTGTCTCCCAGGTATGATGCTCTGTCCACCAGGTCTCACTTACCATTACAACATCCAGACTCTCGTCCACCATGATAGCCACCAAGTCCACCAATGGCCTCCAAATCCACCATCTAATCAACGTCTCACTGTTTGAAATTGTACTGCCTTATATTCCATTGTATGGTTGTGTTTTTCTTTTTTATTGTCCTATTATCATTGTAATGTGCTAATTGTACATGATGTGTTGTACTGTATATCTCTCGGGTCATACCTGAAAATATGCATCTGTTTGCTTAGTGTACATCACCCAGTAGACAAACGCTAAATAAATAAATATTGGTAAGCACAGCAGGCTAAATAATGCCCATTTTCACTACCGACCAGACTACGTAAAACATTTAACAGATTAACACTGACAATAAAAACAGTAGCAATAAATAATATAAACACAGCACATATCATGGTTGGTCATTACCATACCTTGAAGACATCAAACATAGAAATTTTACAGCAGAAAGGACCTCTCAGACCACCCAGTCTGCCCCTTTGTCCTGCCTAGTCCCCTTCCTCTGCTTCTCCCCCTTGTGGTCCCCTTCCCCTCAGGATGCCCTTATGCTTGTCCCAAGCCCTTTTGAATTCTGTGATTGTTCTGGCCCCCACTACAGTTGCAGACAGGCTATTCCACTTGTTCACCACCCTCTCTGTGAAGAAGTGCTTCCTTATGTTTCCTCTGACCCTTCGACCCTCCAGTCTCATTGCATGCCCCCTGGTTGTCTGGTATGCCCTTCTTTAAAAAATGCTACCCTCTGGTACCCTGTTTTTATTCGTAAGGTATTTAAATGTTTCTATCATGTCCCCTCTCTCCCTCCTCTCTTCCAGGGTATACATATTTAGCTCTCTCAGCCTCTCCTCGTAGGGTCATATACTGCATCCCTTGCACCATCTTCGTGGCCCTCCTCTGTACTGCCTCCACTCTGCCCATGTACTTTCTCAGGTATGGTCTCCAAAACTGAACACAGTATTCAAGGTGGGGTCTCACCAAGGTTTTGCATAATGGTACTATTACCTCCCTCTTCCTACTGGTTATGCCCCTCCCTATACACCCCAGCACTCTGCTGGCCCTCCCCACTGCTTTATCGCATTGATTAGCCACCTTTAGAGCCTTGGATATAATCACTCCCAGGTCTCTTTCCTTCTTCGTGGTCTTGAGCACCACCTCTCCCATTGTTTAGTCTACTCTTGGGTTGTCGCGCCCAAAGTGCATCACCCTGCATTTTATAGCACTGAATCCTAAATGCCATGTCCTCAACCACTCCTCCAGCCTGTCTAGATCCCTCTTCACCCTGCCCACTTCTCCTTCAGTGTCTACCCAGTTACAGATCTTCATATCATCAGCAAATAGACATCTTTTCCCATCAACTCCTTCTGCAATGTTCCCTATAAATATGTTGAAGAGTAATGGCCCTAGGACTGACCCCTGCAGCACTCCACTGGTCACCTTCTCCTCATCTGAATGGACCCCATTTACCACCACCCTCTGTTGTTGTTGTTTATTTAGAAATAACCACTGGGCTTACACTCATTCACAATGGTAACCTTTTTCGTAATAAAACATACAAATACAGTGCATAAAACAGCAAAATAACAGTAATCATACATGTTATATTACCACAATTAATTAAGACATTTACAAGATTGTATATATTTTTTTTCAAGTTCAAGTTCAAGTTTATTGCAGGAAAACTCCATTGAGCAAGCTCATTCCCAAGGAGGTCCTGTGACATAAACACTTGAAGTACTAACACAGATAGGTAATAACAGTATATACATGAAATGCACGTTACATGATACAGGCTGGATATACAAAGGGTACCACAGCGTGACCGCAGGGTGGTAAACATTGATATGAAACAGGGAAGCTATCACAGGTTGCATACTGATAAATGAAACATGATGACTGGTGTGTGGAATACATATATTTTGGCAGCTAGAACAAACAACAGACCTACAACTGATATGGGGGAGGAGTGATTTGATAGAGTAGCAGTGGAGCGTAAGCATAGATAAAGCCAGGAGTAGAAGGGAAGGAAAGCAGTTAATATGACAAATCAATTATACTTTACCAGTGGATAAATATGCACACATGGGGAAGGAAGAGACTTAATGACAGTTACAGGTGTCTTTTATTTTGGCTGAACTTAGCGATTTGTAGAAGTTTATTGAAACTGTGCTAGTTAGTTTCAGTACGGTTTGTAATTGGTTCCAAATGGAGGAAGGGCATATGCAATATACGTTTACCAAAGGAAGTCCAGCGTCCTTGGTATGTCAAGCATAATAAAGTCAGATTTTCTTAGAGTATGCACTATGTGAGATACTAATAAGGGAAGAGAGATAGCTTGGCAATTTCTGCAGGAGCAGTTTAAGAGTCCATAGCCCAGCATGGAGCAGGCGTCTAGTAGTAAGGATGTCCAACCAACAGCTGCATATAAGTCACAGTGGTGCGAGCGGTAAGGGAGTTGGTAAGAACCGTAACACATGGTGATAAAGGATGTCCAGTTTATTTAGATTTGCAAGAGTGGTGGAGGAATAGATTACATCGCCATAATCGAGTAGGGGAGAAAAGTGGCCTGTACAAGCTTGTTTCAAGGGGAAAAGGGCCTATTTCTGTAGAAGAAACCTAACCTTGCTTTTAACCTTCTAGAAACATCTTCACGTGGTCATTGAAAGATAATTTATTGTCGATCCAGATACCCAGATATTTAAATTTGGTTACAACTTCCAGAGGCTCGTTTAGCGTGGTGACAATGAAGTCTTGGGCAAGGGTATTGGGGGCCTGTGACAGCACTGCGGGAGAATATCGCTTTAGTCTTCTTAGCATTGAGCAGAAGCTTTGCCTTTATTAGATTATGCTCAGTTGTGTGAAGTCCGCTTGAAGCACTCCCTTGACTCAGATAACGATGAGCCAGAAGTATACAACACAGTATCATCTGCAAAAATGTGCAGATTGGACATAGATATGTTAGCATCTAAGTCATTAATGTAGAAAGAAAACAAGATAGGGCCTAAGATGGATCCTTGGGGGACTCCTCTTGCAACTGGCAAGGTAGCAGAAAAAAAGCCTTCCGCCTTTACTTTTTGGAATCTTCCAGTTAGGTAGCTAGAGAACCACTGGGTGGTATGGTATGTGGCACCCAACTCTGCAAGGCAATTGACTAATAGTTTGTGATCAACAGTATCAAAAGCTTTGCTGAGGTCCAAAAAGACTGCACCAGTTACCTTCTTAGCATCTACAGCAGCGATCCAATCATTGGTTACTTTTGCTAGTGCAGTGATTGTGCTATGATTAGCCTGGAAGCCAGATTGAGCTGGGTTAATGAGAGAGAAGGTTTCCAAGTGAGATTTTAACTGAATATGGATCAGTTTTTCGAGAACTTTAGAAAGGATAGGCAATATGGAGATAGGCCTATAGTTGTTTACATCGCATGGGTCACCAGATTTAAATAGAGGGAGGATATGTGCTGATTTCCAGCAGGACGGCACAGTAGCAGATGTAATGGAAAGACTGAAGATGTGGAGAATTGGGGCAGTGAGATGGGCGTAGCCTGACCTTAGGAAAAAGGGTTCCAAGCCATCATCCCCTGCACTTTTTTTGGTGTCTAAGTTAAGAAGAGAATCTTCTACTTCTTTATAAGTTATCTCACGCAGTTGGAAGGGGCTGGGTGCAGGACTAGATGTGGGGAGGGGTATGCTGGCTCACCGCAGCACCAGCATAAGGGTGACGAAACAAAGCTAATCCAGCTGTGGCAAAGTGGGAGTTAAGTTCCTCAGGATTGGGGACTTGTTTTCCACAATCTTGCCACTTGCAACTATCTTTGTTGGGACAGAGGGCCATGGTCCGTCCTCTATAGCTTTGATAGTCTTCCATATTTTATGAGGGTTACCTTTAGCTTGTTCGAGGTAGAAATATAATGTTAGCTTTAGCAGAGCGAGTTTTTCACACAGTTATTCCTGGCTGTTCTAAAGGCCTGCCAATCCGAAGATTCTTTGAATGTCTAGCTTTAGCCCAGAGCTTATCTCGAGCTATAAGGGCTGCCTTGAGATCCGAGGTGAACCAGGGTTTGAATTGTTCCGCACTTACTTTGATGAAAGGGGCATGCTTATTTATTATTGTAGTGAGTTTGTCATTAAGGATGCAAGCTGCCTTGTTGACATCTTTGGCTAGGTAGAGATCTTGCCATCTGATCATGCTCAGGTCAGATAGGAAGTTTACTGCACTGAATTTGCGAAAGGATCTTTTGTTATAAAGATGGGTTGGGGCAGGCTTAATTTGAGATCTTATGCAAGCAACAATTCCATGATTGCTCATGTCGTTGTGAAACACTGCCGAATGAGATATTTTGTGTGGATGGGTGGTTAGTACCACATCTAGAATGAAACTGTTGGCAGTATTTAGAGTGTTGTTCCTAGTAGGTTCACTGACTAATTGCCCAATACCTAGTTCGTCACAAAGGGATTTGAGGCCGTGTGATTTAGGTGACAGCCAGTCCATATTTAGATCTCCTAGAAACATTGTTTCAGTTTTTGCATCTACGAACATGGATTTCAAAAGATTAAGGACTTCATCACCACCAGACGGGGGTCTATAGCCACCTAGGATAGTGATACATTCCGAGGAGGGGAGATGAAGGTTCAGCGAAACTAACTCAAATTCCTTGGCTAGAGATTTGCAACTAATATTGGTGACCAAGTACTTAGATTTGGCATAAATAACCACACCCCCGCCTCTAGACTCTCTATCTGCTCTAAATAAATTGTAGCCCTGCAGTGATATTTGTTGATCAGTGTTCGTCTTTTTTAACCACGACTCAGTAATTATGATAAGGTCAGGATTAACGTGTGCAGCCCAGGCTTGCAGCTGTACAAGTTTTTTAGGCAGGCTTAAAATGTTGACCATCATCATTTTGAGACCTGTGGCCTCAGCAAAATCGATAGGCGAGGTAAGTTGGGGGCCAGGGTTGAGCTCCACATTTCCTGAGCAGAGAAGAAGCAGAAGTATAACTTTCTTTAAGGAGCTTATAAGAATGGAGACTGCTTTTTATTTCTTTGCGGTAACCCATATCATGCTGCAAGAAGGCGGCACACTGTAATGACAGTTGATCGTGATCAATGTAAGTGCTTGAATAGACATAGGTGAGGACAGTGGCAAGGGGTGTGGGTAACCAGGGAATAGGCTAAAGGGAGAGGAGAATGACAGAGTGTCTGCACGGTAGACTGTTATAACATTAGGTATTGATAAGGTACATTGGAGAACTGAATTGCATTGAGGTACTTATTGCACTGTATTGCTGAAAACTCTGCACCTTAGAGCAATAAAACACAATAAGGAGAGCCATGGTCCCAGACTGAGTGGTCTCATGATTTGTATTATTGCAATATTTTCTAGGCAAGTAATGTTCCCACCTAGGTACTCACTTAAAACCTAGATGATAAAATACAGCAGAAAGGGGAACAAGGGGTGCAGGAGCAGCTTAGTTAGTGGCGGGGCTCAAGAGATATTCACACAGGGCAGTCTTATTGGCCACACTCAGATACCAATCATAGGTTGGCAGCAGTCGAAACTAGGCCAATGAAGCAGTAATATGATATAGGAGGTGGATCATGAGTGTGTTAAAGGAGGCCTGGGAGGGGTGGTGGGGTGGGAGAAAATTTCAGGTCAGAGCGAGAGCTGAGAAGTCAGAATTAAGAAGGGAACACTGTAACAGGCTATAGAGAAGGTGCCCCAATCAGAGCAAAGCAGGCAAGCGGGAGTGCACTAATCACAATCCCCTATGGCAGTGCAGCACCAATCAAGGGTGCCCAGGCGTGCTGGCTCTCTGCAGAGGATTCTATCGGGTATCTATCGGTATGACAGCGAAGCGTAGGTAACAATAGGGTGCTCAGCGCCTATCTGACTTGAGTCTGAAGGGTGGATGGCAGACACTGAGGGCTTCCTGTTTTCAGCTGCAGAGCTGTCGCACAGGCAGTTTTAAGGAAGTTGTCAGCCTGTTGAGTGAAGCTTAGGGGAACCTCAACTACAACCACCCCTTGTAGCAGCACCGGGAAAGAAGTAGAATGATAATGCAGGCCATATTGCCCACGAATGAGTACAGTGATTTATGTAGGAGACCAAGAATCCCTCTAGTGGCAGGTCTGTATAACCTGCTAATGGAAAACTAAAAAAGGTAGTTAGACTTATCGGCGCCAAGGCAGAGTGCTTGGATGGGGGCGCTAAGAGCAGTCAGACAGAAGAGGTGTAAGCACTTTAAAACAGTAGTAGAAATTACAATCCAGCTAATACAGTTGAAAAACTTCTAATAACACAGTTGAAATGTGCTTAGTTCTATCGAAAATCTAACAAAGTGCCAGGTGTCTATAGCAGGGAAAAGTCCTGGCCAATCAGAGTGGGTTTGCTGGAAGCACCCATGTTCCGATTGGCTGCGCTGTCCCGTACCTTCCAAGGAGCTGCAGCGGGTGTCCTGGTCTTAGTCGGTGGCTGGCTGGGTGCCGGCCGATCATAGGTGAGCTGAAGCAGCCCTGTTCAGGGGCAGACAGCTTCCAAGGAGCTGCAGGCGGGTGTCCTGGTCTTGGTCAGTGGCTGACTGGGTGCCGGCCGACCGTGGGTGAGCTGAAGCAGCCCTGTTCAGGGGCAGGCAGCTTCCAAGGAGCTGCAGGCGGGTGTCCTGGTCTTGGTCGGTGGCTGGCTGGGTGCCGGCCGACCGTGGGTGAGCTGAAGCAGCCCTGTTCAGGGGCAGGCAGCTTCCAAGGAGCTGCAGGCGGGTGTCCCTGGTCTTGGTGGGTGGCTGGCTGGGTGCCAGCCGGACGTGGGTGGCTGAAGCAGCCCTGTTCAGGGCAGGCAGCTTCAGGAGCTGCAGGCGGGTGTCCTGGTCTTGGTCGGTGGCTGGCTGGGTGCCGGCCGACCGTGGGTGAGCTGAAGCAGCCCTGTTCAGGGGCAGGCAGCTTCCAAGGAGCTGCAGGCGGGTGTCCTGGTCTTGGTCGGTGGCTTGCTGGGTGCCGGCCGACCGTGGGTGAGCTGAAGCAGCCCTGTTCAGGGGCAGGCAGCTTCCAAGGAGCTGCAGGCGGGTGTCCTGGTCTTGGTCGGTGGCTGGCTGGGTGCCGGCCGACCGTGGGTGAGCTGAACAGCCCTGTTCAGGGGCAGGCAGCTTCCAAGGAGCTGCAGGCGGGTGTCCTGGTCTTGGTCGGTGGCTGGCTGGGTGCCAGCTGACCGTGGGTGAGCTGAAGCAGCCCTGTTCAGGGGCAGGCAGGCTGCTTAGAGAGCAGATATTTCTTTAGTGCGGAAACAGACAGGGGTTTAGAATATGGATCCCTAAAACAAGGCAGAAGTTTGTTCCAAAGCTTCAGAACCAAATGACTAAAATTTTGTGATGATCTTTTGGTAAGAGTCTTAGGGACAACTAACTGAGTAAATTGAGAGTTTCTTAAGGATGGATCAATTTTCTGGAAAGCTATTCTGTCACTCAAATACTTGGGAATAAGTCCTAGACCAGACTTATATGCAAACAAACTTGCATGTATATCCCTCCTAGAAGCCAAGGAAACCCAACCCAGAGAGTTATATAGATAGCAATGATGGGTAGTAATAGGACAATTCAAGATTAACTTGGTCAATTTATTATAAAGAATATCTAACCTATATAATCTATCAGATGAGGCACTGCCATATAATATATCACCATAATTGAATAATGGTAAGATTTGTACTTGAATTATGTATTTCATTGTGTCTGAATCTAAACATTTTCGATTTCTAAATAAACAACCTATCCTCCTTCCCACCTGACCAATTAATTTATCTATGTGATTATTTCCTGTACTTAACTGATCTAACCAATAACCTAAATATTTTATGCGTTCTAACAGATTCTAAGTATGTTCCTGATAGATCTGAAATCTCTAATTTTACACTTAGTTTTAACTTGGAGGTTGGGCCTAATAGTAACGATTTTGTTTTAGATGTATTTAATTTTAATTTTAACTGGCGGAAACATTTTGCACTGACTCAAATCTAGACTGCAAAGTATTTCCCCAGAGAACTATTAGAATAATAAAGAATTGCATCATCCACGTAAAGGTGGTAATTCACCCCTCACACTCTTACTGATGTCTTTTAAATAGATTAGGAAGAGGAACGGCCCCAGCATAGAGCCTTGGGGCACGCCCTTTTCTACTTTCAAAGGAGATGAGTCCAGACCGTTAGCCCTAGTATACTGGTAACGATTACTTAAATAAGAACAGAACCAGGCCAGAGCACTTCTGCTCAGCCCTATCGCAGATAACTGATGTAGTAAGGACTGGTGGTCAAACGTGTCAAAGGCCTTGGACAAATCAATCTGTATGGCACCGTATAACACCACTGGTCATGTGCCTTGCCGATGTCGTCCAAGACTCTTGACATGGAGACCACCATACCATGTACCTTGCAGAAACCGTATTGAAACTCATCAAATAGATTCTGCCCAGTTAGATAATCAACCATCTGATCCACCAGAATACGTTTTAAAATCTTACTGGTTATTTGAAATAATGATATTGGTCTATAATTGAAAAGTAGGCCAGGGCTGCCACCCTTAAAAATGGGTATGACCCTGGCACACTTCCAAGTTGTGGAAAAATACCATGAGTAATAGACCAACTGAATAAATAGGTCAAGGGGTGAGCTATATTCAAAGCAGAAAACTTCAACATAATAGAGGATAAGCCATCAGGGCCACTACTTCCATTATTCTTAAGACCCATAATTTCTCCACTACTGCATGGTGCTCAATTTCTTTAAAGGAGAAAGAGGGTAGATTGTCACGTAAATTGTTGAACGTTATCTGGAACATACAAAGGATTTACAATATCACAAAGAAATTTCCAGATTCACAGAAAAAACTGTTAAACCTGTCTGCATCATTATAGTGTGGGGCAAATGTTTCCTTGCGAGCTAGTTTAATAGTATGCTTATAACTAGCAGTACCGCTTAAATATTTAATTAAAGACCAGAACTTAGATGGATTACCTTCAGTCTCTAGAGATTTTTGTCCGCAAATTACTTCTTTTTGTTGTCCTAACACCTGCCACATATTTATTCCTCATCTTTCAATATTTCTGCCAATCTGTGACAGTACCAGTCTGCCAAGCCATATTCCATGCCTTATTTTTTTCCCTCTTTAATTTTTGCAGTGAGGAAGAGAACCACACTGCTGAATTTGCTTTCACCCTTTTTGTTTTTACTGTGTGTCTATCACATACCTTTAGCAGTTCTTCCTGGAAGTATTCCCAAGCTAGATCCAAGTCAGAAATCAGTTCCAGGCATTCCCAGCTTAATCCCTCTAAATCTGTCATAAATTTGAAATAATCAAAATTTTTTAAAGATCTAAAAGTTATATATCAATCTGGACCTTTTCCTTTTCTATATACCCCCTGTTCCCTAGCCAATTTCTCACCCAGTTAACTATCTTCGTGCCCACCCCCAGACTTCCCAGTTTGTTTACAAACCTCCTGTAGGGAACTAATAACACTCTCCAAGTGCACCTGCCCCTGAGTCCAGCCATACCTGCTCACTCTGCCCCCAGCAAGCACTAGGTAGGGCTCAGGTACCCCTTCCCTCTGTCCTGTCTCTTCTCATGACTTGCCTCATCAATCAGTCTGCGTCATGCTCCTTCGGCACCCACCGCCCCACCCTCCCTCAACTCAGAGTCCTGTGAGTTTCCCCAACAGTCACTACTAATGCAGGCTGCCTGACCATGCCCCCTCACACTCCACCATTTACTTTAGCATGTCTTCTTCGCTCAGCCTCCCCTCACCCCACCATTTATCCCTATACCTTATCGCCCTTCTTCCCCCACCCTTCACCTCCACCACATGACATACCTCTCTCTCGTACCTCCTTTCTTCACCCTACTGCCAGCTATCCCCGTCCCTCTGAACTACTGACAAGGCACTCTGTGGCTGCTTATTCCCCACCCCCCCTCCATAAAGTGTTTTTATTTTTATTTTAACTTGTACCTATATTTTGAGTTATTTTGTAAGTTCTGAATCCAAGCTGTACCGTTCATTGTAATATACCTTTACTTTCTCCTATTGTTCTTTGTTTTGCAATCTATGACGTGGAACCTTTGTAAAAAGAGCTTGCGCTCAAAGGTCTTTTCTGAATCACTAAATAAATAAATGAACTGTGTCAAATGCTTTGTTAAAGTTAAAAGTACACAACATCTACTGTCCCACTCCCCCGGTCGATCTCTCTGGTTACCCAATTGAAAAAGTCCAACAAGTTTGTTTGACACGACCTCCCTGCTGTGAATCCATGCTGCCTTGGGTCTTGCAGGTCAAAGGACTCTAAATACCCCATGATCCTCTCCTTCAACAGTGCCTCATTAACTTTCCCCACCACAGAGGTCAAGCTGACCAGCCTATAGTTTCCTGCTTCTTTTCCACTTCCGCTCTTGTGGAGTGGGGTAAAATTGCCTCCTGCAGTCCTTTGGAACCACCCCTGTTTCTAGCCACCGGTTGAATAACTGCTCTAGTGGTGCTGCTACATGTTTTCTGAGTTCCTTTAAAACCCTGGGATGCACATCGTCAGATCCCATTGCCTTGTCCATCTAAGCTTTGCCTAGTTCCTCCAGTACTCTTTCCGCCGTAAAAGGCATAGTGTCTGCTTCTTCGCCCTTATGCCTATCATTCAATTGTGGCTCTCCCATCCCTTTCCTCTGTAAACACCGAACAGGCGTATTGGTTTAGTACATTTGCTTTTCCTGATCTCCTGCAATGCTTTCTCCTACTGTCCCTTTCAGCCTATAATTCCCTCACTTCCCTATCACACGACATGCCTATAAAAGTCTTGTCCCCCTTCCTAACTTCTAGCTATTCTTTCCTCTGTTTGTGCCTTGGCCCTCCTGATTGCCCTCCTGCTTCCTCTGCCTAACCTGGTACTCCTCCCTGTCCTCCTCCCTCTGTGACGTCTTTGTATTTTCTGAAGGCTAACTTTTTCACCCTTACCCTTTCCCTTACTTCCTTAGTAAAACCAAAGTGGTCTACTTTTTCTCTGTTCTTACTATCCTGTTTGACACAGAGGTCTGTTACACGTGCAATGGTCCCATTAATTTTGGCCAAATTTCCTCCACTTCCTCTAGTTTCTCTACCCCTTCATGGGCCTTCCTTTTTTCAATTTAGTATACTTTATTAACCAGTACACAGGATACATAATGTACAGCAACATAATAATATTTATCATCATGCATGAACAGCTTCCTTCCCCTAATACATTATTGCAAAGTACGTTCCAAAATGAAAAGCTGTGACCATGAATCATTACGGCCTAACAATGATCAGGCCTGGATCTACTAGCGGCCAGACCATATTAGAATGACGTATCATCATTCAACAATCAAACATTGAAACATTTTGTTCCTTCTCCCTCCCCCCATACCCCACCAACCCTCCTTCCCTCTTCCCCCTTGGAGCCCCTACATAGACAGCTTCTGATATCTGACCCATCAGAAGTGCAGCGGATAAATTCTGGGCAAATGGCTACATGGGCAGCAGCTTTGTGCTTAAACTTATTAAGTAGCGGTACAGACAGGGAGGGATCTCCGATCCTCCTTATGTCTCAAGAGTTATTGGGGTACAGCACAAGGTTGGTGGAAGAGCTATCAGGGTACCCCATCTCCTACTAAATGCCTCCTGACGGTTCTGTTGAGAATCAATGTGTCTCTCCAGTTCCAAAGCTTGAAGAATTTCTGCATGCCAGTTTCTCATAGAGGGAATGGTTTGGTCAAGCTAAGCCATGTTATAATGAGTTTTACTACTACTGAGATTAGAGACACATAGGTTTTACAGCAGTCACCTATGCCCTTTAGGAAGTGGCCCAGTAGACAGATCTCCTGAGTAAAGTAGGAGTCCAGGTTCAGCATAGAATCCAGAGCATCCCGAATTGCTTGCCAGAAGGGAGCCACCAGGGCACAATCCCAAAAGAATATGTTTTAACGTTCCTTCTGATTGCCCACATTTGATACACAGGGGAGATGTTGATCTGTCCATTTTTTATAATCTCATGGAATAGAAGTACATGTGTAAAATACGAAAATGCAGAAATCTTAGCCAGTCCTGCTTTACATACTTTATATATAGATGTTGCCATAAGTTGCCATACCTTATCACCAAAGTTTAGGCCAAGCTCATGTCTCCAGTAATACATACTCCCCATGGTTTGAGAGGATCATGGAGTTGTAGGAGGTTGCAAACCAGGGAAATCGAGTGAGGTGAGATGGCAGCATCGGTCAATAATTGCACGAGGGAATTAGAAGAATCCTGCCATGGGTAGGGGCCTACAAATGAGAAGATTGCGCCCTGCAGCTGTAGATGTTTAAAGAAATGGTAAGTGGGTATAGAAAACTTTTCCTGGATCACAACTGGAGGGCTAATCCTCCCATCAGAGATCAAAGAGGACACAGAGTTCCTGCCCAGCGGACTAGTACAGTTGGCAGTAGTAAAGTGTGGGTTACCAAATAAGGGTTGGGACAGATCTTTGTGGAGTAATATCTTACGGAAGGAGCAGATCTGACATACAGCTTTGAGAGACCACCAGATTAGAGAGCTTCGCATAGAGGTAGGGAGTTCCGAGAGTTTAGCATATAGAAGACCCCCTATGTAAATATCCCAAGAGCTGCATACGTGCTGCTCAAGGGACAGCCATTGCGGGATGTAAGGGCCTTCTATTAAATTATTAATCTGGGTACACCACCTAAATATCTTACAACAGTGTATCGCACAGTAGTACAGAAAAAAGTTAGGGAGTCTTAACCTTCCCAGGTTTTTTGATGGGTCAGTTTGGAGTACGCTCTCCTGACCGTTTTCCCATTCCATAGGCAGATAATTATCTGCAACTGAATAAACCAGTGTTTGGTGAGGAATGGACTCACCATCGTGAAGGATACAGTAGCCTTGGCAAAATATTCATTTTATTACATTCACCCATCCCACAATGAGAGCGGAGAGACTTCCAGCTTTATAAGTCTGTTTGGATAGTATGGCAAATGGGAGAGAGGTTAAGTTTAACCAGTGAAGAAAGTGAACGAGAGATCTTGATCCCCAGATAGGTGAGAACATTGGGTTCCCAGTCGAGGCTCAAATTCTCAATCCAGTGTTTTTGAACATATATGTTAAGTGGTATGACCTTCAGCTTGTCTAAATTTAGTTTACATCCTGCCACTTGGGAAAACCTTTCTATGATGGCTACAGATGCCGGTAAGGAGGTTTGAGGGTTTCCAAGCGCAGTAATAGGTCATCTGCGTAGCCTGACAGCTTATATCTGTCAGAGCCTACTTTGATGCCTGTAACTTCCTGACTCCTCTGAAGGAAGCGGATGAGGGGTTCAAGACAGAGATTAAAGCGAAATGGCGAGAGGGGACACCCTTGCCTAGTGCCGCAAGACAGGGGAAAAGGGGTGGAAAAAACTCCATTACATCAGACTCTGGCTGTAGGCTGATGATAGATGACCTTAAGCCAGTCACAGAACTGAGTTGGAAAACGAACCTTTGCAGCATGGCAAACATGAAACCCCAGGAGACCTGGTCAAAGGCTTTTTTCACGTCAAGTGAGACCAAAACCGATGGAGTTTTCCTTCTCCAGCCACTGATATAAGGTGAAGAACCTTACATAAGTGGTCTGATGACAGTCTCCCTCCACAAATCCCACCTGGGTCAGACTGATAAGACCCTGCCATACTGCTTAGAAGCGTGTTAGCCAGGAATTTCGCAAGAATGTTCAGATCCAAGTTTAGGAGTGAGATAGGGCAGAGGTTTCCTGATAGCAAATGTGATTTGCCCGCTTGGAATAACAGTGATCCAGGCTTGGGTAAATGATCAGTCTGTTAATCCAGCCAAGCGAAGGAAGTTAAAAGTCTTGTAAGATGTGGTGGCAGGTCATCTACAAAGGTGGCATAGAAAGCATTGTTGAACCCATCTGGGCCTGGGGCCTTTTCCTTTGGAAGATGTACTATCACACCCTCACTTCATGTAGGGAAACAGGGACTTATAAGAGCTCCTGTTGAGGTTCCGTAAGGGTGGGTAGAGGGACTGAGTCAAGGTACCATTTACTAAACCCCTTATCAAGGTTCCTCCTCTTCTGTGGCATATAGAGTTTTGTAAAATTTCTGAAAGGCTTCAGCTATGTACTGAGGGCAAGGTCCTAGAAGACTGGAGAAGGGCTCATGTGATCCTGCTTCACAAGAGTGGTAGCAGAGAGGAGGCAAGGAACTACAGACCAGTCAGTCTTACCTCAGTAGTGGGCAAGATTATGGAGGCACTCCTTAAGGAAAGGATAGTGCAACATCTGGAATCCATAGGAGCACAGGATCCAAGACAGCACTGATTTACAACAGGAAGGTCCTGTCAAACTAATCTCATAGATTTCTTTGACTGGGTAACCAGAGTGGTGGACCAAGAGGGTGCAGTTGATATCACCTACTTTGACTTCAGCAAAGCTTTCGAAACCATTCCACATAGAAGATTGAATTATAAGCTGGGTAGTCTCAGGGTGGGTCAGATGTTGGTCAACTGGGTGGCAAACCGGTTAATGGGCAGAAAACAGAGAGTGGTGGTAAACGGCATACAGTTAGAAGAGATGCATGTCACAAGTGGGGTACCTCAGAGATCAATCCTGGGGCCAGTCCTCTTCAGTATATTCATCAGTGACATTGCAGATGGACTGGAGGGTAAAGTTTGTCTGTTTGCAGGTGACACCAAGATCTGCAACTGAGTAGGTGATCCAGATGGGGTGGGCAGAATGAGAAGAGATCTGGATAAACTGGCAAAATGGTCAAAAGAGTGGCAACTGGGGTTTAACGCAATGAAGTGCAAGGTCATGCACATAGGGAAGAGAAACCCTGAAGCCACCTATAGGTTGGGAGGGGAGCTGCTGGCAATCACAAGGGAAGAAAGAGACTTGGGCATCATCACAGTTGACCTGAAATCATCCAAGCAGACCACTAAAGCAGTAGGTAAGGCTAGAGGGATGTTGGGGTGTATTAGTAGGGGTATCACAAGTCATAAGAGGGAGGTAATAAGCCCTCTTTACAAGACACTGGTTAGGCCCCATCTGGAGTACTGCATGCAGTACTGGAGGCCGCACCTGCACAAGGACATTAACAACATGGAGGCAGTCCAGAGAAGGACAACCAAAATGGTGCAGGGACTGCATCGGAAAACACATGAGGACAGATTAATGGGGCTCAATATGTATACCCTACAGCAAAGGAGGGAGAGAGGTGAAATGATTGAAACATTCAAACATCTTAAGGGCATTAATAAGGTGAAAGAGTGTAACATGTTTCAACTTAAGAAAAATAGCAGGACAAGAGGACACAGCAAGAGATTAGAGGGAGGCTGATTAAGGGGTAATGTAAGGAAGTTCTTTTTCACATAAAGAGTGGTGGATGCATGGAACGGCCTACCTTAGGAAGTTGTGGATATGAATACAGTGCAGGGCTTCAGACAGGCATGGGATAGGCATAAGGGAGCAATACAGATGAGTATAAATAGGCTATTGACAGAGTAAAGACCTATGGCACATTCATAAGGTAGAATAAATGGGCAGACTGGATGGGCCTTGTGGTCCTTATCTGCCATTAACTTCTATGTTTCTAAGGTTTTATACTTGACTAACCTCTTGCAGACAACATCTTTTTCATATTTTCTCCATAACATATTCTTTCCTGAGCATTTCAGTATTTCAGAGGTGAAACATTCTGATTCATTACCCCTCATGCACAGTTTCTTGAGTGGAATCATGGAATCACACACCACATTAAACATTAAAGGAAGCCTGTTAAGGGCTAAATAAATATTGTCAATAGTATCCAGGAATGACCACTTGAGCGGCTTTCCTTTGTAGCGGCTGCTGCCCCACTCCCTCAGTCCATGTCACAGTCCAGGAAATGGTGTACTGGAGCCGACTACTGCCACCAGGTCAGTCTGGTCCGTTGCATCTGGGTGAAAGCTGAAAAGTTGTGCTGGTGTGCTGCTGAAGCTGTGATTCAACCTATATCATACCCTGAGGAAATCTAGAAATACGTACTGTGAAGATGTAAGAACTTGCTTGTATTATGTTGCTCTGTACCCTTGTTTGTCTTTTCCAAGTTTAATACCCTACTGTAATGTAATGCCTGTACTGATTTTTAATGCATATAATTCAATAAAAATATTATGCAAAAAAAAATGTTCATGGCTGTAACTAGGTGTCAGGGCCACATAGCTGGACTGTCTGATGGCCAAGAATGCAGCATACACTTTTAGGCCAAAGTAGTGCTGCTTTTTAGACTCTTTCAGGAAGCTTATCATGCCCTCACTACATACTGACCAAAAGAAGCTATGGCGTACTCAGGGTACTAGCAAGAACTCTTCCTTTGTGCTGGAATACTTAAATGCATTTTGTTGTGCTGAATTGCTGACTTCTTTCTTTGGACTCTATGAGTGCAGAACCTCTCCAATTGTCTCCCACTCTCCCAGCATACTGGCCTTGAAGAACACCATGTCTGTCAAATGACCTTCCAGGGAAGGGTGTTCCAGGAAGCTGGAGTAAGCTAGCATGTATATCACTAAATGTGACACAAAGCTGAAATTTAACTTCAGAGAGCAAAATGTACTGTGCATAACCTTCTTCCCTAGGATTAAACAAAATCTGCAGTTAACTATGTTTGAAGTAGACATTACCACTTTTGGGTGGGGATGATGAAATTTGATGCCTACATTGATAATAGTAATAATAATACTTTATTTGTACTGTGTCTTTCAAAAAACCAAGGCGCATAACAATAAGTTAAAACAACATATTAAACAATAAATACAGACTCTTATGAATGCAGATAAAATCCAGATAAGAACAAGATAAAATCATTCAGGATACGCTTGAAGCCACAAATATGTTTTTAAGGCCTGTTTAAATCCCTCCACGGTTGTGCACTCCCATAACTGATGGGGTAGAGAATTCCAAAGGGCTGGGCCACATACATAAATGCCCGAGCCCCAGAAGATTTTAAGGAAACCTTTGGAATCTCTAGCAACCCCTCGTCAGCTGAGCAGAGCGATCGCCCAGGGCAGTAAGGAATCAGATGCTCTTTCAGGTAGTCCGGGCCCTGTCCGTGGAGGGCTTTATAAGTCAGAAGTCTGACTTTAAAGTGATCTGCCACTGTACCAGCAGCTAGTGCAGCTCGCGCAGCACCAGAGAGATGTGACAAGACCGGGGAGTCCTCATCAATAACCGGGCTGCAGCGTTCTGCACCAGCTGCAGGCGGCGTATATCCACCCCAGGTAGCCCTTGGTAAAGGGAGTTGCAGTAGTCAAGGTGCGAGGACACGAAGACATGGACCAAAGTAGGGAGATCGCCAGAAGAACAAGGTGCTTAACCCTGGAGAGGTTCCTCACATGGTAAAAAGAGGATTTGATGACTGCCAACACCTGCGACCACAGTGTCAGCCCTTCGTCAAAAATCACCCCCAGGTTTCGCACCCATTCAGAGGTAAGGAGTGGTAGGCCCCCAAGAAAAAGTCCCTAGAGCGAACCTGCCCCCAACCCCTCCATCCGGTGCCCCGGGTCCACAACCAACACAACAATGGACTACAGGACCCAAGGCAGCATGGTTTCACCAGAGGGAGGTCATGTCAGACCAACCTCATTGAATTTTTTGACTGGGTAACTAGGGAGGTGGACCAGGGGAGAGCAGTGGACATGGCCTATCTTGACTTCAGCAAGGCCTTTGACACTGTGCCACATAGAAGACTATAACACAAAATTATGAATATGGGTGTGGGCAGGACAATAGTGTGGTGGGTAGGTAACCTTCTGGGTGGCAGGATACAAAGGTGGTGGTAAATGGCTGTCACTCCACAGAGGGAAGAGGACCAGTGGGTACCACAGGGATCAGTGCTGGGACTGGTCCTATTCAACATCTTCATCAGTGACATTGTGCAGGACCTAGAAGGCAGAATTTCACTGTTCGCTGATGACACAAAGCTCTGTAACAGAGTAGACACACCAGAGGGTGTAGACAGAATGAGAAGGGACCTGCAGAAACTTGAAGAATGGTCAGGGTTTGGCAGTTGAAATTCAATGCAAAGAAGTGCAAGATAATGCATATGGGGCACAAAAACCTGGCACAATATATCAGTTGTGGGGGTGAGGATATGGCATGTACCAAGCAGGAAAGGGATCTTGGGGTTATCATCTCTAATGACCTCAAGGTAGGGAAACAGTGTGACAAGTCAGCAGGTAAAGCAAATAGGATACTGGGATGTATAGGCAGGGGCATCACCAGCAGGAAAAGGGAGGTCATAATTCTACTATACATGACATTAGTGAGGCCCCACCTGGAGTACAGTGTACAGTTCTGGAGACCTTACCTACGTAAGGACATAGACAGGGTAGAGAAGGTTCAGAGGAGGGCAGCTAAGATGGTACATGGATTGCATCACATGTTCTATGAGGACAGGTTGAAGGAACTGCATATGTACTCCCTGGAGGAGAAGAGGGAGAGAGGGGGATATGATAGAGACATACACGTATCTTACAGGGAGGTACAGGGTGCAGGAATACACTATTTTTAAGCGAAAAAGATGTTCCAGGACTAGAGGGCA
This sequence comes from Neoceratodus forsteri, assembly GCA_016271365.2. Lineage (NCBI taxonomy): Eukaryota > Metazoa > Chordata > Ceratodontiformes > Ceratodontidae > Neoceratodus > Neoceratodus forsteri. Next base: position 1,319,862,893 of record CM057455.1, on the reverse strand, counting down.
TGGGATGAAGTTGGAGGAAGGACAATTCAGAGGAAACGTGAGGAAGAATTTCTTCTGTAACCCCCCTGCAAATGGGGGTTCCCAAAAGACTTCCAGGAGCTTGCTTGAATGCTCCAAGCCTGAATGGTGTTTGGCATTTAAGCCATTTATCAGTGAGTGTTTTTAGAACCTCTGGTACTGTCTCTTAAGAGCTGTCTGCTTGCAGACATAATTAGTTTGTATGGGGGACTGTGTGTTTCTTTGATTGAGTACCACTCAAGCTGCTGCCAATTCACTTCATTTTTGCAGTCACTAGGAGTGCAAAGGGAACCTATCTGAAAGATGTAACTGTTTGCCAGAAATTATTTAGAGTAATAACGAAATTACAGTTTGTCTAACCTGCTTTCTTTGCAGTCAGAACTGTGTCTGCTAGTTCCCCATTCTAGTTTTGAACTGCTGAACTGGACCAATCAGTGTGGGGTAAGCTAGCTCTAAAATGGTGCCTTGGACGAATCAGAACTTGGACTCATAATCTGAGCCAGCCACAAGAGGATTGTATGGGCAGTGACTCTGGGAGATGTAGTTTAGACTTCAGTGCCTTTCTGGACCAACAGCAGCAGTCTATTGTGAGTGACAGCCAATCCAGTCAAGAACTGGGAGGAACTCAAAGGAAGTGCCCGGTTTTGTCGGTTGGAGTTTCAGTTGAGCTTTGGCAGTGAAGAAGGAAGGAGCCCTGTGCTTTTCAGTGTGCAGTTTTAGTCAAAAACGTGTAAGGCCCAGAGTTCCGTCTGCAGCTTGTGTAACAGCTTGTTAGGACTGAACCGTCCCTGTGAAAAGAATCAAAGGATCTCTGAAGAGTAGAAACCAGGCTCACCCTGTAGAAGACTGGAGGAATTGCTGAAAATTGCACTCGGTCTGTCAGGAACTGAATCTGCTGTGTGTTCTCCCGGTATTGTGCAGTAATTGCGATCGGGATACAGATGCAGCCTGCCTGGTATAGTGCTTTCTTTTATATGGATGTGTGAAGAGGTTTGTGTACCTCAAGTGAGCCCTGCTGACATTGAAGGACCCTATCTTATTTGGAGGTCGTGAGTACTAATTCAGGGTCGCCTCCTGTTGAATTGCCACATTAAATCCAAATGGAATTACTGTACTGCTGACTGTTTAATTCTCCTTTTCTCTGTGGGAAAGGGCCCTACCAGCTGCCACGGTTTGACTAGCCACTAGGGCTTGGGTACCCAGGGACAGTAACTGATAGGGATAGGCCTGTGCACAGAGCCATAGGTAGATTATTAGAGTGATAAGCTAATTAACCTGATTTCCCTGTCCTTGTTATATCCCCCTAAATAAATCAGAGCTGCTTGTTTCAGCAAAGTTATACTGCCTGAGGTATTTGTCTATGTTAAAGTACTGTACTGTGATTGTTGCACTGTATCTCATTTCACAGGAGGTCCCAGTGCCGGAACCAGTCCTGGGGGTAAGGTGTATACTGTGAAGGTAATTTGATATATTGTGTGGGCCACTAGTGGGAAGATGTGGGTTGCAGTGTCCCAGAGGGCTGTGACCAAGTTAGTTTAACTATTGCAAACCCTGACCTCTGGGTGGAGGCACCCGCCATTGGATCCAGGCCCCTCAACCTGTTAGTGGCAAATCAGGCAGGGGTAGTAGCCCCTGGGATAGCGCCATCTAGGGGTTACACTTCACAGAACAGGTGGTGGACAAGTGGAACACCCTGCCAGAGGAAGTGGTGGGGGCTGAAACAATCACTGGATTTAAGAATGCATGGGATAGACATATAGGAATTCTGGAGGTCAGGGGTAAGGGGCAACAGACTTCTAGTAAAACATAAACTGAACTTACAAGCTCAAATTGGCAGACCGGGTGGGCCATAGGCCCTTATCTGCCGACACTGTCTATGTATCCCTATAACAATGAGGATGCAATACTTTTTCTGTGTAGTAGCTGATAAAATGATGGGGTTTGGTGCCTGATTTTGAAGTTTTACTTATAATATTTATGGCCTGGAATGGTCTGGTCCCTCACTATCTGTCTCTGCTCAGAAACTAGGGATCTGCGTTCCAATGTACAGCACCATCTTTATGTCACCGAGTCAAGAATGAAATAAGCTGGGGAAAGAACATTTTCAAGCTGCCACCCTATACTGTGGAAAGCTCTGCCATGAATGCCATTCCCTGTTTTTTTAGCAACAGCATGAAAAATTCATAGTTTTTGCCCTGTACAGGATAGTCATCTAAACATTTAAAATCCACACACACGCAAAAAAATGAACTGGCATGCTTGTTTTTAAATTACATGGTGAGCCATAATCCCTCATTATGGAAAACATCCATAAGGGGTCAGATTGTTTTATATGGTTATTATATCATTGTTTAGGTATCAACTTGAGTGTTAAAGAAAAAAACATGAAATAAAGACACATTATTTATTATGATGTTATCTGTGTTTTTTTCCAAAAATGCAGAAATAATAAGAGTAAATTACCAAAACTATAACACTCTCATGAACTAACATTCCCCAAAATACGGGAAATATTTGTATGTTTTTATGCATAAAACAATTTAAATCCAATGGTAATTGTTATAAAACATTTCTGAAAGATGTAACTATGGTTGTGACAATACTAAAGGAAAAATATAGGGGTTTGCATGCTACTTTTGGTATTATCTGCTTTCAAATTTGCAGTTTCAGAGCTGGTCGGCTTGTGACAAAAGTAATGAAAAATCCCAATAAAAAAAGCTTTCAATAAAGTTATTCAAACATTAAAACGTACATGCAGAATGACAAAAACCTTATTATAAAAGAAACCAAGAAACCAAAGACATACAGACATGTACATAAAGTGCCTTTAATAATGCCAAAGGCGCTGGGGGCGTGGCTAGCAGATGAGCTGAAAGCAGCACTCTCTCATCGCTCTACACCACCGAGAAGATAAAGTGACAGATTTACTACCAAAACTTCATCCAAACAGCAAAAGAATGCTACCAGTGGATCTAATAGCATTTACAACATACCAAAATCTCCTGCTGGAACCACGGGAGAATGAAACCAAGGCCAGAGGAGATGGGGCCAAGCAGAAAGATATCTGAACAGGCCCAAATAAGGAAAAGGAGCCTCCTGAAAATAACCTCAACCAGCCTACGAATGCTGCACTTCTAAAAGCTATTCAATCCATCAGTAAAAAAATGGATGAATCCACAGCCCGCATCCAGGTTGTGGAAACCAGACTAGAGTCGGTAGATGAAAAGGCTCAAGGGGCATCTAAAACTGCAGAAAAAGCACTTGCAGCCACCTCGGGCCTGGTAAAAGAAAACCTCCTCCTCAGGCGAAGATTGGAGAATCTTGAGAATGGGGCGTGGGTGCCCTACATTCGAATCTTGGGACTGCAGGAGGAATTAGAGGGGGACAACTTGAACGTCTTTTTGGAACAATGGCTCCAAGACTTTTTGCAACTTGACTTTCCAGTAAACATCTTAAGGATTTACCGGGTGAATGCCAGGGGTCTCCGCTTACACACGGCTATAGCACACCCAGCAAGTCAAGCAGTACTTGTGATTCTGGGCTCAGTCAAAGAGAGACAGACTATATTCTTAGGGAAGTGAGATGAAAAGGGGCATCGCATCGGCAAGGAGCACTTGTACACGTCTTCTCCAATCTCAGCTTTGCCACGAGGCAACGTCATAAGGCCTTCATCGGACTGCGCTCCAGGCTCCACCGACTGGAGATACATCATGTCCTTCTGATGCTGGTGACCCTGAAGATCGTATATGGCGCTAAATTCTACCATTTGACTGACGCAGTAGATGCTGCTGAACTGCTAACTAAAATAGAACTGGACTACTCAGCGAGGGGTTCTAACTCTGACTTGGAGGATGAGGGCAATACTTGAAAGCCGCAGCGCTCCAGCCCAGTAAGTTCAATACTGAGCTGAGCTCCCTAATAAGACGAGAACTTACCCATTTCCTATAATGACTTTGCAAAAGTTCAGTTTTAATAGTACATCTGCATTAACTGTACTGTACCAAATTTGCTATAGAGTTTTTTCCTGGGTTATAAAGACCTGGTGGGTACCAGTGTTAAGCACAATAATGCAGATTAGTTTTTCCTTTAAATAATAGGTAATGGTCCTGCTGAAAAAGGAACTCTAAAATACTTCTAATTTTGAAAGAGCTGATGGGCCTCACTGACTAATGAACAGTGTTGGTGTTGTTTAATTTTAAATCTGACAGTTTAATTTTAACAATCTCAAAGTTTGTTAATATATATGATAGACCTATTTTAGGCCATAGTTAAGAAGTGAGTGGTGTGGGGGGTGAAGAGGGGGCTTCTATCCTATTTGTTTTTTTCCCTGATAGTGGACATAGTTGAAGTTCACCTATTAAAGGGGTGTTTTAGAGCAACAAATACAATGTTTCTTATTAATGTCTTTCTCCTCTCATGGCAGCAATTAGCCTATTTAGATTGCTCTGTTTTGTGGATGTCATATAAGGATAGCCTCTCGATGATGTAACAAGTTAGGCGTGCCAAAGATACTGTATGTATAATGATATTGGATTTGTATTTACATTGTGCACTGTCCTTCAGGCAATACTTGTTCTTTATTGTGTCAAAATCAATAAATGTAAGTTTAAAAAAATGATGCCTAAGGCTACAACTGCGGGATCTAATTTCCTTGCTGGCATCCTGCATATATTCTTAGCTGGACATGGCATACTAGAAAAAGTAATTATACTAATGATGCTTTCATATATTTAAGTGTGTACTTTTGCAAGAAAATAGCCTTGAAAACTTTTTCGGTGCATCAGAAAAATACAAATTCTAAGTCCCTCTGGACAAACCAGCCAGACATCACAGGCACGATCAAAAACGCTTTCTTCTTTACTGTATTATTCCTTCCAGAATGCCTCCAAGAGAGACCAACGTTTCGCCCACATTAGGCTTCTTCAGTGGAGAGGGTTTTCTGTTTCAGTATCTGGTTTATTTTAGTTCCTCTGTTTACTGGGCTGAGCAATCCATTTTTCTTATAGTTTCTTTTGCAAGTATCCTATTCAAAAGGAGTTATATCTTCTAGTTTCCTGTCTTTCATAAGGCACTGTGCCCTTCATTGCTGGGTATAATTTATTTAGTCAGTTTTGCAGTTCCCGCTCTCTCATGGAGCACTGTTCTAACCATCAGCATCTCCTCCTGCAGGTGGAGTATGGCTGGTCTGCATGGCTGGTTTGTCCAGAGGGACTTAGAATTTGTGTTGCTGTTTTCCCACCAGCCCCCAAACAGGACTACCAGATAAACAAGAGGAGGGTACTTATTTGGAATCTGCTGCTAATTCTGCATCAGGAAAATAGCAATTTGAAATACCAGGGAATGTCTCTAAGTATCTGTTGTGCCTAGACAGTAAACTGCTTTAACAGCAGGCTTATAAACTGGCTCTACAAGCAAGCTTTTGATCGGTTTGAGTCATGACCTTATAAACTTGAGGCTGTTTCAGAAATGTTGTTGTATAAGTACAACTATAAACTACCAAATCAAACTGTGATACTATTATTTGTGTATTTATTTATTCTTAATGTTTGTGAGGTATTTAATAATTATTAAATGCTTCAGAAAATCCTGTAACCTCATTGGTAGAAACACATCACATGATCATTGATTATTCTATTACAACAGCACATCTTCCCTGAACTACATATATTATATGCACTTGTGTTATAGTTAAATAATGTGCATTACCTTAAACGTGGAAGAGTTTTTAAAATTGCCTATCTCGGTCTGTCTGTCTGTTTATCTATATAGCCATCCAGTAAAGTTTCCTGTGTTCAAGGCAAGCAGAGATTTGCCAGTACTGACCAGGAACAAGATATTCAAATTCTTAGAGGCAGCTACAAAGCCACAGATGTGATATTGCTCCAGGGGAGGGTCCACGTGCATGGCCGAAATTTACATCATCACATCCACTACGTCACCACGGAACAATGAAAATAAAATGGGAAATGTGCTAGCCTGTTGGCGCAGTGGTAGTGCTGTCACGCGTGATGCCAGTGGCCTGAGTTCAGCATCCCATTCAGGCCATCGAGGGCCAGCTGAGGGGAGGAGGATTGAGCATCCCAGGGATGCTCTCCTTCTCCGGGAAGGGAGGGTCCCCACTCCCGCTGTACCACATCTGAGTGACTACATGTCGCACTGTAGTCAGGGATGTGGGAGGGGAGGCCACAGGCTGAGATCCAGTGCGGCAGCATGCCTAGGTGTGCACATCCCCTTGTATCTCTGTGAGTGTCTGCATCCTTGGGGAAGTGCAGCCAGCCCGACTACACCTCTGGTGAACTGAAGGAGGACCAAAACTGGAACTCTCAGGAGTCAGCCCAATGAAGGAATATGCAGGTGGGTTGGGGGGTCCTCCCTCCTTTCCAGTCGGGGGGGACTGAATCTGAGGCAGCATGGACACAGGGCACCTGTAGGGGGCTAGAACTAGGCTTAGCCATGGTACCTTGTAGGACCCTGAGGAACAGGTCTGGCTGTGGCATAGAAGGGGGCTTAAAGAAAGAATAAAAATAAATAAATAAAATAGGAAATGAAAAAGACATGTGAGGGTTAGAAAGGAGGTGGTTGAGGAACTGCTGGGCCTGATGACACTGGCCCATCCAAGATAATGGGTGCAATTTCAAAGTCCATTTTTTTAAGCTCATACAGGGCTTGCTCTAGCCATGATTCCCAACCCCACATGTACTGGCTTGTTTACCCATGGACATGCACACTGAAATTCTGCCCATTACCTTGAAGGGGCCAGAGCAAAGATGCAGCATTCCATCATTGTGCATCCATGAAACAGTGTGGGCACAGCTGGATGGCTCTCTTTTACCAGATTCCTTCCCCATCACCCCCACGAGCATAGCTAAATACTGTACAGCATGGGGTGGCCAGTGTGCTGGCATGAGAGAAAGTCACCTGCTCAATATTAGGCCTCAGAACTCCAGGAGTTATTTGCTGGTTCAACCGTACAAGGTCACTTCAGACCCACCCCTCTGATCTTTGCCCCTTCCCTTCTGGATGGTAACTGGTCCAAACAGGGCTAACTCTAGGTTAAGTACATTATGCAGCAGCATCTCAATGCATCATGGCACTGGAGTTGTACAGAACAGAATGGGATGAGTGCCCCATTACCCTAACTACAGCTCGCCCACATCGACAGCACTGGAGTCCTAGCTGAATTTAACAAGACACTGCATGTGGCACCACCCAAGGAAGTTGCCCCTCCTCCCAAAGCTTAAGAGTCAGTCTGAGAACACGAAATGCAAGACAGTCAGGCCTGAGTATTCAAGGAAAAACAAAAACCAAAAAAGCCAAAAAGCAAAGATAAAAAGGTTATTTCAACCCCAAAATCTCAACATATTGGTTGTAGGTTAATAGCACAATACAACCGCAAACTATTACTATAATACATTCATATACAGCAGAGATGTTATGAGGTTTTACTAGCGAGGTTGGTGTAAAGTCAGGGACTTCATGCTTCTCGAAACGTTGCAAAGTTTCCGATGGCTGCACCAACTTTGCAAAACTTTCTTTTTGTAAGAAAAATTATTTCCAAGCAATTTTAAAGCCCTCCACCTCTGGTGCCAAACCAACGGTGCCCCCCTCAACTGTGAGCCTTATTTCACCACCTCCTCTGCCACATACCTCATGGCGAAGTTTGCCAATTATCCTACCTGCCTGTTTTAAAACGAAGTATACCTTCCTCCATCCGCGAGCCAAAACAACTCCCCCCCCCGACTAGACACCCTAAATGAATGAAACCTCCTATCCAACCCCATCTGGCCCCCTTCTCCTCCCTCCCCACCAGCACATCAAAATCAGTTTTTAATGACCTGTTAAGAAAACTGTACCCCAGAACTGAGTGTCCACTCTGTTCACTGTAAGTGGTAATGGCATAAATGAATGGTGACATTTTTGCTTATAGTTAAACCTATTTGTAAATACGTCACCAATTATTCATACCATTCCCAATGTATACACTGAACACAGTGTACGTCTCGAAACCACGGACTTTTTTTTTCTGTTTCAGCTAATGCAAAAAATGAAAAAAAAAAAAAGGATTTTTGGTTGTGCGAGGGGGGAGGAGGTAGGAGGGAACTTAAGATCAGGTTCTTGTTAGGTGGCGGGGTAGTGTTTTTGGGGTGTTGTGCATGGCTGGGGAGAGGGGAAAATAAATTATATTTCCATTAGTGCAGGGGGGAAGGAGGGTGCAAGAGGGAGATAGGAGGGGATATTTATTTGAAAACAATGTGGGAGGGGTGCAGGAACTTATGGCACAGTGGGTGGGGGGGTGGCCGAAGCCATCTAGGCTTGATTTTTGTTCACTGGTGGGCAGAATTCACTAGTTTTCGCCAGCGTAATGCCTATTTTGGGGGAAAATGGCATGAATTACCTACTTTATCAGTGAGTTACCAGTGCAGTGGCAATTTGTGTAGTTTAATTGCATGAAGCTTAGTACTTCACTGTGTTAAAACTATGCGAATTAACAGGTGCCTGCGAAGCAAATTTGGGTGAAATTTGCAAAACACTATATGAAACAAATTTACTCAAATTTGACCATCATTAATATACAGTACAGGAGATACATTTGTAAATTTGAGATACACATTTACCTAATGTCAAAATTGTAAGTCATACAAAAACCTGTGTTAGTCTGATGTAAATACCTTTTTGCTTACATTGACATGAATATTAGCATTTAGCAAAATCACATAAACAGTACAGGTGGAGAAATTACTTTCCAACATTAGCTCTTATAAGCATTTAATGTACACATTAAAATGTTTCTTGTAGCAACTAGGGCACTATGAGCTTCCACAGCAAGATTATCACTTCTTTTATCTCTCCAAACCAGATGGTTTTACATAACACAGACGTGGTAACTTTAAGTTGTGTATGAATCAGCTCGGAGTGTATGCCATGTCCCTGGGTATCACTTTATTTTTCCCATGGCAGATTGATAGTATCTTGGAGTGAAAAGAAGGTGTGGGGAGGGGGCTACTGTTTCCACAGTACACCATAATGCATTCCACATGTCTGCCACAGCAGCAATAAAATGAAAATTGTGGTAAACAGCATAGTAAAAGTTCCACTTGTGAACAAAAAAATGCAATAAATTTAAGCAGGAGAACACACACACACACACACACACACACTGATCAGCAGTTTGTTCAAGCTGGTATATTCAAAAATAAAGAGAATATATATACACTGAAATTAATGCAAAATCTGAGATGAACAGACCTCAGTCAGAGTTTGTTTTACACAGAGGGTCACTGTTGGATCTATAGAGGGGCTTCCCAAGGCTCGTCCCCCCACCTCTGAAGAGAGCACCAGTAGTCCAACAATCAGTGCCATTGACTTATAATGGGAGGGGGTCAGTTTAAAGATATGACCTTAGTGAGCTCCCTAGCTCTCAAAGCTCATAACGTTTAATTCCAACAACTGCAGAGGGTAGTATATATACTACATGGAATGAAGTGCCATGTGCAGCAGTGCTGATTTTCAGGGTCGCTGCTGCCCAGCCTGATGGCAACGGGGTAGCGTGCTGTGCTGCCACACAGGAGATGTGGGTTTGCAATGAGGATTTGCTTCAAATTAGGGAACTAGTCACAAGACTTGTATAATACAAAGAAGCAGGCTTTGATGGAACTCTCTGACTGGTCTTCTTTCAAACAAAATCCCCATAAAGAGCAAAGGACCCTAATAAATGCACGACAACAGGAGGTGCCTGCTCCAATAAAGCAGTTTAGCAAATCATTCGACAAGTAAGCTACAACTCGCAGCTATGAGTCGAAGTTGACTTCTCACATTTTACTGGCCACTGTCATACACACCAGCATTTTTAAAGGCTCTTTTTTTTATTTTACCCCTCTTCCTCAGGGTGTTGCCCAACCCTGAAGAAGTGGGTCCAAAGCCCACAACATGTGAAGATTGCTAGTGATGTAAAAAGTAAAAATTGTAACAATTCCTAAAATATCTACTAAGGGCAGCATGGAAATAGGCAGCAGCACATAAGATGTTAAAATTACCCAGTTTTCATACTGAAATTCAAATATTTTGCCCCAGAACACTTTATAGTCTGTGAGCAAGCTTTAAGTAATTAGGCTGATGTTGCTACATCTATTACACATCCTACTTGCATTGTTTACACAAGTAGCTGTGAGTGTGACTCTTATTTGTTGTCTAGTCTTTCCAAGAAATCCAGTGTGTTATTATTACCACTGAAAATCAATGACTTCATTCACAGCATGTACCTTCGCCGCTGGCATCATCAGTCGGTTCCTGCAGTTTGTGAGACTCTCGATGAGGTTCATGTGACAAGGTTTTTGGTGTTGCAGGACAGCTTTCTGCGTTGTGAATAGTCTTCCAGTAGGATGGGAAATCTACTTAAGTGCAGTATAGGAAACATCCTGGCACCATTGTGAGTGGTGCCAGCTGTTCACACGACCATGTGACATGCCTACACCACTACACAATCCCAATGAAAGAGGGACTGCAGTGAAATGCAACACATGCAGACACTGCGATAAGAACTGCGTTTACATGAGTGAGACAGCAATGCTGTAACAGCTCTGCATCACTCACAATGGTGCAGAACATGCCGTATGAACAAGCCTAATGTGCCCTAATGTGTTCTCAACCAGAAAGCATACCATAAGTTTCTACTGGGGTATAATAAATTCAACCTCCTCTGTTTAGTGTTGATAGGAACTTACTTATAAATGTTGTAGAGGGTCTGGGGAATGGATAGGAAAATGCTGCAAGCTGAAAAACAAAGCAGAAGTTTAAAACACACACCTTATAATTTCAAATAAGCATTATACTGCCATCCAAAATTCCTTGTCATATAGCTGCCTTTCTGGAGTGTATAGCACATATCTTACTAGACTTCCTTGCAATGAAAATGTGTATACTTTGTTAATTATACAGGAAAAGGGAAACACTGCACCATTAACATATTAATAACTACTTACTCCCTGTTCTTTTAGCTGCACATCTTTCTCTTTTATTTTCTGTACTATAAATATTTTACATGATCAGCGCACACAGCCACTGCAGCTCTTATGCTGTATATATAGTGGGATCTTGTGCAGGACCATTAGTAGTGGCCCATTCCACTTCAAAGCTGGGAGGAGGAGGACAGGCTTTAACTTTTTTTATAAAATAAAAAAAAAAATTGAAACTTATTTTAAATAAGCTAATTCTAGTGATTTATAATATTTTAGTAGGTCTTTCACTGAATGTCTCCTATGGTATGAGACTATTCTTGTGTAGTTTGGGCAACCAAAACTGCTCTACTTCACTTTTCGGTCCTGTCATCCAAACATCACACTTGGAGTCTCTTATAACACAAGAGACACCCAACAGAGGCCTTATAATCTTTTATCTCTGGTCTTTACATGTAGCTCTGTTGTGCCATTAGCTGTGACATCAATCAGCCAGTGGCTCCAGATGCTAACGCCACTACTTATGCTGTCAGCTATGACCACGAAAATGCAGCAGTTTCTTCAGCTGCTCTGTTTTTATAAAAGCAGCAGCTTGTGCAAGTAGAGGTATCAGCATCACAGGAGTCACCAACTGATTGCCAATGATGATGTCACTGGTTAAAGCAACTAGAATAGGGCAAAAGGGGGCTACAAGGAGAGCTGTTTTTAACGACCAGGAGACATAAATCCAAGAGACATTTACAAAAGAGACCAGGGAGTATGCAAATAGGAGCTGGAAATGCAGCCCTGCTTACCGTCGCCCTTAAATGAGCCAGTATGTTGCGGGGAATGGTTACATACCATACCCTTAAATAACAAGGGCCCACTGCAATGAAAAATCATGTGTTAAACACAGTGGTTTCAACATCTGTATTACATTACCACAGACTGGAGACAAAACATTGGCTCCAGAGGTTAAACTCATATTTCCTGTTGGAACTCACCAGAGTTTGACTTAAAGAAGAGTCAGTTGGGAAACAGGAATAGAAAGTGAAGAGACCAGGGCAACGAAAAGCGTTTTTAGGCTGATCCCCTTGGCACAATCATAGTGTCTGAAGGCACACTACATTTAGGCAAAAACACATCACACAAACCCAATATAGCCTCCCTAACATACAGTATTTAGCATACAAAATAAAACCTCACTAGCTGCTTTTCAGTGGGAGTCGATAATTATGGTTTAGTTAGAACTTTCTTTTTAAAATTCCATAAATGTTTAGGTGAACCTATTGGTGTGTGCATGAATACATTTACATTTTGATCATTTACTGCAGCTCAGTAAAAGGACATTTATTTCTTTTAGACAGCAGTTCATGTTAACACATGTTTATATAATTCATTATGCAATCCAACCCCCAATGTTGTTCCCTCCAGCCCCCAGTGTTGTTCCCTGGTGTTCATTATTGTTTCCAAATTCATGTACGTGGGGCTGCATTTAATTTCTTGTTCACCATGTAAGAATTTAATGTTTTTTTGGCCTGGTGTTACTCTCAACTGACCCATGAAGGCAGGGAACAGTTTGTGCTGCACACTAGCTAATCTTAGTCACAAGAAACAATGGGGGCAGGATTTTCAAATGGAGTCAACCAGGAGCTCAACCTCTGTTTACCATTATAAAATGGGCTGGGGAAATTATGTGTGGTGATTGGTGGAATCTTATCACATGGACATGCATTATTCCGACACCGCTCTGAATTCTTAAAGGGGGAACTGTCATCAACAGGGTTTCTTAATGTGTGAAAGACCATAAAAAGCTAATTTGAGTGAGCCATTGTGTTTATCTGTGAGTCTTTGCAGTAAAGAGTTATTCATATGTAAATCAGCCTGTAATTAAGGGCTGGGGTCAGCCATATGTTTTAGGCTTCTGACAGGAAATGATGTCACCGAGGATCTTGGCCCTCCATTGACTGTAGGTTAAATAGGAAATTGTCTGTTTTACAAAGTGTGTTTTAAGGTGTTATTACAACACTTTCTACATTTATAATACTTGATTTGTGTGTGCATTGAAACTAGTGAGTTATCACCCCTACATTTCAAACTGTTAGTAAAAATAATCCATCTTTATGGATGCTTTATTTATTTATTTTTTGTTGACCGGGTAAGTGCACTAGACAAATCTTACCTATTGTCGGGCACAACCTGGGGGGGGGATACAGATGAATGCAAACTGACCTTGAACCAGATTAAGCTGTTGGTGGTATTCTAGTGAATGAGGGAAATTTGGCCAGGACACTGGGGAAATTCTCTACTCTTTCGATAAGTGCCATGGGACCTTTAACATCCACCTGAACTGCCACCAATCCAAGCAGATGGGACCTTGGTTTAATGTCTCATCCGAAAACGGAACCTCAGAAGTGCAGCACCCCTCTCATGCTGCACTACAGTGTCAGTACTGGGATATTAACCCAAGGGCCAGATGTGGAAACTGAACCCACAGCCCTCTGATCTCCCAGCCTCAGAGGCGAGTGTGCTACCTACTGAACCACTGACACTAAATTAACCTCTAGGTTATACTGCCAGCTGATCATCAATAACTACACATCTCAAGGCTGGCTCTGTTGTGCCAACAGGTATTGGGGCCCCATAGCAGGATTTCTAAATCCTGTCTGTGTTCATGTCAATACAGATTTCTGGGGCTCCCAAAAGCCTCCCATAGCACCAACTTCTGTCTTTTTCTATTCCCTCTTTTACAGCCTTTTCTCTTACAATTTCAGGTGTGAACTCAGGTCTACAAGATGCAAATGTGGCTACATACGTACTGGTCTGGCATCATGGAGCCAGCCTTGAAATGTGAAACATAGAAACATAGAATTTGATGGCAGATAAGAACCGCTTGGCCCACCCAGTCTGCCCATTTCCCTACCTAATGGATAAGCTGCAGATCCTAGTTAACCAGCAGCCTACTTCTTTCTACCCCACTCCTAATTGCCTTATGACTGTCCATGCGTAGCTTAGATTCAACTACTGTTTTTTGACTCCACAACCTCCTCCAGGAGGCCATTCCATGCATCACCAACCCTCTGTGAAAAAATACTTCCTTACATTACCCTCTGAGCAGCCCACCTCTATATCTTCAAATTGTCCCCTTGTTCTTTGCACACCTCTTTTTTGAAAGATGCTACCCTCTTGGACTTTGTTGATTCCCTTGAGGTACTTGTGTAACCCCCTGCAAATGGGGGTTCCCAAAGACTTCCAGGAGCTTGCTTGAATGCTCCAAGCCTGAATGGTGTTTGGTGTTAAGCCATTTATCAGTGAGTGTTTTAGAACCTCTGGTACTGTCTCTTAAGAGCTGTCTGCTTGCAGACATAATGGTTCTATATGGGGGACTGGTGTGTTTCTTTGATTGAGTACCACTCAGCTGCTGCCAATTCCTTAAATTTTGCAGTCACTAGGTGCCAAGGGAACCTATCTGAAAGATGTAACTGTTTACCAAGAAATTATTTAGAGTAATAATGAAATTACAGTTTGTCTAACCTGCTTTCTTTGCAGTCAGAACTGTGTCTGCTAGTTCCCCATTCTAGTTTTGAACTGCTGAACTGGACCAATCAGTGTGGGTAAGCTAGCTCTAAAAATGGTGCCTTGGACGAATCAGAACTTGGACTCATAATCTGAGCCAGCCACAGAGAGGAGTTATGGGCAGTGACTCTGGGAGATGTAGTTTAGACTTCAGTGCCTTTTTGGACCAACAGCAGCAGTCTAGTGGGATGACAGCCAATCCAGTCAAGAACCAGGAGGAACTCAAAGGAAGTGCCGGTTTTGTCGGTTGGAGTTGAGTTGAGCTTTGGCAGTGAAGAAGGAAAGAGCCCTGTGCTTTTTCAGTGTGCGGTTTAGTCAAAAAACGTGTGAAAGGCCCAGAGTTCGGTCTGCAGCTTGTGTAACAGCTTGTTAGGACTGAATCAGTCCTGTGAAAGAATCAAGGATCTCTGAAGAGTAGAAACCAGGCTCACCCTGTAGAAGACTGGAGGAATTCCTGAAAATTGCACTTGGTCTGTCAGGAACTAGATCTGCTGTGTGTTCTCCCGGGTATTGTGCAGTAATTGAGATCGAGATACAGATGCAGCCTGCCTGGTATAGTGCTTTCTTTTATGGATGTAGGAAGAGGTTTGTGTACCTCAAGTGAGCCCTGCTGACATTGAAGGACCCTATATATCTTATTTGGAGGTGGTAGTACTAATTCAGGGTCGCTCCCTGTTGAATTGCCACATTAAATCCAAATGGAATTACTGTACTGCTGACTGTTTAATTCTCCTTTTCTCTGTGTGAAAGGGCCCCTACCAGCTGCCACGGTTTGGACTAGCCACTAGGGCTTGGGTACCCAGGGACAGTAACTGATAGGATAGGCCTGTGCACAGAGCAATAGATAGATTATTAGAGTGATAAGCTAATTAACCTGATTTCCCAACTATTGTTATATCCCTAAATAAATCAGAGCTGCTCGTTTCAGCAAAGTTATACTGCCTGAAGGTATTTGTCTATGTTAAAGTACTGTACTGTGATTGTTGCACTGTATCTCATTTCACAAGGAGGTCCCAGTGCGGAACCAGACCTGAGGCCAAGTGGCAGCACTGTGAAGGTAATTCTGATATATTGTGTGGGCCACTAGTGGGAAGAAAGGGGGTTGCAGTGTCCCAGAGGGCTGTGACCAGGATTAGTTTAACTGTGCAAACCCTGACCTCTGGGTGGAGGCACCCGCCATTGGATCCAGAGCCCCTCAACCTGTGGAGTGGCAAATCAGGCAGGGGTAGTAACCCCTGGGATAAGCCATCTGAGGGTTACATCTTGGAGGCTCACCGCTGGGATTGTGTGTCCTCTAGTGGCCATATTCACGAACCACTGTTAAGAAAAAAAATGGGTACCCCGACAGGAAGTGGCTGTGCAACGCCAGCTGGTGGAGTGGTGTACTGGGGAGAGTCGACCCCAAAATGCTATGCTTATCCTGGACATCCCCTGGGTATCAATAAGGACACTGTGCAGGAGTACTTTCCAAGGTGGAAGGTTTACAAAACCCTGTGGTGGTGGGTCGGCATGCTAATCTGCTCACCCACACTTTCCTGGCCCTAAGTAGAGTTTAAGGATCCCATAGATAGCTCAAAGTGCCACAGACCATTACAGAGGAGCCCTCACTGCTTGGAGAGTGATAACTAAGGACAGTAAAGACCCGAGGAATCAGCCCCACCACTAATCTGGAAACTTTTGAGGAGAAATTTGCTACAGAATGGTTGCTGGGAGAGGGGAAAACTGTGGAGGACTTGAAGAAACTATTCTTGCCACCTGGGTGTGTCCCTCCCCAACCCCTCTCCTGCTCCAGTGCCCGTAATGGTGGCTGAACCAATGCAGACTCCTATTTCTGCACCTGCAGTGATCACGACTCTTACACGAAAGTTGAAGATTTTCTCTGGCACCCTCCCACCCCCAAGGGGAGGGATGACTGAGACCTGGATAGACTATGTTGCCCCCAAGTGCTAGAGAATGGCAATGCCGGGAAGGAAGGCGAAAGAGGTTAGTGAGGAGCCTCCGGTCCCTGCCCAAGCCCACCATCCGTGCTAAGCAGACCCAGTAACCCTGGAGACTGCACAGGCCTATCTTGAGCCTTGGAGAATGTGTATGGGAGCCCAGATTCTGATAAGGACCTACAGGTGAAGGTAAGAAATGCACAACAAGTACCAAGGGGAGTTGTTGTCTGTGTATGTCTCGGCTGGAAAAATTGTTGCAAGGAATGCCTCAGAAAGGGTAGTTTGCCAGCGATTGAACTGGACCGAACCAGACTGGACAGAATCCTTAAGTCTGCCCCCCTCTCAGAACAGGCTGTTGCTTCAAGTCACTATGGCAAATCGACCTGGAATCCCCACCTCCTAAGTGAGATGAGTTAATGAGAGAAATTCGAGAGTTGAGAAAAGGCACCGGAGGTACCTGCACCCAACAGCTGTGGCTAATGCACTGAGGACTGAGGTGACCCATCAAGTGAAGTTCAGGGGCAGAGGTTGACAGTCAATGAGTGCTCTGACAAGGAAAAAGATATGCCACAATGGGGAAATGAACTGTTGAGAGAGATCCGGAATTCAAAAACAGTCCTTTATGAAGAAGCCACACTGCAAACACGGGCCCCAGACCTAGCATCCGACTGCATCTGCTATGGGGTGGGGGTACCCACCCATGTATCTCCTGCTGATAACAGCTCCAAACTCAATTCCTTGACCATGGAAGTGGAGAAACTAGACGAAGATGTCTCCAAATGCTTATCACGCCGCAGACAGAGATGGCACCCAGGTTTCCAGTTAGTAATAACCCCGCCCTGGCTCCCAGTGTGGGCGTCTCAGCCAGCTCAAACTCCAGAAAGTATGTTTTGCTATAATTGTGGGAAAGATGGGCACATGAAAGGGAAATGCCAGTCCCCAAAAGACACTGACAAAGTTGCATATAGGCTACAAGGAGAGCTTGGAGAAGAAATCAGTGGTTAAGAGGTGCAGACATGATCCCAGTGAGGGCACCAAAAATGCTAATTCACGTCGCTCCTGTGGCAAGTTCTAGTTGCCCAGGCCCCCCACTACGCCTCTCCAGACTGGTCCAGAATAGTGGGTCCCTCCATGGAGACCACTGTAAAGGTAAATGGAGTGTCTACAAAGAGCTGCATTAGACAGTGGCTCCCAAGTGACAATTATGTTCCAGGATTGGTATCAGAAGCATTTGTCAGACGTGCCACTTACAACCATTAGAAGGACTGCATGTATGGGGTTAAGTGGAGAAGGCCTACCCCTATTCGGTATATCCAGTTGGCTGTCTTTTCCCCACCTCCGTGGCTGGGTGGCCAACAAGTAGAGACCCTAGCCTTAGTGTGTCCCCCACTGGACTGTATGATGGTGTCCTTTGTTGATTGGAACAAATGCTCATATGTTCAGAAGGCTGGCACAGTTGTGTTATGAAAACAGGGTCAAAGACTAGTAGAGCTTTAAGAGTTCGACTTTAATTAGAAGGCCTATGAGGCACAGAGAGATGCTGAAAAACAGAACCAGAGGAACCATCGAATTGTATGGGAAGAAGGATCCTGAGTCTCTGATCCTGGCCAAATGCCCAGTGTACCTTACAGGAGAGGTCCGTATCGAGAAAGGATGTTAAGAATAAAATATTAATGTTGGATGCACCAGGCGATGGAAAGATTGCCAGAGGGACTGCTGGTCAAGCCTAGTATTTTGCCCGCTAGAGCCCATGCTTATGCCAGAAGGGTAATGGTCCAAGTTCATAATGTGTCTGAAAGACATTCGAGTAAACAGAGGTTGCATCCTGGCTAATGTGCATTGTGCAGACACTACGCAGTGCTACCCAGCAGCAAGAGTTCAAGGAAGAATGACAGAGTAACGACTGACTTGTTTGATTTCGCACTCCCGCTGCCAGCTGAAATGGAAAGTGAGGATCAGTGAGAAGCTTGCCCAGAGAGACCAGGTGTTTTTCTTTAAAGAGATGGGATGTAGGATGCGTGCAAGGAGCTGAGCACAATATCCAGCGCATGACGAAAAGACCATTTCTGGTGAGAGGTCTCGACGCCTGGCACCTGCTGACATAGATGATGAGACGGCATCTGCAAGAGATGTTAGCTGCTGGTGTAATACAAGAATCCAGAAGCCCTTATGCTTCCCCATTGTGGTAGTGAGGAAAAAAAATGGAACAGTAAGGATGTGTGTGGATTATCGCAACTCTAAACGGCGGGACTATCCCTGATCAGTACACAATGCCCACATTCAGGATGCTTTGGACTGCCTAAACGGGAGCAAGTGGTTCTCTGTGCTGGATCTCCCAGTGGGTACTACCAGATCCCGATGGCCCCAGAGGGACGTGAGAAGAGCAGGCCTTTATCTGTCCGGCTTGGCTATGAATTCATGAGGATGCCTCAAGGGATTTCAGGTTGCCCCAACCACTTTCAGCAGCGATTGATGGGCGTGCAGTGGGGACATGATCACTAGAGTGCCTGGTATACCTAGATGATGTTATTGTGTTTGGCAGCCTCACTGGAGGAACATGAGAGCAGATTATTTAAGGTATTGGACCGACTGGAGGACTTTGGCCTTAAACTGTCCATTGATAAGTGTCAATTCTTCAAACATCAGTAAAGTATGTGGGACACATAGTATCCACATGAGGGAATAGAGACCGACCCAAGTAAAGTTGAGGCCTTGACCACCAGCCACAGCCCAAAAATCTAAAAAGAACTGCAAGATTCCTGGATTCTGTGGTTATTATCGGCGCTTCATCAAGGACTATTCAAAGAGTGATCCGCCCTTACTTAATCTTATAAAGGTATCCCCAACCCACAAAAAATACCAAAAGTCAAGCGTCCCTCAAGACTGAAAGAGGTATTTTTCATCCGAGTGAAGTATTTGGGGCCCGCTGGACTCCTGATTATGAGACTGCTTTTCATGAGATCATATATCAACTTACCCATGCCCAGTGCTGGCCTATGCCGATCCAAGAAAAACCTTACGTCCCGCACACTGATGCTAGCTTGCAAGGGTTGGAACATGTGTTGTACCAAGAGCACGAGAATGGCCTGAGACCAGTGGCCTTTGCCAGTAGAAGCCTGACCCCATCCGAAAAGAACTATCCTGTACATAAGTTAGAGTTCCTAGCTTTGAAGTGGGCTATTGTTGACCAATTCCATGACTTGTATGGGGCAAAAATACTAGTAAAACTGACAATAATCCTTTGACCTATGTGCAGACCTCAGCTAAGTTGGATGCCACTGGCCATAAGTGGCTTTCTGCATTATCTACATATGACTATGCTCTCGAGATACCGGAGCAGGTCTGAACCACATAGATGCTGATGCTCTCTCCGGAGGCCTGTTCCCAGAATGATTGGGTCCGATTCAGCAGAACCCGACATTCGGGCACTCTGCCGGAAGTTTGACAGGGAGGGAACAAATGTCCACCGGACGAGTGGACTGCATGGTGGATTGCTTGGGAGCCTCTGAGAATTGCATACCTGCTGCTTATGCCCACTTTTCTGCAATGAGACATTGGTGCACTGCCTCAGCTGGACAATGACAGTATTGGTCAGAGCTCAATCCCACGATCCCATGATCAAGCAGCTTTAGAAGCCCTCTATGCAGGAAAAGATGTGTCAAAATTCACGCCACTGATTTGAGAACTGCACTGTTATACAAAGAAGGTCCTAAGTTAGAAACTGATCAATAAACTGTTATACAGAGAAACAGTAGACAGAGGGGACAAGTAGACAAACAACAACTAGTGCTGCCCACTGCCTTCGAGACTCAGTACTGAGGTCCTTGCACAACCACATGGGGCACCTTGGTATAGATAGAACACTTGACTTGGTGAGATCCAGATTCTATTGGCCTAAGATGGGGCTGATGTGGAGCAACACATCCGAACCTGTAGTCGCTGCTTACAGAGGAAAGCTTTGCCCCAGAGGGCTGCCCCCTTGTTAACATCACCACCAGTGCACCCATGGAGCTGGTCTGTATTGATTTTCTGAGTTTGGAGTCAGATCAAAGAAATATCAGTAATGTGCTGGTGGTCACTGACCATTTCACGAGATATGCCCAAGCTTTCCCACCAAAGACCAGAAAGCATCCACTGTAGCCAAAGTACTTGTAGAAAACTTTTTGTTCACTATGGGGCTCCACAAAGAATCCATTCTGATCAAGGGAGAGACTTTGAGAGTCGTCTGATCAAAGAGATGCTTTCTCTGTGGGGAGTGCGAGTCCAGAACCACTCCTTACACCCCCCAGGGGGACCCACAGCCTGAACGTTTCAACCGCACTTTGCTAGATATGCTAGGCACCCTGCACCCAAAGGACAAGCCTAGATGGAGCCAACAAATTAGCACCCTGGTACATGCTTATAACTGCACCAAAAGTGATGCCACTGGATTCTCCCCTACCGCCTGATGTTTGGAAGAGAAGCTCGACTACCAGTAGATGTGTGTTTTGGGTCTCTCCTGATGGGGTTCAAGCTGACAACTATTTACAGTATGTGCAAAGTTAAAGGCCCAGCTAACTCATGTACTAACTGGCTCAAACCATGGCTGCCAAAGAAATCTGGCCAACAAAGAAAGGTATGATAAAAAGGTGAGCACAGGAACTCCAGGAGGGAGATCGGGTATTGCTAAGAAATCTGGGACTGCATGGCAAGCACAAGATTGCTGACAGATGGCACCATCTCCCTCACATTGTAGTGGGCAAACTAGATGATCTGCCAGTGTACAAAGTAAGGCCTGAGAATAATTCAAAGATGTAAAAACAATGCATAGAAATCATTTACTGCCCATTGGACAAATCTTAATTGAGTCTGAGCCCTAGAAGATGCCCCTCTGCACCAGTGACTAGAGCTGCTGCTAAGAAAAGATCAAGAAAGTCTGCACCTACAGAAGCAAAAGTTAAAGTGTTCCCTCCACAAGTCCCAGTTGAGCATGACTGTCAGTCCATATCGGAAGAAAGTGAGAGTGACTTTGAATACTATCCTTCTTACTGAACTGAGTCAATTGTTTCGGGCAATCCCTAGTCAATACTGGAGACAAAGCTGGGCCTTCTGGACTGTCTAAGCTCCCAGCTTCATCCCTGGAGCCAATGCTCCCAGAAAGTGAAGTGCAAAGCATCAGATCAGATGAAATGGAATCATTGTGCATGGTTGAACTGTTTGAGCTTTCAGGAGGAAAATGATAGATTGGGGCAGACTGGTGATACACCCGAACAAGAAGAGTATTTTGAGTGCCCTGACAGTCCACTGCCAGTGTCCGAAGCTCTCCATGCGAGCCAAATGTTGTGGACTCAGAAACTGTAACTCCTGGAGCTGAAAGTGCCCCAAGTTCTAGCCTCTCTACCCCATGGAGACTCCCCTGACAAGTGAGGAAATGCTGAAAATGAGGCTCAGAGTGCAGAGACTATAACAGTTCCCTAGAAAGACTGGTTGAGCTGTAAAGCCTGTGGTGCACCTCAGTTATGATTCCCTTGGGAGGCCTGTGGATTTGCCTCTCAATGTTGTCCATAAAGGAGTGTATGTGTCCCCGAGCTCATTGCCCAAACTGAGCGTCCAGTGCTAACTCCAAGTTACTTGTGTTGCCTCTCTAGTGGTGGTGCCCTTGCCCGTCCAGCCCTAAGGTAACTGATAGGGAAGGGCCCCTCTTCAGGTTTCATGTACAAGAGGTAATAACTTGAGTTATGGTACAATGTGTATGTAATACTGTCTAAAGAGTGACGTACTGCAATGTTTCAGAAATGTGTTCTTGGTAAAATGATATATTGACTGATGATTACATGTGCGAGCCTAATGCAAATGTATATGGTTGCAGTTGAAACTTATGGGGGTACTTGCTTGACGCGGACGTCAAGCTTTCCCAGGCCAGGAAGGGTGTAACCCCCTGCAAATGGGGGTTCCCAAAAGACTTCCAGGAGCTTGCTTGAATGCTCCAAGCCTGAATGGTGTTTGGCGTTTAAGCCATTTATCAGTGAGTGTTTTTAGAACCTCTGGTACTGTCTCTTTAAGAGCTGTCTGCTTGCAGACATAATTAGTTTATATGGGGGGGACTGTGTGTTTCTTTGATTGAGTACCACTCGAGCTGCTGCCAATTCACTTAATTTTTGCAGTCACTAGGAGTGCAAAGGGAACCTATCTGAAAGATGTAACTGTTTACCAGAAATTATTTAGAGTAATAATGAAATTACAGTTTGTCTAACCTGCTTTCTTTGCAGTCAGAACTGTGTCTGCTAGTTCCCATTCTAGTTTTGAACTGCTGAACTGGACCAATCAGTGTGGGTAAGCTAGCTCTAAAATGGTGCCTTGACGAATCAGAACTTGGACTCATAATCTGAGCCAGCCACAAGAGGATTGTATGGGCAGTGACTCTGGGAGATGTAGTTTAGACTTCAGTGCCTTTTGGACCAACAGCAGCAGTCTATTGTGAGTGACAGCCAATCCAGTCAAGAACTGGGAGGAACTCAAAGGAAGTGCCCGTTTTTGTCGGTTGGAGTTGAGTTGAGCTTTGGCAGTGAAGAAGGAAGGAGCCCTGTGCTTTTTCAGTGTGCAGTTTTAGTCAAAACGTGTGTAAGGCCCAGAGTTCGGTCTGCAGCTTGTGTAACAGCTTGTTAGGACTGAACTTCCTGTGAAAAGAATCAAAGGATCTCTGAAGAGTAGAAACCAGGCTCACCCTGTAGAAGACTGGAGGAATTCCTGAAAATTGCACTTGGTCTGTCAGGAACTGAATCTGCTGTGTGTTCTCCGGTATTGTGCAGTAATTGCGATCGGGATACAGATGCAGCCTGCCTGGTATAGTGCTTTCTTTATATGGATGTGGGAAGAGTTTGTGTACCTCAAGTGAGCCCTGCTGACATTGAAGGACCCTATCTTATTTGGAGGTCGTGAGTACTAATTCAGGGTCGCCTCTGTTGAATTGCCACATTAAATCCAAATGGAATTACTGTACTGCTGACTGTTTAATTCTCCTTTTCTGTGTGAAAGGGCCCCTACCAGCTGCCACGGTTTGGACTAGCCACTAGGGCTTGGGTACCCAGGGACAGTAACTGATAGGGATAGGCCTGTGCACAGAGCCATAGGTAGATTATTAGAGTGATAAGCTAATTAACTGATTTCCCTGTCCTGTTATATCCCCCTAAATAAATCAGAGCTGCCTCGTTTCAGCAAGTTATACTGCCTGAGGTATTTGTCTATGTTAAAGTACTGTACTGTGATTGTTGCACTGTATCTCATTTCACAGGAGGTCCCAGTGCGGAACCAGACCTGGGGGTAAGTGTATACTGTGAAGGTAATTCTGATATATTGTGTGGGCCACTAGTGGGAAGAAAGGGGGGTTGCAGTGTCCCAGAGGGCTGTGACCAAGTTAGTTTAACTATTGCAAACCCTGACCTCTGGGTGGAGGCACCCGCCATTGGATCCAGGCCCCTCAACCTGTTAGTGGCAAATCAGGCAGGGGTAGTAGCCCCTGGGATAGCGCCATCTAGGGGTTACACTTGAAAGTTTCTATCATGTCCCCCCTCTCCCTCCTTTCCTCGAGGCTATACATATTAAGCTCCTTTAGTCTCTCTCCATATGTCTTCTGGTGCAGACCCTGCACCATTTTAGTTGCCCTCCTCTGGACAGCTTCCATCTTGTCTATGTCCTTATGGAGATTGGGTCTCCAGAACTGCACACAGTACTCCAGATGGGGTCTCACCAGCTGTCTGTACAGAGGGATAACAACTTCCTGTTTTCTACTGGTGATGCCTCCCTATGCATCCCAGTATCCCCCCAGCCCTCCTTACTGCCCTCTCACATTGCTTGCCCACCTTTAAGTCATCTGATATGACTATCCCCCAGGTCCCTTTTCATTTTTGTTGTTGTTAGTATCTCACCCCCCATTGTGTACTCTTCCCCTGGGTTTTTGTTTCCCAGGTGCATTACCTTACACTTCTTAGCACTGAATCTAAGCTGCCATACATTTGACGATTTCTCTAACCTTGCCAAGTCCCTTCTTGTCCTTTCCACCCCACCTTGTGCATCAACTCTGTTGCAGATCTTTGTGTCATCTGCAAAGAGACGTACTTTTCCTTCCAGTTCCTCTGCAATGTCGCTTATAGAGACACTGAAGAGGACCGGTCCTAATACTGAACCCCTGTACCCATTAGTTACCCCCTTCTTCAGGGTGAACCCATTTACTATTACCCTCTGTGTCCTATTCTCCAGCCAACTATTTACCCAGGCTATCAGTTTTGATTATCAGCTGGCAGTACAGCCTAGAGGTTAAAGCAAAGAGCTGTTAACAAGCTTCGTCTCATTCAGCAGAATGGAGTTTGATTCCATCATGCCTCTACTTGTATACTGTGTAACCAGAGCAAGTCACTTAACCTCCCTGTGCTCCCAAAACACACCCAGAAATAAGCTGTAGCTGTGTGCCTTTTCTGGACAAAGACAGTAAAAACAATCTGAGCATGTGTTATGATTCTGAAAATATTATGCTCTTTCTATCCAGATTTGACTTGAAAGGAAAAAACAGGACACCATTACTTGTTTATTAATTGCAAAACACATGGATGGACAACACAGTTAAAACCATGAATAACCTGAAATGCATTAAGAAAGTATGGTACTTCTTTTGATGAAGTTAAAAGTATAACAGTTTCTAACTGAAATACTTTGGATGGAATGGGATATTCTACCTTACAAGAAAAAAATCAATATGGTCGATCCTGCCACCCATACCCTTCGAGTGTGTCTTACACTCTGCAGCTATGCCGACGGACTGCAACTTTCCAGAGTGCCATTACCACTGTAATGAAAGAAAGGAAAGAAAAAAACAAAGAAAGGGAGAGACAGGGTGTGTGAGTGTATGTGTATGTGTGGTGTGTGTGTATGTGGTGTGTGAGTATGTTGTGTGTGTGTGTTGTGTGTGTGTGTGAGGTGTGTGTGTGTGTGTGTGAGAGGTGTGTGCATGTAGTGTGCGTGTGAAGTGCTTGTGTGTATCTCTGACAGAAGTGCAGCATTAACTGAACTGTGCTGAATGGGAAAACAATTCTCACCATTAATTAAATAAAATAATATATGGGTGGGTGGGTGTAAAAAACAGAATTTTGTACAAACCCTCGGTATGGGATGCTTTTATAAACCACTCGCACTCGGACTTTGCCATCGGGATTAAAGTAGCATCCCACACACTCACATATACACATATATTACTCTATATTTTAATAATGCAGTCAGATTATGTTTTTTTAAACAATGTTGTCCATCCATGTGTTTTTGCAATTAATAAACAATTAATGGTGTCCTATTTTTTTTCTTTTCATGTCAAATCTGGATAGAAAGAGCATAATATTTTCAGAATCATAACACATGCTCAGATTGTTTTTATTGTCTTTGTCCTGGAAAAGCACACAGCTACAGCTTGTTTCTGGGTGTGTTTTGGGAGCACAGGGAGGTTAAGTGACTTACTCTGGTCACACAATATACAAGCAGAGCATGTTGGAATCAAACCCCATTCTGATGCATGAATGAAGCTTGTTCACAGTTCTTTGCTTTAACCTTTAGGTTGTACTGCCATCTGTTAATCAAAAACTACACATTTCAAGGCTGGCCCCATGATGCCAGGCCGGTAGGTACATAGCCACATTTGCATCTTGTAAACCTGAGATCACACCCAAAATTGTAAGAGAAAAGGCTGTAAGAGAGGGTACAGAATAAGACAGAAGTTAGTGCTGTGGCAGCCCCAGAAATCTGCACTGACATGAACACACCCAGGGTTTAGAAAGCCTGATACAGTATGAGGCCCCAAAACTTATTGGCACCACAGAGTCAGCCTTGAGATGTGTAGTTTTAATGATCAGCTGGTAGTATAGTCTAGAGGTTAAAACAATCCTAAAGATGGATTATTTTTATTAACAGTTTGAAATGTAAGGGTGATGACTCACTAGTTTCAATGCACATACAAAATAATTATTATAAATGTAGAAAGTGTTGCAATAACACCTTAAAACACACTTAATAAAACAGACAATTGCCTATTTAACCTATAGTCAATGGAGGCCAAGATCTCGATGACATAATTTCCTGTCAGGAGCCTAAAACATATGACTGCCCCCAGCCCTTTATTACAGACTGATTTACATACGTAATAACTCTGGACTGCAAAGACTACAGATAAACACAATGGCTCACCAAATTAGCTTTGTATGGTCTTTCAGACCTTAAGAAACCCTGCTCATGGCAGTTCCCCTTTAACTTTCTGAACTTTATTTCACAGTTTTAAAATTACAAATCAGTGAAAGCATGTAATAATCGCAATAATGCAGTCCAGAGTGTGCATAACTGTGGGATAACAGCACTTCTTGGGTGCATAAAACACTTTGGTTCGCCTTGTGCCTCACTTCCTAAGGCATGCTGTTATCACCTAATAGCTTACACTGTAAGCCTCACTGCTTAAATACAGACTTTGGATCATCTAACAGTTTGAGCTGACCATCCTTCCCAATTTGCATAAACAATATTTAATTTGTGGCTCTTTTTTTCCTCAAAATTCTGATTTTGGTTAGAAAACTATGAAACGGCTGGAAATTGGGCACCTGACTTTTATATGATATCAGCAGATGCAAGCAGCATCTGTGGTTTTCTGTTCTGAAAATCCAGCCCTCGGTTTTCAGATAAAATGGAGAATACTTATGAACACCTGGGCCTCCTTTAATTAGCTCAACTCTTACAAAAATACTAAAGCAGACTCAAATGGGAAAGGGGGTTTACAAGATAAGAGAAAAAGGGCAATCTAAACTAGAATAAAAAGGTGTAGGTACCACATTTCTGTTACAACATGAACTAAAGGAGTAACTTCTTTGCCTTCTGTTTCACTTTGGTATTATTGTTTTAACTCATTTTTTTTCGCATACAATTTTTATTATTTTTTTTTTTTTTACTGTTCTCTCCCTTGCCAGTGTCATGGTGTACGTAAATACATACGCATGGAGGCGTGTGCGCATGCCAGGATCCAGTGGCCCCTTCCACTCCACCCCACACTTGCGTCACCACTCCTGCCACCTGTGCACCCATCGGACCTCCACCCAATGAGTGTGGGACTACGGAGGAGCGGGTGTCCACCCTTGGAGGGGAAATCCCACTCCAGCCCCCCCCAGCCGGCTCCCCAGTGACCTGAGGTTGTTCCCGAACCCGGGTCGCCAGCGTGCCACGAGGTGTGGCGTCCAGTGCCTCAACCCTCTGCGCCACCAGGCCGGCTTCAACTCATATTTTTATGTTTCATCTAATTGTATAAATTGCATGGTTTTATCATCCTAAAATGTTTTACTGTATCTGCTCCTTGCCCATGTTTTCCAGTTTCAGCAGTAAGGGTTCAGAACCTACACCAAACGTGGGTGTCATTATAACCTACATAACACAATACTGCACCTTAGGCACTATTTCTAATGTGGGTAAGGACTGATACACGCTAGCGATAGGAGATGGTGATGACTCACAGTGACAAACATGCTGGGATGTTCAGATATGGGACATGGTGTGATGTGACCTTTCTTTATATCCCAAGGTTCCCCTGCTTTCCAAACTGTAAATGGACACTGTCAGCCTCCTAAGGCTTTAAAAGGCCTTTTCAAAATTAAGAAAAAGAACACTTGGAAGTATAAAATTCCCTGGAACCAGAGAACTGCCTTATTTTAAATGCTAGATTTATTATGCAAAAATATGTAAGCAAAAGCTTTCTGGCATTGTTTACATGATAGTAAGGTCACTGCTCTCAGCTCAGCTGATTAAATAGAGTGGTTTTAACTGTCGAGTTTGAGTGATGAGATTAGTAGTTGATCCAGCTGCGTAGTGAAGTAGCACCCAATATTCCCCTTCGACCTGCAAACAGTAGCTGTTTTAGCCTAATCTGATTTTTTTAAGGGAATATCTTACGTTTGCTGGGGAAAATGCTACCCTCTTCACAAAATTAGGCCCCCCTTGCAAAAAATTCTGGATCTGCCTCTAGGTGAATTCTCTCCCACTTTTATTGGCTACATACGTACCAGTTTCAATTGTTAGTCACAGGAGCTGGCAGTAAATCACTGTGACATGATTTACTGCCTGTTCCTTGCTTGTGACCCTTCAAGCAATGCTCAAAATCAAAAGAAAATCAAAAGGAAAAGGTATGAAAGATCAATATGATTCTCTGGAAAGGTCAGGAAGCAGTGAGAGTCAAAACAGAGACCTATACCAGGTACAAGGAAAACAAAGGATGGAGGAATGGGGAGAGTACCAAATGAGAACAATGGAAACCAAGAGGGTGGTCAAGAAGCAAGCATAGAAACATAGACAATGGTGGCGAAAAAGACCAATGGTCTATCCAGTTTGCCTCGTAGCTGAGGGTGATGGTTAAGATTTAGACAAGTTCTGCAGGATACTCTATAGTGTCTCAGAAGTGGCCACTTCAGTGTTTTCCCAAAGAGGAATTTCCAGTGCCACCTGTTTGTTTTTTCAACCATACAATGCTGTTTTCCTTTGCTGTCTTTACTTGGAATTGTTTTGGGGCTGTTGAAAATGTAAAACCTAGTTTGGTGTGCTTTTAGTGATGCTGTTTTCCTTTGCTGTCTTTACTTGCTGCCCCCCTCACTCCCCAACCCCCCACTATTACTTTATGCCCTGTTAAATCTGATTGACAGGAGCCAAGCACAGGGAATAGCAGGGGTTGTGGAGTAGGAGGCATAACGGGAGGAAGCCCGCCCTCTGCACAAGTGTTTTGACTAATTTTTGTTGTTGTTTTCCTCTTTAAAAAACAAAGTATCTGAGGATCGGTGGTAGGATTTTCAGGACAGTAAATTAATAAAGAGGGAACTACAAGGAGAGCTTCAGTAACAGACAACTACTGGAATAGCAGTATAGCTGCAGTATAATGTAAGGAGTAGTGCAATGCAGTGGATACGGGGCAGCCGTATTCCGGCAGACCTTCTGGATGCTAAGGTGCTGCCCTATCTGCAGGCATTTCTCTGGACTGTGGGACGAGACAGCCAGGCTCAGAGTAGAAGTAAATTGGGTCAGGAGTACCTTCGCCCCTATCCAGAGACCACCTAGTCCAAGGCCGCTGCCTCAAAGGATGCTAAGAACGAGGAGCACTTGGATGACGGTGGGCTTGAGGAGGATTAGGACAGTCGGGCAGAGACACATCCCAAATCCTATTCCACTCCAGAACTCATTTGCCACACTGGCAAGCGGGGACAACCAAACAAAGGTACCCAGAGAAGTGGAAGGGAAGGATGTGGAGGTCAACCGAGGAGGTGACCTTAGTGGGGAGAGCAGTGGACCTCAGAGGAGGAGGAAACGAATCCTGGTGAGGGACTCTATCATTAGAGGGATCCAGCTAGGAACACAGGAGGGGGAGGACAGGGAGGTGAAGTGCCTACCAGGTGCTACGGCATGGAAGGATGGGAGGAAGATCCTGGGGATTGCCAGGAAGGTAAGATGGGAGGGTGAGCTGGATGTCATTATCCACTTAGGTACTAATGACCTGGCAAACGGGAGCCTAAGGAAGTTCAGGAAGAGTTTATGAAATTAGGGAGGGTCTCAAGCAAGTGGCCACATCTGTCACCTTCTCGGAAGTAATACCTGTGAGAGGCATGGGAGGCGTGAGGCCATGCACCAGAATTTTAAACACTGGTTGAAGAACTGGTGCTGCGAGGAAGGATTTGGATCTGTTGGTGACTGGGGATACACCTGGAGGGATGGGGGCTTGTTCAAGCCTGATGGCCTGCATCCATCCTGGAGGGAATCCAAGCACTCAATGAAAAGTTTAAATGTTACATGGACCAGCATTTAAACTAGCCAGGGGCTGGCGGCAAGGCAAGGAGGTGCCTAATTGCTCACCCCCACAGCTAGCAGTGGAACCAGTGAACAGGAAGAGGGGATATCTCTACAAAGCAGTGTGCAAAAGATGGAGAAAAGCACCCAAGAGGATAGGCAGAAAGGGGGCAAAATTCAACAGAAGGGCAGACAGCAGGGAGAACCAGGGATAAAGAACAACCAGAGAGGGGGCTGGAGTAGAACAGCTAAACAGTTCAGGGAGTTCACATCATGGAAAACCATGTGTGCCAATGCCAGGAGCCTTAGCAACAAGAAGGAGGTTCTGAAGGCTGCCATGGTGCAGTCGGAGCTGGACATTGTGGTCATCACAGAGACCTGGTGTAATGATAACCATGACTGGGAGATGGCCATACCCGGCTACATCATATCCAGAAGAGAGATGGCAGGCAGGCAGGAAGGAGGAGGAGTGGCACTTTATGTGAAAGATGGCATAGGCCACAGAGATCCAGGAGAAACAAAATGGGGAGAGATACTGTGGGTTACGCTGGAAAGGAAAATGGGTCAGCAATCTGCACAGGAATGGTCTACAGACCACCAGCTCAGGAGGAAGAAGCAGATAGGAGTTGATGCTGGCCATCCAAAGATGGCAGACAAGGGGGGTGCTGGCTGGAGATTTCAATATTCCAAATGTGCCAGCCCAGTAAGCTCCGATCAGCCTTGAGCCAAGGAGGAGAGCGGGCAGCAGGCACCTTCTCACCCCGTCCTGGGTGGATGGGTTGCTTTGTGGAGGGACTGTGTCCACGGTAACAACCCGTGGGCTCTGGATCAGCCTTGGCGAGCTAAGGAGGAGAGCGGGCAGCAGGCGCCGTCTCGCCCTGTCCTAGGTGGGCGGGTTGCTTATGGAGGGGACTGCATCCATAGTACCAGCCTGGTGGGCTCTGATCAGCCTTGTGAGCCAAGGAGGAGAGTAGGCAGCAGGCACCTACTGGCCCTGTCCTGGGTAGGAGGGTTGCTTGTGGAAGGGACCGCATCTGTGGTACCAGCCCAGTGGGCTCCAATCAGCCTTGTGAGCCAAGGAGGAGAGTGGGCAGCAAGCACCTTCTCACCCTGTCCTGGGTGGGTGGGTTGCTTGTGGAGAGGACTGTGTCCGCGGTACCAGCCCGGTGGGCTCTGATGAGCCTTATGAGCCAAGGAGGAGAGCTGCACTTTATGTGAAAGATGGCATAAAGGCCACAGAGATCCAGGAGGAACAAAATGGGGGAGAGATACTGTGGGTTAAGCTGGAAAGGAAAATACAAGTCAGGCTGAATGAACTGTGAAGCAAAAAGATCAGGACTTCACTACATGGACTGGAGCCTCCCAGCGGCAGTGTCAACCAGGAGCAGATTTATCCTGGACTCCCTTCAAGGTGCCTTCATTAAGCAACTGGTCATGGAACCAACTCGGCAGAAGGCAATACTGGACCTTATGCTCACAAACGGGGGCAGTGTGATAGCGGTAACAGTGGGGGGGGGCACCTGGAGAACAGTGACCACCGATCACTGTGGTTTGAAATCACCGAAGGAACAGAACCAAACCACACAAAAACACGTATCCTGAATTTTAAGAGGGCAGACTTTGTGAAAATGGGGACATGCATGAAAGAGGCACTAATGGGAATGGGGAGGGAATCAGGGGTGGAGGAACAGTGGGCAATATTTAAAACGGGCATTACAAGAGCAACAGAATTATGCATTAAGCAGGTTAGCATGGGGAAAAGGAAGAGGAAGCCATTATGGTTTTCCAAGGAGGTAGCGGAAAAAGTGAAAGTCAAAAAGATCACATTCAGGCAATACAAAAAGATGCAGGCAGAAGGGGATAGGAAGAAGTACCTGGAGAAGCAAAGGGAAGCAGAGAGGTCAGTAAGAGAAGCCAAAGCTCAGACAGAAAAGCGCATCACAAAATCAGTGGGTAGAGGGACAAAACCTTTACAGGTACATAAGTGAAAAAAATGTGCAAAGGAAGGGATAGTGAGACTGAAAGGGAGGACGGGACTGCATGGAGGATGACAACAGTAAAGCTGACATACTGGGCCTGAAGGAGTACAAGGGTGGGAATGGCAGAAATGGACACAAGTCCCTTTACATGGGAAAGGGTCCTAAAGGAACTGAAAGGAATAAGTTGATAAAGCAATGGGGCCAGATGGGGTGCACCCCAGGGTCCTAAAGGAACTAAGAACAGTGGTGGCTGAACCTCTGGCAATCCTGTTTAGCTGATCACTGGAAACAGAGGAGGTACCCAAAGACTGGAGGACAGCAGATGTAGTCCCCTTACACAAAAGCAGGAACAAATAGGAAGCAGGGAACTACAGACCAGTTAGCCTGACCTCGGTAGTGGGGAAGATCATGGACACACTACTGAAGGAGAGATTGGTGGAACATCTGGTTGCCAACGGACTTCAGGACCCAAGGCAGCAAGCTTTCACCAGGCAGAGGTCATGCCAGACCAACCTCATTGAATTTTTTGACTGGGTGACAAGGGAGGTGGATCAGGGGAGGGTAGTGGACATGGCCTATCTGGACTTCAGCAAGGCCTTTGACACTGTGCCACATAGAAGACTATTAAACAAACTGGGGAATATAGGAGTGGGCAGGACAGTAGTATGGTGGGTGGGTAATTGGCTGGGCGGCAGGACACAAAGGGTGGTGGTAAATGGCTGTCACTCCACAGAGGGAAGAGTGACCAGTGGAGTACCACAGGGATCAGTGCCAGGACCAGTCCTATTCAACATCTTCATCAGTGATGTTGCACAGGACCTAGAAGGCAGAATTTCCCAGTTCGCTGATGACACGAAGCTCTGTAACAGAGTGGACATGCCAGAGGGTGTACACAGAATGAGGCGTGACCTGCAGAAGCTTGAAGAATGGTCAAGGGTTTAGCAGTTGAAATTCAATGCAAAGAAGTGCAAGATAATGTACATGGGGCACAAAAACCCTGGAACAACATATCAGTTAGGGGAATGAGGAAATAGCATGCACCAAGCAGGAAAGGGACCATGGGGTTATCATCTCTGATGACCTCAAGGTAGGGAAACAGTGTGACAAGGCAGCAGGTAAAGCAAATAGGATGCTCAGATGCACAGGAAGGGGCACCACCAGCAGGAAAAGAGAGGTCATAATTCCCTTATACAAGACACTAGTGAGGCCCCACCTGTAGTACAGTGTACAGTTCTGGAGACCTGACCCACGTAAGGACATAGACAGGGTAGAGAAGGTTCAGAGGAGGGCAACAAAGGTGGTAGGGATTGCATCACAAGTCCTATGAGAACAGACTTAATGGAAGATGGCGGCCACGCTGGCCTGCCGTTGTACTAAGCCTAAGTCTAGCTGTTTTAGCTGGTCCTGTCTGAGTTTTCTATGGGTTGTTTTTGAGTTTTGTTGCTTCGTTATTAGTCTTGTTTTGTTCTGTTGTCTGTTTTCCGATCGGGACAGCTCACTTCATTCTGTTTTGCGACAGCTGTTTACTATTTGATCACCGCGCTTGGATGCCTTGCTTGACTGTCTGATTTTACTTGAGTGATTTTTGCTCTGAGTGCACTCTTTGTGGGATTTGCTGCGTTCCTTCTTCTATGAACTGCTCCTGCCTCTGGATTAACTGTAGACTGCCTGCTTGGATTATTTACTATCGGTGTCTGGGGACTGTGCTTTGTTTTGGGTCGGCTGATTTTCAGCCACTGCTGGGACCTGAATTTGGGGCAGCTTTGAGTTACTGTTGTGCTCTTAAATTGGTCAGCTGTCTTCTATTAGCACCACTTCTTACTGAGTTCACGATAGCGGTGTGTGCCCAGACTCTGGACAGTCTGCAGCCTCTTTTCTATTTTGTCTCCCATTAAGAATATTGCAGCAACCTCTTCAATTCTAGCTGGTTGGCTGCCATTTTGTTGTTGCCCAAAGCTTGGCCTGGGAGAACTTACTGGACAAGAGGAAGTGGACTGTTGTGAACTTACTATTTTGGCTGAATTACCAGAACAGAGCGGTGGATTGTAGACCGGTCTGGCCTGCTATGAAGGTGGGTGCCTGGTCTTTAGAGCTCCTCTTGGGGATAGATGGTACCAACCGGAGGGCTGGTGGAAACTCTCTCCCCTGTGCCACACTGCTGCCCCCAAGTTTTACTGGGTGGCATCGGTGGGCTCAGTGGAGTGTCTCTTTTTTTGAAGGCTCCATCTCTAAACTGTGCTGGGGCCAGTAATATTTACACCCAAGTTATTTCTCATTTTGGTTCGACCTCAACAGGTTTGCTGCATTTTTCATCTTGCTCCAGACTATACCATCAGCAGGTACTGTAATTACTTCTATTCTGGAGGCAGTGAGAAAGCCTCGGTGGAACTTAATACTTCCTAAAATTCAGTTTTTGTGGCAGTGAGAGGGCCACATTCTCTTGGGCATTTTATTTTTGGCAAGGGCTGGGTGAGAGCTACCCTTGTCATACCAACTTTAAAAGGACCTGGCAAATTCCTAAGTAATCTTATACAAAGACATTAGACCATATACTTTATTGGACATTAACAAGTGATTTAACTTAGAGCTGTAGCCATTTTAATTTTAATTTTGTTGTATGAATTTTAATTTGGGAGGTTGGGATTGTTTTGATTTTGAGTTAATTTATTATTTAGTCTGTTTTCTAGAGTATAAGAGTATTGTTATTAATATTGATTTATTGGACTTTTGTCCTGGGGTGGTTGTTAGATTTTAGAGTGTTGCGATTTTGTTCCACTATTTTGTATAAGAATGTGTTAGGGAGGTTTAGCAATGGTCAGGTGTTACTCCCCCACCAGGCTCAGAGAATTATGTCCCTTTGAAAGTCCCCCATTATCATCCGACACCTATTTTAGGTGTCGTGCCTTTGAGGTAATTAAAAAGCGCATAAGATGGGGGAGACCCGGACCTGGTGGGGGAGAGGAAAGTGGAGGGCGGATTGGAGTTCTGGGATCCAGAAAGTGCCCTGGGGTGAAATGGAGTTGGGAAGGAGGTTCTCCTTGTCTTGTCTCCATACCCAAGGGCTCCGATGTTAGTGGGCAGGTGCCGAGGTCTTCCCTGACAGCTCATCCTACCTGGGCGGTGTTATGTAATGCTAGATCCATTAAGAACAAGACAGCTATTATAGCTGATCTTGTTGGAACAACTGATCTAGCTTGCATCACAGAGACCAGGCTGGATGAAAATGCAGGCCCTGTACTGGCCTCTGCAGCTCCAGCTTGGTTCTCGGTGATACACCGCCCAAGGCTGGATCGTAGGGGTGGGGATGTGGCCATTATATTTAAGTCTGAGTTGGGCCTTGTGGATGTGCCATTGGGAAGCACCAGATCCTTCGAGTATGTCCTGGGAGAGGGTGTAGGTTGTGAGATGTTTCTCATCTACCGTCCACCAGGAGATGGTGGAGAATTCCTGCAGGAGATAGCGGACTTCATCGTCGACATGGTGCTGAGGTCCCCAAATGGATAGTTCTGGGGAACTTCAGTGTCTGGGTTGATGATGAACTCTCACATGTTGGTCAAAAACTCTTCCAGCTGATGGTAATGCTGGGCCTTATACACGTAGTTACCGCCTCAACCCATAAGGGGCTATTCATTGGATCTGAGCTTCCTTTTGGGTATGGAGATAACTGACTTGGGAGTGGAACCAGTCAGCTGGTCTGACCATCACACCATAAGGTTCAGTTTCATAGCCCCCCAATATGTCTGCCCCTACAGAGATGGTGCAGGGCCGCCTTTTAAGGGGAGTTGCCCCCAGTGACCTATCGGCGGTGCAAGACCTATTGGGTTTGTCAGGTGAATGCATGAGTCCAGGCGATCCTGTATTAGCCTATAATAAGGCTGTGGGAGATGCCCTGGACAAGATTGCTCCTGTTCGTGTTCGGCCTCTCACCCTTCGCCCAAGGAGCCCTTGGTTTGATGGTTCCTTGAAGGAGTTGAGGCAAGTTGGCCAAAGGATGGAGAGAGCCTGGCGGAAGTCCAGCCTTGATGCCGACAGGCTTAGGTTGATGGCACATTATGATGGTTATCAATCAGAAATCACCCATAAAAAGGCAGAATTCCTGTCCAGTGAGATTTCTGCTGCACAGAATCGACCAGTTCAGCTTTTCCGGACTCTTGACAGACTGTGCAATCCAGTCTGTCTCTAGCCCAGAGAAGCCTTCTGTCAGCTGAAATGCGAGGAGTTCGCTCAATTCTTTGCAGATAAGGTTACCAACATCAAGTCTGGCATCGGCCCAACCGCTCCTATGAGGGACTGTAGAGGTCGGCAGGAAGTGGCATGCACTCGGTCTGTCTGGTCAGATTTCTGCCAGCCGGAGTTCATGGACATTGTGAAGATCATCCAAACACTGTGCCCAACCAGTTGTAGTTTGGATCCGGGTCCTATACCCCTTTTAGTGGGATGTGTAGATGTTATCTGTCCGATCCTTGCTGACATTGTCTGGAAGTCCTTGAGAGGGAGTCTTCCAGAGCCCTCACGGAGGTGGTTGTTCGACCACCCTTAAGAAATCCTCCTTGAATCCAGATTGTCTAGCTAACTACCGCTCATCTCTAACCTGCCATTTATTGGTAAGGTTATTAAAAGGTGGTTGCGCGGCAATTGGATGATCACCTCACAACTCACAATGTCTTTGATACTCTCCAATCTGGTTTTAGGAAGAAGCATAGCATAGAGACTGCACTTGTCCGGGTATTGAATGACCTCCTAATGGCTAGAGATCAAAAGGCACGTACCATTCTGGTCCTTCTTGATCTCTCTGCTGTATTTGACGCTGTAGACCATGGTGTGCTTTTGGAGTGCCTGCAGCTTTTTTGTGGGCTGTCTGGTACAGTCTCACCCCCTCCCCTTCGGGGTGCCGCAGGGCTCCATTTTGGCCCCCATGTTGTTTGCAGTGTACATACATGCTGCCATTGGGAGATATCATCAGACGATACAGTCTGTGTTTTCACTGCTATGCAGATGATACTCAGCTGTATATGTCTTTTCTACCTGGATAGAATGATGCACTCTCCGTGTTAAATAATTGCCTTGCCGAGATCAGAACTTGGATGAGTACCAGCTGACTGAGAATGAATCTAGATAAGACTGAAGTGTTGGTAGTGGACCCTGGTCGTCCGGGGGTGGGTTTGGGGGCTGGACAGCCATCAGGTTTATTTCTTGATGGCATACCGCTCACTACCTCAGACCAGGTGCGTAACCTGGGCGTTATTTTTGATGATGGTCTGACACTAAAATCCCAGATGTCAGTCATCGTCAAATCCTCTTTTTACCATCTGAGGGATATCGCCCGGGTGAAACACCTGGTTCCTCCTGACGATCTTCCAGTGTTGGTCCATGCCTTTGTCACTACCCACCTTGATTATTGCAATTCCCTATACCTAGGGCTACCAGGGGTTGATATCTGCCGCCTGCAGCTTGTGCAGAACGCAGCGGCCAGGCATTTGACTGGGACCTCCAGGTACAGTCATATTACGCCCGTGCTCTGAGAACTGCACTGGCTGCCTGTTCAGTGGCGGATCACCTTTAAGGTTGGCTTTAAGAACTGAAACTACCCCAGCAACACACATCCTGAAGGGCCTTACTGAGAATATACAATGGATCTTGTTAAATGTTTATGGTAATAAGTAGGCTGTTTTGCTAGCACTAGTTTCACTTGAGAGGTTGTGCTGGGATAACATCATGAGTGATGCCGGCTCTCCAACACTCAACCTTCAGCATTTTTTCTATCCATTTTATAATTCATACATGATCAGGGACCCAGTTACCTGCAAGACCTCCTGGTACCCTACTGCCCCCTCCGATCCGCCGACAAGGGATTGCTAGTGATTCCCAGGGTGCGACTGAAGACATCTGGTGCCTGTGCTTTTTCTTTTCCGGCTCCAACCCTGTGGAATTCTCTACCTCGTTGGTTAAGAGAATGCCTAACCATCGTCAGATTTAAAATTGAGTTAAAAACGTATTTATTTGGTCTAGCTTTCCCTAATTATGGCTAACCTGTTTTATTGTTTCTGTTTTTAACTTCATATTTATATTTTATCCGTTTTTATGTACAGCGCTTTGGTTTTGAAAAGTGCTATAAAAATAAAATTTGATTGATTGACTTGAATATGTATTCCTGGAGGAGAGGAGGAGAGAGGGATATGACAGAGACATACAAGTACCTTACAGGAGGAACAGGGTGTAAGAATACACTATTTTCCAGCAAAAAGATGTTCCATGACTAGGGGCATGGAATGAAGTTGGAGGGAGGGCAATCCAGAGGAAATATGAGGAAGAATTTCTTCACAGAAAGGGTGGTGGACAAGTACAGCATCCTGCCAGAGGAAATGGTGGGGGCTGAAACAATCACGGGATTTAAGAATGCATGGGATAGACATAAGGGAATTCTGGAGGTCAGGGGTCCAGGGCAACAGGCTTCCTAGAAAAACGTAAAGGGAACCTACAAGTTCAAATGGGCAGTCTGGGTGGGCCATAGGCCCTTATCTGCTGACAGTGTCTATGTATCTATATAACAGTCACTACATGCAATCTTTATTTTGGCATCCCGCAAACAAAGGGATGCCTCTCAAACTTCAACTGCTCAACAGGTTCCCTGGTTTGCTCAGCCTGAGATTCAAAGGCCAGGTATCCACTTCAATACATCATTTAATCAAAAGGCATGCCAGGGCATGTCGTACTGAGATAGTGTCACACATAAGGTGCACTGTGAAACATGCCGATTGCTTTTAACCACCCAAGAACTGACACTACCCCAGCAACACACATCCTGAAGGGCCTTACTGAGAATATACAATGGATCTTGTTAAATGTTTATGGTAATAAGTAGGCTGTTTTGCTAGCACTAGTTTCACTTGAGAGGTTGTGCTGGGATAACATCATGAGTGATGACGGCTCCCCAACACTCAACTTTCAGCATTTTTTCTATCCATTTTATAATTCATACATATTCTCTATTCAGGTCCTAGGGGAAACGACAGCAGTTGCTTCAAAGGATTCACAGTGCCCTTAACAACAAAAAATGGAATTATGGGAACCAGCACCTGCAGTCATTAATCCACACTGAGAAGAAAAGGTACTCACTAAGACAAAGGTATAAGGTGCAGCACTTTTACCTTTACAATAGTGCATCAAGGTGCCAAAACAATTTAAAACAGTCAGCAGCAACCCAGGCTGCAACAGTCTAACGCTTCGGTGCCTTCAAAAGGCTCTGTCAAGGTGGCAGTATGTTGCAGTGCCTTTTCTTTAGTGCGGTTTCGTGAGTGCTGTGTCTTGGTCCACATGGCTCGATTCAGCCACTGTATTACAATTTACTAGACAACATTTTTTATCTTGCTATTTGAACCCCCATCGCCACCTCCCACCTACTTGACGATGGGCTGTACATGGTGGAGCTGGCAGGTGGCTCTGCCCCTCCCTTGGAGGGGTTCCGTCACTCCGTATTTCCCAACCCGACCTCCCGCAATCCCCAAAGCCCCGTGGCAGGGTCAAGGTGAAGGGCATCGACTTTCCCTCCCCTGGAGACCAACACCCAGAAATCGGGGGCCGGAGCAGGTACTGCGGGATGTCATTGAGCCTGCTGGCTCCAATTTTGATTATTTTCTCCCCAGCCTTTGCCGCGGATGCCTGCACACATGTGGAGGCACATACGCGCAGCGACCCATGGTCCCCTCCCTACTCTAGTCGCCCCAACTGCTCTACCGCCAGGCCTCCGCCCAGGGCAGCCATGCAGCGGGCGCGGCTGGGTCCCCACCTGGGAGGGGAGAGCTGCCTTACGGCTGCTCAATCCATCTCCTGGCCTCCCCCCGATGACCCTCGACAACCTGGGCTTGTTCCTGAACCCGGGTCCAGCGCCTTACCCTCAGTGCCACTGGGCCAGCTCTAGAGAACTTTTTAAGTTTCACTTGTCTTTCCCAGGTTTTGGCAACTTATAAATGACCGTATATATATTCTTTCATCAGGATTTCCTGACGTCACTGTGCACTTGTTATGGCATCAGTGTTCACCATGACAGCAGATGGTGATGTCACAAACACTGCAACTGTGAGCGTGTTGGGCACCGTCCAGATTTTTGAACTTGGCAATGGACTTAGTATTTGTTGATGTGAATTGATGGGATGAAAACAAAAGTCTAAAGAACTTTAAAACTGAACTGTAACTACTAAAAACCTAACAGTTTTAAACATTTGATTTTATTAGATTCCTGTGTTCTTTAAAATTAGGAAGCAGTGAGCCAAAATAAATGCCCCCTTCCCCCCATGCAGGACAGAACTGCTGAGTTTGATGCACTGATGTGACAGTACTGACACTGCCTACTGGCTGAAAGCGGCTACTGCACACAAACCGTTACAGCGCAAGAGGAAAACTATTCTTGTATACAATGTCGGAAAACAGTTACGCCACTTTTCTCCTAATGTTAGGTAACAAAAATCCTTCAGCAAAGCACAAATACTGTTCTGTAATCGACTTACTAGCCTGTGTCCTGGGTGTGACCAAACACTGTCTTTCTACCATTTGTGAAACAGTGGGCAGAACTTTGGGGCCAGATTTCACAATAAATGAGCTGCAAAAGAAAACTCCTTTAAGGTGCACTAATGATAACTTTAAATCATCCAAAACATTCCATTATTTCAGGTACTCCAGCAAGAGACAAAGGGTCAGTAAGTCAGTGACAGAGAAAGGGACAGGACACACAGTAGGGTAACGGAGAAGACAGCAATGTGGATGCAAGTCTAGGAACTTACCTATCACCATGGCTAATAAAATATCCGTAAAGTAATAACCAAATGGTAAAGGCCTATACCAGGCTTCTACACCAACTACTGCAGTCAGCAGATACACTGCTGTTAACGTCTACAGGAGGGGAGAAAAGCAGTTTCAAACTTCTGCATGCCAAGAAGTCAAATTTATTAGCACAACCTTTTTTGTCTCTTGCACATTTCACTATAATGCCTGTGATAGCAGAAATAATTGCTCACCATAGTAATGCTGTTTCTTCCAAAGGGATCCGTCACTGTCCTTAACAAATACAATCATTCACCTGGAATGAGCTGCCCCAGAGCTTTAAGAATTCAATGCCAATTATGGAATTTAGAATGAAATTCAAACTCCGTGTGTGTCAGGTTCACCTGCACTCCAATGTCAGATTTATTTCTAAAGCTAGAGAGAGTAGTGACCACTAAAACTGGCTAAATGACTACCACAAAAATACTAACATTGTTTAAAACATTTGAAAAGAGTTTAAACAAGGCAGAACAATTTTAAAGAGCTGGTGACACGTTCAGGAGAACTTGAACAAAACCTAAAATTTAGACACAGTTCAGCTTGTATTTCCGTTAGTGCTGTATTCCTCTTCCTCCCATTATTTATTACTGAGGTCATCTGTATGAAAACAGGATCTTTGCTCCAGAAGAGTTTGTCTGTTCCTGCTGCTTTCTCTCTACCTGAAGTCACAGAGCACTGCTTGTGATATCACAGTTACTCCCATGGCAACAGACTGTGATGTCAAAACAGAGGATTATTACTTGAGGTAGGGAGTAAGATACAGAGGCAGATGAACTCTAAAGGAACTATAAAGATCATATATTCATGCAAATTTCCTTAGTAAATAATGGGGAGGAGAAATATATAAAATATAAATGGAATGCAGGCAGAATCGTACCTAATTAATATGCTTTTTAACGTTTTCTTTGAGGCATCAATAACTCTGTAATTGTTTTGAAAAATTAGACAGCTGAGACCACTGACCAACAATTGTAAAAGCACTGTAACAAGTACTGCTCAAACAAATAGACAAAACTGATTTTTATTTGAACTATTTACCAGGTTCTGGAAGGGGAGGGGCAGTACGGATTATAGATTGTTAAAGAGGAACTTTCATGATGGTCCACAAAGTTACCACTTACAGTCATTATATGCAGTACTAGGCCTGAAGGGGTGTGTGCATTTGTTATTTTTGGCCAAGGTTTACTCTGCCTTCCATAATTTGGATTTGTTTGTGAGCCCTGCTGCACTTGCCATTGCTGTTCAGCTACTGGGCTGCTAGATCCTGATGACATCACTGTAGGGTAGAGGAGTGACTCACACTGTGCAGTACCATGCAGTTGCAACAATGTTGCAAGGGAACCTGCCAGTATTCAGTGTACATACTGTATTTCTCTTCCCCAGACACCCTGCTAGCAATGCATTATGCCAAAATCCAGATGCCTTGTCAGTATGTTTTTTTTTTTCTGTGACATTGACTCTGCCCTATAGTGATGTCAGCAGTACAACCCTGGGCCCACAGCAACACCAGACTTGCTACAGAAGCTTTGGTACTCCCTGCAGTTTTAGCAGCTCAGAGTGCAAAACTAACTGCAGCAGACAATAATGAAATACAATTCCAGAATCAATGCAAGAAGGGGTAATTTATGCATGAAAGTCAAAAGGACTGGGAAGTTCCTCTTTAAGTATAGTGAAGGATCCCCTTTGGAAGAAACAATATTACTACAGTGAGTAATTTTTTTCTTCAAACCCCAGGAATCCATCACATATGCTTAACAAATGCAGACTCCATAGTAGTATCTTGGGAAGCTGGGTACAGAACTTACTTAGGGAAAAGGTTCTGCAAGACTGTAATGCCAAAGCTGGCATCCCTTCAGGACTGTATGTCCAGTCAGCAGTGCTTTTTGTGAAAGTGTGTACTGTTTTCCAGATAGCTCCTTTACAGATTTCCTGCAGGGAAATACCACTTCATGCTGCCACAGATGCAAAGGTGCCCCTTGTGGAGTGTGCTATAAGGCTTTTAGGTGGCAATTTGCTAGCTTTGTCACAACAGAACTGCATGCAGGAAACTATGCAACAAGAAATGGTCCTCTTGGGTGCTGGATTACCTTTCCCCACTTCACCAAAGGTGACAAATAACTGAGCATTAGAGGACCTGACACCCTTTGTGTGGTCAAGTAATAGCTCAGTGTCCTCTCACATCCAAACTGTGGAGCTTCTCTGCTCCTGAACTGGATTTTGCTGCAAAGAAAACTGGAAGTGTAATTGACTGATTCAGATGGAATTCAGAAGCCATTTTGAGGTTGCAGCATTCTGTTAGTTCTTAGGACTACCCGTCCATGTGAAATATGATACAGTTAGGATCTGTGGAGAGGGCTTGCAGCTTGCTCCCCTTCTGGCAGATATCACTGCCACCAGGAAAACTGCTTTCCAGGTGACCTACTGCAGTGCAGCAGTTACCATAGGTTCAAACGGAGCCTCCATCAGCTGAGCAATGCACACATTCAAGACCAGGGAGGGACAGAGTCCCTTATTGGAGGGTACAGGTGATTAAGGCCTTTGAAAAATCTTCAAAAATGGGTTGTGAGGCCACTGACCATCTTGCCACTTGATGCATGGGCTGATAATACTGCCCAAAATAATGGGAACTAAACATAATGCTTTCCAGAAGAGAAAGTGTAGCTCACAAGACACGGCTGGCTCAAGAGGAGGCAGGATCAACTTTTCTAAAACAAAATTCAGGTCCCAAGCCAGGAGGACTGGATTATGAATGAAAGGTTTCAAATGGAGAATGTCTCACAGAAAAGTATGGGCCACATCCAGCTGTGCCACAGTGCAGCCATCAGTGAGCACATGAAGGCTGATATAGCTGAAACATGCAC
The DNA here is from genome assembly GCA_016271365.2 of Neoceratodus forsteri. Classification (NCBI taxonomy): domain Eukaryota; kingdom Metazoa; phylum Chordata; order Ceratodontiformes; family Ceratodontidae; genus Neoceratodus; species Neoceratodus forsteri. The sequence continues at coordinate 1,319,818,956 of CM057455.1, read as the reverse complement.
TTTAAGAGAAGAGTGTTTGAGTCCTGCATCAGACAAGGTCATGAGAAACTCCAGAACCTGGTTCACCAGATAGGTGAAAGGGTCCAAGCTATGAGAAAGTGGCCCAGATAGCAAACCGCTTCCATTTCATATGGTAACATCAGCCACCTTCTGAGACACACCAAAATGGCAATAGCTTCCTTCTCAGGAGCCAAGCATGCAGGTGGAGGGACATGAGGTCTGGATGGATCAGGGTCCTCTGGGCCTGAGTCAGCAGGTCCCGGCAAAGGGGCAGGGGAACTGGAGGTTCCAGCCAATTGCTGCAGTAAAGGAAACCATATCTGCCGAGGCCAAACGGGACCACCAGAAGTAGGGGTGGCACCCTCCATCTGTAGCTTGATGAGCAACCTTGAATCAGCGCAAAGAAACGGAATGCATAAAGAAACTTCCCATTCCAGAAGAGGGACAACGCATCTTGCCAGAAAACTCCAGGCCTTGGATCTAGCGAGCAGAAACGTGGCAGTTTTGCATTGAGTGGGGACGCAAAAAGGTACAACTCTGGATGACCCCACCTGTCAAACAGGTCTTTTGCAACCTAGGTCAGCAGTTCCCACTCGTGCATTTTGGACTGTGACCTGCTGCGGCTGTCCAACAAGGTATTTTGGACATCTGGCACATGGATGGCCAACAGTTCTAGACCGCGATCTAGAGCCCAGTACCTAACCCTCACTGCTTCCCAGCACAGAGGATAAGAATGGGTCCCCCCCCCTTGCTTGTTGATGTAACAGAGAACACTGAGGTTGTCAGACTGCGCCAGAAGAGGACCCGGACAGAGATGGTTCTGGAAGGCCTGGAAGGCATATAGAACCACCCTCATTTCTAGAATGTTTATGTTGAGTTGAGTATTCCAATGAGACCAGAGGCCCTGGGTCTGATAAGGGCCTAGGTGAGCTCCCCAACCCAAACCTGAAGAATCTGTGGTGAGGATTTGGTGAGAAGTGGGGATAAGAAAGAGGACCCCCTTTAAGAGATTGACTGGGTCCATCCACCAGAGAAGTACGTTGTGTACTGGCAAGGAGACAAGGACCAGTTGATCTAGATCATCTGAGCACTGATCCCACTGAGCCCTGAGGGGCCACTGCAGGATCCTCATGTGTAGCCAGGCCAGAGGGACCATAACAATGGCCATGAGCATTAGGCCTAGTAGCTTGAGGAAAGTCCTGACTGGGACATGCCGGCTCTGAGCCACCTCCTGGGCCTGGGTAATAAGGCAGTCCACCCTGTCTTGTGGGAGGAAGGCCTTGCCCTGAGTAGAGTCCAGAACTGCCGCTATGTACTGCAACTGCTGAGACAGGGTCAGCACAGATTTGGGCCAATTGACAGTGACACCCAAGGACTGGAATAAACTGCAGGATGCATTCTAGAGTCAACAACAGGAGCTCCCTGGACTGGGCTTTCAGTAAGCAGTCATCCAGTTATGGGAACACATAGAGGCCTTCGCACCTGACGACTGCTGCAACAGCTGCTAAACACTTGGTAAAGACCTGTGGCACAGAGGATAAGTCAAACTGCAATACCCCGAACTGGCAATTCTCCCCCTGGAACAGGAACTGCAGGTATCATCTGTGAGGGGCAAACCATGATATGCAGGTAGGCGCCTGTCTATCGTGGGAGCACAGCCAGTCACCCTGGTTGAGCAGAGAAGAAGGCTGTGTAAAGTGACCATCTGGAACTTTGTATTGGAGAAAAGGTTCAGCTCCTTTAGGTCTAAAATGGGTCTCAAGTCCCCTGTTCTTTGGTAACCAGGAAGAACCTGAAGTAGAACCCTTGTTCCTTTGCCATCTGGGCACTGGTTCTATGGCCTGCTTGCATGAGAGGTGAGGACCTCCTCCTGAGCACCTCTTCTGTGGTCTGGAGGATAAAAGGTAGGGACTGGGAAGAACATCTGGAGGCTGATCTAGAAGCTCTAGAGTATGACCCTGTTCTATTATCTGCAGGATTCAAGCATCTGTTGTGATGGTTCTCCATTGGGACAGATGGAAGGAGAACTGACCTCCGACTACCACCTCCTGGCTTGGAACGGGGGGCAGTCAAGGAGTCAGGCTGAAGCTGAACTGCCAGCCAGGGCTGCATCTCCTCCTCTGGATTGATTGGCAGAGGAACCTGAGGTAGAGGAGGGGCAGGCAAGGCAGAGCTGGCTCCACATTTACCCTAGAGCTTGGTTCCGAACTTGACTTAGAGATCTTCATGAAGGAGGACCTCAGTCTGCTCCTGGGCTGGGTATGGTAAAGGGAGTGGACAGACTGAATAGCTCTGCCAGAGGCCTGCAGGTCATTGATAATATTCTGCCTGTCTCGTCTAAAGAGTTTGTGACCCACAAAGGGGTATTCAACACCTTTGTTAGATCAGCCAAAGCAGTCGGAGACTCTAAGCCAGGAGTGCCTTCTGAAGCAAATGCCTGAGGCAGCTGCCTGGCAGTAGTATCAGCAATATCATAGGTAGCTCAGAGGAGATGCTATCTGACATCTTCAAAGGCTGGAGCACTTTAAGGAGTTTGTGTCTCTGGGAACCCTCAGGGAGGGCCTGAGCAGCAGCTTTAGCCTTCCTCCAGAGTGTATTCTGGTACTTGATCAAGTGAGCCAAGTAGTTGGCAAGAGTGGCAGCGGCAAAAGTCCTCTTGCCCCAAAGGTCTAACCTCCTAGATTCCTGGTCGGGGCGGGGATCTAACGTGCACAGGAGCTTTAGTTCTGTCATCAGTGGCCTTAATAACCACTGAGTCAGTTTCAGGCTGGGCAGCATAAAAGGGCAGCCCCTGAGGTTCCTGGTAGAGCTTATCAGCCTTTCTGGGCATGGCTGGTACCATGTTGGGCCTGTGCTAGGCCACAGTGACAGCATAATTCTATGCTGGCAGCACAGGCAGAATAACTTTGGGTGGAGACTCTGGGATCTCCAAGAAGTCCACCAGATTCCCCCTTGTTTCACCCTCTTCCTCAGTCTGAAACTCTAGTGGAGGAGAGCTGCTTCACAATGTCAAAGAAAGAGGGCTCCTCCAGTGTGTGGGGGGAGGGGATCTGGGGGTGTTGTTAAGTGAATCCTCACTCCTGGAGGAGACAGTGGCCCTATCAGAGGATTCCACTTCAATGTCTTCCTCCTCATCCTCTTCCTAAGGGAGGATGAGGGCAAGGTGGTAGTCCTCCTCGAAGTCAGCCTGCTCTGAAGCAGAAACTGATGGCTCCCTGGAAAGCGAAGGCCAAATGGGTCGTACTGGCATCAATGCCGAAGCAGCACCCAATGGCGCGGGTGATGATGGCCAGGCTGTGGAACAAACTGTTGTCTGAGAGATGTGGTAATGGAGGAAAGAATAGCATTAAGGTCGATGGTGGGAAAAGGAATCATCGTCGACGGAGGGGGCACGTAGCCCAGCTCCAATGACGAACTGCTAACACTAGTGTAAGCGGTAGGGCCCAGCGCCTGTGGACCTCGAGTTTTGAGAGGTCTCAACAGTAGGGCTGTGAACGACAACCCAGAGGCAGATGGCCCCTTCACACCCCTGTGACAGCTGGGAGAAGACTCCTCCGTGGGGGGCCTGATAGGAGCAAAGGCCTGCATGGAATGAGGTGCCGATGCTGAAGCAGTCGATGGAGCAATCCCAGCAAAAGAGGAGGAGGAATCCAATGGGGACCAAGATCTCCAACAGGGGAATGGTCCTAGGATGGTCCTTGTCTCGATGAGTGTTTCCATGAGCATTTGTCACAGGACTTGGTGGCCTGAGAGCCCAAGGAAGATGAGTGGGGAGACCCTGCTCTCTGCTGGCTGCCTGTTGCTCCATGAGGAACTCTGCAGGACTTTCTTGTGTTGGCAGAAGGTGATGAGGTTGAACTGCAGGCAGGACTTACAGGTGAGAATGTTGCGCTTGGCCCAAGACAGCAGACACAGAGTTCGTGTTCGTCAGTTGAAGAAATCTTCTTCTCAAGAGCGGCAGCGATAGAAGAGACCCAGCGAAGGATTAGTTCTTGACATACAAAGGACAAAAGAATCACTTTAAACTAAAATGATTCAAAGGCAAGTATTAAAGAAAACAGTATGTAGTTTTGGTGGTCGAACTGAGTGATGAAGCTTCCGTGGAGTCCGTGCATGAATGGTCAATGGTGGGAAAGAACTGAGGAGGGAACGGGGCTGCCCGCACTTATATAAGATGTGTGATGTCGGAGCCTGACGTCGGTGTGGGCTTTCCCTAATAGACTGCAGCAGAAAAAAGCCTTCATGGGATCCTAACGCGTAACTGCTAAGTTCCATAGGTGTGACCTGATGACAGAGTTACCCCCAAAGAAAATTGCTAAAGTCGACTGGAATCACTCGCTGCCCAAAGGAAGTCACACCAGAATTACCAAGCTGAATGCACACCGAAGGAACAGCCACTGATGAAGGTTTGAGATTTTTAAACATTTTCAAAATACACTGTATTACTAAAAAGTATATTGATGTTACAGTACGTTACAGGGAATCATCACATTATGAGCATCTAAGGAGTGTCAGAGCAGCTGAACCAACTTACATAACACAGGGCATAAGGGAGAAATCAGCTTCACTAAATTACCATGCAAGACTTTCTTTTAATTGGGATGGCTGCTTAATCAGGACGAAAAGCCTGCCACCAGGGCATCTCAATTAAATGGCTTCTACTGTATCTTCTAATGTTTTAGACCTTTTCTTTTGCATTTGAGGACAAAATACAAAGCTCACAATTAGCAAAATCATGTTCTGGATCCAGGCATTTTAAACACAACTTGTGGCAGTCAGCCTTTGCCAAGAGTTGAAAACAAACTTTACCATTTTTAAAACCTGTAGGTCATGTCTTCTTTTTGGGTCTGTCAGTCATGCAAACACTGATGACCCTGAGAAGATGTTTGTGGTTCCCAATAAAAAAAGAAACTGTAATTGTAAAAAAAGCCCAACAAAATTAAAAAGTGGCCTTGAAGAAAAATGCAGTTCGGTTCCTCAAAAGTTAAAACTGCAAGTGAAATATACCTCAAAAGACGTTTCTTAGTAAAATTAGTCAATTCTCATCTTGGTTCCTAAAAAAACGAGGAACTGAGAATAAAAAAAGTAAAACCACAAAGCTGTTAAAATAAAGATATTTTATTCATTTTAAAAGTGAAGAAACAGCGGTTCCCTGAAAACGGAATCGTGCAATATGGCTCTTCTGGTTCCAGGGAACCAGAGGAAAAAATGAAGCTTACACAAGAAATAAAAAAATAACACCCTAACTAATAGAGAATATTGAAAATTAACTGAAACAGTTTTAACACTATAGAATAATAAAACAATTAACTGTCCAGAAGTGGAGAAGACTTTGAGGTGACTGCTTTCTTCAGGCGGAGAAACAAGTCTGACATTAGAGTGCAGGGCTAAACATGACTACACAGAGTTTGAATTTCATTCTGAATGCCACAATTAGCATAAAATTCTTAAAGCTCCAGGGTGGATCACTCCAGGGTTATGACTGCATCTGTTAAGCCTAAGTGAGGGATTCCTGGGGTTTGAAGCATGCTATTTATTCACTTCCATGTGACATTATATTAAAGAACATACTGTATACTCTCATATAAGTTCAGTCTTTGTAAACTAGGCACCCAAGAAAGGGGAACTTGGCTTGTATGTGAGTTCCATCTACAGTATCTACATTTTTAACATGGGTGAACCATTTGGCAAATGCAATCCTGATCTTTTGTCCAGGTATGGCCAGAAAACAGATGTGTCCAGTGTTGGACCCCAAACAATTTTTTTTTTTTCTCAGTGTTGCTGAGTCAGGCATCCAATTTTTTGCTGCAAAATTCTGACTCTGAGGAGGAGGGGACTTATATGCCAGTTTGGCTTACATGTGAGATTACACAGTACAGTATGTGAGGCTGCATTCTTGCATCTCTCTTTTTCTCTTACACCTCATTTTCATTCCAAGCACTGAATTATTTTCCTTATTTGTTGCTACGCCTCTTAAAGAGATCTGAAGTATTCTATGAAAATTATATTGGCATCAGCAGGACTGAAATCCTCATACCACGCCCAAAAAAAATAATTTCAGGGTATTCCATTCCTTATCACTAAAGGCATTTGTATAAAAAGAGGCTTTCTGTTGCCATGGCTTGTCTATTCTGCTGCTTTCCTGCCCTGAAGTACTCTCTCCTCTCCTCCTCAGCTGTGACATAAGAATCATTGTCATGGCAACAGGTTTTGATGTCCTAAGCAGAGGATTCTGTCTGCAGGGCAGGAATAAGCAACATGAACAGATGCAGCCTAAGAGAAAAAAAAGAGAGTTTGTTTTTATTGAAAAGGTCTTCAGGAATAGAAAAACGAAAGGTCCTGAAATTCAAAGTTGGGAGGAATTTTGTGTAACCGAGTTCTGCTGATGCCAAGGGTGAATTCAGAAAATCTCTTTAAGGACTATTTTTGCACTCCTGCTTTCGGGCTTTGCTATGTGTTTCTTAGGCATCCTTAGATCACCTATACATAGAGGCAACAGAACATGTCTGTAAGAGAGTGATAAGGCATTTACAATGGCACATCCTTCCCTCATTATAACACCATCTCTGGCAGGCAAGGTTTTTTTTTTTTCCTATTTTTTTGTTTTTGTTTAAGTATGCCATGGTAGTGGGAGTCAAATCTAATGTAGTGCAGGTGAAAGCTAATGAGGAACTCATTGCCCATCATCACTGGTGCCAAACTGGTAGCCTTATAATGGGGGTGTGGTGTACAATAATGCTGAGCAATGCTTAGGTTCAATTATCGGCAGGATGCAATGCTGCTTTCAGTACATAGCCTTTAAATGTCCGAATTATAAACAAATTTATAACTTTAAAGAAAATAACATTATTTGTATCAGCAAGTTTGTTGAACAATTATACTCTGGGTATGTTTGACAGTGATATACACTGGACCCTCACTGTAAGGCTCTCTGTACTAAGGCTCCTCAAGGTATGGCTTGCTGTACCATGGATCCCGCAATAAATGGAATCCAGTTACAAAATGGATAACAGAAATCCTGTTATGACTGGTGGAATGCAGTTACATGACTGCAGTTATTACAGTATAACCACACAGGTCCATTACAATGCGGTTTCTTTTCAGCTTTCAGATCTTTTACCCTTTTAGAAGTGTCATAACACACTTCAGGGTACATAGTTATGCTCTGATAACGCTACTTCCTGGGGACTGAAGGCACCTGACTTCATGGTAGGCATCTTCACTGAAATACTCGCAAAAGGCTTGATTCCTAGCCTTATAAAGAGAGTCAAGTGTAGTTCACCGCAACATAGACCATATGCAGTAGACTGAAACTTCTGATTTCTGGTTATAAAATGCATTTTCATTTATTTTCTAAGTAAACTTTTTTTAAGAAGAGATGTGCTTTAATTCTCTTACAACTCAGCAGTTTACATCCACTTAATTGTTTACATTTTGCCTTGGACACCCCCCTTCCCACCCTACCGCTGCCATCAACACCACCCCAACCAGAGAAAGGTCACCTACCAGGTTCAAATTATGCTCTGTGTGGTTGAGAAGAATTGCTTTCCTAGCATTAACCTAAAAAGCTTCATAAAGGTAAGGCCCCTGACCTAGGAGGCTCTGACACAGCCACAGACCTCTACATAATAATCAAATACGCAGAAAAGAGTAAATCTTTCTGCAGGACAGATTTGCTCTGTCGTGGCTTGAAGCTATTTTACTCAGTGTGCCATGTAACTGGCTAACACAAAGTGCAGTTAGCACAGGTTACATGGGAGATTGCTAAAGAAGAAATTATATCAGACCATACATTTTTCGAATTAGTTTTTACATTGTTACTGGGATTAGTCATAACTACTGGGTAATCACATCATTTAACTAGGGAGGCTGACATACAAACAAAATGGTGACATCACCATTAAACCCTGCCTCTCTCAATGCTACTGTACATTGACGGAAGCCAGTCTGCTATATTGCTGTGCAGTACTGGAAGGATTATCTAACAGATGACACAAAAGGGATATGCAGTGATAAGGAATAAAACACGCCGGGCCAGTTGTACACCTTGTGCTGCAACCACCCAAGAAGTGCATTATTTCCTTGTGAATGCATACCTGGAGTGTGTTTTCCCACTCATAAAATGGACTTTTGTTTGTATCAAAATATATAGCCCTGTAAAGTGTACAGATGTAAGAGAATAATCAATCGTTAAATAACATATTTTGATCAATGAGTTTATACAACTTCCATAACCTATTTTATGATCTATAACAGAGGATAATGCATAGTCTTCAGGTAATAACCATGCTATAATCACTTCAAGAGGTTGTCATGACATGGTAAACCTCAAGAGCGAAGCTCGAGAGGTTTACTGTTGTCATGGCAACCTCGAGACGTGATTGCAGTGTGGCTGTCACCCAAAGACCATCCATTAGCTTGTATAGTGTATGGGCACCAGTCTGTGTTGAATTCACAGTACAGAATGTTACACAGAGCGAACATTTCATTTTGTTTATACCATTGTTATGACATAGTAAAGAGGGTATAACAACAATCTGATGTCATAGCAATGGTATAACAACATTGTAAAGTGTGTGAATTTAGTTAACAATAAGCCTCTCCCATACATTATAGCTTAATATAAAAAGAGTCAGCACGTATCTTTAGATAATTCAAGTACTGACAGATGTTGGCTCCAAACTCTTGTACAGGATTGCTGGCCCAGTTTATTCATTATGATTTCTTTCAACAGGTGCAAAACATCCGAATGAAACAACAAAGATGCAACACAAATTCCATGCCACAATAACAGTAACCATGTACAAAGAACAAGGCCCCTAGAATTCTGCAATTTTGCGACCACAGAATGTTCTGCAGAATTTATATCGTGTTGCAGAATACATACAGTGCCGCAGAATTCATTGTTCTTGGTGAATTTTTCATTCAAATATACAGTTTTTTCCATAGTGCCTGTTTCCATTCCCCATCTCATTTATCCTGAAGCCCCTCCTCAATGCTCAGCATATGAAGTCATCGATGACATCACATTATATTTTAGCAAATGATAGGACTGAATTTTGCCACAGAAATGAATAAATCATACCACAGAAATCAGAAAATGTTGCTGTAGAAGGCTAGAACTCCGCCAGAGAAATCAGAACAAAGTGCTGCAGAACACTAGAGGCCCTATGAATAATACGAACTGCCCAGTCTGAATTGTTTACTGCTAATACAGATCTCACATGTGTGGCCCTAATGACTGTCATCGAGGCACAGGTCAGGAAGCATAGGGAAAACCCAGGAGCAGTTGTAAAATCACCAAAACTTTACTTATTGTAGCAGTAACATAAAATAAAATAAACCTGTTGTGAATAACTATGTACAGAAGCAAAAATAAAATCTTTCTTATAAAAAATCTCCCTTGCAGCTCAGCTTAGCTGTTTTATAAGTCTTTTCAACCCCATCCTTTGCAATCATCCTGTTCTTTGTAAATTTCAGGAGCTGCTAGAACACTGAAAGCTTCCTGAGGCCCCACAACAACTGCAAAAGGCTCAGGCATTTACACTCAAATAACCTCTGTTTTTTTATAGTTATCTCAAATTATAAATACATATACATTTCAACAGCAACGTTAAACATTTTCTAAACAAAAGAGATCCCAATATCAGTTTCACTCCATACATTGATTCTCATATATTTTATATTGGCTGACATAGATATGCAAGGGAGGAAAAACAGACAGCAAGAGAAACAAAGACAGTGAGAGGCAAAGGATTGCGAGACTGTTTGGGCTGATCAAGTCCAAGGTCTCACAGGGAAAATTTGGTTGCGCAATCAGACAGAGAAGAGACAGAAGAAGGACAGATCCTTGAATTCAAACCTTTCTCCATAACAAATGAGACAGGGTCCTATTCTACCCTGTCACATATATTTGAAAAAGTCCATCAGGCTTTCAGGTTCTGCCACTGCCTGTTCCTTTTTCATAACTTGTGCTGGCTGTACAATCTCAGACTGGACTTCTGTTGCTGCTAGTTTGGCTGCCATTCTCCTGGTAACCACTCCTGGACTTGCTGCTGCAGAATGCATACCTTCCTCTGTGCTTCCCTGGTACTAGGTTCAGTACCCACGCACAAACTCCTGTCTTAGGGTATGCACGGCTTAAATCCCACTTAGGCTGACTCCATCTGTCATCGAGGCACAGGTCAGGAAGCATAGGAAAGCCCAGGAGTAGTTGTAAAATCACCAAAACTTTATTTATTGTAGCAGTAACATAAAATAAAAACCTGTTCAGCATAACTATGTACAGAAGCAAAATAAAATCTTTCTTGTAAAAAAAAATCTCCTTGCAGCTCAGCTTAGCTGTTTTATAAGTCTTTTCAACCCCATCCTTTGCAAACATCTGTTCTTTGTAAATTTCAGGAGCTGCTAGAACATTGAGAGCTTCCTGAGGTCCCTCCAGCCTTTGCAAAAGGATCAGGAATTTGCACTCAAATAACCTCTGGCTTTTTACAGTTATCTCAAATGACAATAATAATATAATAATAAAACTTTATTTATTCAGTGCCTTTCTTAAAACCAAGGTGCCTTTACAACAACTACACATAAAACAGTAAAATAAACACAAATCCGATAACAGCTGAATTCATAAAATGCAATAAAGTCATCATCAGGGGTAAGCCTTTGACCATAAATGGGTCTGTAAGGCTGTTTTAAATTCCTCCACGGACAAACACTGCCGAAAGGGATGGGGTAGAGAATTTCAGAGGGCAGGGGCCGCATACATAAAAGCACTGGCCCCTGAAGATTTTAAGGAAACTCTCGGAATCACTAGCAACCCCTCGTCCGCCAAGCAGAGCAATCGCCTAGGGCAGTAAGGCACCAGAAGCTCTTTCAAGCAGTCCAAGCCCAGTCCATGTAGGGCTTTCTAAGTCAGAAGACTGACTTTAAAGGTGATCCGCCACTGTATTGGCAGCCAGTGCAGATCGCACAGGACTGGAGAAATATGACAGGCATGAGAAGTACCTGTCAATAACCGGGCCACAGCGTTCTGCACGAGCTGCAAGTGGCGGATATTAACCCCTGGTAGCCCTAGATACAGGGAGTTGTAGTAATCAAGGCATGAGGTCACAAAGGCGTGGACCAATGTAGGCAGATCACTGGATGGAACTAGGTGCTTAATCCTGGAGATGTGCCTCAGATGGTAAAAGGACGATTTAATGACTACCGACACCTACGATCGCAGTGTCAGCCCATCGTCAAAAATCATCCCCAGGTTCCGCACCCGTTCAGAGGTAGGGAGCTGGATACAACCCAGAAAAAGTCCTGAGGGCAAACCAGCTCCCATCCCCTCTATCCAGCGACCCGGGTCCACAACCATCACCTCCATCTTCTCAGGGTTCAACCTCAGCCAGCTTGAATTCATCCAGTACTGGATTTCAGTGAGGCAGTTGTTAAATACTGAGAGAGCTCTATCCTGATTGGGTGCAAAAGATAGGTAGAGCTGGGTATCATCAGCATAGCAGTGAAACCTCAGCCCATACCTTCTACAATGTCTCTGAGGGTAGCATGTACACTCAGCGAATAACATGGGGACAACACCGAACCCTGAGGAACCTCACAAGACAGAGAGACTGGGCTGAAGGAATTAATCCCTGATGCCACCCTCTGGGTTCTGCCTGTGAAGAAAGATCTAAACCACCTGAGGACTGTACTAGACAGGCCACAGATGAACCTCAGGCATTCGAGAAGTACCCCATGGTCCACAGTGTCAAATGCTGAAGAGAGATCGAGAAGAACCAAGATGGAGCAGCTCTTTGATCTCTTGCCATCAAGAGATCACTGAACACCTGAACCAGCCTGCCTCGGTACTATGCCTCTTACGAAACCAGACTGGAGTGGTTCAGAATGTCATGGATGGTCAAATGGTTCTCCAGTTGTACGGCCACTACTTTCTCAATCACCTTCCCCACAAAGGGGAGGTTAGAGAGTGGTCTGTAGTTAGCATGGCAGTCTGGGTCCAGAGAAGCTTTCTTCAGGAGGGGCATTACCACCACCTCCTTCAGGGAGCTAGGGAACTCATCTATCTCCAAGAAGCACCAGACTATCCATGCTAGGACTGGGCCAATAATATCACAACAACCCTTTATCAGGGAAGTTGGGCCCGGATCCAAACTACAGCATGTAGGGTGCATACCCTGGACAATCCACATGGCATCAATGAATTCCGGCCGGTCAAAGGAACTCCAGGAGAGCCTAGGGACCGTGACCGGACGCCGATCCACAGCTTCTCCCATAGAGAATGTAGGCTGGAGTGCTGCCCTGATGTCGGCCACCTTAGCCACAAAGAAGCGAGCAAGCTCTTCACACTCAACTTGTGAAAAGGCTCTTCGAACCTGCAGACAGGTTGGGTTGCACATATACATTTCAACAGTAACACTAAACATTTTCTAAACAAGAGATCCCAATATCAGTTTCACTCCACACATTGATTCTCATATATTTTATATTAGCTGACATAGATATGCAAGGGAGGAAAAACAGACAGCAAGAGAAAACAGAGACAGTGAGAGGCAAAGAACTGCGAGACTGTTAGGGTTGATCAAGTCCAAGGTCTCACAGGGAAAATTTGGTTGCGCAACCAGACAGAGAAAAGACAGAAGAAGGACAGATTCTTGCATTCAAACCCTTTCTCCATAACAAATGGGACAGGGTCCTATTCTACCCTGTCACAATGACAACATTGCTACTAACAGACAAAAAATTACAGAAAGACTGATAGCATTTGCTCTTTCTGTGTGAATCCATGATATCACTAGGAATAGTCATAACTTCTGGGACATAATAAGCAGTGTTGAAACCCCTACTTGGAGGGAAAATTGTTCTGTGAACATATATAGAAGATCAAGTACCTGCTTTGCACAATTCACATACTGAGGCATCTGCTTAAAAAAGCAGCCAGTGCTCTGGTCGAATGTGTCTTAACCAAGGCTGGTATACTCAGTATGGCTGACAGATAAAGCTTTTGCTATGCATGATCTAGGCTCATAGATGTCAAAGGTTATGAGGTGTTCCTCAAGTTGTGGTGCAACCACCTTCTCAATAGCCTTGCCCAAGAAGGGCAGGTTACAGACCAGTTGCTAATTTGCTTGTTTTTCTCTTGTAACCAGGTAAGGCTCACTAGGCACAAGGCCTGTTTTCAGGGCAACCTGGGAGCACTGGAGACATTAAGCGACTTGCTCAGTTACACAATATGCAAGTGGTGGTTGTGGGAATCAAACCCAGGTCTGTTGGACATATCAAGTTCACTCACGCTCGTTACTCTAACCTCTAAGCTACAATGCAATCCTTGGGTTATTCACGTCCAAAAATGACTTTTTCAGGAGAGGCTTCACCAGAGCATCCTTCAATGCAGCTGGGGAAAACCCCTCCATCAAGGAGCACCGGACAATCCCAACAAACATTGGGCCCAGACTGCCAACACACCCCACCAGTAATCATGTTGGGCTTGATCCAGTCTGTAGCTCCGAAATCACTCCAGTCACTTCCTCCATTGTCACTGGTCTGAACTCTCCCCACGACAGCTGAAAGCGTCTGTGTGGTGTCGGCTCAACCCGCTGGGTTGCCACAACCCACTTGATGAACTCTCAGCCTGAACAGAGAACAACTTATCCTAGAAAAATTTAACAAACTCCTCACACTTAGCAGGTGAAGAAACTCTTAGACTCTAGACAGGTTGGGTGAAGTAACCTATCTACAGCCCAAAAGAACTGAGCTCGACAAGTCCTCCCGACAGCAATCACCAAAGACAGAAAACATGCCTTCTTCTGGGCGACTACCCTTTGGTATTCACTTTAGTGAATACGCAAAGCCAGGCTGTCCTCCTCAGCCCTGATCTCCTAAAACAATGCTCCAACCTCCGCCCCCTTGTCATAGTGTGAGACAAGGGGGCGTACACGAATTGGTGCCACACGCCCGAAGGCCACCATGATAGCCCTATTATAGGACACAACTGCCTCCTATGATCCAACAGCACATCCCGCCATCACACTCGAGTTGTCTAGTAACACCTGAAGTCCTTCTGGCTGGAGCCCCTTAAAGGACAGTACCAGACCATCTCCACTGGTGGTGGACTACGGTGGGGGCTGAAGGAGAATCTCAACACCCTCTACCTCGAGCCACAGGAAAATAAGTCCAAGGCATGACCGTGTTGGTGAGGCACAGAAGTAACTACTTGTGTGAGGACCAGGGACTACATCACCCAGAGGAAAACTTGTCCAAAGTAAAAGAGTCTGTCATTGACCCAGGCATTGAAGTCACCCAGAATTAACGATCTGGTCAACTCAAACACCCTTTCAGCGATGAAATCTACGATTTCCTGAAGGGACTCCCCATCATGCCCCAGAGGCTGGTACACCAAGAGGATCCTAAAACCCTCACTTGGACCCCTATGCACAGCCACACATTCAAATGATAAGGTATTTCCCACTGGGAACACCACCAAATTCAGCTCAAATCAAAAACAGATGGCTACCCCCACCGCAATCCTTCCTTGGGCAGTGGACTAAACAGAATCCAGCTGGGATGACTGCTTCCAACACAAAGCTCGCGTCGCTCACTCAGCCAGGTCTCTGTGATGGCTGAGGAATCAGAGCTCAGATCCATTATAAATGCGGTCTTATTCCTCATCGATCTGGCACTTCATAACACTGCCCTAAGAGGATAAGCAGAAGCAGCAGGCCTCACTGCTACTTGCTGCCTCAGTCTGGTGTGCACACTGGGTATGGGAACTAAACACATCTGGCCCCCTCTCTGTGTCCCACTTCGTCCCAGGGTGTCTCGTGATCCTCACTGTCCTAACAGCACTCTCCCTGTCAGCACTTCCTGAACCCAACCTCCAGTCACCATGCTTCTTCACAATCCCCACCTCTCTGCATCGACGGTGTACCTCATCTGGCAGGGGGGCCCAAAGAGGTGCAGGTCATGGAAGAGGGATGGAGAGTAGCTGAGTCTAGAGGCCCACTGACCAACACACACCCGATTGCAAATATACCATCAGACCCCCAAACAAATCACCCACCCAAAACAACCCTCTCACAATCCCAACACCACAACCCACTACTACCCACCCAAACTATTAGTCACCCTTTACACGCCTACAATACTAATCTACTACTTATTACCTACACATCCAAAACCACAACCATACATAATTAACTCACCCTCAATCATACCTATACTTAACCATCCATGCCACAAACTCCTAAGCCAATTTCAGAATAAAGATACTTTCAGTCCAAGTGCAGCACTTAAATGTCCAGCACAGTTCAAGCAGAAGAGGTCCAATTTAACCTGCCAGATGCAGTCAGTATACTGTTGCAAAGTTTCACAGATGAAACTGGCCCACCTAACGTCTTGGATCCCCACAGGTTTTCTCAACTAAGGGCTGCTCTTCTCCTCCATGCTGAAAGTCAGAAAATTCTGCCGACTTTAGCCTAGATGATAGTGTCTTCATCTATCGCTAATATGCCTTTTACTGCTTCTCCTCTGTTGAGTTAGCAACTGTGTCAGAACCAACAAAAGAGCCGGCAAACAACTATGCTGATATCAGTGATGCTTGGCAGATGATCTGGAAAACAGTAGGTAAAAAACGTGCTGGAAAACTGTCAGATTGGACTAAAACTTGGTATTTTGTCTTAAAAGGAGTTCCTCCAGAAAAATCTCAGGAACACTGTCAGAGCTTCAAAACATTTAAACTAAAAGGGAGACAGAAGCAAGCCACACAGCACTGAGGGAGGAAGACTAATTATGAGAAAAGAAACATACTCCGCTATTACTAAGAGATGCAAAGCTAACTGTTGCAAATGCATTAATGTTACTGATTTTAGAATATGGGAGCTGTGCATATGCACATGCGCAAACTACAGGACTCCCTACAGCAGTCTTTCAACAGTGCCGAGGCTTGGTTTAAGGAGTGCAGACTCATCATCAATCTTAAGAAAACCAAAACTATGCTCTTTTCCCACCCCCAAAACAGAGCTAGCAACCACCCACTCTATATCCTTCCAAGTACCAACCAGCCACTAGAACAAGTCTGCTCCTACAAATACCTTGGGGTTACCTTCGATTCAGCCCTCACATTTCACAACCACATCGACGCCCTAACATCCACCACTAACACACGGCTTGGCATCCTATTCCGCCATAGAACCTGCCTTCCCCCAAATGCTCTCCGGCTAGCTGTTACATCATCCGTTCTGTCCCTTGTAGACTATGGTCTACCAGTATATGGTGCTGCCGACACCACTGCACTCAACAAAATTCACCTAACCCTGAATAAGCCTGCAGATTGATTACTGGTGCCCCAGGCTCACACACACCTGTCAGCTGTATGTCGATGCTAACCTGCTTACCCCTGGATGAACGCTCCAATACCAAACCTGTCTCCTCACCAAACCCCTACTGGCCTCCTCTGGGGTAATGGCATCCATCCACCAGAGCCCTCCCACCATTGCAACACGTGTCTTCCTACAAGACCACTCTAAAGGTCCCCAGATCAAGAACCAGCCGTGGCCAGAGGTCCTTCTGCTATAGAGCCCCAACCTGGTTTAACTCTCTCCCTGCCACCATCACCAATGCCATCACCATCTCCAAGTTCAAACCACACTGAACCACATCTTCAGCACTCAGAATGCTCCTGTCTCTGAACATAGCCTCCACCTCTGCTTCTCTTGACAATGCCCCCCAGGCAGCTCTCCACCTAACCATCCCCTCCACCACTTCCCTGTACACCATGCCTATGTTTAACCTGGCCAGTGCCAGCTGTTTCAGTGTTTACCTACCAGAATGCTCACTTGATACCGACTTGTGTAACACCTGTTATCAATTACATGTACCCTGTACCCAGTTGTATTTGTCTGACCACAATGTGACGTGGCTCCTCTGTTGAACGCCGATTGTTTTGCAAATCTTTGCTATGTAACCAAAAACACAATGTATGTCTTTATGTGACGAAGTACCTTTGGAAACGAGCCTCTGGCTCAAAGGTTGTAAACTGATTCCTAAAATAAATAAATATAAAAAAGATTTGGGGAGCCTTGGTAGGATACGCAATAAATTGGATCGCATTACCCTGAGAGTGGGTTTCAGAACACATCACTGCGATCTGTAGTCACCTCAACTGGAATCCTTTGGAAGTAGGCGTTACCGTTTTCACACTACATGACCCTTGAAGAAAATTATGGTGGGAGGTGGGCTATGAGAAGCTTAAAAACCAAAAGGCTTAAAGTTCCAGTTCCAAAAGTGTTTTCCAGATACAGGGATATGGGACTTGGTTTTTATGTAGCATCACAGTGGAACAGATTGAGTAGCTCAACAAAAGGTCTGATGTCTAAGAGCTGTTCCAGGTGACATTATTTCTTTCTCACTACACTTTGTGATTTAAATTGCTTTGTAGTGTCTAAAACTGCACCAAAAAAAATATCTAATTGTCGTCCTGATTATTCCTAGTTGATGGATACATATACTAGAGTGTCCAGGAACCCTGATCCAACCATGCAGCTTATAGCTCAGTGGTTAGAGCGTCAGGACAGTATTACAAGGACCAGGTTCAATTCTCAGGAGGTCAAATTATGTCTTTCTCACTACAATATGTGATTTAAATTGCTTAGCAGTGGTTAATACTGCACCAGAAACCATCAAATTGTCATCTTGGTTAATCTTAGTTGCTGGATATATAATACCAGAGAAAGTATGTGTGTCTGGGAACACCAGATCTAACTATGAGAGCCAGTAGCTCAGTGGCTAGAACACTGTGATGGTGTTCTGGTAGCCTGGGTTCAATTCCCAGTATGTCACAATATTTCTTTCTCACTGCAATTTGTGATTCCAAAAACAGTATTGGAAATGAAGTACAACATGTATGCAACTGTTTTTAAGGCGTTGGGTAAACTGAATATAATTTACTGAGTGACAGATTCTGTGAATATTTCTAGGAGTGACAAAACTTCAGTATATAGGAAACTGCCCAGTTTATATGGATATTGAATGTTTATGTGTATATACGAAGTGTGTGATAGTACAGGACTACATTTGAGACTAGACTTCAGTCCCGAATACACGATCCTGTTTAACATCACATTTGATATCTACCTACCTAAGCTACTTACCATCCCAGATACCAGGCTAAAATGGCAGACCACAACAACAGGGTCCAGAAGGGGCTTGAAGCCGTAAAGGTAGATAAAGCCCCAGGGCTGGATGGGATGTACCCTAGGGTGCTCAAGGAATTGGCTGCGGAACTGGCTGAACCCTTAGTAGGCTACTCAAAAGCTCGATTCAGACAGGGGTAATTCCAAAAGACTGGAAGGTAGCGGGTGTAGTTCCACTACACAAGGTGAG
This sequence comes from Neoceratodus forsteri, assembly GCA_016271365.2. Classification (NCBI taxonomy): domain Eukaryota; kingdom Metazoa; phylum Chordata; order Ceratodontiformes; family Ceratodontidae; genus Neoceratodus; species Neoceratodus forsteri. The sequence goes on along the minus strand of CM057455.1, from coordinate 1,319,800,578 downwards.
GGGGGAAAGCAGCAATTGGGAAATTACAGATCTGTTAGCCTTACCTCTGTACTGGGTAAACCGATGTAGTCACTGATCAAAGAGCACCTTGTGGAATACATAGACAGCAATGGTTTACAGGATAGCAAACAGCATGGGTTTGTGGCTGGGAGGTCATGTCAGACCAACCTGATAGATTTCTTTGACTGGCTAACAAAGGTAGATAAGGGTCATGCTGTGGATTTACTCTACTTCAGTTTCAGCAAGGCTTTCAATTCAGTGCCACACAGAAGATTGCTGAAGAAGCTGCAGACCCTGGGCGCAGCTAGGACCATATGTAGATGGATAGGAAACTGGCTGCATGAGAGACAGCAGATGGTGGTGGTAAATGGGGTCAAAGAGAGGAAGGTCACATGTGGGGGTTGCAGCAGTGATCTGTGCTGGGTCCTGTCCTCCCCAATATGTTCATCAGCGACACTGGAAAGGACATCCATGGAAAGCTGCATCTCTTCATAGATGACACGAAGCTCTGCGGTATGGCAGATAGTGATGAAGGAATAAAGTAAATGCAGAAGGATCTACAAAGGCTAGAGAGGTGGTCTAAGGTTTGGCATGGAGTTAGCAGTCCAGTGTTGCGGAGGGGTAGTAGCTAGTCCCTATCTAGGGTCAGCCAATAGCGTATTAAGGGGTTGTAAGCTACATAGAAACACAGAATTTGATGGCAGATAAGGACCGCTTGGCCCATCCAGTCTACCCATTTCCCTATCTAATGGATAAGCTGCAGATCCTAGTTAACCAACAGCCTACTTCTTCCTACCCCCACCCCCCAGGAATTGCCTTATGACTGTCCCATGCATTCTTGAATTCCACCACTGTTTTTGACTCCACAACCTCCTCTGGAAGGCCATTCCATGCATCCACAGCCCTCTCTGTGAAAAAATACTTCCTTACATTACCTCTGAGCTGCTCTCCCTCTATTTTCAAATTGTGCCCCTTTGTCTTGCACACCTCTTTTTCTGAAAGATGCTACTCTCTTGGACTTTGTTGATTCCCTTGAGGTACTTGAAAGTTTCTATCATGCCCCCCCCTTTCCTCGAGGCTATACAAATTAAGCTCCTTAAGTCTCTCTTCATATGTTTTCCGGTGCAGACCCTGCACCATTTTAGTTGCTCTCCTCTGGACTGCCTCCATCCTGTTTATGTCTTTGCAGAGATTGGGTCTCCAGAACTGCATGCAGTACTCCATATGGAGTCTCACCAGCTGTTTGTACAGAGGGATAACAACTTCCTGTTTTCTACTGCTGATGCCTCTCCTATGCATCCCAGTATCCCCAGCCCTCCTTACTGCCCTCTCACATTGCTTGCCCACCTTTAGGTCATCTGATATGACTACCCTCAGGTCCCTTTCCATTTTTGTTGTTGTTAGTATCTCACCCACCATTGTGTACTCTTCCCCTGGGTTTTTGTTTCCCAGGTGCATTTCCTTGCACTTCTTAGCATTGAATCTAAGCTGCCATACATTTGACCATTCCTCCAACCTTGCCAAGTCCCTTCTCATCCTTTCCACCCCACCTTGTGTATCAACTTTGTTGCAGATCTTTGTGTCGTCTGCAAAGAGACATACTTTTCCTTCCAGTCCCTCTGCAATGTCGCTTATAAAGACACTGAAGAGGACTGGTCCTAGTACTGAACCCTGCAGCACCCCCACTAGTAACCCCCCTTTCTTCAGAGTTGACTCCGCTTACTATTACCTCTGTGTCTTGTTCTCCAGCCAGTTCTTTACCCAGGCTACCATCTTGGAACCCTCTCCCAGGCTGGCTAACTTGTGTATTAATCTTTGTATGGAACAAAAGTTAACAGTGTAATTCATTTCACTTTCATTTTCATTTCATTTTTATTTTGTATTGGAAAGGCATGTAGGCAAATTGCCCATTTTCACAAGCGTCCAGTTGTCAGGTTGTAACAGAGGTGGATATATACACTTTGTATAGATACATGGTTCTAAATATACAAAATAAGACAAAAATGTACGAAACAGGAAATATCAGGCACCAGCACAATTACATACACTGAAAGACTAATTCATACATTGTGAGGAAAAGGAAAAAATGGCTTATGTACAGCAGCTACAATATTAACAGCAAGTCTATACAATGTGTACAAATATACATAAGTAAACCTAATGCGAAAGGGCGGGAAAACCCTAAGAAAAAGCTTAGAAGGGGGGGGAGGCATGTTAGCAGCAAGGTGGACATGGGTTAGAGAAAGAGGTAAAGAGAACAAAAGAGGGAAAGATACTAGCAGAAATTGTAAGAGTTTTTTTGTGCAGGTGCCCTTTGAGTTTGCCTTGGACAGTAGTAAAGAAACTAAGACATACTTATTAAGATATACTTAATTAAAGAGACACCGATGTCTCCAGGAGAACTTTGAAACACATAATATTTAGAGGCAAAGCAACTTATATTTCTCATACGCGGTGTGTCTTTTCTCACCCTCATTTATTACTGAGGTGATACACATAAAAAACAGGACCTCTGTTCTTTGAGGGTTCATCTGCTCCTATTCCTTAATTCCCAACCTGATGTCATAATACCCTGCTTATGACAACACAGCTATTTCCATGGAAATCAGCTCTGATGTCACAACAGAGCTTTATGATTTCAAGTAGGGAATAAGCTGTAGGGCAGATGAACTCTAAGCAAGCAATAATACCAAATAGGGTGGGTGGTATTGGGCAAAACTGGACCGCCCAGGGGCGTAATGAAGGGCCTTATAGCCCCTGGAAGGTCTGGTATTACCCATACCGCCCATCCTGGAGGGTATTATTGCGCTTAGAAAATAGGCTATTTGTGGCATTTTTTTTTTTATAAAATAATTAAAAAATGGCACAAACTTACTTAAAACAGTAGTATATACTGTATTAATAGAAATTCTTTTGTTGTAAAGTAGCCCCCCCCCCGCTGTTGGTATAGCTTCCAGTAGAGGATGCTCTTGTTTTTAAATACACTTTGTGTGCCTTGATGTGCTTCATAGGCCCTTTCCTTATGTGCCCTATTTGTTTTTCTGTCTGGTTCTGTCGTTTTGTCTTTGCATCGCTCTGTCCTTGTTTTTTTTTTATCTTAAGAGGGCTGTGGGTGAAGAAAAGAGTGATGGCGCCGAAAGAAACCATTGCAGTTTGCAGTCGGGAGTGAGGACGGTAGTGACGAGCTGCTGTGGTCTGCAAATAGACATAGACGTTGCTTGTGATGAGGCAGTTCACAGTCAGGCAGTCATCAGGAGCGGAGAAGAGCCACACCGGATCGTTTTAGTGGCATGGCATTGAGGAGCAGTGTAAGATATAAAAAAGGCAAAATATATATTGGAATTAAAGGGTTCATTTAGGAATGTGGGGGGAGGGGAGATGAAGCAGAGCAACAGTGGGTTGAATGTGTGAGCGAGGTGAGATGTGCAGCATGTGCATGGCGCTAAACTCCTCGACTGTTTCCATTTGCAAAAAACGAGTGGTTAAATAAGTGGGAGGAGGCTGCAGCAGGTGCCATGTGGAGAATGGGGCATGAGATCAGTGCTGCTGTTTGAAATACGCACGGTTGTGGAAACGCTGCTGCGAGTACCGTTATGCACACAACGCGCTACCGCATCTAAGTTAAATGGAACTTTTTTTTAGCACAAGACAACGAATATGTCATTGCGTGAGTACTTCTGGTTGTTGACAGATTAGTAGACACTACTGTGGGAGTTGTCATCAGCAGATGAGCACTTGGTGACCAGTGTCTCGCTAAGCAATAGAAAAATATAGCGGCTTTCAGTTTGAAATTGGTGGTGCCCTTTGATATTGGTTATGTGGCATGCTGGCAATGGCGCTTTTTCTAAGCCAGGCGTCTATCGAAGTTAATGTACCCTGCTAGAGTTTTCAACCAATGACAGAACTCCTACTATCTTGCCCATTTTCTAAGTGACTATGATCCTGTTTGTGTGGGAACATTCTCAGTAATAAGAGAGAGAAGAAATATAGACGGTAAATGAAGTACAAAACATAGCTTGTATACTTAATATTTTTATGTACATTAGACCTGTGTAAATCCTTCTCACATCTGTCCTAATGTATACTGCCATGTTGGCAGCAGTTGCAATTCTGTTGAATCCTTCTGTAGTTCCCTTACCCCAGGTTCACCTCGAAAATGAGCTCTGCTCAACGGTGCCCACCTGGTTAAATAAAGATTCCGATTGATTGATTGATTGAAGTGAATTGTGTCTAAATATTGTTTTCCAAAGTTTTCCCAGAGGTTGCAGTAGCTTTACAGCCATCCCTATCTAGGCTTCAGCAGAGGGGTAGCAGCGAATCCCTATCTGGGGTCAGCTTGTAGTGGCACAGCAGACAAGGGACTCTAATGGAATGCAGCTAGTCCCTATCTAGGGTCAGCTAGCAGTGGAAGTAAGGGGCTGCAGCTTTACAGTCATCCCTATACAGGTTCAGCTTAGTAAGTTCCTGTCTTGGGTCAGTAGTCAGTGTAAATAAGGGGTTGCAAAATTACAGCCATCCCCATCTAGGTTCAACCACAGAGTTCGACTAAAAGGTTTTCAAGGGGCCATAGCTAATCTCTATATAGGGTACAGCTACGTACATGCACAAGGGCTATATAGGTACTCTGTAAGGAGGGGTTGGAACATTAGAATGTGGAAAGGAGGCTTGCCAATGAAGCAAGACAGAGCAAGAAGAGTAGTGTGTTGCAGAGGGTGTGGGGCAGAATTTTTTTTTCCTAGGGGGGTACTCTCTGGGAGATAAAGGGGTTTCCAGTCTGTAGGAGCCTAGGTCAGCTGAGGGCAGAAGTATGGCAGCTCAGACGGGAGTTAGGAGTGCTGGTGGAAGGGGAAAACCTGAAAGGGGTGAGGGAGAAGATGGAAACAGGGACTTGTGTAGGGCAGAGTGGTAGTGGAACCCAGGCTGGATGTGGGGTCAGGCAATGGAGGAGAATGGAGAGGGAATTAAGGCAGGTTCCCTGACTCCCTCTCCCCCAGCAGGAAAGGAGGCCAAAGCAAGGCGGGGTGAACTAGTAAGAGGCCTGTGGATGGCAAGGAGGAGGTGAGACCTGTGAGAGTGCCTCCAGCGGTGCCAGTGTAAAATAGATTCCTCCTACTGATTGGAGGGATTACAGGGAAGTTCTGTGGGAAAGTGGGGAGATAAGCAGGAGGGGATATGGGTACAAGGAGGGGAAGACCACAGAGGACAGGAGGAGTAAGGGAAGGGAAGTGGCAGCAGGGCAGGGAAGAAGTGGGGCAGGCAGGGAGATGGACAAGAATGTGGAAAGGCAGGGGAATGGGGGCAGAAGCAGGGGTTGGCAGGAGGTGAGAAGGAGATAACAGAAGTGTGGATGGAGTTGGGGATCTCAGGGCAGACAGGAGGAAGGGGGACAGGTAGGTGAGACAGTCTTGAAAGCAAGGGGGGAGGGACCCAGAAAGTAGATGGAGAGGGAGAGTCATGATCTTGGGGACTGTATAGTTATGGGAGTGGGATGCGGAGACACAGAGACTATGGGAAACTGCAGAAGGGTACAATGCATGCCAGGGATGACAGTGGGGAGGGTGGGTCCACCAATAGCACAGAACACGGGAAAGGAAAGAGAGAACCTTATATCATCGTTCACCTGGGTATGAATGAATGACAAACAAATGTGAGGTGGGGGTGGTTCAAGAAAGGTTCAAGGTGGTGGGGAAGCTCTGCAGTGAGGTGGGGAGGTCAGCAGCCTTCTCGGTAGTGCTACTGGTACTGAGGGTTAACACTACAAGAAGGAAAAGGATAGAGGAATTTAAATGTCTGGCACAGGGTGTGGTATGGGAGGGAGGGCTATGGCTTCAATGGAGGTTGGGGATACATGGCAGAATAAGGCCCTTTATGCAATGAATAGCCTGTACCTTAGCAAAGTGCATAGATACATAGATGTTGTCGGCAGATAAGGGCCTTTGGCCCACCTAGTCTGCCCATTAGTGTTAATTAACAGTGCTTCTTCAACTTCAAGCTTTCCTGGAACTAGTTTGTACCCCTCCCCCGACTACCAGTAGCCCCCTATGCCTATCCCATGTGTTTTTAAATCCTGTGATTGTTTCTGCCTCCACCATCTCCTCTGTTAGGCTGTTCTATTTGTCCACCACCCTCTCTGTGAAGAAGTACTTTCTCACGTTCCCTCTGAACCTCCCTCCCTCCCTCTAGTTCCATTCAATGTCCCCTCGTCCTCGAGCCTCTTTTTCTTTGAAAAAACTGTATTTTCCTGCACTTTATTCCTCCCTGTGAGTTACTTAAATGTCTCAATCATATCCCCCCCCCAGAAGTACATATTTAAGTTATTTAAGTCCTTCAACCAATCCTCATAGGGTTTGTGATGTAATCCCTGCACCATCTTGGGTGCCCTCCTCTGAACCGCCTCCATCCTATCTATGTCCTTGCATAGGTAGGGTCTCCAGAACTGGACACAGTACTCGAGGTGCGGTCTCATTAATGTCCTGTATAGTGGAATTATGACTTCCCTTTTCCTGCTGGTGATTATCCTGCCTATGCATCCCTGCATACTGTTCGCTTTTCTGCCACCTTGTCACATTGCCTACCTACCTTGAGGTCATCAGAGATGGTAACCCCTAGGTCCCTTTCCTGATTATGTTGCTCCCGGGTTTTTGTGCCCAATGTGCATTATCTTGCACATTTTAGCATTAAATCCCAACTGCCAATCCTTTGACCAGTCCTCAAGATTCTGCAGATCTCTCATCATTCTAGCCACTCCCTCTGGTGTATGCACCCTGTTGCAGAGCTTTGTGTCATCAGTGAACAAGCAGATTTTCCCCTCTAGGCCTTCTGCAATGTCACTTATAAAGACACTGAAGAGGACTGGACCCAGCACTGATCCCTGTGGTATCCCACTGGTCACATTACCCTCTGCAGAGTAAAGCACAGTTATGTAAGAACTTACCGTAACAGTAGATCTTTGAGAGGAGCTCTTGCAGCAGGCTATTATCATTAGGATTATGCCACCAGGCACTAGGATCCCACGGCAAACTTCTAGCTAGCAGTCTCCAGCGGGGATCGCCCCCAACACCGGCTCCACCCTGACGTCAGCTGATGGTATATCCGGGGGCGGTCCCCAGCCCCACCTCATTTTTTTCCTGCCGCAGACCCATTGACACTGGCTCTTTGGTGAACTTCTGGAAGAACTAGCATTTGTCTCTGTTTTTTCTGCCTATTTTCTCAGTTGCAAAGTTCGTTTTTCATCTTTCTTTATCGCTGTATCTCGTCTTCTCTTTCGTCTATCTCTTCCTCCGAGAAGAAGAAGACAAAGTGCGCTTGTGGTCACCAGATACCGGCGAAGGATGCACACGATGCCTGCATCTTCTGCCTGGGGCCAGACCACAACATCAAGGCCTACTCGGTGTGCAGAGGCTTTACCGGCCGGACTAGAATTCGCCACCTGAAAGCACTCAAGGCCAATCTCCTAGGGCAGCAGGTGGCAGTGATACAGGCCTCAACGGCTGTAAAGTCTTCTTCATCCTCCTCTTCTCGGAAACATGAAGCAAAAAAGAAGGACTTGGATCGGAAATCCTGAGAAGAGAACCAGGGTCGGTCCAAGAGGCATTCGTACTCCTGGTTCCCTCATCAAAAGAAGTCCTCCTCAGGTCCTGTAGACCTTTGGCAACTAGGTGTTCCACTATTCTTTCCTTCAGCAGTGTTTCCTTGAACTTTCCCACTACTGAAGTCAGGCTGACTGGTCTGTAGTTCTCTGCTTCCTCCTTGTTTCCACTTTTGTGTAGAGGGACTACATCAGCTCTCCTCCAGCCTTTGGGTACCTCACGTTTCCAATGACAAGTTGAACAAGGTTACCAGAGGTTCCGACACCACTTCTCTTAGCTCCCTCAGCACCCTGGGGTGAACCTCCTCTGGTCCCATAGCCTTATCTACTCTTATTGCTTCCAGTTTCCTTAGGACCCTTTCCTTCGAAAAAGGACTTGTATCCATTTCCATGCCTCTTCTGCCCCTTCTGTGTACGTCCGACCCATCTCCAGCTCCCTCCTCTGTAAAGACTGAGCAGACATATCTGTTCAGTATGTCTGCTTTGTGGTTGTCATGCTCTATACTACACCCGTCTTCCCCTTTCGGCCTCACAATCCCTCCCTTTGCCTTCCTTTTTTCCCTAATGTACCTGTAAAATGTTTTGTCCCTCTTCACCACTGATTTTGCAATGTGTTCCTCAGTTTGTGCCTTGGCTTCCCTAACTGCCCTCCCTGCCTCTCTTTGTTTCTCCTGGTACCTGTCCCTGACCCCTTCCACCATGTCTTTTTGTATTGTTGGAATGCAATTTGTTTTTCTTTAACTTTTTCGGCTACTTCCTTCGAAAACCATAATGGTGTCTTCTTTCTCTTCCCCTTACTAACCTGTCTAACACAGAGTTGTGTCACCATTGTTATCCCTGATTTTATTGCCCACCACTGTTCCTTGACCCCCTTTTTCTCCCCTATTCCGACCAATGCCTCTTCTAGGCATTTTCCCATTTTTCAAAAATCCGCCGTCTTAAAGTCTAGGATTCTTGTCCTTGTGTGACTGGATTCCGTCCCCTCAGTTATCTCAAACCCCACTGTCCGGTAATCACTGTTTCCCAGGTGCTCCCTTACTGTAACCCCTGTCACACCATCCCCATTTGTGAGCACCAGGTCCAGTACTGCCTTGCGTGATTTCAATGATCAGTTGTTTAAGGAAAGCTCCCTGGAGGGAGTCCAGGATAAACCTGCTCCTAGCTGTTGCTGCTGCAGGGAGACTCCAATCTACGTCCAGTATACTGAAATTGCCAACCAGCAATACTTCCCCCTGTGCACTATCCTTTGGACAGCTAGCATCATCTCCCTATCTAACTCTTCCCCTTGAGCTGGTGGCCTGTATATTACCACAGTGTGGATGGCTGACCCCTTACTCCCTTCTAGCATAACCCATAGCATCTTCCCCTTTCCCTGCTCCACGTGCATCTCAGTGGCCTTTACATTATCCCTTACATAAAGTGCCACTTCCCCCACCTTCCTGCCTGCTCTGTGCCTCCTGAACAGCTTGTAACCTGGTATGGCCATTTCCCAGCTGTGGTAGGTACTAGGGTGCTGAAAGCCAGATTTGAGGACTATGTAGGCAAGGATCTGAATTTAAGCTGATAGGGGACAGCAGGTGTCACAGTACCCTTAAACACCTGGTGGTGGAGGCCGAATGGCCTCTCCCTCAGTCAGGCCAAAGGAAGAGTGTTCAGATGAGAGCCAAAGTGATGGGGGTAGATGGGTGGGACTGGGAGTGGGGTTGGAGTAGGAGATGGGGGGACTTGAGTCATGGTGGAAGGTTGTGTTTCTAAATGCAAGGGCCTGGGAACAAAATGACTGACATGCACTCACTGATGGCCGAGACAGAGGTGGACATGGCTGCCATTACAGAGACATGGGCCACGCCAAATCATGGCTGGGACCTCTCCTTCCCCAAGTAAAAGCTGTATAGGTGGGATTGTGGGGGGGGGGAGAGGAGATGGAGCGGCTTTGTACGTGAGGGAGGAGATAACCTGTACTAGGGAGAAGGAGGCAGATGGAAGGACAGAGGTGCTGTGGGTACAGGTACAAACCACAAAACGTAGAAAACTTAGGACAGGAGTGGTGTACAGGCCATTGAACCAGGATGAGGAATTAGACAAACTGTACCCCAAAATTGTGGAGATGGCCAGCAGGGGGAGGTAGTGACTATGGGAGACTTCAGTCTGCCTGGGGTAAAATAGAAGATCCTGGCTAACACCTGTACCAGGATTCAGGTGCTGCTGGATACATTCCAGAGTGGCTTCCTGACACAATCTGTTCTGCGGCCCACCAGGGGGAGAGAGTCATACTGGACCTGCCTCTGTCTAAGGGTGTGCATGTCCAGGAGGTAAAAGTGGAGGCACTACTTGCAGGAAGTGATCGCCACACTGTGTGGTTCCACCTAGAGGTGGGCAGGGAGAGAAGATTACGACAACAACAAGGGTAGTATACAGTACTTCAGAAATGTGGAATACAGTAGGATGTGGGAGACTCTGGGAGGGCAGCGTGCTGGGATCAGGAAGGAAATGGAGGTGGACAAGAAATGGGACACAGTCAAGGAGGGGCTGTTGACTACTAACGTGTGCTAAACTCAAGCAAAAAGTGTAAAGCCAAGAGCTCAGCTGGTATGAGAGGGAGGCAGCCTAGGCAGAAAAGAGTAAGAAGTTATCCTTTATGAAGTACAAGCACACCCAGGATGAGGACAGAGAGGAGTACTGTACCAAGGCAAGACAGGTCAACAGGGTGCTCTGACTGGCCAAGTCCAGGAGAGATCTGCAGCTGGCAAAGGGGGTGAAAACTGGGGAGAAGGCTTTCTTCCAGTATATCATGAAGAAGCGGGGTACAAAGGATGGGACAGTCAGGTTGAGAAGTGAGAAGTGATGGGTGGAGGGAAGTGAAGAGAAAGCAGAAGTTCTTAACAAGTACTTTTATTCAGTCTTCACTAAGGAGAAAGATAATCCAGAATCGCTGGTGGAGGGTGGGGGGTGTAGGAGTCATAGATGGGGAGACTGAAGTTGACAGGGTGAGAAAAGGCTTAAAGGCCTTGAAGGTAAACAAATCCCAGGACTGGATGGCATACATCCGAAGATGTTGAGAGAGTTGGTGGATGTTCTGGCAGGTCCCTAGGCGTATCTGTTTAACACCTCTCTAGAGTCAGGGAAAGTACTCTTGGAGTGGAGGACAGCACATGTTGGTCTGATACACAAAAGCAGGCCAAGGGATGACAATGGTAACTACTGACCTGTCAGGTTGACCTCGATAGTGGAGAAACTCATGGAAACCATACTAAAAGAAAGACTGGTAAGCTTTCTAGAAGAAAATGGCTGAACAAGGCATGATGGGTTTGTGTCAGGGCACTCCTGCCAGACTAACCTGATTGATTTCTTTAACTGGGTAACCAGGACAGTGTACAGGGGCAAGTGGTGGACATCCTGTATTTGAATTTCAGTAAGGTCTTTGACTCTGTTCCCCACAGGAGATTAATCAGGAAGCTGGAAGATAGAAATAAGAGTGTAACCCCTTAAAAATGTGGGTTCCCAAAAAGTCTTCCTTGAGCTTGCCTAAATGCTCACTGCCAGGCTGGTGTCCTGCGTTTTAGCAGGCAGTTTAAATGTGATTACCAGAGCCTGTATAGCCTCTGTGTACTGTCTCTTTAAGAGCTGCCTAATTGCAGTTTAAGTAATCTGAGAGGGAGCTCTGTTGAAAGATGTAACTATTTATTGAAAATCATTTAGAGTGATAATGATAATGTAGTTTGTCTAACCTGCTTCTTTGTAGCAAGGACTGTTTTGTTTGTCTCCACTATCTTGGTCCTGACTGCAAATTGGACCAAACAGTACTGGTGGGACCTAAAATGTAGACGGACTATAGGAGCTGTCTGAATTCAAAATCTGTAGGAACTGTAGTTTGAACTTTTGTGCCTTTTTTGCAACTGAAGGGGGAGTTCTTGCTTTGACTGACAGCCAAATCAGCCAACCAAATCTTTTGGATCTTGGGGAAGTCCTGGGCTGCTTGCAATTTTCAGTTAGATCTAAGCTGGAAGCTGAACAAGAAGGAGCTGAAGTGATTCTGAGCAGCAATCCTGAGTGGATTCACATGGGAGAACTCTGAAAAGGCTACAGTTTTGGCCTGTATGTCGGTGTGCTGCTCCTGAGAGGAGAGAAGAATTATTTGGACTAAATCCAAGTTTGTGTGACCAAAGTAAGCTACTGAAGTGGGCTCAGGCTCAACCTGAAGAAGACTGAAGATTTTGCTGAATGCGATCGCCTGTCAGGAGTTCCAGCTACGCCAAGCTCCCGTGTGCAGAGACTTTACATTGCACTGGGAGCGCTATGTGGTACAGTAGAATTCTCACGTGTAAATGCAAAGTATGAGCTGCTAGTGGGTCGGAGTTAGTCCCCACTGTGTGAACTGTGTTCTGCTTGCTGGAAGCTGTATCCAGCCCAAAACGGACTGCATCCGAATTTATCTCCATGCGGTCTGGGCCTTACCAGACTGGCTCAGCCAGACTACCCACTGCACAGAGAAACCATCGACGAGAAACCTGCCTGGGGATCAGCCCCTGCTCCACACTTGAACAGGAACGATGCCTCTGTGACTCATGTGGGCCCTGCCTCCGCCATTCCAGATCAACCACCTGCAGTCTCGATTTTCGTCCAGCCTGTGTCCAGTCTCGGGTATCGTGAGTAAATAGCAGGGTACCTCCCTGCAACAACAGCTTAATCTGAGTGTGTCATCTGATTGTCTTGTTGTTTCATTTCGTTTATGAACTGAGCCCTCTGGCTCCGGATTACAAATATTGTGTACTGTGCATGTTGTGTTTTCCATCACAGGGCCCCAACCAGTTGCAATCCCGGGCATCGGACCTGGTTAACCCATCTCTTCTCCATCTGGTTACCCAGAGGTGGACTGTATGGGAGGACTCAAAGCGCATGCATAACTGCTTGATTGGTATAACCTTTAAGCTAATTAACCTGATTTTGCCCATCCCTTGTTCAAGTCCCCTGAATAAATCAGATCTAACTTTTTCTGCATGTAATCTGACTGTGATTCCAGTTTGTGCTCAAAGTACTGTACTGTTGCTATTTGCAGTGCATAACCTTGTTTTACAGGGCGTCCCCAGGGTCAAATCAGAGGAACCAGCCCTGGTGGTAAGTGCAAACAGTGTGGGTACTTGTGTGGTGTACCAGGGGTAGTGTGAAAGTGATTATTGTACAGTGTTCAGGCCACTAGAGGGGAAAGACGGGGGTTACAGTGTCCCGGAGGGCTGTGCCCAGGTTAGCTTGACCACTACCAACCCTGATCTCCAGGTGGAGGCACCCGTTTCAGAACTCAGGCCCCTTAACCTGCTACTAGCTGAGCAGGCAGGGGTAGTAGCCCTTGGGATAGCGCCACCTAGGGGTTACATCTTGGAGGCTCACTGCTGGGATTTTGTGTCTTCTAGTGGCCAAATTTATGAATTGCTGTTAAAAATAAATGGCTACCCCAACAGAAGTGGCTGTACACCAGTTGGCGGGGTGGTGTACTGGGCAGGAGATCGACCCCCACAATGCTATACTTATCCTGGATATTCCCCTGGATACCAATAAGGACACTGTAGAGGGAGTACTTTCCAAGGCTGAATGTTTACAAAACCCTGTGGTGGTGGGTCGACAGGCTAATCTGCTCGCCCAAAGTTTCATGGTGTTAGTAGAGTGTAAGGACCCAGTAGACAGTTCCAAAGTGCCACAGCCTATCACCCCCGAAGGAGCCCTCACTGCCTGGAGAGTGATAACTAAAGACAGTGAAGACCCCAGGAGAGTGAGCCCCTCCCATCTGAGACTTTTGAGGAGAAATTTGCTAAGTTGTTGCTGGAGGAAGGGAAAACTGTGGAGGACTTAAAGAAACTATTCCTGCCACCTGGGGTATTCCTCCCCAACACCCCTCCCGCCTCCAGCACCCATTATTGCCCCTCCTTCTGTGCTCGTGCAATGCTGGCTCCTATGTCTGTACCTGCCATTAGTCACGACTTTCACTAAGGTTGAGAATCTTCTCCGGCACCCTCCCTTCCCCAAAGGGGAGGATGATTGAGAGACCTGGATAGATTGTGTTGCCCCTTTGGTACCTGAATGGCAGTGTGCGGAGGCTGAGAAATGGAAAAGGATCATAGAAAGTTTGAGGGGTCCCACCCTAGAGGCCATTAAATTTCTGAGGTCCACAAACCCTGATGCATCTGCCCAGAAGTACCTATCTGCACTCAATGGCAATTTTGGGAGCACTGAGTCACGGGAGAACTTGATGTGGAAATTTCAAGGTACAAAACAATGGCATGGAGAAAGTTTGTCTGCATATGTTACTCATCTGGAAAGAGCGCTACAGAAGGCTTACCGAAAAGGTGGGGTAGCCGCCAGTGACTTAAACCATGTGAGGTTGGGGCACATACTGCAACATGCAAAGCATTCTAAATTGCAGCTCCTTCAATTAAGACTCCCAGATAGAAGGGGTAACCCACTGAACTATTGTGACTTGATAAAAGAACTCCGGGAGGTTGAAGATGAAGAGGGGGATTGTAATTCTAGGGTGACCGCAGCGCAAGTGATCATGGCATCGGAAGGCGCTTCCGCAGTGGGGACCAATGAGGGTGTGCCGCCATGGGATGAACTGCTGAGGGAGTTCAGGGAAACAAAAAACAGTGTCTTTATGAAGGCCACTCCTGCAAGTACAGGCACCGACCCTTATCCAACTGCATCTGCTATGGGGTTGGGGGTGTCCACCCAGGCATCTCCTGCTGACAGCAGCTCGAAACTCGATGTCTTGACTATGAAAGAAAGAGAATTGACGAGATGTCTCCAAATGCTCACCACACAGCAGACAGAGATGGCACCAAGGTTTTCAGTTGGTAGCACCACCGCCCCAGCTCCCAGTGTGATGCCTCGGCCACCCCAAATCCCAGAAAACATATTTTGCCATAATTGTGGGAAGCATGGGCACATGAAGAGAGAATGCCGGTCCACAAAAGACCTAGATAAAGTTGTATACAGGCTTCAAGGAGAGCTTCGGAGAACGAATCAGCGGTCGAGGAGTGCCCAAAATGACCACAGTGAGGGTTCAAGAAGTAGTAACTCAAATCCCTATGTGGCTAAATCATCTGTCCAGGCCCCTGCTGCTGTCCCTCCAGACAGCTCCAAAATAGTGGACCCTTCAATGGAGATTACTGTGGCTGTGAATGGTATTCCTACTTAGGCTATGCAGGACAGTGGGTCGCAAGTGACCACTGTATTTAAGGACTGGTATGACAAACACTTATCTGCTGTGCCCTTACAATCCCTGGAAGGCCTACATGTCTGGGGGCTGAGCGACAAGTCTTATCCTTACCTAGGATATGTCTGCCTCTGGTTGTCATTTCCTGCAGCTGTAACTGATGTAGAGGAGCAAGCTGAGACACTGGCCTTAGTGTGTCCCCCTACTGGACTGTATAATGGGGTTCCGCTGTTAGTGGGACCAACGCCCATATGTTTGGGAGACTGGCACAACTCTGTCAGGAGAAACATGGGCGACGGACTGGGAGGGCCCTAAGAATTCCTGCTCTGATCAAGAGGGCCTATGATTTGCAACAGAACCCCAAGGGAGTGGACCAGGATGAACTGGTAGGGGTCGTGTGGAAGAAGGACCCCAATTCAATGGTACTGGCTCCTAACGCCCAGTGTACCGTTCAAGGGGAGGTCCGCCTCCACAAACATGTCAAGAACAAAATACTGATGTTGAACGTGACAGGCGATGGAAAATTGCTGGAAGGATTATTGGTTAAGCCAGGCATCTTGCCAGCTCGTGCTCATGCCTATGCACGACGAGTGATGGTCCAAATTCATAATGTGTCAGATCGGGAGATCCGGGTGAACAAAGGATGCACCCTAGCTATGGTACACTGCACAGACACTGCAGTGTTGCCCAGCAACAAGCCCCCTAGCAAGACAGATAGAGTGACTCCCAACTTGTTTGATTTTGGTGACTCCCCATTGCCAGCTGAATGGAAGACTAGAATTAGCCAGAAACTTGCCCAAGGAGATCAAGTGTTTTTGTTGAAGGAATGGGACGTGGGATGTGTCCAGGGGTGGAGCATCACATATGCCTGCATCGATGAACCGCCATTTTCGAGAGAGGCTCATCAGCCCCTGCAGACATATATACGATGTGAGAAGACACTTGCAGGAAATGCTCGCAGCTGGTGTGATACAAGAATCCAGGAGCCCATATGCTTCTCCCATTGTGGTTGTGCATAAGAAGAATGGAACAGAATGAATGTTTGTGGATTATCGGACCCTCAACAGGCGGACCATCCCTGATCAATACACCATGCCCCATATACAGGATGCTCTGGATTGTTTGAATGGGAGCAAATGGTTCTCAGTGTTGGATCTTCGCAGTGGATATTACCAGATTCCGATGGCTCCAGATGACCGTGAGAAGACAGCCGTCATCTGTCCTTTGGGGTTCTACGAATTCTTGAGAATGCCACAGGGGATATCGGGCGCCCCAGCCACCTTCCAGTGACTGATGTAACGAGCAGTGGAGACATGAATTTGCTGGAATGCTCGGTGTACTTGGACGATGTCATTGTGTTTGGGAGCTCCTAGAGAACATGAGTCGGTGTTTAAAGTACTAGACCGACTGGAAGATTTCGGCCTCAAGCTGTCCATCGACAAGTGCCAGTTTTTCCAAACCTCTGTGAGGTATGTGGGGCACATAGTGTCTACAGAGGGGATAGAGACTGATCCTAGTAAAGTTGAAGCCTTGACTACTTGGCCCCAGCCCCACAATTTGAAAGAACAACAACAACGTTTCCTGGGATTCTGTGGCTACTATTGCAGGTTCATAAAGGACTATTCCAAAGTGATTCGGCCACTCTTGAATCTTACCCAGGGATACCCTCCTACCAATCAGAAATACAAAAAAGGGTCCGTCAAAGAACCAGACAAAGCATATTTCTGCCCAGGTGAACTTTTCCGGTCCCGGTGGATGTCTGACTGTGAAGCAGCTTTCCACAAAGTCATATACCAGCTCACCCATGCCCCCATCCTCGCTTATGCTGATCCCACCAAACCTTATGTGCTGCATACTGATGCCAGTCTGCAGGGTCTAGGAGCTGTACTGTATCAAGACCATGAGGATGGTTTGAGACCAGTGGAATTCACCAGCAGGAGCTTGACTCCGTCAGAGCGAAACTACCCTGTGCACAAGTTGGAGTTCCTTGCGTTAAAATGGCCACTGTCGACCAGTTTCATGATTACCTCTATGGGGCAAAAATATTGATGAGAACTGACAATAACCTGTTGATCTATGTACAGACTTCAGCTAAGTTAAACGCCATGGGGCACCGGTGGCTCTCTGCATTGTCAACATATGATTATACTGTCGAATACAGACTGGGCCTGAATCATATTGATGCTGACGCCCTATCCCGGAGGCCCATTTCCAAGAGCGACTGGGTCAGGCTGTCTGAACCTGACATCCAAGCATTGTGCCAAATGTTTGATAGAAATGAGCAGATGCCTACGGACACAGCAGACTGCTTAGCAGATGGCTTGGGCCCCTCTGACATCTGCATACCGGCTGCGTATTGCCACTTTTCTGCTCTAAATATTAGTGCACTACCTCAGTTTGACAATGACAGCATGCAATGGACTCAATACCGAGATCCTATGATTCAGCCAGCACTTGATGCCCTTCATGCAAGAAAAGATGTGTCCAAGTTGTGTTCCTCTGATCTGCTAACCGCTTTATTGTTTAAAGAAGGCCCCAGGTTGAAGCTGCTTAATCAGTTGTTGTTTAGAGAGACAGCAGATCGGGGTGGCAAAATAGACAAGCAACAACTGGTCCTGCCCACAGTCTTCAAAGATTTGGTGCTGCGGTCCCTCCACAATCATATGGGCCACCTCAGTATCGACCGGACCCTTGACCTAGTACGATCTCGATTCTAATGGCCCAAGACGGGGGCCGATGTTAAGCACCATGTAAGGACTTGTAGTTGCTGCCTACAGAGAAAAGCCCTGCCTCAGAGGGCTGCCCCCCTTGTCAACATTACTACCAGCACCCCAATGGAACTAGTCTGTATAGACTCCTTGAGTTTAGAGCCTGATCAGTGAAACATTGGCAATGTGTTAGTGGTTACGGACCATTTCACATGGTATGCACAAGCTTTTCCCACCAAAGATCAAAAAGCATCTACCGTGGCTAAGGTGCTAGTGGAAAATTTCTTCATCCACTATGGTGCCCCCAAGCGAATTCACTCTGATCAGGGCCAGGACTTTGAGAGTCGGCTAATCAAAGAAATGCTCTCTATGGGTGGTGCGAAAGTCAAGAACCACCCCTTATCACCCGCAGGGGGATCCTCAACCAGAACGCTTTAACCGCACCCTGCTAGACATGCTAGGCACCCTCCACCCAAAAGATAAACATAAATGGAGCCAGCAGATTAGCACCTTGGTACATGCATACAATTGCATGAAGAATGATGCTACCGGGTTCTCTCCCTACCATCTCATGTTCGGGACGCCTGGCTACCTGTTGATGTCTGTTTTGGGGTTTCTCCCAATGGGGTCCGAGCTGAAGAGTACCTGCAATATGTACAAAAACTGAAAGCTCAATTGAACCATGCCTATCAACTGGCCCAGACAATGGCGGCCAAAAGAAATCTAGCCAACAAAGAGAGACATGATAGAAAAGTAAAGGCTCAAGAGCTTAGGCCTGGAGACCGTGTGTTGTTGCGAAATTTAGGATTGCATGGTAAACACAAAATTGCTGATCAATGGCACCATCTTCCCTATGTCATAGTTGGAAAGTTGGATGATTTGCCAGTGTACAAAGTACACCCAGAGAATAACTCCAAAGCTGTCAAGACCATGCACCATAACCACTTGCTACCTATTGGTCAAGTTATAATTGAGGCTGAACCTGCCAAGATTGATTCCCCTGGACCACTGATTCGTACTGCTGCAAGAAAGAAACAGAGTCAGCCTGCCCCCATGGTTGCCAATTTAAGACTTCCTCCGCAGCAGGCCTAGAATGACAGTGACTGCCAGTCTAACTCGGATGACAATGAGTGAGTGTGATAATGCCTATTACCCTCATATGAACTGAGTCAGTTGTTTCATGGAAATCCTATGTTGAATTATGAGGATGAAGCTGGGCTTTCTGGACTGTCTAATGCCCTGGCATCATCCTTGGAGCCAATGCTCCCTGAAGGTGAAGTGCAAAGTATCACGTCTGAGGATGCTGAGTCTTTGTGTATTGTGGAACTGTATGATTTGCCTGAAGGAGAGGCTGATGGTATGAGTCTTTCTGGTGACATGCCAGAACTTGAAGAACACTGTGAGAGTGCTGACAACCCCCCTTCAGTGCCAGAGTGTCTTCAAAATGAGCCAAGGTTGTAGAAACAGAGACTACAGAGCACGGGGCTGACAGGCTCCCAGCTTGGACATTCCCCTTCATGCAGAGGCACCTCACAAGTGATGAAAGCTCCAAGACCATTGCTAAAAGTACAGAGACTGTGGTTGTTCACCCCAGAAAGACTGGCCGAGCTGTCAAGCCAGTGGTGCGCTTCAGTTACGATTCCCCCGGGAGGCCAGTGGATTTGCCTCTCAGTGTAGTCCATAAAGGTGTTTATGTCTCTCAGAGCTCACTGCCCAAACTGAGCTTGACGGCCCATTCCAGGTTACTTGTTCTGCCCTCTCACCATGGTGCCCCTGCCCCATCCAGCCCCAAGTTAGCAGATAGGGAAGGGCCCCCTCTTGCATTGTTTACAGTACAATAAGTTATTACATGATTCTGTGTAGTAATGTTCAATTTACCTGTGTGAAATATGCACGATGTATCGTCAGAATGGAAATGATATAGTGGAGTACATTGAAATGTATAGTAAAGTGACAAGTTATGCGAATTGATGAATCAGATAGTACTTGTATAACATGATAATGGTATAAATATCTTGTATATGTTCCATTTTCAATGTTATGATGGTACAGACTTGATGCGGACGCCAAGTTTTCCCAGGCAGGGAAGGGTGTAACCCCCCTATAAATGGGGGTTCCCAAAAAGTCTTCCTTGAGCTTGCCTAAATGCTCACTGCCAGGCTGGTATCCTGCGTTTTAGCAGTTTAAATGTGATTACCAGAGCCTGTATAGCCTCTGTGTACTGTCTCTTTAAGAGCTGCCTAATTGCAGCTTAAGTAATCTGAGAGGGAGCTCTGTTGAAAGATGTAACTATTTATTGAAAATCATTTAGAGTGATAATGATAATGTAGTTTGTCTAACCTGCTTTCTTTGTAGCAAGGACTGTTTTGTTTGTCTCCACTATCTTGGTCCTGGACTGCAAATTGGACCAAACAGTACTGGTGGGACCTAAAATGTAGCCGGACTACAGGAGCTGTCTGAATTCAAAATCTGTAGGAACTGTAGTTTCAACTTTTTGTGCCTTTTTTGCAACTGAAGGGGGAGCTCTTGCTTTGACTGACAGCCAAATCAGCCAACCAAATCTTTTGGATCTTGGGGAAGTCCCGGGCTGCTTGCAGTTTCCATTTAGATCTAAGCTGGAAGCTGAACAAGAAAGAGCTGAAGTGATTCTAAGCAGCAATCCTGAGTGGATTCGCATGGGAGAACTCTGAAAAGGCTAAGTTTTTGGCCTGTATGTCGGTGTGCTGCTCCTAAGAGGGAGAGAAGAGAATTATTTTGGACTAAATCCAAGTTTGTGTGACTAAAGTAAGCTGTAAGGATGTAGTGAATGCTGACAAGAGGAGACGGAGGATCTTTGGATCGGGGCTCTGTTGGAGACTGTGAGCCCTCTGAGTTTAGAAATCTGCAGGTGGACACTGTTGCCTTTTGTCTGCTCTGGCCGGTGCTCTCCTGTGTTTTGCTACTCCACAGGTGGTTGGGGTATTTTCCAGTCGGGGAACTGAGTGGGGTACCTGGCCCCCTTGGACCATGGAAGGGGCTGCAGTAGTGGCTCTTCTCATGGTCCTTTAGTGTGAGTGGCACAAATTGCCCGCGGGGGGGGCACTTGGCTGGGAGTAAATGGGATTGGAGTATGTTTGATCCTCCGTGGACATAAACTTGCCTGGATCTTTGAACTTGCTGGACCTCCTCTTTGGACTAATTCTCCTTTTGGGTTTATGCAGCTGCCTTCTCCCTGGACTTGGATCGTTTTTTGGACCTATGTGGAATTTTGGTCTTATTTGAGAAGCTGCTGATTCCTGTCTCCTTTTGACTCTGTTTTGGACACTCGGGTGGTGAGAGGACCCTGGGTCCAAAATTTTTTTTGCTTATTTAACTATTTGTTTTATTTGATAGCATGTGTCTTTCTCCTGGCAGGGAGAAAGACTAATTTTATTTCTCCTCTGTTGTGAGAGAACTGGGCGGGAGTTTAAAAAATTTGTATGTTTTTATATTGATGTGGCAGTGAGAGTGCCTCTGTAGCCTCGTTCCCCGGTGGTGAGAGGACTGGGGGGAGGAGTTTATACAAATTTATTTTTCGATTATTTTATTGTAATTTGTAGATTTAATTTTGTTTATTAATGAGTATGGATTGTTAGTTTAGGATAGTTTGAATATTTTGGGAGGTGGGTTTGTTTTGTTATTGTTTAATTTGTTAAACAGCATCATGTGCTGGCCTCTTTTCCCCAAGGTGCTGCGTTATTCTTCCTCCTCTCTTCACGCCCTCCGCCCCTTTTGTACTCCTCCCTTACAGTTCGATGTTTATCAGCATTGTAGAGCATTGGGGATTGCTCGTGGGAGAGTGAGGGGTGGGGATGCACGAACAGGGGAGGATGAACGAGCAGGGCCACTGTGTTGGGGGTTATTAAGTCCAGAAGGTGCCCTGGGGCAAAATGGAATCCAGATCGGGGTCCGCCTTATCTGGTTTCCATATCCATGGGCACTACTGATTTCAGTAGGCAGATAGGCCTGACAACCTCCGAGGTTTGTCCAACTCGGGCGGTGTTATGCAATACCAGGTCTGTTAGGAATAAAACTGCTATTATTGCCGACCTTATTGGTTCGGTCAACCTGGCTTGCATCACCGAGACCTGGCTGGATGAAAATTCTGGCCCTATAGTGGAGGCCATGATTCCGGACGGGTACTCGGTGATACACTGCCCGAGATTGGACTGCGGGGGGTTGCAGTCTGTTTTAAGACTGAATTGGGCCTCTTGAATGTGGTAGTGGGTGAGGCTGAGTCCTTTAAGTGCACAGTTGTAGCAGGTGTAGGCGTTCGAATTGCTCTCATCTACCATCCACCCGGAGATGGGAAATGCTTCTTTCAGGAAGTGGCAGACTTCCTCGTCGACATGTCATTTGAGTCACCCAGATTGATGGTGCTGGGTGACTTCAACGCCTGGGTTGACGAGTAACTCTCACAATTTGTAAACACTTCTCCAATTAATGTCTTCTTTGGGCCTTACACAGGTAGTTTCCACTGCTACACATAAATCTGGACACTCTCTCGACTTAGTCTTCCTTCTTGGGATTGATGCATCCGACATGGGGGTGGAACCAGTCATTTGGTCTGACCGCCACATCGTGAGGTTCAATTTTTGCACCCCGAGAAGGCCATCCCCTGTGGAGATGGTCAGGTACCGCCCATTACGGAATGTTACTTCACAAGGCCTAGCGGCGGTCCTTGACCTATCATCCCCCGTGTTGGTGGGCAGTAGCCCAGAGGCACTGGTGTTGGCCTATAATGAGGCCATCACGGTTGCCCTGGATTCTATTGCTCCTGTTCGCGAGTGCCCTCTTTCCTGTCACCCCAGGGCCCCTTGGTTTGATGGGACTCTGAGGGAGATGCGGAGACAAGGGCGAAGGTTAGAGCAGCTGCTGGCGCCAAGTCCGCCCTTGATGCCAACTGTCTTAGACTGATTGAACATTATACCAGCTATCAATCTGCAATCACCCATAAGAAGGCAGAATTCCTGTCCAGGGAGATTGCAGTTGCTCAGAATCGACCGACTCAGCTGTTCCGAACTGTAGACAAACTGTGCAACCCAGCCTGTCTGCAAGTTAGGAAAGCCTTTTCACAAACAGAGTGCGATGAGCTCGCTCGATACTTTGCAACTAAGGTGGCTGACATCAGGGCAGACTTGTGTCTGGCAACCTCTAAGGGTGACGTGGTAGAAGTGTGTGAGAACACGGGGCCTCGATTCTCCTGGAGTTCCTTTTGTTGACCTGAGTTCGTGGATATTATGAGGATCATCCATAGTGTGCGCCCTACAAGCTGTGGCTTGGATCCTGGACTGACTACCCTAATTTTGGGTTGTGTGGATATCATTGGTCCAGTTTTGCCTCAAATAGTCTGGTGCTCCTTGGAGTCAGGTGAATTTCCTAGCTCCCTAAAAGAGGCGGTGGTGACACCTCTCTTGAAGAAAGCTTCCTTGGACCCAGACTGTTTTTCTAACTACAGACCTATCTCTAACCTTCCCTTTATTGGGAAGGTTATTGAAAAGGTCGTAGCTGCCCAATTGGATGACCATTTAACCATCCATAGTATCTACAAATCCTTCCAGTCTGGTTTCCGTAAAAGACACAGTACCGAGACTGCGCTGGTTCGGGTGCTAAATGATCTTCTGAGGGCGAGGGATCAAAAGAGACGTTCCATCTTGGTTCTCCTTGATCTCTCTTCAGCTTTTGACACTGTGGATCACGTGGTGTTGTTAGCATGCCTGAGGCAAATCTGTGGAATGTCTGGAACCGTTCTTAAATGGTTCACTTCATTCCTTATTGGGAGATCACAAAGAGTTGTGTCGGGGATTTTTTCCTCCAGCCCAGTCTCTTTGTTGTTGCGGATGCCTCAGGGTTCTGTGCTGTCACCCATGTTATTTGCAGTGTATATGCTGCCCCTCGGAAACATTATAAGACGGTATGGGCTGAGGTTTCACTGCTATGCAGATGATACCCAGCTATACCTGTCTTTTGCACCCGACCAGGATGGAGCTCTCTCGGTGTTTAATAACTGTCTGGGGGAAATCCAAGACTGGATGGATTCTAGTTGGTTAAAGTTGAACTCGGAGAAAACTGAGGTTTTGGTTGTGGACCTGGGTGGCCAGATTGAGAGGTCGTGTACTGGCACACCTTCTGGAATTCTTCTTGATGGCGTGCCACTACCGGCCTCTGAACGGGTGCGCAACCTTGGGGTGATCCTTGATGATAGGCTGACTTTTCAAGCTCAGGTGTTGGCCATCATCAGGACTTCCTTTTACCATCTTAGGAATATTGCCAGGGTTAAGCACCTTGTTCCGTCTGACTCCTTGTCAATGCTGGTCCACGCCTTTGTGTCCTCGCGCCTAGACTACTACAACGCCCTTTACTTTGGGCTTTCTGGGGTTGAAATCCACCGCCTACAGCTTGTGCAGAACACGGCAGCCTGGGCTTTGACTGGGACAAGTAGGTACTGTCATATTACCCCGGTGCTGCGTGAACTGCACTGGCTTCCAGTACGGTGGCGGGTCACCTTTAAAGTCATTTTATTGACTTTCAAAGTCCTTCGCGATCAGGGTCCGTCCTATCTGAAAGACCTACTGGTTCCTTACTGCCCCGGCCGATCACTCCGCTCGGCCAACATGGGGTTGTTAGAGATTCCAAGAATGAGTTTAAAATCTTCTGGCAGCAGAGCTTTTTCTCATGCTGCACCCACTCTTTGGAATTCTCTACCATGCCGGTTACAAGAATGCACCTCCGTGGAGATATTTAAGAAAGAACTGAAAACATATTTATGGAGAATGGCCTTCTTAGATAGTTAATGTGAATTGTAATAGGTTTGGAATTTTATTGTAATTTATTATGTTTTTATGATGTATTTTTATAATGTTTGTAGTGTTTGATGGTTTTGTATTGAAATTTGAAGTTATGACTAATTTGTTCAGCGCCTTGATATATTGAAAGGCGCTATATAAATAAAATTACTATTATTATTATTACTGAAGTGGGCCAGGCTCAACCTGAAGAAGACCGAAGATTTTGCTGAATGCGATCGGCCTGTCAGGAGTTCCAGCTACCGCTAAGCTTCCGGTGTCTGCAGAGACTTTGCGATTGTGACCGGGGAGCACTTTGCCTGGTACAGTAGAATTCCCTTACATGTACATGTGCTATGAGCTGCTAGTGGGTCGTGAGTTAGTCCCCCACTGTGTGAACTGTGTTCTGCTTGCTGGAAGCTGTATCCAGCCCAAAACGGACCGCATCCGAATTTATCTCCATGCAGTCTGGGCCTTGCCAGACCGGCCCAGCCAGACTACCCACTGCACAGAGAAGCCATCGACGAAAGACCTGCCTGGGGATCAGCCCCCTGCTCCAAGCTTGAACAGGAATGACGCCTCTGCGACTCTTGTTGGCCCTGCTTCTCCTGGCATTCCAGATCAATCACCTGCAGTCTCGATTTTCGTCCAGCCTGTGTCCAGTCTTGGGTATCATGAGTAAATACCAGGGTAGCTCCCTGCAACAACAGCTTAATCTGAGTGTGTCATCTGATTGTCTTGTTGTTTCGTTTCCTTTTCGAACTGAGCCCTCTGGCTCCGGATTACAAATATTGTGTACTGTGCATGTTGTGTTTTCCATCACAGGGCCCCAACCAGCTGCAACCCCGGGCATTGGTCCTGGCTAGCCCATCTCTTCTCCACCTGGGTACTCAGAGGTGGACTGTGTAAGGGGACTCAAAGCACATGCATAACTGCTGGACTGATATAACCTTTAAGTTAATTAACCTGATTTTGCCCATCCCTTGTTCAAGTCCCCTGAATAAATCAGATCTAACTTTTTCTGCATGTAATCTGACTGTGGTTCCAGTTTGTGCTCAAAGTACTGTACTGTTGCTATTTGCTGTGTATAACCTTGTTTCACAGGGGGGTCCCCAGGGTCGAGCCAGAGGAACCAGCCCTGGTGGTAAGTGCAAACAGTGTGGGTACTTGTGTGGTGTACCAGGGGTATTAAGAAAGTGATTACTGTACAGTGTTCAGGCCACTAGAGGGGAAAGAGGGGGGTTACAGCATCCTGGAGGGCTGTGCCCAGGTTAGCTTGACCACTACCAACCCTGATCTCCAGGTGGAGGCACCCGCTTCAGAACTTAGGCCCCTTAACCTGTTACTAGCCAAGCAGACAGGAGAAGTAGCCCTTGGGATAACGCCACCTAGGGGTTACAAGAGGATGGTGGTCAGGGGGAGTTCTTGGAGGCTTGGCCAGTCACTACTGGGGGGTCCCACTGGGCTCTGTTCTCAGTCCGGTGTTAACATCTTCATCAGTGACACTGCATATTGGATAAAAGGTTGAATATGCCTGTTTTCAGATGATTCAAAGCTCTGTGGGAGAGTAGACACAAAGGATGGGAGACAGGACCACAGAGAAGACCTGGCCAAGCTAGAGAAATGGTCAGGTATTTGGCAACTGGGATTCAGTGCCAAAAAGAATAAGGTAATGCACTTGGGGCAAAGAACCCAAAGACCAAATACTGGCTGGGTGGTGTACAGGTTACCAGGTCAGAGGAGGAGGAGAAAGACATGGCGGTGATCCTCACAAATGACCTGATGCACTCAGTGCACAGCAAGAGAGCAGCAGCCAAGCGAATTGGATGCTGGGCTACACAACCAGGGGTATCACCAGCCGGAAAGCGGAAGTTATTCTGCCACTGTACAGATCCTTCGTTCGACAGTACAGTGTGCAGTGTGTTGGTGCGTTTACCTAAACAACGATATCAACCTGCTGGAAATGGTCCAAAGCATGGCAACCAAAATGATCCAGGGACAACAAGGTAGAACATACTAGGAAAGACTCAGATCTCAACATGTACATCCTGGAGGATAGAAGGGAGTGGGTGGGTGGCATGATCGAAACCTTCGGGTACCTTAAAGGTTTAAACAAAGGGAGCTATGAGGGTCTCTTCAACCTTAGTGGGGGACAGGACCACTAGGGGGCACTGACTCAAGCAGATGAGGGGGAAGATTCAGGTGAGAAATAAGGAAGCACTTCTTCAGTGACAGGGTGGTGGCTAAATGGAATGTGTTGCCATAGGAAGTAATCTCCCTGAAGACTGTGGAGAGCTTCAAGAGAGGTTTGAATGGAGCGAAGGGGAAAGCTGTATGTACAGTAGGGCAGGGGCGTTGGGGGACATTAGCGGGGAGGGAGGAGTGGATAACGTGGAGGGACGGATCCCTCAGTAGACACTGAGGGGTCTGCAAACTCAAGTAGACATGACAGACCACAATGCCAAAAAATGCAAAGTTATGCACCTGGGGGAAAAACCTAGGACAGAGTACTGGATGGCAGGGGTTAAACTGAGCACCATAGCAGAGAAAAGGGACCTGGGAGTCATCATTAGTGACTCCCTCAATCAACAATGTAACAAGGTGTAAAGCAAGGCTAATAGCATGCTGGGGTATATCGAAAGGGGTACTGACAGCAGAAAAAGGAGGCACTGCTACCTCTATATAGGTCACTGATGAGGCCGCACCTGGAATACTGTGCTCTGTTCTGGAGTCCTCACCCAAGGAAGGACAGGGACAGGCTGGAGACAGTGGAGCATAAGATTTCCAACATGATTCAAGGTCAACAGGGCAGATCTTACAAAGACTGTCTCAAGGCACTGAACATGTTCTCAATGGAGACCAGGTGGGGGGGGGGGATATGATAGAGGCCTTCAAGTTCCAGAAGGGAATAAACAAGATGAACTGTGGGGAACTATTTAGCAGGAGTACAGAATCAAGAACCTGAGGTGACGAGTGGAAACTGGCAGCAAAAAGGTTTATGAGGGATGTGAGGAAGTTCTGTTTTACAGAAAAGTTGGTGGAGCCCTGTGACAGTCAGTCAGCAGAGGTGGTGGGCAGCAAGTCTGTAAATGATTTTAAGCACGGCAGGCACATAGTGAAGGGTCCGATGGTTGCTCAGGTTGGTAGCAGTGTGGAGGGGAGCAGGGGGTGGACTGGGAGGGGAAAAAACCATATGGACAATAGGTCCTGGAGCAGATAAGGAACTCCGGACAGGCTAGATGAACTTGCGGTCTTTTTCTGACGTCATTATCTATGTTTCTATGAGAAAAGGTTTTTTTTTAATAGCTAGTGGAGGCCATCTTTAATGACTTTAGCCCTTAATTATAAAAATTAGCAAGCAAAGCTGTTTTAAAAACATCTGTGAGAAATAAAAATTTACTGATGATAACTCTGAACATCTGATGAACCAGAGGTTAGGACTGTGAAAAGCTTTGGGATTTTTAAAACTAGTATTGACACTGTATGGAGAAA
Organism: Neoceratodus forsteri; assembly: GCA_016271365.2. Lineage (NCBI taxonomy): Eukaryota > Metazoa > Chordata > Ceratodontiformes > Ceratodontidae > Neoceratodus > Neoceratodus forsteri. Next base: position 1,319,772,783 of record CM057455.1, on the reverse strand, counting down.
AAGATGCACCTGCTTTCATTAGATTACAAGTTTTCTTCTTGGGGGGCATGTTTTTAATGCTTTCCCAAGAATCTAAACAACTAAAATCATTTATTGAAAATGTTAAAACTGTAATGTGTCTAGATACAATGTTTGATAGATGGTCTGTGTTTTGTAAATACTATTTTTAACATTTAATGATTTTGTACCTATTGTATGTGCGTCAAACACATCTGGTTTGTACAAACTGTATGTGTGTAAAATGTGTCCACTTGTAACCATATGAATATGAGGACAACTTTGTAAAACAGGACTACCCAGTCCTAACAGTTAAATCCTGTTGAAATATAAAGGTTTTTATCTATCTATCTATCTATCTATCTATCTATCTATCTATCTATCTATCTATCTATCTATCTCTCTCTATCTATCTCAAAAATGTATAATTGCTAAAAAAAAACTATATGCTAGAATCTGATGCTGATAAACAAATACTGATGCTTTAAGTATAGCAGACTGGTAAAACATCGAGGCTGGATTTTTCAGATAGTTTAGATTGCCACAAGCCTGGTGCGTCGGCGATATGGCGCACCGGGCTTATTCAATGTAATGGGATTTTCTATCCCGTGCGGCAACCGCCGAAAGTTAGGCCAACTTTTTATGGCCCAGCTTGTGACGGTATCGGGGACTGTTTTTATGGAGCCTGTGCCAGATATTTGGCGCAAGCTGTCATAAATCATGAAAACTGTCGCAACTGCACCTGAGATTGTAAAATCGGGTGCAGTTGCAGCAATCGGGACTGGTGCTGCCGCACCAATGCAAAGGTTTGACACAGGGCTTGCCACAAGCCCTACACTACCATTTGAAAATCCAGCCCCCAGACTGCAGGAACCAAGGTTACAGAAACAGCAGAAAGCCAATTAAGATTGTCAAATAGGCACAATTTAAATTTGGCAGTAATTGCTGAAACAGAGATTTCCCTGCTGAGAGTTAGAAAGAAAGGAAAAAATAATAAACATGACAAAAAATCAGGCCTGACAGGAGCCAACAGAACTCCCTTCGGCTGATATACAAGAACAGATTTCTAAGTATCAATGGAGTACTGAGAGGCACAGCTCCATGGTGATGTCACAGTTTTGTTTGTAATTCAACCTCTCAAGTTGAGTGACATAATTACCCAGCACTTATGACTAATCCTAGTGACAATGAGAAGTGACATAGAAAATCCCTTATTAGTCTGAATATCTGTCCAGGAGACAACAGAAACTGTACCTATTTAGGTCTTGCTTGAAACTGGGGCTAACTACACAAGCAAATGTACTACTATTATACTTCCTCAAGGAAACACTAACAAACAGAAAACAGAGGTCAGGTACCACAGAAATGTGACCACCATGTCAATATAGCCCAGCTCCAGTTCTGCTAGAGTTTGCATGCTTACTCAAGCATCATTTACTAGGATCGTTTCTTGATTCCACTGAGTACTGTCTCTTTCCTTGGTGCTATCATATACTCAAAGGAAAACAAGAAAGCTCTCTTCATTTTCTTTTAGCCTTTTTACTATTTTTCCTTGTTTTCCATCATCTCTCCCACCGTGTGCTGCTGTGGCACCACCTTTCCTCTGGCTGGGCAGGCAAGGGACTACCTTCATAGTCTAGACCCCTCCTTGGGTGTCCAGCAGGGGATGTGCGCATGTCAACTGTACCCCTCTTCCTCACTGGGAGTCAAGTGCCTCATCTTTGGGGCATGTTGAACCTCCAGTTGACCTCAGTGTGGAATGAAGAATGGAGCATTGCCTAACCTTTGGTATCTTTCATTATAGCAAGGGGGGAACTGCTCAGCCAATCAGACTGTTTATCTAGTGGGCCAGTATCAGGATACAAAGGCACATTAGGTATGCAAATTAGCTGATTAAAGGCACACTACTGTAGGTATGCTAATGGTCTTCTAACCTAATGCTCACCTCATAAGTGTTCTTTCAGAACCTGAGTTGCTAACAACCTGCTGGAGAAGGTCCAGAGGAGGGCTACAAAGATAATAGCAGGTCAGCAGGGTAAGGCATACGAGGAGAGATTGAGGGCACTGAACATGTACTCCCTGGAAGACAGGAGAGAGAGAGAGGGGACATGATTGGGACCTTCAAGTACTTGAAAGGGATAAATAAGGTTGATAAAGAGAGTCTTTTTAAGCTGAGTGGCAACCATAACATGAGGGGGCACAGTCTTAAGCTGGAGGGTGGAAGATTTAGGAGGGAGGACAGCAAGCACTTCTTCACAGAGAGAGAGTGATGGACACTTGGAATGCGCTGCCAGAAGAAGTCATCTTGCTGAAGACAGTGGGCAGCTTTTAGAGAGACTGTGATAGGCATAGGGGGAAGGTAAGGATCATGGGTAGAGAGGATGGGAGGAGTGGGGAGGGAGGCAGGGCAGGGACATTAGTTCAAGCTGCGGACCCTGTAATACCAGCAGACTTGAAAGACCAAATGGCCTTCTTCTGCTGGCCTCTTCACATGTTCACATGTAAGTTAAAAGTCAGTAAAGGAGAAATTCCTTCATACTGCCTATAATTTCCTTTTCTGTTCGTTTCAACGATGTCAATGGGGAATTTAGTACATATGGGTAATGTGCTCCCCCACTGGGGTAGTGTTAAAGCCCAAAAGTTGTGACCTTAGCAGAGAACCAGGGAGACATGAACAAACCGAGTATAGCAGTTAACCCAGTTTCCATGTGACAGCACAGTGCTCAACATATACAATACATAACTATCAATGGCCATATCCTCCGGCAAGCCCATTATAAAAATTACAGAACTGGAGAGCACAGTTACACTAGTCTCAGGATACCTTGTAGGATAAGCAATGTAGATGTCGTTATTGATAACACTCCATACAGGCAGGGTGCTCTGCCATTCCCCCACCAAACATTTTCACGCAGACTCACAGGCACTTCATCAAGGCATTGGGACAACAGTGGGAACTGCAATTTAAATACTGCACTCTTAAAGCAGTACAACATGATGAGATGCAGGTATCCAAAAATATATCAATACATGAATATATAAATTACAAATGACCCATTCCTGAACATGTAAAGTGCAACCGTGCACAACAAAGTGCATCAAATTAGTGCATAAAAATGCTCCAATAAGAAGCATAGGTAAGGAAGGTGTGTGTGCATGTGAGTGTGTGTGTGGTGGTAGGGGGGTAATGGAAAAAGAAGTCCAGAATAGGAGGGGGAAGTAAAAAGACGAGGATAGAGGCCAGGGAAACAGGAGGTCACTGTATTATAATATAATAAACCTAAGATTAGAAAAATAAACTGTCTATTGCCCATTCTTCTCATCTTAAGGTTGCAATGGAGATACTTCCAGAAGTCCTGTTGAGGGAGTTTATGGTTTTGGGAGAACTCCTCGAAGGGTTAAAGGAAGGATTTACTAATGGGGCATGAGTCCTGACCATAATGAATACTTGAATCCTGCTACAACTTCCAACGAATTGGGTTTTTGTTAACTTGAAACTTGGAATAGTTCCATAGAGAGGCATATTTCAAAGGGGTTGGCACAGTCCCAACTTATTCATGACCTTATTCCAATACATATTAGAAACTTTAGTGGGGAGGAAGTGCCAAACAGTAACCCTTCTAAGATAACGCACTGTAGGGGAGGGACTGCAGGGGAAGGAAACCATTTAACTACCTGGGATGTTATAAAGGTCATATGATATTGATGGAAACAAGGGTGGCCCAGTCACCTTGTGACCAGTGCTTGTGAAGCTTAGCTCTACTGAATCTAGGAGGTTTGTCCTCCCAAGGGAATTTTCCACTAGTTTATCGAGCTTGGCGAACCAAGTATCTGGGATGGCAAAGCAGTGGTGTGCTACCAGATGCAACACCTTAGGATTTGAGATCATTTTGAGAGTGGCAATTTTGCCATTGAAAGACAAGTTCATCGACTTCCGTTTCTCAAGCTCAATGCAGAGTTGCTCCAGAACTGAGGGAAGTTAGCCTTATAAGAGGTCTCAGATTGATGGCAAGATTTTAATTCCCAGACAAGTGATGCCTCCTTGTGCCCACTGCCAGTTTGTACATTGAAAGTATGATTCAGTACAATGGGGGGGTTAGGGTTTTAGGCTGAAGGCCTGAGAGAAGTTGTTATGGAGTTCTTGCAAGGGGGCAATAACCTTGGGTGCACTGGCCAATAGGATAAGGATGACATCAGCGTACAGTACAGTCTTGTGATCCATGCAGCTTGAGGGTCTACCTTTGCTATCTGGGCATGACCCATGGCTACCACCAAAGGTTCTATAGCCAGGAGGAAAGGAAAGGAATGGAAAGGAGGCAAGGGGCATCCTTGATATATCCCTCTCTGTAGAGAGAAAGAAGGAGAGAAAAGGCTGTTAGTGAGGACTCGAGCTGAAGGAGTGTGGTGCAGGATCTGCATCCCTGCCGGGAAACGGAGCCCTGTGCCCATCTCCTGCATCATTTCATAGAGGTATACCTACTCCACCAAGTTGTAGGTCTTCTCAAAATCAATCATAAAAGCTGTGGAAAGAGTGGGGAGTGACCTAGTTTGGTACTGGAGACTTTGGGTGTGGAGGTGATCAGAACTGAGTCGGCCCTTTATGAAACCACCCTGAGATGGGTGGATGAGGGACCGAAGTGCATTTTCCAGTCTATGGGCTAGCACTTCAGTAAGTATTTTGGCATCCACATTAATGAATGAGATGGAACAGCAGCTGCTAAGAATGGCCCTATCATTCCTTTGTTTTGGGAGAACTAATAACAGCTTCTTTGAGAATAGGAGGCAGGGAGTCCTGGTTCACTGCCTCCCAAAACACACTGAGTATCAGTGGGAAGATCTCATCCACTAGGTGTTGACAGAGATCAGTTGTGAAGCCATCACCCCTTGGGGATTTATTTTTGTTCATCTTAAGGATGGCAATATTAATTTCTTCTTTTAGCCGGGGGCTCTAATTTTTCCCTGTGGAAGGAGAACAGATGGTCAAGTAGTTGTAAGAAGGGGTGGATTTGCTCTTTGACGGGGTTAGGAGAAGTTTACAGGGTAGCATAAATGTCTCTCATGACTTTATTCAGGCTCAAGGTGGAAGTATGTAACTTGCCTGTCGGGTCTTTAATACCGGGTATATGCCTTTCAGCTTGCATTTTCTAGAGGCGATATGCAAGCACTCTGCTCGACCTCTCACCTCCCTCTCAGAATTTATGATTATGAGCCACGGCTAGCTCAGCCCATCTGGAATAGTGGGGATTGAATTGTATGTGGGTGGAAATCATGTCAAAGAGGTCAGACTAAGGATTAGCCTTAAAGGCTGTTTCTGCTGCTTCAAGCTTGGCCTCCAGCTTCTTGACTACTCCATCTTCCCTACTGCATAATCTATGGACAGCACAGCCAATGATATGCCCTCTAAGATAGGTTTTCAGTGTGTCTCACATAATCCCATGAGACCCCCCCCCCTCCGTGTCACTAAGAGCGAAGAACTATTTTGTTTCTGCTTTAACTGATGAGATGAAGATTGGGTCCCTATGCAGCAGTTGATCTAAGTGCCATGAGGAGGATTCAGTGGAGGAGAGACCCCATGAGATGTCTAAGGATAACGAAACGTGGTCAGAGATCACTACAGGAGGGATGGCTGAACTAACCACTTGCTGAGTAATATGGGGAGAGGGAACCACATACGGCTGGAGGAGCTCTGGACTTGTAAGAAATAGGTGACATCTCTGACCGAGGAATGCAACAGCCTTCAAATGTCCATCAAGGACATAAAGTGGAAATTTCGAGGAATAACATGCAACATATACTGTAGAAACCATGAAATGGAAATGAGAGTCACCATGTGATGAAATCATCCCTTTAGAAAACAGACCCAGGGTAGCAGTCAATTAAGAAGAAGCCTGGGATTGCTCCAGGAGTGATCAGAGTGTGTGCATGTGTGGAGTACTTAACCTGCTGTGGAGAACACACTGCAAATGAAAAAACACCATGGGGGGGAGGTGGCCAGCACCTATCCTGTACAGACTTGCTTTGAAGCTCCACAGAACAGAAGTACAATCCTTCAATATCCATATATTTTACAAATATTTTTTGGATTTGCACTCACAGCCTTGTTGCTGGATAGGTACTTGATAATCAGATGAACTTTGGAGGAAATTTGACATGGGTAACCCAAAGAAAATGAATGAGGGAGGAGTCTGGTGGGGCCAGTAGCCTGGGTTCAGTGAAAGTGGGAAGGTGCCAGCCCCGAGTGTGGCAGAGGAGGTCTCAAATGAGCCCTTGAACAAAAACTTGTTGCAGGCTATCCAGATTCCTGATAAGAGGGTGCTTACACTGGACCGCAAAACTGTGGAATGTAACTCCTGTTACACCGCCTGTGAACTACAAGAGACTACAGCAGTTACAGAGGCCAAGGAAGATGATGGGTCATTATTAAAGGGGTACTGTCAGCTTTGCCCCTTGGTTTTCTCTAAGTTTTCAACAGTGATTCCACAGGCACATACTTGTACCAATGTTAGAGTAGAATGCCCCTTCATAAATGAAAAACTTATCTGGTTACCTGTTTTAGTAAAAAATGCATTATTTCTGCTTTCTTGTTGCCCGAAGTAAACCCCGGCCCACCAGAAGTAGATCCCACACCGAGAACACGCGTCTAGTGGGAGTGCAGTGCCGAAGTGCACTTTTTATGGTCCCATCGCAAAAAACATATAATGTTGTACAGCTCCTTAATGTAAAGTGCTGCTGGTATTTATAATGTAAGCCTGAGCGCTGGTTCAGCTGCAAAATATTTTCAAAATGTGGCGCCAAAATCCCACACATGTGCAATAGCGTCCATAGGAAAGATCTCGAGCATGCACGAAAACGTGCTGCTATTGCGCATATGTGGGATTTCAGCTCCACACTTTCAAAGTATTTTGCGGCTGAACTGGCACACAGGCTTACTGTACATTATAAATACCAGCAGCACTTTACATTAAGGAGCTCTACTGCACTATATGTTTGTTGTGATGGACTATAAAGTGCATTCAAACCGCACTCCTCTAGACGTATGCTTCTCATGCGGATCTGCTTCCAGTGGGCCGGGTTTACTCTATTCAAGTAGTAAGCAGAAATAATTTGTTTTCACTGAAACATGTAACCAGATAAGTTTTTCATTTATGAAGGGGATTCTACTCTAACATCGTACACGATAAAGTTTCGGCGGAATCACTGTTAAAAACTGAGAGAAAACCAAGGGGCAAAGCTGACAGTGCCCCTTTAAAAGCAGTATCAGCAACCACTGGTTTATTTAAGGGGAACAAAGATTTTCAATATTGGCTGGAGGCACTGGCAAATATCACCTGGTCATCTAACTTGTGCCTGCTGGGTCTCCTGGAAGCCTAGAAGGGGGACGATCATACAACCTTCACCGGGTCTTGCTTGGGTAAAAGACTTCACCTAGAACCGGGTAAAATGTAGACTAATGGTTGGGTAAAAGACTTCAGTATGTTAGCAATGAAAGAACTGATATGCAGAAATCTAGGGTTAGGTGTTTCAGTTCCCTGAGTACCATGTGCTTGCTCCCATGTTGTTTTACCATAAGTCTGGACTATGCAGTCAGACAGGACACAGATATTGCTTACTAATACCTTCACTTTCACTATGGGAGCTCAAAATTGTATGTCAGGTTGGACTGGACTATAACTGCAAGCAGAATGACAATGTCCTTCCTATGGCTGTGGCATAGGCTATGTAGTTGCATATTTGTTAATTTTCTCATTATTGAATGAAGAGCATGTTGGATTTCACCCTCACAATGAGGTCTTACCTGGACAATTTAGTAAAGCATCCCTTAAAGAGCACCTTTCATGATGGTCCAAAAAGTTATAGCTTATAGTGATTATATGAAGTACTAGACCTGAAAGGGTGTGTGCATTTACTATTTTTGGCCAAGGTTTACTCTGCCTTCCATATTTTGCATTAGTTTTTGAGCCCCGCTTTAGCCCTGCTGCACTTGCCTTTGCTGTTCAGCTGCTGGGCCCTGCGGACGTCACTATATGGCAGAGGAGTGATTCACACTGTGCAGTACAGTGCAGTCGCAGCAGTTTTGCAAGGGAAAAGTACCATTTCTAGATGTACATACTGCGTCCCCTTCCCCAAGACACCCTGATAGCAAAGCGTTACGCCAAAAATCCAAATGCCTTGTTAGTACGTGTTTTTGTAAAACTGAGTTACTCTGCCCCGTAACAAAGCATGGGGAGTGAAAGAAGATTGAGTTGCTGTCAGCTGAAACAGTTAACTGACAGTTTATGCTATACCCTGATCATTTGAAAGCAGTAATGCCTCCTTACCCATGCCATACTAGTTCCTTCCATGTCCGTCTGTAGTAAAGTGTCTGGCAGTCTCCCTGATCAAAATCCCATTGTTCTCTGTTCCACGTCCCCTAACATGTCAGCATGGTATTCTGAATGCTACATTTGAGCCCAGAAGATAATGCTTAGATGTGCCATGCATTTTAGAGGATGAAACGAGGGCTTCAGAGGTTATTTTTGTTCGGTGCAAAACTGTGACCCACATCGCAGACATCCCAGTTTCACTTTTCAAACAAAAATTTCTCTGAACAGCCCTCGGTTTTCAAATCCACCTCTACAGTGCATATAGCACATCTAAACACATTGTTTGCATTATATGCTACCAAAATTAGTGTTTGGCATTCAGGGTACCAGTTTTACAAAAACACATACTGATGAGGCATTTGGATTTTGGCATAATGCTTTGCTAACAGGGTGTCTTGGGGAAGGGTGAACATAGTATGTACACCTAAAAATAGTACCTTTCCCTTGCAAAACTGTTGTGACTGCACTGTACTGCACAGTGTGAGTCACTCCTCTACCATATAGTGACATCAGCAGTACAACCCTGGATCAAGAGCAACACCAGGCTTGCTACAGAAGCTCTGGTATATTGACATTAATGAAATAAAATTCAAGAATCAGTGCAAGAAGGGGTAATGTATGCGTGACAGTCAAAAGGACTGAAAAAAGTGCTCTTTAATGTAAGAATTGCTGTCATGTTCTGAAAGTATGTATGGGGTTGTTGCGTACAACAGTTTTGTAAGGTTATACCTACATAATAAAAAGATTTTATAAAAAAAAAAAAAAATCTGATCCAATTTCAAGCTGAATTGCCAATCCCTGGCAAAAAGCAATTTGTACAGCTTCATCTTAGATGCCTGATCTACAGTCCAGTAGTGCATCCACACCCCTCGCATGGCCACCACAATAGAGTAGGCTGATCGAACAGATATACACTGTCTATAGCCACAGCTCCCAGAAAGGAAGAGAGACTATTAAATGAGCTGCAAAAAAAGTGCCCTTTCTGACTCCTGTGGGGTGAACTTGCCCAAGGCACTGACCCAGGAACATCAGACCCTGGATACGATGAAGGAGGCATACACTGTTTGCAGACTGATGGCATCAGAAGTAAAGGACAACTGTAAAGTCTCACTCAATCCTCTAATAAATTAAGAGCAAACCAAAAATATTCAGTTTGTTTGTGATTTAATTATTTTTTAAAACTTCAGTATATGAAGCAAGTTTCTCCTTGTTTATACATTTTTTTTCTTCAAGCACAAAACACTCAGTATGCTCCATATAGATTTATATAGTTTGTAACGCTTCAAAACATATTAAAGTTCCTTCTTCAGACTTGGAGCTAATTATGCATCTAAATTAAATAAGAAATAAAAAGGATTTGTATATTTGAAGTGCTCTCTAATAAACACATTTGCAATATCTATATATTATCTGTGTCATAGATTGAATCTGTGAAATTTATAACAGGTGGCACTGACCTGTTTAAATAATTCACTTCAAAGAAGTTTTTTTCAAAAGTCAGCGGTGGTTGGGGGGGGGGGGCGGACATTCAGTTCTGTGCCCAAAAGGTCAGCTGGGTATCATCAAATCTAAACTAAAAAAGATATTCCAATGAGTCACCAAGTACTTAGATTTAAACAAAACTTAATCAATCTGTTTCTCAACTCCATTTGTTTAATTCTTACTTCGGTGTTTAAAACATCACTTGCAATTTTTGGTGGAAATCTCTCTCTCCCCAATTCGATGCTTCTGGACTCGTTCTATAAATAAATACAGAGTCATGTATTTCTAAACATTTAAAATCTCTATATTTCTTTTGTATCTGTGAGTTCCAGAGTGGACCAAATTTTACTTTTCTTACTGCTTCAGATACTCTACAATCACCTTCCCAGGTGAAGAAGAAGGGCCGGGCCACTAGGTTGCATGCTTGCTAGGTGTCGACGTCACATGACGTCACCTGAGCTGCCCATAATAGAAACTATTTGGAGCATGTAAAGGCTACCAGAAAGTCCCCTCTGCTCATTAGAGTTAGAGTTTGTGCTTGAAGAAAGAAAATTTAAAAACAAGGAGAAACTTGCTTCATATGTTGAAGTTTTAAAAAATAATTAAATCACAAACAAACTGAATATTTTTGGTTTGCTCTTTATCTATAAGAGAGTTGGGTGAGACTTTACAGTTGTCTTTATTGGATTAATCCACACAGTCTCACTCCTCTTAACCAGGAGAATTACTATATAACAGAAGTCATTATTAATAATAACATTTGAAAAGAAACCCTGGAAGACTAAATGTGGACCTGGATTAGAAGTAAAGGCCCATCTGCACGCTGCATCCACTCTTTTGTCATAAGCATCTGACAGTGGTGTGAAACTTTCTGGAGGTATGGTGATGTGTTTCACAGCACTGCGGATGATTTTATCTGTTGTTGGAGGGAGTTCTCACTTCTTAAAAAATAGCCTTCTGAAAAGGATAACATCGAACCCTGGACCTGGCTAATTACTTCCACTTGTCCACCCTAGCCCATTCTTGATCTACAATTTGATCACAGTGAAGGAAATTCAGGAACCCCTTCAGAGCAGAGGTCAAAGCCAAGATGACGGGGTTCACATCGAGAGTCTCTATGTTCTAGACCTCCTTTAGCTGTGATGTCCTGTGGGGCTCAGTTACAAGACAGGACAGCAACTTTGAACCATCCTCCCCTCCATCCAGGGGTTCAGTTGGGGGAAGGGGGGCAGAGGTGGCTATGTTGCAGTGCAATACACAGGAAGGACTTATGACCCCACAGGCAAGGGTCTCACAGTCTTGCAGCAGGTCTTGCACTGTTTAAGTTATAGCTCTACAACAAGCCATGATGCCCCATGCCAAGTGTCCAGAAACAGTATGTTTGCCAAATTGTGCACTGTGTCTGTAAAGGCAGGATCTTATGGTGACACTGATATGTTGCCCAGAAGAAACCAAAATACCAAACTGTCTACATTCCTGTTGGGACCCAGTCTCTTCCCCCGGTCTTAAGCAAATGCATTAGTGCTTGAGGTGCTGCACAGCAAGGACCTGGACAAACACTGACACAATGCACTCATTCCTTGTCCTCTGATCCTAAAACATGCTGAATGGTGCTTGATTTACTGGGTAGCCAGGTCCTGAATGAGCGCTCTCACAAAGTGATTGGTAGAGTCTGTGACTCTAGTTGTACATTTGCCCAGAGACATCCGCCCAATTCTTATGCATTCACGTGTGCTCCTCTATGTTTGAGAATAAGCATCAGAGAAAGCACGTAAAACACTTGTCCAGGGACCTGGCAGCAAATCAGCAAGTGCCAGAAGTCCTGAGAAAAAAGGTGCACACCACAGCACTAAAAGAACAAGTCAAACTGAAGGAAACAAAATGAAGCTAGAGGTCCAAACAAGCACAATTCCCAAAAGCATGACAAGAAACGGAAAGTTGAGGACCCTAGTTCTCTTACCCAGCAAGGGGTCCCAGTCAATACACAGCACCATGATGCAGACACCAGAGACTGCCCAACAAATCTTGACCATATAAAAAAAGAACAACTTGCACCTACAGACCAGCCACATAAGTCCAAGAACTAGGAGGGAGGCAACTACAACGCTGAAAGGTGCTAGGAAGGGGAAAGAAAAAGAAAAGTAACAGATGGAAGCATCACTAACCATCTGACTAGGCTTCTCACAAAATTAAATCCCCTCTGTTACTTGAGGTACCAGGCTTAATATTTTGCAGACCTGAAACAACAAAAGGCGTCCTATTAACGGCACCCATTCAGGCACTGTAGGCACTGATAAAAAGAGAATTACGGCAGGTTAGTTAATTTGAAAGCCTTAGGCTTAACAGGCATGGATTTCTAAATTTAAGGAAGTCCCCTGTTCCCAGGTAGCCCCAACCTGGCTTGGAGTAATATGTTCCTGTACAAAAAAAAAATAGATAAATAACAAACAGCAGGTAGAAACATAAATATTTCAGAAAGCTCTGTCTAAGCTACTACCCTTGCAGTGGTACAGCAGAAACAAAGGGAACTGTTATACTCAGAATGTTTAAGTCTCCAGGGTTCTATGCCAAGGACACAGCTTGTGGGCAGTGGGCTGTACCACTACCCCAGTGGGGAAGCACATAGTCAATATCTACTAAATTCCACATTGCCAACGTGGAGCAATACAGAAAAACTATGTCAAACTAGTTCACTGAAACTCCCAGTTCATTTAAAATATGAGTTGTATAGAACATAGAACAAAGAAGTTGATGGCAGATAAGGACCGCAAGGCCCATCCTGCCTGCCCATTTCTTTTTCTACCTTATAAATGTGCCATAGGCCTTTGCTCTGTCAATGGCCTATCTATTCATACTGTTCCAAGTTAAAATTTAAAAAGTTTATTACTGCCACATTACCTCTTTTTTTTTTTTTTTTACAGTGTTTTCACTCACTGTAATAGTGATAATGTGTTGCTAGACAGGTTGTCCTCAGGTGAAATGGCACTACAGACAGAAAATAAAGACCTCAGCCTTTGGCCACAGTCCTTGTTTGCTGCCCACAGAGCCTTCCTTGTACAATCACTGCAAGATCACATTATCACTATATTGTTACAATAATAAGAAGCTCTGCAAGAAGGATGCTGTCAAATTATTTTTCCAAATAGAGGAAATTTCATATCTTTTTAGTGAAAATGCTATGCTGCTCCTTTCAACAAGCTATAAAATTAATTATTTTCTGTCTTGAAATTCAGAATGTCTAAACTACTGTGGCACTGCACATTTTCTGTCACATGTCCTGTCACATGTCTTTCTTTAATCTAATAAGTTAAGTACTACCTAAATTTATCACTGCAAAACATCTACCAGAAATAATCCTGCATGCCTTCATTTCCAACATCACCTGACATAGCACTGGAGGGGGAATCTAAACTGACAACCTGCCCAAGCCTTCGGAGCTCCCTCCAGGAGCTGAAACACTCACAGGTGCACAGAAGAGGTAATTTAAAGAACCTCTGCCAACACCCTTTGTGAGGCAGGTTAGCCCATCAACTGCCCCACCAACAGTTGCCCCTTGCTTTATAGGCCCTGCCTGATGACATCACTTCCTGCTATTGGAAACAGCAAGTACCAATTTTTCCATTTGCAGGTTATACCTGCCAGCCACTAGAGGGACACTTAGATCCTGCCTCTAGCTCTTCTATTCTCAGAAAGCCTCCCTCCTGTTTTCCCTTGATCCGATTAACTACATATCCTCCCTCTCCTTCAGCTACCTCACCCACACCCAACCCTGAAACCAACCCACTCCAGATTCCCTGCCCCTCACCCCCAAGTCCCTCACTGAGTGACTTCCTCCCCAGATTCTTACAAACTACCCCCTTCCTGTCCTCCTCAACCACAGATATCCTACCCACTCCCCCTTACTCAGTGCTAAGCCCTTGCCTGGACCTCCTGCCATCCAACTGAGCCTGCACCAAGTGACCACTAGGAGTCGCTATTGTGCACCCCCTTTTGGTCCTAAACATACCCTGTTTTCTACCCTCAGAACGTGGAGCACAGCTCCCACCCAGGTCCCTTGTCCAACTGCCTTAAGCTGGTCTTGAACCAGGTACCCTGTCCACCAGAGTCCATGGCACTACCACTAATCCAAAGTGGCATCCACACTTTGCTGAGGGACACATAACAACTTCAACCCACCGCACTGCTGCAACCACTAACATTATGTTAGCCCACCTCCTACTAAAATGCCTCCCTCTCATCCTTACCCTGATGCCACTGTCCCACCTACCAGATACCACTTCAGACACACTGGCACCTGATCCTACTATTGTTCTGGAGCCAGTACACTCCCACCCTACTCTCATCAGCTGCCCTAGCCCTCTACACTCTCCCCCCAGTCAGCCCCCAACAGTCTCCTCAGGTGCTCACTGGAGACTTATCATCCTCACTTTCACAGCTTGGAAAACCCTGCCCACCCCCTGTGCCCAGAAGCACCCCTCCTCCCCACGACATACTTATCGAAAGCTCACCTTCTACCATCCCCTGGCCAAGGCCGTGGGTTTTACTGCTACTCCTGACAGGAAATATACATCCCAACCCGGCCCAACCCACTCTAGCCCACCTACAGTGTCACCCAGGCTCTGCATAGCATCTATGAATATATGCAGCCTGCTGAAAAATTTGATTCCTTCCAATGTTGGGTCTCTTTGCATAGACCAGATGTCAACGATTCAGGTGAAGCTATCTCTGGCTGCAAGCTGCAACACTGGACTTAAGATTTGCAAGAAAGTGAGTAGTGCTCACAACAGAGGGAGGTGAACCTTACAATTTACAATTGTCTTTAGTTTGAAGCAGATTCCTTAGGAAAGTTAATATTCTTCAGGTGGAGGATACTTCTAACTGAAGGGTGAAATAAGCAACTTAGAATTATCAGAAAAGGCAGTCTTTCAATCAACAGAGGGAGGTGGAGTTTGCTTTACTTGTGTTACAAGTGTTAAGGTTTTCAGTGCAGGAAGAGTTTAAACCCAGATAGGCTGAATACTGTTTTCTGTTTCTGCCCTTCTGCACAGCTGACGTGTTTTGGGGCTGACTGTTTTCAGAGCACAAGTCACCAGGCTCTTTTGGGGCTGGGGAGGTTTACCTGTGTCTGACTTGGATGTCTGGATTTTCTCTGTTTGATTAGCAAGGGTATTTTCTCTGCCAAATTGGTTTGAAGCAGTATTACAAATTGTCGGTATGGTGCTGACAGGAAGGCACTCATCACATCGGTGGGTCAGGCGTTTAGCTGATTGTTTCGTGGGGACTCAGTTATTGGGATAGAACTGGGGAGCAGGAAAAACTGAAGTAAGGTACCTGTCTGATGCCATGGCTTGGAGGGACAGGAAGCGCATCCTTAGGATCACGAGAACAGTTGCACAGGAGTCTGAGCTGGACATCATTGTCCACCTAGGGACAAATGACTTGGCTCATCATGAGATTAGAGCAGGGCAAAAGGACTTTGTAGAGTTGGGGAGGGGCTTAAGACAAGTAGCACACACAGTATCCTTCTCAGAGGTGCTGCCTGTCAATGGCATGAGTGAGGCGAGGGTACTTTGCACCATGCAGTTTAACAAATGGTGTGGAGCACAGGGGTTTGGCTTCACTGGGGACTGGGGTTCCACCTGGAGGGATACCAGCCTATACTGGCAGGATGGTCTGCATCTGTCCAGGAAGGGAACAAGTCTTTTGGGCAATCGGTTTAAATGCTTCATTGGCAAGCCTTTAAACTAGTCAAGGGGGGAGGCACTGATAAGCAGCAGAAAAATCCCAGCCTCCCCCTACAAAACAGGGTACTAAATGAGAAAAGACCAAGGTAGAAAGGTCAGTGGGGTTGCTGCTACAGAAGGTAAAGCCATCAAAAATGGAGAGCAATGAGTACCAATGCCGTAGTCTGGGTAACAAGCTTCCTGAATTAGTGGCATTGATGGAGGAGGAAGATCTGGATATCATGGCAGTCACAGGCACCTGGGGAACAAACAGGAAGAACTCAATTAGGAGAGTCATAGTGTTTGGGGATTCAATGATCAGAACAGTAGACAGGGCAGTGGAGGATGAGTTGGATGGGAGGGATGGTCAGGAGCCTTCCTGGGGCAACAACCACCTGGGATGTAAACAGGATAGGTAGGATGGCGGGGGGGAGCACCTGGGTACCAACGATCTGGCAAACCAGACTGTGGTGATGGTGAAGAAGAACCTTTGCAGTCTGGCAGACAGACTCAAGGCACACTCAGCCTCCCTGGCCTTTCCTGAAGCCCTCTCTGTGTCGGGCAGTTGGGGGATAGAATAAGGAGGAAAGAGATAGAGAAGTTTAATGGGTGGCTAAGGGATTAGTGTCAAGAGAAGGGGTACCACTTTTCAGGGGACTGGGGGAACTTCTGGGATAGGAGGCTCTTCAGGAGCAATGGCCTTCACCTGACAAAAGGGTGGGCTAGTGTGCTGGGGCAAGTTTGACACCTTTTTTTTTACGACAGTTGCCTCCTCGAGGCTCCGGACCAACTCCGGTTGCATCCTCCCATCCCCAGGCTTACCCTCCTGGGTGGAGCCACAGTGAGCACTCCCTCCCAGGAAACATGATCTTGAGGGCCTGGCTTGCCCCCAGGGGTGGAGTCACGGGTGGGACCCCTCCTCATGGCGGACTTTGGTCTGCAACAGGGGAGCAGAGACAGGGGTGGAGTCATTGGCAGCCGGCGGATGATTTTTGGGCAGTTTTTCTTCCCTGGGTGGGGGCGTGCAATGATGCCAGTGTCCACCCCACTCCCCCATTACATGTGGCATTGACCATGGCAGAACCCCCAGCCTCTGCCAAAGGTCCGCATTGTGCCAGACACTCCCCCCCCCCCCAAGAAGGTCAGCAGTCTATGGGATGCTGAATCCTTCTTCCCAAGTCCATCCCTGAACCCAGGATGTCGGCGCCACAGATGGACACCTTGCTGCTGTACCGGTGGGCTGGTCCAGAAGTTTGACATATTTATTAGACAGTTAAACTGACTGTGGGGGAGACTGAGTCTAGGGGAACCAAGGTGGCAGGAGACAGGAAGGGGAACCTAGCTAGTACTCCCCTAATCTTGGGGCTTGTAGAGGCACAGTGGGTAAAAACAGGGTTGAGGTCCAAATTGGGCTGGGGGAAGACACCGGGGGGGGGCAGAGAGCCTGCAATCAACATGAAAAGAAGAAGACCAGGGAGGAAAAAAGAAAAAGGACGAGTAAATTTGACAAAGGGGATCAAGGGTTAGATAGAAGGGTGTCTGCTTCAATATCAGCAGTCTAGGTAATAAAATCAGAGCTCTCCAGGAGATGGCAGACCCTGAGGTAGGCCTCATGGCCATCACAGAGAACTGGGCTTCAGAAAATAACATCTGGGACCTGACAGTCCCAGGCTACACCATCTTTAAAAGGGATATGGAAGAAGGTAAGGGGGGAGGTGTAGACCTCTTTTGAGGATGGCACTGAGGCTTTGGAGGATGGACACATCAGGGAAGTAATGGTGAGACAGTCACTGTGAGTGCAGCTCACAGTAGCCTTGGGCAACAAAATATGGGTGGTGGTGATCTATCGACCATCATGACAGGTGGAGTAGAGTGATAGGGAGCTTGGGGAAGAACTAGTCAGGAAAGTGGCAAAGGGAGAGGTTGTGGTGGGTGACTTGAACCTGCTGGACATCGACTGGGATGTTCCGGCTGCCAAAAGCACCAGAAGTCAGGCCTTGCTGGATACAGTCCAGGACTGTCTGCAGGTGCAGCAAACTAGAGAACCCGTCAGGCAAGTTGCCATCCTCGATGTGGTGCTCACCAACCAGAGATGGTAGGGGTGGAACGGGGGTAGGGGAGCCACTACAGAACAGCAACCATACCTCTATCTGGTTTGAGCAAGCCCTAGGGTCCAGTAAACCCTAATAGAAAGCGAGGGTTATAAATTTCAGAAGGGTGGACTTCAAAGGCATGAAAGAGCTCCTCTGGGACAAGTTAGTTGGGGTAGACAACATAAGAGGGGAGGAGAAGAGAATGGGGGGAAAAAGGGGGCCATTCTCAAGGCATCAAAGATATGCCTGAGAACAGTAACCAAAAGTAACAGGTGCAAGCAACCAATGTGGTTCTCAGAAAGGATCAGGGAAGCAGTGAGGGACAAAAGAAAGGCCATCATCAGGAATGAAGAAAAGCAGGGGGAGGAAGAATGGAAAGAATACCAACTGAGAACTACGGAAACAAGGAGGGCAGTTAGGGAGGCTAAAGTGGATACTGAGCTACGTATTGCTCAGGGGGTCAAGAGTGGAGAAGAGCAATTGTGTTATATTAGGGAAAAAAGAAAGAAAGGAGGGGGAATTGTTAGACTATCAGAGGAAAGTATGGCATTGGAGAAAGACTGGCAAAAGCAGCCATCCTAAATGACTACTTTTCCTCTGTCTTCACTAAGGAATACAGGGGCCCTTGCAGAGAGTGGCAACAAAGCAGCTACTAAGTGGGTCCCGGAGATGAGGTTGCCAGTATTTACTAGTGAAAGGGTTCCGAAAAGGTTAGCAGCCTTAAGATAAATAAGGCCCTGGGACTGGACAGGATGCACCGAGGGTGATCAGGGAGCTGGTAGCAGAACTAGCTAAACCCCCGATAGGGCAATTCAGTAACTCGTTACAGACAGGGGTAGTTCCGAAGGACTGGAGGGTGATGGACATGGTTCCGCTCCACAAGAAGGGGACTAAGGAGCAAGCAGGGAACTAGAGACTTGTCAGTCTCACCTCAGCTGTAGGGAAACTGATGGAGTCACTAGTCAAGGAGGACCTATTAGACACCTGGAGAGCAATGACCCAGGATAGTAAACAGCATAGGTTCACGGCAGGAGGTCTTGTCAGACTAACCTAATAGTTTTCTTTGACTGGCTGTCCAGGACCATTGGAGACATTGGATGGGGGCCATGCCATGGATTTACTCTATTTCGATTTCAGCAAGGCCTTTGACTCAGAGTCTCACAGGTGACTGCTGAGAAAGACGGAAGATCTGGCAACAGCAAGGGACATACAGTAGTAAGATGGGTAGGAAACTGGCTGAGGGGCAGGCATCAGAGGATCGTGGTAAATTATGTTAATTCATAGAGGGGGAGGCCACAAGTGGGGTGCCACAGGGATCTGTCTTGGGGTTGATTCTTTACAATGTGTTTATTAGTGACATTGGAAAAAGAATCTAGGGCAGCTTGTGTCTCTTTGCAGATGACACAAAGCTCTGTGGGAGGGTGGACAGTGATATGGGAATAGGCAACACAGGCTCAACCCAAAAATCGGTGGCACTCAAGAAGAACAACATGAATGCTCAAATCAATGTAAAAGAGACATGCCCTAGGAAGACCCGTGGTTGATGTGCCAGGGCTATTCAGTCAGTGTCCTTCATGTGCTGAATAAACCTTTTGCATTGATTTGAGCATTCATGCTATTCTTCTTATGTTAACCTGGTGGCACTGAGGGTTGGCGCTGAACGCCACACCTCGCTCCATGCCAGCCGACCCAGGCTCGGACGGCCGGGTTGTCAGGGGTCGGCAGGGGAGGACTAGGATTGAGCATCCGATGACAGCTCTCCTAGCCCTGAAGAAATGGGGTGGGTGCACGCCACGCTCTAGTGGTCCCTGGGGATGCCCAGAGGTACTGCAGAAGTGCGGGTGCCAAATTGAGGGGGGAGCATGGCAGACGTCTGCACGTCAGTGCACAGATGTCATTGCATGTCCGTGCTCCATCGGGGAATAGAATAGAGAAAATAGCAGCACTAGTCCGCTGCAGTTTGATGACAAGCTTCATCGGCCGACGAGCGGCCTGCTGGGCCCAGAGATGTAAGGGGAGCCCTCTCGATGGTGTGTAGTTGTTCTCGCCAGCTGGGCACAGCAGCTTTGGGGTTGGCGGTGGAGAAGTGGTGGCTAGACATAGTCAAGACAGTGACTGCAGGTGAGAAATCATTACATGATAACAAAATTTTGTTTTTCTTGAGTGCCACTCATTTTTAGACCAAGCCTGTCACATTTGGGATCCTTGGATCTAAGTAGGCACCAGCACACTTCTCTGAGCACCCCAACCTCATGGAGTCTGGAGTCAGAATTAGCGACACAGACTGCAGAGGTGGTATAAGGTTTGGCAGTTGACATTCAGCACTAAAAAGTGCAAGGTGATGCAGCTAGGGAGCAAGAACCCCCGGACGGAGAACTGGATCAAAGGGATTAAGCTGAGCATTATGACTGAGGAAAGGGATCTTGCAGTCATCTTGAGTGACACCCTCAAACAATTAAGTCAATGCAATAAAGCCTTTAATAAGGCAAGTAGCATGTTAGAGTGTACTGTGAGGGCATTAACACTAGAAAAAAAGTCATGGGAGTCATAGGAATCTTACGAGTCAAAAGCATTAAGCCAATAGAGACTCGCCAGTTTTCATTGGTTGGATTGGTGTCCTAAGTAGTTGTCTAGTGCTACCTTAAAGGATTCCATTGTAGGGCTACTCGCAATATCTTGTGGGTGTACATTCCATATATTAACTACTCATTGATTAAGACACATTCCTCTCTTGGTTGTATTGTACATTTCTCCATTAAACTACATACTATGGCCTCTAAGCTTTTAATAAGTAATCCTTGCCTGTAATCTAAGGTATTCCCACAGGTCCTGATTTCTGAATGTCCTGAAGACCAAGCAGAGATCTCCTCTGCACCATCTATATTCCAGTGGAAATAAGTTCAATTCCGTTAGTCCTTCTCTGTATTCTGAATGGGAGATATTTTTTTTTGCTGTTGCCCTTCGCTGTACTCTCTCAAGCATTGCTGTATCTTGGGCCTTATAAGGTGCCCAAAACTGAGCACAATACTCAGGGTGTGGCTGGACCAATGCCACATACAGTGGCATAATTACCTGTCCACCTCTACTCATTAAATGTTTGAAAACACATCCCAATATTTGATTCCCTCTAGCTGCTTCATACATCATGAGTATGTTCTATAAAGGAAAGCTTACTTGTCATGATTATGCCCAGTCCTTTTCTTTATCACTTACATCCAGTTGGGAACCGTTTAGGAAATATTTCCTCATTGTATTTCTTTTACCAAAGTGCATGACTTTGCACTTAGATTCATTAAAGTGCAATTTATGTTTATTTTTCCACTGCACAATCCTGTCCAGGTCATCCTGGAGATTTTGACAAGCCGATGGATTATTCACGATTGCTCCCAGCTTCGTACCATCAGCGAATTTACTAATCCATGAACTTTCAAGTGTTTTCATTGATGATACATATAAGTTAAAAGGGTAGGACCTAGGACCGACCCTGAGGCACACCACTACTCAGTTTCCCAATCTGAACTATAGCCTCTAATGGAAACCCTCTGCCTTCTTCCACTCCAAGAGTCTACCCATTGTAAAATACTGTTACAAATTCCAAAATTCATTAATTCCTTGACTAATTCATTATGTGGGACCTTGTCAAGGCTTTAGAGAAATCTAAATAAATGACATCAACTGGGAATCCGTTATCCAAAGCCTTACTTACGAGTTCAAAAAGTGAAACAAATTTGTTTGACATGATCTAGATGGTGTAAACCCATGTCTGAAAAATATCTCCTAGGTCTGACTCTTGTATGTGAGTTTCTATTAAACCTTTTACAAATTCATCCAAAAGTTTTCCGATGATGGAAGCCAAACTTTTAAACATAATTTTTGGATCATGTCTTGAATCCTTTTTATAAACTTAGTCACGTTAGCCTTCTTCTGTTCTGGAATAGAGATGCAGCAAATTTAAATTCAGCTGGCAAAGTGAGCCTTGAAGTGGGCACTTCACATTACCCACTCCAGCTACATAGGTGGGCAATACCAAAGTCTCCTCCATATCATTACCACTTCACGTTAAGATGGAATGGCAATGTGAAGTAAGGTGAAGTCATTGTTTTTAATGGACTTCGAGTTCCTCATTATGATTCTAAGTGATCCACTTGGTGTTTCAGATTTGGCAGCCTTGCCACACATCACATGGTTTACAGTACTGTAAGTCACATGCTCTTTAGCTAGGCAGTAAGTAAGTGAGTCATACAAGCAGACACTTTTACTTTCTCCTGTGCAGACGGAGAGAGAGGAGTGTGTTTTGTGACTGCTGATACTGTGAGATCAGAGTGAGGAGGAGATTTAAACTTTGATTTAGACCCAACAGCTTTTTTAAAAGCTACATTTTTTGTCTTTTCTGTACTCTTTTTTCACTTAATTTGTTCTCTCTGTCAATTTTATTTTTCTTACCTTTATAAGTAGTTAGTTGTTTGTCTGTGTCTGTGTGACTGTGTGTGTGTGTGTGTTGTGTGACAGTGTGAGTAGTGATTGCTCAGACTGAGGGAGCTCATTAGAAGAGATGGACCAGGGTAAGGGAATGTCTGGGGACGGGGCAGCTCTGGGAGAGCATGGTAGTGGTAAGCGTCATACCGTGCTCATGTGTGGAGGGCATGGGGCCCATTCCTGTTGGACCACTCAAAACTTGTGAGTACCCCCAAGAAGCAGGACAAGCACAGCCTCCTGTCCTGACCTGAGGCAGTTGAACCACCACCACCACCACCAAGTCCAGCACCAGATCCTCTAGAGCAGGATGTGCCTGTTCCCCAGGCCCAGGTGTGGATCCCATCCCTGTTCAGCACCGTGACCAGCCAATTGCCAGTTCATCTGGCCGTCCCTACCTGTGCCTGGTTCCCCTGCACACCTCTGTTGTTTGACAATTTTTTGACTGTGTCGGGGGACAGCAGTGTGGTCAAGTGCCGCCTATGTGAGGTGGAGGTGCGTGGCCCTGGGGACTCACCTGGGGACTGGGGGCCAGCACACCCATATGCTCAATCACTAGCAGTTGGAGTGGCAGGCTGCCACAGAACAGACCATGCCTGCACTGCTGGCCATTCTGTGGCAGAGGGTGCAGCTGTGCATTGCGACATCCCTAAGAAGAGGAGGGCCACAGCAGCACCTGCTGCTTCACCAGCACCCCCACCACCACCACCAGCAGGTCAGCCTGTAGAACATGTGGACCCAGAGAACTGCGTGTAACACAGGCTGACTTGGCAGTTCTCTGGAGTGCTGTCGAGGAGAATGAGAGGGTGAGTGCTGTACAGCAGTGGCTGGATCACATAGAGGGACATCAGTTGCAAATTATGTCCATGCTGGAACTGCTGCTGGATCACTATGGGATCCCACATGATTTTTTTTTTCCTCACACCATGTGCCCCCCCACACCTTCCTTGCTGTGTTATAAAATGTATTCCTCCACCATCCTCGATCCTTGTATGTAATTATGCCCTTTTTGTTGTTCTTCCGTATGCGTGACACTTTGTATTCTGAGCAGTGCAAGTATACTGTGCTAAACTGCATGTGTGCAGTCAGTCTTCTTTCCAGTCTGTGTATGTACTGCAGACTCTGTCCAACTCCCTGACTTAAAAACACTCATTAATGAGTACAATGGTGGGGTGGTGAAGCCTGGAGAGATACTACAAAACAGGCTTATAATACATCCAAGTAATTATTAAAAAAGATGAATGTTGCGATTCGTGACATGATCGTAAATCGTGATTTGTAACTGCATTTGTGACTGTGATGATGAAGAAATGTGAATGCCTATGGCTGTACTTCCCCGGGCCCTGATGAGGTGTGGCACAAAATTCCCCGACTTAAAAACAAACATTAATGAGTACAATGGTGGGGTGGTGAAGCATGGAGAGATACTAAAAAACAGGCTTACAATACATCCAAGTAACTATTGAAAAAAATTAATGCTGTGATTCGTGACGTGATCGTAAATCATGATTTGTGACTGCATTTGTGACCGTGATGATGAAGAAACATGAATGCTTATGGCTGTACTTCCCTGGGCCCCGATGAGCTGCAGCTTAAAACTCCCAGACTTAAAAACACATATCAATGAGTAAAATCGTGGGGTGGTGAAGCCTGGAGAGATACTACAAAACAGGCTTGCAATACATCCAAGTAACTAGAAAAAAAATTAATGTTGTGATTCGTAACGTGAATGATCATGAATCGTGATTTGTGACTGCATTTGTGACCATGATGATGAAGAACGTGATTTATATCACGAAGGGGTGATGATGGTCCTGACTTAAAAGCATATTAATGAGTACAATGTTCATGCAGAATTAAGCACCACACCTGTCGAAAGTACTCTGAAAGGAAGCCAAAGAAACAACTGTAACTTAAGTTACAGATGGAGATTGAGCCCTAAAGAGATGAAATGCATAGACAGATTAAGATTGTGCTGTGCACTGAAGAGATGCAGACACAAAGGCACAACACCTAACCAGTTCTCACCATCAGAAATTCAGATCTATAAAAGAATACCTTTGCCGGTTGGGGTGGGCAGCGGGGAGACCAGTGTACTGTACTGCTGCAGTAACAGTCACTAGTACCAGTAAAGATACCACAAAGAAGTTAAAAATCACACAGCTGCAGTGGAAAGCAGCTTCACATTGCTGAAATTATGTGGCACAATAAAAGGTGTCTGATTTGATGACACGTCACACATACTCACACACACACACACTAAGTAATGCATAGCAAATTGAAAACTTCAGTAATATAACCACATATTTTAAACAAACTAAAATGATGCACTGCTGCACCACAACAATCAGCAAAAAAATGCCAAGAAATATTGAAAATATTACTGTGTGTACATTAACACAGTTATACAAGAAAAATATCACCAAAACAGTTAATCTACCTACACCACAGATACACCCCTCCTCCAAAGCACACTTCCACTGTCTCTCAGTACACGGACTGAATGTTGTACATTAACATTCAAAATCCATACACAAACAATAAATGCTCGATGATTCAGAAGGGTTGAAATAACTGCATATTTGATTTTCCTTTGTGGGTAACTGGACTGTCTACTAGTATTCTGTGACAGTTTGCATCAAATTACTTTTAAATAGTTTACAAATCAGTTACTGGAGGTTAGTTGAATTACTATAAAGGGCAGTACTCACCAGAGTGGTGGAACAGTGGTGTATTCGATAGTTTCTAATAGTCACCAGTGGTTGTGGACTACCACCACCCTTCCCCACACCCCATGCCCCCAGGCATGACATTTCCTTATACCCAAAGTTCGACATCACTTCCTCAACAGGTCTTGGGCAGAACTGTCATATTCTTAATAACCCAGCACAGTGCATAAAGGGTAAGTACACACAAAAAGAAAAAAAAAATACATATTTATATATTACATATTGTATATTATAAGGGAGAGGGATATGTAGGGAGTGGTGCAATGCACTGGCTGTGGGGCAGCAGTTTTCCAGGAGACATTCTGGAAACTGCATTGCTGTCCTAATTGCAGGCAACTGTCAGCTCTGAGGGAGAAGGTTGCCCACCTCCAGACTGAACTGGCAAGGACTAAGGAGGCCTCTCCCACCCAAAGAGCACCACTGCCACAACCACTGCCTCAGAGGCTGCTAAGTATGAAGAGCAGTTGGACCACAGTGGATTCTGGGAGGGTGTGGGTGGTGGAACAGAGCGAAACCCCCTAGTTGTACCTCTACACAAACCATACGCCAGTCTGGCACAGTGCTGAGGACATCCACAAGGGAGACCCACAAAAGGGTGGCAAGGAACACCACAGGGGAAGGAAACAGTTTCTGATAGGGGACTCAATTGTTAGAGGGTAGACCTGGGGAAGGGAGAGGAGAGGGAAGTAAGGTGCCTGCCTAGTGCCATGGCTTGGAGGGACAAGAAGCGAATCCTCAGGATTGCAGAAGCAGCATCACAGGAGAGGGAAGTAGATATCACTGTCCACCTTGGGACAAATGACCTAGCTAGGCATGGGATCAGTGCAGTGCAGGATGATAATGTGGAGTTGGGGAGGGGTCTCAGACAGGTAGCAAGCACGGTTACCTTCTCAGAGGTGCTGCCAGTCCATGGCAGGGGTGAGGCTAGGGTACTGCACACCATGCAGTTTAATGAATTGGTGCAAAACTGGTGCAGAGCACAGGGCTTTGACTTCATTGGGGACTGGGGGAACACCTGGGGAGATGAAGGTCTATACTGGCACGATGGTCTGCATCTGTCCACGAAGGGAACCAAGTTCCTAGGTGACAGGTTTAAATGCTTCCTTGGCAAGCTTTTAAACTAGCCATGGGGGGAGGTGCTGATAAGAGGCAGGAAATTTCAAGCCTCCACCCACAAAACATGTCAGGTAGTAAGGTAAACACTGAGGTACAGTGCTCAACAGAGGGCAGGACAGGGATAAATGGAAAAACAGACAAGGGCAATAAGAGCAGGCATGGGGCAAAAGATAAAGCCAACATTAAATGGAGGGCAATGAGTACCAATGCCCGAAGTCTGGGAAACAAGCTTCCTGAGCTAGTAGCCTTGATGGAAGATGAACAATTGGATATTGTGGCAGTCACAGAAACATGGTACACGGAGAACCAGACTGGGATGTCAACATGCAGGTACACAGTCTACAGAAGGGACAGGGAGGGTAAAGGAGGCGGAGTAGCTCTATACATAAGGGAAGGATCAAAGCTACAGAACTAAAAAGTAAAGGGGAGGACAAGAGGCACTCTGGGTCACCTTGGAGACAGGGAATGGCATCACAATCTGCACAGGGTTGTATACAGACCCCCCATCTCAAGGAGGAAATGGACAAGAAATGACAGAGGACATTCTCAAAATGGCTGAAAAGGGAGATACTGTTGATGGGGACCTGAATATGCCAGATGTTAAATGGATGGCGTGTACTGCAGCCACATCCAGAGCAGGGTCATTCTCTGCCCTGCAGAAGGCAACCTTAGACAGCTAGTGTTGGAACCCATTCGGGAAGGAGCAACACTAGACCTGGTACTCTCAAATGGACAGAGGATCACAAATTTAGAAGTCAGTAGACATCTGGGAACAAACGACCACTGCACAGTGTGCTTCACAATAAGCACAACCATGGAGATGAGCCATACAAAAACAAGGATGCTGGACTTTAGAAGGGATGACTTTGGCAAAATGGGTGAATACCTAAGGAATACAATAGCAAATGGCCCTGAAGCATCCATTTTGAGGATTTGATGAGGAGAAGGGATATGGAAGGGAATCCCTTTGAGCAAATTGCTGGGGTCCATCCACCACTGAAGCACTTTCTTTACAGACGATGTTACTATAACCATCTGTTCCAGATTGTTGGTGCGTTGATCTCATTGGACTCTAAATGTTCACTGGAGGATCTGCTTGTGCAGTCATGCCAGGGGAACCCTGACAATGGCTGCTGCCATCAGGCCTGTCAGTCTCAGGAATATCTTGGCTGTGACATATCTGTTGTTATAAAGTTCCAGGGCCTGAACTCTCAGGCGTTCTGCCCTCTCATGGGGCAGAAAAGATGCACCCTAAGCAGTGTCCAGAATGGCTCCTATATACTGTAGGCACTGACAGGGGTCAAAACTGACTTGGATGAGTTGACCATGACCCCACTGCATTGAACAGCTGCCTGGTACGCAAGGGTGTGGGATAGTTGTTCCCTAGACTGAGCCTTGAGCAGCCAGTCGTCCAGACAGGTGAAGGTGTATAGTCCCTCCCTCCCTCCTGAGGACTGCTGCCACTACTGCTAAGCATTTGGTAAAGACTCATGGCACAGAAGACAAGCCAAAGGGCAATACCCTAAACTGGTACTGTTACATACATAGATACATAGATACATAGACAGTGTCGGCAGATAAGGGCCTATGGCCCACCTAGTCTGCCCATTTGAGCTTGTAAGTTCAGTTTGTTTTCCTAGAAGTCTATTTCCCCTCAGGTTCCTGTTCCACCTGGAACAGGAACCTGAGGTACTTCCTGTGAAGATTGAAAATCCTGATGTGCAGGTAAGCATCCTGTATGTCTAGGGAACATGTCCAGACCCCCTTATTGTTTATTTATTTATTGAAATGTTTCACCAGGAAGGCACCCTGAACAACAGGTTGCGTGTCTCCGGTGCAAACTGAGGGGTAGGGGAGCACGAGGATTGTATACAGAGATTTGGTACAATAACATCAGATTTACATTTGATTACATTCAAATAAAGTGAATAGACTGTACAGTGAGCAAGGAAATAGCGGAATACTAACAGTTTTGACTAGATAGATATAATGCTAACAGTTTTGAACTAGACAGACACAATAGCACAAAATTAACATTTGAAGGCAAATGCTAAGTGACTTTTAATTGTGTAGCTAGAAGATTGAATGGAATTCTAGTAGTTTGAACTAGGGCAAGCTAGTGAGGAGTAACACAGACAGTAAGATTACTAAGCTATATCAGAGGTGCAAATAGTCTGCAAATGCAATAGAGATTAGTGCTAACCTTAAATAGGGCTAGGTGATGAAGGGGGGTGAGGGGTGGGAGGGTAAGGAGGTGAGAGGCATATCAAGTTTCAACCCTTACAGGATATTTAGAACCCTGTCAGGGGTCAATTTAGGGCAAGGATAGAGGTGGTGATGAGTGCTGAGTAGAGAGATGGGGAGGAGAGAGGCGGGGAAAGGGGTGGATGGAAGGAGGATTGGGGCGGCGATGGGCTTGACCAGTACAGGCCCCTGTAGAGACAGGGGTGGATGAAGGAGGATGGTGGAGGTGGAGGGCTTGACCAGTTTTGGCCCTTATAGGATGCTAAGAGCCCTGCCAGGGGATGGAACAAGGCAAGGATAAAGGCGGAGGGAAGTTGGAGGGGGAGGATAGTAAAGCAGGGGGAGACAGGTAAGGGTTTAAGAGGCGAACCCTATGGGAGCTGAGGGCTCCCATTAGGGGTCAGGATATGCAAAGGAGGAGGAGGATGGGAGGGAGTAGGAGAGAGGACTGCAGGGACCTGACCCTTCCAGGATGCTGAGAACCCTGCCTGCACAAGGCAGAGTTAGAGCACAACAGGCTGGAGGCAGGTTGTAGGCAGTGAAGCGGAGTAGGCTTCAGGATAATGGGAACCCTGTGTGGGGTCAGGAGGGCCAGCAGAGAGGGTAAAGGTGAGAGAGAAGAGAGGCTGAGTCCCAGAAAGGACCCCCTTCAGGATGCAGAGAAACCCTGCAAGGGGACTGGGATAGCAGCAGAGTTAGAGCGGGGAGTTGGGTTGTGGGAGTAGAGAGAGGGTAGGGACAAGCCCTTGGTACAACTTTGGTTGTTGAGAATCATGGTAGGGGGTGCAAGGGAAGGCCAGTAAGGGAGGAAAAAAAGGGTGAGGAAGGGAAGGAGTGCTAGTATTAGGGGAGGAGCAGGAGGAGGAGGTGGAGGTGCATCAGGGTGTGGCAGTGTGTGGGTACTATTAAGGAGTGCTGGTATTTAGGGGAGGTGGAGGTGTATCAGGGTGTGTGGCAGGCAGTGTGTGGGTACTATTAAGGAGTGATGATATTTAGGGGAGGGGGAGGCGGAGGTGCATCAGGGTGTGTGGCAGGCAGTGTGTGTGTGTGTGTGTGCTATTAAGGAGTGCTGGTATTAGGGGGAGGTATATCGGGGTGTGTGGCAGGCAGTGTGTGGGTACTATTAAGGGTGATGGTATTTAGGGAGGGAAGGTGGAGGTGCATCAGGGTGTGTGGCAGGCAGTGTGGGTACTATTAAGGAGTGATGGTATTTAGGGAGGGGAGGTGGAGGTGCATCAGGGTGTCGGCAGGTAGTGTGGGTACTATTAAGGGGTGATGGTATTTAGGGAGGGAGGGTGCATCAGGGTGTGTGGTGGCAGTGTGTGTGTGTACTATTAAGGAGTGCTAGTAATGGGGAGGTATATCGGAGTGGTGGCAGGCAGTGTGTGTGTGCTATTAAGCAGTGCTGGTATTGGGGAGGTATATCGGGGTGTGTGTGGCAGGCAGTGTGTGGGTACTATTAAGGGTGCTGGTATTTAGGGAGGGAGGTGGAGGTGCATCAGAGTGGGGCAGTGTGTAGGTACTATTAGGGAGGGTCACAGCAGGAACAGCAAGGTGCTAGGTAGTTACTGAGGGCAGAGCTGATGGAGTAGTAGGAGGATGGTGGACGAATTTGAGGGGTAGTGAGTTCCAGATTTTAGGGAGGCGTGAGTAACCCGATTGACCGATGAGGGTGGATCTAGGGGACAGCCAGAGTACGGAATATGTAGATCCAAGGCAGTTGGGGGTTTATAAATGAGGAGGAGAGGTAGGAAGGAGTTCTCCTAGCCAATGCTTGGAGGTGAATTTAGTGCAGTGAGAGAGTTATCTATTTGTAGAGAGGGAGGGATAGGGCATGATAAAGATTGCAATGGTGGGTGTGAGAGGGAGCATCAAGGGCAAAGCGGCAGAAGGAACTGAAGAGGGTATCCAATCTGGCCAGGGAGGACTTGGGAGCTGCACCATAGACTACATCAAATTAGTCAAAATTGGGGAGGATCATCTTTTGAACAAGTTCATGACTAGCCGTAGAAGGGCTGCAACTACATTTCCTGAATAGGGCACCAAGCTAAGGTGCAGTTTTTTCTGGATGGCGTCAATATGTCCAGAGAAGTTTAGGTGTTGGTCCAGCCAGACACCTAGGTACCTGAAGGAGGATGTGTCCTCAAGTAAAGTCCCACTGAGGGTGTGGAAAGTGGGCAGTGAGGGAAGCCTAGAGAGTCTCTGCCTTGTGCCAAATGTCATGGAGACAGTCTTCTTGGCGTTGAGGAAACATTGATGGTTAGCAAACCAGAGCTGAACCTTGTTGAAGTCTTGCTGCAAGCTGGTTGTAACCTCAGCTGGACATGAGCTGGATGCATACAGGACCGTATCATTGGCGTACATGTGTATAGCAGAGGGGGAGCAGACAGAGGGAAGGTCATTAAGGAAGACGGAGAATAGTAGGGGCCCTAGCACAGAGCCCTTGGGATGCCAGTGTTAATCGGGAGGGGAGGGGAGGGGAGGTGGCATCTGAGATCCTAACTGATTGGGTTCAGCCTGTAAGGTAGGCCTTGAACCAGCTAGTGGCAGAGGAGACAGACCAGCTGCTGGGAGAGAGTCAAAGAGAGGGTGGAGACTGTGTTGAAGGCTTTTGGCAAGGTTGACAAATATGGCTGAGGTGATCTGGCCACTGTCCATCCTGGTAAGGATGAGTCAAGTAAGCCGTAGGAGGGAGGTGGTGGTGGAGTGGTTTTTCCTGAATCCAGATTGATAAGGGGTGAAGAAGAAGGTGTCAGATAGAAATGTGGTAAACTGGGAGATGACAATGTGTTCTTGTAGTTTAGCTATGGTGGGGAGGAGAGAGATGGGTCGATAGTTATCAGGGGATGAGGGGTCACCCCCTTTAGAAAGAAGGAGGACCACTCCGTTGTTCCCATGGGGAGGGGACTGAGAGATTTAGTATTAAAGAGAGAAGATAGGCAATGACCGAGGCTGAAAGAGAGAGGAGTTTAGGGTCGAGGCCATCAGGGGAGGCACCTTTTGAGGGGGGTTGATGGTGAGGAGGGCTCTTAGGGCACTGATGTAGTAGGGGCAGCTGGTCTTACAGAGTTACCACCCTGAACCTCTTGTACTGAATATATAGGTTCAGACTGCGCAAGTCCAGGATGGGCCTCAAGTTCCTGTGGATCTGGGGACCAGTAAGAAGTGGAATAGAACCTCTGTTCTGGAATAGAACCTCTGTTCCTCTAATCTCGGGAGCTAGTTCTATAGCCTCTTTGCAGCAATGTGCGCATTCCTCCAGTAGCACTGCTATGTTGTCCGGAGGATAGACAGAATGATTTGGAAGAAGATCTCGAGGCAGCTCCATCGTTCTAGAGTGTGTCCTTGCTTTATGAGCTGCAGGGCCCAGGCATCTGCAACATGACTGATTCAACATGACTTGGGACATTCTCAAAAGAGACTTGTTTCTCATGGAACATATCCTGTAAATCAACAAAATTAAAACAAATCTGCTGTACTGTAATCTCTTTCCACCTGTCCAGGTGGAGGGAGAAACGACCTATCACCACCTCCTGGGGTCTAGAGAGTGGGGTCAAGCAAGAGTCAGGCTGAGTAGAACCTGCAGGTGGGGCCACTCCTCCACCCATCAGAGCTTTTCCTGTAGTGGAGGTATGGGCAGGCAAGGCTGCTCCTGCTTTACACTTGCCGGTCTGCTGTTTGGCCCCTGACCTGGGTCTGTGGGTGACACGACAAAAGGATACTTGCTGCCCACTTCTTGGCTGAGAGTGGTAAAGAGAGTGGACATACTGTAGGGTCCTCCCTAAGGCTTGTAGGTCAGAAAGCACGTCCTGTACATCCATCCCAAAGAGCTTGTAATTCCTGAAGGGGGCATTCAGGATGGCCTGTTCCGGTGCTTGTGTTTCCTGGAGGATCTGTCCCAGGCCTTTAAGGAGTGGGAGCCTGTGGACAGAATAGGTGACACAGAGGAACTTCTCGGGGAAACTCCTTCTCTGATCGGGCTACCTTCTGTTCCAGGAGGAAAATCTGCAGGGCCTTCAGGTAGCGTCACAAAGTAGCCTGGTTGAAGCCACAGCAGATCTCGCAGGCCTGGACGTCATGGGCCTCATGCTCATCATTGCCGAGGATCTTCTTAACACACTCACAATATCTAAAGAGTTTCGCAGCATCAGACTTCAATATACACAAGATGAGAATCACTTTGAATATAGTGATTGGCGACTAGAGAGAGAAAATAATAAAATATAAAAGTTTGGTGGTCGAGTTAAGCTGCAGTGTCTCTGTAGAGTCCGGCGAATATGGTCGATGTCGGAAATTAAATGAGGAGGTGTGAGGCTGCTACGTTTATGTAGATTAAGGACATCAGCGTATGATGTCATTGTGGGTGGCCCCTAGATAACTGCTACCAAAAAAGTGTCCATGTGGTCCTAGTGCATGGTGGGAATAGTTTCATAGGTGTGACCTGATGAAAGAGATATCCTCAAAGAAGATGAACAGTTACGTGTTTACTGTACCAGCAGATCTTCGTGAGAATCTCTTTCACTAGGCCACACCATTGGAACTATACCTACATCAGCTCTAGGACCACAAGGAAACTTTTACTAGCTGGGGACCACCCATGATAATGTAATGTTTCATTGTCTACGTAAATGTGGATGGCACCACCGAAGATTAGGCTAGGAGGACCTCCAACCATGGGGAACCAGGAGATCAGACCAGCACCAGGCATACAACGTGAGATATGGTGATGCATTTAACAGCAATGGATTAGGATCAGGAACAATATCTGACGAAGCCTCACTGAAGACAAAGGGGATGGAGGAGGATGGATGTCACAGCCTGACGGAAGAGATTCTCTTGAAGATCTACTGTTACGGTAAGTACACCCATTCTATCTTTATTGAGGATATTTCTTCCACTAGCCCACCACTGGCACCAGTCTCTGGCAGTCCCAAAAGTCAGTAGGAGGATGGTACAGTCAAATATATTCAAGATAGCAGGCCTCGCAGTACAGCAAGCCCGAATCCAGCATGTCTCTAGAGGCTAAGTCAGACTGTAATGTTTGTTGAAGAATGAAGATGTGGACCGTGCTTCATGTGCTTGAGCACAAATGTCAGCAGCAGAAACATTTCTGAAACAAGCAACATAAGTAGTCATACCCTTGTGAGTGACCATGAACTGCACCAGGAAGTTCCTACTGTACTTCCTATGACAGAAAGTAATACAATGTGCCAGCCATTTGGACAGGTGCTGTTTAGTCATGGGATGCCCTCTTTCCCAGGGGTGAATAAAACAAAAAGCTGGAAGGACCTTCGCACTCCTTGGTGTGATTCATACAGTATCTCAGTATTCTATGTACATCCAAAGTCTGGAGCAGTGCCTCACCTGACTGGCATGCTCAGGGTAGCAAACAGGAAGGTGTATCACTTGGTTCAACAATAAATTCAGACAATTCAGTAAAACACTAGGATTTGTATGAAAAGACACTCTGTATTTGTACAAAAAAATCAAATGAGGAGGCTCACACATTAGAGCCTGAAGCTCTGAAATTCTTCAAGCAGGCGTGACTGCACCTGCAACCAGAAATATTTTCCATGACGGAGATGGTAGGCACAACCACGGCTGGCTCAAAAGGAGCCAATGTCAGTTTCTCAAGTACATAATTTAGGTCTCAAGGCAGAAATGGATTACGGAAAGGAGGTTTCATATGCAAACTACCTATTGAAAAGTATGGTATGTCTCTAATTTTGCTACGTACTACCATCAACAGGTAAGGAAGGCTGATACAGCGACCAAATAAACCTTGAGTGAGGAATACTGCAGACCACAGTCAGTGGTAGCAAGTATTCCAGCACTGCATTTACACAACATGTAAATG
The DNA here is from genome assembly GCA_016271365.2 of Neoceratodus forsteri. NCBI lineage: Eukaryota > Metazoa > Chordata > Ceratodontiformes > Ceratodontidae > Neoceratodus > Neoceratodus forsteri. The sequence continues at coordinate 1,319,738,706 of CM057455.1, read as the reverse complement.
GGTCCAAATTCCTAAAAGCAGCCCATAAAGTGAACCAATTCCAGTTTAAGGAATGTGTATGTCTGATGGAAGGCTTTCAAGCCGCAATCAGGACATCAGCAACCTTAAGGGATATTGCAAAACGTGTCATGGCTATGTCTTCAGGAGCCATGCATGCAGATACAGGGACTTCAGGTCTGGATAGATCAGGGATCCTTCATCCTCTGACAAGAGATCCCAACACAGAGGGAGAAGTATAGCAGGTTCCACTGCCAGCTGTTGTAGAAGGGGGAAACCATATCTTGAGGAGGCCATAACAGAGCAATGACAATGAGGTGGCACCCTCTACACTCAACAGGTAGAACCCTCTGTATTAGGGACTTGGGGAAATGCATACGGGAATTTCCTTTTCCAAGAGGTGGACAATGCGTCTCGTCAGAAAATTCCAGACCCTGGAGACAGCGAGCAGAAATGCAGCAGTTTTGCACTGTGTGGGATGCAAAAAGGTCCAAATCTGGATGCCCCCATCTTGCGAAGAGATCATCTACCATGGGGGTTAGCAGTACCCATTCATGCATCTTGGATTGTGACCTGCTTAGCCCATCTGCTAAAATGTTTTGGGTATGTGCGAGATGCATGGCTGACAGTTCTAGGCCATGGGACAGCACCCAGTATCAAACTCTCATCGCTTCCCTACATAGGGGATAGGAAAGAGTGCCCCCACTTGTTGATATGATACATCACACTGGCATTGTCCATCTGTATTAACAGAGGAACCGGACTCAGTTGCACCTGAAATGCATAAAGGCTGTACAGGACAGCTCTCATCTCCAGGACATTTATATGTAACTTGGCCTCCACCTTGGACCAGGACATTTGTGTTTGGTAAGGTCCCAGATGTGCACCCCAGCTGGGGCTGGAGACATCTGTGGTAAGGATCTGTACAGCAGTTAGCATAAGGAATGGAATGCCTTTTAATAGGTTTGCGCAATCCATCTACCATAGCAATGCTCTGTGCAAAAAAGTCATGTTGAGCACCATTTGGTCCAGCTCATCGGTCAGCTGATCGCATAAGACCCTGAATGTCTACTGAGGGATCCTCATGTATAGCAGGCCAGTGGTACAGTTACAATGGCCACAGCCACAAGTCCCAGAAGATGAAACATGGTCCTGGTTGGGACAGAATTACTTCTGTATACCAGATGTGCTGGGGCAAAGAACAGTTATGTACTCACCATAACAGTAGATCTTTAAGAAAGTCTAGGCTACACCTATGGAACTATAAGGTGCCAGGAGCTAGGACCACGTGGAAACTTTTGTAAGCAGTCCTTTAGGGGCTGCTCATGACAATGTCAATAGTCAGCTCTCCCATACAAACATGGGCATCCCCTTCCTCCTCAGTTCCCACCAGAGATCATGCTCAGAGGACCTCCTTGTGAGAACCAGGAGAGAACCTAGAACTCTGATGACCAGGTGAGGCACAGAGCAGCAGACAGACCCCATGGAGAAGGAGACATTCAGCAGACTGTCAGGATCTGAAAGGGGAATGAGGGTGGGATGGCATGGCCTGATTAAAGAGATTCTCTCAAAGATCTACTGTCACGGTGAGTATGTAACTATTCTATCTTCTTAGAGGATATCTCTTTCTTCAGGCCACACCTACGCGATATACCAATAAGTACTGATCTTAAACAGTCTGGATGGCAGGAGCTGACAGACCCAAGAAAGTAGGCTCTGGAGCACAGCTAAGCCAAAGCCAACCCTTTTTCATGAAGCTATGTCCAGACTGTACTGTTTAATAGAGGTGTGGACAGTACTCCAGGTAGCAGCTGCACGGATTTCAGCAGCACAGACACATTTTCAAAACATGCAACAGATGTGGCCATGCCTCTACTGGAATGACCACAAACAACCCCAGGAAGTTCCTTACTGTACTTCCTATAACAAAAAGTAATACAGTTGGCTAATCATTTGGACAGGCACTGTTTGGAAACTGGAGCACCCTCTTTCCCAGGGGCAAATGAAACAAAAAGCGTGAAGACGTCTGCAGTCCTTCATTTGGTGAATTATAGAACTTGAGTATTCTTTGTACATCTAAAGTATGGAGCAATGCTTCCCCTGGATTGGCATGCTCAGAAAAATAAGCTGGCATGTGGATGGTTTGATTTAAAGTAAACTCAGACGCCAACTTTGGTAAAAAACTTAGCATTAGTACCCAAAGACACCTTGTCTTTGTGGAAAATCAAATAAGAAGGCTCAACATCAGAGCCTACAGTTCTGAAATCCTTCAAGCAGAGTAATGGCAAACAAAATAACACTTTCCAAGAAGAAAATGTAGGCCACAAGTAGCGGCTGGCTCAAAAGGAGCCAGAGTAAGTTTTTCCAACACAAAATTCAAGTCCCAAGCCAAGGTTGGATTACAGATAGGAGGCTTCAAGTGCAGAATGCTTCTTAAAGACGTACGGGCCACCTCACGACCCTCGATAGGCACATGGAAAACTGAGACAGCAGCCAAGTGCACTTTAAAGGAGGAGTACTGCAGGCCTGCATCTAAAAAGGACAGCAGATACTCTAGAACCTGATTTATTGTGACAGGTAAAAGGGTCTAAGACAAGTGATGAGGCTCTGCCCACAAAGCAAACTGCTTCCACTTCGTGGAATAAGTGGTCCTGCTAGAAGGCTTTCTAGTAGCTACCAAGACATAAGCCACCTTTTCGGAGACCCCAAATCTAGCAATGGCTATGTTTTCAGAAGCCATGCATGTAGGTGAAGCGATTTGAGGTCTGGATGGACCAGGGTTCCCCACTCCTGTGACAAAAGTCCCTGGCATAAAGGCAAGGGTACTGGTAGTTCCACTGACAGCTGCTGCAGAAAGGGGAACATCCAAACAACAAAGAATAGGTCCCACACGGGGCCGATGGTGCTCAAAGACAGTTCAAATATTGTTACAACAGCAAAAGTTAAGCACTCACCATTTCTGAATAAAGGAACACCAGATGTTGGTTCAAGCTATGTTGTCATTTATTATCACAAGACAATCATGCGGCACAATACAGGACAACCGTCTGAAACATTTCTGATCGTGAGATCCTTTATCAAAGGCTGGTTAAACAATCTCAAAACATTCATTAATTAGGCAGTAAGAGTTGACATTAGAATGATGTGACATGTAAGTAATAAGCCATGACAGGGTGTGAATTAAAGGATTATAATAACTGGTCAGCAATTTCTCTCAATGTATTGACCAGGTTGATATTGTCCATAACAACCAGCTGGTTGTTATGACATTCATGAGCCATGCCAGTCAAACTATGCTGCTGCCTCATTGGCCAACATTCTGTACGTGGGCGGGGCCAAACAGTCTCACAAACTGCTGGAGAAAAATTGCTGGCCTGTTATTATAAAAATAAAAGATGGGGTGTTTCCATTGAGAATTTAATACACACCTACTACTGGTATCTTTGATAAACCCCTCGGGCTTCACCCTCGGGGTTTATGTAGCATCCCACAACTTGGGTGTGCATTAAATTCTCATATCAAACTCTTCCCCATCCATTATTCTCTATTTAATGCATGCCCCAAGGGCGTGCTAAGGCACAAAGCCGAAGGCCGAGTGTCCTTATGCCCCTGGGAAGTGCATTAAAATCCTTTAATGCATACCCTGGAGTGACTTATCACACTTATAAAACAGACCACCAACATAAAAGAGTTAGTTTGAGTCACTCTGATAGGGATTAAAACTTCTTTGCTATTTTTAAACAAGTGTACAATACATTAATTTTAAAACTTTTAAAAAGTGAATAAAAAAGTAGTCCCTATTAATGCATGCATAGCATATTTCAGTAACAGATTAACTAGTGCTTTGCAATAAAAGTATTTATTAGCAGTGTTAGTTGAAAATATATATTTTCTCTAACATGTAAATTCTCATATAAATGCAGTGTAACGTATAAATTTGTAAAAATAAGCAATGTTTAAAACTTGAATTTTCATTACACAGTAGTAATATAGTTTCATTGAAGGCAATACTCTATTTTTGTTTTTTACTTATGTATCTTGGTCTAGTACTTAACAGGAAAACTAATATAGGATTGAGGTAAAAGGTTAGTAAGAAAAAAATCGTTACCTTGCATTTCAAATCAATACAAGTACTGTCTCTTAATGGAAACGTGCTCAAAACTTTAAACCTGCCAGGTTGCCTTTTTTGGTGGGGGGTGACAGATTTCACCTGAAACACCCATATATGACTCAAATGCACATGCTTTTATAAACTTCAGGAATGTATTTCAGCAGTTTGGGTCTGCCTACGTAACCGTGTTTATCCACCTTTTCTCTTTGTTTATGAAGCAGTATTGCCTACTTTCTTCATCCTGTTTTCTTCTCTGTTTTTTCCCACATTCAAGATATTGAATGTTTATTATGGAATGTTTACCATGGAATACAGAGATTCAAAATTCTGCTCAGTTCCACTGGCAAATGTTCCTCTCCTGACATACTGTACTTAAAAGGACAAGAAATAAAAAACAGGATTGAGACCACTAAATGTGTCCTGTCTTTTTAATTACTAATGTATGTGTGTAGATATCATATAAGATCCTTGCTCTCTGTAAACTAACATTTTATATTCTCAAATCAAAGGATTTTACCAATATGGCTGGCAATGGATCCTCTCTGTTTACCTTTCCAGTTTTGCCATTTGGAATGTGAGTGAGGCTGTTTATCCATGACGTAAATGATTGTGCTGATGTAATAGCAGGGGATGAGCAGATGCACTCCCATAAATGGGAGCTGTTGTCGTACAGCAAGAAGAAAAACGGAGCATTAATATTTAGCTGATTATCAGTGCTTGAATATAAGGTGGGGAGGGGGGCACAGATGTCATACTAAAACGGCATTTTTTCTTTATGCAATCACTTACTGTGGTGATTCCCCCAGCCAGCACCATGCCCAACCAACCCGAGAGGACACCATCCAAATAGATTCATAGGTTCATAGCTTGGATTAAAAGTTCAACAGCCATGAGCCCTTAAGGAACTTGCCACCCCTTAAGGGTGGTACTCAAATTTGGCATTCCCCAAAAATTTGTCAAGTCTTTTTTTGAAAGTGGTAATAGTGTCACTCTTAACTACGACTTGAGGTAGTGTGTTCCATACATATATTATTCTTTGTGTAAACCATCTAGATCTTTTTACAGTAATGTTTTTGTCACCTGTTATTTGTTGATTATGAGATCGCACTTGTTTAATTTTCGTTTGGTTGGTAATTCCAATAGTCTCTCTTAGAAATTGATTATTCACAGCTTTGAAAGCAAGACACAGGTCACCCTCATCCTTCTGCACTTCATAGAATATAGACCCAGATTGTTTAATCTGTTGTTGTAAATTACACAGTACATTCTGTTGACTTTTTAGTAGATTTTCTTTGAATTTTTTAAAATTATATTTGCATCCCTTACTGTTTGGGAGGAGCAAAACTGGGTACAGTACTCCAAGCAAGGTCTAACAAGGTTTTTGTACAGAGGAATGATCACATTCTTATCTCTGCTTTTAATATTAAGAAAAATGCACCCCAATATCTTGTGACAGTATTTGGTCTTGTGTTTTATTTGAGTATTGAAAGATAGGTCATTGATAATGTAGATACCAAGATCTTTTTCACTAGTAGCAGTTTCCAGTTTATGATTATCTAGTGTGTATGTATAGTGTGGATTGTTATGACCAAAGTGCATAACTTTACATTTCTTTTTATTGAATTCTATATGGTTATGTAATGCCCAAATGTTTAGTTGATTTATATTTTCTTGGAATTGTTTACTTGAATTTAAATCTGTAATGACTGCACCAATTTTGCAGTCATCTACGTACCTACACATCCATGCTATGTTGTTTGCCTGCATGGATGATATAAGTATATTGAACAATAAGAGTCCCAGAAGCCTGAGGTACACTGCTGGAGATACAGCTAAGTGTCTGATTCATGTCCACAGATTACTACCCTTTGTTTTCTTTATCTAACAAGAAATAATCAATTAACTATATATGGGTGAATATTAATATTAATAAGATTCTCAATTAGTATTTTATGTGAAAACCGTATCAAATGCCTTGCTGTAATCCATGAAGAGTCGTCAGACATTCCTCTATCCACAGCTGCACTTATGGGTTCAAAAATTGTAGTAGATTAGTAAGGCATGATCTGTCCTTGATAAACCCGTGCTGAGTTATGTCTAAAAAACCTTTTATGTTTGATGTGATTTAATATTCTATGTTGTAGAAGCCATTCCATAAGTTTTCCCACAACAGAAGTAAGACTTATTGTCCTATAACTCTCCACTTTCGATTTATCACCTCCCTTAAATATATGAGTAAATTTAGCCTCTTTCCAAAGTGGCAGGACTTCACCTTCCTGTACTGATTTATTAAATAATTTGGCCAATGGTCCAACTATTACTGGGGCTACTTCTTTAAGAATTTAAAAGGGATTTCGTCTGGTCCAGAAGAGCTGTTGGATTTTATAGAACCTATAACTGGCGATATTTCCTGCGTGGTAAAATCATAAAATTTATCTAATTGTAAGGGTAGAATTTTTGTTATTTGTTCTTTAGGCGTAAATATATTAGTGAAGTATTTACTGAGATCAGATGCCATATCTTTGTCATTAGAGAGAGTTCCACCAGGAGTCACAATGGGACCAATGATCTTTGGATTGCCCTTCAGAGAGACAATATGATTAAAAAACTGTTTTTTGTTGTCCTTTGTATTTGTAGCTATTTTTAATTCAAAGGCTTGTTTTGATTTTCTAATATTAGTTTTAATTTTGTTACTAAGCGATATGTAGTTATTTCTAGTTCTTTCATTATAATTCTTAACATATTATTTGTACAGTTTCTTTTTCTTATTAATTAGTTTTTTAATGTTATTATTCCACTATAGGGACAATCTTTTATTATGATGATATTTTTTCTCAGAGGAACTCACTTATTTATACAGAATTGAATTTTGTTGTTGATGGTTTCCCATATTTGTAAGATTTAGACCCTCTAGGTCCATTTCCCAATCCCACTTACTGAGATATTCTCTTATTTCTCTATAATTTGCTTTGTGAAAGTCTTTCACTGTTGTTATACCCCTAGTATTTTGTTTGTTAATTTCTAATTTGAAAACAACCATCTGGAGATCACAGGGTTCCAGAGACTGTTATACCTGTTTGAATATTAGTTAATACAAGATATAGTATTTTGTTTTCTCTTGTTTGAGTTTTTACCAATTGTTCTAAGTTATTAGCTATTGTGTTATCAATAAATCTGTTTTCACAGGTGCCTTGGCCTTGTAACAAGTCCCAGTCTATAGGCGGGAAGTTGAAATCTCATCAGGACATAATCTCCTTTAACTTCTATAATTTCAAGTTCCGTAGGAATTGATGAAGCTTCAACAACAGTTTGGTTTGGTGGACAATAACCTAATCCCAAATCAATGGTTTATTAGGAAGATTAATATTTGCCCAGAGTATTTCAGATGTGACATCCCTAGTATTTATTAATGTGGTTACAGAGTACTCCTCATCGACATATAGGGCTATCCCTCCACCTAATTTGTTAATCCTATTTTACTTACTTTTGTATAGCCAGATATTTCGGTATTCCAATAATTATCTTGGAACCATGTCTCCGTGACCCCCGCATATTGTGATTTGATTCATTATTAGAAAATGATTAAGCTCATCTATTTTATTTCTTAAACTTCTAGCATTTATTAAGACAAGTTAAATGGTTTCCAAAAGGAGGGCTAAAATGCCCGCGGACCACAGTGCAAAAGAGCACATTGTGAAAATAGTGCAATCCCTGGGAGTAGTGTTTGTTGATTTGGCAGCACATAGATGTAACTTTTGACAACCAGGGGTCCACGCTGCTTCAGGCAATCAGTAGTTCTACAGTGGACCTTTCTGTGACGGGGTTACTGCTGCTGCTTCTCTGTTCCTTCTCAAGACTCTCTCTCCCTCTGCACACTCCAGATGAGGTGGCGGTTCTCCGTGGTAATTAAAAAAAGACACAGGAGAAAAGGAACGTAAATGAGGTTTGTACGGAGCGGTCAGGGATTACAGCAGCTTGCATGTGTGACGGTTTAGACACTCGTACCCTCTAACAACCCATAGTTACAAAAACTACTCTGTGTACTGCCACTGAAACTGTTGGAATAAAACTTGCTTGAAGTAAGAGTGCTCCGCTACAAAACACTAAGATAACGCAATTGCAGCAAGCCCAAGAGATGCCCTTTGAGGAAGGATTTGTTTGGACCCAAAGCGACGGGGCAGTGTGGTCAGTGTCCATGGGCTGTTTTCTAATTTGCTTCACATTCATTTGTTAAGGAGTTTTTTGTACCCCGTACCCTGGGCTTGCTGCAATTTCATTTTGAATGTCTCAGTGTTTTGAGAGCGGAGCTGAGCACTCTTACTTCAACACTTTCCATGGAGTGCACAGAGTAGTTTTTGTAACTCTGATTTGTTAGAGGGTCTGATGTCTAAATCATCACACCCTGGCTGTGAACAGCTCCTGACCTCATTTATGTTACTTTTCTCTTCTGTTTTTTTAAACCACCACAGAGAACCACCACCTCATCCGGAGTGTGCGGAGGGGGAGAGAGAGAGAGAGAGAGAGTTTTTGAGAGGGAGCAGAGAAGAAGCTGCAGCAACCCTGTCACAGAAAGGACAGCAGTATAAAGGCTCACTATTCTCGAAGGGCTGTACCTTTTATGCAGTGACCACACTTAAAAAACATCTGCTGAGTCAAGCAGTTCCTTTACTGTTCGGCTATTGAAAATTATGGTTCCTCACCATCTTAGCTATCCTTCTTGCAGGGGATGTTGAAATGAACCCGGGCCCACGTGCCCTCTTCTCCCCAGCTGACATCTCCGCAATTTCTAGCAAAGGGCTTTTCATTGCCCATATGAACATCAGAAGACTCTCCTGAAATTTCAGTGATCTTGAGGCTTCGGTGGGTGTCTGCACGCCTGACATACTCTGTTTGTCTGAAACGTGGCTAAAGCCAACTATCCCAGACTCTGTATGCTCCTGACTGACTACTCCCTTATCCGTGGGGATAGACTCTCCTCTAAGTGTGGCGAGGGGTTGCCATGTTCTATAAAGATCATCTAAACATCACGGACACCATGTTCTCAACATCCTCTGCCTGTGAGTCCTTCATGCTACTCTCACCCTGGCAGCCAAGAAACTCCACATTGTCTGCGCCTATAATCCTCCAAATGGGGGCACTGTAGGTCTGCAGGACTTATTTGATCAGACCTCTTTACACTCCAAACATAACGAGGTCATTATATTGGATGACCTTAACCAAAATTGGCTAATGACTGCCCATAGCACGCTGCTCTCTCTGGTACAAAATGATAACCTCCACCAGCTGTTAACAGAGAATACCAGAGTTACTCCTTCACTAAAATCCTCTTCCCTTATTGACTGGGTACTGGTAAACCATCTGGATCATGTACACCAAGCAGGCATCTTGGCAGATTCGCTTACTGATTATTCCCCTGTCTTCTGCATCTGGAGTACTGAGGCTGCTCCGTCCCCTCCACCGCGCTAAGTCACCTTTAAAATTTGCAACATGGATATTGAGGCTTTTGTCATGATGTCTCGAGGATAAACTGGTCTGGTATTTACCTTTCCCATAATATTGAGTCTGCACTAAGTATCTTCATTAATGAATTCCTGGCCATCCGAATAAGCATGCCCATAAGGTGACAGAGGGTGAGGAGTAAACAAACAAGATGCTTCACAAGACTTGCTGAAAAAATCTACGCTCTAGGGGCAAATGCTGGAAAAGTACAAAGCCTTAGGGCTACAATCTGACCATGCTACCTACAGAACCCTCGTAACTTCTGTGAAAACAGGTCAGAACAGCTAAGAGTGCCTATTGTAAACAACTGCTGCTTGGCTCTGCTGGGACCCTAGGAAATTCTGGGCCCATGTCAAGACCTTTCTCGGTTCGTCCTCTCCAACTAGCACCAGTGACATGGTATTAAATGGAGTACATTGCAATGACTCCAACATCATTGCTAATTCCTTCAATCAAATGTTCTTGGACCTGTCTCAGTATACCTCTGCCTTCCCATCTCCCCAGACAGCCTCTGTGCTCTACGTCCAGCACAGTCCACTACCCCAGCTATCCTTCCCAACAAATGTCTAAAATCCCCATTCTACTCAAGGAATCTCAAGGACTGAGGTCTTAAAACTATTATGGACTGTCTCTCGACAACACCAGCTCTGGATCAGATACACTTGAGCCTCGGCTCCTGAAACTAGCAGCACCATACATAGCCTCCCCTCTGGCTAGAATTTTCATCTTGTCTCTCTCTAATACCAAGTTCCTGACCTCTGGAAGATTGCACATGTAATGCTGGTCCTTAAAAGGTGATACCAGGAGATTGCTAACTACAGGCCTATAGCCATCCTATCGGTCCTAAGTACAATTCTGGAAAAACTTGTTGCAAAACAAACCACTGACTACCTCACAAAGTACATCCTTCTCTCTGACACACAACATGGCTTTACGTAAGGTCACACGTCTCTACAGCACTTCTCAAATTCACTACCGATGTACTTACCGAGTATGAATACACAGCCAGCTGTAAAGGGCAGTTTTATAGACCTTACAAAGGCCTTTGCTCTTGCCTGATCGCCTCTCCTCTCCACTCTTTGCAGTCTGAGCTTTTCACCCCAGTTGTCGCCTGGTATGGAAGCTATCTATCAAATAGAACTCAAATTGTAAAATTCAACTCCTCTTTATCTGATGGTGCAACCATCAATATTGGGGTTCCCCAGGACTCTATTCTGGGACCTCTTCTTTTCTCACTTTTTATCAATAACATAGATGAAGTTTCAAAATTCGGGCTGCCAATGGATACCCTAAGCAATGGGGCACCCTGAATTGGCACTTGTATTTTACTGGGCTCTACTGAAAATTAAATGTGTGTAAGACCATGGCTTTCAGTCAGTCAGGATGCTTTATTTTGCAAGCCCATTTTGCTGATAGCAATAATACCCAACAGGGTGGGCTTCTTGGAAATACCAGACGCTTGGGGGCGCCTATGGGGCCAGCTGCAGGCGAAGGGCATAATAGCCCCTGGAAGTTCTGGGATTTCCCAATAAAGCCCACCCTGGAGGGTATTATCGCACTTAGAAAATAGGCACTGTAAAAAAAAAAAAATAAGTTTAATAAAATAAATGTTAGTAAACAATTTGCTTGAAATAAGTTTTATAAAAAAACAGTCTATCCGCCTGCATTAGATTGATGTTTTTGGATTTTTTTTAGGTGGGGACCTTTGTCCCAGTGGAGACTCCTTAGTTTTAACAAAAAAAAACAAAAAAAAAAAGCTGTTTGCTCATGCTGACCCCAAAGTATGGGGGGCTGCAGAGCAACGTGGTTATTTATTTACAGTCTGTTAACTGGTCCTCCCCACTCAAGTTGCTTATAGTTATTATTTTTATTGTTACTGTTATTCAACAGTGGAGATGGAGATGCACTCAGTGTACATGTACTGTGAGTGGGACCCAGAATAAAGGTCAGGAGTTGCAGACGAGGGAGGTCAACCGAGCCGGCATTAAGAAAGTCACATAAGCATGAGGTGGAAAAAAAATATAAACTTTTTTTTTTTTAGTATGGCGATGAATGAGAGAGGCAGCAGGAGAGGCAGTATCAGTTGTATGGATTTATCTATAGAGTGTGGTGGTGGTGGGGGTGGGTGGGGTCGAGATACCACGAACAGGACTCGGAAGGAAGGAAGGAAGGTCGGAACTGCAGACCAGGGAGGTTGACTGACCCAGCACCAAGAAAGTAAAGTAAGCATGGGGAAAAGACAACATTCTTTTTTGTTTTCTTGACTGTGTGAATAAGAGAGGAAGCCGGTGAGGCAGTATCAGTTTGTGGGATTTGTCTACAGAGCGCTGGGGGGTTGGCCACTCGCTCGAGGACGCACCGCATCCAGAGAGCCCAAAAGGGTATGCGAAAAGTGTGCCATCAGTGAGGCGAGGCTAGCCTGTGAAGGCCTAGGGAGGCAGCAGCATAAACATTGTGCCCAGAGCAGTCCAGCTTTTTGGACTCCTTGTCCGGGGGCTTCTCTACATCCCTGGCATTTCCGAAGTGCCAGAAGACGCTATCGGTCACCAGCCCTTCAGTCGAGGGGTGCTCTGAAAAACCAGAGAGGGAACCGGTCGGGACTGCATACTTGTGGGCCAACCTGGCCGAAGGTGCAGGACAGGAAGCAGGCCACTGCCACAACTCCAAGGCCGGACCAACAATGGCTTCGGCCACAGGAAAGGCTTCTGAAGGGGAATCCCCTTGGTCCAAAATCTCCGTGAGGGGATATCTGGCCCATTTCTGCACGGGTTCGAGCTGCATCCCAGTAGATTCTGAGATGAGCCGAAGAATACCGAGGAACGAGGATGGGCTCTCGTCCACCGACAGTCCCCCGGAGGATTCTAGGTTGAGGGGCCTGGAATACAGAGAGGAGTCGTTGGACTCCAAGGAGTCCGCAAACAGCTGCCGACCGCCTGAGCCACCCTCCATTCACCAAGGCTGATCGGGAGTGAGGGTGACCGACAACCTGTGGCACAAGCCCTGACCCGACCAAGAATCCTTGGTCGGGAACCCAGTCTTCGGCTGAGGAGGCGGGGGTTCCACCACAATGGGTGGAGCAGCGGTTCGGCCGAGCAATTGGTGCAAGAGTCAGCTCCTTGACCAAGGAACCGAGGGCAGGAGATCGCTTTGTCTGCTCCGGCGACAGCCAGTTTATTGCCGGGGAAGGCGATGGAGTTGGCTTGTTGCCAGCCAATAAGAGCTGCTGCTACATCATATCCTCATAGCACCGACGCAACTTGAGCCAGAGCCTCTCCTCCTCGAAGGATGATGAGGATGAATGGCGATGCCACTTTCTGTGATGTCGGGACCGAGACCGCTGGTGTCAGCGAGACTTGCCCGACATGGAAGAGGACTACGAGACTGAGACCGTCGGGGTGCGGCGGGTGGGTCAAGAAGGCGGGAGACCCGCATCCTCCGGCTGGGGTCTGACAGGGGACCTGGCTTGGGAAGCCAAGGCAAGTCCTCGGTAGCACCAGGGAACAGGTGAAGAGGGTTGTCGGCCTCTCCAGTTGACAGCCCATCTAATGGGTAGGGAAGATCTCAAACCGTGATGATCAGTGTCTCATTCGAGCGGCTTCTTGAGGACACCGAGAAGCCAGCGGCCTGGCTGCAACCGACCAAAGTCGATCGAGGACGGTCCGGGAGTGGGATTCTCCCGCCCCACGAATGTCGACGGTGGGACTTACCTTCGGTCCTTCTTCGACCGAGAGAAGTAGTCTCCAAAGGCCCCTCTCCTGGTGGAGAGGGACTGGCAAAGCCCTGAAGGAAGCAGTGTAGGAGGAGCCCAAGGAGAGCGGGATAACACCCCACGCCGAGGATGAAGAAGCCGTGGCCTGGCCGCCTCCTTCTCAAGGGTGATTAACTGATCCAGCTGCTCCGTGAACCCGCCACCATGGACATCGCCCAATGGGCCCTTCAACTTCACTGGGCGAAACACGTTTTTCTGAGCGCCCCAGGCGAATTAGGGCAGCGGTCTTTGAGAACCCATGATGAAAGGATCACAGATCTGAAGCCTACGGATCGTGCATAAGACCAAGGCAGTAGACGACATGGTGTGGGTCAGTTCGAGACATCTTTCGCCCGTAACGGCACCGACGAAGCCGGAGTGGATTTAGAGTCCATCACAGCCGCAAAGGAAGGTGAAGACTGAAGTCGACAAACTTTAAATCAATTTTCGGGAAAACCGAAGGTTTAGGATCCAGGCCTAGAGGCTAAGAGTGCTAAGGAGGGAACCTGAGCTTCCAAGTGGTAAGGAAGATCTGGGGTCATGGGGTGGAGCCGAGGTTTTACCACCGGGTGGGTGGGAGGAGCCAACTTGAAGACTCTCAGCACATCTTAAAGCGGCAAGGCACCTGCCAGAAGTGTGGATTGAACAACATATCCACGTTCCTAGAAGATCAATTGTCTCTGTCCTGAACCAAAAAAAAAAAACCTGGAGTGTGTTTCTGTTTACATATAATGGTACGAACTTAAACAAAGACAGACGGGGTTGGGAGAGGGGCTCTAAGAGCTTGGCTAGCTAACCCTCGCTAAGCGAGAGAAAAATGGTGGCTGGCCAGCTTCAAATTGGCTGCTTTTGGATACCCTAAGCAATGGGGCACCCTGAATTGGCACTTGTTTTACAGGACTCTACTGAAAATTAAATGCATGCATGACCATGACTTTCACTCAGTCAGGATGCTTTATTTTCCAAGCCATTTCTAAAACAATAATACCCAACAGGTGGGCTTTGTTAGGAAATACTGGACTGCTCAGAGGGTAATGGGGCCCGGCCTTGCATGAAGCGGAGGTCATAATAGTCCTGAAGGGTCCAGTATTCTAATAAAGCCCACCCTGAGGGTATTATCGCACTTAGAAAAATAGGCACTGTAAAAAAAAGTTTAATAAAATAAATGTTAGTAAAAAATTTGCTTGAAATAAGTTTTATAAAAAACAGTCCATCCGCCTGCAATAGACTGATGTCTTTTTTTAGGTGGGACCTTGTCCTAGTGGAGACCCTTAGTTTTAGCAATAAAAAATTGTTGTTTGCTGATGCTGACCTTGAAATATGGGGGCTGCAGAGCAACGTGGTTATTGTTACAGTCTGTTAACTGGTGCTCCCCACTCAAGTTGCTTATAGTTATTATTTTTATTGTCACTGTTATTCAGCGGTGGAGATGGAGATCGCTTGGTACATGTACTGCGAGTGGGACCCGGAAGAAAGGTTGGGAGTTGCAGGCGGGAGGTCAACCGAGCCGGCATTAAGAAAGTCACATAAGCATGAGCGGAAAAAATACACTTTTTATTAGTGTGGCAATGAATAAGAGAGGCAGCAGGAGAGGCAGTATCAGTTGGTGGGATTTGTCTATAGAGTGTGGTGGTGGTGGTGGGGTAGAGGTACCACGAATAGGACTCAGAAGGAAGATCGGAACTGCAGACAAGGGAGGTTGATCGAGCCAGCACCGAGAAGGTAAAGTAAGCATGGGGAAAAAACAACATTCCTTTTTGTTTTTTTGACTGTGTGAATCAGAGAGGAAGCCGGTGAGGCAGTATCAGTTTGTGGGATTTGTCTACAGAGTGCTGGGGGGCTGGCCACTCGCTAAGCGAGGGAGAAAAAATTATGCCTGGCCAGTTTGGAAATTCGGGGTGCCCAATGATACTCTAAGTAATGGGGCATCCTGAATTTGCACATGTTATTTAGCAGGCATCTATTGAAAATCAGTGCATGCTGAGCATGGCTTTCAGCCTATCAGCATAGGTTATTTTTTTAGCCTATTTTCGAACATGGAATAGAAGAATTCAAAGTTTGCATTAGTCCAGTAGTGCAATGCCCCCCCCTCCCCACACACACACAGACACGGAATGGCAACATGGAATACATGAATTCAAAATTCTTCAGAGTTCCATTGGCATCACACACAGACACACACAGGCCTCAAGTGGAGCCAGAACCTCAATTTTATCTGTTGCCAGGTAAGGAGAGGAGTTCTCTGACAAACTAGTGGGGATAGGAGGGATTTTCATGGTCAGCAAAAAACTCCAGCAATGGAAACTCTGAATAGTACTTGATTTTCAAAATGTGTGTATGTATGTGTGTGTGTAAGGAGGGGCTCTTGAGTGAAAATAACATTGAATTATTTACTTACTTTAGTTAATTTAATGGACTTTCATTTTTAGGGCCTAGTTGAAGGTTTCTATATATGAGTAAAGGTTGCAGCCATGTTTGTGATGGAGATTAGGAAGTAAGTGGCTTATGAATTCTGTGAGTTGCCCCAGTTAGCAGGGACTTCTTTTTAGCCATTGGTAGTGCTCTCTGCAATGGCTAGAACCAAGTCTCAGCCAATCATGACACAGGGATTTCCTTGACCATTTTATATAGTGTTACGAACAAGCAGTCAATAGGACAAAATAACGCACGTAAATACAATGAAATGGAAAACAGAGTAGCAGGAGCACACAGTTGAGCTAAGGTTACAAAAAAGACTGGTAGGCCAGCAATGAGAAGGGAGAAGGTAGAGGACTAGACAGGCAGGTTGCAAGTACAAAGAGGGGGAATGGGAAGGCGTGTTTAAAGGAGTTCCGAGAGGGTGCCAGATGGAGCGAGGAGGGAAGGGAGTTCCAAAGGAGGGGGAGGTGGTAAGAGAAAGCCGCCTGTCAGAGTTAGAGGAGGGACGTGGTAGGACAAAGGTCCGAAGGTCTCTGGAGTGAAGGTGGTAGGAAGGAAGGGAGGATGGGGAGAGGAGGGCAGAGAGGTAGGGGGTTAGGGACCCAAACCATTATTTGGCTATGAAAGTGGAGGCATGGAGCTGATGGTGGGAGGACAGGGAAGGGAGGAGAATGGGGTGCAATGGTGAGTACGGGGGCCCATTGTTGGCAAAGCAGCAAAGGCGTTGAAAAGAGAGTCCAGTCTTTAGCAGCTAGTTGTCCAGATATGGGAAAAAAACCTCCCATCTGAGAGTCACCGCCACTGCTGCTAAGCACTTTGTAAAGACCCACAGCGCAGAGGAGAAGCCAAAGGGCAAGACTCTGAACTGGTAATGATCCTTCTGGAATAGGAACCTGAGATACCACCTGTGTGGGGAACAGATCAGGATATGCAGATAAGTGTCTTGCATGTCCAGGGAACAAAGCCAGTCTCCCTGCTGGAGCAGCAGCAGCAGGTCCTGGAGGGTGACCATATGGAACTTTTTGTACAGAATGTACTGGTTGAGCCCCTTGAGATCTAGAATGGGACGAAGATCTCCTGGTAGGATTGGAACAGGCAGAAATTCTGGGGGCTGTTCCAGAAGCTCTAGAGTCTGGCCCTGCTCTATTATTTGCAGAATCCAAGCATCTGTGATAATGGTCCTCCACTACTCGAGATGGAGGAAAAAAAAAAAACTACCACCGCCTCCTGACTTGGAACAAGAGAAGGGAGTCCGGACAAGGAGTCAAGCTGAGGCAGGGCTGGGGCAGAGGCAGCACCACTAACTCTGGGGCTCTTGGCTGAGGATCACTAGTCAAGGAAGGGTGAGAGAGGAGGTAGCTCTGCATTCCCTAGAAGATGGGCGCCTGACCCTGGTTTCTGGCTTGCAAAGGAAGGCTTCAGTCGACTTCTAGGTTGAGTATGATAAAAAGAGTAGACTGACCTGATGGCCCTCCCTGAGGACTGCAGCTTATTGATAATGTCCTGCACATCAGGGCTAAAGAGTTTAGAACCCACAAAGGAGGCATCCAGGACTTTTTGCTGCACACTTGCAGCAAACTTAAAAACATGGAGCCAGGAGTGCCTCCATAGGCAAACAATGCCTGTGGCAGCTGCTCTGGCTGTAGTATCTGACATGTCATAGATGGCTCAGAGGAGGTGTTTACTGACATCCTCTCCGCCTGAAGAACCTTTGAGAAGCTCCTGCTTCTGAGATCCTTCTGGGAGGGCCTGGGTGGCAGCCCTGCCCTTTCTCCACGGGGTGTTCTGGTACTTAAAAGATGAGACAACTAGTTTGAGATCCGAAGGCCCAATGTAGCCAAGGCAAAGGTCTTCTCACCCCACAAATCAAGCCTCCTGGACTCCTTATCAGGAGGAAGGGGGCTAAGGTGCTTGAGCACCTTAGATCGGTCATGGGCAGCCTTAATGACCACCGAGTCTGTTTCAGACTGGGCAGAATAGAAAGGCTTCCCAAGGGTGGCCTGATACAGTCTGTCCGCCTTTCTAGGCATGGTAGGGACTGAGTGAGGTCTGTGCCAAGTGGCCTGAGCAGCATCATCCAGAGCTGGAAGCAAAGGCAGAATGATCTTGGATGGTGACTCAAGAGATCTCCAGAAAATCCACCAGATTTCTCCTGGTGATGTCATCCTCTTCAGTCTGGAACCCCATAGGGACTGAAGCTGCTTCATAACATTTTAGAAGATGGGGTCCTCAGGGGGGATCTGGGGGTATTTTTCTCTGAGTCCCTACATCTGGAAGAGGCGGTGGACCTACCAGAAGAGTAGGCCCCAACATCATCCTCTTCTTCTTCTTCTTGGAGGATGACATCAGGGCAATACTCCTTGACATTTATCTGTTCTGAGACAGGTACTGACAGAGCAGATGCTGATGCCACCAGGGAGGGTGCAGGGCAAGAAGGCCAGATCGGCAAAGAAGTGGAGAGAGGCCCTGAAGGAGGCGTCGACAGTGGGGCAGGCATAGGGGTGAGCTGCCTGACCAGAGTCGATATGAGAGAAGTCAAAATAGAGTTGAGGCTGACAACAGGATAAGGGAAGGTGATTGTGACCGGAAGCGACGGTGAAGGTGCGAAGCCCACCACTGAGGGGTCCACTGGGGCTGAGGATGACGGCACTGTGGAAAAACCAGCTGTCGATGGCCAAGCAGTAGAGGAGAGTGTCAGGGCTAAAGCTAGGCCAGCTGTCAACAACCCGCTGTCCACGACGGGAGCAACACAGCCTGGTACCATGGAGCCCTGCAAAGAAGTAAGCAGGGTGAGGAAAAACACTGCGCAACAAACTGAACACACAAACAGGTACATCCCCTGAGGAAAAATCTAAGTGATTCGCAGCACCGTGGAGTTTTCTCATTCTGTGTAACCCTTGGCTCTCTACCTTTGCACTAATAAATCTGCACTCAGCATATCACTTTATCAACTTAACTACTTTTTCAGTTTCTTGCGTGGTGTTTTTCCTGTATTTTTTACTGTTATTTTTCTGATTCACTGCTGCATAACTGTACATTTTGGCCTCGAGCGCTGGTTTGCTCCGTTTTCCTCAGCAGGGCAGGGGCCGGTGACCCAGAGGTCAACAGCCTAGCATTCACAGACACTGGAGAAGGACCCCCCCACCTGGATCAGCCTGGAAGAAACTGAGGCTGGGGCGGTGGAGGAAGGCGACCCCAAAGGTGCGGACGAAGTAGTCCCAGAGGACTCGGGAGAGGACAGCAGGGATCGAGACCGGTGACCTGGGGAGTGGTCCTTGTCCCTATGCTTCTCTGATGATTTTTTCTGGGCCTTGGATGCCTGCAAGCCCCAGAAACATGCCGGAGAGGGGGAAGAAGCCCCCGAGCGAGCCCTGTTCCATACTGGCTAACCTTTGCTCTACCAAAAATACCATGAAGGCCTGTTTTCGGCACCAGAGAATTTCTAGCAAAGCTCGCAGGGCAAGGACATTATGAGAAGGTCCAGACAGACACCGAGTCTGTGCTTGTACTCATGGTAAATCTTTCTGCAGCAACAGAAGAGAGAGGATGACTAGACATAAAAATAATGAAAATAAAAACTTGAGAAAGTTTTGGCGGTTGACTGAACGAAGCGTCCAACGGAGTCTGTGTGAGAATAGTCAATGGCAGGAAACTAACTGAGGAGGGAGTGGGCCCACCTTCTTCTTTATATGGAGAGTGACATCAGCAGATGACATCGGCATAGTGCCCCTGATAGACTGCTAAAGAAAAAGCTTCAGTGGGATCTAAGTGCCTGACAGCTAAGCTCCAAAGGTGTGACCTGATGAAAGAGATATCCCTGAAGAAGACTGGGAGCTGCTCCAGGGACAGGGAGAGTTGATGTAGTTCCACTTCATAAAGCGGCAGCAGCTAGGCGGCTAGAACTACAGACTGGTCAGTCTTACACCAGTTGTGGGGAAATGAATGGAAGTCCTGTTAACAGAAAGGCTAGTGGAATATCTTGAATCCAGGGGGTTGCAAGACCAAAGAGAGCATGGCTTCACTAGGGGGAGGTCATGTCAGACAAATCTGATTGATTTCTTTGACTGAGTGACCTGGAAAATTGATCAGGGATGGGCAGTGGATGTGGCCTATTTGGACTTCAGCAAAGCCTTTGACACTGTACCACACAAGAGACCAATAAAGAAATTGAATAGTCTAGGGATGGAAGCCAAAGTTGTAAATTGGGTAAAAAAAACTGGATAGACAGGCAACAGAAGGTGGTGGTAAATGGCACTCATTCAAAAGAGGAAACAGTGATCAGTGGGGTGCCACAGGGATCAGTACTGGGACTGGTTCTGCTTAGTATCTTCACAAGTGACAATGCAGAAGAGCTTGAAGGGAAGGTATGCCTTTTTGCACGCGACACCAAGATCTGTACTACAGTAGATACTCAGGAGGGGGTGGAGAAAGTCAACAGGGACCTTAGAACAGCTGAGGAACAGGCAGGACTTTAATCAGAATCTGCAGGTCTGGCACTACATTGAATCATGACCCATTGGCACCAGGATATCTGTTGAGCTCCCACCCATGCTCTCACTACTGGCAACACAAGTCTCCATCCCAATCACCAGACATCTCATCTCTCATTTTTATCAAGCCATCCAAGGAACACAACCATATTGCATACAATATTTAACAGTAAAATGGAGCACTGAATTAGGACGGAAGAAAACATTACTTACCATAGTAATCTTGTTTCTTCCAAGAGAATCTTACTGTATTCTGACAAATGCAGTATGATCTCACCATAGGACTGCCCCGGAGCCGATATGGTTACAAGAAATTATGCTAATAGTGGACTGTTAGGCTCAAGCTCAGTTTTCAAACCACTGTCCCTGGTTACACTTCCTGAAACCGTCAGATTCTTATGAAGCATGCAGAAGCTAAAACAACTAACCAAACTATTGTAACTTGACAAATAAAACCCCTATCTGGAGCAAACCCTTCTTAAACAGCAAGGCATCTTCAAGGCTCAAGTCACAGATGCCCAAGAAATAAACAGGTATACCAACAGGTTTCCTCACATGATGTGTACAGCTGACATGCAGTGCCCTATAGGTTCCAGTAGGGGAGGAAGGGTGGGAACTCAGAATATAGTAAGATTCCTTGGAAGAAACAAGATTACTGTGGTAAGTAACGTTTTCTTCAAACCCCAGGAAATCTTACTGTATTCTGACAAATTGGACTACCCAAGCAGTACCTTTGGAGGTGGGCAGAGAACCTATTTAGCAAACAGGCTCTGCAGGACTGTTGTGCCAAACCTGGCATCACTTCTAGCCTGGGTATCCAAGCAGTAATGCTTGGTGAATGTGTGAACTGTTTTTCAAGTACCTGCTTTACAGATTTCTAGCAGAGGAATATCTCTGGTAGCTGCTATGGAAGCAGCTATTCCTCTAGTAGAGTGGGTCCTGAGACCCTGTGGAGGCTACTTGTCCACTTTGCCATAACAGAACTGGATACATGCCACAATCCACCTTATAACAGATCTTTTTGTGGCTGGTTTACCTTTCCCTACTTCCCCATAGGTCAAGAAGAGTTGGGTCATGTCCTCTCTGTGGCCTTTTGTATGATCTAGATAGTAGCTGATATCTCTCTTCTTGGATGATCAGTGAAAAGACTGGCAGTGTAATGGACTGATTAATATGGAAATCAGATGCCACTTTGGGAAGAAACTTATTGATAGTCCTAAGGATAACTTTGTCCTGTGGAATGCAAAGTAGTCAGTTCCCATGGATAGAGCCTGGAGCTCACTAATCCTTCTGGCAGAAGTCACTGCAACTAGGAACACAGCCTTCCAAGTTACATACTTGAGATCTGCTGAGGCCATAGGCTCAAAAGGTGGCTGCATGAGCTGTGCAATACATATGTTCAGATCCCACACTGGGGTTGGATTTCTATGGGGGGGGGATGTAGATGCAGCAGCCCCTTAAAAAACTTACTGAACACTGGGTTGGAAGCCAGGGATGATACCTTGTCTGCTGACAAATAAGTGGAAACAGCTGCCAGATGAACCTTCAAAGTGGATGGTCTGAGACCAAGGGAATGAATGTGTGTCAGATAATCCAGGACAACTGGCAGTCCCACCTGAGTGTGGTCCAGATTCCTACCCTGGCACCAAATAGAGAATCTTTTCTGCTTGGACGTGTAAGTTTTCCTAGTAGAGGGCTTTCTGGAAACCCTAAGGACCTCCATGACCCTTCAGAAAGATGCAAATCAGCATGCTCTAGGTCCTCAAGAGCCAGGCCTCGAGTCTGAGAGACCAAAGGTTGGGGTACAGGATCCTGCCCTGGGAGGAAGTCAACAAGTTGTGTTTCTTGGGGAGGCTGATTGGTTTGGCAACTGACAGTGCCAGAACCAGGGAGTACCAGGACTGCCTGGCCCAGTCCGGGGCAATGAGGATCATTGTCACCGGCTTGGATCTGAGCTAGTCCAGAACTCTCAGCAACAGTGGGAATGGAGGGAAGGTATACAGGAACTTCCCTGTCCAATCCAACAGCAGTGCATCCAGTGGGACTGAGCCCTTCACTGGGGGCCTGCAACAAAACAGGAGAAGCTGGAAATTGTCTGGGACTGCAAAAAGGTCTATCTCTGGAATGCCCTACCTTTTGAACACAGTCTGCAACATCTGCTTGTTCAAGGACCACTCATGGTGGTTCTGATTGATTCTGCTGACAGCATCTGCCAGCACATTGTCTTTCTCTGGCAGGTGGACTGCTGACAGGAAAATTCCCAGAGAGTATGCCAGCCTCCAAATTTTCATGGCTTCTGTGCACAGGGGGGTTGACCTTGTGCCTGTTTGTTTATGTAGTACATGGTGGTTGTGTTGTCTGTCCTGACCTGTACCACCTTTCCCTGTAGTATGCTGGCAAAGGCTTGGAGTCCCAGAAAGACTGCTCTGAGCTCTAGCTGGTTGATGTGCAATAGTGACTCCTGTTACAAAGATGTGCTCCCCATCCCAGAAGGGATGCATCCATGGTTAGCACCAAGGAAGGGTTTTCTCGCAGGAATGGTATACCTTGTCTGAGGTTGTCCATTTCCAGCCACCACTGAAGTGCCTGCAGGAGTGTTCCTGTGACTGGCACCGGCTTTGACAGTGAGTCTCTTTTCTGATGCCAATGCAGCTTGAGATGATATTGAACATCTCTCATTTGGAACCTTGCCTCTGACACTGTTGCTGTGGAAGCTGCCGTGTGACCCAGCAATTGTAGGAAGTGCCTTGCAGGCCTTAGACTTTGCAGTTTGAAGGTACCTGCCAACTGTATCAGGCTGTCCACTCCTGCCTGTGGAAGAAAAGCCTTTCTTCTCACAGTGTCCAGCTCGGCTCCTGTGAATTCCAGAAGCTGTACTGGTTCCAATACAGACTTTCTCAGGTTGACTAGAAACCTAGTGACTGCAGGGCATCCTGTGTGAGTATCAGGGACTCCTTACTTGTTGAGGGGACTACCTTACCACTAGCCAGTCATCTAGGTAAGGGAATACTGCAACCCCATGCCTCCTCAGGTGTGCCACTACCACAGTCAAGCATTTTGTGAACACCCTTGGAGCAGAAGTAAGTCAGAAAGGCATTGCCTTGAACTGGTAATGGCTTGATGGCAGTCTGAATCTGAGAAATCTGTGGGGCTGCCTGATGGGAATGTGGAAGTATGCATACTTTAGGTCTAGAGATGCGAGCCAATCCTTGCCTTAGGGTTGGAAAGATTGTTGTCAGTGTCACCATTTTGAACTTTGGTTTTACCAAATGTCAGTTCAGGTACCTGAGATCCAGTATGGGTTGCCACTCCCCTGTTTTCTTCATTGTGAGGAAGTACCTTGAATAGAGCCCCTTTCTTATCTGTGCCTGAGGAACTGGTTCTATTGCCCTTTGAGACAGAAGGTTTGATACTTCCCCCTCCAACAACAATGTTTCTGATGGGGAAGAGGGTCTGAATACCCTTGCCCTCAGCTTTGGCATGAACTTGAAGCTGAGAGCCAGACCTTCGCCCACTACTTCCAAGACCCTCTTGTCCATGGTGATGGATTGCCATTCTTGGATATAGTGGGCCAGCCTGCCCCCTACTGGGGTTGGGAGAACCTGAACAGACACCTCAGGGTGTCTGCTTGGCTTGAGTTGCTGTCTGGGTGCTGAGGCTAGTTTGGTTGCCACTTCTCTTGCCCCTGAAGTAACCTCTCTGTGGTTGGTACTGGGAAAAGCTTGAGGCTGAAAGAACAGCCTATAGTGTTCCCTGCCTCTACTACCCCCGGCTTGGTGCTTCTGGGGTGTTGATGCCTTCTCTTTTGCATCAGCGCTCTTATATGCTGTCTTGTAATCATTAATTTTTTTCATGTAAGCTTCAGTCTGTTCCCCAAATAGGGATGCGGGCTCACATGGAAAATCCAAAGCCTTGGACTGTGTGTCTTGGGTCAAATTAGTTGTTCTGAGCCAGACAAATCGTCTAAGAGACACAGAAGCAGCCCTCTGTCTGGCAGCAGTGTCATTATTGTCGACAGACATTCTAAATTGGGCTTTGGATGCCTCTATCCCTCTCTTTGCAGCCTCTTCCAGGTCTGCTGACATAGGGGCTGGGACAGATTTAGCTATTTCCATCACCGTATTCCACAGTGTCTTCTGATATCTGGCAACACAGGCCATATAAGAGACTTGCCTGATTATCATGGAGGATCCCAGATAGACCTTTTTGGCTATAGAATCCATCTTCCTGGAATCCTTGTCAGGTGGACGTGATGCCAAAGGTATGTCAGCTTTATCACAAGCTGCAGCCTGCGCCACTCCCTCTTGGCTTGGGTGCCAAAGAGGAATTCAGCTCCTCCCTCAGTCACCCAATATTTCATATCCACCTTTCTATCCACAGGTGGCACAGAAGAAAAAATTACTCACCTTAGTAATTGCTTTTCTTCTCATGGAGTCTTGCTATATTATAACATTAGCAGTCAGCCACTGCAGCTGAACTGCCCGGAGAGGAAGGAGTTAACTCCAGAGGATCTGAGTTCTACAGCTCAGTGCGCTGTGCCCAAAACTCTATCTGGCAGTTTCAAATGAAACTGTCAGATCTTCTGAAGCTAACATCAAAGAACAGAAAGTCTGTGTGGAAAAACTACACTAGCCCATGGCTACCTACTAGTAGTAACAACAATATAAACAACAAAGAACACCCAGAACCATAATAACAAAATTGATGGTATTATGGTTCGTTTCACCCTTGACAAGCATATTATGAACCCCCTTCCCCCAAGACTCAAGTCCAGGAAGGGGCAATATAAATAACCTAAATGAAAGCAACCAGATCCCTAACCCAAAGGAAAGAGGTAAAGGGATAACTACAATGGCATGACACAGTGCTTTGCACTAATTCGCCACCCTACCCAAGTAGAGGTTCTGAGAGGGCAGGAGGGTGGTGTATTACAGCAGACCTCCAGAGAAGAAAAGCAATTACTAAGGTGAGTAATTTTTTCTTCAAACACCATGAAGTCTCCTATATTATAACATTAGCAGATTACACAGCAGTACCTCCATGGAGGAGGGTCAGAACCTACTTAGGAAATAGGCTCTGAAGCACAGCTGTGCCAAACCGAAGCATCTCTCCTGGACTGGACATCCAGGGAATAATGCTTGGTAAAGGTGTGAACTGTCTCCAGGTAGCAGCTTGACAAATCTCCAGAATGGAATGTCCCTAGCAGCCGCTAGAGACGCAGCTGTACCCTGGTGGAGTGGGCCCTCAACCTGAGGGTACTCTACCTAGTTTCTGATAACAGAATTGGATACAAGAAACAATCCACCTTGCAATTGTTCTCTTAGTGGCAGGTTTTCCTTTGCCAACCTCGCCATAGGTAAGAAACAGTTGGAGGGATTCGAACCTATGACCTCTGGTGCGCTCTAAATAGTAGCTTAAGGCTCTTTTGACATCCAAGCTGTGCAGTCTCCTCTCACCTGAGGAAGAATGCTCAGTGAAAATACTGGGAGAGAGATAGATTGATTCAGGTGGAAATCAGAAACCACCTTAGGCAAAACTTTCTATTAGTCCTAGGACTACCTTATCTCTGTGGAAAGAAAAAATCTTCTTCCACTGACAGGGCCTGTAACTCACTTATCGTCTGGCAGAGGTGATAGCTACTAGGAAAACGGTTTTCCAGTTAAATACTTGATCTGCTGAAGACAGAGGCTCAAAGGGGGTTGCATTAACTGAGCAATGCAAATATTCAGGTCCCAGGCGGAGCTGGTTCCCTAAAAGGAGGGTTAGTATGAAGTAACCCTTTAAAAACTTGGAGAACACAGGGTGAGAAGAAGGGAGGCAGGCTTCCTGCTGAAACAAAAGCAGAGACAGCTGCCAGATGAACCTTCAGGGTAGCTGGTCTAAGGCCTAGGGAATTCAGATGGACCAAATATTCCAGAAGAATGGGAAGATCAGCAGATTCTGGGATAATCTGCCTCTCAGAGCACCAGATGGAAAACCTCTTCCACTTAGAATTATAAGTGGCCTAGTGGAAGGCTTCCTAGAAGCCTTTAAAATATCCATGACACCTTGAGAAAGGTGTAAGTCAGCAAATTCTAGCTCCTCAAGAGCCAAGCCTTGAGGTGGAGGATTTGAGGTCCGGATACCACACTCTCCCCTGTGCACAGGCCAGTAAGTCGTGGACTCTGGTAGGCTCAGGGCAGGGTGGACTGCCAAGGACAGAAGCAGAGGGTACCAGGGCTGTCTGGCCCAATCTGGGGCAATCAGAATCACTCTGCAAGGTTGAGATCTGATTTTACTAGTACCCTGAAAGAAGAGGAAAGGGAGGAAAGCATACAGGAACTTCCTTTCCAGTCCAACAGAAAGCGTCCAGAGGACTGAGCCCAGTACTGGAGGCCTGCAACAGAAAAGAGAAGTTGATGGTTGTCTGGGGCTCGAAAGATCTATCTGAGGAGTGCCCCATCTGGCAAAAGACGGACCTCCAGCACTTGTGGATTCAGAGCCCATCTGGTGGATGGCCCTGAGAAATTCTGCTGAGGGCGTCCGCCAGGACATTGTCCTTCCCTGGAGGTGAACCGCTATCAGGGAGGTGTTCAGGGAGTAGGCCAGAGACCACAACTTCATTGCTTCGGTGCACAAGGCTGAAGACCAAGTGCCTTTGCTTGTTGATGTACCATTGTGGTGGTATTGTCTGTCCGACTTGAACCACTTTGTTCTGGATAGAATCTGAAAACACCGAAGAGCTAAAAGACAGCTCTGAGTTCCAACAGATTGATGTGGAGCAGAGATTCCTGAGGAGACCACCCCCTGGGTGGCAAGATCCCTAGGTGGAGCCCCCACCCTAACAGGGAGGCATCCGTGGTGAGGGTGAGGGAGTGAGAAATGGGAATGAAGGAACCCCTGTCTTAAATTGCTCTGGACCTGCCACCAGTGGAGGGCTAGGATCAGAGTTTGAGTAACTGGAACCAACTTGGTAAGGGGTCCTTCCTTTGAGACCAATAGGCCCTCAGATGGAACTGAATGTCCCTCATCTGGAATCTTGCTCCCTGCACGACAGCTGTGGAAGCAGCCATGTGCCCAAGGAGTTGCAGAAAATGCCTTGCTGGTCGAGAGACCCGAGGGGTAAAGGAGGATGCCAGGCGATGAGTCTGTCCACCCTTTCCGAGGAAGAAAAGCCTGGCTAACCTTGTGTTCAATTCTGCGCCTATGAAAGTTAGGACCTGAACGGTTCCAGAACTGACTTTGGTAAGTTTAGCAGGAATCCCAGGGAAGTGAGAAGCTGCTGGGTGACTTGCAAATGGGTTTTCATCTGACCTGGAGACTGACCCACAATGAGCCAGTCGTCCAGGTAGGGAAACACAACAACCCCTTGCCTTCTTAAGTGAGCCACTACTACAGCGAGACATTTTGTGAATACCCTTGGCGCAGAGGTCAGGCGAAGGGCATTGCCCTGAACTGGTAGTGGCCTGAGGGCAGTTCGAACCTGAGGTACTTTCGGTGAGAAGGCCTGATCAGAACATGAAAATAGGCATCCTTGAGGTCCAGGAAGCTAGCCAGTCCCTGGCCTTAGGGAAGGCAATATCATTGCCAGAGTCAACATTTTGAACTTTGGTTTCAAAAGATGCTTGTTCAGGTACCTTAAATCTAGAATGGGCCTCCATTCTCCTGTCTTTTTTGGGGTAAGAAAGTATCTTGAATAAAGCCCCTTGCCCTGATGGCAAGGAGGAACCCTTTCCACTGCTTTGCAGTCCAGAAGAGAAGAAACCTCTGCTTCCAAAGCAAGGGCTTCTGAAGGATTTGCAGGTGGAAAATGTCTGGCTCTCATCTTTGGAAAGTGTTTGAGTTGAGAACCAGACCCTGGCTCTATTACTTCCAGAACCCATCTGTCCGTAGTTAGGGACAGCCAGTTCGGCTGAAATAGGCCAACCTCCCCCCACTGGTACAGGAGATCGGCCCTGGGCACCCCATCAGGTGCCTGCTTAAGCAGCCTTAGGCTGAGGGAGGGACGGTCTACTTGTGCCTTGTCTACCCCTGCCTCTGAAGAAACCCTCTGAGACAGCAGAGGAGGCTTGAAATTGGTAAAAGGCCTGGAAAAGGCCTGCCCTACCTCTGGGAGCATGCCTTTGTGGCATGGCATGCTTCTCCTTAGCCTGGGCACTTTTGTAGGTAGTTCTGTATTCATCCATCTTTTCATATAGTTTCTGTTTGCTCCCCAAACAGAGAATTTCCCACAGGAAAATCCATAGCCTTTGACTGGGTATCTTGGGGCAGATTAGTGCATCTGAGCCATGCCAACCTCTGGAAAGCTACAGAAGTGGCCATGACCCTAGAGGAAACATCATTAACATCAACAGCAGTATGAAATTGAACTTTAGAGGCTTCAATGCCATCAGCAGCCACCTGTTCCAACTCACTAGCCAGCTGGCCATGGGCCTGCTTGGCTAACTGCAATACTGTGTCCCACCTAGATTTCTGATATCTAGCCACATAAGCCATATAATTTGCCTGCCTGAGTCCCAAAGAAGCTGCCATACACTGTTTCTTCGCCATGGCATCAATCTTCCTGGAATCCTTATCAGGAGGATGTGAGGCCAGAGGAATATTAGCCTTGTCACAGGCTGCAGCTTGTACCACACCTACATGACTACACTGTTCAGTAAGGAAGTCTGTATCGAGCCTGACAAAGTATACCTTCTGTCCATTTTTACCTACAGGAGGGACAGAATGAGGATTTTTAAAATCTTTGTTGTTTGCTTCCTAAATGACTTATGCAAAGGAATAGACAACCCTAGACTCTGGAATATCCATCATTTTTCCACATAATCAGGCTCCTCTTGCTCATCCACAGCCTCCTCAAAGGAAGCTGGAGGGTTTCTACAACTTTTGTAAAAATAAAGAAAGAAGGGACTCAGACAGAATAGGAGGAGATTCTAAGGTCTGTCTGGAGAAATGTCCGGTTCAATGGGCACGTCCAGACCCCCAGCCACACATATATTGATCAAATTCCTCCTCCCCCTCCTGTGGTTCATAAAAATCCTCAACTTCAAAATCCTGAACCACTGGGACTGAACGAACCAACCTTTTACCAACTGTTGGTGGTTCTACAGATCCCTGAGACAGTGACTGGACAATCTGAATGGCTTTAGCTATCTCTGCAGCAGTTGGAGACACAATTTTGGACCCCAAACCTACTGATTTCCTTGTCTTTTTACCGGGACTGGTTCCTCTGAACCAGCCTTCCTTTGCCGAGTCTCGCCCTGGTCAGAGGCACTCCCTCTGGTCAGTGGGTACTGGACCGGGCTGGCCATCCGGGTCAGCGGACTTTTGGCCTCTGTTCCCTGAGCCGCCCAATCTCTTTTCCAGGGTGGCTGCAGGGAAATTTTACACCTGGCAGTCTGACAGGAGGTGGTCAGCCCCAGACAATAAACACAAGTGGTGTGTGGGTCAGCCTTGGCAAGGCCTCCCCACAGACATCACAGTGTTGAAACCCAGTGGGCCAGTTTTTCTTTTGGGTTTCTCAGACATAATGCCAGCCTAGCAAAACTTGCCTTTTGATGGCAGTGCCAGGCAAGACACCCTTATCGGTTCCTAACCGAGTCACGGTATTTGAAAAACCGTTATAATTCTGTTTTTAGAACCGATAAGAACAGGAACGCACTCTAAAACCCACTGTACACTTTTAAAATGTAGAAATAACAAACCCGATCAGTTCAAAACCGAACCGATAATTAATTTTCCACACAGACTTAAAATTTAGTACTTACAGTTACCAGATAGAGCTTTAAAACCGAAATGTGGTAAAAATAATGACTTTTGCGGTTCAAATGAACCGAAAAATACTAGCATGAACGAGAATGAACCGAGCTGAAGGAGCTGATCTCCGGAGCGACTGTTCAGTGAAGGGGAGTAAAGAATCTGACAGTTTCATTTGAAACTGCCAGATAGAGCTTTGGGCACAGCGCCCTCGCGCTGTAGAACTCCAGATCCTCTGGAGTTAACTCCTTCCTCTCCGGGGCAGTTCAGCTGCAGTGGCTGACTGCTAATGTTATAATATAGCAAGACTTCATGGTGTTTGAAGTAGGAGTCTGCAACACTTTGTTTACCTGTTTCTTTAAGGATTTATGGATGGGCAGAAGCAGCCTTTTAGAGACTGGAACATCCATCATCTCCATGTAATCCTGTTCTTCCTCCTCATCAGTGGACTCCTGGTAGGAGATCCAGTGCCTGAACCACTGCTTTATAAAAGCAAAGTGCGATGTACAGTCCTCAGATCCTTATCAGGAAATCAGGACTGTGAGGATCAAGGAGAGATCAGGTTCAATAGGCTCCCCATTAGTCTTCATCCTCATCCTCATCTTCATCCCTGCAAAAGGTTTACCACCTTGTTTAAGTGAACTGGGAACCGAAGGAGAACCAGAGGTTTGCATGTGTGATTGCTTTTCAACGGAACGGAGTGCTTGGTTGGGCGATTGAATTATTCTGATAAGCGTTGCTATCTCTTCAATGATCCAAGAACCGGTGTCTTTTTAAGTGCGGTTCATGTGCTGTATGTTTTTCTTCTTTTTTCTTTTTCTGTGGTTGCCGGTTCAGCGGCAGTATCCGTGGGACACTTTTTAACCAAGGAACCGCTGTCCTTGTCAGAGGGCTGTTCCTCCAGTTCTTTATGGCTGGAGGTTGGTTTGTCTGTAGCGGGTCAGCAATTTTTTCAGACATCTTCTCCTGCAGTTGTTTAAGTTGCCTCTCATGTGTCGACTGAGGAAGTTTTACAAATATTACAGTCCTCTTTAAGGTGGCCAAACCCCAAACAACAGACACAAATGAGATGAGGATCTGCTTTTGAAGCAGTTCCCCACACTCTGTACAATGTTGGAAACCTGTAGGGCCTGTTCTTTTCTTAGGTTGTGACATTTAAACACCTAAATTTAAGTCTCTCTCTCTCTCTTTTTGGTCAGTTAAGACCAAGAAAACGAGTTTAACCGATGGAAAATCTGTGACAGAGAGAGGGCCGACTTAGTAAAAAAAAGTCGTCGAAGATTTACTAAGAATTACCTCAAAAAATAAGGAGAATTTACCAGTTCCTTCTTGGTTGAGAAAAAAATGAAAAGGAACCAAAAAACTTACCTGATAGACACTAATCTAGACTAAGTCTACCTGTGAACCAAGGACAGTGCTTCAAAATTCGAATAAAATAAACGGATTTTGATAAAACCAAGAAAAATAAACATCTTGAAGAAAGTGAAGGACAGCTCTCCGGAGACGTCTTACTGACGCAAACGGAGTAAAGTATCTGACGGTTGCAGGAAGTGCAACTAGGGTCAGTGGTTTGAAAACCGAGCTCAAGCCTAACATTCCACTATTAGCATAGGTTCAATTAACCATTTTAGCTCCGGGGCAGTCCTATGGTGAGACCATACCGCATTTGTCAGAATACAGTAAGATTTCCTGGGGTTTAAAAGTGGATCTTAAACTTTGGGATAAGGGTTGCTCTGAAGCAGGTAAAGTTACATCGTTTCATATCTGGACAAAGTATGGCTGGAAGCATTTATTGAGATATTTCAGGACTTCTGTGGTCAAAGCCAACTTTGGGCAGGGATCCAGTGCAGCTTGCTGGAGGAACTGCGGGGAAGCTAGAGCAAAGTACACCCACAGCATGTGGGGATGCCCTCTCCTGATACCTTTTGGTTTTTTTGAGATTTGGAGGCAGCCATCACAATGGGACGGAGCCCAGAGATACGCCTCTTGTTCCAATATCCCAGACGAAAGTAGGGATTACAGATTAAATAATTATTGGGAGTTATGCTTGTGGCTGCATTGAAATGTATTACCAAACACTGGCTCACTGCACAGATACCTATAGTTCAACGTTGGAAGGAAACAGTGAAAAGCACCTACACCATGGAGAGAATTATCTTAAACGTTAATGATAGAACTGAGCAATTCACATATAGATGGACTAAATGGTTAATATATCTAATGCAACATGTTCATATCTTTGTTCCTTAGAAGCTTATCTACTGGGAGGGAGTGGGAGCATGGGGCTGGTGAACTGAGTGAGAAGGGAGGGAGGGAGCGATGAGTCAACAGGCAAGATACTTACCCCAGATCATGCTCCCACTATATATTTCTTGCAAATGGGTATAGGCACAGTAACCGATGAGCAGCGGCAGGAGTTCACACTGCCCCGCTGCTGTGCAGTGTGAATGTGGGGCTCCTGAGGTTTACAGTGCCAGGAGGATTCAGTGTGCCTTTGTCCATTACCCATGTATTGTCGCAGTGCTGTACTGAGGGTCTTTTTGACAGGTATGCATTGTATTGTTCACAAAATCTTCATAAACATGTGTTTACAAAAAGAAAACTTGAGGAGTGGTCAAGGTGTGGCAGCTGGGTTTCACTGCCAAAAGTGCAAAATCATGCACCTGGGGCTTAGAAACCCAGGAGCTGAGCATAATGGGGTGGAGGGAGGTGAGTACTGCCAGTCATTAAGAAAGAGACCTTGGGTTATAATATCTGATGACCTCAAAGTCACAGGGAAGAGTGACAAGGCAGTGGGCAGGGCCAGTGGGATGCTGTGGTGCACAGGGAGCAGTACCACAAGCAGAAGGAGGGAGGTGATATTACCACTGTACAGATCTTTGGTGAGACCACACCAGGAATATTGTGCATAGTTCTGGAGACCGCATCTCAAACAATATATGGACAGGGTAGAGGCAGTCCAGAGTACAGCAACTAAAATGGTACGTGGGTTGCATTAGAAACTGCATGAGGAGAGACTGAGGGTTCTCGATATGTACACTCTGGAGGAAAGGAGGGAGAGAGGGGGACATGACAGAGACCTACAAGTACATTACAAGGGTGAACAGTGTACAGTTTGGGAGGCTGTTTCAAATGAAGAAATGCAACAGAACAAGAAGGCATGCAACAAAACCAACAGAAGGGAACATTTAGGAGGGATGTGAGGAAATACTACTTCACTTGAAAGAGTGGTGGATGTCTGGAACAGCCTGTCCCTAGAGGTAGTAGGAACAAAAACAGTTAGGGTTTCAAACATGCATGGGATAGACATTGGGGAATACTGGTAAACGAAAAGGGGAGGAGAGGCACAGGAGATCAGTTAGGGTCTGATGGCACAGAATAGGCAGGAGAAAAAAATGGGCAGACTGGGTGGCTAAGTTGTTCTTTTCTGCCAACAAATTCTATGTCCCTATGTGCTGGAGCCAAAATTGCATTGCACATAAACAAGTTCTTTATCTCTGTGTAGGTTAGAATGTAAAAAACAAAAACTTTGTGACCATGGTGCTTACCAGTACTGACAGGAGGGTGCATAATCGGCAAATTCATTTTCATGCGTGGGTAGTGTGCCCTGCGGCTCATTTCCATGCCCGGCCACTGCAGCAGAAATGGCACCCAAGAATATACCTCTCCCCAACTCCACCACGAGGCCTAAGCATGGTAGTCACCAACTTAACACTTCACTGTTACATAGCGCCAACGAAAGTACCATTTGAAGCATCGACTAATTTGTAATCATGTAACTGCATACAATAGAATAAATGCTAGAGAGAGAGAGCATAACAAATTGCATGAGCTGGAACAGCAAATAAACAGTTACCAAAGCCATATATATTTTTCAAAATTATATTTTATTATTTTATAAATAAAACAACTTCATACAGTTCATACCTCCTACCAGGCATACAATCTATGTTTGAAGGAGCCATACAATGGGAGACAGGCTACATAACCTTAATAGATTAGCATAAGAATATGGGGGTATTTCAGCATTAATCATACATGAATGAATCGTACATAGCTACACCTTGCAATATTGAGACAATCATACTGTAATGTTAAATTCTGTCATTTTTTATACTTTAACCATAAGGCTGATGTGATCCCATACCAAACATGTGACATACAATAAAAAATGGTTAGTACTCCCCCCTCTCTCCGCAAAACCTCCACTCTGTATATGATACTTTATTCAGTATTTTTAGATAAAGAATTCCACTCTAAGAACATAAAAACAGCAGTATAACCAAATAATCTCTCAGAATCTTTTTCTCTAAAGGACCTTGAAGGACCTTCTC
Organism: Neoceratodus forsteri; assembly: GCA_016271365.2. Taxonomy (NCBI): domain Eukaryota; kingdom Metazoa; phylum Chordata; order Ceratodontiformes; family Ceratodontidae; genus Neoceratodus; species Neoceratodus forsteri. Next base: position 1,319,704,377 of record CM057455.1, on the reverse strand, counting down.
AACGATGATATATTAACTATGAGCACTAGAGAACTTAAATTGCCTTTTAAAAAAATAAATAGCCAAGATAAGGCATTAACAGTAACAAATTATTCAGCCTAATTCAACTGTAACTTATATGGCAGACCTGTAATCTTTCTCAGTTAAACATATTAAGCATCCTACTGAGATAGGCAGAAGAGAACCATTCAAAAAACAGGTTACTCACCTGTAACAGTAGATCTAGGAGTGGTAAATGTTGTTCATCCACACTCTTTGGCATGTCCCTTTCCCCTATAAATCTTACCAGAAGGTCTTCAAGCTGGCTCCTTCCATCCACCCGGGTGGTATAACCCTCAGCTCTGCCCCATAATGTCAGATCTTAGCCCGCTGGAAGCCAGGTTGTGCATCGCAGCTGAGGAGGTCAGATGGGTCAGTGTGGATGAACAACATATACCACTTCTAGAACTACTGTTACCGTGGAAACTCACAGTGGGGTGGCGCATGATGACGACAGGCTAAGTGTGGGAGTGAGAGAGCCAGATGCAGCAGGATCGGAGCAGCAGAGACACCAGGATGCATAACCATTGGGAGTCGAAGAAGAAGGAGAAGCGAGGAAAAGAAAGGAATGTAAAGATAAGGTTTTTCTTTTCTCATTCCCCAATCTTTTTAGGCCTCGGGTTTTGTTAGTGTTGGTTACCCCTCCTTACAATCATGGTTGGCAGCATTTGCAAATGTGAGTGTAGCTCGGGTAGCGCTCAGGCTTTTTGGGAGCTTTTACATGTACACTACGGAGCGCTGGGCTTTTCATATGATCCCTGTACCTTCTCGGCATCTGGGTAGGCTCCCTGACTGGCTCTGTTGCAGTGAGAGGTTCACTAGTCAGGGATAATGCTGGCGGTGGCCTTTTCTTCATCGGAGTTTGGCCTAGCGACTGCATGGGTAAAACCAAGTGATGGTAGTACGCCGGTCAGTCGCGGACAACAGATAACACAAGTGCCTGCAGAGAGAACAGTGCTTGGAATGACACTTTGATGGAGCAACCTACCAAATGATATGCTAAGTAATTGTTGGGAAGGGTTATGTGAAATGAATTTTGTCCTGTATTCCTGATGTTCCCCTTTGTGCTTATTTCCGACTAGGATTCATCGTTGGAGTTCAGAGCATTACTAATAATTGAATGGAGTAAAATTGTAGGAACCTTATTTATATTTTCTGGACTTCGGACTTACCTCCCTTTTATACTTATGTTGGAAAAAAAGGAATAAAAGAAAAGGTGGAGGAGGAGGAAGGAGAGGTGAAAAAGAGCAAAAGAAAGGGGAAAAGAAAGGATATAGGTTTTTCTCTCCCCTTTGGGTCACAAGAGCCCCCCCCCCAAAGAAAAAGAGAAAAAGAATTAGGAGATTTGTTTGTTGATGTCAAAAAAGTTCCATAGAGTTGGAGAAGCTAGATACATGCTGGCACAGACTCGAGCTAAAACAGGACAAAAACAGTTAGGGTTAATACATAAGGAAGATGAAGGTAAAAACAAAGTGAGGTTATTTGGGGAGGGGAAGTGGGGAGGATTACCATCTGTTATCAAGGAGAAGAACATTTATTTCAAAAGGAAGTGAAGGGAGAAAACTTTAAAGAGAAAAGGTCACTGAAAGACGTCTTAAGTAACCAGATAAAGATAACGGAATTAACAAAGAAAAAAGAAGTATTAGCTACAGCTGTAATTAATTCACAATTACAAAACACTCAGACTGTTGTAATAAACATAGAGAACACAGAAAGTACATAAACATAGAAAGATCTTCGAAATTGGGCTGCATGTCAGGTGGTAACATAAAAACAAATCGGGGAGGAAAAATCAAGATCCAGTCCAAAACCAGGAAAATAAGGAGAAAGAAAGGGAAGGAGCAATGGATGACTACTAAATGAAGGTGGAAATACACAGAAGGGGAAGATGGAAATGGATATCTGAATGGAGATGAGAGATGAGGGGTTTTTGCAAATAAATAAATAATTCTCTAAAGGGGTTTACAGATGCTCTGGATAATTCATCAAGTAAAGTGGAACACATGATCATAAGAATGGATGAGGTTGAAAATAGGGTGAGTCAACAAGAATGGATACGCTACCTATATACATCCCCCTGTGCTAGAGTAAAAACAAATCAGAATATCTCCTGTCCATTTTACTTGCTTAGAGGAACAATACAGGGGTGTCAATTGTATCCCCTGTTGTTTTCAATCTTTATAGAGCCCTTAGCTATTTCTTTCAGAAATTTAGCACCAGAGATTGGTATAAAAATAGGGGAAAAATGGCATGTGATCTCTCTATATGCATATGATGTTATACTGCATATACAAGATATTCAAGACTCTACATAAGTTATTTTAAAAATGGACACTTTCAGTAAGGTTTCTGGTTACACAGTTAATGCCCAGAAGTCCGAAGTTTTACTGCTGAATTCAAATTCAGATAAAGGTCAACAGTTAAATGTAGACCTACCGGAGTCCTCAAAGAAAACATTAAATACTTAGGGATTTACCTGTACAAAATATAGATACATATAGATAGTGTCGGCAGATAAGGGCCTCTGGCCCACCCAGTCTGCCCATTTGAGCTTCTGTAAGTTCAGTTTATGTTTTCCTAGAAGTCTGTTGCCCCTTACCCTGACCTCCAGAATTCCTTTATGTCTATCCCATGCATTCTTAAATCCCGTGATTGTTTCAGCCCCCACCACTTCCTCTGGCAGGGTGTTCCACTTGTCCACCACCCGTTCTGTGAAGAAATTCTTCCTCATGTTTCCTCTGAATCATCCTCCCTCCAACTTCATCCCATGCCCTCTAGTCCTGGAACATCTTTTTCGCTTAAAAAATAGTGTATTCCTGCACCCTGTTCCTCCCTGTGAGATACTTGTATGTCTCTATCATATCCCCTCTCTCCCTCCTCTCCTCCAGGGAGTACATGTTCAGTTCCTTCAACCTGTCTTCATAGGACTTGTGATGCAATCCATGTACCATCTTTGTTGCCCTCCTCTGAACCTTCTCTACCTGTCTATGTCCTTAAGTATGGTCTCCAGAACTGTACACTGTACTCCAGGTGGGGCCTCACTAGTGTCTTGTATAGCGAATTATGACCTCCCTTTTCCTGCTGGTGATGCCCCTGCCTATACATCCCAGCATCCTATTTGCTTTACCTGCTGCCTTGTCACACTGTTTCCCTACCTTGAGGTCATCAGAGATGATAACCCCAAGATCCCTTTCCTGCTTGGTGCATGCTATATCCTCACCCCCAACTGATATATTGTGCCAGGGGTTTTTGTGCCCCATATGCATTATCTTGCACTTCTTTGCATTGAATTTCAACTGCCAAACCCCTGACCATTCTTCAAGTTTCTGCAGGTCCTTCTCATTCTGTCTACACCCTCTGGTGTGTCTACTCTGTTACAGAGCTTTGTGTCATCAGCAACAGTGAAATTCTGCCTTCTAGGTCCTGTGCAATGTCACTGATGAAGATGTTGAATAGGACCGGTCCCAGCACTGATCCCTGTGGTACCACACTGGTCACTCTTCCCTCTGTGGAGTGACAGCCATTTACCACCACCCTCTGTGTCCTGCCACCCAGCCAGTTACCTACCCACCACACTACTGTCCTGCCCACACCCATATTCCCCAGTTTGTGTAATAGTCTTCTATGTGGCACAGTGTCAAAGGCCTTGCTGAAGTCCAGATAGGCCATGTCCACTGCCCTCCCTGATCCACCTCCCTAGTCACCCAGTCAAAAAATTCAACGAGGTTGGTCTGACATGACCTCCCCCTGGTGAAACCATGCTGCCTTGGGTCCTAGTCCATTGACAACCAGATGTTCCACCAATCTCTCCTTCAGTAGTGCTTCCATGATCTTCCCCTACGAGGTGAGGCTGAATGGTCTGTAGTTCCTGCTTCCTCTTTGTTCCGCTTTTGTATAAGGGGACTACATCTACTATCCTCCAGTCTTTGGGTACCTCCCTGTTTCCAGTGATCGGCTAAACAGGATAGCCAGGGGTTCAGCCACCACCTCTCTTAGTTCTTCAGGACCGGGGTGCACCCATCTGGCCCCATTGCTTTATCAACTCTTATTACTTCCAGTTCCTTCAGGACCCTTTCGTGTAAAGGGACTTGTGTCCATTCTGCACCATTCTCACCCTTGTACTTCCTTCAGACCCATTACCCTCCTCTTCCTCAGTAAAGACTGAGCAGAAATACCTGTTCAATATGTCAGCTTTACTGTTGTCATCCTCCACGCCCCATCCTCCCCTTCAGTATCACTATCCCTCCCTTTGTCTTTCTTTTTTCACTTATGTACCTGTAAAGGGTTTTTTCCCCTCTACCCACTGATTTTGCAATGTGTTCTTCTGTCTGAGCTTTGGCTTCCGTTACTGACCTCCCTGCCTCCCTTTGCTTCTCCTGGTACTTCTCCCTATCCCCTTCTGCCTTTATAAATTGTGGGAATTAAATTATAAACCATTATTGCAACGCATATACTCAGATTTGGATAGATGGATGTTGGTGCCACTTTCTATTATGGAAAGATGCAATGTAATGAAGATGAATGTCCTTCCCCAGCTACTTTTTCTGTTTTAGACCCTACCAATTAAGGTAGGTAAAAGCATATTTAAAGAGATAGAAAAGCATACAAGAAAATTTGTATGGGCAAATAAGAAGCCGAGACTTAAGTTACAAACTTTATACCTACCTACAGAAGAATGTGGCTTGGGTGTGCCAGATATATACTTGTACTATCTGGCTGCACAGCTAGAAAGTATGTCTTGGGGATTTGGGATTGTTGAAGATAAACCAATATAGGTGAATATGGAAGCTTATAGGCTACCAAGGAAGGAAATAAATTCAGCACTGATTTAAATTCAGATAATGGCGCTGGCATTTAGTACTAGGACTATGTCGGAGATCTGGAAAAGGGCTAATGGATTATTGGGATATAAAACAAAATTACACAGCTATCTCCATTAATTTTTAATGGGTATTTGCCTCTTTCCATCTTCCTTTAAAATGGATTCAAGGAGATTTTTTGTATCTTAAAGATTTGTTTTCACCTGAGAACTCAAATTTCTCTCATTTGAGGAACTGGGAACAAAGCTTAATTTATAAAGCGGGAGCTTTTATCTACTTACATATTAGAAATTCTGAATAAATGTTTGGGAACCTAGAACTCCAGCAATATCTCCTATGCAGGATTCTTTGCATCTTGTGACTCGGGAAATGATAGTAAAATATATTCATTTCTATTAATAGAAAATAAAAAGAATCTGAGATATTAAAGAATAAATGGAAAGGATTTGTCAAAATTAATTACTTCATCTCAATGGGTGATTGCTAAATCTTCCCATGGCATGGTCTCCCAAAACATCAAGTTGAGACAAAATCAGTTTAATATACTTCATAGAACATATTATACTCCTAAAATATTAAATAAGTTTAATGTTGATACATCAGATAGATGTCAAAGGTGTAAAACTGCTGAAGGCTCATTAATACATATGATTGTAGATTGTCCTGCCTTGAAAGAATATTGGCAAAAGACATTTAAATGATTGCAACACATCCTAGAGTAGAATTCCCATTTGATCGGTATTATTCTCCTTCATATATTTGAAGGAATGTGATTTTCCTTCAACAACTTCATCTTTTAATAAATGCTAAAAGGAAAAAATTACTCACCTTAGTAATGTTGTTTCTTCTAATGGAGTCTTGCTATATTATGACAATTGCAGTTTGTCCCACCATTAGAACTGCTCCGGAGGTGAAAGGGTTAACTACCATTCTGAGAATGGAGTTTAGAGCGCAAACTCGGTTAGAGAAGCTCTGTCTGGATAATTTCAAACTGAAACTGTCAGATCTTTACGAGCAAAACTCACTAAGGTTCTGTGTGGAAGCTGTAACCTACACTAGCCAACTGGCTACCTAAATATTAACACATATTCCTGGTCCCAACACAAAACTCAAGTCAGGGAACCAGAAAATAATAAAATAAGGTAGAATAAAACACCACACCCAAAACCCCAAAGGGTGAAAAACATATAATGGGCATAACGGTGCCACTGGACTACCCACCCCATACCCAAGTAGAAGTTCTGAGAGAGGCAGGCTGGGGGAGGTCAATATAGCAAGACTCCATTAGAAGAAACAACATTACTAAGGTGAGTAATTTTTTCTTCAAACAACATGAAGTCTTGCTATATTATGACAATTGCAGAATACACAGCAGTACCTCCATGGAGGAGGGACAGAACCTACTTAGGGAATAGGCTCTGAAGCACGGCTGTGCCAAATCTAGCATCCCTCCTGGCCTGGATATCCAAGGAGTAATGCTTGGTGAAAGTGTGTACCGTTTTCCAGGTAGCTGCTTGACATATGTCTAAAATAGGGATGTCTCCGGCAGCAGCTATAGACGCAGCTGTACCTCTGGTAGAGTGAGCCCTCAGGCCTGAAGGGGGAACCTTTCCCAGTTTTTGATAGCAAAATTGGATACAAGAGACAATCCACCTGGCAATGGATCTCTTAGTGGCAGGTTTACCTTTTCCAACCTCACCAAAAGTGAGAAAAAGTTGGAGGGATTCGAACCTATGACCCTTGGTACACTCTATATAGTAACTAAGGGCCCTCTTAACATCTAAACTGTGCAACCTCCTCTCACCAGAGGAGGAATGGTCAGTAAAGAACACTAGAAGGGAGATAGATTGGTTAAGATGGAAGTCTGAAACCACCTTAGGCAAAAACTTCCTGTTAGTCCTAAGGACTACTTTATCCCTGTGAAAGGAAATAAAGTCAGTCTCCACTGACAAGGCTTGTAACTCACTTATGCGCCTGGCAGAAGTGATGGCTACTAGAAAAACAGTTTTCCAAGTCAAATACTTGAGCTCTGCAGAAGACAGAGGTTCAAAGGGGGGTTGCATCAACTGAGCAATGCAAACATTAAGATCCCAGGCAGGGCCGGGTCCCTGAAAGGTGGATTAGTATGAAGTAAATCCTTGAAAACTTGGAAAAACAGGGTGAGTGGAAAGAGAAGAGGGCTTTCCTGCTGAAATAAAAGCAGAGACAGCTGCCAAATGAACTTTCAGGGTAGCTGGTCTCAGGCCCAAAGAATTAAGATGGACCATATAGTCCAGAACAATGGGCAAATCAGCAGATTCCGGGGAAATATGCTTCCCCGAGCACCAGATGGAAAACCTTTTCCATTTAGAATTATAAGTGGCCCTAGTGGAAGGCTTCCTGGAAGCCTTCAAGATGTCGAGAACACCTTGAGAAAGGTGTAGATCAGCAAACTCTAACTCCTCAAGAGCCAGGCCTTGAGGTTGAGGGATTGAGATTCGGATACCAAACCCTCCCTGGGCACAAGATAACAGATTGTGTCTCCTGGGAGGCACGGGAAGATGGACTGTTAAGGACAGAAGGAGTGGTACCAGGGCTGCCTGGCCCAATCTGGAGCAATCAGAATCATCCTGCAAGGCTGGGATCTGATTTTGACTAGCACCTTGAATAGGAGAGGGAAGGGAGGAAAAGCATATAGAAACTTCCCTTCCCAATCTAGGAGAAAAGGCATCCAGAGGGACTGAGCCCATCACTGGAGGTCTGCAACAAAATAGTGGAAGTTGGTGATTGTCTGGGGCTGCAAAAGATCTATCTGAGGGTGCCCCATCTGGCAAAAACTATCCCCAGTACTTGGGGATCCAGTGACCATCGTGATGGCCCTGGGAAATCCTGCTGAGAGCATCTGCCAGGACATTGTCCTTTCCTGGGAGGTGAACTGATATGGAGAAAGTGTTCAGGGAATAAGCCAGAGACCATAACTTCATTGCTTGGTGCACAAGGCCGAAGGCAGTGCCCTTGTTTGTTGATGTACCACATTGTGGTGGTGTTGTCTGTTCTGACTTGTACCACTTTGTTCTGAACAGATGCACAAAACACTTGAAGTGCTAGAAAGACAGCTCTGAGTTCCAGCAAATTGATGTGGAGCAGAGATTCCTGAGGGGACCACACTCCCTGAGTGGAGAGGTCGCCCATGTGAGCTCCCCATCCCAGAAGGGATGCATCCGTAGTGAGGGTCAAGGAATGTGACAGAGGGATGAAGGGACCCCAGTCCTAAATTGCTCTGATCCTGCCACCACTGAAGGGCCTGGATCAGGGTTCGAGTCACTGGGACCAACTTGGAAGGGGATCTTTTCTCTGAGACCAAAAGGCTCTCAAGTGAAACTGAATGTCCCTCATCTGAAATCTTGCTCCTTGCACTACAGCTGTGGAAGCAGCCATGTGCCCTAGGAGCTGTAAGAAGTGCCTTGCTGGTCGAGAGCCTGCAGAGTGAAGGAGGAGGCCAGGGCCACCAGGTTCCTACCCTCTCTAAGGGTAGGAAGGCTCTGGCCTGCTTTGTGTCCAATTCTGCACCTATGAAGGTGAGTACCTGAACAGGTTCCAGAACTGACTTTGGAAGATTGAGCAAGAAGCCCAGAGTGAGCAGCTGCTGGGTAATTTGCAGGTGTGATTTGACCTGTTCTGGAGACTGGCCTACAATGAGCCAGTCGTCTAGATAGGGAAAAACAGCAATCCTTTGCCTTCTTAAATGAGCAACTGCTACTGCCAGACATTTTGTGAATACCTTTGGGGCAGAGGTGAGGCCGAAGGGCATTGCTCTGACCTGGTAGTGACCTGAGGGCAGTTCGAATCTGAGGTACTTTCGGTGAGAGCTTCTGATTAGAACATGGAAATAGGCATCCTTGAGGTCCAGGGAAGCTAGCCAGTCCCTGGCCTTAGAGAAGGTAAAATCATTGCCATAGTCACCATTTGAACTTTGGTTTCAAAAGGTGCTTGTTCAGATATCTTAGGTCTAAAATGGGCGCCATTCTCCTGTCTTTTGGGGTAAGGAAATATCTGGAGTACAGACCCTTGCCCTGGTGTGGGAAACCCTTTCTACAGCCCTGAGAGCTAGAAGGGTTGAGACTTCTGTTTCTAAGGTAAAAGTCTCTAAAGGGTTTGCAGGTGGAAAAATCTGGCTCTCATCTTTGGAAATGTTTTGAAGCTGAGAACCAGACCCTGGCTTCTACTTCAGGACCCATTTGTCTGATGTTAGAGACTCCCAGTCCTGGGCGAGTAAGCCAGCCTGCCCCTACAGGTGGTGGAGAACGGCCCTGGGCACCCCATCAGGGTGCCTGTTTGGCAGGGGCTTTAGTCTGAGGGGTGGGAGCAGACCTACTTGCACCCCGTCTGCCTCTGCCTCTGAAGAACCCCCTCTGAGCATAAGCAGAAGAAGCCTGGGTTTGGTAAAAAGGCCTGTGGAAGGGCCTACCTCTACCCCTGTGGGTCTGCTTCTGAGGAGTGGCTTGCCGCTCCTTGGCTTGTGCACTCCTATAAGTTGTTCTGTATTCATCCATTTTCTTCATGTAATTCTCTGTTTGCTCCCCAAACAGAGAATTCCCCACCACAGGAAAATCCATAGCCTTAGACTGGGTATCCTGTGACAAGTTAGTACACCTGAGCCAAGCTAACCTACGAAAGGCCACAGATGTAGCCATGACTCTAGAGGATACATCATTAGAATCCACAGCAGCATGGAACTGCACCTTGGAAGCCTCAATACCATCAGAAGCCACCTGCTCCAGCTCCTTGGCAAGCTGGCCAGGGCCTGTTTAGCCAAGCCATGACAGTGTCCCATCTAGATTTTGGTATCTTGCCACATAAGCCATGTAATTTGCTTGTCTGAGTCCCAAGGACGAGCCATGTATTATTTTTAGCCATGGCATCAATCTTCCTGGAGTCCTTGTCAGGAGGATGTGAAGCCAGGGAATGTTAGCTTTATCACAGGCTGCAGCCTGAACTACTAACATGACTGCATTGCTGTGAAAGAAAGTCTGTATCAGGACCTGACAAAGTGTACCTCCTGTCCATCTTTTTGTCAACAGGGGCACAGAATTAGGGGCTTTAGGATTTTTATTGTTTGCTTCCTAAAAGACTTATGTAAGGAGATAGATAATCTCCTAGACTCTGGGATATCCATCATTTCCACAAAATCAGGTTCCTCTTGCTCATCCACAGCTTCCTCTAATGGGAGCTGGAGGGTTTCAGCAACCTTTTTGTAAAACAAAAAATGAGAAGGGGACTCAGAAAGCACAGGGGGAGATTCTAAAGGTCTGTCTGGGGAGATGTCCGGTTCAATGGGCACATCCAGACTCTCAAAGTCACATTCACACTGTTCATAATCCTCCTCCCCCTCCTCTGGTTCATAAAAATCTCCAATATCATATTCTTGAACCGGCAGAACCGACCAAACCGACCTCCTACCAGACAGTGGCGGTTCGGACGGAACCGGAGAAAGTGACTGTACAATTTGTATAGCTTTTGCTATTTCTGCAGCAGTTGGAGAAGGAATTTTGGACTCCATACCTGCTGATTTTTTAGTTTTCTTTGCTGGAACTGGCTCCTCAGAGCCAGCTTTACGTTTGCCCAAGGAAGTCTCGCCCTGGTCAGAGGGCACTCCCTCCGGTTCGGTTGGCACCGAACCGGGCTGGCCATCCGGGTCAGCGGACTTTTTGGCCTCTGTTCCCTGAGCCTGCCCACCTCTTATCCAGGGTGGCTGCAGGGAAATTTACAAATCTAGCAGTCTGAATTGAGGTGGTCAAACCCCAGACAATAAACACATGTAGTGTGTGGGTCAGCCTTGGCAAAGGCTTCCCCACAGACACTACAGTGTTGAAACCCAGTGGGCCCGGTTTTTCTTTTGGGTTTCCTCAGACATGATGCCAGCCTAACCAACAAACTTGCCCTTTTAATGGCAGTGCCAGGCAAGACACCCTTATCGGTTCCCAACCGTGTCACGGGTCGTGGAAAAACCATAATGAAATCCGTTTTTTTTAGAACCGATAAGAACCGGGAACCACACTCTAAAAGCTTTAAAATGCTTAAACTTTAAAGTTTTAACCAACCTGATCGGTTCGAGCGAACCGATAAACATTACAAGTTCCACACAGAAATAAAACCTGTCTATTACACAATACCACAGACAGAGCTTGAACCGATCGGTTTGCTGTTAAAATAATAATACTGAGTGGTTGAATTTAACCGAGAAAATACTGTTTAAACCGAAATGAACCGAGCAGTAGGAGAAATCTCGGAGCGACTGTTCAGTGAGTAGATAAAGAATCTGACAGTTTCAGTTTGAAATTATCAGACAGAGCTTCTCTAACCGAGCTCGCGCTCTAAACTCCATTCTCAGAATGGTAGTTAACCCTTTCACCTCCGGAGCAGTTCTAATGGTGGGACAAACTGCAATTGTCATAATATAGCAAGACTTCATGTTGTTTGAAAGTAACATTGCAGCACTGGAAAGATGTTAAGCCTCCTGCATGTAGAGACTTGGTAAATCTATTGCTGGAAAAGGCAAAATTAGAGAGGTTATATTATGCCAGATTGGGTGAAGTAAGTAAATCTGAGGTGCTGTGGGCTCCATTCACAGAGGCACTGCAAAACAATGTAGTGTAAGGAGTACAAAATCGTACTTCGAGATACTTATAGTTCTGGAGGGGTCTCCTCCTAATTTCTTCCTTTTTCTTTTTATTCTTTCCTTGATAATTCTGGTCATATCCTAACATGGGTAAGGATGAAAACCTGTTTTCTGAATAGTCATGGGGCCTCTCATGCATAAGTAAGATGTAACAGGATTCTGAACCCTAAAAGAAAAACTAAAAAAAAATAAAGTACAGTTACATAAGAACTTACCGCAACAGTAGATCTTGAGAGAGGCTCTTGCAGTAGGTATTCACAAATAGGACTAAGCCGCCAGACATCAGGACCCCACGGAAAATCTCTAGCTAGCAGACTCTGGCGAGGACCACCCCACATCAGGTGACTGGCGTCAGATGGCGTCCGTATAAATGGCGATCCCCTACTCCGCCTTCCAATTCTTTCCATAAGGCCTGAAGAAGGCAAGGCCGAGAAAGAGAGATATACCCAATGGAAAAGGAGAAAAGATACCTAGGGGGCGGAGGGCGGAAGGTAATACCTACTGCAAGAGCCTCTCTCGAAGATCTACTGTTACTCACCTCCACCAAAATGTCCGCTACTAAAGGAGAGACCCCGAAGTGGGCCTTGGCTATGTCTGAAGGAGCCACGCATGAAGATGAAGGGATTTGAGGTCTGGGTGAACTAGGGTCCCCTGATCCTGGGTCAACAAGTGCTGCGACAGAGGAAGAGGAGGTTCCTCGGAAAACTGTTGCAGAAGAGAGAACCAAACTGGTCTGGGCCAGAAGGGAGCAATGAGAATCATTCGAGCCCCTTCTGTTCTGAATTTGTTCAAGACCCTCAGAATCAAGGGAATGGGAGGGAAGGCATAAAGAATCTGTCCCTCCAACAGAGAGACAGAGAATCCCACCAGCAAATGTCTCGCCTTGGAGTGAGTGAGCAAAAGGCAGGACATTTTTCATTTTGGGGGTGTCGAAAAGATCTGCCTGAGGTGTCCCCTACTGCTGAAAAATGTTGTTTATGAGTTGTTGGTCTAACTCCCATTCATGAGCCCTGGCTGAGGATTGACTCAGCTCGTCTGCCAGCGTGTTTTCCACTCCCAGAACGTGAACTGCAGTCAGGTGAAGGTTGTGCTGAGCTGCCCAATACCAGACTCTCATCGCCTCCCGGCACAGGAGATAGGAACGTGTTCCTCCCTGTTTGTTGAGGTACCAGACTACACACATGTTGTCTGATTGGATCAGAAAATGACCAGGAAGAATGAAGGGAAGAAGAGCCTGTAGGGCATATAGGACTGCTCTCAGTGTGAGCACATTTATGAGCAATTTCTGCTCGAAAAGGGACCAGCTGCCCTGCATCCTTTGAGACCCTAGGTGGGCACCCCAGTCCTCTTCTGACATATCGGTTGTCAACGTCTGGGAAGTAGGAGTGATGCAGAATGGAACTCCCAGACACAGGTTCTCCTTAACCATTCACCAGTACAAGTCCCTGCTCATGGGATCCGACACTAGCACCTCTTGGTCTAGATCGTCTATTATTTGGTCCCACTGTGACCGAAGCGTCCATTGAGAGATCCTCATATGGAGCCGAGTGAATGGAACTGTCGGAATGGCAGCCGCCATAAGCCCGAGGAGGCGGAGGACTGACCTGGCTCTGACCCATCTGCGACCGGACAGGAGACTAGCCTGATTTTGAAGGGTCTTGACTCTGTCTGGAGGCAAAAATGCTTTGCCTAGGGTCGAGTCCAGTATTGCCCTAGCAATTGAAGGCATTGGCAAGGGACCAATTGGGACTTGACTTGATTGACGGTAATACCCAGGCGGTAAAACCTGCAGGGTAAGGAAAGGAGTGCAGATGTTCTTCCTGAAGGGGCCACCAGGAGTCAATCATCCAGGTGACGGAAGACCTGCACACCCTGAGTACGCAGGTGGGTCAGCTACTACTGACAGGCATTTGGTAAATACTCAGGGGCCGAGAAAAGACCAAATGGGATGGACTTGAACTGGTAGTGTTCCTCTTGAAAGCAAAATGAAGGTATTTGTGGTGGAAGGTATATAGGGACATGCAGGTAAGCATCCTGCATATCCAGAGTGCATAGCCACTGTCCCGGCTGAAGTAAGGGTAGAAGGTCTGCAAGGAGAGCATTCTGAGCGCTTGTTCTCCATGAACATATTCAGGGAGCTGAGGTCTAGGACTGGCCTCAAGTCTCCCGTTTTCTTTGGAACTAGAAAGAAATGGGAATAGTAACCATCCCCCAAAGATGAATGGGGACTGGCTCTATTGCTGCCTTCGACAGAAGGGATAGAAGTTCTTCTAGAAACAGAGGAAGATATTGTGGGGAGTAGGACTGGGGGGGGTGGTTGAGGAGGTTTCTGAAGAAACTCTACCGTGTGTCCGGCGGATATTAGCCAGAGCACCCAAACATCCGATGTTATCCTCTCCCAACCCGGTAGATGGGAGAAGAATCTTCCCCCCCAACTGGTTCCTCTGGAATGGCCAGAGGCAGAGGGAGAGGCAGGGAGTCAGGAGGTGTGGGGCAGCACAGCAACTGAGGCTCTCGGGATTTTTTGCTCGGGGGAGTCTTGGTTGCTGGAGGGGCCCGATGTTTGTTGGCGCACTTTCCTTGAATGGGCTTTTGTTTTTGTCGGTTTTGGCGACAAAAATAATGTTGCTGCCCCTCAGGGGGACTGTACAAAGTCTGGACTGACTTAAGTGCAGTGCCCTTCTCCTGCAGTTTGGTTATGATGTCCTTGACATCACCCCTTAACAGCACCGAACCCCTGAAGGGAGTATCCTGGATAGCGGACTGTACTTCAGGGACCAATCCTAACACATGGAACCAGGCATGATGCCGTAAGCCTATGGCGAATGCCGAGCTCCTGCCAGCTGTGTCCACTGCATCGTAGGTGGCATAAAAGCATTGCCTACAGGCCTAATGAGCGAATTGACCAAGTCTCCCCAGTTCCTGCTTAGTTTGGGAATCAGGAAGGAGTCCAGTTTGGATTCCACCTGGCTGAGAATGGACTTCTGGAAATCCCCATGTGGCCGACGTAGTTGAGGGCCCTGATGCCTAGGGTCGAAGAGGAGTAAATCTTCTTCCCGTACTGATCCAGAAGTCGTGATTCTTTGTCAGGTGGGAACAAGCTTAGGTGTTTTGGGTTGGTTGAGCAGCCTTGGGCGGCGCTGATCACAGCCGAGTCCGCCTTGAGGTGAAGACTGAGAATGTATTTTCCCTCTGGAGCCTGATATAGCCTATCTGCCTTCCTTGGAAGGGGGGTTAGCATGGACGGTTGTTTCCAAATATGGAAACAAGATCGGCGTGAGGCTCTGTCCAGGGTGGAATCAGTGTGGGAGTGGTCTCGGGCAGATCCAGATGAGCAGCGAGTTTCTTATGCTGTGGGTCTGGTTCCACTGATTGCCACTGACATGTCTCCTGGATTTTTCTCAAGAGCTCCAGAAAGGAAGGATCCTCCGGAGAGGGGACTGGAGGGTCCCTCGGCCTAGGGTGTCCTGGAGTAAGAGGCTCGTCACCATGATCAGAGTGATCTGACTTAGTATCTGAGTCCTATGGTTCTGAGGAAGATAAAGAAGACTCCTCCCTGGGAGGGGGAGGAACGACAACTCTGGGGAGTCCCTTAGGGAGCATGTCCTCCCCACACCGGGAGCCAGAAGAATCTCTGGTGTCGGATAAAGGGAAGGGGGTCTCCAGTCTCCGACGTAGGGAGTCCACCGTGGAGACTGGCATCAGAAGATGACTCTCGACTTCCTTGGTGAGCTGAGCCTTGGCCTCAGCCCCCCAGGAGGCCAAGGTCTCCTTCAAGTCCACCGGTGGCTGCGGAGGGGGTGGCGGTGGAGGAGGAGGAGGGGAGCTCGGATATGGCTAGTGACGGTACCCATAAGAGTATCCATAACCCGATGGCGGGAAACCTGGCATCGGGTACTGAGGCACTGGGTACTGTGGCACTGGGTACTGCGGCATCGGGTACTGCGGTGTCAGATACTGCGGCACCAGGTATTGCGGTGTTGGGTACCCTAGTGTCAGGGGCTCTGACAGAGCAGAAGGTCCTGGCGAAGGCCCTACTGGCAGACTGGACAGTGGGATAGTTGGTCCGGAGGGTTTCAGGCCCGGCGCAAGGAGACCGCCGAACGGGTCCGACGGTCCTGATGGAGGGGTAGATCCTCCATCGGGCAAAAGAATGCCGAAGGGCGTCGTCAGGTTGATTGGCATCAGGTCCAGCATCTGAGGGTCCAGCGTCACGGGGGACCCCTGATGGCAGCGTCCCTAGGTCCTCGGTCTCAGCCGGGGAAGGAGGGTTAAAATCCCCAGGTGGGACCTGAGGGGATGCGGGGACCTCAGAGGGCAATGGGTGGATCCGTTGCGGAGAGCCTGGGACATCAGAAGTGATGACTGGGTCTTTATTCTTTATTCATTACAAATCAGGTTTACAACCTTTGAGTCATAGACTCATTTACAAAGGCACCTCGTCGCAGGAGGGGCAGACATCAAGACAGTTATTACAGTGCAGATTAAAACAGAGGATAACATTACAGGTGCAGTAAAATGAACATTTAACATAGATACACTTAGGTTACATAATGTAGTAGTTTGTATGTTACTTAGGTTGCATAGTGTTACAAAATTGTGAGTTACACTCATGGATATAGTAGGTCCTCAGAGAAGACAGTGGGTTACATCCTTGTTTGGACCTAGTAGCGAAGGAGTGGGTCTGGGGAGGAGGCTGTCCAGTGGATGTTGTCGAGCCAGGGGCAAGGCGGGCAGGTACCACAGTTTACAAAAGGGGTTAGCTGCACCTACAAACAGCGTGGTATTAAAGATATGGTTCCAAAGGGCTGTTTTGAAGGAGCCATCTTGGCAAGTTGGAGATGCAGCTAGGGGGAGTTGAACCAGGTGGGGGCTCGGTAGAGGAAGGATCTTTGGGCAAGAGAGGTCTTGGTTCTGGGCACCTTGAAAGTGGTGTTAACAGAGCTATGGGTGGTGACGGATGATGATGACTGCTGTAGGGAGGTGGAGACCGGTGGGGGAGAGTCCTAGCAGTGATTTCTTAGCGAGAAGGCAGGTCTGGTAGAGCAGTCACTCCTCAAAGTTGAGCAGATTGGTGGTAGTATAGAGAAGGCAAGTGTGAGTGTGGCTGGGGGCACCGGTCAGGAGCCTTCAGGCCTTATTGATGGAGAGTTGGATTTTGGAGAGGGCAGTGTTGTCAGCTGCGGTGTAGATGGGCAAGCCATAGTCCACAAGGGACAAGATGGAGGAGTTGATGGCCAGCCTAAGGGCAACCTGAGGCAGGCAGTCCCTGTGCTGGTATAGCAGGCCAATCCGAGAGTTAATGGCGGCTGACAGGGCATTAATGTGGGCATGGAAGGAGAGGGCAGTATCGAACGTGATGCCTAGGTACTTGTATGTGGTCACTTGTTCTAGCGGGTGCAGAGTGCAGGGGATAATCAAGAGGAGGGTATTTTTAGCTTTATTTTGGTGGTGGAAGAAGAGCATTGATTTGGTTTTCTTTAGGTTAATGACCAACCTGCAGGTTGCCGAACCACCTTCGGTTTGGTTGTAAGCTTGCTGGAGGGATAACTGGAGGAGGAGGGATTGGGATGTGAGGCAATGAGTACTGCATTGTGCATAGAGGAGCATTTTACTGGTAATGCGAGCTGGGGAGGGTGTTGAGGTAGAGACTCAAAAAGTATTGAACCCAGGATGGAGCCCTGAGGGACCCCGGAGTGAACGGAAGAGTGCTGGAGAGGGAGCTGCTGATCTTGACATGCTGGATCTAGCAGAGAGGTAGCTAGAGAACCAGGAAATGGGACCACCAGAGAAGCCAAGTTGGTGGAGAGAGTCGAGTAGAAGGGGATGACAGACAGTGTCAAAGGCCTTGGAGAGGTCAATAAACACTGCTCCTGCAAGGCTGCCAGAGTTGAGAGCAGCATGCAGGTGTTGGGAGAATTCCAGGAAAGCCGTGGTTGTACTGTGTCCTGGGCAGAAACCATGCTGCTCTGGGCACATAATGTCGTACTTGATTAGGTATTCAGAGAGCTGGATCAACACCACTTTTTCAAAGGCTTTAGAGAGTGGGGAGGATGGAGATCAGCTGGTAATTGTTGGGGGTGGACCGGTCCCCACTCTTATGTATGGGTGTGATTTCAGCAGTTTTCCAAGCACTTGGAAACTGACCCAGGTATAGAGACCAGTTTAGAAGGTCAGTCAGGGGGACTAGGATTTCGTCCAAGACCATATGGAGGATCCTGGAGTCGAGGGGGTCACTGCTGGGGTTATTGCTGCCTAAGGTTTTAGCAGGTGCGGCCTGGCTTCTTGGGGGGATAGGGTGCGCAGGTAGAATGGTGGGCAATGCAGGACCAGAGGGAGAGAGGTGGGTATTGGGTCAAAGAAGCTGCTGGGGAGGACCGAGCTTAGGTCAGAGAAGGCAGTGTTAAGGCAATCGGCTATAAGGAGTGAATCTGTGGTGGGGGTGCCATTGATGGACAGCTGAGATGGTGGGGGGAGTGGGACTTCCCATTTAGCTCTTTCATATTATCCGAGAAGGTCCAGGCTGAACCCCAAGTAGAAGCGAGGGTGCTCTGGTAGTGCTCTGCCTTGGCCTGCCTAATGGCCCAAGTGCACTTATTGCGTTCTGCGTTGTAGGCCTGTCTGTCAGACGCCTTTCCAGATTCTACAGCAATGTGCCAGAGATTATCTCTGTTTTTGAGTCTCTGGAGGTGGGGTGGGGTGATTCATGGGGCACTGCATTTTTTTGAGTGGATCCTGGTGAGGGGCGTAAAAGGTCACAAAAAAACCAACAACAAAAAAACAACAAGCAGGGAGGTTCTGAAGCAAGTTTGGGGGGGGGCACTGCAGCAGCCTCAATGGGACACAGAGGTCAAAGGTGCAGCCCACAGACTTACAGCTCTAAGAGAAGGGGCACAGGGCAGATAGCAAAATCACACTACCTTACACAGGCAAGTCTGCTGGGTGGTCGTTGAAGGGGCCAATGGCCATCTTATCAGCAGCGTCCGGGCGGATGTCGGACGAGCCGGCATCTGACTGATCAGACTCCCTATCCACAGAAGGCCATGAAGGAGGAGCAGCCTTGCCGGAAGGGTGGTGGGCTGGGCAATCACCAGAGGAGGTGAGTGGCTTATCAGCCTTGTCCATGCGGGTGTTGGTGGTACCGGCGACTGACTTACCGGACCGGCTCGGACTGGAAGGCCGCATTGGAAGAGCGGCCTTGGTGGGAGCGGAAGCCTCTTTATCCTGAGGTTCTTGAGGGCCTGGCGCCAGCCCGACGGGAGGAGGTAACGCTTCTGGTAGCCACCAAGAAGGCCATTGAGAAGTTATCCCCAGAGGGAAGATACCTGTAGGATGTGACTCCAGCCGAAGTCGTGGCTGCTGTGGATGAGAATCCCAGTCCCGGTGCTTCTCCTTTTCGCGCTTCTTTTATGGCCTTCTGGGAGGTTGAGCTGCCTAAGCTTCTTCAGCTCCTTCTCCATGGATGTCACTTTCTTTAGGAGATGGGCCTTCAGGGACTGCTGCCTCACTATGTGGTGCTGAGTTAAACTTTTGGCAGTGCTGGCACTCCTCCATGCGGTGGTCCAGGCCTAGGCAGAAGAGGCACAAGGAGTGGCCGTCCTTGTGTGGAAGCTGAGAACCACACGAGTTGCACTTGTTTTTATGCAATTCAGAGGGAGTCAGGGATGACATACACAGCAGATGGTCTAAAGAAATTTCGAAGAAAATTGAGAAAATAAGCTGGAAAGTCAAAAAGTTAAAACCGACAAAGGTACTGATGAGCGCTGTTCAGCCACGAGGAAGCCGACGGCGAGGAAGAACTGGAAGACGGGCATGGGGGAACTGCCCCTTTATACGGACAACGTCTGATGCCGGTCACCTGACATGGGGGTGGTCCCCCAATAGAGACTGCTAGCTAGAGATTTTTCCATGGGGTCCTGACGCCTGGCGGCTTAGTCCTATTTGTAAATACCTACTGCAAGAGCCCTCTCGAAGTAAGATCTACTGTTACAGGTGAGTAACCTGTTTTCTAGTGACGTGGATATGTTGTTCTTATCCACTTGTTGGCAGACTCCTAGCAGTTCTCCAGGAGGAGGGAGGCAAGGCGCATACCCCATACTTTGGGAACAGAGACTGGAGAACTGAGGCCCCAAAACCAGAATCCCGGCATGACTCAAGGTCGATGTGGTAATGGGTGATGAAGGCGTTTGCTGTCTTCCAGGTAGAAGCACTGCAGATTTCCTTGATAGGGATGACTCTGGAAGCAGACACCGATGCAGGGCTATGGCAGGTGGAATGAGCCCTTAGCCATACGGGAGGCTCCATACCCGCTAACCTATAGCAGAGATCAATGCAAAATGTAATCCATCTGCCAATCGTCCACTTTGCTGCAGGCCTGCCAGGTGCGCCTTCAGCATAAGTGACAAACAGCTGGCGAAACTCTCACCCAATTTCCACTGTCCTCTCCTTATAGTAGGAGAAAGCATGTCTCAGGTCCAGAGTATGGAGCCTGTACTCGGCATCCGAGATATAGTTCGGGTAGACCACAGGCAGAGTCAACACCTGATTAATGTGAAACTCTGGCACAACCTCAGGAGGAATTTCAGGTGGGGCACAGGACAACCTTGTCCCTGTGGGAAGACCAGATAAGGAGACTCCACTGAGAGCACCTGGAGTTTCCAGTCCTTCTGGCGGGCCGTGACAGCCACCAGGAGGCCATCTTCCATGACAAGTGTGATGTCTCACACTTGTGCATGGTTTCAAATGGCATGCCTATGAGCTTTGCCAAAACCAGCAGTAAATCCCACGGAGGTGGAGGTTCACACAACCGGTGGGGATATGTGACTGAGGCCTTAAAAAGCACCAGACCACCTTCTCCTGTGTCACCGCCTGCTGAACGGCCCACGCCCAATAAGCAGAGATGGCTGCCAGGTGCACCTTAAGGCTGAGGACCAAGACCCCTTTGGAAAGAGACCAAAGGTAGTCTTAAAATGCTCGCCACAGGACAGGACAGAGGTCCAGGCCCTTGCTCTGGCACCAAATGGAAAACCTTTTCCATTTGAAGGCGAAGCACTTTCTGGTTGACTCTTCCTGGATGCTTCCACTACTATGAGTACATCCTCAGAGAGACCCAAAGCCTGGAACTCTAGCCACCAGGTACCAGGTTGTCAGGTGCAGGGATTGAAGGTCCAGATGGAATACCTTCCCCTGATTGACAGATATCAGGTCTGTGCATGCTGGAAGACGCCTCGGGAGCCTGTTGCTGAGGCTCAGGAGATCTGGGTACCAGAACTGGCGAGGCCAGTCTGGGGCTACCAGGATCACCTGCGCCTTGTCCCGCTTCACCTTGAGAGGCACCCTGTGGATCAAGGGAAATGGAGGTAAGGCATAGAAGAGGCCTGGAGTCCATGGCCTTGAGAAGGCATCCCCCTGCAGTGATCCCAGCTGAGGGTGTGTGTGTGTGAAACAGCCTCAGCTTGGTGTTTTCCCTGGAGGCAAACCGGTCCACCATCAGTTTGCCACAGTGGGAGAACAGACTGTGAGCTACCTCTGGATAGAGAGACCACTCGTGGGATGTCTCACCTATGCGGCTGAGAGCATCCGTCAGCTGATTGGAGGCTCCTGCCACATGGATTTGCTAAGAGATCCACCGCCAGTCGACTCACGAGTGTCCAGATGTGGCATGCTTCCCTGCACAACCGCTGGGAGTGCATGCTGCCCTGCTTGTTGAGGTAGTCCATGGTCGTGGTATTGTCCATCTGGACCTGAATCACTTGACCCCGAAGCTGCTGGGCAAATGCTGACAACGCCAGTCTGACCACTCTGAGTTCCAACAAGTTGATATGGTATCGGGATTCCTTGGGATCCAGAACCCATGGGCCTTGTTGTTCCCCATGTGGGCTCCCAGCCCATTAGAGGACATTGGTCATGAGGACGACCATCAGCTCAGGGTGGACAAACTGAATCCTTCTGCAACTGGTCTAGGATGGTCCACCGCTGGACAGCGCCCCACATCTTTCTGGGTCACAGTGATCAGCTGGTCGAATGACCTAGGTGCTGAGTCCACTGGGCAGCCAGATCCCATTGAAGGGAGTGCATATGCCACCAAGCCCAATGGACCACGGTGGTGCAGGTCACCATGTAACCCAGAAGGCACAGAAAGTCCCAGGCAGGGCACAAGGGCCCAACAAGAAATGATTGGGCAAAGGAGGAGAGAACCTCTGCCCTGTCCACCGGAGCCGTGCTTCTGGCCTGGCAAGAGTTCAGGCTCTGCCCCAATGAAGCATATCACCTGAGAAGGCTAAGCTCCAACTTGGCCTCATGATCAGGAGACCAAGTTGAGACCAGGTCTGGAGGGCCAGGTCCCTGGACCTCTCCACCTCTTGCTGGGTGGAACGCACTAAGAGCCACTGCTGAGGTAAGGGTACACTCTGACTCCTCCACGCCTGAGACAGGCTGCCACCACTGCAATGCATTTGCTGAAGACCCTTGGGGCCGATGACAGGCCAAATGGCATGGCTCGGAACTCGTATAGGGCTCCCTCTGCTCTGAAGCGGTGGAACCACTGGTGGGACGGACGGATTGGGATGTGAAAGAATGCATCCTGGAGATCCAGTAAGCAGACCCACGTTTTGCTCCAGAGATGGTATGATCTGGGACAGAGTTACCATCCTGAAGGTGCATGTCCTGAGATACTGATTCAGGTCGTGCAGAGCTAGAATGGGGCGCCAGTCCCCTCGTCTGCTTCGGGACCAGGAAGTACCTGGAAACGAACCCTGGGTTGACTGGAGGATCTGCCACTTGAACCAGTGCCTCCTTGAAAAGGAGCTGGGCTATGTCATCTCTCAGAGCCAACCGAGTGTGTGCTGATACTCTCTCTCTCTTCCCATGGGGCACGGGCTCAGCTGGGAGGGTACTGCTCGAATTCTGGAGGCAGACCCTGGCCGACCACATCTAAGACCCACCTGTCCATGGTAACAGTGGACCGGGTGGAAAGAAAGTGGTGGAGCCGACCCCCCCACAGGAGGACCCAGAGCTGGTGTGATGGGGATAGGGCTGGCAACCCCTATCCTGTCACTGGGCAGGCTTGGAGGAAGAGGGCCCAGGGCCTGAATCCCAACCTCCTTGTCTGCGGGCCGGTAGAGGTACGGACTTGGGCCGAGGGTGACAAGCCTGTGCCTACTGTTGCTGACCACCATGAAAAGAGGGCTGCTGAGCTGCAGAAGCAGGGTACCAAAAAGGCTTTTTCTTTTTCTGCTGCTTCTTGGCATTAGGCGTGCTTTGAGCAGAAGTGGCTGAGTCCAAGGTGGCACTGGACTGCTCAATTCACTGAAGATGACCATCCATACCTGGGCCAAAGAGATCAGTGCCCAGGAAAGGAACATCAGTGAGTTTGTGCTGGGTATCCGCCGTAAAGGTGGAAAGCCTCAGCCAAGTCCTGTGGTGTGAGGCAACTGTGGCTGCCACCGAGCAGGCCCAAGAGTCCCCAAGGTCCAAAGCCATCTGAAGCTGCTGCTTGGTAATGGCATGGCCCTGGTCCCGGACCTGCTTGACCGTAGTCTAAAGGTCCGCGGCAAGGTGCGGGAGAACTTCATCCAAGGACCCCAGGAGGGCATTGGAGAAGTGCGCCATGATGACGGCCAAGCTTGCCTGATGGAGGCCTAGGGAAGAGGCAGCATAGACTTTCCTAGCAGAGTGGTCCAGCTTTTTGGACTCCTTGTCAGGAGGGCTATCTATGTCGGTAGAGCTGCCTGTGCGTCTGAACACAGAGGCGGTCACTAACTCCTCAGCCGAGGGATGTTCTGTGAACCCCAAGAGGGACCCAATGGGCACTGCATACTTACAGGCCATCCAGGCAGATGGCGCTGGAAGGAGGCAGGATGCTGGCAAAGCTCAAGGCCAGGCCAACAAAGGCTTTGGCCACAGGAGAGGCTTCTGTAGGAGTATCCCTCTTTAAGAATGTCAGTAAGGGTACTCCACCCATTTCTGGACAGGTTCCAGGGCATCCCTGTGGATTCAGAGATAAGGCACAGAATCCCTTGAAAGGACGAAGGGCAATCCTCTGTCGACACACTACTGGCCGACTCATCATCTAGCAGGTGAGAGTGAAGGTCGGTGTCCTCAGATTCCGAGGTATCCGGATAAATCGGTCGACCACCAAGATTCCCTGAACGCACCTGGGATGGTCAGGCATGAGGGTGACCAATAGCCTACAAAGAAGACCCGGGACCATTTGGGAATCCTTCACAGGAGCCCCTCCTGAAAGCTGTTTTGGTGGCGGCTGCACCACTATCGGTGGAGAGACCAGTTTTGGCTGAACTAGGGCAGGTTTTATCAGCTCTGCGGCCAGGGGAACCAACTTTATTGGTTCCAAGGGAGTCAGTTTTGGCCTGGGAGATGAGAGCCACGTAATGGCTGGTGTAGAAACTGAGGAAGGCTTCTGCCTGGATAGAATGAGCTGTTGCCACATCAAATCCTCGTAGCGTTGACGGAGTTTCCGACGAATCCTCCCCTCATCCGAGGAGGACGAAGATGAGTGGTGATGTTGCCTCTTTTTGGCACGCTTATGCCTCTTCCTTGGCCTGTCAGTTGATGGGGTCCGAGATCTTGACCTCGATCGGACTGGCTGACTGGGTCACTGGAGACACGGTGGAACTGGTGATTTTCCGGATCTGGGACTGGCTCTCAATAGGATTCCCAGCGCTGGGTCTCTCGTCGGGGATAAACAAGACCGGTGTCTTGTTAAGAGAGCTGTCGACCTCCTCAGCTGACAACCGATCGACAGAGTCGAGAGTTAACTCAACTATGTCTTCGATCGAGACTTCGGCCGGCTGGCCCGACAGAGGGACCGAGAAGTCAGCTGCCGAAGCCATAATCTCGATCGAGGTCGAGGGTGTGGATTCCTGGGACTGAGATCGCTCTCGATCCCAAGTACATCTTCACTGAGATGAAGAATCTCTCGGTTCCTCGTCCTTTTTACGGGAACAGGAGGTATGCGAGCCCACAGGTCCCTCGCCCTTAATGGGGATAGAAAGGCACATCTCCTGAAAGGAGCCCGAGAAAGTGGAGCCCAGGTTGAGCAGAATGAATATCAGCTGAGAGGAATGCTCCATGGCATGCGCCACCTCTTCCTCGAAGGTCTACGTCTGTTCCAACTGCTCAGTGGACCCCGCAGCTGCTGAGACCACCCACCGAGCCTCTTTGGATTTCACTGATGGATTCCATTTTTCGGGCCTGCCCCGCTTTAAGCGTGCGAGATGATCGTCGAGGATGTTCGGTTGAAACGCGAGGCAAAACTCGCAAGCCTGGGTGTCATGGCTGACACCCAAGCAGTAAACGCACGCAGAGTGTAGGTCTGGGCATGACATTTTCCGTCCACATGGGCACCAGTGAAAACTGGAGGAAGATTTATCTTCCATTATCGAGAAGCAGCTACTACAATCATTAACCCAAAGGAGCATTATCTTCAGCGAGTCTGAAGATTTTTGAGCCAGGGCCTACAACACGTTGAGATTCATCTTTTATCGGCGTACAAACGGCAGTGAACTCATGCTCAAACACCTCCACCTTCTTGCTGGCCTCTTGCGGATCTGTGAAAATATATAAGTGTGTCCTTCATGACATATGTGTGTAACCCCTAGATGGCGCTATCCAAGGGGCTACTACCCCTGCCTGATTTGCCACTAACAGGTTGAGGGGCCTGGATCCAATGGCGGGTGCCTCCACCCAGAGGTCAGGGTTTGCAATACTTAAACTAACTTGGTCACAGCCCTCTGGGACACTGCAACCCCCCTTTCTTCCCACTAGTGGCCCACACAATATATCAGAATTACCTTCACAGTATACACTTACCCCAGGTCTGGTTCCGCACTGGGACCTCCTGTGAAATGAGATACAGTGCAACAATCACAGTACAGTACTTTAACATAGACAAATACCTCAGGCAGTATAACTTTGCTGAAACAAGCAGCTCTGATTTATTTAGGGGATATAACAAGGACAGGGAAATCAGGTTAATTAGCTTATCACTCTAATAATCTATTTATGGCTCTGTGCACAGGCCTATCCCTATCAGTTACTGTCCCTGGGTACCCAAGCCCTAGTGGCTAGTCCAAACCGTGGCAGCTGGTAGGGCCCTTTCACACAGAGAAAAGGAGAATTAAACAGTCAGCAGTACAGTAATTCCATTTGGATTTAATGTGGCAATTCAACAGGAGCGACCCTGAATTAGTACTCACGACCTCCAAATAAGATAGGGTCCTTCAATGTCAGCAGGGCTCACTTGAGGTGCACAAACCTCTTCACACATCCATATAAAGAAAGCACTATACCAGGCAGGCTGCATCTGTATCCCGATCGCAATTACTGCACAATACCGGGAGAACACACAGCAGATTCAGTTCCTGACAGACAGAGTGCAATTTTCAGCAATTCCTCCAGTCTTCTACAGGGTGAGCCTGGTTTCTACTCTTCAGAGATCCTTTGATTCTTTTCGCAGGACGGATTCAGTCCCACAAGCTGTTACACAAGCTGCAGAGCGAACTCTGGGCCTTACACAGCTTTTGACTAAAACTGCACACTGAAAAAGCACAGGGCTCTTCCTTCTTCACTGCCAAAGCTCAACTTGAAACTCCAACTGACAAAACTGGCACTTCCTTTGAGTTCCTCCCAGTTCTTGGACTGGATTGGCTGTCACTCACAATAGACTGCTGCTGTTGGTCCAAAAAGGCACTGAAGTCTAAACTACATCTCCCAGAGTCACTGCCCATACAATCCTCTTGTGGCTGGCTCAGATTATGAGTCCAAGTTCTGATTCGTCCAAGGCACCATTTTAGGAGCTAGCTTACCCACACTGATTGGTCCAGTTCAGCAGTTCAAAACTAGAATGGGGAACTAGCAGACACAGTTCTGACTGCAAAGAAAGCAGGTTAGACAAACTGTAATTTCATTATTACTCTAAATAATTTCTAGCAAACAGTTACATCTTTCAGATAGGTTCCCTTTGCACTCTAGTGACTGCAAAACGAGGTGAACTGGCAGCAGCTCGAGGTGGTACTCGAGAAGCACACAGTCCCCCATACAAACTAATTATGTCTGCAAGCAGACAGCTCTAAAGAGACAGTACCAGGGCTCTAAAAACACTCACTGATAAATGGCTTAAATGCCAAACACCATTCAGGCTTGGAGCATTCAAGCAAGCTCCTGGAAGTCTTTTGGGAACCCCCATTTGTAGGGGGGTTACATGTGTAAATGAGCAGGCATCAAAAGCGAGTGTACAATTCCAAGGCTCCAAAGACATGCCCTCGCTGTATCAGATTTCTTCCTCCTTGAGCGAGTAGCAAAGGAAAGGTCCGGAAAGAGATGCAGAGTTGTCCCAGCAAAGTTTAAGTCCTGCGATTCCCTGGCAGCTTGTAAATATTGGTCCTGATCCGCAATCCCCAAGGTGATGATCAGGATGTCCCTTGAAGATCTGGCTGCAATGGGGTGGCTGGGGGAGATGCGTAAGCCTTGATAATTTGTGTGCCAGCATGTTCCCTGCTTCTAAGGCCAGTGCATCTGGAAGCCAATTTGAATAAAAAGACAAGGTCCAAACTCGCTACCTTCCGCAACCCAACGAGATGAAGTCCACTGCTCTCTGAGCATTCTCGATGGCTTTATATGGTATCTAAGCTGGTTATTCTCTCTTGCACCAGCTTAGTAGTCACATCAATGGCCTTAGTCACTTGAAACTCTGCCTGGGCAGCTGTTTTAGTGGCCGACTCCATTTTCAGGTCCTGTTCCTCCATCCGACAAAGGATCTCCTCCACTTTTCCATCTATGGCCTTCAAGGATAAGGCCAAGGAGTTCCATTATGGTGTTCGCAATTCTGAAGAATCACTGGGGCCATCAGGGCCTGTGGCTCTGTAGGTTGTACATTTTTGGGACCGCTCGTTCCTCCTTTAGTCGTCCGACCCATGGCAGTATTTAGTACCATTGGATTCATCTCAATTCACTCTCTAGAATTCTGCAGCTCAAAGGTCAAACTAGTAAGACTATTTTAATTATTTAGATAGTTACAGGTGAAAATCTGCAGAGAAGAGGTGAAGCATGTCTGTTTGGCAAGAGTGCTCAATAGCACCCCATCAAAGACATATTTAAAACTGTTATATTCCCCCCCACCCTGGTAGCTGTCTAGGATTGTGCAGTATTACAACATAGAGGAACAGTCACCTGGAAGCAAAAAGTCACAGACTGCTCTTGGGCAGCAGGCTGAGAGGTGAAAACTGCATCCCAAAGTATTACACTTCAATGACATATATATACTGCAAGAAAATCCTACTTGAGAAATGATGGTTATGAGTCCTCTTGCCCCCTCACACTCCTCTATAGCCATAGGATTATTTTTATTCAGTTTTTCTGCAAAGACTCTGGTGGACTTAGGATCAGTGAAGCAATATTCCTTTCTTCAGTAGTAAATTGCAGTCTAGTGGGAAAGCTTAGAAGATACTGTACCCCACTTCTTTAGCTTCTTTCATGACACCTTCGAAAGCCCTTTCTCCTAAACTGAGTCACATAGGTGTAGTTCAGGGAAAAAGGAGGATTTTGTACCATCAATATTGGGTGCTTCTTCTCTTGCCACCCTTAAAACTGTGTCTCTGTCACCTACTGAGCCTGCTACATAAGAACTGTCCTTGGTCCTCCACTTGACCACAAGCTTGTCTGGGGCTGATCCTGTAGGCCTTGATAATTCATGAAGGGTGTCCTACTCCAAATGCCTCTGGGAGTTGTCTCTAAAAATACAGCCACATCTTCTCCTCTGTACCTATTGGTCCCACAGGATGCACATATGGGCCTGGACAGTATTTTCAAGTTGTTCAGTTGGTGTGAAGGAGCCCTTGGCTCCTTCTCACTGAAGTCTGTAGCCACCAAGTCTTTCCCAGCCACTGCTGTCAACTCCGTTGCTGCTCTCGCCAAGCCTTCTACTTTGTTTTCAACAAGCATTAGTCTTTCTATTGTAT
This sequence comes from Neoceratodus forsteri, assembly GCA_016271365.2. Classification (NCBI taxonomy): domain Eukaryota; kingdom Metazoa; phylum Chordata; order Ceratodontiformes; family Ceratodontidae; genus Neoceratodus; species Neoceratodus forsteri. The sequence goes on along the minus strand of CM057455.1, from coordinate 1,319,675,884 downwards.
GTAGGCATCCTACATTTTCTTGATTCGTTGGTTGGATTGAGTTAGCATTGGGATCGTCCACTGTAGACTCTCGAGGGTGGCAGGCCCTTCTCTGTCAGTGGGAAGCTGCTGATGTTGAGTGTCCTGTTTCTAGAAGGCCCGAAGCTGAAGAGTCCTGTTTTGATGCTCTTCTTAGTCTCCCCATCTCTGCAACGCAGGTAATTCAAGCAGTACTCAATGTATGTCCAGTGTTGAACTGTAGTCAAAAAATTAAAGGAAAACACTTTAAATGATTTTCAGTCCCAGTCTGAGAGCTCCTCTAAATGCATCTAACCTGCTGGACTGCTGGGCTCCTTCCTTCCAAACACACTGTTTAAGCTTTGACTATAAAAAGGGCTTACTGCATTTCTATGCTAAGCTGAAATTTGACAGATTCCTTCATGCTCATTTCATGCATTCGAAGAAAATAATTATTTTATCTCGGTTAGCAAAGCGGTGTGAAGCTGTAGATCCATTAGCTTTCACAGAAAGGGTCTCATTAAAAATGGAGTCGCTGGGGCCATCCGATGGCCCAGCCCTTCCATCCAGGTGACCGAGGTTCAGGGGTCGACATGGAGCTGGGCTCGGTTGGGACCCACACTGGAAAGTGTTGCCGTCCACAGCAGAAGCCAGCCAAGGAAGGGAAACATCGCCCACTGATGTAGTAACCCCTCCCGGTTGAATGGTAAGCCTGCTCTTTTGCAAGGGGTTACACATGTGCCTGTTGCATTGAGTTGTGTGAGACCGATGGAGGCTGTAGCTGACTCTGGATTGAAGGGTGGAGGAAGGAGTCTGGGATAAAAACTGGTGTAAAAAGTCAGCCAGTCATCAGCATAATTGCTACCAGCACACTCAAGTCTCAAATGAAGCCTTCTGACTTTTCTTTTTTAACTTTTTATTTTCAGACATTTTCCATATTCCAGATGACATCTAAACAATCAATGGTGTTTCAACATCATGAACATTTACTGTTACTGTATACAAGGTTCAAGAGAAACTGTAGTCTGTTACTACTTACTGATAATAGGTATTAAATTATACAGCTATGGAAGACCAGGCATAATCAATAGCATCCTCTGGAGCTAATGTATCTAAAAAGCCCAACCCATTATGACTACTAAAATTTAGTAATAATCTGTTATGGGTCTATAGGAGGGCTTATATTGTGATGAGCCGGCTGGTCTAGGGGTTTAGAAGGGAAAGGGAGTGTTACCCAGGTCTGCAGCTCCCCAAGGAGTCAGGGTATCAGATCAGGGTGATATTCCACTACATGCAATGGTCATGGGTTCCATCTGTTTATTAGGATTAAATCTTATTCTGTAGCTTTGGAGTCATATTTTCCATTTTGTATATTTCATATATGATAGATTCCCAATTTGAGATCTGTGGGTGGCGGGGAGCTGACTGATACAACCTTGTAATTACTCTTTTAACTGCAGCTAACAATGTACTGCGTAGATAAGTCTGTTGTGCCCTCTGACTCTTCTGGGGTAATGCAGCAGTATGGCTAGCTCTGACGTAAGCTCACCATTTTAGGAAAAAGAGGCCCATACTATGCCTCCACCGCCCAAAATCTGGTCAGTACTCTACAGGACCAAAAGTGTGTGTGTGTGTGGCCACCTCACATCCACATCCTCTCCAACAGGAAGAGTCAGCCAAATCTGAATATTTTGCTGTTATTGTGGGGAGGAAATACCTTGCTGCCACTTTCTATGAAAAAATCATACCAAGTATAAGAACTTGTAGTTTTATGTTGTCGATGCAAATGTGATGCCAGTCTTCGCAGTAAATCCAGCATTAGTTCTGATTTCCAGTTTATTTGTATGTTTTCCATATCTTGTGTTGGGGCATTAATGATAGCCTTATAGAGTCGGGATATCAGGTGGCATGGCGAATTTCCTTTCTAACTGTACTAACAGAGTAAATAAAGGAGAGGTGTCTGTGATGTTAAATCAAGACCCCATTTCTTTTCAAAAAGTGGTGTATTTGTAGGTAGCTAAAAGTTGTGTGGTAATGAAAATTCAGTCTGTAGTTGGTCGAATGTTTTAAAAATTCCCTTGTCATAGAATTGAAAAGTGTGAACCAATCCTTTTCTATGCCATGTGCGAAATTCTCCATCTAGTGATGCTGGAGTGCACTCCAGATTGCTGGCTGGAACTCCCATCCATTTGGCCCTGATTCAATTCTCTGGAAGCCGGAGGAATTTCATCCAGGCATCAAGCAAAGTTAGTAGGAAAGACGATTTTATCTTGGTGTAGGAAAATGCCTGGATTTGAAATACTAGATCCACATCCAGAGAGAAATCAGTTAACATAGAAACATAGACTTTGACGGCAGATAAGGACCACTTGGCCCACCCAGTCTGCCCATTTCCCTACCTACTGGATAAGCTGCAGATTCTAGTTAACCAACAGCCTACTTCTTGCCACCCCCCCACTACAATTGCCTTGTGTCTGTCCCATGCATGTTTGAATTCTCACTGTTTTTAGCCCCAACAACCTTCCCAGGAAGGCAGTTCCACGATCAACCACTCTCTCCATGAAAAAATTTCCACATTACCCTGAGCCACACCTCCATCTTTAAATTGTGTTCCTTGTTCTTACACATCTCTTTTTCTGAAAGACGCTACCCTCCTGGACTTTGTTGATTCCCTTGAGGTACTTGAACGTTTCTATCATGTTCCCCGTCCCTCCTTTCATCAAGGGTATACATATTAAGCTCTCTCAGTCTCTCTTCATATGGTTTCTGATGCAGACCCTGCACCATTTTAGTTGCCCTCCTCTGGACTGCTCCCATCCTGTCTATGTCCTTGCGTAGATGAGGTCTCCAAAACTGCACACAGTATTCCAGATGGGGTCTCACCAACTGTCTGTACAGAGGGATAACCACTTCCCTTTTTCTACTTGTGATGCCCTTCCTATGCATCCCAGTATCCCCTGGCTCTCTTTACTGACTTCTCACATTGCTTACCAACCTTAGATCATCTGATATGACTACCCCCAAGTCCCGTTCCATTTTTGTTGTTGTTAGTACCTCCCTGCTATGTGTACTCTTCTCCTGGGTTTTGTTTCCCAGGTGCATTACCTTGCACTTCTTTGCATTGAATCTAAGTTGCCATATAGCTGCCATTCCTCCAACCTTGCCAAGTCCCTTCTCATCCTTTCTACCCCCGTGTATCAACTCTGTTACAGATCTTTGTATCATCTGCAAAGAGGCATACCTTTCCCTCCAGACCCTCTGCAATGTCACCTATAAAGATGTTAAAGAGGACTGGACCCAGTACTGAGCCCAGAGGTTTTGTTTATTGTTTATTAAGTACTAGGAATTAATACCTTTGAGCCAAGACTCTTTTACAAAGGTTCCACGTCAAATTAGGTACAAGCAATAAGGTTACAATGACTGATACAAGTAAAGTACATTGTGGAATGCTATAAACATAGACTGAACAAATATAAAAAAAAAACATTAGTGCAAGGACAAGTAATTACCAGGTGAAACACATTAATTCAATAAGCAATCAAATGGGGGGAAGCAGGAAGGTAATGTGAAGATAGGGTATATATGAAAGGAGGGAGGAGCCAACCACAGGTAGTGGAAAGGAATCATCTACCGGGCCTTTGTCAGGTAAAGAGGGCTGGAGAGCAACAACTTAAATAGAAGGAATTAGTCAAGCAGTCGCAGGAGTTGGAGGTGGCAAGGTGAGAGAATAGGCTAGATTTAAATGCACCTAAGGAGGTAGAGGAGGTAATAGAGGTGCTGAGTGCATTTAGCCAGGAGGGGGCACGATAGGCAAATAATCTCTGGCCCTGGGAAGTCCGGCAACGAGGACCTGAAGGGGCTGATTTTCTGATCTTCTGGTGGGTCGAACACTTGTGTTCTGGCATATTAGGTCTTGAATGCAAGGTGGAGTGAGGCCCAAAATGGATTTTTTGGCCATAAGGCAGGTAAGGTACTTTAGGCGGTTTGAGAGTTGAAGCCATCCAGTTTCAGCATACAGCTCGCAGGTGTGAGTATGTTGATGAGCACCAGTAAGCAACCGACAGGCCTTGTTAAGGGAGGTTGTAATACGTTTAAGTGCACTAGTAGAGGCAGACCCATATACAATTAGGCCATAGTCAACAATTGAGATGATTGAGGATTGAATAGCTAGCTTCAGTGCTGGTAAGGTGAGAAGCTGTCTGTTCCGGTACAGTATCGGCCGCTGATTGATAGTTTTGGCTGTACTATCGATATGAGTTGCAAGGTGAGGCCCTGATCAAAGGTGATTCCAAGATATTTGAAAGTAGCCACCTGTTCAAGAGTGGATCCCAAGGATGTGTTGATGGTGAGTGGTGTTTGCCTTTTCTTGTTTTGTGGACTTGAGAAAAGCATGGATTTTGTTTTTATGGTTTAGGACTAGCTTATGTACCACAAACCACTTTTCAACACTGGCAAATGCATGCTGGAGGCTAAGGCATAAGGATAGATCTTATGAGAGGATAGAATCACAGCATCATCAGCGTGAGAATAATTTGCTCGGAGCAGGATTTAGGGAGGGAGTTTAGAAAAGGCTGAAGAGGAGAGGGCCTAAGATGGATCCCTGTGGAACTCCTGAGAGGACAGGCTTAGGTTCTGAGAGCACACCTGCTATTTTACAACTTGGGAGCGCGGGTGAGGTAACTTTTATCCAGGCCCCTGAGCCCTGGGAGAGCCCAAGAGATTGCAGCTGACTGATGAGTAGGCCATGATGTACCATGTCAAAAGCCTTCATTAGATCAATGTACACAGCTCAGTTAGAGTCCCTTGTCCAAGGCCTTGTGGATAGCGCCTGAGAATTCAAGGAGGCTGTCGATGTGCTATGTCCTAGTCTGAATCCATGTTGCTGGGCACAGAGAATGTTATATTTCTGCAGGTAGTCAGTAAGCTGGTCTGCCACAATACGTTCAAGAGCCTTTGAGAGGGGAGGTAGTATTGAAATAGGTCTATAGTTGGCAGGCAGGGACTTGTCACCATTTTTGTGCACAGGAGTGACAAATGCAGCTTTCCATTTACTAGGGAACTTGCTGGAGCAGAGGGACTCCACTAGTGACCCCCCTTTCTTTGGAATGTGTTCCACTCACTATTACCTTCTGCGTCCTGTTGTGCAGCCAGTTTGCAACCCAGGCTACCACCCTGGGACCCACTCCCAGGTTGGCTAACTTGATTATTAATCTTTTATGCGGGACTGTGTCAAATACCTTGCTAAAGTCTAGTTAAGCTCTGTTCTATTTATATGCAAGCTGGGCTTATTCCGGTGCTGACATCCATACCGAGATATGCAATAGGAGGGTTGATATTGACTATTTGTATAGATTCGGTAGGGTCAGTCCCCCTCTCTCTTTAGGCAATTGTAATTTGCGTAGAGCTAATCTAGGTCTTCCTCTGACACATAAAAAGGACGAAATCTCTCTATTCCAATGGTTCAACTCCCTCTGGGAGAGAGGGATAGGGATATTTTGCAAAAGATAAAGGATTCTGGGGAGAATATTCATTTGAACGGCCCGAACCATATGTATTAGGGATATCGGGAGATGCATCCAGCATTTGAGGTCCCTCTGGATCTGCTGGAACAAGGAGTCATAATTTAGTTTGTATACGATGTGTAGATCTGAGGGGATACGGATGCCTAAATATGTGAGATAGGGGCGGTGCCATCTAAATGGATATCTATCAAGGACTGACTGAGGGAGGGAGTGATGTATTAATAGGGCTTCTGACTTATCTTGATTAATTTTATAGCCTAAGAGCTGTTCTATAAGAGGGAGCAAAGTCTGTAGGGTTTGCAGGGAGATTTCTGGGTGAGTGATATACAGTAAGGGGTTGTCTGCATAGTAGGCTATTTTATGTTGAACCGTATTAATCGGATATCCGTGCACATTTTCAAGTTATTGTAGGTATTAAGCAATAACTTCCACATATAAAGCAAATAAATAAGGGGACAGAGGGCATCCCTGCCTCGCTCATCCAGGTTAGAGGACATCGGAGTAGAATCCATTTACTTTGACTACTGCCTCAGGGTTGCTGTAAAGGCCTTTGATATTGTCTAGAAATTCCTGGGGAAAATCAAACCTCACCAGGGCCGATTGTAGGAAGGGCCAGGAGACTCTGTTGAATGCCTTTTTCCATCATGGCTCAGTATCAGCAGGGGGGAACGAGAGGCCCAGGCATGATTTATAATATAAAGGGTACGCTTGATATTATCAGTAATCTGTCATGTCTTTATGAAGCCCAGTTGATCAGGGTGGATCAGTTGGGGGGAAAATGTCATCAAGCCTGTGAGCCAGGATACTAGTATATACTGTAGTTTATAGTCGTGATTTAGAGCTGTGATTGGGCGATATGAGTCACAAAGTTGAGAAGCTGTTAGTGACTTTATAGGAAATACAGGAAATAGGGTATTCTGCTGTAGTGTAGCTTTTCTGAAGTGCAGCCAATAGGGGGTCTTTAATGATTTCTAGTGTTCCTTTATAAAATTCCACTCTGTATCCATCTGAGCCCGGACTCTTTCCATTTTTTAAATTGTGTAGAGTTGTAGACAGTTACTGAGCTGATATTGGACCAAACAGCCTCTCTTTATGGGTTTCCGTAAGGGTGGGTAATTGCAATTTGGACAAAAATAAAGAGATATGCTGTGGGTTGGGGGTGTGTGGGGGTATAGGTCTTGATAAAAGGTTTGGAAGCTCTCTAATATCTGGGAGGTAGTGTGTCAAAGTTGGCCGGTAACAGGGTATTTTATTTTGGTGATAGTCATTATCTGGGTTTGGCATCAAAGTATGTATGCTAGGATGTGTGAACTTCTAGATCCTCCTTCATAATATTTCTGGTGCACACAGGCTAACGCTCATTCTGTCTTGACAGTTAAGAGGTTTTGTATATCCTGTTGTGTTTGGGTCAACTGATCCGTGACACTCTCATCCCCCTGCATGTGTGCTTCCTGGAGAAGATGTATTCTCTCCTGTAGTTCTTTTAGTTTAACCTCCTGTTGTTTCTTTTTTCTAGCTGTGATGGCTATAATATAGCCTCACAGAACTACTGTTAGCATGTCCCAGAGAAGCCGCAACGACGTTTGTGGGGAGAAGTTTTCGTTAAGAATTTCTGGTATTTTATGTTTCAACAGTTCTTTAAATTCAGGGTCTTGTAATAGAGTAGGGTTGAATTTCCATAGAGTATTTTTATGTTCCCGTTGGATCCCCAATTCTAAAGTCATGGGAGCAAGATCCAAGAGGCGTATATTCAGAATATTGGCTTTGTGTATCAGTTCCCTATGTTCACTGCTGATGTATAGATAATCTAGTCTGGAGTAGCATTTGTGGGCACAGAAGTAAAAGGAGAATTTTCATTGGGATGGGCACAGAAAGTGCCAGGAGTCCACCAACCCCACATCACGGATTGGGCGTCCAAGATGTTTTTGACCAGTAGTTAAAGAAGGGGGATGAGAGGCTGATGTGTCTAGCGAAGGATTCATCAGTCAGTTCAGGTCTCCTCCTATAACTATAATCCCCATCTGGTGTGAGAGAATAAATTTCAGCATTTTGTTTTATCGAGAAGGCATCACTATTTAGCAGTATATATGCGCTCCAGACTGTTAAGAGTTTGGTCCTGTATTGTACCTATCGCCAACGCCACTCCACCCTCCCTGACCACATGTTGTTCTTTTATTTGGAATGGGGAGGATTTGGGGATTAAAACCACTGACCCTTGGCGTCTGCCATGACAATATGTGGATTCTACAATCTGGGAGAACCCAATTTTAAGTAATTTTTTATGTTTAGCAGACAACATATGTGTCTCCTGCAGTAGGAGCATATCTGGTTTGTGTTTCTTCAGTGCCTGCAAGGTTCTGTATCATTTGATAGGGCCAGCCAGCCCGTTCACAATATGAGATACCATCTTAAGAGGAATAAGCATCTTGTTTTTATACTGCATTTTCCTATAAGCCCTGGATTCCATCCAAACCTATCTTCATCTGAATTCTTAATGTTAGTCATCTCTTGTACATTCCACACACCCATAACCATATTGCATAAGTTATAAAACCATATCTTTATGTCATCTTGAAAAGGGGGGTCTATTAAAATAGGAGTAAATAACCTGTGTAGGCCAACTAGGCCAGTAACTATAAGTCCAGCCAAACAGGCTAGAAGAGCTCTCTCTGGAGCTAGAGAGCTGAAAACGGAGAACTTCCAACATCAGAAGGGCTCTTGGACAAACTTCTGACAGGGGCAGTAAATTAAATTGCAGATTGGGAGACTGTTCTCATATCCAGGAAGGGAGTCCCCATGGGGAATACGCCCCTGAAAATTGGGAATGAGTTAGGGAAGTTAGGCTAAGAAAAAATTAAATAAATGATATAGGTAGTTTGGGGGTGTCATGTGGGGAGACAGGATGTACCTAGGGGTTGGGGATAATGGTGTGTCATTCCTCTTGCTCTTAAAAAGGACCTCATCACACCTCCCCTCATTTGCTGTTCAGATGGTCTTTAAAGGAGGGGTCATGTCAGTTTCGGATTCTCATGCATTTGGGCATAGTTCAACAGTCTGCATTTGAACTTAATCTCTTAACCTTAATAGTCCTTAACTGTCACATAATAATAGACATCAACATTTTCAGTAGCAAACTCAAAATGCTAAAATGTCTCTTTCAGCATTCATGATTTTACTTTTGTCCCATATGTTTTGAGAGCCTCTAATTTTAAGAATGTCTAATGCCAGTAATAATCCAGGATACCAGGAACAACCTTTAGCTCAACCCCAAATGTGATGAAAGCAAGACCCCGAGGCCACCACCTCCATGGGAGCTCCACAGGAAGCGGGGCGGTCCCCAGTGTGCTCCTAGTTGTGTCCAGTGCCCCCAGGAGACTGAAATGAGACCAAGGGCAGCATCAGCGTGAGGGTAATTAGTTACCCTAGAGCCATCATGGCCCTGCCTCCGAACCCAGGTGGCTCTCAAGGCCAGACCCCTCATCCCGCTAGGGAAGAAAGAGCGCACCCTGCCACCCCCCACCCTCCAGGTCTAGCCCCCAGCACCATCTCCCAATCAGTGTCATAAATACTGCCCCCAAGGTGAGTGCCTCTGTGAGGACCAGTTTCAAATTTCAAATTTGGGTGGCAGTCTCAGACCCAACAATGCCCCTATTTAGTGGGATGACTCATGGCAGAGGATCTAGGCGAGGGGGAGCCACTAAGATTCCCCACCGAGTCTCTCCATTGAACTTCAACTTCAGTTCGAGCTGGATCTGGGTCCCCGCCGCAGAGCCAAGTGTCATCATTCACCTTATATAACGGGCTTTAGTAAGGATGGGTCGCATAGAGCAGCATTTAATAGTGGCTACAAAATCAACTCACTGCGGCCCATAAATGAAGGGAGAGGATAATAATAACCGCCCACTCCCCTATCTAGCGGGGAGCAATAAGGCTGACCAATACTTCCCTCCCTACCCTTCATTTACTACAGGGATTAATATCCTCTGACTGCTGGTCCTCAATTTTTCTTTATTGCCAGTAAACTCGCTTGAAAGAGAGGAGGCAGGAGTCCAAGCCTCAGTCCCAGCTGAGGCATAGTACCATTAGAGTTAGACCAGACTCAGAGAAGCATGGAGCCAACACGAGCACCCCCTGGAACAGGCCAGGACCCAGACAGACCTCCGAGGAGAGTACAATGCCAAGCCCCCATCCTATCTTCCCACCCCTGTGGTGGGCCCGCCCAAACCATCCCCAGAGCTACTCCACTATGTCACACCCAGGCATTTCTCCTTTTTGGTTATCCAGAAGCTGTAGCAGGAGGCCTGCCTGGCAAATTGGGAGAGAAGTTGCTTGATCAAGTCCATAGTGGCCTGCTGACTCTGCCGGCCCTGTGCCGAGGCCCGTGGGGACAAACGGGTGAGTCTCTTCAAGGTAGGCTGGCCGCAACTGGCAAAGAGTAGCCCCTCTTCTGCAAGTCCAATCTGGCCTCCTCCACCAACTCATATATTTGATGACCATTTGGGTACTGCACAATCAGCCAACTAGGGTAGGGGGTTCTGAATTTCAATTTTTACTGGCGCAGAAGAGGGAACAAAGGGATGTATGCTCGCCTTCTCTGCACAGTAGTTGGGGCATAGTCATTATCGATAAAGATTCTGGTTGTACCATAGAAAACTTTTCCTAGTGACCAGGTTGTTCTGAGTAATAGTTCCTTAGTTTGATATCACAGGAAGCGTACAATTATTGATCTGGTGCATTTGGTTGAAGGGATGAGGGGCCCAGGGCGTGATGCACTTGCTCAATTTCCAGGAAGAGAACCAGGTCCAATGTGAGAGCAGTGCGGAGTGTCGTTTAAAGTCTTGTATGTCAGCCCCTTCACTGTTTTCAGGGACGCCATAGATCCTTAAATTGCGTCAGCGATGCCTATTCTCTGCATCCTCCTGCCTCTCCATTGTTAAGTGGCAAAGCTCCATGATTTGGGCCATCGTGGTTTGCATTTATGTGTTGACCTCCTTCTGATCCTGTGAAGCCTGTTCCATGGTGGCTACCTTCAAGCAAAGCTCCGTTAAATCAGTGCGAAAGCTCTCCTGGATCTGTTTAAAACTTAAAAATTCCTCTTTGAAGATGTATAATTCTTTGAGTATTTTATCTAATTTTTGGTCCATCCCAACTGTTTCTTGGTTTGGGTTTTAGATTGTTAAGCTGGAGATGGTGGGGTCGGTTGGAGCGAGCGTTCTGAGGCCCAGAGTCAGGAGATCTCCCTACAGATCCGCCTCATGTGCCAGAACTGTACATTTATTCCACCCTCTGTTTTTACTGGTAGCCAACTGCACTCTGTGTATTTCAGGCATGAAAAAATCTCCCACTAAGGTGGCTCTGGATTCAATTAATAGCGAGTGGGTGAGAGCTGGGCCTAGGCTGCCATGTGGGAGGAAGCTACACCTGAAGTCCCAGACCCTTCTGACTTAACGCCGGATCCTTGGTATGGGGGGCATCACAGGGGCAAGCTGTTGGGGTAATCGGCAGTGGGAATGATAGCGGAAGTTAATTATTGTTGTATGTTTTTAACTTTTGTGTCAGATGTGACTGAAAAAAAGACACGACTGAAAAAAAAACACTGTCCCAGTTCACTTTCTGGTTAAAAATAAAATGAAATTTAATGGAAGATGGGACTGGGTGGCAGTCTGGTCAGAGAAGGGGACCCCTCGACTTGGAAGCAGGGGGAGAAAAAGCTACAAATATAGGGAAAAAAAATAGTGTGGCAGTTATGTGGGGGGCTGAGCCACATCTCAGGTAATTCTCTTCCTTGCTATAGTTCTCTTACAAAGGGAGAGTTCAAACACTTGCAAAGGCATGCCTCAGTCATAAAACATCAATCATGCCTCTGCAAACTCTCTCCTCGAGCGTGTGTGTGCATAATTTTTACATTACATATGCTCAGAGCTGGGTATAAGTTAATAAATACTTCTCCAAAGATAACTACAGGCATGTAATGCTCCACGAAACACTGAGAAGGCAGCCCTGCAAAGGCAGGTTCTTTGAGACAGACAGACCAAATCTGATGTAGTTCACAATCATGTCATATGACTGCAGTGCATAATGAACTACTCAGAGATGCACTACTTTGTGCATATCCTAGTACCAAGATGCACAGAGTCATGTTCCCTACCACATGTAGTACAAGAAGGGCTTTGAATTCAACATGATAAAAAACTGGCCACAAGGCAGTACGCGAAGAATAATAAAACCCTACAGCAGCATTTCTTTTATTTTGTTTATTTATTGTAATTCTTTGAAAACTTCATAGATTACCTTTGAGCACAAGTGCTCATTTACAAAGCTTCTACATGAAATAATAGTCACAAAAACATTACGAAGTACAATAAGTAGTCAAGGTCAGATTCCAAGCACTTAAGGCAAGAACAATACCAGTCAGTGTTGGACTTACGGGGCTGCTATGGCCCAGCCCTCTAGCTTTGAAGTGAGCCCGCCTCACCATGCATATCCACTGACTTATTATGGGAAGGGACTCAATGTATAGATGACAGCCTTATGCCCCCCAGCTCCCAAAGGTCATAAAGTGCAATTCCAACACTGATTACAGTTTTAATAAAATCAATACAGCATTGGGGCGAGCGGTCTGAAAAGTGGTAAGGCCAAGGATGCAAGGGTAAATTCTCCTAGTAATAAATTAACATGATTGGAAAACTGATAGGCCACTTATGAAAGTGGTAGAGCGCAGCATAATGCCACCCCCCCCCGCTCCGCTCCACCTATGCAATGAAGATTGATGTATAAAAGTCACAGGTTATGTACAGTGAGAAACCAAATAAAACTTTTAATGGTTACAACTGCATTGGACTGCAAAAGCAGACCGCAAATATCTCTTAAACTAAACTGTGTGTTATAAAGCAGGAGTTTACCAAGGGTTAAATTTTGAAAGTTCCTTAGTCTGAACTGCAACAAATGGAACGTGTGGCTAATTTGACAAAACTGTTCATGAAAGTTCTCTAGTTTGAACAGCAGTAAATGGAACGTGTGGCTAATTTGACAAAACTGTTCTTGAAAGGCCTCCTTTATTTGGACTGCTTAGATTTTTGCTAGTGGAAACCTGGCACATGTCGGAATTACTCATGTTCACATACAAAATGTTAACTATCATAGTAATATAGCCTTAATCTTGTTACAGGTACTTGATGGAAAAGACAGATTCTGTCCTGAGGGTGTAAAGAAAAGAAACACTAGGAAAAGCAGACACTTTCACTTAGAAGCAGTGAAACTGTTTAGTCTGATCTCTGAGGAAAATTCAACAAAACATGAAACAAAAGCTGGAATTGACAATGAATGTTGCCTGTAGACTTGGAAGCCAGTGACCATAAAAAACATAAACTTGTGGAAGTCTTCTTGAAATGCGACTGCTGGAACAGTGTTTGGGACTGGGAAAATTCTTACTCTCATCCCTGTTTCAAGGACTATGATCTATGAATCACCATGCCTTGATCAAAGGTGGCTGAACCCTTCAACTGGCATTCTCTGCAGCAGTTATTAAGCAAATCATACAGGGGCCTGACAACATCTGCCCTGCAGCTTTACCAGTTCCTGTTCTCTGTTTCTGTTCAATACATTCCTGTGAGAAAACAGCATGACGTCGTAAAACATCTAGCGCCCCCCCCCCGACAAATATGCTGTAATAAATTCATTCAGAAATACATATTTAAAGGGACACTGTCCACTTTTCAGTGCTTGTCCTAAATGCACTGTAGCATGTGTGCAGTTGTCATTAGTAACCAACAGAATGCCTTCATGCTACAAGATTACCATAAGAGTTCAGTTTTTCTGTTTTTGGTTAAAAAATAAAAACTCAAGTGGATCGCTTTGAAGTACGACGGCCGATGCTCCCGCACATCCCTAAGTGTGATGGCGCCAAGCCACGGAAAACTACGTTCATGAAAAGTTTGACATTTTGGAGGCATGTAAGATAAATGCTGTGCATAAGAAAAGATTTTCTCTGATTTCAGTAAAGTAGGTCTTTTGTAAAAACGAGGGCTCTACTTCGATTGTTTTACATGCTGAATATTGAAACAGTGACTATATGGGTGCAAATTAGTGCTGTGCCCACTTGGTGAGATACTGGCCAGAATAAATGGCACCCTGTCTGAGAAGAATTGAGCAAACTCCTTGCATTTTGTGGATGAAAAAGCTCTCACGGGCTCCAGACAGAATGGATAAAGAAGCCTGTCCACACTCCGAAAGATCTGAGCTGGTCGATTCCTCCCAGCAGCCATCTCCCTGGACAGATATCCTGCCTTCTTATGAGTGACTGTCCTTTGATACTCATCAGAGTGAGTAATCAAAACCAGCCTGTCCTCCTGGGACCTGGACCTCTTCCAACAACATTCCAACCTCCACCCCCTTTGCTTTTATCTTCCTTAGCTTGACGTCTTTTTCCCTTTTTCAAGTAAAAGGATTTCAATTTCCCCCCAGTTTATCTTATGGTCAGAAAGGGCACCATACTGGCTCAGCACTGATGCAATTAGTGGCAATGAGGTCTAGGGGGTATCTCATATAGAGAAGGATGTCATTGGCAAAAAAGGAAAGTTTATGATCTTCACTGAGGTTATCTCAGTCATCCGGTCACACCGTAGGAACTTCACCGTTGGTGAAGAGGAATCCTAACGGAAGATTTTCAGCAGTAAACTAGGGCGCCATGCCATCGATATCCATCGTAGAGTCACTAAAACCTATAAAGGCATGAGCAGCCCTATTCCCTCCTCAGTTCTTTCCTGCTATCGACTTACTTGCATGAGTCTCTGTGGAAGCTCCAACGCAGTATTCATGCCATTTTCTTCTACAGCTTTTCATATAATATTTGCTTGAATCTTCTTTTAAAGAGATTCCTCCAACTTGTTTATGTCGAGAGTTAATCCTTCTACCTCTCTCTTCCATCACTGCTGCTGTGAAAAGAAGATTGCCTCCATAGACAAACATTCCCTTTGTGTCTGCTGTCTTGGACCTGAACCCGAAATTTCTGACTGTGAGCTCTGCCAGAAGTTTAACCAAACAACCCTCAGGCGATGCAGAAAGGCGCTTATAAATTTCCTGATGGATCAACAGGTGGCCAGTTCTGGGCAGGGGGCCTCCAGGGTCCCAACCTCTCAGTAACCCGACCAGATCGTTGAGCTTTCAGGCCTCAAGCAGAGAGACAAATCCTCTGGGAAAAGTCATAAAAAGACAGAGATTGCGACCACCTCCCCCACCCGCATCGATCTCATTCTCCCTGACAGCCTCTTCTTCTTCAGAGGGATCCTCATCAGCTGCGGCCACGCTGACATGGAAAACTGCTGTCCAGGTATCTGTGCCCAACAGACCCATACCGACAGCACCTCTGCCCAACTCTCAGGGCGGTCAGCCATTGACCTCTGGGTCATCAGCCCATCCTTCAATTGACAACAGGCTCATCATCAATGACTCTCCCATCGAGAACCTGCCCTTCTCCCTCTAGGGCTACATGCTCTTTGGGTTCTCGGATTCAGCAGGTAGGTAGACACCTGTGCCTTCAAACTCCCCAGTCGTGACCACCGTCAACTAGACAAAGTCCTGCTCAAATTCACCAACATGATTGTGCAGCAGCTGGGTGCCTTTCAGTTCCCCTCGCCATGACTCAGCTTCCTCGTCCAACATCCACTCATCAGCCCAGGAAGCTCCTTATGGGCCATCATCTGCGTATCCGATGCTAGACCCAGATTTAGAAGGGGTCGACGAGAGATGGAGCACAACCCAGACCTCATTCTTCCTGATGATGAGGAGGAAGAAAAGGAAGGAATCCTGCTCTCTGACAGAGCTATCACCTCTTCTGTCAGTGAGGACTCAGTGAAGCACATTCCCAGGTCTCCTCCTGAGGACCCCACATTTTTCAGTGTGATGAAGCAGCTGTCCTCAGCCATGGGCTTCCACACTGAGGAAGAGGATGCCACCAGAAAGGAACTGGTGGACTTCCTGGAGATTCTGAATCTGCCCCCAAAATCATTCTTCCCATCCTTCCTGCTCTGAGGAATACAGCCACAACAGCCTGGCACACACCAGACATGGTGCCAGCTATGCCTTGCAGGACAGATAAACTTCATCATGCACCCTGAGGGCTTGCCTGCTATGCTGCCCAGCGTGAGACAGACTCTGTGGTCATCAAGGCAGCTCATGACAGGTCTAAGGTGCCTAAGCACCTTAGTTCCCTTCTCCCAGATAAGGAGACTCGCAGAATTGACCTCTGGGGCAAGAGGGTTTATGCCTCCTCTGCCCTGGGTTTGAGGATTGCAAACTACCTGTCTCACATGGTGAAATACCAAAATGCTAACAGGAAGAAGGGTAAGGCCGGGCATGCCCTTCAGATAGCATACAGAAGCAGGAGCTGCTGCAGTGCCTCCAAGCAGCCGAAGATGTTAGCAAGCACCTTCTCAGGACACTCTATGATATGGCTGACACCATTGCCAGGGCACCCACCACGGGCATATGCCTACGTACAGTCTTCTGTTTGTTGTTGCATTTTGGGTGGGGGGGGAGTCAGGGTGTGCTCTGACTTTTTGTCTTCTGTTTAAGTAAGCCATCCACAGAAGCACTCCTTGTTTTTAATCCCATTTATAGTTTGTGAATGAGTAAGGGTGAGCAGTGATTCTTTGTATTTGACATGTTCATGGAGAAGTGTGGCCTTCTTATTTTAACTAGCTCCCCAGCAGCTACCTGCATATTGGCTGGGCCCATACTTTAATTAAGCTATCTTTGGGCTGATGCACCCTATAAAGGTAAGCCAATTGAGGCATGCAGTTTAGAGTAGGGACCCAGCTGAAGGGAGGTCTACCTCAACGCTGGTAGCTGGGTGACTTCGCATCAGGGCCCTGAGGTGAGTACTAAGAGACCCCCACTCCTTCTGTAACCATAACAGTAAGTTTCTAATTTAGATTGAAAGTGTGTGTTTGTTGTTGCATTTGGGGGGGGGGAGTCAGAGTGTGCTCTGACTTTTTGTTTTCTGTTTAAGTAAGCCATCCACAGAAGCACCCCTTGTTTTTAATCCCATTTGTAGTTTGTGAATGAGCAAGAGTGAGCAGTTATTCTTTGTATTTGATATGTCTACATAGGCACTCCTAACTAAGAGTATCTGGATTCACTGCTGATGTTCAGCAAAAGGTGCTTAATGTCCCCTTTAATGGCACTAAGCTCTTTGGCTCTGACATCCAGGATTGCTTAATGACCTGCAAGCTTTGGGCAGGGCCCTCAAATCTTTCCACTCCCTCCACCATACCCAACCGAGAGAGGGTGCTCCCCCTTTTGCAAAACACCCAACAGGCCAGGTACAGTCTCACAGCCCCATGGGAAACACAGAGCCCCGGCTGACTTGCCTGCCCCCTCCTGCATTGGAACTGTGGCCAAGCACCCGAGGACTGACACACCAGCCCAAGCAGCTGGCTCCATCTCTGCTTGACTCCTTGCGGACCCCTCTTTGGTCCTGAATGAGGAGGCAGTGGTCGGAGGCTGATTCTCCCTCTATCTGAATCAATGGAGAACCATAACTTCAGATACATGGATTCTGCAGATCATAGGAAGGCGCACCCTCAAGCTCAACGAGCAACCTCCAGATAACCCTCTTCTGCCCTCCAGTTACCCCCCACTCACCTTTCTGTTCTCCGGAGGGAGGTGCAGTGTACACAAGCAGGCCCATGTGCCCATTCCCAGGCACCAGAGAAACAGGGGTTCTATTTCAGGTTTTTCCTGGTACCCAAAAAGACCAGCGATCTGAGGCCCATTCTAGACCTAAAGGCCCTCAATCTACATCCAGTGCAAAAAGTTCTGGATGGTAACTTTGCCAGGCCTGATGCTCCTCCTCAAAACAGAGGATTGGCTCTGCTCTCTGAACATGCAGGATGCTTATCTGCACATATCGGTCTTTCCTCCTCATAGGAAGTTTCTCAGCTGTGCCTTCCAGGGCAAACATTCTCAGTTCAAGGTGCTGCCCTTTGGATTGTTTTCTGCACCACAAGTCTTGATCAAGTGCATAGCAGTGGTAGCAGCAGCTCTCAGAAGGGAGGGACTGTATGTTATCCCTTATCTGGATGATATAGGCCCCATCCAGGGAATAGCTTTTGCTGACTCTGGAGTGAACTCTCCAGCATTTTCACTCCCTGGGAATCACTATCAATCTGCCCAAGTCAGTTCTGATACTCTCCCAAAGGCTGAAGTATATAGGGGCGGTTCCAGACTCAGCACAGGGGAAGGCCTTCCTGCCTCAAAACAAGTCAGACTGCCTCATAGCCCAAGCTCAGGAAGTCGCTCAAAGCACTTATATTCCTCCCAGGGTGTATCTGAGATTACTGGGCCAGATGGCAGCTGCCATACCCACTGTTCCCCTGGCCAGACTTCTTATGTACATTCTCCAGTGGACCCTCAGGTACAGTGGGACCAGTGCACGGATGAGTTGGATTACCCAGTCCTGGTCTCTTTTCCAGTCTATGCAGTACTGCTGTGGTGGATGGACCCATTGAATCTGCTTCAAGGCGCCCCATTCCAGATATCCTCCCACAGCAGATCCTCACCATGGATGCCTCAGGCCTGGGCTGGGGAGCACACTGGGTCCCTCTTAGACCCAGGACTCTTGGTCCAAGTTGGAAGCCTCCCTATATATCAATGTACTGGAAATTAGGGCAGTTCTCTTAGCCGTGCAGGCCTTTCAGGAATACCTTGTCCCAGGTCAGCTGTTGGTGCAGTCAGACAATCTGGGTGTAGTCTACTACATCAACAAGCGGGGTGGGACTCATTCGTACCCCGTCTGCAGGGAGGCCATGAGAGTGGTACTGGGCACTGGATCCATGGCTTTGCATTCTCGGCAGTCCACATGCCAGGCATGTTAAACACTCTCATGGACAGTCTCAGCTGGACTCAGTCCAGTATGCCTGAATGGGAGCTCCTCTCATCCATCACAGAAGACTTGTTCAATAGATCGGGTCACCCAGAGTTGGACCTTTTTGCATCCCTACTCAATGCAAAACTGTACAATTTCTGCTCGCTAGATCCAGGGCCTGGAGTTTTCTGGCAAGACACGTTGTCCCTCTGCTGGAGCGGAAGGTTCCTTTATGCTTTCCCTCCATTTCTTCTAATTCAGAGGGTGTTAATCAAGCTGCAGATGGATGGGGCCAGCATAATTCTGCTAGCTCCATTCTGGCTTCGACAAATATGTTTTCCCCTGCTTCAGTAGCTGGCAGAGGAACCTCTGGTTCCTCTTCCCCTCTAAAGGAACCTGCTGATCCAGGCTCAGAGGACCCTGGTTCATCCCAACCTCGAGTCCCTCCATCTGCATGACTGGCTCCTGAGAACATATCCATAGCCAGGTTTTGGGTCTTAAACAGAGTGGTGAATGTCCTTGTAGTCACCTGGAAGCCTTCCACTCACACCACATGTGCCATCAAGTGGAAGCGGTTTGCCATCTGGGGTGTCAAACATAGTTTGGACCGTTTCACCTGCCCAGCGAACCACATCCTGGACTACCTGATTTCTTTGCCTGACTCAGGTCTCCAATACTCCTCCCTCAAGGTGCACCTTTCAGCCATTTCCGCATTTCATGAGCCCATGGGTAACTGCACAATTGCTCAGCTGGATGTCTCCTGTAACTTCCTCGGGGACATCCTGCATCTGAAACCCCCAATCCATTCTCCTGTCCCACCTTGGGATTTGAATTTTTTTTTTTTAGAAAAGCCGACCCTGTCTCCTTTTGAGCCCATCACAATCTGTGAACTACGCTGTCTCTCTTGGAAAGCATTATTTTTAACTGCCATTACTTCTGCTTGAAGAATTTCAGAGCTTCAGGCCCTCTGGCGTGAGGAGTCTTATTTGATGTTTCACAAAGACAAGGTGTCTTTGCGCACAAATCCTAAGTTTCTCCCTAAGGCGATCTCAGAGTTTACACTCAACCAGTCTATCCACCTTCTTGTTTATTTTCCTGAACGTGCCGGTCCAGGGGAAGCACTGCTCCATACATTAGATATGCGCAGAACTTTCAAGTACTACTTGCTTCGGACCAAGGAAAGATGAAAGTCAAAGCAGTTGTTTGTTTCACCCTAGGTAGAGAGGGCGCTTCAGTTTCTAAGCAATGTTTATCCAAATGGTTGGCAAATTGCATAATGTTTTGCTACAACAAGTATGGCAAAGACTTGCCTAGTGCTGTCAAAGCTCACGCTACAAG
Source organism: Neoceratodus forsteri (assembly GCA_016271365.2). Taxonomy (NCBI): domain Eukaryota; kingdom Metazoa; phylum Chordata; order Ceratodontiformes; family Ceratodontidae; genus Neoceratodus; species Neoceratodus forsteri. The sequence goes on along the minus strand of CM057455.1, from coordinate 1,319,656,162 downwards.
AGGCATGGCTGTCTCTGTGGCTTGTTTCCGAGGGGTCTCAGCTGCTGACATCTGTGCAGCTGCCACCTGGAGAACCATCCATACTTTCACCAAGCACTGCAGTCTGGACATTGCCTCAAGAGCCCATGCAGGATTTGGCAGGGCTGTGCTGCAGGGCCTTCTGTCTTAAGTTTATGGAGAGTCCTCCTCCCAGACTGCCTGTTTGCACCTGCAACTGCTTGGGACTTGTGACCTGATGACTGAGATAACCCTGAAGAAGACAGAACAGTTATGTAAAAACTTACCATAACAGTAGATCTTCGAGGGGATCTCAGTCATCAGGTCTGCTTTCCCTCCCACCATCCCCCCTTATTGGGGCTCCTGTCTAGGAACTGGCTGTTTTGTGTATCCAGCCTTTCACATAGGCAGGGGTTGAGACTGGCACCGGCCCACTAGCCAAATGCTGGTTGATTCTGTATCAGGCTAGTAAGATTTTTATTTAACTAGCCCTGTGAGCTTGTACTGGGGAAGGCAATCCTTCAGTATGTACACCAACTGGCCCAGTGGAAAAGTCTGTGGGGCTAGTGGATTTTCCCAGTCACTAGCCCTGCTGGCTAGTGGCTGCAAAACTTAATTTTGAGCACTGTGTAGGCCTGGGCACCTCTCTCTCTCCTTGGTCCCCCCTGGCTAGGGCTATGCTCCTTTTGTCTCTGGGGGGAAAAGAACTGAAGAGGGAGGGGGCCGCTCATGCTTTTATAGGGTTGGTGATGTCAACAGACGTCAACAGCATGGGCGGCCCCAGCTGTTCTGCTGAAAATCTTCCGTGTGGATTCCCCTTCACCAACAGTGAAGTTCCTACAGTGTGATCAGATGACTGAGATCCCCTCGAAGACCTACTGTTACAGTAAATTCTTATGTAACTGTTCTTTCTCACAGTTTTGAGGATCTTGTTCCTCCCTGTTTGTTTATATATTACACTGTTGCAGTACTGTCTGTCGGAATTTGGACGGACTGACCCTGTAGCTGGGAGGAGAAGGGCTGCACTGCTAGCAGTACCGCTATGAGTTCAAGGAGGATGATTTGCTCCTGAGTCTCCTGAGGACTCCAGATGCCACTTACCGTGAGGATCCCTAGGTGAGCACCCCACCCTAAGCATGAAGCATCTGTTGTAAGAGCCTTGACTGGAGATTGCTGGAGGAAGGGAATGCCTCTCTGGAGGCTGCTTTCCTCCTTACACCCTCCAGTGCTTGTGCAAAGGTTTTTGTGACGGGCATTAGCTGGGACAGGGAGTCTGACCTTTGGGACCAGTGACCCCTTAGGTAGTAGTGTATGTCCGCTACTACAAAGCTGGAAATGAGGCTCACTCACCACATTTCATTTATTTTTCACAATATGTTTTATTTACTGCCAGCTATATTTCATTATGCCAATGTTTCACAGTATCTCACTTCATCAGGGCAACTTTACACTAATAAATAATAAACAGTTTGTTATTTGTATTTTATTTTAGCATTTTCATACTGTTTCACCATATATATTCAATCTCGGCTCAAGGGGTTTGTAGCGGTGTCCCCAAGGGGTCCATATTGGGCCCCATCCTTTTCTCCCTGTTTGTGAATAAGCTACTGGATGTCAATCCAGACTGCCAGAAAATCATGTATGTGGATGATCTAATTCGCTAAAGGAGCGCCCACAATCCTCAATCTCTGTCCCTATCTCACTCTAAGGATTTCATACTCGCGCACAGCTGGTTCATGGCCAACAGACTCCTGGTTAACACAAAGAAAATGAAGACCATGCTTTTCTGGACCAGACATTAGCTTGCAATGTTCTCCAGGACTCAGGCTTACTCCCTGAATATCTCTGCCCCTAATGGCACCACCCTTGAACAAGTTTCCAGTTACAAGTATCTAGGAATCATTTTAGACTCCTCTGCACATTCTAAGAGCACATAGGGACAATGGTAAGAAAAATTAACCAGCAGGTCAGTGTCTGCTATTGCCTAAAACACCTCATCACCCCAGAGGCACGCCTGACAATAGGGAGGGTACTTTCTCCCCTTCTAGATTACAGCTCCCCAATCATATCTCAAACCTCAGTCCATCAACTTTCCAGTTTAAATACTGCCTACAACACTACCTGTTGTTTCATACTTCTAGCCCACTTCCCACCCACCACTGCTACTTATATGCCTCTCTTGATGGCTCTCCCCCCAGGTCCGCCGTGACCTAAACATGGCATGGGCACTCTAATCCACAAATCCCTTTACAGAGGAGCAGCTTCACCATTAGCCAACCTGCTAAGTTTTAAACAAGGCACTAGGGATCTGAGGCCATCCACTCTATGCCTGCTCAACAGCCCCGCTCCTCCACAGACATGGGACAAAGAGCTTTTTCTGTCACTGCCCCAAATCTCTGGAACAGTCTTGCCACCCTTCTCCTCTCTATGGGCTCCACATCCACCTTCAAGTCCAAACTGACCAGTTTCCTGATATTAGCCTCTGCCTGCAAATGCCCTACCTAACCCTGTAACACTTCCTCCCCGATTCCTACTTGGCCATTTTATCTAGCTGCAGTCAATAGGTTAAGTATCTGAATACAGTTAGGCATTGGACCTCTAACTGTACAACATTTTATTCAGGATTCTTGTTTAGTTGCACACATTTTAGTACCTTGATGCACTGCTTATGCAGGGCTGGGCTGGTCATCACAACCCAAAATGCCAAATGCGTGCATACATCCTCAGAAAACAAATCAGAGCCAACATCCACCCAAACCAGCAACCTCCACAATCTCTTGGCCGGAAAGAGCAAACTGGAGCAGTCCAGGAAGAGGGTACAACCTCATGCCAAAGAGGATGTACATTCCTGGAAGGCAATGACTGCAAAATTAGGAGCCTAACCAACAACTTCCTGAACTCACAGCCATCTTGGAAACAGAAAAGTTGGACCGGGTGGCTGTAGAAACGTGGTTCACAGAAAACCACAGATGGGATACGACCATTCCTGGTTACAATCTGTTCAGGAAAGATAGGCAGGGCAAAAAGAGGTAGGGGCACAGCCATTTAGATTTGAGAGGAAATAAAAGCCACAGAAGTAAAGGGCAACCTGGAGACCTTAGTCACTATGGCTAACAGTAGACACAGGCAAGGGAAAATCCTTCAGAATCGCGTCCATGTACAGGCCCCCAAATCAAGGAGATAAAGGAGACAAAGACCTAAAAGAGGAAATCCAAAAAATCTCTCATAAAGGTGAAGTAACACTGGTGGGAGACTTCAACCTATCAGATATTAACTGGAGCACACTAACAGCAGCAACAACAAGAAGTAGGGACTTCTTATTGTCACTATAAGGCATAGGACTGTGCCAGCTTGTTAAAACCCCAACAAGGGGAGATGCCATTACCGATCTTGTCCTCACAAACTTGGAAAGGATCAAGGACATTGAAGTGGGATACTATATTGTCAACAGCGACCATCGCATGGTAAGCTTTAAGGTAAACATAACACAGGACACCAACCGCTCAAAGATAAAGGTGCTAGATTTCAGAAAGGTTGACTTTCAAAAAATGAGGAACAACATAAGTAGCCGTTCAGAAAGGTTGACTTTCAAAAAATGAGGAACAACATAAGTAGACGTTGAGGTCATGAGACTCAAGACAGCAATAAAGACTGCCACAGATCAATGTGCCAGATGGGTCAGCAAAGCAAAAAGAAAAATAAATCCTCCATGGTTTTTCAAGAAGTGGCTACCACAGTCAAAAAAAAGTCATACAGCATATACCAGGAGACCAAAACTGAGAAAGACTGGGAGTTGTACAAGGAAAAAATGAGAGAGTCTAACAAACAAATTAAAAAGGCAAAAGCCCAGACAGAAGAAAAGATAGCAGAAGGGGCAACGAGAGGAGACAAATAATTTTTTAGATACATTAGAAAATGTAAGAAGGCAAAAGAGGGGATAGTAAAGATTGCTACTGAAGAAGGGAAATGCACCAAACATGACCCAGAGAAAGACGAAATTCTCAACAAATACTTCTGCTCGGTATTTATCAAAGAGGACCCAGGGGATGGCCCAACCCTGAAAAAAACACAACACCCCAGGACCAGGGGTAGACACGAGTCCCTTTACAGAAGCCGAAGTACGGGAGGCGCTAAATAAACTAAAAGCAGACAAAGCCATATGACCAGACAAGTTGTATCCGAGAATCCTTAAGGAACTGGGGGCAGAATTAGCAGCCCCTCTGGCACTTCTATTCACAAAATCCTTGAAGACTGGTGTGGTACCTGAAGACTGGAAAAAGGCAATAGTGGTTCCGTTTCACAAATCAGGCAGTTATGAAGAGGCTAGTAATTACAGACCGTGAGCCTCACATCTATAATAGGGAAACTAATGGAGACACTGCTTAAACAGAGGATCATAGCATTCCTTGAAACTAGCAGCCAACAAGACCCTAAACAGCACAGTTTCACAGCAGGTAGGTCATGCTAGACAAATCTGCTTGAGTTTTTTGACTATGTTACAAAAATAGTGGACAACGGTGGGGCAGTAGATGTGGTCTACCTAGATTTTAATAAGGCCTTTGACTCAGTTCCACACAGAAGGCTGGTAAAGAAGCTTGACCACACAGGGGTTGGTCCAGAAGTAGTCAGATGGGTACAAAACTGGTTACAAGGCAGAACCCAGAGGGTACAGGTTAATGGAATGCAATCGACGGAAGGCAAGGTGACCAGTGGAGTGCCCCAGGGCTTAGTGCTGGGGACTCTGCTCTTCAATGTTTTTATAGCAGACATCACTGATGGACTGGAAAGGAAGGAGCGTCTGTCTGCAGATGACACCAAGATATGTAACAGGATGGACACCTCAGAAGGAGCGAGAAGGTGGAAATTGACCCCAAGAAACTAGAAGAATGGTTCTGGAGTGTGGCAGCTAAGATTTAACATCAAAAAGTACAAGGTCATGCACATAGGAAAGAAAAATCCAAGAAAGGAGTATTACCTAGGAGGTGAAAGACTGGCGGCCTCAAACCAGGAATGAGATCTGGGAATCATAATCTCAGATGACTTGAAGGTTAGTAAGCAGTGTGAGAAGGCAACATTGAAGGCCAACAGAATGCTGGGCTGCACTGGGAGGGAAATCACAAGCAGAAGGAAGGAGGTGGTACTACCACTGTATAGATCACTGGTCAGGCCTTACCTGGAATATGGAATCCAATTCTGGAAGCCTCACCTCAATAAGGACACTGACCGGGTGGAAACAGTACAAAGAAAGGTGACAAAATGATTCAGGGTCTGCAGGAATTGTACTACAAGGAAAGACTTAAGGAACTGAATATGTACTCCTGGAGCAGAGAAGAGAGAGAGAGGGGACATGACTGGAACATTCAGGTACATAAAAGGCATTAACAAAGTACAGGCACAGGAACTTTTTCACTTGAAGAAGGGCTCCAGGACCAGGGGACATGACCTCAGGCTGCAAGGAGGGAGGTTCTCTATCAACACCAGCAAATTTTTCTTCACAGAAAGATTGGTGTACACCTGGAACAGCGTGCCCCAAGAGGTTGTGGGGGTCAACACTGTGGGGGATTCAAGAATGCATGGGACAGACACAAGGGAGCCCTGACTACAAAGGGCAACTAGAGTGTCAAAATAGGTCTAAAACAAATGGGCAGACTAGATGGACCTAGCAGTCTCCTTCTGTCATCAACTTTTATGTTTCTATGCTTCTTATTATTTCAAACCTCTGTATTTGATGTATTTGATTCTATATGTATGCACTTGGTTGTGTTGTATGTTCTCTACTCATGTCATGTGGCCTTTTTAGTGTATATGTCATCTTTATTGCCCAGGTTGTGCCTGAAAATGGTCCTTGGGATCAGTGTACCTACTCAGTCAAAAAATAAATAAATAAATATTTACATTTATAAAATGACAAGAAAAATCTAGAAATCTCATTAACCAAGAGAAGTCAGCTGATCATACATTAAATCTCTATAAACGTACAGTCATCCTGGTCCTAAACCACATCACACAATGAGCAAATTAGTCCTCCTACAACCAAAACTAGCTTCCACCAGTCTCCCTACAACCAGAATTGATCTTCCATCAAACATGGCTACTGCCTTTACACTGTAGAAACTCTCAACTGGGCCCTAACAATAAAACTACCTTAAATAAAAAATAAAACAAATGGATTAAATATTGTTTCCCTGCTAATCACACTCTCCTTACACACATAAACAAATTAAAAACATTAAGTGTTGTTTATAGTTTTCATTACAGCTGTTTATTTGCTGACAATGAACCCCCCTTCTGTCTTACCTGCTCACCAGGAAATCTCTTCTGCTTGCCCGACAGAGAGGTAATTGAGTCTCTGGCTCTAGATGAGGCCGTTGGTGTGTGTGTGTGTGTGTGTGTGTACAGTATGTCAGGAGAGGAACATTCTGCTAGTGGAACCGAGCAGAATTTTGAATCCCTGCATTCCATGGTAAACATTCCATGATAAACATTCCATATCTTCAATGTGGGAAAAAACAGAGAAAAAAAACAGGATGAAGAAAGTAGGCAATAATACTTCATAAACAAAGAGAAAAGGTGGTAAAACACAGTTACATAGGCAGAGGAAGACCTAAACTTCTGAAATACATGCCTGAAGTTTATAAAAACATGCACTGCACATTTGAATCATATATTGGTGCTTTCAGGTGAATTCTATCACCCCCCTCCCCACCACCAAAAAAAAGACAACCTGTCAGGTTTAAAGTTTTTAACACATTTCCATTAAGAGACAGTACTCTCTCAATCTGAAATGCAAGGTAACATTTTTTATGTTGTTTTGCATGCAGGTGCAAGCAACGTCTTGCAGTAGTACCACACTGAGAGGGTTGTTGGTGAATGCAGGGCATGCTTTAGCAGGTGCGTCCCTCATCCCCAATTAGTAAGCATGCTAGCTCTGATGCAGAAATTATGGAAAGTGCCACCAAGTTGAAAAGAATCTGCTGCTCCAATCAGAGACAAGCTTGTCATGCAGTGGAGATGACACGCCTCCCCAACGTGCCTTTCCTGGTGAAACGTTTCAATAAATATGGCAGCTCCTGCCGTCCACCACACATAATCCCCATACCGACATCAGGAGTGGCCAATCCCCCATGTTGGCATGTTCCCCCATCCCACACACTATCTTTGCTGACAGGGCCCAATCTGCATTGGCATCAGTCCACACACACACACACACACACTTTCTTTGCTGATGGGGCCCAATCCCCACTGACATCAGCCCCCTCCATCCTCATGGGGCACACCTGGAGCCACCCCAGTGTGCCCAACATCCCTTCCCCCAAAAATAAGCACATGGGGCACACTGGGAACCCAACCCAGTGTGCCCAACATCCCCCCAAAGTCATGGGGCACACTAAAAGCCCACCCCAGTGTGCCCAACATTTTTTTTAGTTCACTTGTAAATAAAGGAAATTGCACCTCAATGTCCATTTTTTGTTTTCCCTGAAAAAAAAGCGATCCTCGTGTCCCGGTGCCCCTCCCCAACCCCGCACCCACCCTCAGCGCACCCCCACCTCCCGCACCCCCCACCTCATACTTACCTCCAGGAGGTCCGGCGCTCTGATCGTCTGTGGAGCGGGATGAGTCTGACTCTTCAAAGCCGAAATGCAAAATGAAGAAATGCCGTAAGTTATATAATGGCATCAATGGGGGAGGGTTCAACTTAGGTGGATATCTCAGCCATTTTTTGAATTTTGGCTCCAAATTTTCAACATGGGTTTCTTGGGAACCTACCTCATGAACAAATGCTCTCAAATCCTCAAATCAAATAAATCTTTATTTATTTATCAATCAATCAGTCTTTATTATCCAGGTGATCACCATTGAGCAAGCTCATTTACGAGGTGGACCTGCTGTTGGCAGGGAAAATTGTACAGTTACATATAAATATACACAATGCAAAAGGAACAACATGTTTACAATACTGATAGGAGCACAGTATTTACATTCCAAGTCACACGCACAAGAAAGATATACATAACACAACCTGAACGTGATATATATATATATACAGTTCCCACAGGAGCAGGATGTGTATGGATGTCATATACAAACCATAGAAGAAAAAAGAAAGATTATTTATATTCCTGTCCAGCAGAAACACGTTACAGGCCTGGATGGAAATTCCTAAGCTATGGAGGTGTGCATAACAGTGTGTAAGCCTTAGGTAAATGCGGCAGAAGGGGGGTGGTGAATAAGAGGGATGCAGAGGGTGCTGAGGGCAAGTGGGGCAGAGGAGGGGGAAGTAGTAGTGGCGAGGGATGATTTGGGTAAGCAGCTGGGACTAGTGTTGAAGAAGAGAGGAACAATAGTCAAGCTGCTAGGAGCAATAGAAGCAATTACAGATTTCAGCAAATGTTTTGTCATAGAGGGTCTTAAAGAAGGCAGGACTGACAGGTGAGCTAAGTCTCAATGATTTTTGTATCCTATTCCAGAGAGTAGGCAAGGCATAGCTTATGGTGGCCCTTCCAAAGTGAGTGTTGGCCTTTGGGACATTCAAAGAAATCTGCGATTGACTTCTTAAGGTATAGTTCCTAATAGGACTAAGGGGGAGACAGTCAACAACGTATTGTGGGAGTTTGTTGGTAAGGCTCGAAGTGTCCATAGGGCTGCATTTCTATATCGCCTGTATTGAAGGGAGGGCCACCCTACGGCCAGTGATAAAGAGCAGTGATGTGTGGAGTATGGGAGGCCAGTTATAAATCTCAGTGCTCTATGATATAATACATCCAGTTTTGCAAGATATGAGGCAGAGCAAGCGCCATAAATGAAGTCGGCATAGTCAGTTAATGAAAGGAACACAGATTGGACAAGCTGTCTTTTTGCGTCTGTGGTCAAGAGGCGTTTAATTCTGAAAAAAATTTAAAAGGCACCTTTCCAATGATCAAGGCGCCTGTACAAAATTATAATCATCAAAAGTAACATACTAAAACCATTAAAAATATTAAAAATTTCAAATAACAATTAATTCATAAACAGATGACGGGCCACACTAAATTTTCAATTCTTCTGAAAATGCTAGGCTAAACAGGTATGATTTCAATTGCGTCTTAAAACTCTGGAACGGCCAGGCAGTCCCTTATCCGACAAGGTAGAGAATTCCACAGGGTCAGAGCCATAAATACAAAAGAGCGGTCCCCAAATGTTCGAAGTTGCACCCTGGGAATCTCCAGCAATCCCTCGTCGGTGGATCAAAGTGGTTGAGAGGGGCAGTAGGGAGTAAGGAGATCTTGCAGGTAATGGGGTCCCTGATCGTGTAGGGCTTTATAGGTCAGCAAACTGACCTTGAAGGTGATACGCCATTGCACTGGCAGTCAATGCAGTCCGTGCAGCACAGGTGTTATACGACTGGTCCTAGACGTACCAGTCAAAAGCCTGGCTACTGCATTCTGCACCAGCTGCAAGCGATGGATATCAACCCCCCAGTAGCCCTAGGTACAGGGCGCTGCAGTAGTCAAGGCGAGTGGTCATGAAGGTGTGGACCAAGGTAGGAAGATCATCAGAAGGAACCAGGTGTTTCACCCGGGTGATATTCCTCAGATTGTAAAAAGAGGCCTTGACAGCGGTTGACACCTGTGATTTTAGGGTCAAATCGTCATCAAAAATAATACCCAGGTTCCACACCTGTTCTGAGGTGGTAATCTGGACACCCCCACGCCAAAGACCCGAGGTTTGTCCTGCCGACACACCCGCCTTCCGATGATCAGGATCCACAACGAACACCTCAGTCTTATCTGGATTCAACCTCAGCCAGCTAGCATTCATCCAATACTGGATCTCGCATAGGCAGTTGTTAAACACTGAGAGAACATCTCCCTGTTCGGGTACAAAAGACATGTACATCTGAGTACCATCTGAATAGCAGTGAAAACTCAGATCGTACAGCATGATAATGTCCCCCAATGGCAGCATATAAACAGCGAACAACATGAGTGCCAAAATGAAGCCCTCGGCACCCACAGGATAGGGAGAGAATCATAGGAATAAGTTCCTGAGACCACTCTGTGTCCTTCCCTTGAAGTAAGATCGAAACCACCTGAGGACGGTACCCAACAGTCCACAGATGAACCACAGGTGCTCCAATAGCACACCATGGTCCACCATGTCAAATGCTACTGAGAGGTCAAGGAGGACCAAGATGGAATAGGTCCTCTGATCTCTTGCTATTAGGAGATCATTAAGCACCTGAACAAGGGCTGTCTCAGTGCTATGCCTCTTCCTAAATCCAGACTGGAGAGAGTCATAGATATTGTGGATGGACAGATGATCATCCAGCTGCAGCGCAACCACCTTCTCAATACCCTTACCCACAAAGGGCAGGTTAGAGACCGGTGTGTAGTTAGCGAGATTATCTAGATCAAGGGAGGGTTTTTTCAGGAGCGGTCATACAACTGCCTCCTTCAGGGGATCTGGAAAGATCCCCCTTTCCAATGATTGCCAGACCATCTCTGCCAGGACTGGGCCAATTTCCTCACAATGTCCACGATGTCTGATTGGCCAAAGTCAGACCAGATAAGCTGGTGCTGTGAGCTCTCCACCAACCTCGGCCACAACTCTCAGAGGCGGCTGGACGTATACCAGACCTGATGGTGACAACCTTATCTGTGAAAAATCGAGCAAACTCATCACATCTTTCTTGTGACAATGCTCCACCAGACTGCAGGCAGACTGGATTGCACAATCTGTCCATAGTCCGGAAGAGCTGAGCTAGTCAATTTTGTGCAGAGGCAACCTCCCTGGACAGGAATTCTGCCTTCTTACGGGAGATTGTCGATTGATAGACAGCATAATGATCCATCAATCTAAGCCTGTCAACCTCCAGGCCAGACTTCCACCTTGCCCTCTCCAACCTTTGACCCACTCTCCTTAACTCCTTCAAGGTCCCATCAAACCATGGGGACCTTGGGCGAAGGGTGAGTGGTTGAACACGAGCAGGAGCAATGGAATCCAGGGCATCTGTTACCACCCTATCATAGGCAAGTACAAGATCCCCTGGATGCATCCACTTGATAAGTCCGATAGGTTTAGCACCACCAATAGGTCTTCTGTAATCTCGTTATTTGGTCCCGAAAGGTGATTTTGCGGTCACTGCCCAGAATCACCTTTCAGGACTGACTAACAAAGCAACAGTGCCACTGTTCATGAGGCAGGGTCCCAAAAAGCCTATGTTGCAAATTTGGTGAAAAAATTCCAAAAAATAACTGCGTTACGAGCGTGCATTGCACAGTTTCCACGTACGCTTGTAACTTCGACAATTTTTTATATTTTCACTCCAAATTTTCAACATTGCCATTTTTTACACCTCTTCATGAACAGTGCAACTGTCATTTTTCACATCCTGCCCGAAATGTGTTCTCACACCTGTGGCACCAAATGGCACAGTCGCTGTGCAAAATCACCTTTTGGCTAACAAACTGATAGTGCCACTGTTCATGAGGTGGGATCCCAACAAGAACATGTTGAAAATTTGGAGTGAAAATACCAACTAACTCCTGGGGCATTAGGGTTTCCAACCACAACGCCCCACCTTGTAGAGACTGACAGGCGTCAGGGATGTGACTTGGCATCGTCAGCTGTAATGCTCATGCCATTCCACCCCCACACCCACCCTGCAGCCAGTGACAGGCATCGAGGTGTGTCTTGGAGTCTTCGGCCCCAAAGTTCACCCCATTCTCCTATACTGCACCCATCTCAGTGTATTTCCTTATGGAATGGGGTGAGCGTAAGGCCCGAATACCCCAAGGCACACTGCAACACTTGTCGGTGTCTGCAGAGTAGAGTGAGGTGAAATGGCATGAGCATTATGGTCGATGACTCTGAGGCACACTCCAATGACTGTTAGTCTTTGCAGGGTCGATGTGAGGGTGGCGTCAGTTCAATATTTCACTGCCATTCCTATTATGCATCTCTCTAACTCCTGCACTACTAATGCCAGTGCCAGCAAGACAAAATTAGGCATTGACAAATGCTTGTTTTTCTTACTAACCTTTCATATAAATCCTACAGCAGTTTTCCAGATACTTAAGTAAAAAACAAAAATAAAGAGAAAGTTGCCCTCAAAGAAACTATATTCCTTTAATGCACACCCTGTCGTGGCTTATAACTTACTTAATGCACACCATGTCGTGGCTTATTACTTACTTAACACTGGTAAAGATGATATTGGAGAATAATTTCTTCACGTTTGAGAACGCATACTATATCCAGACAACAGCAACAGAGATGGGGTCAAGTATGGCCCCAACCTGCACGAATCTTATAATAGCAGAGTTTGAGAACAGTTTTGTTTCAAGTCCAATATGAACCCATTCTGCTACAAAATTAAAAATGGATATGCTTTCTTGATGATATATTGCGGAATGCCGGGAGATCAGAGGGCTGTGGGTTCAGTAACATCTGACACTTGGATTAATATCCCAGTACTGACACTGTAGTGCAGCATGAGAGGGGTGCTGCACTACTGAGGTGCCGTCTTTCGGATGAGATGTTAAACCAAGGTCCCATCTGCCTGGATTGGTGGTAGTTCAGGTGGATGTTAAAGATCCCATGGCACTTATCGAAAAGAGTAGGGGAATTTCCCCGGTGTCCTGGCCAAATTTCCCTCATTCACTAAAAATACCAACAGTTTCATCTGGTTCAAGGTCAGTTGGCATTCATCTGTAGCCCCCTCCTCCGGGTCGTGCCTGAAAATAGGCAGAATTTGTCTAGTGCACTTACCCGGTCAACAAAACTAAATAAATAAAATAAAATATTACTTTGGGGACAGAAAGCAGAGATGAGCTAGAGTATGTTACACATAACTTAATAATGTGACAGTTTTTTTGTTGTTGATTTATTTATCCCCTTCACACCCCCATTACCACCACCGGCGTCATGCTGGCCATCGCTTCTCGCAATTTGAGGCACCAGCTTACCTGCTGCTGGGAGACCAGCTTCATCCTGCCAGTTGGCTTCTTTTTTCTCTTCCTGGTTTTTGTCCCGTTGTCCCCTGGTGGAGAGCCAAGGCGTGCAATGACGCCAATGGCTGAGCTGTGCATGCTTCCATAAGTGGCATGCCAGGTATCTAGCTCGGCTCTGCCCCTTGTGTGGTTCTATTGCGCAACCCCAGCCACCGCTAGGGCTAGTCATGCAGCGGACTCCATCCCCACCCCTCCCCGGGAGAGGAGGGCTGTTCTCCAGACGCTCGATCCTCTTCCCCGCGGCTGACCCCCCGGCGACCAGCTCGCACTGCGAACATGGGTCGCCGGCATGGCAGGAGGTAAGGCATCACTGCTTTAGCTCTCCACGCCACTGGGGCGGCCCAATGTGACAGATTTTTTGAAATTTGTGATGACTTATAACAAAGCAAAAATATCATTTATTGACCAAGAAGAATACTGTGATGGAGGGAGAAGAGAAACCAGACTGCATTGAAAGAGTACAGACAGGAATAGCATGCTGCATTTTAACAGTTTCCATCCTAAGAAATTAAAAGAAGAAATCCCTTGAGGTCAATACCTGAGAAATAAGAGTTACTGTTCAAAAACCAAGGAGTATGACAGAGAAGCTGACATACTGAATCACAGATTGCCAGAGAGCGGATATCCAATGAAATGCTTGACAGAACAAGGGAAACAGCAACAGAAACACTAAGAGGGGAGCTCCTCAGATCAAGAGCTAACCCACATAATACGGAACAAATACTGTTTTCGACTCCCTATTCAGATTTTCACGGACAACTGAGACATGGGATACATAATCATTGGAATATATTGAGAACTGTACCGAATAAGGAGAGAGCATTCAACGAAAACCCCCTAGTGTTAGCAAGAAGAGCATCGAACCCAAGGTCAAGACTCTCCAAGTCAGAACATAAGATGCCGAGTAGAACACCAGAGAACTTTTTGACAATTTTAAAGCCACAGGGTAAGCACCTGTGTGGGCCCTGTGTAAACTGTTCACACAGATACAGGTAATCACCTGTGTGGGCTCTGTGTAAACTGTTCACACAGATACAGGTAATCACCTGTGTGGGCCCTGTGTAAACTGCTCACACAGATACAGGTAATCACCTGTGTGGGCTCTGTGTAAACTGTTCACACAGATACAGGTAATCACCTGTGTGGGCTCTGTGTAAACTGCTCACACAGATACAGGTAATCACCTGTGTGGGCCCTGTGTAAACTGCTCACACAGATACAGGTAATCACCTGTGTGGGCCCTGTGTAAACTGTTCACACAGATACAGGTAATCACCTGTGTGGGCCCTGTGTAAACTGTTCACACAGATACAGGTAATCACCTGTGTGGGCCCTGTGTAAACTGCTCACACACACACAGGTAATCACCTGTGTGGGCCCTGTGTAAACTGTTCACACACATACAGGTAATCACCTGTGTGGGTCCTGTGTAAACTGCTCACACAGATACAGGTAATCACCTGTGTGGGCCCTGTGTAAACTGTTCACACACATACAGGTAATCACCTGTGTGGGTCCTGTGTAAACTGTTCACACAGATACAGGTAATCACCTGTGTGGGCCCTGTGTAAACTGTTCACACAGATACAAAAGTCAGAAAATTGCACAATTCCACATTAGATGAGAATGTTGAGATCAAGCATCTGACAACGTGTCAGACAGACCACATAATTTACTTAATCAAGTGTCCGTGTGACTTGATATATAAGGGAAAACATCACGTCAGTTAAAGACCAGAACTGGAGAACACAAAAGTGTGATAAGACATAAAAACAGGAATTCCAGTGGCTCAGCATATTAATCAGTGACATGACAAGGTTTCCATGCTGATGTTTTTTCATTGAAAGAGTGAACTTACCTACAAGAGAGGTAATTGGGAGAGATTAGTTGTTCACCAGAGAAGCCTACTGGATTATGAGATTTAAAGCCTTGAGTAAAAAAATATGGTTCAAAAGAGGAACTGAATTGTGCATCTATAATATAAATGGTTAGAATATAACTAAAAAATGTTAAACATACATGTATGTGAGTAACATGATCAAAAAAAATCTTATAAGACGAAAATTCATTAAAAAGATGGGTGAGCATCAGTCGACAATCAGATTCTAATGAATATGTATGTATGTACAGTATCTCGGTGCTCTGCAAAATGAACAGGAGGCTCCCTTACCTGAATGGGAGTTCCTCCGTAGTAGTTTAAAAATGTTCTGTTAAGCCCCTAAGGAAGGGAAGGGATCATATTTTGCCCCCAAGGGGGCTAACCGCTGGTAGCATGTCAAATAAGTGATGTAATTTGAGCCACTACAAATGAGCGAACACATTAAGGGCAAACGGCACATCACAGCGATTAGCACATTACAGTGACCGCACATATTTAGCTTTCCCCAGTGTGAATGTGCACCTCAGAGTGAGAATAACAGAGATGGGGGTCCAGGGAGCACAGCCCCTCCAACAAGGGGTGCAGGAGGGGCAGAGTCCCCCTGCCTAAACACAGACGTGCACCTTTGATTTCCTCCTGGTCTCATAAATGGAGCGGCGGCACCGAGAGGAGTAAAACCCCAAAAGGACAACAGAGGTGAAGAGGACAAACGAACCTGGAAGAGGTAGGGGCAGGGAAGGAACAACGAGTAGGTGGCAGAAGGGAACTTGGGGGGGGGGGTTGCCGAGGCAGCTACAGGTGTGATGTCCATAGCTGCTGTAGTGTGCCTCGCCATAGTTTGCAGTCACTGAAATGACAGTCGCTGTAAAATAGTCATCCGAATTGCGTTCGCTCAGATAAATTCACTCTAATCATATGGAACCCTGTTCTAGTCATCCACCACCCTTTCCGTGAAGTAGTTATTTCCACACATCTCACCTACACTTCCCTCTCTTAGCTTCATTTCATGCCCTCTTGTTCTAGTGCCTTTCTGACTCTTAAATAGACCCTCCACTTGCACCTTGTTCATGCCTGTGAGGTACTTCTAGGTTTCTATCATGTCACATCTCCCGCTCCTCTCTTCCAGGGAGTACATGTTGAGTTCCTGCAGCCTTTCCTCATACGGCTTCACTTGCAACCCCCTCAATATTTTAATCGCCCACCTCTGTACCACTTTCAGCCTTTCAATGTTCTTGTGGAGGTGCAGCCTCCAGAACTGGACATAGCACTCCAGGTGGGGCCTCTCTAGTTAGCGATATAATGACAGCACCTCCTCCGTACTCCTGCTAGAAATTCCATTTCAAAATGCAGCCCAGCATCCTGCTAGCCTTCTCCACTGCTTTGCCACTCTTCTCAGCTACCTTGAGATAATCAGATATGACCCCTAGGTCTCTTTCTTGCTTGGTGACTGTAAGCTCCACTAGCCCATCTTACACACAGCCCCTGGGTTCCGCTGCCCGAAATGCGTGTCCTTGAACTTTCTGGCACTGAAACCCAGCTGCCACCACCTAGACTATTCCTCTGGCTTCCTCAGATCCTTTTTGCAGATTTTTGTATCATCCACAAAGATACACACCTTACCTTCAAGATCCTCTGTATTGTCACTTATGAAGACACTGAAGAGGAGTGGTCCCAGCACCAAACTCTGCGGCACCCCACTAGTAACTCTCCTATTGCCTGGGTGGGAATGTTTACCGACACCTCTTGCTTCCTATCCTTTAACAGTTTGATATCCAGTTTATCACTATCTCCCTCACCGCCAGGCTGCTTAGTTTCTTAACTAGCCTCCTGTGTGGCACAGTGTCGAAAGCATTATTGAAGTCTAGATAGGCCACATCTACTGCTCTCCCTTGATCCACATCCCTGGTAACCCGGTAAAAGAAATCTATGAGACTAGTTTGACATGTCCTCCCCCTGTGTGTCCCAGGGTGTGGGTGGAACAGATAGACAGCATGCAATAATATATGGTTCAACACACTTCTAACATGATTTTATTACATGCCACTAAGAGACGGCTAAAAAAAAAAACTAAAACACAAAACAGCACAATGAGAAACAGCAATTAGGATAGGATCACTTTGCATGGCTATACAGATCTTATATCTGGTTCTGTTTCTCAAGGAAGATATTTTCTAGGCAACTGCCATAACACATCCTTTTTTCTGAATGGGATGATGTGAAGAGCAGCATGTCCTCCCCTTAACCAGGCTAGAGATTAACTGAACATACACTACTTTTCCAGCTCAACCACCAGGTGTTATATACCCACCCCCAATGTCATGTGATCCACCCTTTGTAAAAATATAGCAATAACTTCTATTATAGGTTGAGTGCTTCCAACCAATAGGAGTGTTCCTTTCCCCTACGCGTGAGACACTCTTATTCTGTGAAGAGTGTCTCACGCGCAGATGCCCTGGAAAACGGGCACATATTGGGAAATGTTTTCTTTTTTAAAATATATTATTGATTGTTCTCGATCAATAATATATTAATATGTCCCCCATCGCCACTCATTCCTGTATTAGAGTGGTTTCACTTGCTTTCAGCTTGAACCAGAACAGCTCAGCTTCTCTGCGCTGTTCTCACTCCAGCCAAAGCACGTGATGCCACTCTTATACAGCAATGAGTGGCTCTGTGGGATGTATTAACATACATATTACTTTCACAAAACCAAAACAAAAGGCTAAAAGCACCACAAAAAGTTTTCAATTATTCATACAAAACTGTTCGTAGAGTTTCCCCTTTCTGCTAAACAAGAGGGATGTTTCACTAAGGAGCCTTAAAGGAAAACTACACCCAAAACCTGAAAAAATATATGTTGTGCAGAGTGTTTTAATTTGTATGTGAAGTTCTAGTGTTTCCTTCCCTCTGACTGGTATTAGGAGTTTTTCTCAAATTAGCCTGCTAGCTTTATGCTAGTTTTACGACCCCTGGGGATCTCCATACCTGATAGTGTAATTGTATTTCTGGTTCCCACAGTGCATTTTGTCTCATGTGACTGTGATGTAAGAGAGACCCAACAATCAGCACACGCATGCCAAACAAACTAAATATCTTGGAAGCTTTACAAGCTGCACAAAAATTACCAGCAGCAAAGTTTTTCAGGACAGTAAAACCTTTAGGATGAGGGTGGTCACCAAGCTGAATTCTACAGATTTTAAAATATAGCCATCTCTGTTGTTGTGAACTGATTGTAATGCAATGCTTTCTGCTGGATTTATGGGCTCTGCTACATCACCATTACATGAAACAAGGTGCACTGTAGGACAAAGAAATACAATAAAACTATTTGATATGGTGATCTCCAGGGGTCGTAAAACTACCCTAAAGCTAGCAGGCTAATTTAGGAAAAACTCCTAATACCAGTCAGAGGGAAGGAAACACAAGAACTTCACATACAAATTAAAACACTCTGCACAACATATATTTTTTCAAGTTTTGGGTGTAGTTTTCCTTTAATGAAATCTGGCTGCTCCCATGACTCTGATGTCATGGGCCTTCCCCTCTTTGCACACAAGGATGAATATCCTGTCACAAGGGGCTGCTGACTCCTAAATGAGAACAGGCATCAACCACCACAGTAAATGCTAGCTCCACAGCATAATACCCTTTTCTTTTCTTTTTTTAAAGAAAAACAAACAAATTAAATTTAAGTGGGGACTTCAGAGGTTTACGCTTTGCGGATGGTAACAAACACAACATTTATATTTCATGTATGTATTTCATTTTGCCAGATACAGTGCTTATACTTTTATATCTTTTATACTTTTTTTCTATAAACTTTTATTACCACTTATTTTATTAGCAGTGTCAGTGGCTCAGTAGGTAGCACACTACGCCTCTGAGGCCAAGAGATCAGAAGGCTGTGGGTTCAATTCCCACATCTGGCACTTGGGTTAATATCCCAGTACTGACACTGTAATGCAGCATGAGAGGGGTGCTGCATTTCTGAGGTGCTGTCTTTTGGATGAGACGTTAAACTGAGGTCCCATCTGCCTGGATTGGTGGTAGTTCAGGTGGATGTTAAAGATCCCATGGCACTTATCGAAAAGAGTAGGGGAATTTCCCTGGTGTCCTAGCCAAATTTTCCTCATTCACTAAAAATACCACCAACAGCTTAATCTGGTTCAAGGTCAGTTGGCATTCATCTGTATCCCCTCCCGGGTCGTGCCTGAAAATAGGCAGGTTTGTCTAGTGCACTTACCTGGTCAACAAAAGCTAAATAAATAAAATATTAGTGGTTTAGGGCTCTGAGCTGGAGACCGGGTTTGAATCCCACATTGTATAATGTGTGACCCTGAGCAAGTCACTTAACTTCCTTGTGCTCCCAGATCACACCTGGAAACAGGTTTCAGCTTAGTGTGTCTTTCCTGGTTAAACAATGTTTCCTTTCCCATTATCATTATGGAGCAAACACCCTTTTAATCTTGTTCTCTGAACCTCCATATGTTATCCTTTCTGCCACTGTATTGTAACAACAAAACACCAGCAGAGAGAGGATGCCAAATGGAATCACTCCTCAGTCCCTTCTCTCTCTTATCGACTTTCACCTACATTCCGGCTAAACACAGGACCCAGTTTCTTTTTTTTTCTAAGCTTTTGTTTGGTGCAGGTTTTCGGTGAATGGGAATCCACACAGAAGATTTTTAGCAGTACAACTGGGGGCCACCTACGCCTATATGGGGTTGGTGGCGTTGGCTGATGTCACAGCTACATGTCTAGTATTGCTAAAATCTTCCAGGATTCCCATTCACCGATGGTGACGGCTTCTAGTGGTACCTGATGACTGAGACCCTTCAAAGATCTACCGTTACGGTAAGTTCTACGTAACAGTACTTTTCTTTAGCCATGCCAGCCAAAGAAGAAAAGGAGTTGCACAACTTTTGCATGCTGTGCTCTTTTAGAAAAACCTGCCCCACTCTCCCTCAGTTCTTTCCCTCGGAGATGAAGAGAGCAAGGCTCATGCCCTGGGTAACCGAGGAAAGATAGAGGACCAACTCTAAATCAAAGTATGGAACAACAGATAGCCAGGTCCTGAATAGGAGCCCAAGAAGAGAGGGATGGTGGGAGGGAAAGCATACTTGATGACTGAGATCCCCTTGAAGATCTACTGTTACGGTAAGTTCTTGTGTAACTGTTCTATCGTCTTTGGGGTTATCTAACATACTAACATACTATTTGCCATCAGATTAGGCCTTACGGTCTATCGAGTCTGCTCGAACCTCAGATCCTTAGTTGGGTGCCGAGGCCCTCCTCCCTTGTGCTCCAGAAACCCTATCATCCATCCCACCCCTGGGACAGGCCATCATCTGATACATCCACTTTCTGTGTCTGTCCCACCCTCTCTTGAAGCCCTCCACTGTGGATCTCTGAACCAGCTCACCAGGCAGTGCATTCAAGGGTCCACCACCCTCTCAGTGAAAAACCTCCTCCTCTTTCCCCTCACCCTTCCACCTTCCAACTTCAAACCATGCCCTCTGGTGATACCTCCCTGCTTTAGTCTAAAGATCCCCTCCATGTTTACCCTATTTATTCCCTTGAGGTACTTGAAGACTTCAATCATGTCCCCCTGTCTCTCCTCTCCTCCAATGAAAACAGGCAGAGCTCCTCAAGTCTGTCCTCATACGTCAAATCCCCTAGCCCTAGTATCATCTTAGTTGCCCTCCTCTGTACCCTCTCCAGGAGCTGTATGTCCCTCTTCAAGTGTGGTCTCCAGTACTGTACACAGTACTCAAGGTGTGGTCTAACCAGTCCATTGTACAGCGGCAGAATCACTTCCTTGCTCCGATGCATCCCAACATCCTGTTTGCCTTGCTAGCCGCTCTCCTGCATTGCTCAGAGTTATTCATATATGCATCCACCATGACCCCTAGGTCTTTTCCCCTTTGAGGCCCCCAGCGCCTCCCTCCCAGGGTGTACTTGTGTTTAGGGTTCTCCCGACCAAGATGCAACACCTTGCACTTGGTGATATTGAAATTTAATTTCCATGTGTGAGCCCAGCTTTCCAGGGTGTCCAGGTCCTTGCAGGGCCAACCTCCCCTCTTCTCCCTCAACTACTGCTCCCATCTTGGAGTCATCCTGAAGAACTCATTTCACACCTATACCCTCCCTGATGTCCGATATGTATGCATTAAACAGGATGGGACCCAGGACCGAGCCCTGCGGTACCCCACTACCAACCTCTCTAGGGTTCAAGAGCTCCCCACAGACCACTACTCTCTGGGTGCGTCCAGCAAGCCAGTTTTCAATCGATCTGACCATCAAAGGGCCTACTCCTAACCCCATCAGTTTCTCCACCAGACCATTGTGGGGGACAGAGTCAAAACGCCTTGCTGAAGTCCAAGAATAATACATCCACAGGCTTTCCCCTGTCCAATTCTGATGTTACCCGATCTCACTCATCAGGTACCACTGTAGGAACAAGTACCAAGAAGTGACAGGTAGGATCAGGCAGTCTAGGAGGCTGGAACTCCATAAACTTAACCCTTTGACTGCCAACAGAATTAAGACTGTATTGGAGTTCTGGACTAATAGATCAGTCTGCTGCCCTGCAAGGGTTAAGACAGGAGCAGAAAACAACCCACCCAGCCAAGGAACTTTTTTAAACTTAAGACAGAAGACCTTAGGGACTGAATCTGACAAGGGACTCTATAAGTTTAAGACAAGAGCCCTTGCAGCACAGCCCTGCCACAACCAGCACTGGTACTAGAGGCAATGTCCAGACTGTGATGCTTGGTGAAAGTGTGGACTGTGCTCCAGGTAGCAGCCGCACAGATATCCGCAGCTGAGACCCCTTTGAAACAAGCCACCGAGGTAGCAATGCCTCTGGTGGATTAAGCTTTGACAGCACCAGGCAAGTCTTTGCCATACTTGTTGTAGCGGAGCACAATGCAATTTGCCAACCATCTAGATAAACACTGCTTAGTAACCAAAACACCCTCTGTACCTGGGATGAAAGAAACAAACAACTGCTTAGACTTTCTGGACTCCTTAGTCCTAAGCAGATAATGCTTCATAGTTCTGTGCACATCTGATGTATGGAGCAGTGCTTCCCCTGGATTGGCACGCTAGGGAAAATAAAAAGGAAGGTGGATAGACTAATTGAGTGTAAACTCTGAAACCACCTTCGGTAAGAGCTTAGGATTTGTGTGCAAAGACACCCATGTTTGAGAAAAATCAAATAAGGCTCCTCGCATCAGAGGGCTCGAAGCTCTGAAATCCTTTGAGCAAAAGTAATAGCAACTAAAAACAACATCTTCTAAGAGAGAAACCACAAATCGCAAGTCGCGATTGGTTCAAAAGGAGACAGGGTCAACTTTTCCAAAATAAAATTTAAGTCCCAATCCGGGACAGGAGAATGGATTGGGGGTTTCAGATGCAGGATGCCCATCAGGAAAGTACGTGAAACATCCAGCTGCACTATCGTACGGTCACCCATGGGCTCATGAAAAGCAGAAATAGCGGAAAGGTGGACCTTGAGGGAGGAATACTGGAGACCTGAGTCAGACAAAGAAATCAGGTAATCCAGGACATGCTCCACAGGACATGTGAAAGGGTCTATGGAATGCCTCGCAGCTCAGATGGCAAACCGTTTTCACTTCATGATATAAGTGGCACAGGTGAAGCCTTGCGGGCAGCCACCAGGATGTCTGCTACCCTGTTAGACATCCTAAACCTGGCAATGGCAATGTCCTCAGGAGCCACACATGCAGATGAAGAGACCTGAGGTTGGGATGGACCAGGGTCCCCCGATCCTGGGTCTGCAGATTCCTGCAAAGGGGCAGGGGATCCAGAGGCTCCTCCCCCAACTGCTGCAGTAGAGGGAACCAGACCTGGCGAGGCCAGAATGGGGCTACCAGGATCATGCTGGTCCCTTCTATTTGCAGCTTGATCAGCACCCTTTGTATTAGTGGAAATGGAGGGAATGTGTACAGAACCCTCCCTCTCCATGAGAGGGACGACGCTTCTTGCCAGAAAACTCCAGCCCCGGATCTAGTGAGCAGAAATTGGGCAGCTTTGCATCAAGTGGGGATGCAAAAGCTCTAACTTTGGATGACCCCATCTGTCAAACAGATCTTCTGCTATGGATGAAAGAAGCTCCCATTTGTGCAAGCTGGACTGAGTCATAGATTCATAGATATGTGTCGGCAGATAAGGACCTTGTTGGTCCTGTTCAGACTGTCCACCAGGGTGTTTAAAATGCCTGGTACGTGGACCACCAAGATTGTTAGGCTGTGTTCCAGAGCCCAGTACCACACTCGCATGGCCTCCCTGCAAAGGGGATACGAGTGAGTTCTGCCCTGTTTGTTGATATGGTAGACTACACTCAGATTGTCTAACTGCACCAACAACTGCCCTACAGCAAGATGCTCCTGAAATGCCTGCATGGCATACAGCACCACTCTCATCTCCAGGACATTGATATGCAGGGTGGCTTCCCACTGGGACCAGGAATCCTAAGTCTGAAATAGTCCCAGGGGTGCTCCCCAGCCTAGCCCAAAAGCATATGTGGTGAGGATCTGATGCGGGAAAGTGATCTGGAAGGGAACCCCCTCCCGAAGGAGATTCGAGGGGTCCATCCACCACTGGAGCACCTTGCGGAATGGGGAAGAGACCAATACCTGCTGGTTCAACTTGTCTGATAACTGGTCCCACTGCACCCTGAGGGTCCACTGCAGGGTGCGCATGTGGAGCCTGGCCAGTGGAATGGTGGGAACAGCTGCAGCCATTAGACCCAGGAGTCTCAGATATAGCCTGGCAGGAATGTAGCAACTCTGAGCTACTTTCTGAGCCTGAGTTATAAGACATTCTGCCCTGTCTTGTGGTAAAAAGACCTTTCCCTGCTTGGAACCCAGAACCACCCCAATATATTATCATCTTTGGGATGGTACTAGAACAGACTTGGGCAGGTTGACTTTTATGCCCAGGGACTGGAAGAGCTGTAGAGTCCACCCCAGGGTCAATAACAGCTGTTCTCGGGACAAGACCTTGAGAAGCCAATCATCCAGGTAAGGGAAGATGTACAGTCCTTCCCTTCTTTTTCCATTCAAACTTTATTCAATTTTGTACATTTTCAAAGAGAAGATCCAATAAACATACATGCGGTTGATACAGGCCCAACATACAGAAATTAGATCAACTCTTCCCTTCCCCCCGCTCCCTCCTCCCTTTCCAATTTCTTCACACAGTTGCGACATCCAGAGGAAGAATAGAATGGGGGCAAACCTCTATGAGACCTGTAAAGAGTACAATGTCAGTATAGGGCCCCATATCCTCTGAAATTTCTGGGACTGATCATGTAAGCTAGCTATCATATTCTCCAGGCGCAAATTTGCCAACAACTCTTGCAACCACTCACTATAGCGATGTCGGTCAAGGCTTCCAATGACGCAACACCAGATTTTCATCGACATGGCTATCAGAGTAATATGAAATTTCCTAATGTTAACTGTAACAGACGAGAATTCTCCCAAGATACAGATTTCGAGTGAAGAGGTCATTTAATCCTAGTAATGGATCTACCCTCGATCGAATCGCGTGTCAAAGGGGGGCTACCTTGGGGCACTCCCAAAATATATGTAGAAGATTCCCCTCTTCCTGATGACAACGAGTACAAGTACTGGACGACAGGAGTCCCAGCCTAGCCAACTTCCGAGGAGAATAATAGTAGTTATGCAAAATTTTAAACTGCATTAGCCGAAGCTTATCATGCCTGATATACTTGTGACAGTTCACCCACAGGGAAGGCCAGTTAATCTCTTGATGGGGAAAAAGTGAGGCCCAAAATTGGGTTGGGCCAAAACAATCTGGCCATTTCCAATTTTGCAGTATCCCATACATCTTGGATACAGCATGGGGAAGACCTGCCATGGAAATCAGCTCTGTCCAGTAGAAAAAGTTAGGAGAGACTAGAGGGACAGGGCCGAGAGATTTCACCAATAGGTGCCGTAACTGGAATATTTTGAACACAACGGAATTCGGGATTTGGGCTTTTGGATAATCTCGAGGAGTTTAGCCATGAGTGATCCTCCTGCACGTAAAAACTGAGCGGACAATCTCCCAGTTGGGGATCCACTTCAACTGAGACGCTTGCCCCTCAACAGTGAAATTGGGGTTTCCCCACCATGGCTGAGCAGGATCTAATGTATGCTTGTATTTCAGAAAAGCATAACTGTGAGTGAACTCTTATCGAGACTGCGACCAGGCTACTTTTGAGCGAGGGAGGTAAGGATTTTAACCTAGTATGTAAAAGCGCGCGTGGAGATAGCCCATTAACCTTTCAGAAGAGCGTTCAATGTTCAGCCATATAGGGGTGAAGGATATGATATATCTGGGAGTTCTGATGTGGGCCATCTCAAGTAGTTGTTCGCATGACTAGCCCAATAATATAATGCAATGTGCGGAGGCAAGTCCTCCTTTTCCTTGGGAGCTGATAGTTTATTGTAACTTATCCAGGACTTCCTTGTTGACCAGACGAAGTCTGAAATCATCCTATGTAACCTTTTGAACCAGGTCAAGGGAATCCAGACGTTTGAGTGATGAATTAAATAGAATAATCGGGAAAAATGTTCATTTTGATTATGTTGATTTTCCCCAAAGAGAAAGGGGAGCAAGGTCCACTTTGTAAGATCTTGCCTGATGGCCGCAACCAAGGGTCTAAGTTCAGTTTTATGAATCTGCCAGGATCTCTTGACAGGTTAACTCCCAAATATTTTAAGGACTTAGTCTGCCAGGAGAAACCCACCACTGATGCATCCATCTTTGTCACCTTGTAATTTAAGGGAAGACCACAGTCTTGTCCTTGTTCAACTTATAATTGGACAAGGAGCTAAACTCTTCCAAGACTGACGAACGGCAGGGATGGGCCTCTAGGGTGGGCCAGTTGTAAAGAAGGTCGTCTGTGTAGGCCAGGACTTTCACAATCTGCTGTTGCACCACAATACCCTGTATGTCCGGTCCATTGTAATCCTGCGAATGAGAGGCTCTAAGTAGATGTTAAACAGTAAGGGAGATAATGGGCAACCCTCTCTAGTTCTGGCATAAAGTGTAAAAGGATCAGACATTGACCCATTACACATCACACGTGCAGTTGGGTATTTGAATAGCGCCTTGATCCACTCCAAAAACAACGAGGGGAATCCAAAGGCCTGAAGGGAATACAGTAGAAAATTCCAGTTGACTCTGTCGAATGCCTTCTCGGTGTCCAGGGAAACAAGCACCGCCGGGTAGTCGGCATCCCTGGTGACTGAGAAGACATGCGACAGGGTCCTGAGATGGTCTACAGTCCCTCCCTTCTGAGGACTGCTGCAACTGCTGCTAAGCACTTGGTAAAGACACACGGTGCAGAAGATAATCCAAAGGGCAATACCTTGAGCTGGTAATGCTCCCCCTGGAAGGTGACGCGGAGGAACCTTCTGTGAGGGGGAAAGACTGCTATGTGCAGGTAAGCGTCCTGCATGTCCAGTGAGCATAGCCAATCCCCTGGCCTGTGGAGGGGCAAGAGGCCCGGTAAAGTTACCATCTAGAACCTTTTGTACTGGACATAGAGCTTGAGGTCTTTCGTTTTAAGAATGGGCCTCAGAGCTCCAGTCTTTTTGCGGACCAGGAAAAACCTGGAATAGAATCTCTGGTTTCTCTGCTGCTTTGGCACCAGTTTTACAGCCTGCTTGCACAGGAGAGACTGCACTTCCTCCCAGAGAACAGGCAGATAAGCTGGGGGAAAAGAGAGAGTGGTGGGGGGGGGCTGGAGGCGCTCCAGAGTGTGACCACATGCTATGATCTGCAGGATCCAAGCATCTGTGGTTATGGTTCTCCATAGTTCTAAGTGGAGGGAGAACTGACCTCCTACCACCACCTCCTGGGTTTGCACCTGAAGAAGGGGTCCGGCAAGGAGTCAAGCTGAGGCGGGACCAGCTCAGGAAGCTGGTCCCTCAGTTCTGGGACTCTTGGCTGCCGCCCATGAATGGGTGGGCAAGCAAGGAAAACTGGGTTCTGCATTTACCCTGGGTACAGGGCTGAACCCAGTCTATTGGCCTGCTTATGAAAAGTAAAGCATCCCCTACTATGCTGCTGGGTCTGGTAGAGGCAGTGGACAGATTTAATGACCATGCCTGAGGCCTGCAGATAATTAATGATGTCCTGGACATCCGACCAAAATGCTTGTTGCCATTGAAAGGGGCATTAAGTACTCTGTTTTGCACATCAGCTGCGAACCCAGAAACATGGAGCTATGAATGCCTACAAAGGCATATGCCAGTGGCAGCTGCCCTGTCAACAGTATCAGACAGATCACAAAAGCCAAAGAAGATGCTTGCCAATGTCCTCAGCCATTTGGAAGCATTGAAGTAACTCCTGCTTCTGCGCACCCTCAGGAATGGCTTGGGTGGCAAGTAACTGCTGCTTCTGCGCACCCTCAGGAATGGCTTGGGTGGCAAGTAACTCCTGCTTCTGCGCACCCTCAGGAATGGCTTGGGTGGCAGCCTTGCCATTTCTCCAGTTGGTGTTCTGGTATTTCACCATGTGAGACAGGTAGTTGTCAATCCTCAGGCCTAGGGTTGAGGAGGCATATGCCCTTTTCCCCAGAGGTCAATCCTATGGGACTCCTTGTCTGGGGGAAGGGAGCTAAGGTGTTTGGGTGCCTTAGATCTGTTGTGTGCTGCCTTGATAACTACAGAGTCAGTTTCTGCCTGGGCACCAAGGTGAGGGAGACCCTGAAGGGCATTGTAAAGCTTATCGGCACTACGGGGCATAGATGGTACCATGTCTGGTCCATGCCAGGCTGCTGTGGTAGCATTTTTTAATGCCTGAAGCATAGGCGGAATGACCTTAGGGGAGATTCTGGGATCTCCAAGTAGTCCGCAAGATCCTCTGTGGTGGTATTCTCCTCCTCTGTCTGAAACCCCATGGTGAAAGACAGCTGCTTCATGATATTGAAGAAGGCGGCATCCTCAGGTGGGAACCTGGGGGTGTGCCTAACAGAGTCTTCACTGACTGAAGAGGCAGTGAACTTGTCTGAGGTAAGGTACTGGTCCTCCTCCTCTTCTTCCACCATCTCCTCTGGGAGGATGAGGTCAGGGTGCTACTCCTCCTCTACGTCGACATCCTCCTCTGGATCTGTTAAAGTATGTGCCGTCGACTGCCCTTGGGTAGATTCCTTGGGCCGATGAACAGGTGTTGACGACAACGACGGTGCTGAAGGAGCAGGTGATGATGACCTGGAAAAAGCCATAAATTACAGGACCAGGATGCTGGAAAGTGGACGAGAATGTTGTTCAGGTCCAACACTGACAAAGGAGGAGTGGTCGATGGCACATTGGCCAACGACCCGGCTGACTGAATGAG
Source organism: Neoceratodus forsteri (assembly GCA_016271365.2). Taxonomy (NCBI): domain Eukaryota; kingdom Metazoa; phylum Chordata; order Ceratodontiformes; family Ceratodontidae; genus Neoceratodus; species Neoceratodus forsteri. The sequence continues at coordinate 1,319,627,914 of CM057455.1, read as the reverse complement.
CTTGGAGCCTTAGGAGAAGAAGGAGGAGCAGGCAGCGAAGCGGTAGTCGTCGACGATGAGCCCATTGTCGACAGAGGAGGGGCCAATGATCCGGAGGTCGGCGGCTGAATGCCGTGAGAGTCGGGCAGAGGAGCTGTCCATATGGACCCGGAGCTAACCGAGGTCTGGACAGCTGGTCTCTTCATCGCGGTGGTGGCCGACAACGAAGAGCCTTCCTAAGAAGGTGAAGCTGACGGGAAACAGGATGGCTGCCGGGGAGCGGTCGTGATCCTGATCTTTTCTGTGACCTTTCCCAAGGACATCCTTTACCTGTGAGGCTTTGGAGCAAGAGGCGATTGCGGCCAGTGCCCTGCAGGATCCCGACCCAGAGATGGCTACCTGTTGTTCCACAAAGGTTTTTAGAGCCTTTCTGCATCACCTGAGGGTAGTTTGATTAAACTGCTGGCAGAGCTCACAATCAGAGGCATCATGGTCAGGCCCAAGACAGCAGACACAGAGTGCCCGTCGCTAGAGGCAATCTTCTTTCCACAGCAGCAGTGACTGAAGAGAGTGGTAGAGGGTTTAACTCTCAACGTAAACGAAAAAGAGAAAATAAATCTCTAAAAATGAGATTTGTTAAAGGTTGTAGAGATCTAGGCTGTAGGCGGAAAAAGGCGCGAACACTGTGACGGCTTCTTCTGCGGAGACTGTGCTTACAAGTTGACGGTGGGAAAGAACTGAGTGGACAGTGGGACCACCTATGCCTATATAGGGTTGGTGAGGTCGACTGACGTTGATGACGTGGGCGGCCCCAGTTGTACCGACAGTGAAGTTACTACGTTGGTACCTGATGACTGAGATAACCCCGAAGATCGCTTTGCCCTAGCCTCTCACTGCCTGACACATCACTGCCATCTTTGTGAGAACCTCCACTGGCTCTCCCCCATAGCTAACCATCTTTACTTTCTTGGCACTATTACTGATAGCATGTCTCGCTGTGGATCACCTCCTACCCTTGCTCAGTTGCTGGTTAATCCTAGCTCCTGCTATGTTCTGGTGATTAGCCCATTTTCCATATTCCGAAATGTAAAATGGCAATGGGTGCTCAGGCCTTCTCATATCTTGCCCCTCAATACTGGAACTCCTACCTGCTTCCCAGTCACCTCTCCCCTACACAATCTAGCTTTAAGCACCAGCTAAGGAGACACCTTCAGTCATCCTGTTCCTGTACCTGTACCTGTTTTTGTCCCCCTTGAACTCTCCAAAAGAACACCCCACACACCTTGATGGCTGTAGTAGTAGTAGTAAAGTTTATTGTATGAATAAAAAGTCTTCACAACTTAACAAATTCAACTAATACATTGAGAAACATAAATTGTAAAATTTTAAAACCATAAATATGTACATCAGATAAAACGACAACATGGTACCCGCCCCCAAGTAAAGTGTATATAATGATACAGATAAAATTCTAGTTTTAACACATATACAATTGAGGAATTACATGCATAGGAATTTTCATCAGTTCATGCAGACCAGAACACCATAAAGTGCTAAATGATAGTAGTATTGATACCTTTCAATTTATTAGCTCTGATTTTACTTGTTTGATGGAAAAATTTAGACAACTTTTTTATAGTGTAATCATCTTCTGTACTCATAAGAACAACTGTCATAAAGTTTTTGTCTAAGTTATTCCAGTCCCCAATTAAAGGGCTTAACCAGGGTAATCTTGTAGTTTTATACCAGCTACAATCCCAGAGAATATGGGATAGGTCCTCTTTATCTCCCACAGTATAATAACATTTTTGGGCATATTCAGGAAGTTTTTTAAATCTTGCAATAGAGACATTGTTATTAAAACACTTGAACTTGTATTTTGTATATATCTTTCTGAGAACAGGATCACTAATACTATCCAAATATTTGAAACCATGAGCACCTTGTAAGCAAACCATGGTGAATACCTAGACTTACCAATGTCTTCTAAGCCCATTTTTATCCACTGATTGAGATTTTTTTCTTGATGTATAGTTTATATTTCCAACTCAGCATCACATTTTTATCTAAATACCTGTTAAACTTTAGAAGATCATATTTTTTAGGGTATATAAAATTTGTTATACCATGAGTTGATATTGTATTTTCTTTCATGCCATGTCTTTTTTTCACTTAAGCACTTATATGGTAGCCTATCGGATGTTATTTTTATTATATATACAAGAGTACTAAAGGAACTGGCAGAGGAGCTGGCAGGGCCACTGGTAGACCTATTTAATAGTTCACTAGAGTCAGGCGTGATACCGCCGGACTGGAGAACAGCACATGTAGTGCCCCTCCACAAAAGTGGTCCCAAGGATGATCCAGGGAATTACAGAACAGTCAGTCTAACCTACACTGTGGGCAAGCTCATGGAGACCATACTAATAGAAAGGTTGGTGGAATATCTAGAGGAGCATGGTCTCCAGGATGAGAGGCAGCATTGGTTCATAGGGGGAGATCGTGCCAAACAAATCTGATTGATTTCTTTGACTGTGTTACTAAGACAGTAGACGGGGCCAAGTGGTAGACATCCTCTATCTTGATTTCAGCAAGGCCTTTGAGTCTGTGCCCAACAAAAGGTTGATCAGGAAGTTGGTGGATCTTTGAGTTGGGGAAAAGATGGCTAGATGGGTTGAAAACTGGCTGAGGGACAGAACCCAGAGGGTGGTTGTGGGGGGAAGAGTTATCTGGCACCAGAGAGGTAACCAGTGGGGTCCCACAGGGCTCGGTACTAGGCTGTGTTATTCAATTTCTTAATCACTGACACTGGGGATGACATTATGGTCAAAATGTGTCTATATGTGGATGACACCAAGCTCTGTGGGAGAGTGGACACAGCTGAAGGGATACAGGACCTACAGGAAGATCTGAAAAGCTGGGGAGGTGGTCCAGGATCTGGCAGCTTGGCTTCAATGCCAAGAAATGCAAAGTTATGCATATTGATGCCAGAAATCCCAGGACAGAGTACTACCTGGGTGGAGTCCGAGTATCTGCATCAGAGGAAGAGAAGGGCCTGGGAGTGATGATCATCAGTGACCTGAAGTACTCCACACAGTGCAAGAAAGCAGCAGCAAAGGCAAACAAGATGCTGGGATGCATAGCTCGGGGTCAGTAGTAGGAGACAGGAGGTTATACTGCCCTTGTATAGGTCACTGGTAAGGCTGCATCTAGAGTATGGAATTCAGTACTGGTGCCCACACCTCAAAAGGACATTAACCTGCTGGAGAAGGTCCAGAGGAGGACTACAAAGATGATGGCTGGCCAGCAGGACAAGGCATACAAGGAGAGGTTGAGGGCACTGAACATGTACTCCCTGGAAGACAGGAGAGAGAGGGGAACATGATTGAGACCTTCAAGTACTTGAAAGGGATAAATAAGGTTGATAAGGAGAGACTCTTTAAGCTGAGTGGCCACCATAACAAGAAGGGGCATAGTCTTAAGCTGGAGGTGGGAGGTTTAGGAGGGAGGTCAGGAAGCACTTCTTCACAGAGAGGGTGGTGGACACTTGGAATGCGCTGCGGAAGAGGTCATCTCATTGAAGACAGTAGGAAGCTTTAAAAGAGGCTGGGATAGACATAGGGGAAGGTAAGGATCATGGGTAGGGAGGATGGGAGGAGTGGAGAGGGAGGGCAGGGACAGTAGCTCAAGCTGTGGACCCTGCAATACAAGCAGACTTGATAGACCAAATGGCCTTCTTCTGCTGGCTTCTTCGTATGTTCATATGTATGTAAGTATGTTACCTTCAGCCAATAATTAGTCATGTATCCATCGTGGCTTGCATGTCAACTAAGCTCATTTCACTTTTTACGTATGATCTTGGGCAAGAGTGTCTTAAACCCAGAGTTGCTCTTTAAATTTTATAAATAGGAGTACTCGATTTACCTAAGTTATTGGTTTCCCATATTTCAGCTCCGTATAAGTGCTGTGAAAAACATTTTGTTTTTTTAAACAGCCGTTAAGAGGGTCTGACAGTATTTCCTACATAAATAACATTGAATTTATTAAGACCTTTAGTTGTCTTATGTGCTTGTTCTATCAGATGTTTCATGTGAGAAGATCAGGTAAAATTGGCAGCAAAGTTTATACCTAAATAGATATACATTTTTGTAGTTGGTAATTTATGTTCTCCTATAAACCAGGAGACGATGGATTTTTTTTGTCCTATTATCATGAGTTTTTTGTACATTAATTCTTAATTTTAGCTATTCATTAGCCTACTTATTTAATAAATCTAATTGTTTTGGGGGGCCTTTTTTTTTAGAAAAGGACGTTAAAACAATGTCATTGGTGTATGCTAATGCTGGGCATGGGTCATTTAGAATTTTGGAAGCATCATCACTAAGTTGTTCAATCTTCCTCAAAAAACATCAATATATAACGACAATAAAGTGGGGGCCAGGACGCAGCCTTGATGTACTCCGTTAATGGAAAACTTATTCGAAACCCTCCCATCTGTATCAACTCTAACTTTAGCCCAATTATCACTATAGAGCTGGCAGATGACACCAATAAGGGCTTCTTCGATGCCTTTCTCCTGCATTAATGCTTAAAGGGTAGGTCTATCTATCATATCAAATGCAGATGAGAAGTCGACGAATGCTAGATATAGTTTTTGTTTCCTAAGTAAAAAATATTTTTCTATCAGGTGAAGCAAAATGTAACAATTGTCTATCGTTGAATAATTATTTCTAAAGTCTGCTTGAAGCTCTGAAATGCCGCCTGTCTGACTTCTCTGATCTTTTAATTTGTCCAAAATAATCTTAGAAAATTTTTTTGAATTTATGTCCAGTAGGCTAATTGGTCTATGCGTCTTTGGGTCATCCTTCTTTCCTTTATTATATATGGGGACTATTAAAGCAGGAAGGTCAAAAGGTTGCACTCACCACAAATCACCAATTATGGCACAGACAACAAATTGCAAGTAAAACGTTTACAATTTATTGTGCCAAACTAATAGCCAAATACTTTTAGGTTGTTACAGAAACCCCTGTGCTTCAACCAACAGGTTTTCCTTAGGGGCAGTTTCTGGAATGAAAGTGAACAACTAAATAGCCCCAACATTACTGATGTCATACATCAAAAGATTAATTAACAAAACTTGTTAGTACCACATCGTAGACACAGCAAATAAATTCAGTTGTTCAAGGCTAACTAAAGCTATTAAAGCACCCTTCCAGCTTTCTAGGCAAGGCAAGGCAAGTTTTATTTAAAAAGATGCCCATCCAGGAGACTCTGAGCGCCATACGTCAATCAAATAAATACAAAACAACACAGTAATAATTAATTATATAAAATATTCCAAACAGTTAGAACACTGTAGTGCAGCATTAGAGGGGTGCTGCACTTCTGAGGTGCCATCTTTCGGATGAGACATTAAACCGAGGTCCCATCTGCCTGGACTGGTGGTAGTTCAGGTGGATGTTAAAGATCCCATGGCACTTATCGAAAAGAGTAGGAATTTCCCCAGTATCCTGGCCAAATTTCCTCATTCACTAAAAATACCACCAAGAGTTTCATCTGGTTCAAGGTCAGTTGGCATTCATCTGTATCCCTCCTGGGTCGTGCCTGAAAATAGGCAGAATTTGTTTAGTGCACTTACCGGTCAAAAAGTAAAATAAAACAAACAAAAAATTTGCTACATTCAACTTCAGCTACATTTAGAATCAGTAAAACTACTGTAAATTAATCAGCAATTTTTTTTTTTTAAGGACAGGTAGGGACTATAAAACATAGTCCAGGAAGGCCTGATTAAACAAGAAGGCCTTGATGGGGCCTTAAATACCTCAACAGATGGGGCCTCCTAATGGCTAAAGGGCGAATGCCACAGGATGGGAGCGGCAACACTAAATTCTCTGTCACCAGCAGTTCTTAACCTCATCCTGGAATTGCAAGGAGGCCCCTAGAGGAGGAGCGGAGGGGTGGACCGAGACAGCAGGTGCAAGAAGGTCCTTCAGGTTGCCAAAGCCCAGGATGTGTAGGGCCTTAAAGGTGAGCAAACCCACCTTAAAGAGGACCCTCCACCTAACTGGCAGCCAGTGCAGTTGACGCAGTACCGGAGTAATATGACAATATTTAGGCTGTCCTCTCAACAGCCTCGCTGCCACATTCTGCACCAGCTGCAGTCAGCGCAGGGTACCCCCAGAGACCCCGAGATAGAGTGCATTACAGTAGTCAAGCCTGGACGTCACAAAGGCACGTACCGAAGTGGGGAGGTCCAGTGGCGGAACTAGGGTCTTTATCCTAGCGATATTCCTCAGATGATAAAAGCTGGTATGGACAATGGATGCCACCTGAAACTCAAGTGTCAAACCGCTGTCAAGAATAACACCCAGATCACGCACCCTAGAGGAGGCCTTCAATGGTACAGAGCCAAGACTAAGTCCTATCTCTGCACCAGAGGCCAACCTATCATGCCCTCTGTTTGACTCCACCACCAGTACCTCCGTCTTACTGGGGTTCAGTCACAACCAGCTGGAGGCCATCCAGTCATTGATTTCAGCAAGGCAGCTGTTAAGCACTTTTACTGCGCAAGGTGTTCCAGGGGCAAAGGAAAAGTACAGCTGGGTATCATCAGCATAGCAGTGAAAACCCAGACTGTACTTCCTAATGAGCTCTCCAAGGGGAAGCATGTATACGGCAAACTACATTGGCGACAAGACCAAACCCTGAGGGACTCTGCACGACAGGTAGTCAGGGAGGAGGAGAAATTCCCATCACTACCCTCTGCCTCCTGTTAGATAAAAGACTCAAACCAGCAGATGACAGTGCCGCGAGTCCGTAGAATTCCCTTAGGCGGTCAAGAAACACTCGATGGTCCACCGTGTCAAATGCTGAAGAGAGATCGAGGAGAACAAGAATTGGGCCCTCCCCTCGATCTCTAGCTCTAAGGAGGTCATTATGCACCCAAACTAGCGCAGTTTCTGTGCTATGCCTCGCATGGAACCCAGACTGCAGCAGCTCATACAGATCATGGGCCATGAGATGCTCCTCAAGCTGAAGTGCCACCATCTTCTCAGCAATCTTTCCCAAAAATGGGAGACTGGAGATAGGACGGTAATTTGCCTTGACATCAGGGTCCAACAATGTTTTTTTTTTCAGAAGGGTCTCACCAATGCCTCCTTCAAGACATCAGGAAAGACCCCCTCTGACAAGGAACGCCGGACAATCAGGGCAAACACTGGGCCGACAGAGTCAACACATCTCATTAAGAAACGAGTTGGCACCGGGTCCAGTTCACAAAAGGTGTGCTGAAGCTTGAGGCAATCTCACTGACCTCAGCCACCTCCACCAGTCTAAACTCACCCCAACCAGGCGGAGTGCTCTCTGGTCGCCCATGGTGACCACTGTCTGCCAGATTCTGGTCTACTGATGGAACCCCCTGCCTGATGGCAGACACCCTGTCCGAGAAGAACCAAGCAAACTCCTTGAACAATGCGTTCGAAAAGGCTACCTTCGGCTGTAGACAGGAAGGATGGAGGAGCCTGTCCACAGTCCGAAAGAGCACAGTTGGTCAGTTCCTCCCAGCAGCAATCTCCCTGGACAGGAATTCTGCCATCTTACGGTTGATTGCCCCCTGGTATGCACCGTAGTGCACACGTAGGGCCAGTTTGTCTACCTCCAGGCCGGACTTCCGCAAGCAGTGCTCTAATCTCCAATCATAAGTCTTCATCACCTTGAGCTCCTCATCATACCAAGGGGACCTCAAGTGAGAAGACCTGGGTTGTACACGGGCTGGTGCGAGGAAGTCGAGCGCATCAGAAAGCGCCTTTCTATAGGCGTCCACTGCCACGCACACACCCCCAACGCATGCACTGTCCACATTAGAAAGGTCAGCCACTGCCAAAAAACCCTCTGGGGTCAACCCCCTCAAAGGGTGATAGCTGACCATCTCTGCAGGGGGAGGGCTACCAAGGGGGCCCCGAACCGGAACTTCACCGTGCAATGATCGGACCAAATGACCCTACCAATGCTGAGACTATTTATCTCAAGCCCCAGTGAGAACACCAAATCCAACACGTGGCCACCCTGATGGGTCGGGGGAAAAAACTCCTGTGCAAAGCCCAGAGATTACATCATCTGAGAAAGTTGTAACCAAGCCGAGAGGATTCATCCTCGCCCAAACATTGAAGTCCCCCAGCACTAAACATCTGGGGGCCTCCAATGTTTCCCTGACGATGAAATCGACCACTTCCTGCAAAGAAATCTCCCACCACCCCAGAAGTGCGGTTGATCAGAAGAATCAAACAGCCTGCACCCGGACCCCCCATGAATGGCCACATATTCAAATAAATGTGGTGCCCTCACTGGGTGCATGGTGAAGCTCAGCTCAGATCTAAAACAGATGGCTACCCCCCGCCCTGCGTTCCACTTTGGGGCAGTGCACTATGGTATACCTGGGTAGGATGGCAGCCTCTAAAACCGGGCCAGCATCATCACCGATCCAGGTCTCCGTAATGCAAGCCAGATTGGCCAAAGAAACCAAGTCCGCTATAATTGCAGTCTTGTTTCTGACCGATCTGGCATTGCAAAGCACCACCCTCAGGAGATTGGTGGACAGCGCAGCCCCTCTGGCTGCCTGTCCACTCGGTCTGGCGGGAACCCTGGTAACGGGAACTGAACACGTCTGGCCTCTCCCCAAGTCCCGTCTAATCCCAGGGTGCCTTCTGAACCCCACTACCTCAATCCTACCACCACCCGCAGTGCAAGGGGCACCCTGCCCTGATCGAATCCTATGACTCCTCCCAATTCCAACCTCCCTACAGCGCCTAGTATCCGACACAGGGAGGCTGAAAAAGGCCCAAAGATCGAACAGCCGGAATGCCCCATATACTATCCTGGCCCCCCAGGCCCTCATACCTTCCCAGACATATCCCCCGACTACGTAATCCCAAAACCAAAACGGAGCTCAATACACACACTCCACACACACACACACACACACACACGTAAACAGATAAAACGCTAACCCTCCCCCCAAACAACTCCCCAAAAACATGAAGCTCGGAATTAGATTTTTAGATACAGTTCAGGAGAGCAGACTGCAAATCACATAACGGATCCCAATACTCAGGATTGCACAAAGATAAAAATAAAACAATAATCTAAGAAAAATATCAGTCCACAGCCAAAACTACTTTAAGGCAGAGGGCCCTCTCACTGCCCCAGTCACTTTGTAGTCAGATGTTTCCGGCAAACGATTAAAAATACAACCAGAAATATGCTCCCCAGGAAGCCCCAGCACCGCTCTCACCAGCTACTGGAACCCCTAGGGAAAATACCAGAATTTGGAGATCTTTTTGGCCCCCTAGTTGATAGATCCAAGGGGGCCCAAGTCCAAATCCCAGAAAGCAATTCCTCCACTCCGTGCAGGCTGACCGCTCACATCCACGAGGCAGCCCAAAGTCCCCACAGTGCTCCGCGGAGCCAACCAAACAGCAGATCCAACAGAAGCCCTTAGCCCCAGGAACAATAGTGCGGAAGAGCCCTCAGTATCCGCAAGCCCTGGGAATACAGTCAGTCTTCATGGTGCTTCTCTCACCAGCACCGAACACAGTCCCGAACCTCAGATGTTTTACACTGGAGAAACTCCCCGACCAGGACCGGTGACGTCAACGACAATCCAAGCACGGCTCTCGGCACCACTCTCACTAGCACCAAGCAAAGTCCCACACCAAGGGACTCCACAATCGGGGCCAGTGCACCAGGAAACAGGGGTCCAAGAACCACGGGCCACAAAGTTAGCACACCAGCAAGTCCCCCAAAACAGGAGCGACAACCAGACCAAGAAATGTGACCAAGATTGTACTTGCGCTACCCAGTCGCACTACAACACAACAGCTTCTCTTCAGAAATGAAACGCCGGCAGTCTTCCCGCTCTATGGAATCAGGGAAAATTCAAGGGGGCACTTCATGTCGCAACCGGACCTTTCTCTGCTCCTTCTCCTTCTCTCCTCCTGAAAGGCTCCACAGCAGTAACCAAAGGAAACACTCAAGCCCTTACCGAAAAACAAAAAAGCTAACTCCTCAAACTGTCTCACTGTCCTGACCCTACCTAACGCTTTAGCCCTATGCCTTACGTTAACGGTTTAAAATTGCAGATAAAATTTAGGATTCCTGACTGAATAACAGTCGCTAGAGTCACATACCAATTCAGCTCTCCTGAAATGCAGAAAGAAGCAAATAAAGGGATAGTAAAAATGTTTTAGCTCAGTTTAGAGCTTTTGCAAGCAGCAGCTCAGCGTGGCCGCCATCTTCAATTTATTTATTTAGTTTTTGTTGACCGGGTAAGTGCACTAGACAAATCCTGCCTATTTTCAGGCACGACCCGGGGGGGAGGGGGATACAGATGAATGCGAACTGACCTTGAATCAGATTAAGCTGTTGGTGGTATTTTTAGTGAAATGAGGGAAATTTGGCCAGGACACCAGGGAAATTCCCCTACTGCATTGCTGACAGTAGGGGGCCCATGAGACCGAAGTCTGGTCACTTCTTTCTAGTCTGCAAGGAAGATGGACGTTCCAGGAGAAGAGGAGCATTTGGTGAGCTTTGATATGGACTCTACAGTTTTAAACGGAAATACTACTGACGATATTGAGAATAAGCTGCACGGATTTTCTGTTTCAACGACCGATGTGCCGTTACCACTACATGAGAAAGCGGTTTCTGAGATGTTCCCTCCAGAGGTTCATCAGGAGCAGCTCAGGCTTCAACTTGCTGCTTTACCCAAAGAACAAGATCATCTTCAGCTGCAGCTGTGTGCGATAGACTCCTCAGCTACGCCTGTCAGTGTTTCTGAACAGGCTGTCATTTGCCGTGACGCTGAATCCAGCGGAGAACCTGTGGACTGCAACCAGTGTGGTGAGTCTATACAAACTCTTACTCTTGCTACATCCCCTCAACCTGAGTCTGATAGCTGGCAGTAGTGAATCTGCAAAGATTCTGTGCCTGGAGCTGTTCCCTGAGTTGCAAGTCCAGCAACCTAGTTCAATTTTGCCGCCCACAGTTTCTACGCACCTGAATAACACAGAGATGCCTGTTGAGACAACAGAAGGCTCCGCTCCCGATTCCTGCTCTGTCACGCTGACAAAAGCAGCAAGATTTGTGTTCCGCAGTTTGTTACCGATCTCTTCACCTGAAAACTCTACTTCTGCTTCTCCTTGTGTGTTTCAAACTAATCCCCTAAATCAGGAGGGAGTTTCAGAATTTTTCTTTGCAAAACGTCAGCAGCCACTGCAGGATAAAACAGGGGAAGACAGTAAAGATAAGAGAGCTGCTTTTATGCTGACTAGACGTAATTTGGGGGCAAGTGAGACTCAAATTATTTCCCCACCTCAAGGCCCTTCGGTTTCTATCTTGGGGGTATTACAAACTGATCCTCCTGTACAACCTCAAGCAACTGAGTTATGGTCCCCTCAAAAGGCTCTCAGTGAAGCAGGCTGGACTCTAAAACAAGGTAACTGGCATCCAACCCCTGGTTGGGACCCAAAATTAAACTTTTCTCAAAATGAGTCTGCCTGGAGACCTCCAATATCTGCAGAACCTTTACCTTCTATGGTTTGTCCAGGTACTTTGCCTCGGGTAAGAGAGCCTGCTGCGGCCCCCCAGTCCAGTGTGTCTGAGCCTGCTGATCTCCCTGCTACTGCTATGACTTCTGGACATAATCATCTTTCTACTTTGCTACAGCAGCATCCTGATGTAGAGAAACCATTAATGTCTGAGTTATTTACTAAAATCAAAAAAGAAGCTGCACCTCGTAGAAATGCAGTTAGGTTGCATTATAATGGGGGGTTGGAGGTTAGGCCATACAGGAATTATGTGGGGAAAAGGTTATTAAAGGATTCTTTGCATTTTACTCCTAGGGAAGTCTTTGCCTTTATTAACATTTCAGGTGAGGATAACTTTGATATTAGTTTTCGTTCTGCTTATGCTTTGGATTTATTTTGGGAAAGATATAATCAGGTGAAGTTTTCTCCCCTATGGACCCCCTTCCTTGTTATTCTGTTATCTAAACCTTTGGTTAAATATGTAACTATTATGTTTCGGAATGAGGGGGTTAACATAGATGACATCACTCATTGGTTGTCCCAAAAAAGTGAAGTTTTAAATCCCCCAGAAGCCATCCTTGACTCAGAACAATTTTGGACAGGTGGCTGGCGGTTTAAGGTAAAACTCCGACAAACTGATAGTGGCATAGAACACATTCCCAATTTGTTTCTATTAGGAAGAGACAGGGGGTTTGTTTTTATGCTGGACAGCCTAGGGCCTGTTATAAATGTGGATCCCGCACTCACTTATCTAGCTCTTGTGACAGGCCTCGTTGTGATAACTGTGGGGAAATGGGTCACATTGCTTTCCAATGTGCCAACCTTACTAAATGTGATTTATGTGAGGATACTGGACGTGTTTTTTCTGAGTGTCTTTGGGTAACAAAAGCAAGGCTTGCAGTGGGAGCTCTGACCTTCTTATTCAGCAGGCTCAAGATCTTGTTGCTAATGCACCCCAGACAGCTGCTTCTCCTTCTGTGGATGATGCTAATCAGTGCTTGGATTCATCCCAGGCTAAGGAGCAGTCAGAAGCCCGGCTTCCTTCCTATTCTTCTGACCCCCCTTCCCCTCTTCTTTCTCCTGTGTGTTATTCATCTCAGCAGGAGAACCAGGCCTCTGATCCTCCGGTTCCTTCTCCTTTAGTGCCAGTTCGGAGATCCTCTAGAAACCTTAAGCCCCTCCCCCCGGATGAATTTGAATCCAGTAATCCCATCACTGTTTTATCCACACAGTGGGGAGATACTGCTATGGACTGTGGTGAGCAAGAGCCCCAGGCCCTTCAAGATAGCCCTCCCTCCCCTGTTCGGTCTCGAGAGGGGTATAAAGGGAAAAAGAAAAAACAAAGGAAAAAGGATGGTTGATTTTCTGCTTATTATTAATGGGGTTTACAATTGGCTCTTTAAATGCTCACAGTTTGTTAAATCCTAATAGGAGACAGATTGTTTATGACTACATTCATAGTTCTTCCATTGATATATGTTTTATCCAAGAATCATGGATGTTCACTTTAGATCAAGCCAGGCTCTTCCAAAAGGAATGGTGCTGGGGCCCTTCCTACTGGTCTTTTGGTCGGCAGACTGCTGATGGTATTGGGTTTCTTTTTACCAGGCAGATTAATGATTTTGGATGGAAAATGGACCTCTATGGTCTGTAGATTTATTAACGTTTATTGCTTGCAGATAAAGATAGAGAGGGTTACTCACTTTTCTATGATTCGAACTTTTTTACTCACTTCTTTTCACATTTTTTTATGTGGGGATTTTAACTGTGAGTTACAGAAAGCTAAAGGTGGGCTTACAGATAAAGGAAAAAAATGTATTGTGACTCCAATGCTTTATTTCAACTAGTGGGTACATCCGGCTTAACTGATAGTTGACAATTTCAGCAGGGAAGTCCAAAATTTACCTATAAAAGAAATTCCCTTACCTCTACAATAGATTATATTTTTTTGCCTAAAACCCTTCTCCCGTGTAAATTTTATACTTGTCCCATAGGGTTTTCAGATAATTTATTCCTTAAGTGTGTTTTTCCATCTAGTAAGGTACCCTCCCCCCCCCAAAATCAAGATGGGAACTGGGTTCACCTCTGTTAAAGAATCCGCTTGTATTTAAGGCTATTCAATCATTGCTTAATGCACGGCTTTCTGTTGCCTTTCTTTATGATGATTTGGGGGACTGGTGGAAGGAATCTTAATATCACTTCAAAAGATTACTATCACACTTAGGAAGAACTAGTGAAAACCTAAAATTTTTACACTATTTAAAACTACGTCAGCAATTGTATTATTTATTTTCAATAGCAAATAGCTCTACATTTGATTATTCTTCCCAAATTACTAACATAAAACAACAATTGCAGGAGGTGCAATATAATAGAGCTAGTACTATGAAAGTACTTTTTCAAGAAGGTACTCGAAAGCAGGCTTATGGGGATCCTTACGAAGCTTTTAAATGCTAAAAGTCTAAAATCACAATGTCCTCTCTTTTTAACACAAAATGGGTGTCTGGTCCAGGACATAGATGGGATTGATGCTACTATTAAGCAATTTTTGGGATTCCATAGTCCGGTGGAGCCCTCTAGTGTAGAGGCGATGAAAGACTTTTTAAAAATGATTCATATTCCTAATATTCAGTTTGATATGTCTAATTTAATTGCACTAATATCAGTTGCTGAAGTTGAACTTGCCATAAAACCCCCCAAAAATGGGATTTCCCCAGGAATTGATGGGATAACTTCGGAATTATACAAAATGTTTCCTTCTGAATTTTCAGAATGCTTATCTCTAGTATTTAATTTTTTTCTTTCAGCCCCTAATTTCCCCCTTTGGTTTTCAGAAGGTTTGTTAATTTTTCTGTATAAATCAGGGGATCGAGAGAGTCTAGACAATTGGAGACCCATTACTATGCTTAACTCAAACTATAAACTATTGGCTGGCATTTTAAATTCTAGCTAAGGCCTTTGCAAATAAAGTTATCTCTTCCTCCCAATATTGTGGACTCCCAGGAAGAAAGATACAACAGGCATATATGATTATAAGAGATTTAATTGAACATTTTCATTACATAAATTAATGAGGATGTATTCTTTCCCTGGACCAAATGAAAGCTTTTGATCGGGTATATCACCCTTATTTGTTTTTAACTTTGCAACATTATGGGGTTCCAGTTTCTTTTGTTCAATGGATACAAAAACTTTATGGTACTGCTATAGTGCATCCAGTTATTCATAATTGTATTATGGAGGACTTTCATATCACTACAGGGGTTCGTCAAGGGTGTCCTCTGAGTCCACTAGTATATGTATTTACTATTGATACACTAATACAGTCATTAACATATTATCCACAGTGGAAAGGGGTGTTGGGGTCCCCTGGTATGGATAACTTGTATTTACAAGCTTATGCAGATGACATTTGTGTTTTTTTTCTCTGATTATACTCAAATTCCTTTTCTTTTTGATTTTTTGGTTCTTTACTCGTGTGTTTCAAATTCAAAAATTAATACAAGGAAAAGCCAGGGTATATTTATTGGGGTAAACTGCCCTGGTGAGGTTTCCATTCAGGGAATTTGTATTTCTTCAAACCCAATTAAGATTTTAGGGTTACTCTTTGGGCCTCAGAACCATCCACTATTAAATTGGGAACAGGCCTTTACCGCTGCTAATAAAAAAGTTCAGGTATGGAAAAGTTGGAGGTTGGTTAAACTAAAAAGGGTACAGGTAATAAAACAATTCTTACTTCCCTTATTTCTATACACAGCTTTGATATTCCCACTTCCCCAAGAACTTGAAACCAGATTATATAGTTTATTCTTCCAGATGCTGTGGGGTAATAGGCTTAACCCCATAAAGAGGCAATATACCTATTTAGGGAAACAAAAAGGGGGATTAGGCATGGTTGACCCAGTCACATTTTTTATTACCTTATTCATTTCCCAAACCGTGAAAATTGGATTATTACCATCCACATGTCAGCATGGTTCTTTATTACAATCCGTTATTGGTTGATATTTTTTGGCATGGCACACTGCCCCTCCGAAACGTTCACAATCCTTACAAGTTCCCTCATTCTTTAAACCAGTAGTAAAAAAACTTTATAAATGGGGCCTATCTAAACAAACCATTAAAGTGTCCACAGGGCCTAAATTATATGATATAGTTATGTTATTATTATACCCTTCAGTACCTGCTCTGAAAAATTGTCCTACTTCTCTTACACCAAGAGTGCTCTCTCAGTTGAATTATCCAAGATTACCAGGTTACATGTGGGAATTTTTATGGTTGACTGTATATGGGAGGATTGGGGTACGAGGAAGTGCTAAACATAAAGTTAAAGAAGAACGGGTCTGTCCTTTTTCTGGTTGTACAAATTGGGAAGAGACAGTGGAGCATTTTTCTTTCATTGTTATTATGCCAAGTCCCTTTGGAAATTCCTGGCTTCAAGATGGCATATGAAATGGCTGTTATGTCTGAATTATGATATTTTGGTTTTGGGTTATTTTCCTCAGTTTGCAGCCAGGTATCATATAGAAACCCTACAGATTTTTTTGTTGCCGTTTGAAATATTATTTATGGCAGGCTAGATGCCAGTGGGTCTTTTATCAAAGGGTGATGACATATGATACAATTAGTATATTGATTAAAGGCACCATGGAGAAGGTTTATTTAAAGGATTTGCAATTTGGTACAGCATAAAAGGTGACTAATTGGTGGAAGGGTTTTACATCATTTATCAAATATAAATAGATTATGACTATTGACACGGGTGTTCTAAGGATTAATTTTGATAACCAGAATATGGGGAGGAAAAGCTGGTCCTAAGGTTGGGTGTTGCTTACTGTATATTTTCTAGCTAATGTTGTTTAAGATAACTTTGTATGTCTTTTTTCCCCCTTTAATCTATGATTTGTAATGTGTTTTCATTACTTTTGTTATTTTTTGAATTCTTTTTTGATGTTATTATGATAAAAAATTCCCCTACTCTTTTCGATAAATGCCATGGGATCTTTAACTTCCACCAGAACTACCACCAATCCAGGCAGATGGGACCTCGGTTTAACGTCTCGTCCAAAAGACAGCACCACTCTCATGCTGCACTACAGTGTCAGTACTGGGATATTAACCCAAGTGCTAGATGTGGGAACTGAACCCACAGCCCTCTGATCTCTCAGCCTCAAAGGCAAGTGTGCTACCTACTGAGCCACTGACAGTGATAAAAGTTTTATTGAATATTCCTATTAAATGTAATAATATATATATATATATTCACACTATTTTGCTGTGTTAGAGGTATAAGTCTCAGCAGGTATATGATCCAACCTGGGGGCTTTGTTTAATTTTAATGATTTAATTTCCATATATATATTTCTTGTTTTGTTATAACCAGATTGGTATAATTTAAATTGCATAAAAAGGAGTCATTATTATTATGTAGATTATGGTAAAAAAAAGTTAGAAAAACATTTAAATCATTTGTCTTCAGATATATACACATCTGGAAGATTTGTAAATGTATTAGTCCCTTTGTTCACATAAATCCAGAATTTTTTGTTATCTTGTGTGTCAATTGCCTGCAACATTTTTCCCCATTGTTTTCTATAACATTCATCTTTTTTCCTCATTCAGAAATTTCTTGTACTGTTTATGTTCCTGATTCAAGCTTTTAATAAGGGCCTTATCATTTGTTTTTTTTTTTTTTTTTTACTTGTCTTAGTCTGGAATGTAGATAGGCTTTAAAAGCGTTACAATGCTTATTAAACCATCCACAATGGACATGTTGTATGACTAGTTTGATGTCCTTGTATAATTCCTGTTTTAAAATATCAAAATGTAATGCAAAAGTATCCCATAGCTTTGATGCAGTTGCAGTTTGTAAGTTTGAATTATACATAGAAAGACACTCTTCAGTTATAGTATCTCTTCCATGTCATTTTCTAAGGAAATTGACCAGCTTACTCTTCTGTTCTGAACGATTTCTATAATAGGGACTAGAGGACTTTCAGTAATAGACTTATCCTTACATAATTCTGTTAATACTAAAGGAAGATGCTCACTTTTTGATCGTACTAGAATTTGTAAGTTATCCCATACTGAGAGATTGGCAGACCAAAAGACAAAATCTGTTATGGAGGTACCCATAACATTTATATGGGTGAACTCTCCTTCCTGATCCCCCTTAAATCACCCATTCAAGGGGTACATACTGACTTCTTTAGGAATATTAATCAGTTTAGTACCAAAAGCATTTAGCACTTTAGCCTCTGATTTCCTTATTACAATGTCATAGGAAACATCACAAACAAATGCAGTATTGTCTCTAAAATCATCAAAGTCTGCAATTCTTGAGTTGAAATCCCCCACAAGTAGAATATCATAATCAAGAAAATCAGTAAGGTAATTAGACAAAAGGATATGAAGCTCATTCCAGATACTCATGTTATAAAACCTGGAAGTAGTTGGGGGAATATGACAATTATAAAAAATGTGTACACCTTATATTCAATTTTAAGACACACACAGTATTTACTCAAATAGGCCAGATCGACCAGTCTAAAAGACCCTACCTTAATATAAGAAATTAGACCTCCAGCTCTTCTACAGACCTCCAGCTCTTCTACCAAATCTACTTAATTTCTCTCCTGGGAACTGGTAGGCTTCATATCCATTAAGAGAAATTGTACTCTCTTCTCCGTGCCACGACTCCTGAAGGCAGATCACATCTGCTTGTACAACAAATTCTTTCCATTCACTATCAATAATTTTATGTTCTATCCCTGACACACTCCAAGAGATACACACAAATTTGTCTTCTAAGTCTAGTACCAGGGTTGTTGGCGCTACTCTTGGCTCTGTTTTCCTTATTTGCACTTACTGATGACTTACTCAATGCTTCTAATTTCTCCTTATCCAGACTTCCTCCTTTAAAGTTGTATATCTAATCTGGACATACTGTTTACTACTGTGAGCACATATTATAATAATAATATAATATTTTTTATTTATATAGCGCAATTCCAATGTCAAAGCACTTCACATAAAAACATTGACAGATCATTCATTAAAATCACATAAAAACAGATTTAATCAAAATCCACAGAGAATCTAAAAGTTCAAATATCGAAAGCATGTTTAAATAAATAAGTCTAAATTAAATGAATAATGGTGTTCCCTTATTATGTTTTGCTGCTCTTGCATCCCTAAAGGCTTAGAATGTATTGATGGCCTACTGTAAATTGCTGACTGCTGAACATTTGCCTATTTGTTCAATTACTGCTGTACCATACTATTGTTTTACTGCTGTACCATGTTATTGTGCGCCTCTATTTACTACCTGTTGCTATTGTTTACTGATCTTGTTCCTTGTTACATATCATGTTCTGTTATTCTGCTTGTTGTTCAATTGATTGTACTATGTATTGTGACTTTTACTCTCCCGGGTCATGTCTGAAAAAAGGGATTTTCTACGTCTAGTGCACTTACCCGGTTATCAATAAATAAATAAATACAATTGCCAACAGCCGTGTAGCCAGATAAATTGACATTGTTTTTCATTTCTCCAGTCGAGAAGAGAACCTCTCGACCACAACCAGAGAGCGGTCTCATACAGGGTTCTCTTTCTACCAAATGTGGCAAGATTAACTAAAAAGGTAAATAAAACCCAGCTTCCAAACCAGTATTTGTAAGGATGGCAATAATGAATATACAGGCACTTTTTAATATAGGGGCACTCTTCAAATAACTAGCAAATACATTTTCAATATACATTGTAAAATGCATATTTATATAGTACATTTGGACGCTTTTCACCTGGTGATACCTGGTGCAAAACAGTGCATACTGGAGGGGACTACTATATAGAATAGAGGTGCAAGAAAATAGAAAGGAAAGGGTTGGGGGGTGGGGTTCTGACTGCAAGTGGCCATTCTGACAGAACAGGCTGGAGACAGTTAAAGGATAGAAAAAGACAGAAAGTTGTTGCAACAGACTTTACAAATCCCCCAATTTTTTTTACTTTGAGAGCTGTGCTTTTGCTCTGTTTCCTGGCCGCATGGAGTAGGCCAGGGCACTAGGAGACAGCAGCAGATCGGGGGAGCCATCCCGGCCACACAGAATGGGCTAGGGCACCAGACTGCAGCAGAACAGGGGAGCCATCCTGGCCGCATGGAGTGGGCCAGGGCACCGGATTGCAGTAGATCAGGGGAGCCATCCCGGCCGCATGGAGTAGGCCAGGGCACCGGATTGCAGCAGATCAGGGGAGTCATCCCGGCTTCATGGAGCAGGTCAGGGCACCGGAGGAGCACGGCGGCAGCCAGAGGGTTCTTGCAGCAGCCAATTCAGCCACAGGGAGCCAGGAGAAAGCAAGCCAATCGGGCACAGAGGATGGCAGCAAATAGGAGGCTGTAGTGGGGAATACGTATGCTGGGCTGCCTTTAACAGCAGCCCAGCTCGTATTCTCACAACAGGAGCTGTGTTTTTGCTCTGTTTCCTGGCCGCATGGAGTGGGCAGGGCACTAGGAGACAGCAGCAGATCAGGGGAGCCATCCCAGCTGCACGGAGCGGGCCAAGGCACCGGATTGTAGCAGATCAGGAAGCCATCCCAGCTGCACAGAGCGGGCCAGGGCACTGGATTGCAGCAGATCGGGGGAGCCATCCTGGCCACACGGAGTGGGCCAGGGCACCAGATTTTTCATTCCACACCACCGACCCTGGCCCAACCTCTATTAGGTGCCCGGGGAGGATGGAGCAAGAAAACCAGGAAGGAGCCCATTGGCAGATCACAAACAAGAGGGAAGGAGCTGTGCACTTTTGAACTGGCTGGAGAAGGACTTAGAGGAGGGGAAAAAGAGCATGTGGTGTTGAGCTCATTGCTGGAAAGGAAGGGGGAGGCACCCTCTAGTTTAAGCCCAAACGAGGTAAACTGTTTACTGTGTAGTACTACACCTAGAAACGAGGATACCTGTTTACTGTGGGTCTGTATCTAGGATTAGTGGGTGACCTGATTAGTAGGGTGGGGAGTATATACTGGACTAGTGGGAAACTAGTGGATCACCCAAGGAAACCTACTTGAAGGAGGATGGGACCACACGTCATTAGGGCCGGCATCTTTGGGAGGGCGGTGGGGTGCCAGGGTGTGGGGCGGCCATGCTACTGAACTGGGCTTGGAAGTTCGGTGGTTGCCCAGTGTGCTACCAGCTGGCACAGTTTAGAGAGGAGGTTGGGGGATTAGGAGACAACTGGAGAGGGGAAGATATGTTTGGGGAATAGGGCAGGGTCTCTCCCACGGGGATGTACCAAGCACTAAGGGTGGGGGCATAGGGAAAGGAGTGCAGGAGAGAGCTCTGGGGTTGCATGGGGACCCTGACAGAGGGGGCCCAAAAGGAAGACACTACCAAGGAAGCAGGCACCCCCACGGTGATGCACCAAGCACGAGGGGTGGGGCACAGGGGAAAGGAGTGCAGAAGTGGACTCTGGGGTTGCATGGGGACCCTGACAGAGGGGGGGATCAATAGGAGGAAACTACCAAGGTAGCAGGCAGGTAACTGGGGACCCTCACAGAGGAAGTCCAAAATGAGGGCATTCTCAAGGAAGTAGGCAGATGGCTGGGGCCAGACAGCAGGAAACAAGGTGTGGAGGTGGATCGGACCTTAAGCTCAGTAACCGTTTCAACTCTTTACTTATGCTTGAGGAAGAGGGAGGGGATGTAGCCACGACAGGGGCAGATAGAGATGGAAAGGCCAGAAAGCGGAATAAATAGGGTGGAACTTGGAATGTGGGAAAACGGGGAGGCGGGGATCAGAGCAGGTGAGGGAAGGGGTAGAGGGAGGAAAACGCAAGGAGAAGGACCAGTTGGGAGGAAAAGGCAAGGAGAAGGACCAGAAGTACAAGGAGGACACAATAAAGAGTGCTGAAGGTTTGGGTCAGGGGAGCATGACAGGCAAGGAGAGGCTGAACGGAGATGGGAAGAAAGGGAGGACGAGCCAGGCTAGTTTAGCAGAGATGGGGAAGGACCAGTCACGAGCAGTGATGGGGGGATTGGGGCACAGAAGGATACTCTGGAGAAGGAGGCATAGGAACAGAGGGAGGAGGTAGCCAGGGCAAATAAGGAGGGGTGGCAGGTGGCACCCAGATGAGGGAGAAGCAAGGAGCCGGCTGGGAGGGGCAGGTAGAAAGGACGAGGGACATGGAAGGGGGGAATGGAGGAAGGGTGGTCAGAGTGCTCCTGTTGGGGATTCCATGATCAGAGGGATCAAATTGGATAGGAAGGGGGAAGCCTGACCGGTTAGAACAAAATGCTTCCCTGGACTAACGGTGCACAGGGCCAAACATGAGGTATATCAGCTGGCAAAGGATTGTGAAGGTTCCCTGGACATACTGGTTCACTTCGGTACAAATGACATTGAGGGAAATAGTGAGCTAGAGATACAGGCAAGGCTCAGGGAGCTAGCCAGGGTTTGTCATGATATAGGATGCATGATTTCCTTCTCGGAAATCCTGCCGGTGCCAAGGGCTAGTGGAGAACACAAGAGGAAGATTAGGGAGCTAAACAAGTGGCTTGGGGAGTGGTGTAGGGCCAGAGGGTATGGGTTGATGGGGGATTGGGGGGAGACCTGGGAGGATAAGGGCCTGTATGCTAGGGATAGGCTCCATCTCAACTTGGAGGGGAGGGAAATCCTTAAAGCAAAGGTGTAAGTTCACCTTACTAAGACTTTGGGCATCACAGCCCCGTATCCTGGGGTAGCAATAGTCCTTCTGTGCCCAGAGTAAAAATTTTACTATGCTCTGTAAGGTTTTGGAAGGAATCATAACCCTGGCTGAGCTGCCAGCCAGTCGATCCCTTCCCACTTCCTAGTCTGCCCGCTCTGCCCCGCTCCTCCCTATCATCACATTTGCCAGGGAGGCGCGCGGGGATGTGCACCATATAAGTCTATAGGGCTAATTTTCTGAGCGATTTTGCACTCTTTGAGCTTTATATTAGGAAAAATGAAAGCCACTGCTTGACTAATAAAGGTTCCTATTAGTCAGCGGTGGCTTCATTCCTATACAGTCTAAGTGTGCAAAATCATTCAGAAAATTAGCCCATATACTTGTATGAGAGGCGATCCCCACGCCTCTCTGGCGAAATGTCACGATAAGGAGGAGCGCAGGGGTGGAGCGGGCAGACTAGGAAGTGGGAAGGGATTGGCTGGCTGGCAGCTCAGCCAGAGTTACGATCCTTTCCAAAACTTTACAGAGCACAGTAACATTTTTACTCTTGGCACTGAAGGGCTATCGCTGCCCCAGGGTGCTGGGCTGTGAAGCCCGGTATGTAATCTTGCGACTTTACTTTAAGTTGAAAATAGAGGGGTTTGTTGGTGAAAGGTGGGGTTTAAACTTGTGAAGGGGGGAGGGATGGGAGAAGAGGCTATAGAGGGGGGTCCGATAAAGGAGGGACTCTGCATCCACCCCCCTGGGGAGCTGGTGGGATGTGGGAAAAGGCTGTTGGGTAAGGTGCAGACAGGGGAAGGACAGAATCCCCATGAGAATGCGAGCAGGGGAAATGGGAGTATAGGGAAGGGATGGAAGGTAGTCCTGCTAAATGCCAGGAACTTGGGCAATAAAATGCCTGAGCTTCAGGCGATGCTAGCTGAGGGAACGGTGGATGTGGCATCTGTCACTGAGAAATGGACCACCACAGGGCATGACTGGGACCTGAACCTGGATGGGTACACCATGTTCAGAAAGGACAGCGGGGAAGGGGAGGGGAGATGGGGTGGCAATAATAGTCAAAAACTGCATTGGCATAGGAGGAGTGGAGGAGGTGAAGGGAACTGTGGAGGCCATTTGGGTCACCTTGATAACAAGGGGGGGCAAGAGAGTAAAAATAGGAGTGGTATACAGACCCCCGGCACTGGCGGAAGAACTGGAGGAGAGTCTGGTGGCAGATGTTGGGAGACACTGCAGATTGGATAGGGGAAGGGTGGTGGTATTGGGGGATTTAAACATGCCAGGAATGGACTAGGGGAGTATGACATCCTCGGTGGTCAGGGAACAGAGGTTGTTGGATGTCTTTCAGGATGTAGTCCCCTTATACAAAAGTGGGAACAAAGAGGAAGCAGGGAACTACAGACCAGTCAGCCTCACCTCGGTAGTGGGGAAGATCATGGAAGCACTACTGAAGGAGAGATTGGTGGAACATCTGGTTGTCAATGGACTACAGGACCCAAGGCAGCATGGTTTCACCAGGGGAGGTCATGTCAGACCAACCTCATTGAATTTTTGACTGGGTGACTAGGGAGGTGGATCAGGGAGGGCAGTGGACATGGCCTATCTGGACTTCAGCAAGGCCTTTGACACTGTGCCACATAGAAGACTATTACACAAACTGGGAATATGGGTGTGGGCAGGACAGTAGTGTGGTGGTAGGTAACTGGCTGGGTGGCAGGACACAGAGGGTGGTGGTAAATGGCTGTCACTCCACAGAGGGAAGAGTGACCAGTGGGTACCACAAGGGTCAGTGCTGGGACCGGTCCTATTCAACATCTTCATCAGTGACATGGCACAGGACCTAGAAGGCAGAATTTCACTGTTGCTGATGACACAAAGCTCTGTAACAGAGTAGACACACCAGAGGGTGTAGACAGAATGAGAAGCGACCTGCAGAAACTTGAAGAATGGTCAGGGGTTTGCAGTTGAAATTCAATGCAAAGAAGTGCAAGATAATGCATATGGGGCACAAAAACCCTGGCACAATACATCAGTTGGGGGTGAGGATATAGCATCGCCAAGCAGGAAAGGGATCTTGGGGTTATCATCTCTGATGACCGCAAGGTAGGAAACAGTGTGACAAGGCAGCAGGTAAAGCAAATAGGATGCTGGGATGTATAGGCAGGGGCATCACCAGCAGGAAAAGGAGGTCATAATTCACCATACAAGACACTAGTGAGCCCCACCTGAGTATAGTGTACAGTTCTGAGACCATACCTACGTAAGGACATAGACAGGGTAGAGAAGGTTCAGAGGAGGGCAACAAAGATGGTGCATGGATTGCATCACAAGTCCTATGAAGACAGGTTGAAGGAACTGAACATGTACTCCCTGGAGGAGAGGAGGAGAGAGGATATGATAGAGACATATAAGTATCGCTCAGGGAGGCAGGGTGCAGGAAAACACTATTTTAAGCGAAAAAGATGTTCCAGGACTAGAGGGCATGGGATGAAGTTGGAGGGAGGACGATTCAGAGGAAACATGAGAAAGAATTTCTTCACAGAACGGGTGGTGGACAAGTGGAACACCCTGCCAGAGGAAGTGGTGGGGCTGAAACAATCACGGGATTTAAGAATGCATGGGATAGACATAAAGGAATTCTGGAGGTCAGGGGTAAGGGGCAACAGACTTCTAGGAAAACAAACTGAACTTACAAGCTCAAATGGGCAGACTGGGTGGGCCATAGGCCCTTATCTGCCGACACTGTCTATGTATCTATGTATGTGTTCCTAACCCAGCAGGTGGGGGAAACCGACCAGGCAGGAGTGGATACTGGATGTGGTCCTGGTAGATAGTGACCAGATTGGAGGCCTGGAGGTAAGGGACCCATTGATGGGGAGCGACCATGCCACAGTCTGTTACTGCCTGGACCTGGGGGGTTAGAAGACTGCACAAAGACGGAGGTAACTGACTTTAGGGGGGCAGATTTCAAAGAAATGGGAAGGATCCTTAAGGAGCATTTGGATGGGATTGGACCAGACATGGACGCTGACAGTAGGTGGGAAATCATCAGGAGGGGGTGCAGGATGCTACAAGCACCTGTGCAAGAGTGAGACACAAATGCGGTAGGGCCCAAAAAACCCTTCTGGTGGACTAGGGAGATTCAGGAGGTGGTGAGAGTTAAGAAGGCGGCCTATAGGCATTTTAAATGATCAAGGAGTGCAAGGGATCGAGGGGAGTACGAGCTAATGGCCAGAAGGGCCACTAGGTGTGAGGCGGCTAAGGCAATGAAGGAGCAGAACCTGGCCAGGAAATTAGGAGAGGAACAAGGGTTCTTTAGATACACTGGGAAAAATGAGCGGGAAGGGCAGATTAGCAGGATTGAAATAGGAGGATGGCATAAGAACCGGGGTGCATGGCTAAGGTACTAAATGAGTACTTCGCCTCAGCTTTCACCAAGGAAAATGGAGACTGCCTCATACAGGGAGAGCGGTGGGAAACTGAGGAGGGGGACCCTTACCGATCGGGGTCTGGGGAAAGGGGGCATCACTGGCAGAAGGGAAAGGCAAAGCAAGGGGATGAAATAGCGGAAGTGGAAATCATGGCAAAGACAGTGAAGGAAGCCCTCCGGTCCCTTAAGACGGAGAAAGCACCGCGGCCAGATAAAATACATCCCAGAGTGGTGAAGGAACTGGCAGATGTCCTGGCCAAACCCCTGACGGAGCTTTTCAGCATCTCTCTGAGGACAGGGTGGGTGCCCCAGAACTGGAAGGTGGCGCATACGAAAAAATTACTCACCTTAATAATGTTGTTTCTTCTAATGGAGTCTTGCTATATTATAGACATTAGCAGTTTGTTCCAGCTCTAGAACTGCCCTGGAGTGAAATGGTTAAAACCATTCCAAAATAGAATTTTGGCACGAGCAGCTCTATCTGTGTCATTTCAAACTTGAACTGTCAGATCTTTACGAGCCAAACTCACTAAGGTCTGTGTGAAGCTGTAACTACACTAGCCAAATGGCTACCTAAATAATAACAACCATTGATGGTCCCAACACCCAAGACTCAAGTCAGGGGACCAGAAATACTAACACCATTCTAATAATATGAAAATGGAACATAAGTATAATAAAACACACACACGCGTACACATACACACCCCCCAAAGTCCCAAAGGGGACAAAATGCTAACAAGACATAAGTAGTGCCCACACTAAGTTGCCCGCACCCCACCAAGTAGAGGTTCTGAGAGGGGCAGGTTGGGGGGGAGGTCTATAATATAGCAAGACTCCATTAGAAGAAACAACATTACTAAGGTGAGTAATTTTTCTTCAAACAACATGAAGTCTTGCTATATTATAGACATTAAGCAGAATACGCAGTACCTCCATGGAGGAGGGCAGAACCTTTAGGAGAATAGGCTCTGAAGAACAGCTGTGCCAAGCGAGCATCTCTCCTGGCCTGGACATCCAGTGAGTAATGCTTGGTAAAGAGTGTGACCGTTTTCCAAGTAGCAGCCTGGCAAATCTCTAATAAAGGGATATCTCTGGCAGCAGCTAGAGACGCAGCTGTACCCTGGTAGAATGAGCCCTCAAACCGGGGCTCTGCCCACTTCTGATAACAAAATTGGATACAAGAGACAATCCACCTGGCTATTGATCTCTTAGTGGCAGGTTGCCTTTCCCAACTTCACCATAGGTAAGGAAAAGTTGGAGGGATTCGAACCTGTGACCTTTAGTGCGCTCTATATAATAACTAAGAGCTCTCTTAACATCCAGGCTGTGCAACCTTCTCTCACCGAAGAGGGTGATCAGTGAAAAATACTGGAAGGAGATAGATTGATTAAGATGGAAATCTGAAACCACCTTAGGCAAAAACTTCCTATTAGTCCTAAGGACTATCTTATCCCTGTGGAAAGAAATAAAGTCAGTCTCCACTGACAAGGCTTGCAATTCACTTATCGTCTGGCAGAAGTGATAGCCACTAGAAAAACAGTTTTCAAGTTAGGTACTTAAGCTCTGCAGAAGACAGAGGTTCAAAGGGGTTGCATTAACTGGGCAATGCAAACATTAAGGTCCCAAGCAGGGGCGGTTCCGAAAGGAGGATTAGTATGAGTAATCCTTAAAAAACTTGGAAAACACAGGATGAGAGGAAAGGGGATGACTTTCCTGCTGACACAAAAGCAGACACAGCTGCCAAATGAACTCTCAGGGTAGCTGGTCTGAGACCCAAGGAATTAAGATGTACCATGTAATCTAACAAAATGGGCAATTCAGCAGATTCTGGAAATATTTTCCCAGCACACCAAATGGAAAACCTTTTCCATTTAGAACTATAAGTAGCCCTAGTGGAAGGCTTTCTGGAAGCCTTTAGGATCTCAAGAACACCCTGAGAGAGGTGTAAATCAGCAAACTCTAACTCCTCAAGAGCCAGGCCTTGAGGTTGAGGGATTTGAGGTCCGGATACCAAACCCTTCCCTAGGCACAAGTCAACAGATTGTGATTCCTGGGGAGGCACAGGGGAAGATGGACTGTCAGAGACAGAAGGAGTGGGTACCAGGGCTGCCTGGCCCAATCCGGGGCAATCAGAATCACCCTGCAAGGCTGAGATCTGATTTGACTAGTACTTTGAATAGGAGAGAAAGGGGGGGGAGAGAGGAACTTCCCTCCCAATCCAGAAAGGGCATCCAGGGGAACTGGAGGCCCAGCACTGGAGGCCTGCAACAGAACAGAGGAAGTTTGTGATTGTCTGGGGCTGCAAAGATCTATCTGAGGATGCCCCACCTGGCAAAAACTATCCCCAGCACTTGAGGATCCAGGGACCATTCGTGATGGCCCTGGGAAACCCTGCTGAGGGCATCGCTGAGACATTGTCCTTCCCTGGAGGATGAACTGCTATGAGGGAAGTGTTCAGGGAATAGGCCAGAGACCACAACTTCATTGCCTCGGTGCACAAGGCCAAAGACCGAGTGCCCCCCTGTTTGTTGATGTACCACATTGTTGTGGTGTTGTCTGTTCTGACTTGTATCACCTTGTCGTGGACAGATGCAGAAAAAGCTTGAAGAGCTAAAAAGACAGCTCTGAGTTCCAGCAAATTGATGTGGAGCAGAGATTCCTGGGGGGACCAAACTCCCTGAGTGGAAAGGTCGCCCATGTGGGCTCCCCAACCCAGAAGGGAAGCATCTGTAGTGAGAGTCAAGTCGTGAGAAGGGGAAATGAAGGGGACCCCGCTCTAAGTGCTCTGATCCTGCCACCACTGGAGAGCTAGGATCAAGGTTGAGTCACTGGGACCAACTTGGAAGGGGTCTCTTCTCTGAGACAAAAGGTTCTCAAGTGAAACTGAATGTCTCTCATCTGAAATCTGGCTCCCTGCAGAACAGCTGTGGATGCAGCCATGTGCCCCAGGAGCTGCAGAAAGTGTCTTGCTGGTCGAGAGACCTGCAGAGTGAAGGAAGAGGCCAGAGCCACTAAATTCTTACCTTTCTGGGGAAGAAAGGCTCTGGCTAGCTTTGTGTCCAATTCTGCCCCTATAAAGGTGAGTACCTGGACTGGTTCCAGAACCGACTTTGGTAGGTTTAGCAGAAAACCCAGGGAGGTGAGAAGCTGCTGGGTGACCTGCAGGTGAGATTTTACCTGTTCTGGGGACTGGCCTACAATGAGCCAGTCGTCCCAGATAGGGAAAACAGCAATCCTCTGCCTCCTTAAGGGGCCCTGCCACTGCTGGACACTTTGTGAATACCCTTGGAGCAGAGGTAAGGCCGAAGGGCATTGCTCTGAACTGGTAATGACCTGAGGGCAGTTCGAATCTGAGGTACTTTCGATGGGATCTTCTGATTGGGACATGGAAATAGGCATCCTTGAGGTCCAGGAGGCTAGCCAGTCCCTGGCCTTAGGGAAGGTAAAATCATTACCAGAGTTACCATTTTGAACTTTGGTTTCAAAGATGCTTGTTCAGATATCTGAGATCTAAAATGGGCGCCATTCTCCTGTCTTTTGGGGTAAGAGTATCTGGAATACAGACCCCTGCCCTGATGCAGGTGAGGAACCCTTTCTACTGCTCTGAGAGCTAACAGGGATGAGACCTCTGTTTCCAGAGCAAGGGTCTCTGAAGCACTTGCAGGTAGAAAAGTCTGCTTCTCAACTTGGAAACTTTTGAAGCTGAGAACCAGACCCTGGCTTACTACTTCCAGAACCCACTTGTCTGAGGTTAAAGAAGCCCAATTCTGACTGAAGTAAGCCAGCCTGCCCCCACTGGTACAGGAGAATTGGCCCTGGGCACCCCATCAGGGTGCCTGTTTACTGAGGAGCTTTAGGCTGGGGGTGGGAGCAGGTCTGCCCACCTCGTCTGCCCCTGCCTCTGAAGAAGCCCTCTCAGCATAGGCAGGAGGCCTGAGTCTGGTAGAAGAGCCTGTGAAAGGCCTACCCCTACCCCTGGGGTATGCCTTTGAGGGTGGCTGCAGCTCCTTAGCCTGGGCAGTCTTGTAAGTAGTCCTATATTCATCCATCTTCTTCATGTAATCTCTGTCTGCTCTCCAAACAGAGAATTTCCCACCACAGGAAAATCCATAGCCTTAGTCTGGGTATCCTGTGACAAACTAGTACACCTGAGCCAGGCCAACCACGAAAAGCTACAGATGTGGCCATGACCAGAGGAAACATCATTAACATCCACAGCAGCATGAAACTGAACCTTAGAGGCTTCAATGCCATCAGCAGCCACCTGTTCTAGTTCACTAGCCAGCTGGCCATGGGCCTGCTTGGCCAACTGCATAACAGTATCCCATCTAGATTTCTGATACCTAGCTACATAAGCCATATAATTTGCTTGCCTGAGTCCCAGAGAGAGGCTGCCATATACTGTTTTTTGCCATGGCATCAATCTTCCTGGAATCCTTGTCAGGAGGATGTGTAAGGGAATATTAGCTTTATCACAGGCAGCAGCCTGAACTACTCCTAACATGACTGCATTGCTGAGAAAGGAATTCTGTATCAGGGCCTGACAATGTATACCTTCTGTCCATCTTTTTATCTACAGGAGGCACAGAATTAGGAGCTTTTAAAATTTTAATTGTTTGTTTCCTAAAAGACTTATGTAAAGGAATAGACAATCTCTAGACTCTGGAATATCCATCATTTCTACAAAATCAGGCTCCTCTTGCTCATCCACAGCCTCTTCTAAAGGAAGCTGGAGGGTTTCAGCAACTTTTTATAAAACATAAAATGAGATGGGACTCAGACAGCATAGGGAGATTCTAAAGGTCTGTCTGGGGAGATGTCCGTTCAATGGGCACACCAGACCTTCCCAGCCACATTCATACTGTTCATAATCCTCCTCCCCTCCTCTGGTTCATAAAATTCCTCAATATCATAATCCTGAACCACTGGGACCGGACGAACCGACCTTTACCAGACAGTGGTGGTTCGGACGACCCTGAGACAGTGACTGGACAATTTGTATGGCTTTTGCTATCTCTGCAGCAGTTGGAGAAGGACTCCAGACCTGCTGATTTTCTTGTTTTCTTTACTGGAATTGGTTCCTCAGAACCAGCTTTTCTTTTGCCCGAGGAAGTCTGGCCCTGGTCAGAGGGCACTCCCTCTGGTTCGGTTGGCACGAACCAGGCTGGCCATCGGTCAGCGGACTTTTAACCTCTTGTTCCCTGAGCCTGCCCAATCTTTTTTCAGGGTGGCTGCAGGAAATTCTTATACCTGGCAGTCTGACTGGAGGTGGTCAAACCCCAGACAATAAACACATGTGGTGTGTGGGTCAGCCTTGGCAAAGACTTCCCCACAAACATCACAGTGTTGAAACCAGTGGGCGGTTTTTCTTTTGGTTTCTCCAGACATAATGCCAACCTAACCAAAAACTTGACTCCTTTACTTGGCAGTGCCAGGCAAGACACCCTTATCGTTCCCAACCGTGTCACGGTATTGGAAAAACCGTAATAAACTTTTTTAGAACCGATAAGAACCGGGAACCGCACTCTAAAATAGTAACTTTTAGTTTTAAATGAGTTTTAAATCCACTGATCGGTTCAAAACCAGACCGATAACCTAAAGTTAAACACAGACAAAACCTTCATTTACTACGGTTACCACAGATAGAGCTTGAACGAGCAGTTTCTGCGGTTAAAATAAAACTATTCTCGGTTAAATCCAACCGAGAAAACACTTTTTAAACCGAGAAATGAACCGAGCAGAAGGAGAAATCTCGGAGCGACTGTTCACTGAGTATGAGTAAAGAATCTGACAGTTCAAGTTTGAAAACACAGATAGAGCTGCTCGTGCCAAAAATTTATTTTGGAATGGTTTAACCATTTCACTCCGGGGCAGTTCTAGAGCTGGAACAAACTGCTAATGTCTATAATATAGCAAGACTTCATGTTGTTTGAAAGTGTCTATCCACAAGGGTGGACCAAGGGAGGTGGCAGGGAACTACAGGCCCGTCAGCCTGACTTCAGTGGTGGGCAAGGTGATGGAGGGCATTGTAAGGAGAGGATGGGGGGACCTGGAAAGTCGGGTGCCAGGACAATACAGCTTTGTCCCGGGAAATCGTGTCAGACAAACCTTGTGGAGTTCTATGATTGGGTGATGAGTGCCTTGGACCTGGGAAGGCTGGTGGACGTCCTCTTTCTTGACTTCAGCAAGGCATTTGACTCTGTTCCCAATGGGGGCCTGCTGGATAAGCTGGGGGAAATGGGGGTGGGAAACAAGATGATCAGATGGATAGGGAATTGGCTTGTGGTTGGCGGGATAGTCTCATCCCCAAGGAGGGTCATTAGTGGGGTCCCTCAGGGATCGGTCCTTGGGCCCCTCCTGTTCAATGCCTACATCTCTGACATTAGGAAGGGTATCAGGAGTGAGATGAGCCTCTCTGCGGATGACTCAAAGCTAAGGGTGGTGGTGGATGGGGAGGAGGGGAGAGTGGTCCTTCAGGGGGTCCTGAAGGCTCTGGAAGGGTGGTCTAAGAAAGTGGAAACTGAGATTCAATGTAGGGAAATGCAAGGTACTGCACCTGGGAGCCAGAAAGCCGGGCCAAGTGTACACCCTTGGGGGGGGGGATGCTACAAGTCTCGATGGCTGAGAGGGACCTGGGGGTGGTGATGGATGTCAAGATGAACAATTTGGAGACTTGTAGGAAGGCAGAGGCCAAGGCCAACAGGATGCTGGGATGCATCACTAGGGGGATCACCTCCAGAAGGAGGGAGGTGATACTACCTCTGTACAACTGCTTGGTGAGGCCGCACCTTGAGTACTGTGTGCAGTTCTGGAGGCCACACTTAAAGAAGGACACTGAACTCCTGGAGAGGGTCCAGAAGAGGGCAACCAAAATGATCTGGGGCTTGGGGGACAGGACCTATGGGCGGGAACTCAGGGGCTAAATATGTACACACTGGGAGATAGAAGGGACCGAGGGACATGATAGAGGTCTTCAGGTACATGGAGGTGGGAATAGGGGGAAGTCAGTGTGCTCCTAAGGAAGGGGGCAACTAGAGGGCATGGGTGGAAGCTGGAGGGAAGAGATTCAGGGAGAAAGGAGGAGGTGCTACTTCACTGAGAGAGTGGTGGAGCCATGGAGGCAGCGCTGCTCGGGGAGCTGGTGGAGGCAGACACAGTGGAGGGATTTAAGAGGGGGTGGGACAGGTACAGGGGAAGGGTTCTGGAACCAAAGTCCAGTGCAGCGAGAATATCCAGGTCTGGAAAGGGAGAAGCCCGAGAGGGCGAGGGGGGGGAAGCAAGGTCATTTCCCAGGGTGGGGGCTGACCAAACAAGCAGACGCGAAAGACCAATAGGCCTATTCGGCTGGCATTTTAGTCTTTTAGTAAGTTAGTCATTTCCTTCCACATCCAGCACCACTACAGGAAGCCTGGTCATGGCAGCACTGCTTCCTACCAATCCCCGTAACACAGGGCAAACAGGCCTTGTCACTCAGTGAAACCATACTGCTGGAGGTCCTACAGCCCTTCTGCCTCCAGGTACTCCACAAGCCTCTCCTTCAGTAATGTCTCCATTAACTTTCCCACCACTGATGTGAGACTGGCTGGCCAGCTTGTAATTGATAGCATTCTCCCTACTTCCACTTTTGTGCAGGGGGACTACACTGGCCCTCCTCCAGTCCTCTGGAACTTACCCCATCTCCACTGAGATGATAAAAAGCAATGCCAGAGGTGCAGCCAGCATGGTGCTCAGTTCCTTTAGGACCCTTGGATGAATCCCATTTAGCCCCATTCCTTATTCTCCTTTAAGGCTTCCAATCCCTTCCAGACCCTCTCCACCAAGAATGGGCTTGTTTCCACTCCCCCTCTCCATGGTGTTTACTGCAGCACACTGGTCTGTTCCCTACCCTCTACCATGAAGACCGAACAGAAGTAACTGTTTAGCACTTCCACTTTCTCTTGATCTTCATCTGCGAAGTCCCCCCCACCCTCCTTCCCCTATCTTCCTCTTTTCCACCGCATACCTGAAGAAGGACTTGCCCCTTTTCTGACCTCTTAGCTATCCTCTCCTCTGTTAGCCCTTTAGCTGCCTTCACCCTCCTCCCTGCCTCTCTTTGTTTTGCCATAAATACCTCCCTTTCTTCATCCTAGTGAGTCTCCTTGTACTTTCTAAATGTAACCCCAGGGGGCGCTACCCTTAGGGCTACTACCCCTGCCTGCCTCCACAGAGACCGGGTGAGGGGCCCAGATCCGTTAGCGGGTGCCTCCACCCAGAGGTCGGGGTTAATACTGTCGAGATTACCTCAGTCACAGCCCTCTGGGGTACTGCAACCCCCCTTTTTCCCCGCTAGTGGCTCACACTGGGTACCTACAATGCTTTTCACCAATACACTTACCCCCCAGGTAGTATCTCTCAGCTCACTCCAGGGACCCCCTGTAGAATAAGATACAGTTATATCACAGTCACTATACAGCGGTTCAACAGGGATGCACAAACCAGCCAGGGGTGTAGTTGCAACACACAAATCTGATTTATTAAGGGGAGATAACAAGGATGGGGAAATCAGGCTGATTGGTTTATCACTATACTTAACTATCTAGGGCTCTGTGCACAGGCCTATCCCTACAAGTCACTGTCCCTGGGTACCCAAGCCCTAATGGCTAGTCCAAACGTGGCAGCTGGTTGGGGCCCTTAACACAGATAAACGCTGCAATCCTGAGCAAGTCAGCATGGAAAGAAAGTTCAATTAGGCAGTCAAAAGGTATAGCAATACGATTGGAAAACCACTGTTTGCACACTTAACAGGGAGCTACCCTGATGCAGTACTCACAACCTCCAGCCAATCCCGGTTCCTCCAACACTAGCAGGGCTGAGCCTGAACTTCACAAGTCTCTTCACACATTTATATGGTTATCTCAATCCAGGTAGAATCCCTCACTGGCAGCAGGATTAACTTGAACTCACAAACCCCATAGTACATTTATATGGTAAACAGCAGCAGGCAAAGTCCTTTAATTGCAGCAGGATTTACTTGAGCTACTCACACATTTATATGGTAAACAGCAACAGGCAAAAGTCCTTTAATTGCAGCAGGATTTACTTGAGCTACTCACACATTTATATGGTAGACAGCAATAGCAGAGGGATACCACACCAGGCAGCTGCTCGCAGGCTCTTCAGCTTTCACAGTCACACCAGCTCTGCACTGGCAGCTTTTTACTTCTCCTGCGGACCGAGCGCGATTCAGCAATTTTCTCCAGTCCTCCTACAGGTCGAGCCTGGTGGGTAACTGTACAGAGCACAGCCTCCTCTGACCGCCCGCCGACGGATTTCAAAACAAACTCCTCGCAGGAAAACGGCCGACTTAGGCCTTGCAAACGCTCCCCCAGCGCAGAAGCACAGTAGCTCCTCACTCCTCACTAGCCACAACGAATATGTCTCTTCACAGGTCGGGGCACTCCTTTCCACTCGGGCGCGACCCGATCCAATTGGCTGGTTGAGCCTGCCAGTCACTTCTCCCAGCTTTCAGTGGTGCAGAAAAAGCGCCATAGCCCATAATACCTTTCTCAAAACAAACAGCTTTTCCATTGGTCAGTCAACTCTGTAAAATCCCAAGGTACTGATTGATCCAATTGCACAGTTCGGGACCAAAATGGAGGAGGCAATCAAACTCTCTGTGCTGCAAAGCAAAGCAGGTTAGAACAACTACATTATCATTATTTTTACAGCTTATTTTAAACAACCACCTACATCCTTTATTAGGGCTCCCCCTGCACTATTAGCGATGGCAGACTGGAGCACTCACTTGGCAGCCCGGGCGGGAGTCGAGCATGCCAATACTCAACCCCTTCCCATTTTAACCCATTCCGACTGCAAAAGGCAGCCCTCAAAGGGACAGTATACGGAGGCATTAAAAAGCATTCCACGGACCCTCCTTTCGGCGGCTTTATGCCGATTACCAACCAGGCATAAGGCACATTAGGAACCCCCATTTTGCAAGGGGTTTACACCCTCCCTGGCCTGGAAAAACTTGGCATCATGCCATACCCTTGAAGCAACATATGGGAACATCCCAAGCAACACCATATCACATTTTACCTTACATACATAAATATTAGATCTACAATGCACTATAGTGTATACACATCATACATATAAAATCTTACACTCTCTTAAATCAGGTCATAGGGCCCTACCCGTGACCCCGGGACTGAGGGGCTCCCTCTTCGGTTAGCTACTAACTGTTCCCCTGGGACAAGGGTGCCACACTTGAAAGGCTTTACTAATAGTCTGGAGTTATCCCCCAAGGCTAACTTAGGCAAAGAACTTGGGGACACGTATACCCCCTTGTGAACCACATTTAAGGGCAGGTCCACTGGCTGACCCAAGGATTCATAACTCAACTTGATTACTGGCGGATCTGTCGGCCGGATCGTCTAGGGGTCTCAGGGGATTCTGAACCAGGCCCTGACTCTATTTCTATGTCAGGGAAGCTAGCAATGGGACTCCCTTCAAGGGGATCAGGCTCGATACTCATAGTACTATTAGGGGCTTGACCTTCTACCCCTGAACCCACCCCACTGGGCTCATCTAGGGGCTGTCCAGTTACTAAAGGGGAACTATCAGGGCATTCAAAATACTCTTCCAGTTCTGGCATATCACGGACTTGTTCCCCCACCTCACTCTCTTCTTCTGAAAAGTCAGATAACTCAGCCAGGCCAGACAGTTCAGCCAAGCCTAAGGACTCAGCCCCTTGAGTTTGTATGCTCCCCATTCATCTTCTGGAGGCATTTCCTCCGGGGATAAAGTATAGGGCTCAACTACCACAGATGGGCCAGCTTCAGTTCCTGAGTTAACAAGGGGATTGCCCAGAAACAATTGACTTAGTTCATAAGAGGGATAATATGCAATATCATCTTTGCTGTCTTCTGACACTGAATATTGACCATCTCCTTCTGCAGGGGGGGTTGGACAAGGCTCCCTTGGTGGACTTGTTGAAGGCTCCACGGGCTTGGTTCCTCTCTTAGTAACAGATCTAGTCACGGGCCTGGAAGGAGGGGTAGAGGAAGGTTCAACTTCAATCAAGATCTGCCCAATTGACAGCAGATGATTTCTGTGTATGGTTTTCACATCTTTCGAGTTGTTTCAGGCCGCACTTTATACACAGGTAGGTCTGCCAGCTGTCCCACAACAATATGAGGGAGGTAATGCCATCGGTCGGCAATTTTATGTTTGCCATGCAGTCCCAGATTTCTCAACAACACTCTATCCCCTTTTTTCAACTCTACTGTTTTCACTTTTTTGTCATATCTCTCCTTATTAGCCAGATTTCGTTTTGCAGCCATGGTCTGGGTCAGTTGGTAGGCATGATTTAATGGGCCTTTAATTTCTGATACGTTACTGTAGATGGTTTCTGCTGCACCCATCAAGGAAACCGAAAACACACATCCACTGGCAATCTAGCCTCTCTTCCAAACATCAGTCGATAGGGAAGAACCCCGTGGCATCACTTTTTGTACAATTGTAGGCGTGAACTAGAGTGCTAATCTGTTGACTCCATCTCGATTTAGCTTTTGATTGTAAAGTGCCCAGCATGTCAAGCAATGTATGATTGAACCTTTCAGGCTGAGGGTCTCCCTGCGGGTGGTAGGGGGTGGTTCGTGATTTGCGTACCCCCCACAAAGATAGCATCTCTTTAATCAAGCGACTTTCAAAGTCCCTTCCTTGATCGGAATGAATCCGCTGTGGAGCCCCATAGTGGACGAAAAAATTCTCAACAAGTATCTTAGCCACTGTAGTTGCTTTCTGATC
The DNA here is from genome assembly GCA_016271365.2 of Neoceratodus forsteri. Taxonomy (NCBI): domain Eukaryota; kingdom Metazoa; phylum Chordata; order Ceratodontiformes; family Ceratodontidae; genus Neoceratodus; species Neoceratodus forsteri. The sequence continues at coordinate 1,319,590,426 of CM057455.1, read as the reverse complement.
CTTGGTCGGGAAAGCCTGTGCGTACCGGGTAAAATGATCAGTGACCACCAATATGTTGCTAACACTTCTCAGATCAGGCTCTAGACTCAGGAAATCAATACAGACCAGTTCCATAGGAGCACTAGTAGTAATGTTGACCAGTGGAGCAGCTCGCTGGGGTAATGCCTTTCTTTGCAAACAACGACCACAGGTTTTGACATACTGTTCCACGTCCGCACTCATCTTCGGCCAATAGAATCGAGCCCGTACCAAGTCAAGTGTTCGATCTATGCCCAGGTGCCCCATCTGATTATGCAATGATCTTAGAACTAGTTCTCTGAAAGCTGAGGGCAGCACCAGTTGTTGTCGTTGTACCGGCCCTCCTTATCCACAGTCTCCCTATATAGTAGTTGATTGATCAGCTTTAATTTGGGCCCTTCTTTGTACAGCAAGGTAGTCCGCAAGTCAGTGGAACGTAGTTTGGATACATCTCTTCCAGCCCACAAAACCTCTACTGCTGTTCTTATCATGGGTCACAGGATTGAGCCTGTTGGAGATCATTATTGTTGAGTTGCGGCATGGGCCGGTGTCCAATGCAGAGGAAATGGCAGTAGCGCGGTATACAGTTTCCGTCAGCCCCAAACAATCTACCACACAGTCCACCGTGTCAGGAGACTCTTGTTCTTCTTTATCAAATTTCTGGCACAGGGCTCTTATGTCAGGTTCAGACAACGGACCCATTCAGTCTGGGACACTGGCCTCCGAGAGAGAGCATCCGCATCTATATGGTTTAGGCCTGCCCTGTATTCCACAGCGTAATCGTAGGTAGCCAAAGCAGAGAGCCACCTATGCCCAGTAGCATCCAATTTGGCAGAGGTTTGTACATAGGTCAGAGGGTTGTTGTCGGTCTTTACTAATATCTTAGCACCATGCAGATAGTCGTGGAACTGATCAACAATGGCCCACTTCAAAGCCAAAAACTCTAATTTGTGCACTGGGTAATTCTTCTCCGAAGGTGCCAGACTCCTACTGGCAAACGCTACAGGTCTCAGCCCATTTGAGTGCTCCTGATATAACACAGCCCCCAATCCTTGCAGACTGGCATCGGTATGAAGAGTGTAAGGCTTGGCTGGGTCAGCATAGACCAACACGGGTGCGTGGGTGAGTTGATATATGATGTCATGAAAAGCTTCTTCACATTCAGCAGTCCATCGATCCCCAAACACATCATTTGGCCGAAAATACTTCTTTTCTATGTCAGTGTGCACACCCTTCTTATACTTTTTGTGAGTAGGTGGATACCCCTGAGTGAGATTAAGGAGGGGGCAAATCACTCGTGAATAGTCTCTGACAAACCGCCTATAGTACCCACAAAAGCCCAAGAATTGTTGCAGCTCTTTTAAATTTCTGGGTTGAGGCCAAGTGGTCAACGCTTCTACCTTGCCAGGGTCAGTCTCTATGCCTCCGTGGACACTATATGGCCAACATATTTCTAGAAGTCTGAAGAATTGACACTTGTCGATAGATAGCTTAAGGCCAAAATCCTCCAATCTGTCCAGGACTTTGAATAATCGTTGCTCATGTTCTTCCAGCGATTGGCCAAACACTATGACGTCATCCAAATAGACCAGACACTCGAGTAGATTCATGTCCCCACAGCTTGTTCCATCAAGCGCTGAAGCGTGGCTGAGGGCACCGAAAATTCCTTGAGGCATCCGAATAAACTCATAGAAGCCTAAGGGGCAAATGAAGCAGTCTTCTCCCGGTCGTCTGGGGCCATCGGGATCTGGTAGTATCCACTCCGAAGATCAATACAGAGAACCACTTTACTACCATTCAGACAATCCAAAGCGTCTTGTATGCGTGGCATGGTATATTGATCTGGAATGGTCCGCCTATTCAAAATGCGATAGTCTCACACACATCGAACTGCCCCATTCTTTTCCTTACTACTACAATGGGGATGCATAGGGACTCCTAGACTCTTGAATTACACCGGCAGCCAACATTTCTTGCAGATGCCGCCGTACATCATCTATGTCAGCGGGAGCCAGACGTCGGGATCTCTCTCGAAAAGGTCTCTCGTCGTGCAATCGAATGTGATGCTCAGCCCCCTGTACACATCCCACTCCCTCAGAGAAAAAACCTGGCTCCTCTTGGCAAGCCTTTCACTGACCTTTCGTTTCCATTCAGTGGGCAGTGGGGATTCACCAAAGTCAAACAAATCAGGAGTAACTTCATCCCCCGTCCAGGAACTCTTTCTATTTGGCAGTACAGCAGTGTCTGCACAATGGACGCTAGCCAGGGTACACCCTCTTTTTATTCAAATCTCTTTGTCAGACACATTGTGCACTTGAACTATCACCCTTTTAACATAGGCATGGGCCCTGGCCAGCAGAATGCTGGGTTTGAGCAACAACCCCTCAGGTAGTTCTCCTTCCATAGGCGCATCCAACATCAACAACTTATTCTTGACATCTGTCTTTAATCGTACCTCTCCATGCAGAACACACTGTGCATTTGGGGCAAGCACTACAGGGGCTGGATCCTTCTTCCATACCACTCCCACAGGGCCTTCAGGTTCTCCAGCCTACCACCTTCTACAGGTGGCCCTGACCGTTTGAATTACAGCAGGTACACCCAAAGCTTGCCCAGTCTGAAATGCTCGCTTCTCTGAGTACAACTGGGCCAATTGTCTAAACATGTGCGCATTTGTTCCAATCAACAAGGGCACTCCATCATATAGTCCAGTGGGTGGGCAGACCAAGACCAAGGTTTCCACTTGCTCATCTATTCCATTCACAGTTGCAGGAAAGATAACCATGCGGATGTACCCCAAATACGGATAAGCCTTGTCGCTCAACCCCATACATGTAGGCCAGTTAGAGGCTGCAGGGGCACTTCAGATAAGTGTGCTTGGTACCAGTCCTGAAACATGATGGTCACCTGGAGCCACTGTCCAATACAGCTCTGAGTGGGAATTCCATTCACCTGCACCGGGTCTCCATGGCGGTCCGACCACATCAGACCAGTTGGGGGTAGCAACACTGTTAGCCTGGCGGGCATGGGCCTGAGTCACACAACTTTTCATGGGGGCCCGAAATTGGGCCTGGCGGAGTTGGGCGATCAGTCTGCTGTTAGCTTTTCTTAAATTCTCTGGCCTCTGGCAGTCAGGCTGGAAATGCCCATCTTCCCCACACCGGTAACAAAACTTGGGGTCTCGGGCATCACTGGTCGGAGGAGGGCCCTGAGGGGAGTGAGAAAGCTCTCTGGGACTAGGGTGGGGGGTTCTACATATCTCAGGGGCCCCGGGCCGAGTAGGGTACACAGTAGACTGCTTTAAGTCCCTCACCAATTCCCGTAAATTCCTGATCTCAGCCTTCAATTCACCTTCCACGTAGGGGTCAGAGGAAACAACCCGCATCCCCACAGTACCTGGGAAATCTGGGGACCCCTCAGACCCTCCGGGCGAGCCAGTCTCCTCAGGGGTGTTAGACTCAGGGGTCCCACTAGAGTTCACTGCCCCCACACAGGGTTCCCACCCCTCTTCATCAGTCTCCACTTCTCGAATTTCCCTCAGCAATTGACAATATTCAGGAGGGGTGGCCTGCCGATCATGCAGCTTGAGTTTCAACAGTGTTACACTAGAGAATCTGGCAGACTTTAAAACATGTTCTAACTGAACCTGATTGAGGGCTGTAGCAGTGACCCCCCCCCCTTTTCTATAGGCTTTCTGCAAAGCCCTCTCCACTCTAGTAACAAAAGCAGACAGTTTTCATTTCTCCCTGCTTAGCAGACCTGAATTTCCATAATAAATCTTCACCAGTCTCTTCTCCCAAAACCCCTTCCAAAGCAGAGATACTCTGCAGCGGTGGCTTCGGATGGGTGGCCGGAAGAATCTAATGGCTTCTAAGGCAGGACCCCGCAGACTCTCCATCAGCCTCTTCCGTTTCTCCCCCTCGGAGCACTGCCACTCCTGGACCAAAGGGGTGGCATAGTCCATCCAGGCCTCCAGGTCATCTTCCCCGGAAGGCACTGGTACCATGCCAGATAAAAGTTTTAGCTTACGGTAGGAGTCTAGCTGTATGGAGGGGACTGCCAAGGACAAAGAAGCCAACACTGAACTCCTGTGTGGGCAAGGAGGTGCTCGGGAACCCGAGGTAGTGTCACTGGACAGATCCAAAGCTTGTAGCAACTCCTGGGTAGTCCTCCCTCCACAGCTAACAATTTAAGCAGTTTATCTTTAAAACTGTTCATTTGAGGAGACCACCCAGGCGTGACTGACCCACTTCGGATATGAATTAGCCTCCACCCTTGGGACGCACCCTCCGGGTAAAGTACAGGAGGTACCTTCTCAGGGTCGATGGCCACACTGCATAGGAGTAACACCTGCAATGTCTGATCAAGCAAATTAGCCATACGCCCTTTCACTTCAACCTTACCCAAACACTTTACTCGTTCTGCAACAGAGACAATATCAGCAGCTGAAGTACCCAATGGCACATCTAACAATAACACAATCTTCTGAGAATCTAGCTCTTCTGCTTCACCCCAACCCATTAGTTTGTGTACCATGGTTTGATGGGTCCCAGCTTAATTTTTCCAACATATCCCCTTCCATTTTTTCCATCTTTGGGGTATCTCCTCACTGAGTCACTAGGGGCGCTTATCCCAGCGGTGCCTCCAATTTGTAACCCAAGGGGGCACTACCCTTAGGGCTACTACCCCTGCCTGCCTCCACAGAGACCGGGTGAGGGGCCCAGATCCGTTGGCGGTCAGGGTTAATACTGTCGAGATTACCTCGGTCACAGCCCTCTGGGGTACTGCAACCCCCCTTTTTCCCCGCTAGTGGCTCACACTGGGTACCTACAATGCTTTTCACCAATACACTTACCTCCCAGGTAGTATCTCTCAGCTCACTCCAGGGACTCCCTGTAGAATAAGATACAGTTATATCACAGTCACTATACAGCGGTTCAACAGGGATGCACAAACCAGCCAGGGTGTGGTTGCAACACACAAATCTGATTTATTAAGGGAGATAACAAGGATGGGAAATCAGGCTGATTGGTTTATCACTATACTTAACTATCTAGGGCTCTGTGCAGGCCTATCCCTACAAGTCACTGTCCCTGGGTACCCAAGCCCTAATGGCTAGTCCAAGCGTGGCAGCTGGTTGGGGCCCTTAACACAGATAAGCGCTGCAATCCTGAGCAAGTCAGCATGGAAAGAAAGTTTGATTAGGCAGTCAAAAGTATAGCAATATGATTGGAAAACCACTGCACACTTAACAGGGAGCTACCCTGATGCAGTACTCACAACCTCCAGCCAATCCCGGTTCCTCCAACACTAGCAGGGCTGAGCCTGAACTTCACAAGTCTCTTTACACATTTATATGGTTATCTCAATCCAGGTAGAATCCCTCACTGGCAGCAGGATTAACTTGAACTCACAAACCCCATAGTACATTTATATGGTAAACAGCAGCAGGCAAAGTCCTTTAATTGCAGCAGGATTTACTTGAGCTACTCACACATTTATATGGTAACAGCAACAGGCAAAGTCCTTTAATTGCAGCAGGATTTACTTGAGCTACTCACACATTTATATGGTAGACAGCAACAGGCAAAGTCCTTTAATTGCAGTAGGATTTACTTGAGCTACTCACACATTTATATGGTAGACAGCAATAGCAGAGGGATACCACACCAGGCAGCTGCTCGCAGGCTCTTCAGCTTTCACAATCACTCCAGCTCTGCACTGGCAGCTTTTTACTTCTCCCGCGGACTGAGCTCGATTCAGCAATTTTCTCCAGTCCTCCTACAGGTCGAGCCTGGTGGGTAACTGTACAGAGCACAGCCTCCTCTGACCGCCCGCCGACGGATTTCAAAACGAACTCCTCGCAGGAAAACGGCCGACTTAGGCCTTGCGAACGCTCCCCCAGTGCAGAAGCACAGTAGCTCCTCACTCCTCACTAGCCACAACGAATATGTCTCTCCACAGGTCAGGGCACTCCTTTCCACTCGGGCGCGACCCGATCCAATTGGCTGGTTGAGCCTGCAAGTCACTTCTCCCAGCTTTCAGTGGTGCAGAAAAAGCGCCATAGCCCATAATACCTTTCTCAAAACAAACAGCTCTTCCATTGGTCAGTCAACTCTGTAAAATCCCAAGGTACTGCTTGGTCCAGCTGCACAGTTTGGGACCAAAATGGAGGAGGCAATCAAACTCTCTGTGCTGTAAAGCAAAGCAGGTTAGAACAACTACATTATCATTATTTTTACAGCTTATTTTAAACAACCATCTACATCCTTTATTAGGGCTCCCCCTGCACTATTAGCGATGGCAGAATGGAGCACTCACTTGGCAGCCTGGGCGGGAGTCGAGCATGCCAACACTCAACCCCTTCCCATTTTAACCCATTCCGACTGCAAAAGGCAGCCCTTAAAGGGACAGTATACGGAGACATTAAAAAGCATTCCACGGACCCTCCTTTCGGCGGCTTTATGCCGATTACCAACCAGGCATAAGGCACATTAGGAACCCCCATTTGCAAGGGGGTTACATAAATGCTGTTTTTTTCTCCTTCACTGCCTTTGCCACATCCTTAGAAAACCACTGCAGCCTCTTCTTCCTCCTACCCTTAGAAACATAGAAAAGTAGATGTTATTGGCAGATAAGGACTCCAGGGCCCACCTAGTCTGCCCTATTACCCCTAACTACCGTCTCTGGAATGCCCTACTGGAATTAGGTTGTCTCCCCCCCCACCCAACAACCAGTATCCCTCTATGCCTATCCCATGCATTCTTAAATCCTGTTACCATTTCTGCCCCCACCACCTCCACCGGCAGGTTGTTCCATTTGTTCTCCACCCTCTCCATGAAGAAGTACTTCATCATGTTTCCTCTGAACCTCCCTCCCTCATCTTCTGCCCCCTCATCCTCTGTACTCTTTTATTTGAAAAATGGTATTCTCCTGTACCTCATTCTTCCCTGTGAGGTATTTAAATGTTTTCAATCATATCCCCCTACCCTCCTCTCTTCCAGGGAGTGCATATTTAATTCCTTAAGCCTTTCCTCATAGGGTTTGTGTTGTAGGCCCTGTACTATTTTGGTTGCCCTCCTTTGAACCACCTCCACTCTGTCAATGTCCTTTCATAGATGGGGCCTCCAAAACTGGACACAGTACCCGAGCTGCGGCCTCACTAGTGTTCTATATAGTGGAATTATTACCCTTCTTCTGCTGGTGATTCCTCTGCCTATGCAACCCAGCATCCTGCTGGCCCTTCCCTCTGTCTTGTCACATTGCCTGCCTACCTACCTTGAGGTTATTAGAGATAATCACTCCCAGGTCTCTTTCCTGCTTAGACCACTCTAATCCCCCCCAAGGTGGTATGTTGCTCCTGGGTTTTTGTGCCTTATGTGCATTATCTTGCATGTTTTTGCATTGAAATCTAGCTTCCAATCCCTTGACCAATACTCCAGCTTCTTTAGATCTCCCCCCATTCTCTCCACCCAGCATGGTGTGTCCACCCTGTTGCAGAGCTTAGTGTCATCTGCAAACAGGCATATCTTCCCTTGTAGACCCTCTGCAATGTGACTGATAAAGACACTGACGAGGACTGGACCCAGCACTCTTCCATGTGGTACCCCACTGGTCACTTTGCCCTCTGCAGAGTGAATGCCATTTACCACCACCCTCTAAGTCCTATAATCCAGTCAACTCTCCGCCCACCTCACTACCTTATTTCCCACCCCCACGTTCTCCAGTTTGCTTAACAGCCCTCTATGCGAGACGGTGTCAAAGGCCTTACTAAAATCCAAGTAGGCCACATCCACTGCACACCCAATTACCCAGTTGAAGAACTCAATGAAGTTAGTCTGACACAACCTCCCTCCAGTGAAACCATATCGCCTTGGGTCTTGCAGACCATTGGCAACTAGATGATCCACTATCCTTTCTTTCAGTAGTGTTTCATTAAGTTTCCCACTGCTGAGGTCAGGCTGACTGGCCTGTAGTTCCCTGCCTCCTCATTGTTTCTACTTCTGTACAGTAGGACCACACCAGTCCTCCTCCAGTCCCTGGGTATCTCCCCCATTTCCAATGACAGGTTTAACAGGGCAGTCAGAGGTTCTGCCACCACATCTCTTAGCTCCCTCAGTATCCTGGGATGTACCCCATCCAGACCTTATAGACTCTTATTGCCGTCAGTTCCCTGAGGGCCCTTTCCTTTGAGAAAGGACCAGTGTCCACTTCCATACACATCAAGCCCTCATCCCTTATTGCTGGCCCATTTCCTGCCCCCTCCTCTGTGAAAACTGAACAGAAGTATTTGCTCAGTATATCTGCTTTGCTCAGTATATCTGCTTTGCTCAGTATATCTGCTTTTTGGCGGCCATACTCCACACTCCACCCATCCTCCCCTTTCAGTCTCACAATCCTCCCCTTGCCTTCCTTTTTTCATTAATGTAGAAGAATAATAATAATCAGCATTTATATAGCGCTTTTCATACAGTGTATCCCAAATGCTTTACAAGCAATGCGAGACTGGTAGTGAAGTGACTGAATGTGTAGTGGCGGCCATATCGCACATCAACACCTACACACAGCCTGGACAATTGCATGAACTGGTTTTATGGGAAAGGAAATGTTGGCCAGGACACTGGGAATGTCCCCTACTCCTTACGAAGAATGCACTGGGTTCTTTTACTTTCACCAGGACACCCAGGATGGGTAGAAGGGACCTCAGTTTAACATCTCAGCCAAAGGGCAATACAGCACCCCCCAATACTGCACTCAGGTGGCAGCATTTTAGGTACAAGTCCAATCCTGGCGTGGGACAAGAACCCATGAGCGTCTGGTCCAGAGGCAGATGTGCTACCAACTGAGTCACACTGACACCTTTGTGTACCTGTAAAAAGTGCTCACTTCTTTCAAACAGCATGCCGCAATGGTCGCAACTGAGTTATAGCCTCCTTAATTTTTCTCTACTGAGTCTCCATTCCCCCTCTGCCCCCCCACCTTGAGGCATTTTCTGAGGCAGTTTCCTATTTCTGTAAAATCTGCCCTCCTGAAGTCCAAGACCCTTGTCTTTGTGTTTTTCCCTGCCCTATACATATGTCAAACCACATAGTACAGTGATCACTTGGACCCATGGAACTACTTACTGTAACATCAGCAATGATATCTCTGTTTGTAAGTACCAAGTTCAGCAATGCCCCCCACATGGTGGGTTCCCAAATCAGCTACCTGAGAAATGCCCCTTGTATGGAGTTGCGGAGGAGCATTCCTCCTGATGTAGCTGCGGCGGGAATCCCCCTATCTACATCCAGCAGACTACAGTACCCCGTTATCAAAACTTCCCTTTTGCTGGCTATTTTGCTAACTGGCTTCTCCCAGGGCTATATCTAAATCCTCCCCCTGTGTCAGAGGCCTGTACACCACCCCTGTGTGAACAGTGGCCCCCAATCCAATCTCTAGGCTGACCCATAATACCTCCAGCCCTTCATTGTATCTCAGGGGCCCTTATAACTTCCTTCACATATAATAAAACAACCCCTCCACCATTGCTCACTAATCTGTACTTCTGGAACATGATTTAGGCTGGGATGGCCACTTCCCAGATATGGTTGTTCATGCACCATGATTCCATTATGGCCACCAGATCCAGGTCTGACTCTGCAGTGATTGCCTGAAGATCAGGAATTTTGTTTCCCAGACAAGAAGAGGGAGCGGTACCTAATCCAGTCAATAGAAGCACTCTGGATAGGGGGGTCGATACCAATCCATTCACAGAAGAAAGGGTTCTGAAAGAACTCCTAAAACTGAAGGTGGACAAAGCAATGGGCCCTGAAAGGATTCACTCCAAATTCTAAAATAACTAAGTGGAGAACTAGTGACACCACTGACTACCCTTTTTAACAAATCATGGGACGATGGTGTGGTAGCATGGATTCACAGTGGACGGTCATGTTAGATGAATCTAATAGGTTTCTTTGACTGGGTGACCAAAGTAGTAGACCAGGAAGGGGCTGTGAACATGGCCTACCTAGACTTTAGCAAGGCACTTGACACAGTCCTACACAAAAGATAAATAAACAAATTAGCCAGCCTGGGAGAGGGTCCTAGGGTGGTAGCCTGGGTAAAAAATTGGTTGAACAACAGGACACAGAGGGCAATAGTAAGCGGAGTCCACACCAAAGAAAGGGGGGGTTACTAGCGGGGTACTGCAGGGTTCAGTATTGGGTCCGATCTTTTTTAATGTCTTTATAAGCGACATTGCGGAGGGACTGGAAAGAAAAGTATGCCTCTTTGCAGATGATACAAAGATCTGCAACAGGGTTGACACACAAGGGGTGGAAAGGATAGAAGGGACTTGGCAACGTTGGATATCGGCAAATGTATGGCAACTTAGATTCTGTGCAAAAATGCAAAGTAATGCCTGGGAAACAAAAATCCAGGGGAAGAGTAGACAATTGGGGGGGGGGTACTAACAAAAATAAAAATGGAAAGGGGCCCGCGGGTAGTCATATCAGATGACCTAAAGGTAGGCAAGCAATGTGAGAAGGCAGTAAGGAGGGCTGGTGGGATACTGAGATGATTAGGAAGAGGTATCACCAGTACAAAACAGGAAGTTGCTAACCCTCTGTAAAGACAGATGGTGAGACCCCATCTGGAGTACTGCATGCAGTTCTGGAGACCCCATCTCCACAAGGACATAGACAGGATGGAGGCAGTCCACAGGAGGGCACTAAAATGGTGCAGGGGCTGTATCAGAAGCCATATGAACAGAGACTAAAGAAGCTTAATATGTATATCCTCAAGGAAAGGAGGGAGGGAGGACATGACAGAAACGTTCAAGTACCTCAAGGGAATCAACAAAGTCCAGGAGGGTAACCTCTTTCAGAAAAAGAGATGTGCAAGAACAAGGGGGCACAATTTAGCATTTAAGGGGGATGGCTCAGGGGCAACATGAAGTATTTTTCACAGAGAGGGTGAGAGGGTGGTGGACATATGGAGCGGTCTTCCTGAGGAGGTTGTGGGGTCAAAAACAGTGGGGGAATTCAATAATGCATGGGACAGACATAAGGCAAGTCTGGTGCGGAGTAGGAAGAAGTAGGCTGTTGGTTAACTAGGATCTGCAGCTTATCAAATAGGTAGGGAAATGGGCAGACTGGGTGGGCCAAGTGGTCCTTATCTGCCGTCAAAGTTTATGTTTCTATGTAGATCACCTTTAGGTAGGCAAGCAATGTGAGAGGGCAGTAAGGAGGGCTGGGGGGACACTGAGATGCATAGGGAGAGGCATCACCAGTAGAAAACAGGAAGTTGTTATCCCTCTGTACAGATAGTTGGTGAGACCCCATCTCCGCAAGGACACAGACAGGATGGAGGCAGTCCAGAGGAGGGGAACTAAATGGTGCAGGGCCTGCACTAGAAGCCATATGAAGAGAGACTAAAAGAGCTTAATATGTATATGCTAGAGGAAAGGAGGGAGAGGGGGGACATGATAGAAACTTTTAAGTGCTTCAAGGGAATCAACAAAGTCCAAGAGGGGAGCATCTTTCAGAAAAAGAGATGTGCAATAACAAGGAGGCACAATTTGAAGATAAGAGGGGAGAAATATTTTTTCATGGAGAGGGTGGTGGACACATGGAACCGCCTTCCTGAGGACACTGTGGGGTCAAAAACAATGGGAGAATTCAAGAATGCATGGGGCAGACAAGGCAGTTATAGTGGGGGGTAGGAGGAAGTAGGTTGTTGGTTAACTAGAATCTGCAGCTTATCCAATAGGTAGGGAAATGGGCAGACTGGGTGGGCCAAGCGGTCCTTATCTGCCGTTTAAGTCTGTGTTTCTATATTTCTGTTTCCTTGCATTGATACACATGGCTCTCCATTCTTTTTGTCCCTCTCTCCCTCTAACTTGCTTCCCCTTCCTGCTTCCTCCCTTGCCCAATCTGTCACCCCGGTCCTGCCTTCCCGTTACATTTTCTTCCTACTTACCCTCTTTCCTCACTCTTTCATCTGTAACTCCTTCTCCAGACTTGCCTGCCCTGCCCTTCTCTTTGCTTCCATCAACCTCTGGGGAATTTCTTCTCTCTGGGTTTATCTTCCATGTTGCACTGGTCTCTTGTGGGGTCAATCTCTGCCTCCCTCAGTCTTTCTGTCTCCCCCTTGGCTAGCTTAAATGCTCAAAAAAGTAGCATTTAAACTTTCCACCCAGGACTTCTGTTCCCTTCCTGGATGGATGGAAGGTATTTCCCTTGTACAGGCCTCCAGCCTCTAAGGTGTGGCCCCAGTCCTTGATGTAGCCAAAGCCCTTCTCCCTGCACCATGCCTTCAACCACTTGTTGGGGACATTCCTGACAGCAGCCACCAAGGCAGTAGTATGTATGGTGGAATGAGCCTTAAGCCCTATGGAAGGCTCTCTACCAGCCAACCTATAGCAGAGGTCGATGCAGAAGGCAATCCACCTGCCAGTCGTCCTGTTAGCTGCCCGTCTGCTAGGTGTGGATTCAGTATGTTACTAAGAGCTGGTGAGCCTCACCCGAACTCCAGCTGTGTGCTCTGTGTAATAAGAGAGCGCCTGCCGCAGGACCAAAATATGGAGCCTATGGTCGGCCTCAGAAGATAGGCTGGTAAAGTATACCAGAAAACTAATCACCCAGTTAAGGTGAAACTCTGATACTGCCTTTGGTAGGAACTTTGGGCTGGGGCAAAGGATGACCTTGTCTTTGTGGAAGACAAGGTACGGAGACTCCACCAAGAGCACCTGGAGCTCACTGATCTTTCTAGTACAGATATGAGCCACCAAGAAGACAGTTTTCCACAATAGGTGTAACATCTCACACCTGTCCTCTCACATCTGTGCAAAGGCTCAAAAGGCTTGCCTATGAGCACTGCCAAACCCAGCAACAGGTCCCAAAGTGGTGGTGGTTCATTCACCATCAGGTTCTTTGAAAAAGCGCCTGACCACCTACAACACCATGGACTCCCTTGGCGCGTGAGGTCGGTAAGGCTGGAGAGTCCTGAAGCTAAGAGACACACCTCTGCCCATCACTTCTAGGACCCACTTGTCCTAGGTACTTATTGGCCAAGAGTGCCAGAGGTGGAGCAGCTGACCCCTCCCAAGGGGAAGCTGGGGCAGGGACTGGACGGGTGGGAAGAAGACACCCCCAACCTGTCAGTGGGCAGCTTTTGAGTGAGCACCAGCACCTGCTGCTAGAGAGGCACCACTACCTCAACTCCCCCCCCCTTTTGGAGACCTGATTGTGGAACTTGGTCCTGGGGCACCAAGCCTGTGAAAGCCTCTGCAGGAACTGCTGTTGCCTAGGCTGCTGTGATGGAAAGGGTCGAAAATGAAAAGTTTTTTTCTATGGCTTCTGCTCTTTTGAGTCCTTCTGAGAGGAGGTCACAGAATCCAGGGTGGCACTGAACTTCTGAGTCCTGGTGAGGTGCCCTTCCAACCCAAGGTCAAAGAGGTCAGTGCCCAGAAAGGGGACATTGGCCTAACTTGTGCTGGGTGTCCACCATAAAGGAAGATATCCTCAGCCAGGCCCTGCGATGCATCACGACAGCTGCTGAAATGGCATGGCCACAAGAACTGCCCATGTCCAAGGCCATCTGAAGCTGGTGTTTAGCCAGTGCTTGACCCTAGTCTTGGACCTCTTTTATGGCCAGCTGCTTGTTGGCATGGAGGTATGGAAAGATGTGATCTAGGACTCCCATCAGGGAGTGACCAACATGGTCCATTATCAGGGCATAGCTCACCTATTGGAGACCAAGGGAGGATGCAGCATAGACCTTCTTTGTCACATGGTCAAGCTCTTTGGACTTCTTATCAGGTGGCTTGTGCACGTCCCCAGTATTTCAGGATTTATGGAAGACAGAGACGGTGACCAGACCCTTGGCCAGGGGGGTGGTCCAAAAATCTGGACAAGGTGCTGATAGGGACCACATACTTGTGGACTATACAGGCAGAGGGTGCCAGGCAGGAAACTGGGTGCGGTCAAAGCTTGGGAGTACCAGTCCCAAGATGGCCTCAACCATTGGGAAGGCAACACCAGGGGATTCATCCCTATCCAGGATCTCAGTAAAGGGGTATTTAGCTGTTTTCTGAAATGGCTCCAAGGGAACCTCCATGGACTCAGACACAAGCCTGAGAATAGCCTCAAAGGACACCAGCCCATGGATAGTAATCAATTCTTCGACTGAATCACAGTCAAAAGCAAGAGCCCTCAAAGACTGCATCAAGGACCCATCAGAGTCATCCAAAGAATCTTCAAACACAGTCCTCAGCTGTTTGCTGACATGCACCACTTGGGACCCATCAGAGTGCACAATCTTCACCAACAACCGGCCTGGCAAGCCAGTAGCCGGACAGGAGTATTTAAAGGAGGCTCCCTGCAAGGGCTGTCATGGAAGTGGCTCCTCCTGGGCTGGTGGCAAGACTCGGGTCAGGGACAGCTGTCTTGGCAGGACTGGTATGGGCTGAACTGGTGTCAACCAGGTGACTGCAGGGGTCGAGGGTGCAACCCTACCCTGCCCAACCAAGGCCCACTGCTGCCAAAGAAGCTCTTCATAGTGCCATATGGCGACAAAGCTGCTCATCATCCGAGGATGAAGAGCACCGATGGTGCAATCTCCCAGTAAAATGAGACTGAGGGTGTGAGGAATCCCTCAACCTCAACCTCGAACAACAACAGGGTCGACAACGCCGAGGGGATACAGCCTGAGAGGCAGTATAGACTACCCGCACAGGGTTTGATAGTTCAACCCCAGAGGCAGGCAGCTCCTTAGGGGAAACAGTCGGGGTCACCAACTGCTCCTGGCCCTCTTGCCTGAGGCCAGATGGGACTGGGATCCTGAAGAGCGAATCATCTTCAATCCCCTCCGACAATGGGTCGACAGGATTGAGAAAGATTTAAACCACCTGCTCAACCTGTGTCAAGACCAACAAGCTCGATGGGGGCACCATGGAGCTAGTGACCTGGCCCTTGAACAAGGCAGGTTTGGCTGAAGCTGAACACTCGACACCTGTCAAATGGTCGGGGAAGTTGAGGATGTGGGAAGAGCATGCTCCTTCCTGTTCCCACGACTGATAGTGGGACTTCTAAATTTCTTCACTTTACCATGGTGGCAGGGCTCTCCCTGGAGGTCTGGAGGGTCTTACACATCTTGCAGAAAATTACTGCAAATCCCGGGCCAATGCTGGTCCCTAATGGAAAGCAGCATGGAGACAACTAAGGTGCCCATTGCAGCCTTGACTGCCACCACTTCATAGCTGCCAGCTGGGCCACGGACCCCGCAGCAGCAGGGACAGTCTCACAGACTTGCTTGGACTTCACTGGAGGATCCTGTTTGGCTGGCTAGCCACGGAGAAGACCGGCATTGTAGTCTTCTAGTGAAGTGGGAAGTATAGCCTGGTACAAGCTGCAGACAGCAATGTCATGCTGTTCACCGAGGTGATATACACACAACACATGTGGATCCATCCATGACATTTTTGACTGTACTGCACATAGTGCTTGAAGCCAGAAGCCAGCTTAGAATCCATGCAGTCCATCACTGATGCTCAGAGAAGGAACAGAACCAAGGAATGTACCTGAATAACAAATCTGAAAAAGAAGAAGAGCTAGCCAAACAGCACACTTAACTAAGTTCGGGCCTACACCGTGTGCAGAGCTACAATGGAGGAGACCTGACTCTTCCAGCGGAAAGGAAGCTCTGACATTACAGGGTGGAGACAAGGCATAATAACCCCTTGGGTCATGGGTGGAGCTTCTCTTCAAGACAGTCCGGCAAATAAGCTCTTAAAGGGAGATTGTCAATGTTTGAATAAGTGAACCATATCCACGTTCCCTAGAACCCTGCACAAGGTTCCAGAGATGGCACAGTATGATTTGATGTGACAGTTTGGAACTTTAGCCGAGCTACTTGATACTCAGCTCACACAAATTATCAGTGAATACACTCGACTTAAAAAAAAGACTGGTATCCGTTCCTTGCTTGTCTGGGCAGTTGTCTGATTCAGACACAGCCAGGGCTGCTGGTGTTTTCTCAGGCTCAATCAGTGACCACTCCGCCATTTTCTGTATGTGGAAAAATAATTCCCCAAAAGCACAGCCTAGAATCTTCCTAGCATGGGATTTCTCCAAATTTCATGAGGACTCTTTCAGGGCTTCCCTAGCAGCAACTGACTGGTATGGACTGGTACCGAATCAGAGGGCACCCTACCATAGACGATGCCTTAGACTTCTTTATTCACAACTTTCTCTCAGTTGCTAATAAGTAGAGATGCACGGATATCCAATCCGATTGATCCAATCAGATTTCCGCCATTTTATTAGTAACCAGTCCGATCGGGCTTAGCTATTTAAACAGGTCAGGTACTTATCCATGGAGCCATAATGCACCAGAAATCATTTGAAGACCTGCTTGCTGTGGCACATCCATTGTTGGCCATTTTAAGCATTCCTCTTCAGCCACAGAGAAACGCACCTCTTCAAAAAAGCCTACAAGTACCTGTGCACAGATTGATTTGGGATGTTCCAACACAATGGAATAGCAGCTACTACGTGCTCGAAAGACTGCTGAAGCAACAGTGTGTACTAACTGTCTATGCCTCAGAAACAGAGAACCGTATTTTAACTTCAGCCCAGTGGTCTCTGGCTGAAAGTGTCTGCTGTATTTTAAAACCTTTTGAAAATGAAACAAAGAGGCTGAGTCTAAATTCAGCTTGTGTATCTGACATTATACCAACCTCCACTGTCTCTTACCATGCCACTAACAACATCAGGATACCAGGTTTACTATCAATGCAAAACGCACTGCTATCGGCCATGGAAACTAGATTTAAGCAGTATGAATCTTCCAAAGAATTAGTTGCTACCGCCTTCCTCAATGCAAGATATAAACTGCACTTTTTCAGAACTGAAAGTGGCAAAAGCTTTGCTCGTGCAGTTGTAAAGCAACTTATTGAGGAGCCTCAAGATGTTTACCCGAAAAGTTCTCACACGGATACCACAATCACTATTGAGCCAGAGGGAAGCAGATGATCCATGGGGCACATTCACTCAATCAATGCTGTGCCTCCAGAAAGTGTGCATCTATTTTTTTTATAATCACCACTTACTGACCGCCTCACCCCTATATCTGCTCCTGACAATTGCTTTTTCCTCACGGTGCCCAACAGTGCCAGTTTCAGGAACTCAGAAACTGAAATGTGTATATATATATATATATATATATATATATATATATATATATATATATATGAAAACCTGCTACCCAAAACAGCACTCCAGACACCATTCAATTCTGGGAAGCAAATAGAATGAGATTCCCTACTTTAACAAAAATAGCCAAAAAAAGTACTTATCTGCATCACCGGCTAGTGTACCGAGTTACAGAGTTTTAAGTGTTACTGGGGACATTATCACAGATTATAAAGTGGGGAAGAAAAATGCTGCAAGCTGATTGGTCAGACTGGGGCTTTATCCGTGTGTATATCTCACAACAAACACACGGATAAAGTCCCAACTGACCACCGCATAACACTTTCAGGGACAAGTATCAATGGACGGAATGTTCATGTGGCCAAAAAACGTCATTTTCAATTGGTTATCAGTACCGCTGACAGATACTGCTCTCCACAATACAAAAACAGCAACTAATGGTGTTAAAAAAAAAGTTCAAAAGTAACACATTTTTCACATACGGTTAAAAGCCACTCAGAATATCAGAGACCTAATTCCATTTCTGTGATGGCGTTGCCATTAAAGAGCTGTTAAACAGTTTTTCTTGCAACTGTGGCGATCGGGATGTTCCAGTTCCGGTACCTAGAGTGTAATGCAGCAGCTGGGACTGTTAGCAGACAAAGAAGTGTTGTAGCAATCTCTGGAACACACTCCAATAATCAAAAAGGAATCATTAATAATGCCGGTGACGCAATCTAGGTACTCGAGGTCATCCCCTTCAAATTAAAAACAAACTAACTTCATCTTGGGACTGAGTGAACTGCCCTACCACCACTGCATCGTAAAGGAGCAGTTTACATGGGCACCTTAGCTTTCTTTTACCCCTTAATACTGTAGTATGTGGGGTTAGCCTGCTGGTGCTACTGCTCGCGATGCCAGCGACCCGGGTTCGGGAACAAGTCTGGATCATCGGGGTCGGCCAGGGGAAAGGAGGTTCAAGTGTCCCACTGGACACACTCCTCCTCGGGGGGGGGGAGCTGTCACACTGCCCCGTTCCCACCACAGGTTTATGTCCGGGTGGCAGCTAAGGACCAGCAGTGTGTGGGGAGGAGAAGACACTGTTAGGCACATGGCTTGTATGTCAGCACATCTACAGCCTGGACTTACAGCCTTGTGCTGGCATCCTCAGGGGTAGGGCTTCGGAGGGGGGCATACTCTTAAAACTGCTGTTATCAACTCAGTCACAGTTTTGGCTGCATTGTATGTCCAGTTTACAATGAAGATCTGATGTCATTCAGATCTGCCTTTGTTTGTAAAACCAGTCTGTCTCGGAGGTGTAAGGTATGGCCATCAAGATCATTAGCAGTAAATTAACCTAATCTTTTCCACTCTGAATTTTAAGTATGGTCTTTTACTGCTATGACAACAAACAACTTTTACACCATTATGGGCTGTCATGTTTCTTTTTGTTTGTCCTACATTCTGGTATGTTTTAGACCCACTTTTGTTAAATTAATAATTAACTTTTACTGCCTTTATCACATCTGCTCTCATTTTTTGTATTAGCTGAACATTCCATGACATTAGCTACACCTTTACAGGTCATTCAGATAAACAGCATGGAATGGTGCGTCTGAAATTGTGGAATGTCTTAGAAATATGAAAAGAAACAGCAGTAGCTGCTGAGGTAAAGGGGAATACAGTGCAGTATTAAGGGTACCATAACAGCACCAATAATTAAGTTATCAAACATCGATCAAAGCATATCAGAATACATGACTGACATGGAAAGGGAAATGAGATAGTGTTTAATAGAGGGTTGAGCAATAAGCTGTGAATGAGCTTGGCATATCCAGCAGACCTGAGTTTGATTCCTACAGCCTCCACCTGCATATTGTGTGGCCCTGAGCAAGTCACTTAACTTTCTTGTGCTCCTGGTTCACTCCTGTAAAATGAACTTTGGAGCCTATGGGAGTTAACCTGGTTATCAAAGAATAAAAATAAATAACTGAATAAATAAATCAAATAAATAACAGTATAAAAATGGTTTCCTATCACTAGTAATGTCTATTCCAACATTACAAATGTCTTTGGAGGAGGAGCGATATACTTGACAGTCGTAAGAAGGGGTGGAGCCAGAGGCGGAGTTTGGGGTGTGGTTTAGCATCTGGTTTTTACTTCATCCAAAGGTGGTGATCCTACTACCATGCACTATGATCCCCTATAGGGGTGAGTGCAGATGGTTGGTACATCTGCCATGGAGCCTCACTGGCAGTGGGTGATAAAAGTAAAAAATAATAATAGTAATGCAGTATGAACCATGGTGAAGAAAGTGATGGATCTGGCCCCCCTGACAACAAGCTACAGCAATGTCTATTGTAGGGAGGGGATGGAAACACAGAAACATAGACTGTGTTGGCAGAAAAGGATCAGTAGGTCAATCTAGTCTGCCTATATTCCCTGCTTTTTACTACACCATGAATCCTATCTGGTCACAGGTGTCCCTTCCTTCTTCCTTACCTTTACTTGTGATATCCCACGCTTGTTTAAAGCTCCCCCACTGTCTTCACCCATACCACCTCTTCTGGACAGCTGTCCCAGGCATCCACTACTCTTTCTGTGAAGAAATATTTCCTCACATCCCTCTTAAACTACCCCCAGCGTCACAGCATGCCCCGTGTTCTGGCACTCTGCCTCCTGTGAAAGAGACTTCCCTCCTGCACCTTGTTCACTCCTGTGAGATACTTATACTTCCCAAACATGTCCCCTCTCACTCTCCTCTCCTTCAGGGAGTACACGTTGAGCACCTGCAGCCTCTCCTCATATGGTTTCTCGTGTAACCTTCATACCATGTTTGTAGCCCTCCTCTGGATCGCTTACACCCTGTCAATGTCCTTGTGAAGATACAGCCTGCAGAACAGGAAACAGTACTTCAGGTGGGGTCACACAAGTGAGCGATACAGAGGCAACACCACCTCCCTTCTCCTACTAGAAATCCCTCTTCCTATGCACCCCAGCATCCAGCTAGCCTTGTCCCACTGCCCTGCCACCTTGAGGTCATCAGATATGATTATTCCAAGGTCCTTCTCTTGCTTGAGAACTGTAAATACCTCTTTTCCATTTTATACACAGCTTTTTGGTTTCCCCACCCCAGGTGCATGACTTTGCACATATTGGCACATTCCTGTCACTTCTTGCTTGTGGACGTGATCCAGAAGTTTGCCCTCCAGAATAATCAATGCCATAGCTTTTATGTTTCCCTGGTCCTGAACCCATAGTGTAGAAGGAGCTGCCAGGACTCAAAGCACGGAACATAAAAGTGAAACATACAGCACAGCCATATAAATTAAAATCGACCAAAATATTAATCAAAAATAATAGGGAAAACATCTATAAGCATCAGCACAACATGTCATTTTAAGCCATTTGCTTTCCTAATGTAAGCCTTCTCTCCTTTGAGAGAGGTTTGTGCTCCCTTTAGGGACCCCCCTCCCTTTTACTGCCCTCAGAGCTTAGGGATTTATGGGTGCTCTGGGGGCATAATTCCAGCTGGTCGCCATGAAGGGGCTGCAGAGAGCAGGGTCTCCAGGGTTATAAATAGGCAGGAACAGGAAGTTGCTAGGTCTTTTGGAGGAAAAAGCAGAAAGAAGCGGGAGACTGACAGGCACTGCAGGACAGTGCAGAGTAGGGGGACACCTCCCCACACACTTTAGGCAGGCCGGCTTCTACAGCAGCGATGCGTCAGGTTCCCTGAGTGAGCTACAGAGGGAGGGCATGGAGACAGGTGGCTGTGACCGTAATCAGTGGGGTCCCGGGCTCTGGGGATGGTAGGTGGAAAAGGGAGATGTAGGATAGGTAGGGCCCAGGGTTTGGGTAGATCCCAGCAGGTTGGTAGTGGGCCTGGGTCATTGGGGTTGCAGTAGGCTGTGGCAGGGCCTCTGCATCCCGGTGTGGCAAGGCAGCCTAGGGTCTCAATGGAGAGGGGGCCAGGGGTGCCTCTAACCCAGTTAGGGCCTGTTTGGAGGGACAGGTCTAGGGGTTGTCAGTCTTTAGTCAAGTGGGCTGCTGAATGCCCTAGAGGTATCCACCAGAGCTGGTTTGCACTTATCGGGCAGCAGGAGGTTGGTGAAGAGGAGACGGTTGGGCAACAGTTCCATCTTTTTTACGTCTCTTTAAAAGAGCAGCATGCTGGATAGACAGGTGTTTGGGCTGTTAAGGATCCAGGAGTTGTGGCAGGGCTCCTGTTTCTCTGCGTGGCAGAGCAGTTCAAAGGTTAGCAGCCAGGGGAGTGAAGCACGCCCTGGGTACACTGTGAGTCTGCTATGCCCGTGTCTGGGGCAGGCCCCAGGGCCTCCATTTTATGAGCAGGTCGTTAGGCCCAGTTAGGCCATGGTTCTGCTCCTGTGGGGGTAACATGGAAAGGGAGGTGCCATCATGCTGTTTGGAGAGGTTATAGTGTTCAGGGAGGCCGAGCACACCAGAGAAGCGACCAGACAGGAGGATGTGGAGTATGGTGCAGTGGGTTTTGGTGGGTACCGCACCATCCGTGTCCTTGAAGGCCGGGAATGAGAGTCAGAGAACAGTGGGAAAGCTGTACCTTCCCTGGTTAAAGAAAATGAGGACCCCGGAAAACAGCTGGATGCTCTGTGGTACTTACCCAGTGCCAGTGGAATCAGGGAGCTTCACGGTCCAAGTAGAGGGTCGCTAGGTTCCTGAGGAAAATCAGATCTGCTGTTTGAGACCTTGCTCTGCTAAAAGTTTGCTGCCATTTTAACTGATAAAAGTTTATCTCCATGGAGCAGGAATGTTTGTATAAGGAGTGATGAACTCCTGTGGTCCTCTAAATCTTTTGGGCCCAGGAGAAATACATTAATCTTGTTTGGGAAGAAATTTTGAGTCTGATTCATTTGTAAATAGGGAAAATGAAATATAAAATCTGCAGTTTTTAATCAATACATAGTTTATATTTCCAGGGGACTAACTGACATAACATCCTGCATCTTCTGGGGGTTCGGGGCCTGGGGCAGCCAAGGGCCGTAAGGCAACGAGAGTCCTGGTTTTTCTGTGGTGCTACACATGGGGTGCTCCCAGCAATTTTTAAGAAGCAACTCGGGGATTCGGCAATTTAAAGCTGCTTCAAGGAAGGAGATAAACTTTTTCTTGCCTTTCATGCTGTACAGTTTCAGAAGTGTGTCGATGTTGTGGGCCCCTTTCCCGGTTCATCAGCGATTTCAGTCATCCCCTAGACGTTCGGGGAGGGAGTGGCTACAATAAAAATAACAAAGCAGAGGGCTAAAAGAATCTACATCTAAGGAAAGGTTTGTGAGGAGAGCCAGGTCTTCAACTTTACTTTACACACAGATACTAAGGTAGTAGCTCAGGTGGACAGTGGGACAGTGTTCCATAACCTGTGGACCGAAACTACAAAGGTTCTTTCACCAGCAGAGCCTAACCTTGATAGAGGATAACCAAGAAGTCTACATGAAATTGAACTAAGGGCTCTCACGCTCACCAGATTCTCCTGGTTTGTGACCAATAGCTCCCAAATGTAAAAGGGGGGGCAGTCTGTTCAGGGCTTCAAAAACAAAAAGAACCACCCTAAAATTGCTTGCCACCTTAATGGCAGCCAATTCTGCTTGCAGAGGGAGTTATATGTTTATACTGTAGTACACAAGTATGCAGTCTCGAAGCCTTCTGGATCAGCTGCTATTAGCCCCCTAAGAGAGTGTGTTAAAGTACAAAGACCTAGGACTGCAACCGGGCAGTGCCTGTTAGATGATTAAACTCACTCTGGACGAAGGCTGGCACCTGTAAAACTAGTGTTAGCTTGCTATACAGAACCACACTCAGGATGTGAACCACCTCCTTTGCTTCTAACTGAACCCCATAAACTGTGGGTAGCCTGAAGAAATTCTTGACATACAACATCATGCAGCTCGGGCCTACTAGTTTGGTCTTGCTTAAGTTCATCTTTTACCAGCTGATCTCTAATCTCTGTGTTGCATCTCTCTACCACAGACACTGGATCACACTGACTGGGCACAAATGAAACACAGCTGAGTATCACCAATGCAACAGTGAAAACTCAAGCTGTACTCCCAGATCATGCCATCCAGTGCTAGCAAAAACACAACAAATAACAAGAGGGACCAAATCTATCCTTGTGGGACTCTTGATACAACAATGGATGGGGATGAAAACCTCAGGAGCCCACTCTCCATCAGCGATCCTTGAGGGAGGACCTGAATCATTCCAAGACTTACTCAGAAAGCCCACAGTACTTCCTAACAAGATCAATC
Source organism: Neoceratodus forsteri (assembly GCA_016271365.2). Taxonomy (NCBI): domain Eukaryota; kingdom Metazoa; phylum Chordata; order Ceratodontiformes; family Ceratodontidae; genus Neoceratodus; species Neoceratodus forsteri. Next base: position 1,319,566,956 of record CM057455.1, on the reverse strand, counting down.
AGTACCCAGTAATCAGTCTTATAAAATACAGCTGACATGTCTAGAACTAGAATCGAAAGCTCTCCCTTGTCAGGAGTATCTCATTCATTACTAGGTCTAGGACAGTCTCCATACTGTGGTGAGACCAGAAACCTTATTGAAGGGCAGAAGACAACACTGTGTTTAGGAAGGGGGCCAATGGTTGCGGAAAAGGGATGGTGGCTGAGAGGACTGCACTATTGTAAGTGCAGGGCAAAGGTGGAGCAGGGGTAGGAGAGTGGTGGACAGCAGCCCAGGGTACAATATCAGCGGCAACTGCAGGAGTGAGCAGTGAAGTAGGGGAGGAGAGTGGTGAGCGAGTGAGTGAGTGGTAGGAAGGGGTCAAGTGTAAGGTAGAGTCGAGAAAACCCTAACGTTTGGGGTACTGGAAGAAGAAGAAGGCAGCTTGACCAGCAGTGGATTTCTTTGAGAGGAGTACAAGAGAGCAAGTGCCAGAGTTGCGAAGGGGGTTGGAAGTGGTCAGGGTGAGATGAGGAAAGAAGCAAGCCAGTGCTCAGAGACAAAGGAGCACAATGGGTGAGGTGTCTGGACTCAAGGGAGGAGAAGGAAAGGAAGGATACACAGCCTGAGGAAGGATCGTGGGGGGGGGGCATGCATTTTAAATCTAGCCTGAACCTCACGGTGCTGCCTATCGGTCCTATAAGGCCCTTTGAATGTGTGGCTGCCTGTGAGGGGTATGTGGGTGCGGGCTTTAGTGTCCTCCTGCTCTATTGCCCCTGATGGGGATTTTTTGCGAGAGATCGAAGAGCTCGTCGCAAGGCCTGGTGTTGGAGTCCCCCAGGTGGTTGATCATGGGGACTTCATGCCTGGGTCGACGAGGGCTATCAAAATTTGGGACAGATCTTCTCGGGAGCAAGGGGGAACTGGGCCTGACACAGAAGGTAAAGACAGCGATGCACTCGGGTGGCCATATATTGGATCTGGTCTTTTCTTCTGAGTTGGATATTATGGACCTTAGTGTAGATCTGGTGGTTTGGTCGGATCATAGCACCATGGGGTTCACGTTTAGTACCCCCTCAGATGGTCCTGCCCCTATAGAGATTGTCCAGTACCGGTCGTTACGGGGAGTATTCCCAGAGGACCTTTTGGTGGTGCTGGACCTATCGGGTGCTGGGGCAGCTTGTGCGATTGGGTCGGAGGAGGCAGTAGCGGCCTATAATGGGGCAGTTGGTGCGGCCTTTGACTCAATCGCACCCTTACGTATCCAACCCCTGTCTACTCATCAGAGATCTCCTTGGTATGACGAGAATCTCCAAGGTTTAAAGACTAGGGGCTGGAGGTTGGAGAGGTCTTTGAGGAGATCCGGTCTGGAGGAGGACAAATTGTCCCTGAGGTCACATTATACGGATTACCAGGGGGCAATCTCCCATAAAAAGGTGGAGTTTCTGTCTAAGGAGATTGCTACAGTGAGAAACAGACCAGCTCATCTCTTCCGCACAGTGGACAGGCTTTTACACCCTGCCTGTCTGTGTGTTGGAGGGGTAGGTTTGAGCACAAGGTGCAAGGAGCTGGCTCTGTTTTTCGCTGACAAGGCATCCTCCATCATGGCTGAGGTCTTGTTGAATGTCTCTCAAAAGGGCTGCAGGGTCCAGCATGAGTTGAGTAGGAGCACTCCTCCTGTGTGGGATGGGTTTGAGCTGATTGGGGTTGGGGAAGTGGTAGAGATAATCTCTAAGCTGCGGCCAACCCATTGCGATTTAGATCCTAGCCCAACTCGCCTTTTGGTGGAATGTTTGGACCTCATTGGTCCTGTGATTGCTAGGGTAGTCTGGAGTTCATTAAGGAGTAAGATCTTTCCTTTAGCCTTGAAAGATGCTTTTGTTAGACCTCTTTTGTAAAAAACATCTTTAGATCCGGACTGCCTCAGCAGTTACAGACATGTTTTGAACCTACCATTTTTAGGGAAGGTTGTAGAAAAGGTGGTGGCCATTCAGCTGGAGAGACATCTTGCTGCTTCTTCCGCCTATGAGCCTTTCCAGTCGAGGAGCGGTCCCCTGGGAGGGATGTTACCTGAGTCATGGCGACTCCCAAGGGAGATGCGATGGAGGAGCCCTTGTCCCGGTGCCTCTCCTTGTCATTCTTCTTCCGATGGCCTTCAGGTGAAGTGGACGCCTGCCTCAGTTTTTTGAGCTCCTTCTCCATCAAACTCATCTTTTTCTTCACGATGTGGGCTTCCAGGGATTGCTGCCACCTTTTCTGGGTAGCCAGGCTGAAGCTGAGGCAGTGCTGGCGCTTCTCGACCGGGTGATCGGGGCCTAGACAGAACAGGCACAGAGAATGGCCGTCCTTGTGCGGGAGTTGGGCGCTCCGCGAGTCGCACTTATTTTTGTGCTCGGAGGGTGTAGGGGACGACATTCACCGACGGATGTACTGACGACTGTCGAAAAAAGGCAAAATTATTCGGTAAGCAGCGAGGAGGCTGATGAAGCAAAAGAACTTTTCCGCAAGGCACTGCGAGTTAACGGCGCGGAAAGAACTGAGGCGGGCGCCAGGGGACCGCCTTTATACCAACATCTTCTGACGCCGTCACTTGACATGGGGCGGTCCTCCCACGGACTGCTAGCTAGAAATTTTTCTGCGCAGTCCTGCCACCTGCCAACGTCAGTCCTATATGTAATTACCTATTGCAAGAGCCCTCTCGAGGTAAGATCTCCTTGCCTGGTCATTTTAGGGAGGTCCCCTTGGTAGAAGCCTTTAAGAAGGGCCTCAAAACATATTTATTCAATCAAGCCTTTAATTGAAGATGTTTTAAATAATAGCATTTTATGATGGTTAGTTAAGCTGTTGCTCCCAGCTGTATTTTGTATGTTGTTGTTGTTGTTTTAAATCTGTCATATTGTATTTTAAAGTGGTTTTGTATGATATGTGTGTTTATATTGTGCAGCACCCAGAGTCTTTGGAGATGGGTGCTATATACATAAAACAGCTATCTATCTACCTCAGGCAGGGAGCAGGGTAGCCTCTAGTAAATAGCACTTTTGTGTAACCTCTTGTGACAGTACAGCAAACATAGCAGACTGCTGAGGTTGTCCCCTTTCTGATCAGTAAAAATAAAGAGAAAACAAGATTGAAAAATAAGGGTTGTTACTATACAATATCAATCCACTTTTTTACATCATAAGTATCAACCTCACTGCCAGATTGACATAGGTTCAACATTTATGTTGACGCTTAACACTTGTTATATCATTGCATATCTGTAATATTTATTATGTTTTGATCTTTTGCAGAAAATGACAGCACTAGCTGGTGGCCTGATTGTGGTCTTCACAACATCTTCAGTTTGCACTTTATCTAAATGAACAAATTTGATAAGCACTGCCTTTATTAAGTGTTGACACTTGCATGATTTGCATCTTTTGTGGTGAGTACCCTGAGTTGTGCCCACATATTAAATGTGTACCAGTGATTTCAAGAAGTGAATAATTAAACCACTGTGCAATATGGGCAAGCACCTCTGATAAAGCATCTTGAATGTGGTTGGAAGTGGCAAGCCAGTAATTTCTGACCTAGAGCCAAGCCAAAGCTCCGCCAAGGCTCTAGCTTGACTCTACTCACTAAAGCATGAGCCAAGTCAAGGCTGCTGAAGACCATCTTCTACAATACTGACAGTGTCCCTCTTTGAACTGCACTAGAGAAGCTGAAAATTCCCGCAACAGCACTAACTGTTCATGCTGACTGACTGGCTCAGCTGGATCTTGGCTCTCATTGCTCATAAAGATTAAAACAATTATAAGTAAAGACAACACAGAAAGAAAGTATAGTGTCACTACAAGTCTACAATCTAGGTTTCTAAAAGAAAATACCAGTTACTCTGAAGCACTGAATTGAATATGTTTCCTTTCTTCACCTCTGGCTTCAGCCTACAGAAGATGAACTTCTGTTTGCTCTTTGCTGTGACTAAGCCCACCTCCAGGTTATCCGTAGCTGAGGTCAGAGGCCGAACAATTAACACCCCTTCACCCAGCTACAGGACAGTCAGACAAGCCAAGATAAATTTGGCAGCAATTAAAGACAGCACAGAATTACACCACCACTCATTTTTAAATTTTCAACAGCCCAAAAACAATTATAAGTAAAGACAACACAGAAAGAAAGTATAGGTCACCATGTTTGCTACAATCTAAGTTTAAAAAGAAAATACTAATAGTTACTCAGCACTGACGGAATATACCTTCCTTCACTGTGGCTTCTTTCTGAGAAGATGAACTTCTGTTTGCTGCTTTAACTGTGACTAAGCCCCCCTCCAGTTATCATCGCGTAGTTGAGGTCAGAGGCCAGACAATTAACACCCTTCACCTCTCTGGGACAGTCAGACAAGCCAAGATAAAATTTGCAGCAATTAAAGACAGCACAGAATTACACCACCACTATTTTTTGAATTTTCAACAGCCCAAAACAATTATAAGTAAAGACAACACAGAAAGAAAGTATAGTGTCATCTACAAGCCTACAATCTAAGTTTAAAGAAAATACCAGTTACCAGTTACTCTGAAGTACTGATTTGAATATGTTTCTTCCTTCCCTTCTGGCTTCTTTTCTGAGAAGATGAACTTCTGTTTGCTGCTTTAACTGTGACTAGTTCCCCACCTCAGTTATCACGTAGCTGAGGTCAGAGTGCCAGACAATTAACACTCTTCACCCAGCTACAGGACAGTCAGACAAGCCAAGATAAAATTTGCAGCAATTAAAGACAGCACAGAATTACACCACCACTATTTTTAATTTACAGCCCAAAACAATTATAAGTAAATAACACAGAAAGAAAGTATAGTGTCACCATGTTTCCAGCAAATCTAAGTTTCAAAAAGAAAATACCAGTTACCAGTTACCTTAGCTAATTGAATTAATATGTTTCCTTCCTTCACCTTCTGGCTTCTTCTGAGAAGATGAACCTCTGTTTGCTGCTTTAACTGTGACTAAGCCCCACCTCCAGTTATCACGTAGCTGAGGTCAGAGGCCAGACAATTAACACCCTTCACCCAGCCACAGGACAGTCAGACAAGCCAAGATAAAATTTGCAGCAATTAAAGACAGCACAGAATTACACCACCACTATGTTTTAAATTTTCAACAGCCCAAAAACAATTATAAGTAAAGACAACACAGAAAGAAAGTATAGTGTCACTACAAGCCTACAATCTAAGTTTAAAAGAAAAATACAGTTACCAGTTACTCTGAAGCACTGAATTGAATATGTTTCCTTCATACCTTCTGGCTTCTTCTGAAGATGAACTTCTGTTTGCTGCTTTAACTGTGGCTAAGCTACCTCCAGTTATCACGTAGCTGATGTCAGAGGCCAGACATTAACACCCTTCACCAGCTACAGGACAGTCAGACAAGCTGATAAAATTTGCAGCATTTAAGATAGCACAGAATTACACCACCACTATTTTTAAATTTTCAACAGCCCAAAAACAATTATAAGTAAAGACAACACAGAAAGAAAGTATAGTGTCACTATAAGCCTATTGCAATTAGGTTTAAAAGAAAAATACCAGTTACTCTGAAGCACTGAATTGACTATGTTTCCTTTCTTCACCTTCTGGCTTCTTCTGAGAAGATGAATTCTTGTTTATAGGCTTTAACTGTGGCTAAGCCCCACCTCCAGTTATCACATGCTGAGGTCAGAGCCAGACAGGTAACACCCTTCACCCAGCTACAGGACAGTCAGACAAGCCTAAGATAAAATTTGCAGCAATTAAAGACAGCACAGAATTACACCACCACTATTTTTAAATTTTCAACAGCTGAAAACAATTATAAGTAAAGACAACACAGAAAGAAAGTATAGTGTCATCATGTTTCACAATCTAAGTTTACAAGAAAATACCAGTTACCAGTTACTCTGAAGCACTGATTTGAATATGTTTCCTTCCTTCACCTTCTGGCTTCTTCTGGAGATGTTGAACTCTTGTTTGCTGCTTTAACTGTGACTAAGCCCCACCTCCAGTTATCACGAGCTGAGGTCAGAGGCCAGACACCACCACCTTTCACCCAGCTACAGGACAGTCAGACAAGCCAAGATAAAATTTTGAGCAATTAAAGACAGCACAGAATTGTTCACCACTATTTTTTGAATTTTCAACAGCCCAAAAACAATTATAAGTAAAGACAACACAGAAAGAAAGTATAGTGTCACTACAAGTCTTCAGTTATCTAAGTTTAAAAGAAAATACCAGTTACCAGTTACTCTGAAGCACTGATTTGAATATGTTTTCCTTCACCTTCTGGCTTCTTCTGAGAAGATGAACTTCTGTTTGCTGCTTTTAGCGTGCACTAAGCCCCACCTCCAGTTATCACGTAGCTGAGGTCAGAGGCCAGACAATCAACACCCTTCACCCAGCTACAGTGACAGTCAGACAGTTTTCAAGATAAATGCAGTACCAAAGACAGGCCAGAATTACACCACCACTATTTTTTTAAATTTTCAACAGCCCAAAAACAATTATAAGTAAAGACAACACAGAAAGAAAGTGTAGACATGTCAAGCCTACAATCGTTTAAAAGAAAAATACCAGTTACCAGTTACCTCTGCACTGAATATGTTTCCTTCACCTTCTGGCTTCTTCTGAGAAGATGAAACTTCTGTTTGCTGTTTAACTGTGACTAGCCCCACCTCCAGTTATCACGTAGCTGAGGTCAGAGGCCAGACAATTAACACCCTTCACCCAGCTACAGGACAGTCAGACAAGCCAAGATAAATTTTGTGCAATTAAAGACATCACAAATTACACCACTACTATTTTTAAATTTTCACCGCCCAAAACAATTATAAGTAAAGACAACACAGAAAGAAAGGTATAGTGTCACTACAAGTCACAATCTAAGTTTGCAAGAAAATACCAGTTAACAGTTACTCTGAAGCAATTGAATTGAATATGTTTCCTTCCTTCACCTTCTGGCTTTTCTGAGAAGATGAACTCTGTTTGCTTTTTAACTGTGACTAAGCCCCACTCTGTGTTATCACGTAGCTGAGGTCAGAGGCTATGATAAATTAACACTCTTCACCAGCTACAGGACAGTCAGACAAGCCAAGATAAAATTTGCAGCAATTAAAGACAGCACAGAATTACACCACCTACTATTTTAAAATTTTCAACAGCCCAAAACAATTATAAGTAAAGACAACACAGAAAGAAAGTATAGTGTCACAATGTTTGGCTAAATCTAAGTTTAAATGAAAAATACCAGTTACTCTGAAGTACTGAATTGAATATGTTTCTTCTCACCTTCTGGTTGTTTCTTCTGAGGTGATGAACTCTGTTTGCTGCTTTAACTGTGACTACACCACCTCCAGTTATCACGTAGCTGAGGTCAGAGGCCAGACAATTAACACCCTTCACCCAGCTACAGGACAGTCAGACAAGCCAAGATAAATTTATGTCAGCAATTAAAGACAGCACAGAATTACACCACCACTATTTTTTAATTTCAACAGCCCAAAACAATTTATAAGTAAAGACAACACAGAAAGAAAAGTATAGTGTCACTACAAGCCTTACAATCTAAGTTTTAAAAGAAAATACCAGTTACCAGTTACTTTGAAGCACTGAATTGAATATGTTCCTTCCTTCACCTTCTGGCTTCTTCTGAGAAGATGAACTTCTGTTTTTTGTTTTAACTGTGACTAAGCCCCACCTCCAGTTATCACGTATGAGTCAGAGGCCAGACAATTAACACCTTCACCCAGCTACTGGGACAGTCCAGACAAGCCAAATGAAATTTGCAGCAAAATTAAAGACAACAAATTACACCACCATTTTTTAAATTTTCAATGGCCAAAAACAATTATAAGTAAAGACAACACAGAAAGAAAGTATAGTGTCACCACAAGCCTACAATCTAAGTTTAAAATAAAATACCAGTTCCAGTTACTCTGAAGCACTGAATTGAATATGTTTCCTTCCTTCACCTTCTGGCTCTTCTTAGAAGATGAACTTGTTTGCTGCTTTAACCTTGACTAAGCACCACCTCCAGTTATCACGTGCTGAGGTCAGAGGCCAGACAATTAACACCTTCACCCAGCTACAGGACAGTCAGACAAGCCAGGAATGGGGGTACAGCAATTAAAGACAGCACAATTACACCACCACTATTTTTTTTTTTTAAATTTTCAACAGCCCAAAACAATTTTATAAGTAAAGACAACACAGAAAGAAAGTATAGTTTTACCACAGTTTGCAACTTAAGTTTAAAAGAAAAAATACTAGTTATCAGTTACCTACACTGATTTGAATATGTTTCCTTCCTTCACCTTCTGGCTTCTTTCTGAGAAGATGAACTTCTGTTTTCTGCTTTAACTGTGACTAAGTCCCACCTCAGTTATCACGGTTGAGGTCAGAGGCCAGACAATTAACACCCTTTCATCCGCTTACAGACAGTCAGACAAGCCAAGATAAAATTTGCAGCAATTAAAGACAGCACAGAATTACACCACCACTATTTTTGAATTTTCAACAGCCCAAAACAATTATAAGTAAAAGACAACACAGAAAGAAAGTATATGTCACTACAAGCCTACAATCTAAGTTTAAAGAAAATACCAGTTACCAGTTACTCTAAGCTCTGATTTGAATATGTTTCCTTTCCTTCACCTTCTGGCTTCTTCTGAGAAGATGAACTTCTGTTTGTTGCTTTAACTGTGACTAAGCTCCACCTCCAGTTATCATGTAGCTGAGGTCGAGGCCAGACAATTAACACCCTTCACCCAGCTACAGGACAGTCAGACAAGCCAAGATAAAATTTGCAGCAATTAAAGACATCACAGAATTACACCACCACTATTTTTAAATTTCAACAGCCTAAAAACAATTATAAGTAAAGACAACACAGAAAGAAATATAGTGTCACCAATGCCTACAATCTAAGTTTAAAAGAAAATACCAGTTACCAGTTACCTGGAGCACTGAATTGAATATGTTTCTTCCTTCACCTTCTGGCTTCTTCTGTGAGAAGATGAACTCTGTTTGCTGCTTTAACTGTGACTAAGCCCCACCTCCAGTTATCACGTAGCTGAGGTCAGAGGCCAGACCATTAACACCTTCACCCAGCTACAGGACAGTCAGACAAGCCAAGATAAAATTTGCAGCAATTAAGGACAGCACAGAATTATATCACCACTATTTTTTAAATTTTCAACAGCCCAAAACAATTATAAGTAAAGACAACACAGAAAGAAAGTATAGTGTCTACAAGCCTACAATCTAACTTTAAAAGAAAATACCAGTTACCAGTTACTCTGAAGCACTGAATTGAATATGTTTCCTTCCTTCACCTTCTGGCCTTCTGAGAAGATGAACCTTCTGTTGCTGCTTTAACTGTGACTAAGCACCACCTCCAGTTATCACGTGGCTGAGGTCAGAGGCCAGACAATTACACCTTCACCCAGCTACAGGACAGTCAGACAAGCCAAGATAAAATTTGCAGCAATTAAAGACAGCACAGAATTACCACCACTATTTTTAAATTTTCAACAGCCCAAAACAATTATAAGTAAAGACAACACAGAAAGAAAGTATAGTGTCACTATGTTTACAATCTAAGTTTAAAAGAAAATACCAGTTACCAGTTACTCTGAAGCACTGAATTGAATATGTTTCCTTTTCACCTTCTGGCTTTTCTGAGAAGATGAACTCTGTTTGCTGCTTTAACTGTGACTAAGCCCCACCCTCCAGTTATCACGTAGCTGAGGTCAGAGGCCAGACAATTAACACCCTTCACCCAGCTACAGGACAGTCAGACAAGCCAAGATAAAATTTGCAGCAATTAAAGACAGCACAGAATTACACCACCACTATTTTTTAAATTTTCAACAGCCCAAAAAACAATTATAAGTAAAGACAACACAGAAAGAAAGTAGTGTCACTACAAGCCTACAATCTAAGTTTAAAAGAAAAATACCAGTTACCAGTTACTCTGAAGCACTGAATTGAATATGTTTCCTTCCTTCACCTTCTGGCTTCTTCTGAGAAGATGAACTTCTGTTTGCTGCTTTAACTGTGACTGAGCCCCACCTCCAGTTATCACGTAGCTGAGGTCAGAGGCCAGACAATTAACACCCTTCACCCAGCTACAGGACAGTCAGACAAGCCAAGATAAAATCTGCAGCAATTAAAGACAGCACAGAATTACACCACCATTTTTGAATTTTCAACAGGCCCAAAAAACAATTATAAGTAAAGACAACACAGAAAGAAAGTATAGTGTCACTACAAGCCTACAATCTAAGTTTAAAAGAAAATACCAGTTACCAGTTACTCTGAAGCACTGATTTGAATATGTTTCCTTCCTTCACCTTCTGGCTTCTTCTGAGAAGATGAACTTCTATTTGCTGCTTTAACTGTGACTAAGCCCACTCCAGTTATCACGTAGCTTGAGGTCAGAGGCCACAATTAACACCTTCTCACCCAGCTAGGACAGTCAGACAAGCCAAGATAAAATTTGCAGCAATTAAAGACAGCACAGAATTACACCACCACTATTTTTTAAATTTTCAACAGCCCAAAAACAATTATAAGTAAAGACAACACAGAAAGAAAGTATAGTGTCACTACAAGCCTACAATCTAAGTTTAAAAGAAAAATACCAGTTACCAGTTACTCTGAAGCACTGAATTGAATATGTTTCCTTCCTTCACCTTCTGGCTTCTTCTGAGAAGATGAACTTCTGTTTGCTGCTTTAACTGTGACTAAGCACCACCTCCAGTTATCACGTAGCTGAGGTCAGAGGCCAGACAATTAACACCCTTCACCCAGCTACAGGACAGTCAGACAAGCCAAGATAAAATTTGCAGCAATTAAAGACAGCACAGAATTACACCACCACTATTTTTTAAAATTTCAACAGCCCAAAAACAATTATAAGTAAAGACAACACAGAAAGAAAGTATAGTGTCACTACAAGCTACAATCTAAGTTTAAAAGAAAATACCAGTTACCAGTTACTTGAAGCACTTGAATTGAATATGTTTCTTCCTTCACCTTCTGGCTTCTTCTGAGAAGATGAACTTCTGTTTGCTGCTTTAACTGTGACTAAGCCCCACCTCCAGTTATCACGTAGCTGAGGTCAGAGGCCAGATAATTAACACCCTTCACCCAGCTACAGGACAGTCAGACAACAAGATAAAATTTGCAGCAATTAAAGACAGCACAGAATTACACCACCACTATTTTAAAATTTTCAACAGCCCAAAACAATTATAAGTAAAGACAACACAGAAAGAAAGTATAGTGTCACTACAAAGCCTACAATCTAAGTTTAAAAGAAAAATACCAGTTACTCTGAAGCACTGAATTGAATATGTTTCCTTTCTTCACCTTCTAGGCTTCTTCGAGAAGATGAACTTCTGTTTGCTGCTTTAACTGTGACTAAGCCCCACTCAGTTATCACGTGAGGCTGAGGTCAGAGGCCAGACACCAACACCTTCACCCAGCTGCTGGGGACAGCCAGACAAGCCAAGATAAAATTTGCAGCAATTAAAGACAGCACAGAATTACACCACCACTATTTTTAAATTTTCAACAGCCCAAAACAATTATAAGTAAAGACAACACAGAAAGAAAGTATAGTGTCACTACAAGCTTCACAATCTAAGTTTAAAAGAAAATACCAGTTACCAGTTACTCTGAAGCACTGATTTGAATATGTTTCCTTCCTTCACCTTCTGGCTTCTTCTGAGAAGATGAACTTCTGTTTGCTGCTTTAACTGTGACTAAGCACCACCTCCAGTTATCACGTAGCTGAGGTCAGAGGCCAGACAATTAACACCCTTCACCCAGCTACAGGACAGTCAGACAAGCCAAGATAAAATTTGCAGCAATTAAAGACAGCACAGAATTACACCACCACTATTTTTTAAATTTTCAACAGCCCAAAACAATTATAAGTAAAGACAACACAGAAAGAAAGTATAGTGTCACTACAAGCCTACAATCTAAGTTTAAAAGAAAATACAGTTACCAGTTACTCTGAAGCACTGATTTGAATATGTTTCCTTCTTCACCTTCTGGCTTTTTCTGAGAAGATGAACTTCGTTTGCTGCTTTAACTGTGACTAAAACCCCACCTCCAGTCATCACGTAGCTGAGGTCAGAGGCCAGACAATTAACACCTTCACCCAGCTACAGGACAGACAAGCCAAGATAAAATTTGCAGCAATTAAAGACAGCACAGAATTACACCACCACTATTTTTAAATTTTCAATTAGCCCAAAACAATTATAAGTAAAGACAACACAGAAAGAAAGATAGTGTCACTACAAGCCTACAATCTAAGTTTAAAGAAAAATACCAGTTACCAGTTACTCTGAAGCACTGAATTGAATATATGTTTCTTCCTTCACCTTCTGGCTTCTTCTGAGAAGATGAACTTCTGTTTGCTGCTTTAACTGTGACTAGCACCACCTCCAGTTATCACGTAGCTGAGGTCAGAGGTCAGACAATTAACACCTTCACCCAGCTACAGGACAGTCAGACAAGCCAAGATAAAATTTGCAGCAATTAAAGACAGCACAGAATTACACCACCACTATTTTTTAAATTTTCAACAGCCCAAAAACAATTATAAGTAAAGACAACACAGAAAGAAAGTATAGTGTCACTACAAGCCTACAATCTAAGTTTAAAAGAAAAATACCAGTTACCAGTTACTCTGAAGCACTGAATTGAATATGTTTCCTTCCTTCACCTTCTGGCTTTTTCTGAGAAGATGAACTCTGTTTCTGCTTTAACTGTGACTAAGCACCACCTCAGTTATCACGTAGCTGAGGTCAGAGGCCAGACAATTAACGCCTTCACCCAGCTACAGGACAGTCAGACAAGCCAAGATAAAATTTGCAGCAATTAAAGACAGCTAGAATTACACCACCACTATTTTTAAATTTTCAACAGCCCAAAAACAATTATAAGTAAAGACAACACAGAAAGAAAGTATAGTGTCACTACAAGCCTACAATCTAAGTTTAAAAAGAAAATACCAGTTACCAGTTACTCTGAAGCACTGAATTGAATATGTTTCCTTCCTTCACCTTCTGGCTTTTTCTGAGAAGATTAACCTCTGTTTGCTGCTTTAACTGTGACTAAGCCCCACCTCAAGTTATCACGTAGCTGAGGTCAGAGGCCAGACAATTAACACCCTTCACCCAGCTACAGGACAGTCAGACAAGCCAAGATAAAATTTGCAGCAAATTAAAGACAACACAGAATTACACCACCACTATGTTTTAAATTTCCAACAGCCCAAAAACAATTATAAGTAAAGACAACACAGAAAGAAAGTATAGTGTCACTACAAGCCTACAATCTAAGTTTAAAAGGAAAATACCAATTACCAGTTACTCTGAAGCACTGATTTGAATATGTTTCCTTCCTTCACCTTCTGGCTTCTTCTGAGAAGATGAACTTCTGTTTTCTGCTTTAACTGTGACTAAACCCCACCTCCAGTCATCACGTAGCTGAGGTCAGAGGCCAGACAATTAACACCCTTCACCCAGCTACAGGACAGACAAGCCAAGATAAAATTTGCAGCAATTAAAGACAGCACAGAATTACACCACCACTATTTTTTAAATTTTCAACAGCCCAAAAACAATTATAAGTAAAGACAACACAGAAAGAAAGTATAGTGTCACTACAAGCCTACAATCTAAGTTTAAAAGGAAAATACCAGTTACCAGTTACTCTGAAGCACTGAATTGAATATGTTTCCTTCCTTCACCTTCTGGCTTCTTCTGGGAAGATGAACTTCTGTTTGCTGCTTTAACTGTGACTAAGCACCACCTCCAGTTATCACGTAGCTGAGGTCAGAGGCCAGACAATTAACACCCTTCACCCAGCTACAGGACAGTCAGACAAGCCAAGATAAAATTTGCAGCAATTAAAGACAGCACAGAATTACACCACCACTATTTTTTAAATTTTCAACAGCCCAAAAACAATTATAAGTAAAGACAACACAGAAAGAAAGTATAGTGTCACTACAAGCCTACAATCTAAGTTTAAAAGAAAAATACCAGTTACCAGTTACTCTGAAGCACTGAATTGAATATGTTTCCTTCCTTCACCTTCTGGCTTCTTCTGAGAAGATGAACTTCTGTTTGCTGCTTTAACTGTGACTAAGCACCACCTCCAGTTATCACGTAGCTGAGGTCAGAGGCCAGACAATTAACCCCTTCACCCAGCTACAGGACAGTCAGACAAGCCAAGATAAAATTTGCAGCAATTAAAGACAGCACAGAATTACACCACCACTATTTTTTAAATTTTCAACAGCCCAAAAACAATTATAAGTAAAGACAACACAGAAAGAAAGTATAGTGTCACTACAAGCCTACAATCTAAGTTTAAAAGAAAAATACCAGTTACCAGTTACTCTGAAGCACTGAATTGAATATGTTTCCTTCCTTCACCTTCTGGCTTCTTCTGAGAAGATGAACTTCTGTTTGCTGCTTTAACTGGACTAAGCCCCACCTCCAGTTATCACGTAGCTGAGGTCAGAGGCCAGACAATTAACACCCTTCACCCAGCTACAGGACAGTCAGACAAGCCAAGATAAAATTTGCAGCAATTAAAGACAGCACAGAATTACACCACCACTATTTTTAAAATTTTCAACAGCCCAAAAACAATTATAAGTAAAGACAACACAGAAAGAAAGTATAGTGTCACTACAAGCCTACAATCTAAGTTTAAAAGAAAAATACCAGTTACTCTGAAGCACTGAATTGAATATGTTTCCTTTCTTCACCTTCTGGCTTCTTCTGAGAAGATGAACTTCTGTTTGCTGCTTTAACTGTGACTAAGCCCCACCTCCAGTTATCACGTAGCTGAGGTCAGAGGCCAGACAATTAACACCCTTCACCCAGCTACAGGACAGTCAGACAAGCCAAGATAAAATTTGCAGCAATTAAAGACAGCACAGAATTACACCACCACTATTTTTAAATTTTCAACAGCCCAAAACAATTATAAGTAAAGACAACACAGAACGAAAGTATAGTGTCACTACAAGCCTACAATCTAAGTTTAAAAGAAAAATACCAGTTACCAGTTACTCTGAAGCACTGATTTGAATATGTTTCTTCCTTCACCTTCTGGCTTCTTCTGAGAAGATGAACTTTGTTTGCTGCTTTAACTGTGACTAAGCCCACCACCTCCAGTTATCACGTAGCTGAGGTCAGAGGCCAGACAATTAACACCCTTCACCCAGCTACAGGACAGTCAGACAAGCCAAGATAAAATTTGCAGCAATTAAAGACAGCACAGAATTACACCACCACTATTTTTTAAATTTTCAACAGCCCAAAAACAATTATAAGTAAAGACAACACAGAAAGAAAGTATAGTGTCACTACAAGCCTACAATCTAAGTTTAAAAGAAAAATACCAGTTACCAGTTACTCTGAAGCACTGATTTGAATATGTTTCCTTCCTTCACCTTCTGGCTTCTTCTGAGAAGATGAACTTCTGTTTGCTGCTTTAACTGTGACTAAGCCCCACCTCCAGTTATCACGTAGCTGAGGTCAGAGGCCAGACAATTAACACCCTTCACCCAGCTACAGGACAGACAAGCCAAGATAAAATTTGCAGCAATTAAAGACAGCACAGAATTACACCACCACTATTTTTTAAATTTTCAACAGCCCAAAAACAATTATAAGTAAAGACAACACAGAAAGAAAGTATAGTGTCACTACAAGCCTACAATCTAAGTTTAAAGAAAAATACCAGTTACTCTGAAGCACTGAATTGAATATGTTTCCTTCCTTCACCTTCTGGCTTCTTCTGAGAAGATGAACTTCTGTTTGCTGCTTTAACTGTGACTAAGCCCCACCTCCAGTTATCACGTAGCTGAGGTCAGAGGCCTGACAATTAACACCCTTCACCCAGCTACAGGACAGTCAGACAAGCCAAGATAAAATTTGCAGCAATTAAAGACAGCACAAAATTACACCACCACTATTTTTAAATTTTCAACAGCCCAAAAACAATTATAAGTAAAGACAACACAGAAAGAAAGTATAGTGTCACTACAAGCCTACAATCTAAGTTTAAAAGAAAAATACCATTTACCAGTTACTCTGAAGCACTGATTTGAATATGTTTCCTTCCTTCACCTTCTGGCTTCTTCTGAGAAGATGAACTTCTGTTTGCTGCTTTAACTGTGACTACGCCCCACCTCCAGTTATCACGTAGCTGAGGTCAGAGACCAGACAATTAACACCCTTCACCCAGCTACAGGACAGTCAGACAAGCCAAGATAAAATCTGCAGCAATTAAAGACAGCACAGAATTACACCACCACTATTTTTTAAATTTTCAACAGCCCAAAAACAATTATAAGTAAAGACAACACAGAAAGAAAGTATAGTGTCACTACAAGCCTACAATCTAAGTTTAAAAGAAAAATACCAGTTACCAGTTACTCTGAAGCACTGAATTGAATATGTTTCCTTCCTTCACCTTCTGGCTTCTTCTCAAGAAAGGGTCTGACCCTGTACAATAATCCAATTCTTTGATTTAATTTTCTCCGTAAGGAAAAAATATGTATCTCAAAGGACATATGAGAATCCAACAGAATTCCTAAGTATTTAAAGGTGTGTACCCTCTCAATAACCTGACCTCTAATATCTACTATGGGATTTAAAAGGGGGATGGAGTTCATCCTGGGTCCCGTCAACAGCATAGATGTGGTCTTTGTTGAATTCAGAACCATAACCTGGAGAAAAGCCAGCTTTGAAAATGAGAAAAGTCATCCTGGACAATCTCTGATGCAGAAATGGTGTCATCAGAGATCCCATAAAGAACTGCATTATCTGCATAGAGTATTATAGATGTTTGAGTGCAGATTAGGGGGGCTGAATTCATAAAGAGTGAAAAGATCAGGGGACCCAGGATGGAACCCTGCTGGACTCCACAGCAAATTGGTCTAGGAGGAGAAAGAATCCCATCAATCTTGGTACTGTGACGCCTATTACTAAGGTAGTTAGAAAACCATGTTATAACCTTTTGGGGAAAGAAAATTCAGACAAGACTGAAGGCAGCAATGAATATTCAACAAGATCGAAGGCCTTGGTGAGGTACACAAATATGGCTGCAACAGAGCGCCCTTTATCAAGGGCACTCTGAATGCAGCTTCTGAACCCAACTAAGGCCGTGTCTGAATTGAGTTTTAGTTTAAATCCATGCTGGGACTCTGAGGGTATATTATTGCCATCAAGGAATTCTGTAGTTTGATCCAACATTATCTTTTCCAGAATTTTGTAAAGTGGGGCTAATAACGACGATATTGGACGATAATTTGTAATATGAGATGGATTGCCATTTTTTAATATGGGTTTAATAGTGGCCATTTTCCAAATGGAAGGAAAGTACCAGACTGCAAAGAAAGATTAAAGATTAGTGAAAGTGGAAAAGAAAAGGAATCAATCCCTAATTTAACTAATCTATAATCAATGTTATCATGGGCAATGATAGCCCTAGGGCCCATTTTAATACATATTCTTTAATCTGTTCAGCAGAAATATTCCTGAAATGAAATTTAGGGTGAGATACAGGGGTACTGTCCAATAAATTGGGTGGCGAGGCTGAAGTAGAGGGAATCCTATAGTTCTCCAGGTTTCCAAAAAAAATCATTGAAGGATCTGGAGACTATGTTAGGGTCACTAGTAGTTGAATCACCTATTTCTAGGGTTATGGGTGCATCCTTTTGTTCTTGACCTAAAAGACTATTTAGGGTTTGATTCTTTTTTCTGAGATTACCTGCAAATTTTCTTTGCCTTGAAATTAAATGAGGAAGATGCAGATGAGCTAATCCCTTGAAAAACGTCTTAAAAATAGGATTGGAAGCTAGGGATAGATCCTTTCCGGACAAGATATATGCTGAAACAGATACCAAATGCACCTTCAGAGTAGCGGGTTGCAAACCCAAGGAGTGCAGGTAGGAAAGGTAATCCAACAGTGCTGGTACTCTTGCCTGTGAGAGTATTTTATATTGTTATCAGAACACCATATATTAAATCTCTTCCACTTAGAAGCATAGGTCTTCTTAGTGGAGGGTTTCCTGTACCCCCTCAGAACATTTAGGACACCTTCGGAGAGATGCAAGCCTGCATACTCTAGGTCCTCAAGAACCACGCCTTGAGCCTGAGGGACCTGAGGTTCAGGTATAGGATCCTCCCCTGGGAGGAAGTTAACAGGTTGTGCCTCCAAGGGAGGTGTATTGATGATGCCACAGACATGGAGAGCAGCAGAGAGTACCATGGCTGCCTGGCCCAGTCTGGTGCTATCAAGATCAGGGATGCTGGCTGGGATCTGAGTTTGAGTAAAACTCTGAGAATCAGAGGAAAAGGAGGGAAGGCATACAGCTGCTTCCCTGACCAATCCAGAGCCAGGACATCAAGAGGTATTGTGTCCCGGGCTGGTGGTCTCCAACAAAACTGTGGTAGTTTGTGGTTTTCGTGGGATGCAAAGATATCTGTCTCTGGGGTGCCCTACCATCTGAACACCACCTCCAGCACCTGTCTGTTGCAAGTCCATTCGTGATGTTCCTGGTTGATTTGACTTAAGGCATCTGCCAGGGAATTGTCCTTGCCGGGCAGATAGATAGCCACTAGGGAAGCCTGAAGTGAGTAAACCAGAGACCACACCTTCATTGCCTCTGTGCACAAAGGGCTGGACCTTGTTCCTCCCTGTTTGTTTATGTAGTACATGGTCGTAGTATTGTCAGTTCTGACCTGTACCACCTTTCCCTGAATCAAGGATCCAAAGGCCTGTAGAGCTAGGAACACTGCCCTGAGTTCCAGCACATTTATTTGCTGGAGTGACTCTGCACTTGACCAAGTGCAGTGTATGGCGTGTGCCCCCAGATGAGTTCCCCAACCTAGTAGGGAAGCATCTGTAGTGAGGGTTACTGATTGGGGCTCTTGCTGGAAGGGGACCCCCACTCTGAGGTTGTCCCTTACTTGCCACCATTGAAGTGCCTGTATCAGAGTCTTTGTTACAGGTACCAACTTTGCCAGCGAGTCCCATCTTTGGCACCAATGTGCCCTGAGGTGGAACTCGATGTACCTCATCTGGAACCTGGCTCCTAAGACTGTACCTGTTGCTGCAGCCATATTTCCTAGGAGCTGCAGGAACTGCCTTGCTGGCTTTGACCTGTGCAGTGTGAAAGACCCTGCTGTCTGAAGGATGTTGTTTACTCTTTCCTCAGGTAAAACTGCCCTTCCCTTCACTTCAGTGTGTCTAGTTCTGCCCCGTTGGCAAGATGGCTGCAACGCCACTCCGCTCCCTGTAGCTCTCAACCTGAAGTGGCATTTTTAGGGTTTATTCCATATATTTTATTTTGTTTTTAAGTTAATGAAGGAAACTTATGTTTATCTTGACCCCTTTGGTCATGGCGGCATTGTTTTTGTGTTCTCTGGCACTGCAGTTTCGGAAGGTTGTTGTAGGTAGCTGACGCTCTCCTTGGAAGTTTGTTGCCGGCGGTAATTGGCATTTGGGTAGCCTACTTGAAGCGCTGAACTTCAGGTTTTGTGATGAGTGAAAAGTTCCTTCTGAAGTGCTAATGAATCCTGAAACCAGGATGACTCTGGAACAGAAACAAGGAGGCCTGAGATCGCAATGGCAGTGGCGCTGTGAGTGCAGATATGCTTGTTAAAGCCTTTCAAAAGGTATGTCATGGTTGCCTAGGGGTCGGGGTTATTAGGATATGAAATGCAGACCTCTGAGTTATTGCGCCAGTGGAGCGCTTCTCTGTTTTATTTTTTACAGGTGTTTAAAAATGCTTATAGTTGGAGATGGAGTGGGAGACTATGAAGGAATGTCCCGAGTCATGGCGAGGTATCTAGCAAACCAGAGAGGTCGGAAAAATACTACCTAGAAGAATGTGTGTCCTGCGAAATCTAACAAAGACAACCCCCTAGATGATAGAGGGGATCAGTAATGCATGAGAGTTTAGAATGCCAGAGGTCCTGGTCGACGCTAAAATGGAATGAGCTAAGTCTGGGAACCTTTTTTCTTATAAAGCTGAAATACTGGGGCCCGATCCTCAAAAGGTTATACCTGGCGTAACTTGACTTGCGCTGAAATAAATGGCGCAAGTAGCAAGTTACGCAAGCAGTTGTGACATACGGTATTCTGCAAAGCAGCCTGCTTGTGCCAAAGTGGACATACACCACCAGTTATGCCCTAAACCCCCTGTGACATGGTGCTAGGGGGTGTATGGCAGCAGTTGCACCCTATTCTGGAAGGGCAGCAACCAAGTCCCCCAAGGCACTATTCTCAAGCAATCCCCGGAGGACAACCGCCATAGTACAACTACACCAGCCTTTAGCTGGTTTAAGTGTACTTATGCCCTCTGGGGGTTGCGCATATGTGCCACCGGCCCATCCCCTGATGACATGTCACCTTCCCCCCAATACCCCGATCCCCTTATGAGTACTGTTAAGCCCCGTAGGGCTCATTATGACACTCAATGCCCCAATCCCCTAGTGGGTTAATTACATGCCCCACAGGGCTAGTCATGCCCCCCAACCCTGCAATGCCATGACCCTTAAATATTTGAAGTAAAGCCCCACAGGGCTTATCTTGCCCAACCCAATGCCCCAGGTTGCAAAATGTATTATAAAAGCCCCACAGGACTAATCACAGCCCCTCCCAAGCACTGATCCCCGATGCCAACTGCCCACAATGGCACTCCTGCAACAGAGTCCCAAATCTTTTCCTGGTAGTCTAGTGGCATTCACTTACTTGGTGACATTTTGACATTTTCACTTTTACCTAGATTGGCATAGCCACTTCCACATGGTTGCCACATCACCAAGTCTGCCTGGAGCATGTACTGTATATAGTACATGCTCACGAATGAATGATAGTTCATTCATTGAGCGATACTATTACCAGTAGTACGCTCAGATAGAGCTCAGTTGGCGGTCATTATGGAGGTATGAGGTGGATGTGCCAGTCGGCTATTGGGTAGGGGTGGGGGGGTAGGGTGGTCTGGTATTGCTGGGTGTTGTGGGTGGAAGCTACTAGATTACTAGGTATAGCGGTTTGTAGCTTGTTACTGTTACAGGTGCCATTTGCGGGTGGCTGGCATTGGGGATCGGGGCTTGTGGGAGTCTGATTATTTCTGGGCGGGCTTTATTAATACGCTTTACTGCTCGGGCATTGGGGTGGGCAAGATTAGGCCTATGGGGCTTTACTTCAAATATTTGAGGGTTGAGGCATTGGGGGGGTAATTAACTCTGCGGGGCTTTGATATGACATTTTGGTACACGGGGCATTGGGGGTGCAGTAATAGCCCTGTGGGGCTTTCCTTTTACTCGGATTCGGGGCATGGGGGGAGCACTTGCACCCTTTGTTGTACTGTCCCCCTGCTTGCGCCAACCTGTTCAGGTATGCCCTTCCTTTGGCGTACCTGTCAGATTATCTGAAAGTTATTTGAGGGATAAACCTCTGAAAAGGTACTGCTTAAATTAAATTATTTACTTTACCACAAACACAGATACAGTCCTCAGTTGATCATGGAGTGCCCGGTGGTGATTAAGTTAAAGGTTTATCTCAACAGAGATTCTTTTTATCACTTTCTATCACTTCTGAATAAGATTTGAGTGAAATAGGAACTAATACTGACACTGAGGTGAAGGCTGCAAGTGCGAACATGGCGTGGTGTTGCCTTCTCTCACATGGCTCCTTGACTGATATTGAAGTTGGTAAGGCTAATGTTTTTAATACCTAAAACTAAAATAAACACTTAGCCATAGATGGACTCTTGTAATTGAAATGGAGCCACTTGGACAATTATCACCATATAGAAAGAAGTTAGACTTTTACTATGCATTCTGACTCCGGACGATCAGCAGCTTAATGTATTTTGGTGGCTTGGGTTACTTGATTAAGTTTAATGAATCTCAGTCTTGGAAAGGAGAGCTGGGATAATTGTGATAATCTGACCCTACCTTCCGTGGACACACGTTTGGACCAAAAATTGAGGAAAAGGTGCATGGAGATGTTTTACTATCAGGATGTTTATTCACACCTGAGCTAGAATATCTCTGAGTGACATTGACATTTTTAAAGTACGAATACTGGAAATGCTGTTGCTGAATCCTATGAGAAGGGAACTGGCAAATAGCAAGTGCACTTTAAAATTTTATTTTAATAATTTCAAAATGGTACATTCACTTTACTTTGCAGCTCTGAGTATAAAAAATAGAAATTGGAGTCACCGTCAGCATCAGCTTTTCACGGACCTCATGTTTTGAAGATCGAGCTGCTGTGTTGCTCTTTGGGGCTTTACCGTGGGTGATTGTGGTATATGTGGACTTACTGGTGGTTTTTGAACTTTGTTTAACCAAGTCAAACTACCAGCTCCATTTGAACTTCATTCGAACTAACATTGCAAGCAACTGACTTTTGAAATCGTCTGGGCATTTTTATTCTTATGTTTAAAAAATGTGTTGTTGCCTCTTGTAGTTTAGATTTAAACTCTTCTAAAAATAACTGTAAAAGTATTTAACTGAAGGGCTCATTCAATGACTATTGAAATTATCATTGAGTTATGCAGTCAAAACGTATTTGTCTCTGACTACAGTTAAATGGAGCTGTGGCTTCGAGGCCTTTGAGACGAAAGATGGAATCTCGATGCTTTGATAATGAAACATGAGTTGGGCAATGTTTGGGACCCTAGAATAAAACAGCAATGCTGGGACCCAAATGAAAGTTTCTTGACCCTCTATGAGTCACCTTGGTAGATTCTAAAATGTACCTGTTATGTATTATTTAATTTTATGTTTTAATAGGCCTGCAATGTATTGAGACTTGATAAAGGGATTGTAATTTTCTCATGCTCCTAAACTACTCTGAAAATCAACACTGAAGGTAGTACAGAATCTAAGAATCAAAACTTTAGTAGAAAAATACAATACTTTTAAGAAGTTAAGATTGAAACTTCGATTTTGAGCTATCTAACCTTGCAACAGGATAATGATATTGAAGATATGTGAAATACTTATCTATGTATTTTATGTATGCATTGTATACGTGTGGATTATGGAGTTTTTATTTGAAGTATTTTAATTTTTGTAAAGTTGTAATGGTTTATAACTGATCAACAATAAAATCATTCATTCATTCATGGTTCTGCCCCTATGAAGTGCAGAACCTGTACTGGTTGTAGAACAGATTTCTTCAGGTTTACCAGGAACCCCAGAGACTCTAGCAGGTACTGGGTTGTTCTTAGGGACTCTGTCACCTGTTGTGGTGATTTTCCCACTATCAGCCAGTCGTCTAAGTACAGGAAGACAGTCACTCCCGGCTTTTTAGATAAGCCACCACCACTGCCAGACACTTTGTGAACATCCCTGGGGCTGAAGTGAGGCTGAATGGCACATTTGAGAAATGGTAGTGACCTGATGGGAGTCTGAACCTGAGGTATTTTCTGTAAGACTCCCTTATGGGGATGTGAAAGTAACCATCTTTTAAATCCAGTGATGTCAACCAGTCTCCTTTTTGGAGGGCTGGCAAAATCACTGCCAAGGTTACCATTTTGAATTTTGGCTTTGCCAAGTGTCTGTTCAGTAACCTTAAGTCTCGAATAGGCTGCCACTCCCCATTTTTTTTTTGTGGTGAGTATGTATGTTGAGTAGAAACCTTTCCCCTTCTGTTGTGAGGGGACAGGTTCCACTGCCTTTAACAGTTGTAGATTTGCCACTTCCTCTTCTAGCAGCTTCCTTTCTGAGTTTGAAGCTGGTCTGAACACTCTTGTTCTTACTAATGGGAAGGATTTGAAACTGAGGGAGAAACCCTGACTCACTACCTCCAGGACCCATGTGTCTGTGGTAATGTTTTTCCAAGCCTGGAAGTAGTGAGCCAGCCTGCCCCCTACAGGAATGTGGGAGACGGCCTTCGCAATTAGATCAGGGGTTCTGCTTAGACTGGGGTTGGGCCTGGCTAGTCTGTGACCCATGCCTTGACCCCCTTCTGCCTCTTCCCCTGAAGTATCCTGTCTGCCGAGGGTACTGCTGAACAGCCTGTGCTTGGAAGAAAGGCTTGGTGTAACCAGCCCTACCCCTTGCCTCCCCTACCATAAGGCCTACTGGAAGGTGAGGGTTTCTCCTTGGCTGAATTGCTTTTACAGGTGGCTTTGTACTCATCTACCCTCTTCATATAGGTTTCTGTTTTGTCCCCAGAGTTATTCTCCACTGGGAAATCCATGGCCTTTGCTAGAGTATCCTGTGTGAGACTGGTAACTCTGAGCTATGAAAATCTCCTGAGGGCCACTGTGAGAGCCATCCATCTGGCAGTAGTATTATTAGCATCTGCTGCCATTTGAAATTGATATTTAGAAGCTTCTAGTCCAAATCTAGCAGTTTCAGTCAGATCAGCTGATAAACCAGAGGGAGCCTTATCAGCCATGGCCAACACTGACTGCCACAGAGATTTCTGATACTGGGCAGCATAGGCCATATAATTAGCTTATCTAATAGATAAAGAAGCCGACAGGTAGCCCTTCTTAGCCATGCTGTCAATCTTCCTAGAGTCCTTCTCAAGTGGGAGATATGATAAAGGTACTTTTGCCCTAACACAGGCTGCAGCCTGCACAACACCCTTATGATCAGGATGGATAAACAAGAACTCAGCACCTTCTCTGTCCAACTGATACTTCTTATCAGCCCTTTTGTCAAGGGGTGGTACAGAGTTTGGGGTTTGCAGCATCTTCAAAATGTCCATTTTGAAGAATCTGTTCATGGGGAGCACCGGTTTCTTTGTTGGGGTCAGACCCATAAGTTCGAGGTATTCCACCTCCTCTTCATCTGCTATCACCTCATTTGTAGCAATATCAAGTGAATACACCATTTTCCTCACAAAAGAAAAATGTGAGGAAAATTCTTCAGAAGCCCTCGGTGGGATTCAAATTCCTGATCTGGGGACACCTCAGGCTCAATAGGTTCCCCATCATCCTCTTCATAGTCTTCATATTCCTCACAATCCTGAAGTTCAGGAAGAGAGGATTGAACCGGAGCCACTGGTTGCTGAACCCAGGATTGAACCGGTGTCTGTGGAATCAGAACTGGTAAAATCCCCTGGAGAGCCTGAATAACCTTAAATGCCTGAGCTATGGCCTCAGGCGTAAGCATCTCACCTTTCCCACCAGAAGTCCCCTTTTGCATTCCAGTAGGGGGTTCTGTGTGTTTAGCCTTTTTTTAATTTCTTGGCCGGAACCGGTGTTTCGACCAGTTCACCAATTCATTTACCTTGTGAAGATTCACCCTTGTCTGGGGTGGTTGACTTTGGTTTAACGGTTTCACCCGCGTTCTTAGATAGAGTAGGCTGGTCAGAGCCATTATCTCCCTGTGTTGTTTCCAGAGCCAACTTCTTCTTAAGTCTTTCCATCCATTTTTCAATGTTTTTTTGAAGGAAAAGACATGTAAATTTCACAGTCAGATGTGAAGTGAGATTCACCAAGACAGACAACACACTGATCATGTTTGTCTACCTTGGAAAAAACCTCTCCACACTGTGTACAATTTTTAAAGCCCGGCGGCCCAGTTTTCTTCTTTGGTTTTTCTGACATTTTAGTTAAATGCAAACCAACAGTAACCGCTGAATAAGTTTTTTTTTTTGGCGATTTAACTCAGTTCCGTGACCGTGGTCAAATCCCATTAGGAACCACGATCGCGATCCAAAAGAGAACTGAAAATATTGGTTCTGACAGAAAAAAGCAAAATAACTGATAAACTAAAGTAACTAACACAATAACAAAGATAAATAAAAAACTAACTGAAATGCCGGTTCCTCAGCGGTTACCAGGAACCGAGAGGAACCGCTAAACTAAAACTCTTCTTCACTTAATAAACTAGCACTAACTCTAAAACGGATGATAAAGGCAGCAGATGAAAAACAAACAAAGATATTTAAATTAACTTGAAGTAACACTGCAGAAGATTCATGACTGAGGAGGAATCTCCAAGGCATCTTGACTTCGCAGGCAGAGAATGAAATCTGAGGTGCTACAAAACGCAGCAGTTGCTAAGGGCAGTACTGAATAGTGGCACAAGCCAATGATGGGCTCCATTATTTACATATTGTTCCATTCTCTGGGCAGTTCTACTCTGAAGGCTGACTGTAAGAGTTAGGAATATTGAAGAATTCCTGGGCTTAGAAGTACAGTTACATAAGAAATTACCATAACAGTAGATCTTTGAGAGGATCTCTTACAGCAGGCCATCACCAGTGGGACTAAGCCATCAGGTGCTGGGACCACACGGAAACCTTTCTAGCTAGCAGTCTACTAGAGGGGTCTGCCCACCTCCAACATCAGCACCTGACGTTAGCCTATCCTATAAAAGGTGGGCGGCCCCCACACCCTCCTCAGTTCTCCCGCTGGAGACCATAAGCAGGATGCCAGAAGGGGGGAACCGAGGAGGACTATTAGGTAACCTAATAAGAAAGACAGAGTAAAAGCAGAAGGCTCACCCCTATGGAGGGGAGAGAGACACAGAAGAAGGAGGGAGGGAAAGCAGAGCCTGCTGCAAGAGATCCTCTCAAAGATCTACTGTTACAGTAAGTTCTTATGTAACTGTACTATCTTACTTCAAGGGTATCTCTTGCAGTAGGCCATCACCGGTAGGACTGAGTCCCAAGCAGTTCTGGCACTACAGACAGCCAGGAGGTAGGCAAGATAAATAGCAGCCTAAGAAAGAAGGCCTTGGAAAACAGCTTGGCCGAAGTTGGCCCTATGCTGAGAGGTGATGTCCAGACTGTAATGCATGGTAAAGGTGTGGACAGTCCTTCATGAGGCAGCAGCACAAATGTCAGCAGCTGACACGTTATGGAAGCAGGCCACTGATGTGGCCATACCTCTTGTGGAATGGCCCATAACCCCCCCCCCAGGAAGTTCCTTGCCATACTTCTGGTAACAACAGACAATGCACTTGGCTAACCATTAGAAGAACACTACTAGGACACCGGGGTGCCCTCCTTCCCAGGGGAGAATAAAACAAACAACTGACTGGAATTCTGGAAGTCCTTGGTCCAGTGTGTATAGTACCTCAAGATTCTGTGCATATCCAAAGTATGGAGCAATGCCTTCCCCTTGACTAGAATGCTCCAGAAAATAAACAGGCAGGTGGATAAATTGATTCAAAGTAAATTCTAACACCACCTTAGGTAGAAACGTAGGATTTGTACGCAGACACGTTGTCTTTGTGAAAAAATAAAAGAGGCTCCTTACAAATGAGGGCCTGAAGCTTGGAAATCCTTCAAGAAGAAGTAATGGCAACTAAAAATAACACTTTCCACGACAGAAAGCGTAGCTCGCAAGACGTGGCCAGTTCAAAGGGAGGCAGTGTACGCTTTTCCAACACAAAATTAAGGTCCCAAGGTGGGACAGGGTCACAGATTGGGGGCTTCAAATGCAGAATGCCCCACAAGAATGTGAGGGACACATCAAGCTGGGCCACTGAGCGCCCATCCACAGGTACATGATATGCAGAGATGGCAGAGAGATGTACTGTACCCTAATAGAGGAATATCTCAAACCCAAGCCTGAGAGGGACAGGAGGTCCTCCAAAACCTGATCCACTCGACAGGTGAAGGGATCTGAAAAATGGTGTGATGCAGCCCAAAGAGCGAAGTGCTTCTATATCATACAGTAAGTGGCCCTGGTGGAGGGCTTCCTGGCTACATCTGCCACTCTGGGGGAGACCCCAAATCTGGCAACGGCTATGTCCTCACGAGCCATGCATGGAGATGGAGAGACTTGCGGTCCGGATGAACCAGGGTGCCCTGTTCCTGGAAGAGCAAGCCTGTGCACAGAGGCAGGGACAGCAGAGGCTCTACTGCCAGTTGTTGCAGCAAGGGGAACCAGATTTGACAAGGCCAGAAGGGGATGATGAGGATCATTGTAGCCCCACTCCATCTGGAGTTTGAACAGAACTCGTTGAAGGAGTGGTAAGGTAGGGAAGGCATACAGAAACCTCCCTGTCCAGGAGAGGGACAATGCGTCTTGCCAGAAAACTCCAGGCCCTGGATCTAGCGAGCAGAAAAGCGGCAGTTTTGCGTTGTGTGGAGATGCAAAAAGGTCCAACTTGCGCTGACCCCATCTGTCAAAGAGGTCTTCTACCACTGAGGTCAGTAGTTCCCACTCGTGGGCTCAGGACTGCGAGCAACTTAGGCTGTTTGCCAGAACGTTTTGGTTGCTGGGAACATGGACGGCTGAGAGTTCCAGGGCATGCTCAATGGCCCAATACCAGACTCTCATCACTTCCCTGCATAGGGGACAGGAGTGAGTTGCCCACTGCTTGTTTATGTAATAAACTATGCACATGTTGTCCATCTGAACCAAAAGTGGACCCGGGGAAAGCTGAGTCTGGAAGGCCTGCAAGGCATACAGAACTGCCTGCATCTACAGGACATTTATGTGGAGATCCCTCTCTATCTCAGACCATGTCCCTTGAGTTTGGTGGTTCCCCATGTGGGCTCCCCAACAGAGGCCTGAGGCATCTGTCGTAAGGATCTGCTGAGGGGGAGGTATAGAAAAGGTAACCCCCAAACAGGTTGCTGGGCTCTAGCCACCACAACAGTACCTTCTAGACTGGACCTGACACCAGCACTGGTTGATCCAGGGCATCCATGCGCTGGTCCCACTGGACCCACAGTGTCCATTGAGGAATTCACATATGCAGCCTTGCCAGGGGAACTGTGGCAGTGGCTGCTGCCATGAGGCCTAAAAGCCTCAAGAAGACCTTCACCGGAACATGACGTCTGAAGTAAAGAAGATGGGCTTAGTCCATCAGGCACTCTACTCTGTCTGGGGGTAAGATGCCTTCTCCTGGGTGGTGTCAAGCACTGCCCCATGTACAGGAGGTGCTGGCAAAGGGTCAAGAAAAACTTTGGGGGTTGACAGTAATGTCCAAAGCTTGGAACAGGTAGCAGATGTGAGAAAGAGTTTGAAGGAACAGTCCCTGCATGGGGTGCTAACAATCAATTGTCCAGGTAGGGAAAAACATAGAATCCCTGCCATATCAAGGCAGCTGCCATCACTAACAGGCATTTGGTGAAGACCCTGGGGGCTGATGACAAGCCAAAGGGCAGAGCTCTGAACAGGTTGTGCACTCCCTGGAAGTGGAAGCGGAGGAAGCGTTGGTGGGAGGCAAAAACCTTGATATGTATGTAGGCAGTCTGCATATCCAGGGAACAAAGTCAGTCCCCCTGATGAAGCGGGGTAGTAAACCCTGAAAGATGACCATCCTGAACCGTCTATACTCTATGAACAGGTTCAGCTGGCTTAGGTCCAGGATGGGCTGAAGGTTTTTCATCCACTTGGGGACCAGGAAGAAGTGGGAGTAAAACTCCCTTCCCTGCTGATATCTTGGGACTGGTCTATGGCCTTTTTTGAAATAAGGCCTGGATTTCACCCCCGGATGACAGGGACATGGCTGGCAGGATAAGAGGAACTGTAAGGAGGGTTTTCTGGAGGCCACTCTATGAATTTGAGAGTGTGGCTGTGCTCGATGAGCTGCAGAATCTAGTTATCCGTGGTGATTTCCCTCTACCTGTCCAGGTGCAGGGAGAAACGATCAATGACCGCCTTCTGTGAAATGACTTGGGAGGCTAGCAAGGAGTCAGGAGCTGGCAGCAGGAGCTGTTGCTGCACCTTGGGCACTAAGGGTGGTGGTGGAAGAGGGAGTAGGGAGAGCTGCCCCCGCTTTATGCTTGCCATGAGCTTTGGGTGGAGAGTGGGCCTGTCTATGGGACAGTGATGAAAAGGAGCCTGCTGCCCCAACTTTGACTGGGTATGGTACATAGAATGGGCGGATTTGAGAGCCCATCCTGAGGTCTGGAGTTTGGAGATGATATCCTGGACATCTCCCCCCAAAAGTTTGAACCCCCTGAAGGTGTGTCCATACTGTTAGACTGGATGTCCTGTGCGAAGCCAGAGACCCAAAGTCAGGAGAGGTGCCTCATGCAGCTGCTGACAGCCGCTGCCCGGGCCGAGGCATCTACCGCATCATAGACAACCCTGAGGACATGGATACTGACATCTGAGTCCGTTTTGAGAGCCTACAGAGTCTGCTGCTTGGAGGGGTCATCCAGCATGGCTAGAGCAGCATCCCTAGCCTGATCCCAGAGCAGGTTCTGGTACTGTATCATAAGGGCCAAATAATTAATGGCCCAGATGGCCAGAGAGGCAGATGCAAAGGCCTGCTTGCACATCTGGTCCAGCTGGTGGGTCTCCATGTCTGGGGGAAGGGAGCTTAGTGTGTCGGTCTTTTGGTGTGGCTGTGTGCTGCATTGATTATGACCAAATCGGCCTTGGGCTGTTTGCTAAAGTATGGCTTACCAACCGGGGTGTGGTAAACTATGTCAGCCTTTTTGGATACCGCAGGTACTATATGGGGGCGGTTTCAAGCAGCCATTGAAACGTCCTCATAGGAGCTGATCATCAGGAGGACCACCAGAGGAGGGCCGCCTGGCTGATGTAAGTATATGGCAAGCCGACACCGCTCTGGGTCCTGCTCCTCAGTCTCCCACCCCATGGTGGCCTGAATGTGTCTCATGACGGCCATAAACATGTGGTTGTCTGGGTAGGGGACTTTGGGATGTTGGTGGGTGCCTCGTCCCCTTCTCAGGAATCTGGCCCCAAGGAGGAGAACTCACTGCTGAAGCTCTGGTCAGCAACATCTGCATCCTCATACCTGCTCTCCTTGGGCCGACAATCGTCTGAGCATCCAGCTGACCCGGCGTTGGGCCTGTCCCTGAGTGTGTGAGGAGCAATAGGGCCTGGCCGAACAGGGACTGGGGAGGTGGGTCCCAAGGGAGGCCATTGAGGGATGGTTGGGGCTGGTGCCCTCGGAGCTGGGACCTGCATCTGCATGAAGGACCAAAGTACAGAAATCAGACTGTGATAATCCACAGGGACTGGCGTCGGCCCACAGGTGCCAGATAAGTGGGGACCAGTGATGGTCCCACAGGGGCCAGGTATGTGTAGCCCAGTGCACATCCTGCCAGCATCGGATAGGGGTACACAGGTGCCGGACTAGCAGGAACTGGCATTGGGTACCCAGGCATAGGTCCTACAGGTGTGGGTAGTGGCAGGACAGGTGGCGGACCCACCGGAGTGGGTGGTGGGAGAAAAGGCGATGAACCCACAGGCGCCAGTTGAGGAAGCGGGGCAGGCATGGGACTAGCAAGCTGTGGATGAGGAAGGAGAGGTGCAGGCCCTGTGGGAGCCGGTCGAGGCAATGCTGGAGGGGTGTCCACTGGCGTCTGCTGCAGGGTGACAGGCATTGGTGTGGAAGGCACCCGGGTGACAGCTGAGGATAGAACGGGCTCTGGGAGGCATCAGTGTCCTGTAACATCTGCCTCTGTGAAGGAGGGGCAGAACCGGCAGCGGTCCCAGAACAGGAGACCGGCGTTGGTGGCATAGGTGTGAGGGGAGGGGCAGCTGCTTGGAGGCTGGCACCAGCAGCACCGGCTGACGAGACTCCAGCCAAGCCACCTAACTGAGAGCCCATGTAGAACAAGGGCTGGTACAGCAGGGACTAGGGGGCAGAATACAGAGTACTCTGTCCCGAAGAGCCGCCACCCATGAGGGAGACCCGGGCGGATGGCGAGACCACCAGTAGCTCTGTGGAAATAAGGGTGTGTAAGGCCAAGGAGGTCAAACCCCCGAGGGGGGGAGGAGGACTGCTTCATGGCCAAAGAATCATGTGGGGACCGCGAGCGGGAGGCAGACTGGGGTCAGTCCCGGTCCTTGTCCCTACGTTTATGCTTCCCAGAAGATTTGTCCCGGGACTTCGATGAAGAAGAGCCTGAGGACTGGGCCAGAGAAGCAGAGGAGCTCCTGGCCTGTAGCACCTGTTCCACTGAGGCGACCATCTGCTTAAGGAGGTGATTCTCCAGGATCTTCTGGCGACGTCTGTCGGTGGCCAGGCTGAACTTCTAGCAAGTCTTACAGGTCTGGACATCATGGTCTGGGCCTAGGAACAAGACCCTGGGCAGAATGGCTGTCCTTGTCTGGGATCTGTTTGCTGCAGGCAAACTTTGTGGAGTGGTCAGAAGATGAGGAAGGGTGTGAAGACATATACTGTCCAGTAAGAACATCAAAAATTCGATGTTAAACTGAAGTAAAAATGAAAAAAAAAAAAAGCTTAGTTAAACGTAGGAAAATGGCAGTTGACTATAGCTGTGGTGGTATCAGAGGTCTGACATGCACTGGTTGATGGTGGGAACGAACCAAGGAGGGTGTGGGGGGGTCACCCGCCTTTTATAGGATTGGCTAATGTCAGGTGCTGACGTCCGAGGTGGGCAGCCCCCTCTGGTAGACTGTTAGCTAGAAAGGTTTTCATGTGATCCTGGTGCCTGATGGCTTAGTCCTACTAGTGATGGCCTGCTGCAAGAGATACCCTCAAAGTAAGATAGCAGTTACATAAGAACATACTGTAATCGTAGATCTTCAAGAGAAGCTCTTGCCACAGGCTACACCAGTAGGACTAAGCCGTCAGGTGCCAGAACCACACAGAAAACTTCTAGCTAGCTGTCTACAATGAGGGACCGCCCCCCTTGACATCAGTAAGCTGTCTTCAGTCTAGCCTATTAAGGAGGCAGTCCCCTACACCTACCTCAGTTCTCCTGCCGGAGACCCCGAAAGGGCACCAAATGGACAACTGAGGAGGTTTACCCCGAGAGCCCAAAAGAAAGGCAGAAATAGTACGAGAGAGACAGAATGCAGCAGGGGGGACGAGGGAGGGGAATGCAGGGCCTGCTGCAAGAGCTTTTCTCTAAGATCTACTGTTACGGTAAGTTCTTATGTAAAACTGTACTATCTTGCTTCAAGGAAGGCTCTTGCAGCAGGCCACACTGGTAGGACTAAGTCCCAAGCAGTATCGGATAAGAACAGGAAAATAATGCTGGGAGGAGGACAGATCAGCATCCAAGAGCTCAGGAGAGAAGGCCCTGAAGTACTGCCAGGCCAAAACTTGCCCTGCATCTAGAGGCAATGTCCAGATTGTAATGCTTGGTGAAGGTGTGGACAGAGCTTCAGGTGGCACCAACACAGATCTCTGCAGCAGACACATTTCTGAAAGAGGCCATGGAGGCAGCCATACCTCTGGTAGAATGGTCTTTAACTACTCCTGGAAGGGTCTTGTTGTACTTGTGGTAGCGGTAAACAATGCAGCTAACCACTTAGACAAACACTGTTTAGAAACAGGAATGCCCTCTCTCCTGGGGGTGAACAAAACAAACAACTGGTCAGTTTTCCTTAAAGGCTTTGTGCGGTTTGTGTAGTACTGCAAAAGTCTGTGAACATCCAAAGTATGTAGCAAGCCTCCCCCTGGTTAGAATACTCAGGAAAATAAACTGGCTGGTGGATGGATGGATTGAGACACAGTAAACTCCAACACCACCTTAGGTAAAAACTTACAATTAGTATGCAAAGACACCTTGTCTTTGTGAAAAACCAAATAAGGGTCCTTACGCATAAGAGCCTGTAACTTGGAAATCCTTTGAGCAAAAGTAGCAGCAACTAAAAAGAACACTTTACGGCCAACCCACTGGCGCAGAGGCAAGGCATCCGTCTGCAGTGCTGACATCCCAGGTTCGGGAACAGACTTTGGAGTCGGAGGGCCTGCCGGGAAGAGAAGGATTGTGCATCCAGAGGACTGCTCTCCTTCTCCCGGAAGGGGAGAGGGGGGGCTGAGTGTCCAGCGCACTATGAACCCCTGGCAAAGGCCGGAAGTTCCACAGCGGCCGGCACCGTCACATACGGGGGGTGTAGGGCAGATGCTGGACGTTATTGCACATCCTCAGCCCTGATGCTTCAGCAACAGGAAAAAAAAAAGCCAACCCCCGTGTATGACGCTGTCCTCGCTGCCCACCAGTGTCCGTCAGTGTGGTCTCTCTCTTGTGGCCCTGAAATGGGAAGTAAGCTGGGTATCACCTACCCAGTGTGTCTGTCAGAGGGGGTGCCCACCTGGCGGCCCCACTCAGGGGAGCAAGCCTGAGCATGGGAGGGCAGGTGGTGGAGTGAGGCTGAGCTCCGATCGGGTGTTCGGAGAAAAAAAAAAAAGCGCTTTCCAAGATAGAAAGCACAGCTCGCAACTTGTGGATGGTTCAAAGGGAGGTAAAGTGACTTCATCAAACATTAAGTTCAGGTCCCAGGGAGGGACTGGGTCATGAATGGGAGGATTCAGATGCAAAATGCCCCGCAAGAATGTGCGGGACACTTGAGCTGGGTAACAGCTTTGCTCTCGATAGGTGCACAGTATGCAGACATGGTGGAAAGGTGCACCTTAAGTGAGGAATACCCCAAGCCTGAACCCTAAAGGAAAAGAAGGTACTCCACTTAATTCACCAGGCAGGTGAAAGGACCCAAATAGCGAGCAGTGGCCCAAATGGAAAAGCGCTTCCATTTCATAGTGTAAGTGGCCCTAGTGGACAGTTTCCTAGCAGCCACTAGGACATCTGCAACCCTAGAGGATACTCTGAAGCGGGCAATAGCTGTGTCCACAGGAGCCACGCATGGAGATGGAGGGACTTGAGATCTGGATGGACCAGGGTGCCGTGGTCCTGGGAGAGCAAGCCGGTGCACAGGGGCAAGGGCACCAGATGCTCCACTGCCAGATGCTGCAGCAAGGGTAACCAAATCTGACTCAGCCATAAGGGGGCTATGGGGATCATCTCTTCTCCCTCCAACTGGAGCTTGAGTAACACCCTCTATAGAAGAGGGAAGGGAGGAAAGGCATACAGAAACCTCCCCTTCCAGGAGAGGGATAATGCATCTCACCAAAAAACTCCAGGCCCGGGATCGAGCGAGCAGAAAAGCAGCAGTTTTCGTTGAGTGGTGACGGAAATAGGTCCAACTCTGGACGACACCACCTTTCAAAGAGATCTTCAACCACTGAGGTTGGAAGGTCCCACTCGTGAGCCCGTGTCCTGGAGTGGCAGAGACTGTCAGCCAGGGCGTTTTGAATGCCTGGAACATGTACGGCCCAATACCAGACTCTCATCACCTCCCAACACAGGGGTTAAGAATGGTCCCCCCCTGCCTGTTGATGTAATACATCACACACATGTCCATCTGCACCAGCAGTGGACCGGGAAGGAGATGAGTCTTGAAGGCCTCGACAGCATGAAGGACCGCCCGCATCTCCAGAATGTTGATATGCAGACCTTGCTCCACAGCCATCCAGGTACCCTGGGTCTGGTGACTGGCCAAGTGAGCACTCCAGCCCAGACCGGATACGTCTGTCGTGAGAATCTGATGGGGGGTCGAGTGCTGAAAGGAGACTCCCCGAAGGAGGTTGGCCGGATCCAGCCATCATGACATAACTCTGCAGATTGGGTCGGAGACCAGGACCAGCTGGTCCAGGTCATCAGTGCACTGGTCCCACTGGACCCACAGGGTCCGCTGAAGAATCCACATATGCAGACAGGCCAGGGGGACCATGGCAAAAGCCGCTGCCATGTGTCCCAGAAGGTGAAAGAAAACTCTTGCAGGGACCTGCTGACTGGAGGAAACCAGATGGGCCTGTGCCATCAGTCGCTCCTCTCTGTCCTCTGGCAGAAAGGTCTTGCCCCGACAGGTGTCCAGGACTGCCCCTATGTACTAGAGGTGCCGGCAAGGGGAGAGGCAGGACTTCAACAGATTGATCGTGATCCCTAAGGACCGAAAAAGTCTGAACGTGTATTCCAGGGTCTGAACCAAACGGTCCCTGGAGCGGGTTGCTAGCAGCCAGTTGTCCAGGTAGGGAAACACACAGAAGCCCTGCCTCTGAAGAACAGTTGCCGCCACCGCCAAGCACTTGGTAAAGACCCATGGGGCCAAAGAAAGGCCAAAAGGGAGGGCCCAAACTGAAAGTGGGCGCCCTGAAAGTGGAAGCGGAGGAAGTGATGATGGACAGGAAAGATTTGGATGTGCAGGTAGGCATCTTGCATATCCGGAGAGCAGAGTCAGTCCCCTTGGTGCAAAAGGGGTAACAGCCCCTGGAGAGTGACCATCTGGAAGCATTTGTACTCGATGTACAGATTCAGATGGCGGAGGTCTAGAATGGGCTGAATATTCCCATCTTTTTTAGGACGAGGAAAAGGTGGGAGTAAAACCCCCTTCCTACTGAGCCAGAGGGACGGGCTCTATAACTCTTTTTCAGAGAAGAGTCTGAATTTCCTCCCTAATGAGGGACAGGTGGGCAGGAGGGCAAATGGAGTTTAGTGGGGGATTTTCTGGAGGCCACTCTAGAAACTCCAGAGTGTGACCATGCTCTACAATCTGAAGCAGCCAGTTGTCCGTGGTCACCTCCCGCCACCCAGCCAGGTGGAGGGAGAACCGACCCCTGACCACATCCCTCGGATCCTCTACTGGGGGTTGGCTAAGGAGTCAGGAGCTGGGGGTGGGTGCTGGCAGAGGAGCCACTGGTGCCTGTGGGGCTCTGGTGGCAGCAGCAGCAGGGGTGGCTGTGGCCTTATGCTTGTGCTGGCCCTTGGCAGGCTGGTTTCAGGACTGCTTATGGGACTGATGAAAGGGCTGACGTTGACCTGCTCTAGGCTGAGTATGGTAGAGTGAATGGACCGACCTGAAGGCCTGCCCTGACTCCTGCAGGGTAGAAATAATGTATTGGACATCCCCCCTGAAAAGGACCGAGCCCTGAAAGGCGGCATCCAAAATGCTGGACTGTATGTCTGCGGCAAAGCCAAACACCCGTAACCAGGAATGGCGCTGGAGACAGACCCCAGCAGCTGCTCCCCGCTCAGAGGTGTCAACAGCATAATATGCTGCCCAGAGGATGTGACTGCTAATGTCCGAACAGGATTTAAGGAGCTGGACAAGCTGCGCCTTAGTGGTGTCTTCTGGTAGAGTCTGTACCAAGTCTCTGGCCTGGTCCCAAAGCACATTCTGATATTGGACCACGTGGGCCAGATAATTCAGGGCTCGAATAGCCAGGGTAGTAGAGGCAAAGACACGTTTGCCCAGGTGGTCCAGCTGCCTGGACTTCCGGTCTGGGGGAAGAGTACTAATGCACTTGGGCTTCTTAGTACAGTCATGTGTCGCATTAATCATGACAGAATCCACCTTAGGGTGGTCCCCTAAAAAAGATTTACCAGCTGGGGCATGGTACAGGTGGTCTGCCTTCTTAGGCAAAGGAGGGGTGGTAGAGGGGTGACTCCAGGCCACCCTAGTGACTTCCTCATAAGAGTCTATCAAAGGGGGTACCACCACTGGGAGGGCATCCCACTGCCAGATGTAAATGAGCAGGCGACATCTCTCTGGGTCATGGTCCTCCATCTCACAGCCCATAATGGACTGAATGCGGCACATGACATCTATAAAAGTTGGATCGTCGGGGGCTTTGGAACATCCTTGGGGGGTTCATCCCCCTCCGAGGACCCAACCGGTGAAGAAGAAGAGTCTGAGGAATCTGACTCACATACAGTAGTGTCACTATCTGGGGCAGATGTTGGTGGCCAATGCTCGTCACAGCGAAAGCCTAGACCGACATCAGGTTGAGCCCCGGAGGACTCCGATGTGTGGGGATCACTAGGTCCTGCCCAGTTCGGATACTGAGGCAGACAGTCCCAGGAGGAGATAAGAGGGACACCAAGGTGGCCCTTGGGGTGGCGAGGCTCTGTCTCTGCATGAAGGACCACCATGTTGCGAACAGGGCATTGTAATCCACCGGGGGTGGGAGGATAAGGGTATTGAGGTGGGTAAGGATATGGTGGCGGTGGAGCTGGCATCGGGTACCCAGGTGCAGGACCACCTGGCATTGGGTGAGAATCCAGCATCTGCTGTGGCATAGGCTGCGGCAGGGGAGATGATGGGGTTGGGTCCATAGGCTGAAGCAACACTGGCAGTGGCTTGGAGCATCCAGGGAAGGATCCTCCGGTGCTGGCCAAGATGGAGAAGCAGACACCTAAAAGGAAGAAGACCCCCTGAGGCAAAGGCAGAGGTGATGCCGGAGTTGAAGGAGGGGCATTAGCCTTCTGCGGGCATTGCTTAGAAGGGCTGACACTGGCCCCAGTATCGGGAACCAATGAAGGCAACGCCGTGGCCAGGAGACGTTGGTGGAAGAACCAATGCCCGAGGAACCCACACCGGCCAAGCCACCTGGCTGATAGCCCATTGAGGATAAGGGCCTGAGCATCAGGGGCTGAGGACAAAGTCCCCTGCCCCAAAGAGCAGCCGTCTGTGATAGCTATAAGGGTGGGCAGTGGAGCCACTGAGAGCCTGGAGGAAGACAGGGCTGGTAGGGCTAAAGGGGCCGACCCTCTGTGGGAGGACGACCCCGTCATGGTCGACGGTCTGTGGGGCGGCTGCGAACAGGAAGCTGACTGGTCCCGGTGCTTTTCCTGAAGTTTATGCTTCCCAGATTTCTCCTTGTGAGAAGAAGACTGTGCCGGTGCGGCCGAAGAGCTCCTGGCCTGCAGCTCCTTCTACATCGTGACGAACTTCTGCTTCAAAAGGTGGCTCTCCAGAGTTTTTGGATGACGTCTCTGAGCAACCTGGTTGAATTTTTTGACAAAACTGGCAGGCTTTGGTGTCATGGCTGGGGCTTGGACAGATGAGAAATGCAGAGTGGCTGTCCTTTTCAGGGATCTGTTTGCTGCAGGCATACTTGGAGAAGTGATCGGAAGATGAGGCTGGTGGAAAAGACAAAGTTGTCGAAGAAAACACTGAAAATTTGATGTTTAAACACTAAAGAAATGAAAAAGTAAAAAGCATGGCAAGCACGGGTAATGGCGGTCGACTGTAGCTGTGGTGTCCACTAAGGTCTGAAGTGCACGGGTCGACAGCAGGAAAAGAACTTAGGTAGGTGTGGGGGACCACCCTCCTTTATAAGCTAGGCTGATGTCAGCTGACTGACATCAGCGGGGGGTGGTCTCCTGTGGTAGACTGCTAGCTAGAAGTTTTCCATGTGGTCCTGGCGCCTGACGGCTTAGTCCTACTGGTGTGGCCTGCTGCAAGAGCCTTCCTTGAAATAAGATCTTCTGTGACCCTGCAACTTGGGGAATGACTTGAAATTCAGTGAGAGACCTGGCTCACTACCTCCAAGACCCACTTGTCTATGGTGATGGTTTCCCACACTTGGAAGAAATGAGCCAGCCTGCCTCTCACTGGGAGTGGGGTAGCGACCTGTACACACACACACACACACCTCAGGGGATTTGCTTGGACTGGGTCCTGGTAGCTGGTGCTGGGTCAGTCCATTTGGAGGGCCTCCTGCCCCTACCCCTGAAATAACCTCTGGGTTGCTGGTAGTCAAGGGATGCCTGAGCCTGAAAAAAAGGCCTGGGATAGTGCTCCCTACTCCTACCTCCCCTTCCCTGTGTCCTACAGGAAGTGGAGGGTTTCTCTCTAACTACGTTGGTTCTATAGGTGGTCTTGTATTCCTCCACCTTTTTCATATATGCCTGAGTTTTGTCATCAAAGAATGAGTTGTTCTCGCAAGGAAAATCCATGGCCTTGGCCTGAGTGTCTTGAGAAAGATTAGTAGTTTTAAGCCACGTGAATCTCCTCATGGAGAGAGCTAGAGCCATGAACCTAGAGGCGGTATCGATGGCATCTACTGCCATGTGGAACTGATGCTTAGTTGCATCCAAAGCTCTCCAGGCAGTCTCTACTAGATCAAGGGACATCTCACTTGTGACCTTGTCACGCATGGCCAAAACCGATGGCCAGAGGTCCTTTTGGTACAGGGCTGTGTAGGTCATGTAGATAGCCTGCACGAGGAGAAGGGAGGCTGCCAGATACCCTTTCTTCCCCATGCTGTCCAGTTTTCCGGAATCCTTATCAGGAGAGTGTGTGTGAAGAAAGAGGACTCTAGCCTTGTCACAAGCCACAGCCTGGACTACACCCTCATGGTCTGGATGAGTAAAGAGGTAGTTAGCATTTAATCTCTCCAGTTGATACTTTCTATTTTCTTGTCGACTCCCGGTATAGAGTTGGGGTTCTGCAGGATCTTGAGAGATGCCTTCCCTGGGACTTGTGGATGGGTAAAAGTAACCATTTGGTAGGCACTAACCCCTTCATGTCAAGGAACTCTACCTCATCCTCCATTGTCTCTTGGGTGGAGAGGCGAGGGTATCCACCATATGTCTCACAAAAGCATAGTGAGATGAATAGTCCTCTTGGCCACAAGGATGGGAACCAAAGTCTTGCTCTGGAGAGACCTCTGATTCAATAAGGTCCCATTTCCTCCTCTTCCTCATAATGGGGGCTATGCACTAATGGGTGGGAAGTATGTGCCGGAGGCGCATATCCCACCCATGTAGCATCACACCTGCGGACAGGTGCACACTGGCTAGTATTCACCATCAGCCGCCACCTGTCCGTGGGCCTGCCGCCCAAGACTCCGCAGGATGGCCAGGGTAAGGATGCGGACCCAGGCAGGCATCCAACTGGATGCCCACCCTGGCCCCTGAGTGGATCTCTTGCGTGGCACAGTGTGGATCCGGGCACGTGAATAGCCCCACAGGCACCCGGGCCTGCGCGCCATGCCCCGGAGACCATCAGTGCACAAACATGACCCCCCACCTACCACACAGCATGGCTCTGGCCCCGGCAGGGTACAGTATCCCCACCCCGCACACACACAGCCATACCCCATACCGCGCCTCGCACATCTGTGCCCCGCCTCAGTGTATGGCATCAGCAGTTCCTTCGCCTCAGAACTTGTCTGCCAGATCCCAGTGGTGTACCTGGCAGACTCCCCTGCACACACATGTGCCCCAGTGCCCAGTGATGAACACGACCCCCCACACACACACAGAGTTACCCTTGCGGCTGGATCCTGACCCATCCTGGTAACCCTACTTTACAGTCAGGGCCAGGGAACCCCAACCCTCCCCTGTGGCACAGCGAGCACTGGTGGTGCCACAGTTTGAAACGACTAGTGGCGCAGCCCTCCGCACACCACCTCGACCGTCGGCTGTCCAAGTGCTACTGAGAGTGCAATGCCTATATATAGGGGTGTGCTCCCAGCATCACTTGGATGGCCGGCAGCTGAGGAGGTGTGTGGAGGGCTCTGCAGCTGGCTGGTCCAAGCCACGGCACCAACGGGCAGGTATGTCGTCGGTGTGTGTGTGTGGGGAGGGGGGGTCGGTGCCACGGGGGTGAACACTGTCCACCAATGACAGGGTGGTTACTTGTCTGGGGCTCGGGGAGTGGCTGGGTGGAGCGGAGTAGGATGGTAATGTTCTGGGGACTGGGCACAGCTGGGGGTACGGTGGGCAGGAGCCCACAGGAACTATGTGCCACCGCCCCTGCCATGACTATGTGTAGGTCCCCCACAGCTGATATACCCCTCCAGGAACTACAGAGGGTGACGGCCACCTGCCTGGACCGGCAGTTCCACCACCTGGTGACTCCTTATGTGTGGTCACTCACCCCTGTGACTCCAATGGGGAGGGCGACACATGCAGGGCTGCCATGTGTGTGTGGGGGGTGCTGTCCACACCCCAGGGAAGGGGCTGCTGTGTGTGTAGGGAGCTGCCTTAACACTGCTGGGTCAGCTGTGTGGGCAGGGCATGTAGTGTGGTTTCGGCAGGGTCCCCCCCCCAACGTAACCTGCACCCTTCCCTGCATCCCTGTGGGCAGCGCTACGCACCTTTGTGCATGGTGCATAGTGCTGGCATGCCCCCGCCCAGTGTGTTGTGGTCCGCGCAGCCAGGGGATCAGGTGCATAGGGGCTGCATGCCCCAGTTTGTGCAGCCCACACCGGGGGGAGGAGAATGGGTGTGGGGTAGCTACACACCACGGCTACGCTACGTGTAGGCACTCTGCACATATGTGCATAGGCCCCATTAATATTCTAGTTCATTGACAGGAGGAACTGAAGCCTGGATCGGAATCTGGGAAGGAACCAGGTTGCCCAAAAGGGAACCAACGGACTGCAAGGCCTGAAGAACTTGCAAGGCCTTAGCTATGTTCTCTGCAGAGGGCATTGCAGGTTTGTCAGCTGAGAGCTCCTTTGCTTTTTCAGGCGGAGATGCAGCAATATGTTTTTCCTTATGTTTTTTCTTTGCAGGAACTGGGTTGGCAACC
Source organism: Neoceratodus forsteri (assembly GCA_016271365.2). Classification (NCBI taxonomy): domain Eukaryota; kingdom Metazoa; phylum Chordata; order Ceratodontiformes; family Ceratodontidae; genus Neoceratodus; species Neoceratodus forsteri. Next base: position 1,319,524,872 of record CM057455.1, on the reverse strand, counting down.
TACTCCGTAGACATTTACGATTTAGAGGAGTCTCCTTTATCAAAGGTTTTGGGCTTAGAGGAATCTTTAGACCTGTCCTTGGGTTTAGAATGAGAGGAGAAGGCCTCCTTAGAAGGCTTCAGACACAGAGAGGTGGGAGAAGCCATATCCTTCAACTTCTTAGTGCTCTTTTTAACTATTTTAGGGCAGAATTTCCTACACAAGTCACAGCAAAAATATGGCTAGGGCCGAGACACTTCAAACATAAATCCTGCCCACCGGCTTTAGTCAAAATCTTAAAACACTTAATATAATTTTTAAACCCAGTTGATCCCATTCTCTTTTTAGGCCTCTCTGACGTGCTCAATCATCAAGAGGTCGAAAAAACAGGGTTCCAAAAGAAAAAAGTAAAATTCGCAGTCAGTTTCTTCACAAGAAAGGAACCGCAAAAATTTGCCACAATAAAGTAGTAAAATCAAAATTAGTGCTTCAGTTCCCTGAAAAAGGAACCGGAACATAAACCAGAAATAAGTATTACATTTAGAGAAAAATAAAAAGAAGGCATGGAAAAAACATTGACTCGAGGGGTTTTCCTGGTTCCCTGGAACTGTTGAGGAACTGGGGAAAAATGCTCGAAAACAGTAAAAAAAAGTCTAAAACTTACTGAACTAATCTGAAAAATAGGACTTAGGAGCAGACTAAATGAAATTAATTAAACTTTGTTATTTCTCACTGAAAACAAATACAGTGAAGCACTAAGGAGAGCTCTCTGAGGCGTCTTACTAGGAAGGTGGGGAAATTAATCTGAATGGTTTAGAATGCAGCAGTACCTAGAGACAGACATTTGAATTATTGGCACGAGCCAATGATGCATTCCATCATTTATATACGTTCTAGTCTCTCTGGGGCAGTTTAACATAGGAGGTTAACTGCTACAGTTAAGCATACTGAGGGATTCCTAGGGTTTGAAGGGTTCCACCAAGCCACATTGACAACTTCGTTGTCGAAGTGCGGCACAACGAAATCTGCAATGTCGACAGGCGAAATTTTGTCTGTCAGACACTGGCTATTTTGTTTTTGGGGGGGGGGCAACCGATCTGTAAATATCAAACTCCAAGTCAGAGTTGACTCAGATGGAGGTGAACCATGGCGAAACGGCGAAATTTCACCATTGGGACCATTACAATGACAATTTCAAATTTCTTCGAAATTGTTACTGTTTTGGCTTTTGATGTCGGAATTTCGCTGTTCCGATGTGATATGGGTTTGAAGTACTAGTTTAAAACTTTTTTCATATAGTTTTTTCTACCTTATTCCCCTGCTGCTGCCCCAGGGACATACCCTGTAATCAGGGATCTACCCCATTCAGATGATTTTCTGTCAGTCGGATGGCTGAGGTGGGGGTTCTTTCCTGGATTTTCTCCCAAAGTCCCTCCTTCCAGCCCATGGCATGAACAGTGCGTTTCTCAGCCTCATATGCACATAGCACCCCTGTGATGAGAGCAAGCTCCCTGGCCCAGTCACAGGGGGTGCTGTGGCACCAGAATGCACAATCAGCCCCTCCAACTGAAGAATGCTGCCAAGCAGCACCCACCTTAACCTGACCTGTCTCCCTATGCCGTGGCTCGAGTTTGCTCCCAAACTCATGTCACCTGCATGATGTGACACCACGGGGCCATCGGGGCAGACAAATACTTTCTTAGGGGGCAACAATACTTTAAGTTCTACAGGATAACGGGGGATGGGCTCAATGAACCAACGGTTTTACTCTGTCTCACCACAACGAAAGAGGGACAGCATTCACCTCTCCTGCTGCACACAAATGAAGCAAGAGAAAGTCTATTCATTAATGCCTTGGTTTATTCATCACTTTGTGCAAACTGCTTGAAATACAAGTCAGATCCAAACAAAAGTGCTGGCAGCCTGATTCAGACACTGAATGTGTATCAGCTGACCAAATGTTTCATGTTACTGGAGCTGCAATTCTTCAGAGATGAGGATGAATAAACCAAGGCATTACTGATTGAAAAGGTATTCTCTTGCTTCACTTGTGTACAGTGGGGGTGGTTAAGTCCTGACTCTCTTTCATTTTCCAGTTGATTGTTTTCAGAGAAAGGCACCTACTGGGCCATGCAGCATTCTTTCTTTGCCATGTGTATACCTATGAACTGCACTCCAGCTACAGTGCACTTACACTTTCTATACTGATATATCATTTGCAAGTCTTCTCAATGAAGATCATGCAAGCTGCTATATTGATATGTAACTGAGTGATTTAACTGCGATGTCTTGCACATTATATCGATATAGGACATGTAATCACAAACTTGTGATTTAAAGGAGGAGTCCAGCCAACATTTCTGTCAAATAAATTCAGAATTTGAATCAGCATATCCCCAGTCAGTCTCATGCCAAAAATGAAATCTGTATGTAACCCCCTTGCAAATGGGGGTTCCTGAAAGCTTTCCCGGAGTTTGTCTCCATGCTCCATGCCTAGCTGGTGATCGGCATAAAGCCGTTTAAATGGGTAACCAGTGAGCGCTTTAAAAGCCTCCGTGAGCTGTCTCTTTAAGGGCTGCGTGGTTGTATGCCCGAGTCCCACCCGGGATACTGAAAGAATGACTCCCTTCTGCCATCGCTAGTGGTGCAGAGGGAGTTCTGTTGGAGGATGTGATTGTTTGCTTGAAATTACGTAAAATAATAATGATAATGTAGTTGTTCTAACCTGCCTTCCTTTGCAGTGAAGACTGTTTCGATTGTCTCCTCCATTATGGTCCAGAGCTGCTGAATTGGACCAATCAGTACCTCGGAACTATGGAGAGCTGTCTGGCCAATAGAGGAACTGCTTGTAAGTGGGGAAAGGCATTATGGGCTATGGCGTTTTTTCGCACCACTGAGGGGCCAAAAAATTGGTTGACTGACAGGTATGCCAGCCACTAGAAGCGGGTAGCGCCCGAATTGAAGGAAGAGCCCCTTACTTCTGGAGCCAGATGCGCTGTGGCTGAGGAGAAGAGAGGAGCTTTGTGCTTCTGCGCTGTGTGAGAGTTCGCGCGGGAAGCACGTGAAGGCCGTGCGGCCGTTTTTCTTGCCCGTTCAAAGCAATTCGGACTAAATCCGCTGGCGTGCAGTTGGAGGAGGCTGGTGCCAACCCAGCTACCTACCAGGCTCAACCTGAGAGCACTGGAGAGAATTGCTGAGTCGCGTTCGGTCCGCCTGTGATGTTGAAGCTGTCGTTTGCTGTCTAAGATCTTCTGCAAGTTGGGAAGGGTTGAAAGCAGCTGCCTGGTATGGTACCCCTCTGTTGTTGCCATATAAATGTGTGAGAAGGCTGGTGAAGTTCAGGCTCTGTCCTGGCAGCGTTGAAGGAATCGTTATTTGCTGGGGTTGTGAGTACTGAGTCAGGGTAGCTCCCTGCAGAGCGTGTACACAGTGGTTTTCAGTGCATTATTATACTGCTGACTGCCTAATTAAACTTTCCTCCTATTCTGATCTGCTCAGGACTATAATGTTTATCTGTGTTAAGGGCCCCAACCAGCTGCCACGTTTGGACTAGCCGTTAGGGCTTGGGTACCCAGGGACAGTAAATCTTAGGGTTAGGCCTGTGCACAGAGCCCTAGGTAGATCATTATAGTATAAGCTAATTAACCTGATTTCCCCTCCCTTTTTTCCTTGTTATCCCCCCCCCTTTAATACATCAGATTATCGTGTTGCAACTATATCCTGGCTGGTTTGTGCATCCCTGGTGAACTGCTGTATAGTGACTGTGATATAACTGTACCTTACTTTACAGGGGGTCCCCGGAGTGAGCTGAGAGATACTACCCGGGGGGTAAGTGTACTGGTGAAAATAATTGTTGATACCCAGTGTAAGCCACTAGTGGGACGAAAAGGGGGTTGCAGTAACCCAGAGGGCTGTAACCGAGGCGGTCTCGACCGTATTAACCCCAACCTCTGGGTGGAGGCACCCGTCAACGGATCTGGGCCCCTCACCCTGTCTCAGTGGAGGCAGGCAGGGGTAGTAGTCCTAAGGGTAGCGCCCCCTAGGGGTTACAAATTGGAGGCACCGCTAGGATCAGTGTCCCCTAGTGGCCGAGTGGGGAAGTACATAAGAGATGGAAAAAATGGAAGGGAATATGTTGGGAAAAATTAAACTGGGACCCATCAAGACCATGGTACACAGACTGATGGGTTGGGGTGAAGCCGAAGAGCTAGACTCTCAGAAGATTGTATTATTGTTAGATGTGCCTTTGGGAACCCCAACTGCTGACATAATTTCTGCTGCAGAGCGAGTAAAATGTTTGGGTAAAGTGGAAGTAAAAGGGCGTATGACTGATTTGCTTGACCAGACGCTGCAGGTGTTACTTCTATGCAGTGTGGCCATCGACCCTGAGAAGGTACCTCCTGTGATTTATCCGGAGGGCGCTTCACAGGGATGGAGGCTGATCCATATTCGAAGTGGGTCAGTCACTCCTGGGGGGTCTCCTAAAATTAACAGTTTTAAGGACAAACTGCTTAAGTTGTTGGCTATGGAGGGGAGAACCACCCAGGAGCTGTTATAAGCCTTAGATTTGTCCAGTGATGCTACCCCTCAGGGCTCCCCTGGCACCTCCCCTTGCCCGCCCAAGAGTTCTGTGCTGGCTTTTCTGCCTCTGGTAGTCCCACCCATACAGCTTGATTCCTACCGTAAGTTAAAACTTTTCTCTGGTACGGTGCCGGTGCCTCCAGGGGAGGATGACCTGGAGGCTTGGATGGACTATGCCACCCCTTTAGTCCAGGAATGGCAATGTTCTGAGGGGGAGAAAAGGAAGAGGCTGATGGAGAGCTTGCGGGGTCCTGCTTTAGAAGCCATTAGATTCTTCCGGGCCACCAGTCCAGAAGCCACCGCTGCAGAGTATCTCTCTGCTTTAGAAGGGGTTTTCGGGAGTACAGAGACTGGTGAAGACTTATTATGGAAATTCAGGTCTGCTAAGCAGTGGAGAAATGAAAAACTGTCCGCTTCTGTTACTAGAGTGGAACGGGCCTTGCAGAAGGCCTATAGAAAAGGGGGAATCACTGCTGCAGCCCTGAATCAGGTTCGGTTAGAACATGTTTTAAAATCTGTCAGATTTTCTAGTGTAATACTGCTGAAACTTAAGTTACATGATCGGCAGGCCACCCTGCCTGAATATTGTCAATTAAAGAGGGAAATTATGGAGGTGGAGACTGATGAAGAGGGGTGGGAACCCTGTGTGGGGGCGGTTAACCCTAGTGGGACCCCTGAGTCCAACACCCCTGAGGAGACTGGCCTGTCCGGAGGGTCCAAGGGATCCCCAGAGTTTCCAGGTACTGTGGGAATGCAAGTTGTTTCCTCCGACCCCCCACGTGAGAGTGAGTTGAGGGCCGAGGTCAGGGAATTTACGGAACTGGTGAGGACTTGAAGCAATCTACCATGTACCCTATTAGGTCCGGGGCCCCTGAGTCTTGCAGAAACCCGAGCCCCAGCCAAAAAGAGCCCTCTCACCCCTCTCAGAGCCCCCCACAGATAAGGTGCCCCTCACAGAATAGCGACCCCCGGGATCCCAAGTTCTGTTACCATTGCGGGGAAGATGGGCATTTCCAACGCGAGTGTCAGAGGCCCGAGAATTTAAGGAAAGTTAACAACAGACTGATCGCCCGACATCGCCAGGCCCAGTATCAGGCTCCCAGGAAAAGTTTTGTGACTCAGGCCCATGCCCAGGCGACTAGCAATGCTGTGGCCCCCAACTGGTCTGATGTGGTTGGGCCTTCAATGGAGACCCCAGTGCGGGTAAATGGAATTCCCACTCGAGCTGTATTAGACAGTGGCTCTCAGGTAACCATCATGTTTCAGGACTGGTACCAGGCACACTTACCTGAGGTGCCCCTGCAACCTTTGAATGGTCTACATGTGTGGGGGTTGAGCGACAAGGCCTATCCGTATTTGGGGTACATCCGAGTCTGGTTATCTTTTTCTGCAACTGTGGCTGGAATGGATGAGCAGGTGGAAACCCTAGTTTTAGTTGCCCACCCACTGGACTGTATGATGGGGTGCCTTTGTTGATTGGGACGAATGCGCATATGTTTGGACGACACCAATTGTGTTCAGAAAAACAAGCATTCAGACCGGCGAGCTTTAAGCATACCTGCTGTGATTCAACAGGCAAGTGCCACTCAGAGGCAGGTTAGTCCAGAGGAACCTGAAGACCCGGTGGTGTGGTGTGGAAAAAGGATCCGGCCCTGGTGATACTTGCCCCGAATGCCCAATGTGTCTTGCATGGAGAAGTACGACTGAAAACCGATGTTAAGAATAAGTTGTTGATGTTGGATGCGCCTGTGGAGGGAAGATTACCTGAGGGACTGTTGGTCAAACCCAGCATCTTGCTGGTTAGAGCTCATGCTTATGTTAAGAGGGTGATGGTTCAAGTGCATAATGTGTCCAACAGAGAGGTTCACATAAGAAGGTGGCACCTTGGCAGCGTACATTGTGCGGATACTGCAGTACTGCCAAACAGAAAGGGTTCCAGGATGAGCGATGAGTTACTCCTGATCTGTTTGACTTCGTGACTCCCCGCTGCCAGTTGAGTGGAAACAAAGGGTCAGTGAGAGGCTTGCCAAGAGAGACCAGGTTTTCTCCCTGAAAGAGTGGGATGTGTACAAGGGGCTGAGCATCACATTCGGCTGCATGATGAAAGGCCTTTCGAGAGATCCCAGCCTGGCCCCGCTGATATAGATGATGTAAGGCGGCATCTGCAAGAAATGTTGGCTGCTGGTGTAATACAAGAGTCCAGGAGCCCCTATGCCTCCCCCATAGTAGTAGTAAGGAAGAAGAATGGGGCAGTTCGGATGTGTGTAGACTATCGCACTTTGAATCGGCGGACCATTCCGGACCAGTATACCATGCCACGCATACAGGATGCATTGGATTGTTTAAATGGTAGCAAGTGGTTCTCTGTGTTGGACCTTCGCAGTGGATACTACCAGATCCCGATGGCCCCAGACGACCGGGAGAAGACTGCATTCATTTGCCCCCTGGGCTTCTATGAGTTTGTCCGGATGCCTCAAGGGATCTCGGGCGCCCCAGCCACTTTTCAGCGATTGATGGAACGGGCTGTGGGGGACATGAATCTACTCGAATGTCTGGTCTATTTAGATGACGTCATAGTGTTTGGCCAATCACTGGAAGAGCACGAGCAACGATTGTTCAAGGTCTTGGATCGGTTGGAGGATTTCAGCTTCAAACTGTCTATCGACAAGTGTCAATTCTTCCAGACTTCTGTAAAATAGGTGGGCCACATAGTGTCCACTGAGGGCATAGAGACTGACCCTAGCAAAGTGGAGGCTCTGACCACTTGGCCTCAGCCCAGGAATTTGAAAGAGCTGCAATGATTCCAGGGGTTTTGTGGATACTATAGGCGGTTTGTTAAGGACTATTCTCGAGTGATTCGCCCCCTCCTCAACCTCACTCAGGGGTATCCGCCTAAGCACAAAAAGTATAAGAAGGCTGTGCGCTTGGAGACATAAAAGAAGTATTTCCGGACAAATGATGTGTTCGGGGATCATTGGACTGCTGAGTGTGAGAAAGCCTTTTATGACATCGTATATCAACTTACTCATGCCCCAGTGTTGGCCTATGCTGATCCGGCCAAGCCGCACATTCTTCATACTGATGCCAGTCTACAAGGGTTGGGGGCTGTGTTATACCAGGAGCACTCGAATGGTCTGAGACCTGTAGCATTTGCCAGCAGAAGCCTGACTCCTTCAGAAAAAAATTATCCAGTGCACAAACTAGAGTTCCTGGCTCTGAAGTGGGCCATTGTTGATCAGTTTCATGACTATTTGTATGGTGCCAAGATATTGGTAAAGACTGATAACAATCCTCTGACGTATGTACAGACTTCTGCCAAGTTGGATGCCACAGGCCATAGGTGGCTCTCCGCCTTGGCCACCTACGACTATGCTGTTGAGTACAGGGCGGGCCTAAACCATATAGATGCGGATGCTCTCTCTCGGAGGCCTATGCCACAAACTGATTGGGTCAGGTTGTCCGAACCTGACATAAGAGCCCTCTGCCAGAAATTTGACAAAGAGGAACAGGTGTCTCCTGACGGGGTGGACTGTATGGTGGAATGTTTGGGACCATCCAAAAATTGCATACCTGCTGCCTACTGTCATTTCGCTGCATTAGACACTAGTTCACTGCCCCAATTCAACAATGATAGTCTCCGACAGGCTCAATCCTGTGATCTTATGATAAAAATGGCTGTGGAGGCTTTGCAGGCCGGGAGGGACGTGTCCAAGTTACGTTCCACTGATCTAAGGACTGCCTTGTTGTATAAAGAAGGGCCCAAATTGAAGCTGATTAACCAACTGCTATACAGAGAGACTGTGAATAAGGAAGGCCGGGTAGACAAACAACAACTGGTGCTGCCCTCAGCTCTTAGAGAACTGGTCTTAGGGTCCCTGCATAATCAAATGGGGCATCTCGGCATACACCGAACACTTGATCTAGTATGGGCTCGATTTTACTGGCCGAAAATGAGTACAGATGTAGAGCAATATGCCAAGACATGTAGCCGCTGTTTACAAAGAAAAGCTCTACCCCAGAGAACTGCCCCCCTGGTCAACATTACCACTAGTGCCCCTATGGAACTGGTCTGTATTGATTTCTTGAGTCTGGAACCTGATTTGAAAAGTGTCAGTAACATATTGGTGGTCACTGATCATTTTACCCAGTATGCACAGGCCTTCCCGACTAAGGATCAGAGAGCAACCACGGTGGCTAAGATTCTTGTTGAAAACTTTTTCGTCCACTATGGGGCCCCGCAACGGATCCCTTCTGACCAGGGAAGGGATTTTGAGAGCCATTTGATTAAAGAGATGCTGTCTTTGTGGGGGGTGCAAAAGTCAAGAACCGCCCCCTACCATCCTCAGGGAGACCCCTCAGCCTGAAAGGTTCAACCGCACCTTGCTTGACATGTTGGGCACCTTACAACCAAAAGACAAACTGAGATGGAGCCAACAGATTAGCACTCTAGTTCATGCTTACAATTGTATGAAAAGTGACGCCACAGGATTTTCCCCGTACCGACTGATGTTTGGGAGAGAGGCTAGACTGCCAGTGGATGTGTGTTTTGGGGTTTCCCCTGATGGGGTGCAGGCCGAGAACCATTTACAGTATGTGCAAAAATTGAAGGCCCAATTGAACCATGCCTATCAACTGGCCCATACCATGGCTGCTAAACGAAACCTGGCCAACAAAGAAAGATATGATAAGAAAGTGAAAGCAATGGAACTAAAAGAAGGGGATAGAGTATTACTGAGAAATCTGGGACTGCATGGGAAGCATAAAATTGCTGATAGATAGCATCACCTCCCCCACATTGTTGTAGGAAAATTGACAGATTTACCTGTATATAAAGTGCGACCTGAAAACAATTCCAAAGATGTAAAAACTATACATAGAAACCATCTGCTGCCAATTGGGCAAATCCTGATTGAAGCTGAATCTCCCAATGCCCCCCCCCAGGCCAATCACTAGATCTGCTGCCAGGAAAAGCACCAGACCCATTGATTCTTCAACAGGCCCACCCAGAGGGCCTCGCCCACTGTCTGCAGAAGGAAATGATCAACCATTAGTGTCAGAAGACGACGAAGATGATAATGAATACTATCCCTCTTATGAACTAAGTCAGTTATTTCAGGGCAATCCCCTTGTTAACTCTGGAGATGAGGCTGTGCCTTTTGGACTGTCTGAGCCCCCAGCTTTGTCTCCGGAACCCATGTCTTCAGAGCTTGAATTGGGTAGCAGCCACACCCAGGGGGTGGGATCCTTGAGCATGGCTGAACTGTCTGGCCTGGCTGAATTACCTGACCTCTCATAAGAAGAGAGTGAGATGGGGGAACAAGCAGGTGATATGCCAGACCCGGAAGAATATTTTGAATGCCATGATGGGTCCTCACCTGTACCTAGACAGCCCCCAGTTGGGCCCAGTGGGGTGGGTCCGGGGATAGAAGGGCAGGCCCCCAATAGTCCTATGAGTGCTGAGCCTGTTTCCTCCATAGAGATTCCCGTTGCTAATGTTAAGGAGACCGAAGTGGAATCCGAGCCTGTTTCAAGGCCTCTTGACACCCCTAGGCAATCCGGCCCAGAAATATGGCCGGTAATAAAGTTGAGTTATGAGTCTTTGGGTCAGCCGGTGGACCTGCCCTTAAATGTGGTCCACAAAGGGGTGTATGTGTCCCCGAGTTCCTCGCCTAAGTTAGCCTTGGGAGATAACTCCAGGTTGTTAGTATTGCCTTTTGAGTGTGGTGCTCCTGTTTCAGGTAACTCGCAAATAACTGAAAGGGACAGATTTCCCCCAATCCTGGGGTTATGTGCAGGGCCTAATGACCTGATTCAGAACAGGGAATAAGAGTCTGTGTTTAAACTGCTGCATGAACCATAGTACGCTATAAATCTAATATTCATGTATGTAATGCAAAGTGTGATATAGTGTTAACTAAGATATTTGCCTTAAAGTAACTCAAGGGTAACTACTTGATGCGGACGCCAAGTTTTTCCAGGCCAGGGAGGGTGTAACCCCCTTGCAAATGGGGGTTCCTGAAAGCTTTCCCGGAGTTTGTCTCCATGCTCCATGCCTAGCTGGTGATCGGCATAAAGCCGTTTAAATGGGTAACCAGTGAGCACTTTAAAAGCCTCCGTGAGCTGTCTCTTTAAGGGCTGCGTGGTTGTATGCCCAAGTCCCACCCGGGATACTGAAAGAATGACTCCCTTCTGCCATCACTAGTGGTGCAGAGGGAGTTCTTTTGGAGGATGTGATTGTTTGCTTGAAATAACGTAAAATAATAATGATAATGTAGTTGTTCTAACCTGCCTTCCTTTGCAGTGAAGACTGTTTCGATTGCCTCCTCCATTATGGTCCAGAACTGCTGAATTGACCAATCAGTACCTGGGACTATGGAGAGCTGTCACAGTAATAGAGAACTGCTTGTAAGTGGGGAAAGGCATTATGAGCTGTGGCGTTTTACACCACTGAGGGGCAAAAAACTGGTTGACTGACAGGTATGCCAGCCACTAGAAGCGGTAGCTACTACTGAAGGAAGAGCCCTTTACTTGGAGCCAGATGCGCTGTGCTGAGGAGAAGAGAGGAGCTTTGTGCTTCAAGGCGCCGTGTGAGAGTTCGCGCAGGAAGCATCGCAGGAAGGTCAGGCGCCGCTTTTCCTTGCCCGCTCAAAGCAATTCGACTAATCCACTCAGGCAGTCGGAGGAGGCTGGTGCCAACCCAGCTACCTACCAGGCTCAACCTGAGAGGACTGGAGAGAATTGCTGAGTCGCTCGGTCCGCCTGTGATGTTGAAGCTGCCGTTTGCTGTCTAAGATCTTCTGCAAGTTGGGAAGGGTTGAAAGCAGCTGCCTGGTATGGTACCCCTCTGTTGTTGCCATATAAATGTGTGAGAAGGCTGGTGAAGTTCAGGCTCCATCCTGGCAGCGCTGAAGGAATCGTTATTTGCTGGGGTTGTGAGTACTGATTCAGGGTAGCTCCCTGCAGAGCGTGTACACAGTGGTATTCAGTGCATTATTATACTGCTGACTGCCTAATTAAACTTTCCTCCTGTTCTGACCTGCTCAGGACTGTAATTTTTATCTGTGTTAAGGGCCCCAACCAGCTGCCACGTTTGGACTAGCCGTTAGCGCTTGGGTACCCAGGGACAGTAAATCTTAGGGTTAGGCCTGTGCACAGAGCCCTAGGTAGATCATTATAATATAAGCTAATTAACCTGATTCCCCCTTTTTCCTTGTTATCCCCCTTTAATAAATCAGATTATCGTGTTGCAACTACATCCTGGCTGGTTTGTGCATCCCTGGTGAACTGCTGTATAGTGACTGTGATATAACTGTACCTTACTTTACAGGGGATCCCGGTGAGCTGAGAGATACTACCCGGGGGTAAGTGTACTAGTGAAAAAATTGTTGGTACCCAGTGTAAGCCACTAGTGGGACAAAAGGGGTTGCAGTAACCCAGAGGGCTGTAACTGAGGCGGTCTCGACCGTATTAACCCCAACCTCTGGGTGGAGGCACCCGTCAATGGATCTGGGCCCCTCACCCTGTCTCAGTGGAGGCAGGCAGGGGTAGTAGCCCTAAGGATAGCGCCCCCTAGGGGTTACGTGTACGTTACTTTGTTTAAAAGTTACAAGTCATATTGTAACCCAAAATTCAATGAATATTCAAAAAAGTCAGTTTCAGAAAAGAACTACTGATGATGTCATAACCTGAACTCGCAGCCTAGTCCTGCCTGCAAGCTACCTTATAGAACTTATTTCTCCCATGTTACACAAAACTGCAGTTGTAGTAAACATCTGAAAAAGGAAAACTGACACTGGGTGGGTCAGCGAATGCAATTCCATTATGTGCAGATGCAAGGTACAGTAATTCAGAATGTGATGGGGAGTTGAAATGCAGCGACAAACATGGCTTTAGAATGACAAAGTTGTGTGCAATTTTAGAATACTGCAGATATGAGATTTCGAAATGTCACCATGTTGCAACTGTGGAATGCAGCAATGGCACAATCTCAGAAAGTAGCTGGGGCACATCATTTTTGATTGTGGCAGGGACACTAAAATTCATAATGTGGTGGTGTCATATTTTTAGAATGTGGCACAGATATGCAGGGACACATAGTTGCAGAAGATGGCAGGGATACATAATTTCATAATGTGCAATGGATGTATAAATGTGGTATGTTGTGATGACACAATTTCAAAGTGTGGCTGTGATGCTTGATTTCAGATTGTAGTGGCAACATGCAATTTTACAATGTGGCATGGATATGGAATCTCAGAATGTGGCAGTGATGCAGTTTCAGAATGTGGTAGTCCCATGCAATTTCAGAATGAGGCAGGGACGCGTTAATTTTAGAATATGACTTGGACATGCAATATCAGAATGTGGTGGGAGCATACAATTTTGGAATATGGTGGGGTGCCCATTTTCAGAATGTGATAATGACAGGCAATTTCGGAATGTAGCAGGAAGGTACAATGTTAGAATGTGGCGGTGATGCACAATTTTGGAATGTGGCAGTGACGCATAATTTTGGGATGTGGCAGTAACACACAATTTTGGAATGCGGCAGTGACGCACAATTCAGAATGTGGTGGTGATGCACAATTTCGAAATGTGTCAGTGATGCACAATTTCAGAATATGGCAATGATGCACAGTTTTGGAATGTGGCAGTGACACAGTTTTGTAATGTGGTGGTGATGTTGTTTCTGAATGTGATGGTGACACACAGGTTCAGAATGTGGCAATGACACACACTTTCAGAATGTGGCGTTGATGCACAGTTTTGGAATGTGCCAGTGATACACAGTTCTAGAATGTGGCGGTAATGGACAGTTTCGGAATGTGGCAGTGATGCACAGTTTTGGAATGTGGTGGTGTCGCACAATTTTGGAATGTGACAGTGGTGCACAATTTCAGAATGTGGTGGTGATGTACAGTTTGGGAATGTGACAGTGACACACAGTTTTGGAATGTGGTGATGATATAGTTTCTAGATGTGCCAGTGATGCACAATTTCAGAATGTGGCAGTAATACACATTTTCAGAATGAGGCAATGATGCACAACTTTGGAATGTGGCAGTCATGTACAGTTTTGGAATGTGGCAGTGACGCACAGTTTTGGAATGTGGTGGTGACGTAGTTTCCAAATGTGGCAGTAATGCAGTTTTGGAATGTGCAAATGAAGCACAGTTTCAGAATATGGCAGTAAAGCACAATTTTGTAATGTGGCGGTGATGCACAATTTTGGATTGTGGTGGTGATGAACAGTTTCGGAATGTGGCGGTGATACGCAGTTTTGGAATGTGGTGGTGATGCACTATTTCAGAATGTGACAGTGATGTTCAGTTTCAGAATGTGGCAGTGATGAAGTTTCCGAATGTGGTGATTACACACAGTTTCCGAATGTGGTGGTGACGCACAGTTTCAGAATGTGGCGGTGATGCACAGTTTTGAAATGTGGCAGTGATGCACAGTCTCAGAATGTGGTGATGACGCAGATTTGAAATGTGGAGGTGACGCACAGTTTTGGAATGTGGCAGTGATGCAAAGTTTCAGAATGTGGCAGCAACATAGTTTCTGAATATGGTGGTGACACACAGTTTTGGAATGTGGTGGTGATGCACAGTTTCAGAATGTGGCGGTGACGCATAGTTTTGAAATGTGGCAGTGACGCACAGTCTCAGAATGTGGCAGTGACACACAGTTTCAGAATGTGGTGGTGATGCACAGTTTCAGAATGTTGCGGTGATGCAGTTTTGGAATGTGGAGGTGACGCACAGTTTTGGAATGTGGCGGTGAAGCACAATTTCAGAATGCGGTGGTGATGCACAATTCTGGAATGTGGCAGCTGACGCACAGTTTTGGAATGTGGAGATGACATGCAATTTCGGAATGTAGCAGTGATGTAAACAGTTTCCAAATGTGGCAGTGACAATTTTGGAATGCAGCTGTGACACAATTTCAGAATGTGGCACTGAAACACAACTTCAGAATGTGTCAGGATGTGCAATTTTGAAATTTGGCAGGGATGCACAATTTTGGAATGTGGTGAGTGCATACACTTCTGGAATGTGGCAGGGCCAAGCAACTGCAGAATAAAATGGTGTGCCCTGTCACATTCCACAGTGTGCATCCTCACTACATTCCGAAATTGCCAGTCCCTGCCAAATTCCTCAATGTGTGTTCTTGTTGCATTCTGAGATTGAGTGTTCCACCACATTTTGAGATGGCACATCCCTGCCACATTTCGAGGTTGCATGCCTCCCTCCTATGATTTAAAATTGTGCACCACCTTGATATTCTATACCTGGTTCAGTGCTGCATTCCGAAACCACCTCCTGACGCATTCTAAAGAACAGTACCATGCATCTGAGCATCCTAGAAACGCGAGCACTGCAGCTAACCCTATGTCAGTTTCTTTGTTTTTTGTTAATGATTACTACAGTTACAGTTTCTTAAACTGTGGAGAAACAGGTCTCATAAGGTTACTGACTGGGACGACTAGACTGTGAGTTCGGGTTATGACATCATCAGCAGCTCTTCACAGAAACTAACTTTTTTGAACAGGTACTGAAATTAGGGTTATAAAACAGCTCATAACTTTAAAATAAAGTAACACAGAAACCTAATTGTTTGTATGAGATTTATTGGGGGTATGCTTATTCTAATTCTGCAACATAGTACTTTTGGCCAGACTCCCTCTTTAATAAATACAGCAGCGTAGTTATTAAATTGCAACTTTGTGATTACATTTTTTAGACAACAGACAGTTGCGGAATTGAGAGCAAGGTTTCACTAGTGGATGTCAGAAAGTCAAGGAGGGTGAGGGAGTCTTTGGTAGCATCAGGGATAGAGTCCTGGTGTCACCAAGGGGTGGCAAGATTGAGGGTTAAGAAATAACTGCCACTGGTGATGGGCTGTTTGGGGTGGGTGCTTTTTTCACATCTTTTCCAACATCACAGTGGTCTCCCAGAATCAGAATAAGGGTTGGGGGGTTCAGTTTACTGATGATGGCCTCTCGGTGACAGTTTTTGACACCATGGTGGGCTCCCAGTGTAGGAATAAGGTGCCAGGCTTTTCATTCATTTTTTTTTCTGATTTCCAGCACCATAGTGGACTTCTGGTATTAGAAAAGGAGTTGGTTTAATTGGGAGTCAGCCTGACACTGGGGATAAACTCCTGGTGGCAGTATGTTGTTAATAACAAGTGGGCTCAGGAGTGTGTAGTGTGCCACTTTATCTTTTTTTTTTTTTTAAAGCATGTATCTGACACTGGGGCAGGCAAACTCAAGGGAATGGGTGCTTTTGCAAGGTAAAACCTCACAATCACATTTTCATCTCATGACAAATGTTCTAAGTGATTCAAGAAGCCTTTCTGACTCACGATCACGCTGTCCAGCTGGTACATCAAACCCCCTTATTGGAAAAGCCCTATCAAAAAGTACCGTGCATGCTCAAACAGTGCATTTTTTTACTTATAACTTTTTTATTTAACATTTTTCATTCTACAGTTACTGAAAGGGAGACCCTTGGGCCTGGAACTAATAAGACTGAAAGTTTCAGGTTTAAAATCTCAGCTGTGTTTTTTAGTTACATATCAGCAAACAAATGTCTTAAAAACCCTGTTTGTATTAGGGGTGTTATAGGGTAGGTCCCCTCAGCCTTTTATTCTGTTTACTTGTGTAGCTGTAGGCATGGGCCTTGACCGCCTCTATTGCACCCTCCTAAATTCAGCAGGATTTAAATGTAAATGAAAATACTTAAGTCTGGTGTGAAAACCTGCTTTACTACATTGTAAAGGTCATGGCCCAACTCAAGTAAGGCATGCTGGAATTTTATGTTTTGGTGCTAAAGCCTGCAGTAGTTGTACTGTATTGGTTCAGTGCTGTTGCTCTTCTGCAGTCCCTATGTTCCTGTCTTATGCTGGCCATGAAACTTAGTAAGTGCCCTGCTGTTTTTTTGTAGTTTAAAGTGTATCTCAGTTAGAAAAAAATGCTTTTAGAGAATACAGGGACTTCATAAGACATGTAACAGCAATGAATGTGAGTATAACTTCTGCTGGCTTGTGCAGGTACAGTATGCATCAACAACTCCCATGATGCCTTCGCAATGAAGTCAAACAAGTTTTGACACCAGGGCAAAACAGAGTAGCAACCTCAGTTATATTTAAATTATGATGAAATTAGGGGGATGCAAGAGAGGGGATCATTGTTCATGCCTACAAACTATACAGGTATACAGAAAATAGGCTGAGTGGACTTTTCCTTTAACCTTCTAGAACTGAAACTAAGATGACTCAACAGACCTTTACCAATTTTTCAGGATTTGGGTGCATGCCAATATTCAGATCCCTAGGCTAAAAAGAGGACAACCTATGAGCTGCCAAAAACAGCCATTCTACAAAGAAGTACCTACTGTGCTCAACCTAATGATGCCTGGTCCTGTAGATGCAGTAAATGAATCTGGCACCAAATAGGGGAAAGCACTATTGTCATTCAACTGAAAAAAACAAACTCAATGGTTCAGAAAGGAAAGAACAAAATTACTTACCACTTGGCTGATATCATACCCCCAGGGAAGGAAAAGAATTCCAGTGTTGTATTTCTCCCAATGAGACAGCACAAATGTGATTAAGACAACAGAGAGGACTGCATACAGGGTGTAGGCAGAGATTGTTGCTGTTTCTCCGGTGCAGTCAAAGGCAGAGAACAAAGAGAGAGTAAAGATTGATGTTGCCCAGCTATCCAACCCATGATCAAACAGTTCTCCAAGAGGGCTGCTAGACTGAGTCCTTCGGGCATGTTTTCCATCTATAGAATCTGGAAAGCAAAATAAACTTGGTTAAACTCTGACAACAAACCAGCGAGTAGGAAGAGGGGCCCTGCCTTTTACTCTGTTTACTGGTCGGTGGGTGGGCAGACCACTGTCAAGTTGACCAGTGTGTAGAACAAGAGACCACACTTAAAACAGATCTTTACTTAAAAGATAGTTTGGCTAATGATGAAGCCCACTGATGTGGAAATGTTTGATGGCATTCTTTTCCTGTGTTGGCTTCTGTATGTTACTATGTCTTCTGAGATCACTCTTATGGTTGTAATAGTGTTCTCACACGCATTCTTAGGGTATGAGAACTGCAAACCAAAGGTGAACAGTTCTAATTCCTTAAGAATGTAAAGGAGACCTCTCTTTCAACCAGAAGAGTGGTCTTGGAGGATGTATTCAATAGAGAATAAATACATTCTGAGTGTGAAGAACAAGCTGGTTCTCACACCTGAGTAGACAATGGGATGTCACAGACCGTGAGAGCGATGCTTGAGTGTTCTTATGGTACCACAGTACCTACAAGGTTCGATAACTAAACTTGTTCTTCACGCTCATTTTATTTTAAATAATACAACCTCAGCATCTTTTTTGAAAGAAAAATTAGAGACCTACCAGTTTGCAGAAGCGATTATTATGTTGCATCTTGAAGAGAATGTTAATATTTAGTCTAGATGGGACACCAGTACAGATGTTTTTTGCTTTAGTTTTAGAATTACTTGTGAGGCTTGGTTAACAGTGTGAGTGGCTCCCACTCACAGGTGCTCGAAATTAGCATTTGACGTTGTTCTGCATGTTCTGAAAAAGTTGTTGCCAATGTTCTACCACTGAGAACATTTGTTCAGAAATACTGGAAAAAGATGCTCAATGTTTATTATTATGTAATAACTGGGCTCCATTTTTTTCCATTGGGAAGCCCAGTTATAATTTGTTGTTATAACCAGTTGGTTTTAATGGCATTCATGCACCGAGAAAGTGAAAGTGCCAAACAGCACTTTCCTACACCTAGCCCATACAGAGCTCAGGCTGCGGCCCGCTCCGTTTGGGTGGGAGAGGGGGCCTACGGCAAAAGAACGGAGCCCAGCAATTATATACAACAAAGCCTGGAGGAACTGTGTAAAACTCAAATTTTATATACACCCTGTGTATGGGATGCTATTATAAACCCCTTGAGTTTCGCTCTCGGGGTTTATGTAGCATCTCACACCTTGGGTGTTTATGAAATTCTCGCTATACATGGTCTCCCAGGCATTATTCTATCACAACCAATAATGTATTAAAAATTATACAATCCTATTGTGAACATGCCTGTTTCCAGTGCATCTGTGTGTGAAACACTCCTTACAGTACAAGAGTATCTCACGCCCAGGGAAAAGGAGCTTTCTGACTGGTCAACTGGTTTCCTTCAGTCTGCAATGCACTGTGTAGCAGTATGGAATCTGAATTAAAATCCTCAGTCACTAAATAAAAACCTGTGGAGAGCACTGACTCTTCCTCCATACATCCTGTTTTTTTTTTATTTATTCTTATTGTATTCAGAATTGCATATAACAACCATTAGTACAAGGAATGGCAACACTCAATAAATATCATTAGCCGTAACAATTCAATATAGGAGTATACTGCAGTTACACATTCCTACTTGTGACTTCTATTCAAAGGGCACCACTAAGAAATGGACATGAACAGTATAACCACATGGAGTCATAACGTGGCAAATACTTGGTGAAAATTACAAGAAACATATCAGTAACATTTTCTTGAACCTACCAAAATGGCACTTCTGCCCTTATATTAGGCTTTCACTAAGAAGAATAAGAATCAGCATTTATAGCGCTTTTCATACACAGTATCCCAAAGCGCCTTTACAAGCAATGCTAGACTGGTAGTGAAGTGACAATGTGTGGTGGCAGCCATATCGCACATCATCACCCACACACAGCCTGGATAATTACATGAACCGGTTTATGGGAAGGGGAATGTTGGCCAGGACACCAGGAATGTTCTCTGCTCTTTATGAAGAGTACCCTGGGTTCTTTTACTTCCACCTGGACAACACCAAGATGGGCAGAAGGGACCTCAGTTTAACATCTCATCTGAAGGACGGCACACTGCAGCAGTACAGCACCCCCCAATACTGCACTCAGATGCCACTGAATTTTAGGTGCAAGTCCATCCCGGTGTGGGACAAGAACCCACAACCTTCCGGTCCAGAGGCAGATGTGCTACCAACTGAGCCACCCTGACACTAAAAGCTCCCTATAGGTCAGCTGTTCTGCTGAGTCAAATCGGCAGCTGGTAGCTGAGTGGGCACAGATCCTGGGGAAAATATCATCACTTTGGGGCTAAAACGAACTGTATAGCCTGCTACTAGCAGACGTTCCTGCTTCTACCCCATTCTCGGCTCCTCCAATCAGAAGACAGTTAGGATTGGGGTGGATGCCGTGGTTGCCAGTGTCATGTTTAAACCCATAGCCGCATTCTAGCAAAAGGCTGTCAGCTGTTCTGCTGCGTGAAATCAGCAGCCGGAAGCTGAGTGGGCATCGATCCTGAGGAAAATGCTATCACTTTGGGGCTAAGCAGACATCCCTGCTTCTGCTCCAGTGTCAGCTCCTCCAGTTGTGAGGCAGTTAGGATTGGGGGAGAATGCTGTGGTTGCTAGTGTCATGTTTAAACCCACAGTCGCATTCCAACAAAAGGCTGCCAGCTGTTCTGCTGCGTGAAATCAGCAGCTGGAAGCTGAGTGTGCATTGATACTGAGGAAAATACCATCACATTGGGACTAAAACGAACTGTACATCCTGCTACTAGCAGACGTCCCTGCTTCTGCTCCACTGTCAGCTCCTCCAGTCATGAGGCAGTTAAGATTAGGGGTGGATGCCTTGGTTGCCAGCATGGAGTTTATACCCATAGCCACATTCCAGCAAAAGGCTATCAGCTGTTCTGCTGAGTGAAATCAGCAGCCAGGAGCTGAGTGGGCACTGATCCTGAGGAAAATACCATCACATTGGGATTAAACAAATATTATACAATGGCAAGAATATTTTCTGGACTCTGATTGGTCAGTGTGTGCCTGAGACAGTGATGTTATTACACAATAACATCATTGTATGGATTTGGCAGATGACCATGATGCCCACTCAAAGATATATTGCCACACTAAAAAATCTACTAAAATGTTTTTAAAATATTTTTTTATTTTGTATAACATCGAGCCACAGTATAACTGCAATAAGGCACTCCAAGGTGTGTGTTATTGTGTAATAACGTCACTCCTGAGGCAGTGGAAGCACTCGGCTTCACCTTGTGCTTCAACCCACCCCAGGAGTGATGTTATTACATGATAACACACACCTTGTCGTGCCTTATTGCTTAAGTATAGCCTGGTACTAGCAGACGTCCCTGCTTCTGCCCCATTCTCAGTTCCTCCAATTTGGAGGCAGTTAGGGTTGGGGTGGGGTGCCTTTGTTGCCAGGGCAGTGATTAAACCCACAGCTGCATTCCAGCAAAACTTTCACCACCACCAACCTGCTGCAACAGACACTCGGGGTCGAGTAGGGCTCAACCAATCAGGATTTCCCTAGCCCCTGCATCGCGCTGCCGGACATAGTGAGCCTCCAGAGCTGGGGTTTTCTCATAACTGTAGGATATCTGGGCCACCAATCAGTGGCTCTCAATGCCGAAAGTCATGCCTCCCAGTTCCAACACCACCAATTGAGAGTGGCCATTGTGTTCCCACAGAAGAGAGGGGAATTTAAATTCTGTCCCTTTGCCCTACATGTCAGCTGTAACTTTCACTCCCACTGACTTGCGGTAATGGACAGTCGAGGTTGAGTAGGGTTCACCTGATCAGGATTACCTCCCACCCCCCACCCCTCTGGTGAACTCAGTAAGCCTACAGAAGAAAAAATTACTCACCATAGTAAACTTGTTTCTTCCAAGGGATTCTTCAATATGATTAACTACTGCAGTCAGCCTCCTGTGTTGAACTGCCCCAGAGAAATGGAACATATGCAAATGATGGAACATCCAACTGGCTCGTGCCACCATTCAAACTTCTGCCCCTTATCAAGTGCTGCATTCTATAATGCTCAGATTCATGAAAGCCTGTGGGGGTAAGACCCCTTAACTAAGCTATTCTAATAATGATAAATAATTTAATATCAGATCCCCTATAACATGTCCCATATGCTAAAGTCAGAGAGGACCAAAGAAAGGGAAAACAACAACACCTATCTCATGTTAAAGAAGGTTTGTTAACAGAACTAAGGTATAAACCCACATCAATATAGTAAATCTAGCTGTTATGCAGAGGCCAAATGGTTCTGGAAGGGGAGGTAGAGTGGGAGATTTAATAATATTGAAGAATACCTTGGAAGAAACAAGATTACTATGGTGAGTAATTTTTTCTTCTAACCCCAGAAATTCTTCAATATGATTAACTATTGCAGACTACGGAGCAGTACCTTTGGAGGAGGGTGCAGAACATATTTGGGAAACAGGCTGTGCAGCACTGCTGTGCCAAACCTGGCATCACTTCAGGAGTGAGTGTCCAAACAGTAGTACTTTGTGAAAGTGTGTACTGTTTTCCTTGTAGCTGCTTTACGGATTTCCAGCAGGGGAACATCTCTGACTGCTGCTGTTGTAGCACCTGTGCCCCTTGTGGAGTGAGCTCTCAAGCCTACTGGGGGCCCTTTACCAGCTTTACTGTAGCAGAACTGGATACGTGCCACTATCCATCGTGAAACTGTCCTTTTAGAAGCTGGTTTTCCTCTCCCCACTTCCCCATAGGTCAGGAACAGCTGCTGTCTGTCCTGCCTGTGGGCCTGCGGGTGTGGTCAAGGTAGTAGCTCAGAGCTCTCTTGACATCCAGGCTGTGAAGCCTGCGCTCACCTGAACTACACTGATCGGTGAAGAAGACTGGCAAGGTGAACGACTGGTTCAAATGGAAATCACAGACCGCCTTCCGAAACAATTTTTCTGTTGGCCCCGAGGACCACTTTATCCCTGTGGAAGGAAATATGGTTTAGCTCTGTGCACAGGCCTTGTAGCTCACTAATCCGCCTTGATGAGGTAACAGCCACCAGGAAGACAGTTTTCCAAGTCACAAACTTAAGATGTGCCATAGCCATGGGCTCGAAAGGGGGTTCCACAAGTTTGGCAATACAGATATCAAGGTCCCATGATGGCATTGGTTCCCTGTGAGGGTGGTGCAAGTGAGCCAATTCCTTGAAAAACATTTTGAAAATGGGGTTAGAGGCCATAGAAACACTTACCAGCTGAAATACAGGCTGAAACTGATACTTGGTGGACCTTAAGGGTAGTGAGTTGAGAGTTCAATGAATGCAGGTGGGTGAGATAGTCCAGCAAGACTGGTAATCCTACCTGAAAGGGCACTGCTTTGTTAGTGTCACACCATAAGGATACCTCTTCCATTTTGAAGCATAGGCTTTCCTAGTGGAGGGCTTTCTTGAGCCCCTGAGAACCCTGAGGACACCCTCAGAGAGGTGCAAACCAGCATACTCTAGGTCCTCAAGAGCCATACTCTGAGTTTGAGGGGATCTGAGGTTTGGGTAAGGAATCCTCCCCTATGAGGAGGTTGTGCCTGTGAGGAAGGTGTATGGGCTGTGCCACTGACAGGGAGAGCAGCAGGTAGTACCATGACTGTCTGGCCCAGTCTGAAGCTATCAAAATCATTGTAGCTGGCTGAGACCTGAGCTTGATCAGTACCCTGAGCAGCAAGGGGAAATGGAGGAAACAAACAGTCCAACACTAAGGCATCTATAGGCACTGTGCCCTTTACTGGTGGCCTGCAGGAGAACTGAGTTAACTGGTGTTTCTCCTGAGATGCAAAGAGATCTATCTCTGGGGTTCCCCACTTTTGAAACACCACCTCCAACACCTGTCTGTTGAGAGACCATTCGTGGTGGTTTTAGCTGATTCTGCTGAGTGCATCTGCCAAGGTGTTGTCCTTTCCTGGCAGGTGAATGGCCAACAAGGACACCTGCAGGGAGTAAGCTAGACTCCACAGTTTCATTGCCTCTGTACACAGCAAGCTGGACATTGTCCCTCCCTGCTTGTTGATGTAGTACATTGTGGTGGTGGTGTCTGTTCTGACTTGTACCACATTGTTTCTGATGAGCGATGAGAAAGACTGCAGGGCCAGAAACACTACCCTGAGTTCTAACAGATTTATGTGCAAGAGGGACTCCATAGGGTACCATGTGCATTGGGCATGGGATCATAATGCCTAAAACAAAAACAGCTCAGGCAGAAATGGCGCAGGCAAAACAGCTAAAAGAAAAACAGCTAATGAACACAATGTTGCCGCACTGGAACAGTGTCACCTAGGCAAGACGATGGTACCCTGAACAGAGAGGCAGAAGACATGAATGCAGTGAATGTAGTGATGTTTACTGGTGCTAAACAGGTGGTACACACAGTGCAGTGACACAAGTGACACAAAGCAATGCCCCAACCCCCCAAACAGGTGCCTCCCCCAGCACAATGTCCAGTCACACCTGGAAGGCCAGGTTGAAGATTATGCCCCGCAGCTAATCTGCAGTAGTGCGTGTGCCATAGGCCACCACAAGATTGGCACTGTGCAAGCTGGCATCTTTGCACTTCCTCTTAGCCATCTACATGGTGTTGCCCACAGTGCACTGTGCCAGCTTCAAGTCTGTCAGGCGCTGCTCTGCGCTGAGGGCCCTGATGAATCGCCAGATGTTAGGGTGGTACACCCCAATCCTGGTGCTGAAACTGCGGTGCCAGGCCTCCTTGGTATTGTTGGTGCGGGGCGTGCCACTCCTCGCCACCTCATACATGTTCCAGCACTGCACCGGGTATAGCGGTCGATGCCTGGTAGAGCGACCGACAGGCCTGCCGACCCATGTGTCCTCGAAATAGTCCAGGAGTGGGGTAAGCAGGTCACCATGACTCCTGATGTACTTCATATCCCGTAGTTTCTCAAAGGCCTCCACAACCCTGTTGGGGGCATAAATGCCAGCACAACCAGCATCCGCACATGAAGGGCGAACTCAGGGTCATTAGTGGAGAGCCCAACCAGGCCCTCGATCTGTTGGCACTTCCGCCACACAGCCTGGGCAAGATGGAATAGGCATCCATGCTGCTGGCATCCTGGGAACATGGTCTGGAAGACCCTCAGTGCTCCCTGTTCAAAGTCTTTGATCACACTGGTCGGTGCCAGGCCAGGGCAAAGGGTCTTCAGGTGCTGAAGGGCTGTGGTGTATGCAGCACAGGTGCGGCCACTCATGAGGATGAACACAGCATGAAATATGGTGTTGTCCAGCAGGCCGTGCACAGTGTAGAGCTGTATAAAGAGTGGCAGCATGACCCTGAAGGTACCATCTGCGAACAGGCGGGCACCCCCACCAGCTGTGCCAGCTTCGGCTGGGTGGTGAAGATCAGGTACCTGCTCCCCCTAGGGCCACTATCATACTGAAGGGACTGTTCCCCATTGACCATCCTGGTGTACTTGTCTGGGATGGCAAGGTTGAGCAGAGATGTTAGCATGGGTGGTGGTCTATGTGCCGCTGTCCTAGCCCTGGCATAGGTCCTCTTCATGAGGGGCGTTGCTGGCAGATGGCTACTCACAGCTGCAGGGACACTGCTGGTGCATGCTACCATGACCTCACAGCATGTCTCGGTGGTGCGCCAGGCCCGGTCCTTGACTGCTGCCATCACGCCCCTGGTAGCTATGTCGGTGGCATCCGGGATGTGGTTGTGGTCCCTGCCGATGTGCACCACCATTTCCACCACTGTGTGTACTTGGGCTTGGCAACGTGCCGTCATACTCCACACACTTCCAATAGTGTCTGTCCTGGTGGACGCACTTCTTCCTGAACAGAAACCCCTCATGGAGCAGCAGGGAGGCCCACTTCTGGCTTTTCATGAATGTCAGTGGCATCCTGTCCTCCTCCAGCACACCTACACCTCCGGACACAGACAGGACACTGGTCCAGCAGGGTGTACACCCTTAAATAGTGACTATCAGTCTGCATGACTGCACACATCTGTGCCCTGCAGCATGTTATCATGCCCTCCTCCCTGCCAATCCATTGGTAATGTGCCTGCCTGCAAGGACCGGTTGTGCTGTGAATCTCCTGGGGCTGTTGCCATAGGTAACCTGCAGCAGACCACGGCAGAACCTTAGGCATGTCAGCTGCAGCCACTCTGTATGTCCTGTTGTGCTGTTGGGGGGGGGGCTGCCCTATGATTGGCCACAAGGGTGCATGGGGCTGCATATATTGCCTGGTACATGCCCCTGCCCCCGCCCCTCTGTGTGCAGCTTCCTGCCACCCTGCTGCCATCAGTGGTTCGGATGCAGGCATTGGCGATGCTTCCTGTGGGGAATCGCGGGCACTGTGGTACTGTTGTGTGCTGCGGGTGCTTGTTCTGCAACAGGGACAGGCTGTGCACTCTTATTGTCTGACCAGATGTTTCCCTGTGCAGCTGTAGTGACATCGCCTAAGACTGCGGTCGACATGTGGGCATACACCGAAGCCCACCAGCCACGGAGACAACAAACTACGGCAAGGTAATGTTTAATATCAGTGTGCAAGGCTTACTTACAGCCATACCTGCTGTTACCTGGACTGACCCTGGTAAGCCCCGTTCGCTCTGCCGTTTGCCGGTTTGTGACTGTACACCTGTCTGCTCAGTCTGTCCTATTGGTGTACAGACATATTGCCGTTTGCCATCATCCTCTGCACCTGTACTGGCTTTGAGCAAGCGTGTCCTCCCTGCAGTCACCCTGGCACATTACATGGCTATGGGGCCACTTGCTCTGCGGCACATGGTGTTCATCCCTCTGGCGGCATTGTGTTCTGTTGAGGGGGCTCCACCCCCCACACCCCCCTGGTTTGTCCACTGTGGGCCATGTGGTATGTCTGCTTGGGGGGGGTGTACACATAGTGGCAAGGGCGGGGTGTCCGGGGACGCTGAAAAAGGGACTTGTGTAGGTGGGACGGTAAAAAGGATGCACGGACCCATCTGCCTGCTGCATACCTCAGTGCAGTCACCACCCATTGCAGCAGCAGGTGGCAAGGGTGGTCTGTGGTGGGTGCTGGTGCCAGTGGGTGCTAATGCAGCATATGAATTGGACAGCGGTGTGGTCCACAGCGCAGCTGCCAGCAGTGCCTCCACTGGTTTCGGCACTATGGTCCTGTATGGTCTGGCTGCAGGTCTCCCTATCTGCTTATGCACATTTCTACTGGTGTTCTCCACCCCTCTGCACCACTGGTGCAGCACAGCAGCATTTGGCTTCCACCTGTGTGTTACAGTGAGTTAACACGGGGATCCCGCTAAAGAAGATTGTGACTGCCTTACGCTATTTTGACACCCTCCCTATTGCAGTATGCGTGGTATTTGCTGCTCTGTTATCCTTAAGCTGTTTTACTTACAGCATATTGACCTGGTATCTGTGCCATGCACTGTGTACTCTCCCAGATTTACCCCCCACCCTAGGAGGGAAGCATCTTTTGTGAGGACCAACGTGGGGGACTCCTTCTGAAATGGAAAACCTTCTCTGAGGTTGTCCCTGTCCTGCCACCACTGCATGGCCTGCGGTAGGGTCCTTGTCACTGGCACTGGCTTCGAGAATGGATCCCTCCTTTGCCACCAATGTGCCCTGAGATGGAACTGGATGTCCCTCATCTGGAATCTGGAACCTAGTACAGTTCCTGTGGCTGCAGCCATGTGGCCCAGTAACTGTAGGAAGTGTCTTGCTGGTCTTGGTGTGTTGAGGGCAAAGGACCCTGCAATCTGTAGAATGCTGTCTACCCTGTCCAGGGGAAGGAAAGCCCTTCCTATCAAGGTACCCAGCTCTGCACCTATGAAGTTCAGTACCTGCACAGGCTGAAGTACTGACTTCTGGGCATTGACCAGGAACCCTAGGGACTCTAGAGTGTCTTGAGTGAATGAGAGGGCATTCCTCATCTGCTGTGGTGAGTGATCTACAACCAACCAGTCATCTAGGTAGGGAAATACTGTGATGCCCTGCCATCACAGGTATGCCACCATCACTGCCACTGCTTTGTGAATGCCCCGGGAGTGGAAGTTAGTCTGAATGGCAAGGCTGCGAACTGATAGTGACCTGAGGATAGTCTGAACCTGAGGTACTTTCTGTGGGATTCTCTGATGGGGATGTGGAAATAGGCATCCTTTAGATCCAGTGATGCCAGCCAGTCTCCTTGCTGGAGGGTGGGCAGAATCATTGCCAAGGTTGCCATCTTGAACCTTGGCTTTGCTAGATGCTTGTTCAGAACTCTTTAGTCTAAAACAGGTCGCCACTCCCCATTTTTCTTTAGGGTTAGGAAATACCTAGAGTAGAACCCTTTCTCATTTTGAAGGATGGGAACAGGTTCCACTGCCTTTGTCTGCAGAAAGTTGGACACTTCTGCTTCTGGAAGTGCCCTCTCTGTAGGGGAAGCTGGTCTGAATAGCCTTGCCCCTAGCTTGGGGAATGACTTGAAGCTGAGGGTAAGACCCTGACTCACTACTTCCAGGACCCACTTGTCTGTGGTAATGTTTTCACAAGCCTGGAAACAGTGAGCCAGCCTTCCCCCATTGGTAAAGGGGAGGTGACCCTGGCAAGCAGGTCAGGGGTTCTGTTTAGTCTGGGCCTTAGCCTCTGGGGCCTGATCTCCATGCCTGGAGGCCCTTCTGCCCCTGAAGTACCCTCTCTGCTGCTGGTACTCGAGGGGGGGGGTAGCCTGCACCCAGAAAAATGGTCTGCTGTATTCTGACCTCCCTCTACCTCTCCTTCCTTGTGGCCTATATGAGATGGAAGGTTTCTCCTTCGCAGTATTACTTTTGTGGGCTATCTTGTATTCATCCATCTTTTTCACGTAATCCTCTGTCTTGTCCCCAAACAGAGAATTGTTCTCACATGGGGAGTCCATGGCTTTGGTCTGAATGTCCTGAGAAAGATTTGAGGCCCTAAGCCAAGCAAATCCTCTCACTGCCACTGCCAGTGCCATCCATCTGGCAGCTGTGTCGTTAGCATCTACTGCCATATGAAACTGGTACTTTGTGACCTCCAGTCCACATTTGGCTGTTTCTGCAAGGTCTCCGGCCAGCCGCTTGTGGAGCTTTATCTACCAGTGCCATCGCTGAGTTCCACAGTGACTTCTAATACTGGGCAGCATAGGCCATGTAACTGGCCTGCCTAATAGCCAAGGAAGCAGCCAAATACCCTTTCTTTCTTTTTTGTTTGGCTCCCCCACTCCCCGAAGGGAGTTCAGCCCCACCCGCTTGCTGCTCCTCCATGCCAAGGCTCATCCCCCTGGGTGTGGCTACTGGGCAGGTACCTCCTCCCACAGTCCGTGATGCGTGCCTCTGCTTACCCCCCGGTGCTCTACTTGGCGTCACTTACAGGGTATGGAAGAGTGTGGTCATGCTCGGGCCAGGAATTTTGTGCACTTGTACCTGGGGGCCGAGACGTGCAATAATGACTCGCATCCATCCTGCCCCCCGCAAGTAATGGTGCCAGCACAATGGATCTCCCTAGCCTCTGCCAGGGGTCCATAATGTGCCGGATACACTACTCACCCCCCACGGAGAAGGAGAGCAGCCCCTAAGATGCTCAGTCCATCTCCCCTGAGCCGGCCCTCTGATGTCCTGAGTCCGTTTCTGAACCTGGATCATCGGCATCACAGATGGACGCATTGCCTCGGCGCTGGCAGGCTGGCTAAAAAAATACCCTTTCTTTGCCATGCTGTCTATTTTCCTGGAGTCCTTATCTGGTAGATGAGACAACAATGGAAAGGAACCCTAGCACTGTCACAGGCAGCAGCTTGGACCACCCCTTCTTGGTCAGGATGGGAGAAAATATATTCTTTCCCACCCTGCAGCATGACTTCCACCAGGTTCAGCTCTGGTTCGCCTCACATCATCTCTTCCTAAACGCCAAGAAGACAGTCTCCATGACCTTTAGCACCAGGCAGAGACTCTCTAGGCTCCCTGTCCTATCCTGTTTCCACACTCTAGACAGGACTATCCTCAAGGACATCTCCTTATTCATATACCTTGGGGTTTGGTTGGACAAACACTTCAACTTCCCTGGTCACATTGATGCCATCCTGAGAAAACTGTGCCCCAAACTTGGTGCCTTATACAGGAACCATAGTTGCATCCCTCCTACGGCTAGGCGTGAACTTGTCCAGAAGATGATACTCCCCATTTTTGATTACTGCGATGTAGTCTATGGTGCCGCTTCCAAGTCCTCCCTGACCAGACTGGACACTCTCTATAACTCCTTCTGTTGCTTTGTCCTTGTCGCACCCTCCGCATGCATCACTGTGATTTCTCTCATGCACTGTCCTTTCCCCCACTTGCCAATAGGCAACTCTCCCATTGTGCCAAACTTACCTCAAAATATTGGCTTGGGGAACTCACCCCATCCCTCTCAACCCCATCCCCTTCCCTCCCTCAGATCCACTGACACTCACACCTTGTTGGTCCCCCATTGCTCCACTCTCATTGGACAGTCTGGCTTTGCTTATCACTCCCCTAAGCTATGGAACTCCCTCCACCCCCCCCTTAAATTCATCACGCCTCCTCCTCAAACTCCCTTGCCTCTGCCTTACACAACTACCTCTCCTCTAGCTGTTGCTGTTTTAATCCTCCCTAACTCCTACCTCTACTCTATTCCTGCCTATTCTTTTCCTGTTCCTTTCCCTCCCCCCATTCCCAATCTAGTCCCATTCTCTTACCTCCACCTTCGCCTGGTTCAGCCCTCTGGCAGGGTTCTCAGCATCCTGAAGGGGCATTGATCCAGGCTCGACCCATCCTTCCCTTCCCTTATACCACTTCGCTACACCCCCTCCTCCCTCTATACTCCACCCCCTCCCCTTACCGCCATCTTTGTCTGGTTCAACCCTCTGGCAGGGTTCTCAGCATCCTGAAGGGGTGTTGATCCAGGCTCGCGCCTATCCCTCCCTTCCCTAATACCATTTCACTACCCCCTCCTTCTTTACTACACCCCCTTCCACTGCACTTATCTGCTACCTTATGCCTATATTGCACTTATTCTATTTGCACTTCTGCTGAACTGCATTGCTCCTGAAGAACTAACTGTACTGTCTGTATTGTTGTTTTCCAGCATATCACTGCAGCTTAATGCACGGTCAGTACTGTTGCTTTTTCATTTTGATTGTACTCAACTGTTTGTATACTGATTCTGTCTACTGTTTATTAACAGTATTCCATACCAACAATGTAACTTGTATAACTGTATTACCTCTGTAATCTCTTTCCACATGTACCCCCTTCTCCCAGGTTGCACCGTGAGACGAGCAACTTGTTGTTCAGTGTGCCTTCCTGGTGAAACATTTCAATAAATAAATAAATCTAGTTTAAAGTCATAACAATAGGGGCGTTAAACACGTTTTGCTGGACATCTTTTTTTATTTTATTATTTTTTTATTTTAGTCTTTGGTAACCGGGTTAGGCCCACTAGGCACAAGTGCCTGTTTTCAGGGGCGACCTGGGAGCACTGGGTGGTTAAGTGACTTGCTCAGAGTCACACAGTATGCAAGTGGAGGCTGTGAGAATTAAACTCAGGTCTGGTCTGCTGGATGTATCAAGCTGGTTCATTCCTCGTCCCTCTAACCTCTAGGCTATACTGCCTGACATTTTCAGCCAGGAGTGCCTATGAAGGCAAATGCCTGTAGCAACAGCCCTGGTACTGGTATCCAAAATATCGTAGAGGGCCCTAAGGAGGTGCTTGCTAATGTCCTCTGCACTCTGTAAGCATTTACAAACATCCTGTTTCTGGGAACAATTGGGAAGGGCCTGGGCAGCAGCCTTGCCCTTCTTCCAGATGGCATTTAACAATGTGAGAGAGGTAGCTGGCAATTCTCAGCCCCAGAGTGGGGGAGGCATATACCTTCTTATCCCAAAGGTCAATCCTGCGGGATTCCCTGTCAGGGGGAAGGGAGTTTAAAAGCTTAGGCACCTTTGACCTATTATGAGCTGCCTTTATAACCACAGAAACAGTCTTGAGTTGGGCAGCATAGTGTGGAAGGCCTTGGGGGGGCATGATATAACTTGTCTTCCCTGCGTGGCATAGCCAAGACCATGTCATGTCTGTGCCAGGTGGTAGTAGTGGCATTTCTCAGGATTGGAAGGATAGGAGGAATGAACTTGGGAGGAGATTCTGGGATTTCCAGAAAATCCAGAGCTCCCTTCTGGTGGCATCCTCTTACTCAGTATGGAAACCCTTGGCTGTGGACAGCTGCTTCATAACATTGAAGAGTCCTCTGAAGGAGACCTGGGAGTAAGTTTGACAGAGTCCTCACTCACTGAGGAGGCAGTGGACCTGTCAGAGGAAAGAGGTTCTTCCTCTTCCTCTTTTTCCTCAGGTAAGATGAGGTCAGGATGGTACTCCTCCTCCTTGTTGACCTGCTCTAACTCGAGGTCTGATGAACGAAGGACCGACAATGACCCATGGAGAACAGCCTGCGGAGGCCAAAGCGACACCAATGACGGGGCTGTTGACTGCGCAGGGGGACCCAGGCCTATAAGTGCCCAGCTGATGGACGAAGACCAAAGTAAACTTGATCAGAATCTTGTTGAGGTCGATGACAGTAGACTGCTGCATTGATGGAGGAGGGGCGATCGTACAGGGTGCGACAACCTGTCCGATGGGCCCCAGGGAGCCCGAAGAGTCTGAAGCCCAAAGATCTGGAGAAGCATCAGGCCTCAATGGGAGGGCTGTTGTCAACAAGCTAGGCATCGATGAACTGGGGGCCGATGATCTGAGGGTCAACGACCGGTCAGGCCACCCTGTAAGGCAGGCGGTGGCACTGCCAGTAGGGCTCTGGTAGGAGCAGAGACCTGGATGGTGACAGATATTGGTGCAGCCGATGGAGTACCCCTGGGGGAAGAAGAAGAAGAAGCTGTTGGGAAGCAGGAACACCACTGGAGGGAGCAATCCCAATCTTGGTCTTTTTTATTACTTTTTCCCCCGAGGACTTGTCTCTGGCATTAGAGGCCTGGGGGCTCGACCCCTGCCCAGAACTGGCTACTTGTTATTCCATCAGGAATTTTTTGAGAGACATTTGTCGTTGCTTGAGGGTGGTCTGTTGAATTTATGGTAGAGCTCACAGTCTGAGACATCATGGTCAGGCCCAAGACAGCAGACAAGGAGAGAATGTTCGTCTGTAGAAGCAATTTTCTTTCTGCAGTGGCAGCAAAAGAAGAGAGAAGTACAGGGATTAACTCTTGACATAAACAAGGCAGAGGAATCTCTTTTGAAAAAGTGATTCTGAAAAACTAAACAAAATAAAGTCATAGGCACAAATGGTGTGAAACTGCGTTGGAGCTTCCATGGAGACCCATGTGAACAGAGTCGATGGCCGGAAAAAACTGAGGAGGCAGTGGGGCCACTCACACCTTTATAGGGTTGGTGACATTAGCAGACGATGTCGGCGTGGGCGGCCCCTATGGTATTGCTAAACATCTTCCGTGCGGATCCTGCTTCACTGACGGTGAATTTCCATATGTGTGACCTGATGACTGAGATGACCTCGATGATAATCTTTTGTTAATTTTGCAGATTACCAGGTATTGTCCCATTGCTGCCTATTAAAGGGGTTGCCCTTTGTAGTACTAGGCTATTACTATTGGACCCACTTTTACACCCTATCCTTAAGCTTCATGCAAATTAGGTATCCGAGCTACACCCCAACGGGGTGCAGTCCAACTCTTAGTTCCATACAGAATCTTAATTGCATTGATCAGCTTAGTACTAGTTCACTGTTGATTCTGTTAATTAATTACCATATATTAATAATTATAATTGTATTAGCTAACTGATTTGCTAATAGCTAATTACCAAGTTTGACCATTGATTGTTGCTCCTACTGACAGAAATTATCAAGTGGCTTCTACCAGTAGTTAACTCATTCACTCCACAGGAGCTCTTTGAGAGTTCCACCACTTGTGTCCTGTACTGTATACTCTTAACACTGTATCCTGGACCTTTCTAAGCATAATCAGTGTGCCACAAACAAATGTGAATACCTCATGAACCATAAGTGCTACACACTAAGTATGAGTGGCAAAGTTATTCAGCACAAAATTATCTTTCCAGCAGTGCTATATAATTAATTATAAGCGTTTTCTTTTTTTTTTCCTATAGTCGAAGTAGCAAAACAAAGTTTTGTTTTGTTTTGCAATAAAAAAGGCAACGTAAACTATGTTTGGTAGGAAAATATGTAACATATCAAGAACAACTGAAACATCCATACATTAGCTGTAGGTACAAAAGTAAATTTGTACTAAAAAGCAATTTTTTCTAATATAAAACATGTATTTTTCCCATTTTATTTAAGGTGCTTAGGTGAGGCTTGAGGGACAAATGTCAGCCATACACACCATAGCATAAACAAATGCAAATAACTTCTAAAGTATGCATTATACACACAAAGTATCGGTGGCAAAGTTGTTCAGCACAAAATTACCTTTTCTAACGATGCTATGCAGTCAATTCTAATCAATTTGATTTGCAAGTAATACAGAGACATAGTGCTGACGACCTGAGAAGTGTCCAAGGTAAACAGGAAGTGTTTCGCTACCAATTGAAGGCATTGTGGGAGACAAAGGGGATGATTTGGCTGCCACTCTTCAGGTGTTTCCTGGAGGCAGTGAGTTAAGTGAGCTTAACAAGTATACTAGTAACACCCTTTCTAGGTGGAGTCCTATTACTAGGTTCAGTATAAGGATGGGGTACAGTGAGGAGATGGTTGTGGTGACTATGGGGTGCCCTTCTCCATGGGTATGATCTGGAAGGGGGGCATTATTCCACATGCAGAACCTTTGTGGCTCTCCATGCTCAGCTAGCAGCAGCAAGAGATATCTCTGCTGTGTTATCAGATCAAGTGGAGCCAGCACTCCAAACAACCACTCCCCCAGAGGCCCAATGGTCCAGGGGGGTTTAGTGCGGTGGGGAGAGGGAGGGAGGGAGCCAGGGCTAGTCTCAAGGAGGCTGTTCAGCCCCACACCATCCAGACAGCAAGTCTCTTTGCATTCTTGGAGGAGCCTCAAGTACCTGACTCCACTCGGAGAACTCTGAGTCAGTTGAGGGAAAGGAGTAGGACAACCTGATGGCACCTGGGGGAACAAACAGGAAGAACTCAATTAGGAGAGTCATAGTGTTTGGGGATTCAATGATCAGAACAGTAGACAGGGCAGTGGAGGATGAGTTGGATGGGAAGGGGATGGTCAGGAGCCTTCCTGGGGCAACAACCACCTGGGATGTAAACAGGATAGGTAGGATGGCGGGGAGCACCTGGTACCAACGATCTGGCAAACCAGACTGTGGTGATGGTGAAGAAGAACCTTGCAGTCTGGCAGACAGACTCAAGGCACACTCAGCCTCCTGGCCTTTTTCCTGAAGCCCTCTCTGTGTCGGGCAGTTGGGGGGATAGAATAAGGAGGAAAGAGATAGAGAAGTTTAATGGGTGGCTAAGGGATTAGTGTCAAGAGAAGGGTACACCACTTTCAGGGACTGGGGAACTTCTGGGATAGGGAGGCTCTTCAGGAGCAATGGCCTTCACCTGACAAAGGGTGGGCTAGTGTGCTGGGGCAGAAGTTTGACACCTTTTTTTTACACTGCATTTGCTCCTCCTCGGGAGGCTCCGGACCGCCTCCGCTTGCCGCTTCCTCCCATCCCCAGGCTTACCCTCCTGGGTGGAGCCACCAGTGAGCACTCCCTCCCAGGAAACATGATCTTGAGGGCTGGCTTGCCCCCAGGGTGGAGTCACGGAGTGGGACCCCTCCTCATGGCGGACTTTGGTCTGCAACAGGGAGCAGAGACAGGGGTCGTCATTAGCAGCCGGCGATGATTTTTGGGCAGTTTTCTTCCCTGGGTGCGGGGACGTGCAATGATGCCAGTGTCCACCCCACTCCCCCATTACATGTGGCATTGACCATGGCAGAACCCCCAGCCTCTGCCAAAGGTCCGCATTGTGCCAGACACTCCCCCCCTCCCCAAGAAGGTCAGCAGTCTATGGGATGCTGAATCCTTCTTCCCAAGTCCATCCCTGAACCCAGGATGTCGCGCCACAGATGGACACCTTGCTGCTGTACCGCGGGCTGGTCCAGAAGTTTGACATATTTATTAGACAGTTAAACTGACTGTGGGGAGACTGAGTCTAGGGGAACCAAGGTGGCAGGAGACAGGAAGGGGAACCTAGCTAGTACTCCCCCTAATCTTGGGGCTTGTAGAGGCACAGTGGGTAAAAACAGGGTTGAGGTCCAAATTGGGCTGGGGGAAGACACCGGGTGGGGGCAGAGAGCCTGCAATCAACATGAAAAGAAGAAGACCAGGGAGGAAAAAAGGAAAAGGACGAGTAAATTTGACAAAGGGGATCAAGGGTTAGATAGAAGGGTGTCTGCTTCAATATCAGCAGTCTAGGTAATAAAATCAGAGCTCTCCAGGAGATGGCAGACCCTGAGGTAGGCCTCATGGCCATCACAGAGAACTGGGCTTCAGAAAATAACATCTGGGACCTGACAGTCCCAGGCTACACCATCTTTAAAAGGGATATGGAAGAAGGTAAGGGGGGAGGTGTAGACCTCTTTTGAGGATGGCACTGAGGCTTTGGAGGATGGACACATCAGGGAAGTAATGGTGAGACAGTCACTGTGAGTGCAGCTCACAGTAGCCTTGGGCAACAAAATATGGGTGGTGGTGATCTATCGACCATCATGACAGGTGGAGTAGAGTGATAGGGAGCTTGGGAAGAACTAGTCAGGAAAGTGGCAAAGGGAGAGGTTGTGGTGGTGACTTGAACCTGCTGGACATCGACTGGGATGTTCCGGCTGCCAAAAGCACCAGAAGTCAGGCCTTGCTGGATACAGTCCAGGACTGTCTGCAGGTGCAGCAAACTAGAGAACCCGTCAGGCAAGTTGCCATCCTCGATGTGGTGCTCACCAACCAGAGATGGTAGGGGTGGAACGGGGGTAGGGGAGCCACTACAGAACAGCAACCATACCTCTATCTGGTTTGAGCAAGCCCTAGGGTCCAGTAAACCCTAATAGAAAGCGAGGGTTATAAATTTCAGAAGGGTGGACTTCAAAGGCATGAAAGAGCTCCTCTGGGACAAGTTAGTTGGGGTAGACAACATAAGAGGGGAGGAGAAGAGAATGGGGGGAAAAAGGGGGCCATTCTCAAGGCATCAAAGATATGCCTGAGAACAGTAACCAAAAGTAACAGGTGCAAGCAACCAATGTGGTTCTCAGAAAGGATCAGGAAGCAGTGAGGGACAAAAGAAAGGCCATCATCAGGAATGAAGAAAAGCAGGGAGGAAGAATGGAAAGAATACCAACTGAGAACTACGGAAACAAGGAGGGCAGTTAGGGAGGCTAAAGTGGATACTGAGCTACGTATTGCTCAGGGGGTCAAGAGTGGAGAAGAGCAATTGTGTTATATTAGGGAAAAAAGAAAGAAAGGAGGGGGAATTGTTAGACTATCAGAGGAAAGTATGGCATTGGAGAAAGACTGGCAAAAAGCAGCCATCCTAAATGACTACTTTTCCTCTGTCTTCACTAAGGAATACAGGGGGCCCTTGCCAGAGAGTGGCAACAAAGCAGCTACTAAGTGGGTCCCGGAGATGAGGTTGCCAGTATTTACTAGTGAAAGGGTTCCGAAAAGGTTAGCAGCCTTAAGATAAATAAGGCCCTGGGACTGGACAGGATGCACCGAGGGTGATCAGGGAGCTGGTAGCAGAACTAGCTAAACCCCCGATAGGGCAATTCAGTAACTCGTTACAGACAGGGGTAGTTCCGAAGGACTGGAGGGTGATGGACATGGTTCCGCTCCACAAGAAGGGGACTAAGGAGCAAGCAGGGAACTAGAGACTTGTCAGTCTCACCTCAGCTGTAGGGAAACTGATGGAGTCACTAGTCAAGGAGGACCTATTAGACACCTGGAGAGCAATGACCTCCAGGATAGTAAACAGCATAGGTTCACGGCAGGGAGGTCTTGTCAGACTAACCTAATAGTTTTCTTTGACTGGCTGTCCAGGACCATTGGAGACATTGGATGGGGGCCATGCCATGGATTTACTCTATTTCGATTTCAGCAAGGCCTTTGACTCAGAGTCTCACAGGTGACTGCTGAGAAAGACGGAAGATCTGGCAACAGCAAGGGACATACAGTAGTAAGATGGGTAGGAAACTGGCTGAGGGGCAGGCATCAGAGGATCGTGGTAAATTATGTTAATTCATAGAGGGGAGGCCACAAGTGGGGTGCCACGGGATCTGTCTTGGGGTTGATTCTTTACAATGTGTTTATTAGTGACATTGAAAAAAGAATCTAGGGCAGCTTGTGTCTCTTTGCAGATGACACAAAGCTCTGTGGGAGGGTGGACAGTGATATGGGAATAGGCAACACAGGCTCAACCCAAAAATCGGTGGCACTCAAGAAGAACAACATGAATGCTCAAATCAATGTAAAAAGAGAGACATGCCCCTGAGGAAGACCCACGTGGTTGATGTGCCAGGGCTATTCAGTCAGTGTCCTTCATGTGCTGAATAAACCTTTTTGCATTGATTTGAGCATTCATGCTGTTCTTCTTATGTTGGCCTGGTGGCACTGAGGGTTGAGGCGCTGGACGCCACACCTCGCTCCATGCCAGCGACCCAGGTTCGGGAACGAGCCCGGGTTGTCAGGGGTCGGCAGGGGAGGACTAGGATTGAGCATCCGATGACAGCTCTCCTAGCCCTGAAGAAATGGGGTGGGTGCACGCCACGCTCTAGTGGTCCCTGGGGATGCCCAGAGGTACTGCAGAAGTGCGGGTGCCAAATTGAGGGGGGAGCATGGCAGACGTCTGCACGTCAGTGCACAGATGTCATTGCATGTCCGTGCTCCATCGGGGAATAGAATAGAGAAAATAGCAGCACTAGTCCGCTGCAGTTTGATGGCCGCAAGCTTCATTGGCCGACGATGCCTGCTGGGCCCAGAGATGTAAGGGGGAGCCTCTCTCGATGGTGTAGTTGTCTCTGCCAGCTGGGCACAGCAGCTTTGGGGTTGGCGGTGGAGAAGTGGTGGCTAGACATAGTCAAGACAGTGACTGCAGGTGAGAAATCATTACATGATAACAAAATTTTGTTTTTCTTGAGTGCCACTCATTTTTAGACCAAGCCTGTCACATTTGGGATCCTTGGATCTAAGTAGGCACCAGCACACTTCTCTGAGCACCCCAACCTCATGGAGTCTGGAGTCAGAATTACGCACAGACTGCAGAGGTGGTGGCAAGGTTTGGCAGTTGACATTCAGCACTAAAAGTGCAAGGTGATGCAGCTAGGAGCAAGAACCCCGGACGGAGAACTGGATCAAAGGGATTAAGCTGAGCATTATGACTGAGGAAAGGGATCTTGCAGTCATCTTGAGTGACACCCTCAAACAATTAAGTCAATGCAATAAAGCCTTTAATAAGGCAAGTAGCATGTTAGGGTGTACTGTGAGGGGCATTAACACTAGAAAAAAAGAGTCATGGGAGTCATAGGAATCTTACGAGTCAAAAGCATTAAGCCAATAGAGACTCGCCAGTTTTCATTGGTTGGATTGGTGTCCTAAGTAGTTGTCTAGTGCTACCTTAAAGGATTCCATTGTAGGGCTACTCGCAATATCTTGTGGGTGTACATTCCATATATTAACTACTCATTGATTAAGACACATTCCTCTCTTGGTTGTATTGTACATTTCTCCATTAAACTACATACTATGGCCTCTAAGCTTTTAATAAGTAATCCTTGCCTGTAATCTAAGGTATTCCCACAGGTCCTGATTTCTGAATGTCCTGAAGACCAAGCAGAGATCTCTGCACCATCTATATCCAGTGGAAATAAGTTCAATTCCGTTAGTCCTTCTCTGTATTCTGAATGGGAGATATTTTTTGCTGTTGCCCTTAGCTGTACTCTCTCAAGCATTGCTGTATCTTGGGCCTTATAAGGTGCCCAAAACTGAGCACAATACTCAGGGTGTGGCTGGACCAATGCCACATACAGTGGCATAATTACCTGTCCACCTCTACTCATTAAATGTTTGAAAACACATCCCAATATTTGATTCCCTCTAGCTGCTTCATACATCATGAGTATATGTTCTATAAAGGAAAGCTTACTTGTCATGATTATGCCCAGTCCTTTTCTTTATCACTTACATCCAGTTGGGAACCGTTTAGGAAATATTTCCTCATTGTATTTCTTTTACCAAAGTGCATGACTTTGCACTTAGATTCATTAAAGTGCAATTTATGTTTATTTTTCCACTGCACAATCCTGTCCAGGTCATCCTGGAGATTTTGACAAGCCGATGGATTATTCACGATTGCTCCCAGCTTCGTACCATCAGCGAATTTACTAATCCATGAACTTTCAAGTGTTTTCATTGATGATACATATAAGTTAAAAAGGGTAGGACCTAGGACCGACCCCTGAGGCACACCACTACTCAGTTTCCCAATCTGAACTATAGCCTCTAATGGAAACCCTCTGCCTTCTTCCACTCCAAGAGTCTACCCATTGTAAAATACTGTTACAAATTCCAAAATTCATTAATTCCTTGACTAATTCATTATGTGGGACCTTGTCGAAGGCTTTAGAGAAATCTAAATAAATGACATCAACTGGGAATCCGTTATCCAAAGCCTTACTTACGAGTTCAAAAAAGTGAAACAAATTTGTTTGACATGATCTAGATGGTGTAAACCCATGCTGAAAAATATCTCCTAGGTCTGACTCTTGTATGTGAGTTTCTATTAAACCTTTTACAAATTCATCCAAAAGTTTTCCGATGATGGAAGCCAAACTTTTCGGCTTATAATTTTTTGGATCATGTCTTGAATCCTTTTTATAAACTTGAGTCACGTTAGCCTTCTTCTGTTCTGGAATAGAGATGCAGCAAATTTAAATTCCGCTGGCAAAGTGAACGCGAAGTGGGCACTTCACATTGCCACTCCGCTACATGGAGTGGGCAATGCAAAGTGCTCACTCCGCCTTGTCATTACCACTTCACGTTAAGATGGAATGGCAATGCGAAGTAAGGTGAAGTCATTGTTTTTAATGGACTTCGAGTTCCTCATTATGATTCTAAGTGATCCACTTGGTGTTTCAGATTTGGCAGCCTTGCCACACATCACATGGTTTACAGTACTGTAAGTCACATGCTCTTTAGCTAGGCAGTAAGTAAGTGGAGTCATACAAGCAGACACTTTACTTTCTCCTGTGCAGACGGAGAGAGAGAGTGTTTTGTGACTGCTGATACTGTGAGATCAGAGTGAGGAGGAGATTTAAACTTTGATTTAGACCCAACAGCTTTTTAAAAGCTACATTTTTTCTTTTCTGTACTCTTTTTCACTTAATTTGTTCTCTCTGTCAATTTTATTTTCTTACCTTTATAAGTAGTTTAGTTGTTTGTCTGTGTCTGTGTGACTGTGTGTGTGTGTGTGTTGTGTGACAGTGTGAGTAGTGATTGCTCAGACTGAGGGAGCTCATTAGAAGAGATGGACCAGGGTAAGGGAATGTCTGGGGACGGGGCAGCTCTGGGAGAGCATGGTAGTGGTAAGCGTCATACCGTGCTCATGTGTGGAGGGCATGGGAGCCCATTCCTGTTGGACCACTCAAAACTTGTGAGTACCCCCCCCAAGAAGCAGGACAAGCACAGCCTCCTGTCCTGACCCTGAGGCAGTTGAACCACCACCACCACCACCAAGTCCAGCACCAGATCCTCTAGAGCAGGATGTGCCTGTTCCCCCGGGCCCAGGTGTGGATCCCATCCCTGTTCAGCACCGTGACCAGCCAATTGCCAGTTCATCTGGCCGTCCCCTTCCTGTGCCTGGTTCCCCCTGCACCTCTGTTGTTTGACAATTTTTTTGACTGTGTCGGGGGGACAGCAGTGTGGTCAAGTGCCGCCTATGTGAGGTGGAGGTGCGCCGTGGCCCCTGGGGGACTCACCTGGGGACTGGGGGCCAGCACACCCATATGCT
This sequence comes from Neoceratodus forsteri, assembly GCA_016271365.2. Taxonomy (NCBI): domain Eukaryota; kingdom Metazoa; phylum Chordata; order Ceratodontiformes; family Ceratodontidae; genus Neoceratodus; species Neoceratodus forsteri. The sequence continues at coordinate 1,319,483,492 of CM057455.1, read as the reverse complement.
CAATCACTAGCAGTTGGAGTGGCAGGCTGCCACAGAACAGACCATGCCTGCACTGCTGGCCATTCTGTGGCAGAGGGTGCAGCTGTGCATTGCGACATCCCTAAGAAGAGGAGGGCCACAGCAGCACCTGCTGCTTCACCAGCACCCCCACCACCACCACCAGCAGGTCAGCCTGTAAATATATGGACCCAGAGAACCGCGTAACACAGGCTGACTTGGCAGTTCTCTGGAGTGCTGTCGAGGAGAATGAGAGGGTGAGTGCTGTACAGCAGTGGCTGGATCACATAGAGGGACATCAGTTGCAAATTATGTCCATGCTGGAACTGCTGCTGGATCACTATGGGATCCCACATGATTTTTTTTTTCCTCACACCATGTGCCCCCCCACACCTTCCTTGCTGTGTTATAAAATGTATTCCTCCACCATCCTCGATCCTTGTATGTAATTATGCCCTTTTTTTGTTGTCTTCCGTATGCGTGACACTTTGTATTCTGAGCAGTGCAAGTATACTGTGCTAAACTGCATGTGTGCAGTCAGTCTTCTTTCCAGTCTGTGTATGTACTGCAGACTCTGTCCAACTCCCTGACTTAAAAACACTCATTAATGAGTACAATGGTGGGGTGGTGAAGCCTGGAGAGATACTACAAAACAGGCTTATAATACATCCAAGTAATTATTAAAAAGATGAATGTTGCGATTAGTGACATGATAGTAAATCGTGATTTGTAACTGCATTTGTGACTGTGATGATGAAGAAATGTGAATGCCTATGGCTGTACTTCCCAGGCCCTGATGAGGTGTGGCACAAAATTCCCGACTTAAAACAAACATTAATGAGTACAATGGTGGGGTGGTGAAGCATGGAGAGATACTAAAACAGGCTTACAATACATCCAAGTAACTATTGAAAAAAATTAATGCTGTGATTCGTGACGTGATCGTAAATCATGATTTGTGACTGCATTTGTGACCGTGATGATGAAGAAACATGAATGCTTATGGCTGTACTTCCCTGGGCCCCGATGAGCTGCAGCTTAAAACTCCCAGACTTAAAAACACATATCAATGAGTAAAATCGTGGGTGTGGTGAAGCCTGGAGAGATACTACAAAACAGGCTTGCAATACATCCAAGTAACTAGAAAAAAAATTAATGTTGTGATTCGTAACGTGAATGATCATGAATCGTGATTTGTGACTGCATTTGTGACCATGATGATGAAGAACGTGATTTATATCACGAGGGACGTGTGATGATGGTCCTGACTTAAAAACGCATATTAATGAGTACAATGTTCATGCAGAATTAAGCACCACACCTGTCGAGTACTCTGAAAGGAAGCCAAAGAAACAACTGTAACTTAAGTTACAGATGGAGATTGGGCCCTAAAGAGATGAAAATGCATAGACAGATTAAGATTGTGCTGTGCACTGAAGAGATGCAGACACAAAGGCACAACACCTAACCAGTTCTCACCATCAGAAATTCAGATCTATAAAAGAATACCTTTGCCGGTTGGGGTGGGCAGCGGGGGACCAGTGTACTGTACTGCTGCAGTAACAGTCACTAGTACCAGTAAAGATACCACAAAGAAGTACAAAATCACACAGCTGCAGTGGAAAGCAGCTTCACATTGCTGAAATTATGTGGCACAATAAAAGGTGTCTGATTTGATGACACGCGTCACACACATACTCACACACACACACACTAAGTAATGCATAGCAAATTGAAAACTTCAGTAATATAACCACATATTTTAAACAAACTAAAATGATGCACTGCTGCACCACAACAATCAGCAAAAAAATGCCAAGAAATATTGAAAATATTACTGTGTGTACATTAACACAGTTATACAAGAAAAATATCACCAAAACAGTTAATCTACCTACACCACAGATACACCCCTCCTCCAAAGCACACTTCCACTGTCTCTCAGTACACGGACTGAATGTTGTACATTAACATTCAAAATCCATACACAAACAATAAATGCTCGATGATTCAGAAGGGTTGAAATAACTGCATATTTGATTTTCCTTTAGGGTAACTGGACTGTCTACTAGTATTCTGTGACAGTTTGCATCAAATTACTTTTAAATAGTTTACAAATCAGTTACTGGAGGTTAGTTGAATTACTATAAAGGGCAGTACTCACCAGAGTGGTGGAACAGTGGTGTATTCGATAGTTTCTAATAGTCACCAGTGGTTGTGGACTACCACACCTTCCACACCCCATGCCCCAGGCATGACATTTCCTTATACCCAAAGTTCTGACATCACTTCCTCAACAGGTCTTGGGGCAGAACTGTCATATTCTTAATAACCCAGCACAGTGCATAAAGGGTAAGTACACACCACAAAAAGAAAAAAAAAAAAATACATATTTATATATTACATATTGTATATTATAAGGGACAGGGATATGTAGGGAGTGGTGCAATGCACTGGCTGTGGGGCAGCAGTTTTCCAGGAGACATTCTGGAAACTGCATTGCTGTCCTAATTGCAGGCAACTGTCAGCTCTGAGGGAGAAGGTTGCCCACCTCCAGACTGAACTGGCAAGGACTAAGGAGGCCTCTCCCACCCAAAGAGCACCACTGCCACAACCACTGCCTCAGAGGCTGCTAAGTATGAAGAGCAGTTGGACCACAGTGGATTCTGGGAGGGTGTGGGTGGTGGAACAGAGGCGAAGCCCCCTAGTTGTACCTCTACACAAACCATACGCCAGTCTGGCACAGTGCTGAGGACATCCACAAGGGAGACCCACAAAAGGGTGGCAAGGAACACCACAGGGGAAGGAAACAGTTTCTGATAGGGGACTCAATTGTTAGAGGGGTAGACCTGGGGAAGGGAGAGGAGAGGGAAGTAAGGTGCCTGCCTAGTGCCATGGCTTGGAGGGACAAGAAGCGAATCCTCAGGATTGCAGAAGCAGCATCACAGGAGAGGGAAGTAGATATCACTGTCCACCTTGGGACAAATGACCTAGCTAGGCATGGGATCAGTGCAGTGCAGGATGATAATGTGGAGTTGGGGAGGGGTCTCAGACAGGTAGCAAGCACGGTTACCTTCTCAGAGGTGCTGCCAGTCCATGGCAGGGGTGAGGCTAGGGTACTGCACACCATGCAGTTTAATGAATTGGTGCAAAACTGGTGCAGAGCACAGGGCTTTGACTTCATTGGGGACTGGGGAACACCTGGGAGATGAAGGTCTATACTGGCACGATGGTCTGCATCTGTCCCGCGAAGGGAACCAAGTTCCTAGGTGACAGGTTTAAATGCTTCCTTGGCAAGCTTTTAAACTAGCCATGGGGGAGGTGCTGATAAGAGGCAGGAAATTTCAAGCCTCCACCCACAAAACATGTCAGGTAGTAAGGTAAACACTGAGGTACAGTGCTCAACAGAGGGCAGGACAGGGATAAATGGAAAAACAGACAAGGGCAATAAGAGCAGGCATGGGGGCAAAAGATAAAGCCAACATTAAATGGAGGGCAATGAGTACCAATGCCCGAAGTCTGGGAAACAAGCTTCCTGAGCTAGTAGCCTTGATGGAAGATGAACAATTGGATATTGTGGCAGTCACAGAAACATGGTACACGGAGAACCAGACTGGGATGTCAACATACCGGGGTACACAGTCTACAGAAGGGACAGGGAGGGTAAAGGAGGCGGAGTAGCTCTATACATAAGGAAGGATCAAAGCTACAGAACTAAAAAGTAAAGGGGAGGACAAGAGGCACTCTGGGTCACCTTGGAGACAGGAATGGCATCACAATCTGCACAGGGGTTGTATACAGACCCCCATCTCAAGGGGAGGAAATGGACAAGAAAATGACAGAGGACATTCTCAAAATGGCTGAAAAAGGGGAGATACTGTTGATGGGGGACCTGAATATGCCAGATGTTAAATGGATGACGTGTACTGCAGCCACATCCAAGAGCAGGGTCATTCTCGATGCCCTGCAGGGGGCAGGCCTTAGACAGCTAGTGTTGGAACCCATTCGGGAAGGAGCAACACTAGACCTGGTACTCTCAAATGGACAGAGGATCACAAATTTAGAAGTCAGTAGACATCTGGGAACAAACGACCACTGCACAGTGTGCTTCACAATAAGCACAACCATGGAGATGAGCCATACAAAAACAAGGATGCTGGACTTTAGAAGGGATGACTTTGGCAAAATGGGTGAATACCTAAGGAATACAATAGCAAATGGCCCTGAAGCATCCATTTTGAGGATTTGATGAGGAGAAGGGATATGGAAGGGAATCCCTTTGAGCAAATTGCTGGGGTCCATCCACCACTGAAGCACTTTCTTTACAGACGATGTTACTATAACCATCTGTTCCAGATTGTTGGTGCGTTGATCTCATTGGACTCTAAATGTTCACTGGAGGATCTGCTTGTGCAGTCATGCCAGGGGAACCCTGACAATGGCTGCTGCCATCAGGCCTTCAGTCTCAGGAATATCTTGGCTGTGACATATCTGTTGTTATAAAGTTCCAGGGCCTGAACTCTCAGGCGTTCTGCCCTCTCATGGGGCAGAAAAGATGCACCCTAAGCAGTGTCCAGAATGGCTCCTATATACTGTAGGCACTGACAGGGGGTCAAAACTGACTTGGATGAGTTGACCATGACCCCCACTGCATTGAACAGCTGCCTGGTACGTGCAAGGGTGTGGGATAGTTGTTCCCTAGACTGAGCCTTGAGCAGCCAGTCGTCCAGACAGGTGAAGGTGTATAGTCCCTCCCTCCCTCCTGAGGACTGCTGCCACTACTGCTAAGCATTTGGTAAAGACTCATGGCACAGAAGACAAGCCAAAGGGCAATACCCTAAACTGGTACTGTTACATACATAGATACATAGATACATAGACAGTGTCGGCAGATAAGGGCCTATGGCCCACCTAGTCTGCCCATTTGAGCTTGTAAGTTCAGTTTGTTTTCCTAGAAGTTCTATTTCCCTCAGGTTCCTGTTCCACCTGGAACAGGAAACCTGAGGTACTTCCCAGAAGATTGAAAACCTGATGTGCAGGTAAGCATCCTGTATGTCTAGGGAACATGTCCAGACCCCTTATTGTTTATTTATTTATTGAAATGTTTCACCAGGAAGGCACCCTGAACAACAGGTTGCGTGGTCTCCTGTGCAAACTGAGGGTAGGGGAGCACGAGATTGTATACAGAGATTTGGTACAATAACATCAGATTTACATTTGATTACATTCAAATAAAGTGAATAGACTGTACAGTGAGCAAGGAAATAGCGGAATACTAACAGTTTTGACTAGATAGATATAATGCTAACAGTTTTGAACTAGACAGACACAATAGCACAAAATTAACATTTGAAGGCAAATGCTAAGTGACTTTTAATTGTGTAGCTAGAAGATTGAATGGAATTCTAGTAGTTTGAACTAGGGCAAGCTAGTGAGGAGTAACACAGACAGTAAGATTACTAAGCTATATCAGAGGTGCAAATAGTCTGCAAATGCAATAGAGATTAGTGCTAACCTTAAATAGGGCTAGGTGATGAAGGGGGGTGAGGGGTGGGAGGGTAAGGAGGTGAGAGCATATCAAGTTTCAACCCTTACAGGATATTTAGAACCCTGTCAGGGGGTCAATTTAGGAACAGGATAGAGGTGGTGATGAGTGCTGAGTAGAGATGGGGAGGAGAGGCGGGGAAAGGGTGGATGGAAGGAGGATTGGGGCGGGCGGGCTTGACCAGTACAGGCCCCTGTAGAGACAGGGGTGGATGAAGGAGGATGGTGAGGTGGAGGGCTTGACCAGTTTGGCCCTTATAGGATGCTAAGAGCCCTGCCAGGGATGGAACAAGGCAAGGATAAAGGCGGAGTGGAAGTGGAGTGGATAGTAAAGTAGGGGGGAGACAGGTAAGGGTTTTCCAAGAGCTAAAACCCTATGGGAGCTGAGGGCTCCCATTAGGGGTCAGGATATGCAAAGGAGGAGGAGGATGGGAGGGAGTAGGAGAGAGGACTGCAGGGACCTGACCCTTCCAGGATGCTGAGAACCCTGCCTGCACAAGGCAGAGTTAGAGCACAACAGGCTGGAGGCAGGTTGTAGAGGCAGTGAAGCGGAGTAGGCTTCAGGATAATGGGAACCTATTATTAGGGTCAGGAGGAGCCCAGCAAGAGAGGGTAAAGGTGAGAGAGAGAGAGGCTGAGTCCCAGAAGGACCCCTTCAGGATGCAGAGAAACCCTGCAAGGGACTGGGATAGCAGCAGAGTTAGAAGCGGGGAGTTGGGTTGTGGGAGTAGAGAGGGTAGGGACAAGCCCTTGGTACAACTTTGGTTGTTGAGAATCATGGTGGGGTGCAAGGAAGGCCAGTAGGGAGGGAAAAAAGGGTGAGGAAGGAAGGAGTGCTAGTATTAGGGAGGAGCAGGAGGAGGAGGTGGAGGTGCATCAGGGTGTGGCAGTGTGTGGGTACTATTAAGGAGTGCTGGTATTTAGGGAGGTGGAGGTGTATCAGGGTGTGTGGCAGGCAGTGTGTGGTACTATTAAGGAGTGATGATATTTAGGGGAGGGGGAGGCGGAGGTGCATCAGGGTGTGTGGCAGGCAGTGTGTGTGTGTGTGTGTGCTATTAAGGAGTGCTGGTATTAGGGGGAGGTATATCGGGGTGTGTGGCAGGCAGTGTGTGGGTACTATTAAGGAGTGATGGTATTTAGGGGAAGGGAAGGTGGAGGTGCATCAGGGTGTGTGGCAGGCAGTGTGTGGGTACTATTAAGGAGTGATGGTATTTAGGGGAAGGGGAGGTGGAGGTGCATCAGGGTGTGCGGCAGGTAGTGTGTGGGTACTATTAAGGAGTGATGGTATTTAGGGGAGGGAGAGGTGCATCAGGGTGTGTGGTAGGCAGTGTGTGTGTGTGTACTATTAAGGAGTGCTAGTATTAGGGGGAGGTATATCGGAGTGAGTGGCAGGCAGTGTGTGTGTACTATTAAGCAGTGCTGGTATTGGGGGAGGTATATCGGGGTGTGTGGCAGGCAGTGTGTGGGTACTATTAAGGAGTGCTGGTATTTAGGGGAGGGGAGGTGGAGGTGCATCAGAGTGGGGCAGTGTGTAGGTACTATTAGGGAGGGTCACAGCAGGAACAGCAAGGTGCTAGGTAGTTACTGAGGGCAGAGCTGATGGAGTAGTAGGAGGATGAGTGACGAATTTGAGGGGGTAGTGAGTTCCAGATTTTAGGGAGGCGGTGAGAGTAACCCGATTGACCGATGAGGGTGGATCTACGGGGGACAGCCAGAGTACGGGAATATGTAGATCCAAGGCAGTTGGGGGGGTTTATAAATGAGGAGGAGAGGTAGGAAGGGAGTTCTCCTAGCCAATGCTTGGAGGTGAATTTAGTGCAGTGAGAGAGTTATCTATTTGTAAGAGAGGGGAAGGATAGGGCATGATAAAGATTGCAATGGTGGGTGTGAGAGGGAGCATCAAGGGCAAAGCGGCAGAAGGAACTGAAGAGGGTATCCAATCTGGCCAGGGAGGACTTGGGAGCTGCACCATAGACTACATCAAATTAGTCAAAAATTGGGAGGATCATCTTTTGAACAAGTTCATGACTAGCCGTAGAAGGGCTGCAACTACATTTCCTGAATAGGGCACCAAGCTAAGGTGCAGTTTTTTCTGGATGGCGTCAATATGTCCAGAGAAGTTTAGGTGTTGGTCAATCAGACACCTAGGTACCTGAAGGAGGATGTGTCCTCAAGTAAAGTCCCACTGAGGGTGTGGAAAGTGGGCAGTGAGGAAGCCTAGAGAGTCTCTGCCTTGTGCCAAATGTCATGGAGACAGTCTTCTTGGCGTTGAGGAAACATTGATGGTTAGCAAACCAGAGCTGAACCTTGTTGAAGTCTTGCAAGCTGGTTGTAACCTCAGCTGGACATGAGCTGGATGCATACAGGACCGTATCATTGGCGTACATGTGTATAGCAGAGGGAGCAGACAGAGGAAGGTCATTAAGGAAGGCGGAGAATAGTAGGGGCCTAGCACAGAGCCCTTGGGATGCCAGTGTTAATCGGGAGGGAGGGAGGGAGGTGGCATCTGAGATCCTAACTGATTGGGTTCAGCCTGTAAGGTAGGCCTTGAACCAGCTAGTGGCAGAGGGAGACAGACCAGCTGCTGGGAGAGAGTCAAAGAGAAGGGAGTGGGAGACTGTGTTGAAGGCTTTTGGCAAGGTTGACAAATATGGCTGAGGTGATCTGGCCACTGTCCATCCTGGTAAGGATGAGTCAAGTAAGCCGTAGGAGGGAGGTGGTGGTGGAGTGGTTTTTCCTGAATCCAGATTGATAAGGGGTGAAGAAGAAGGTGTCAGATAGAAATGTGGTAAACTGGGAGATGACAATGTGTTCTTGTAGTTTAGCTATGGTGGGGAGGAGAGAGATGGGTTGATAGTTATCAGGGGATGAGGGTCACCCCTTTAGAAAGAAGGACCACTCCGTTGTTCCCATGGGGAGGGGACTGAGATTTAGTATTAAAGAGAGAAGATAGGCAATGACCGAGGCTGAAAGAGAGAGGAGTTTAGGTCGAGGCCATCAGGGAGGCACCTTTTGAGGGGGGTTGATGGTGAGGAGGGCTCTTAGGGCACTGATGTAGTAGGGGCAGCTGGTCTTACAGAGTTACCACCCTGAACCTCTTGTACTGAATATATAGGTTCAGACTGCGCAAGTCCAGGATGGGCCTCAAGTTCCTGTGGATCTGGGGACCAGTAAGAAGTGGGAATAGAACCCTCTGTTCTGGAATAGAACCCTCTGTTCCTCTAATCTCGGGGGAGCTAGTTCTATAGCCCTCTTTTGCAGCAATGTGCAAACTTCCTCCAGTAGCACTGCTATGTTGTCCGGAGGATAGACAGAATGATTTGGAAGAAGATCTCGAGGCAGCTCCATACGTTCTAGAGTGTGTCCTTGCTTTATGAGCTGCAGGGCCCAGGCATCTGCAACATGACTGATTCAACATGACTTGGGACATTCTCAAAAAGAGACTTGTTTCTCATGGAACATATCCTGTAAATCAACAAAATTAAAAACAAATCTGCTGTACTGTAATCTCTTTCCACCTGTCCAGGTGGAGGGAGAAACGACCTCCTATCACCACCTCCTGGGGTACTAGAGAGTGGGGGTCAAGCAAGGAGTCAGGCTGAAGTAGAACCTGCAGGTGGGGCCACTCCTCCACCCATCAGAGCTTTTCCTGTAGTGGAGGTATGGGCAGGCAAGGCTGCTCCTGCTTTACACTTGCCGGTCTGCTGTTTGGCCCCTGACCTGGGTCTGTGGGTGACACGACAAAAGGATACTTGCTGCCCACTTGGCTGAGAGTGGTAAAAGAGAGTGGACATACTGTAGGGTCCTCCCCAAGGCTTGTAGGTCAGAAAGCACGTCCCTGTACATCCATCCCAAAGAGCTTGTAATTCCTGAAGGGGGCATTCAGGATGGCCTGTTCAGTGCTTGTGTTTCTGGAGGATCTGTCCCAGGCCTTTAAGGAGTGGGAGCCTGTGGACAGAATAGGTGACACAGAGGAACTTCTCGGGAAACTCCTTCTCTGATCGGGCTACCTTCTGTTCCAGGAGGAAAATCTGCAGGGCCTTCAGGTAGCGTCACAAAGTAGCCTGGTTGAAGCCACAGCAGATCTCGCAGGCCTGGACGTCATGGGCCTCATGCTCATCATTGCCGAGGATCTTCTTAACACACTCACAATATCTAAAGAGTTTCGCAGCATCAGACTTCAATATACACAACAATGAGAATCACTTTGAATATAGTGATTGGCGACTAGAGAGAGAAAATAATAAAATATAAAAGTTTTGGTGGTCGAGTTAAGCTGCAGTGTCTCTGTAGAGTCCGGCGAATATGGTCGATGTCGGGAAATTAAATGAGGAGGGTGTGAGGCTGCCTACGTTTATGTAGATTAAGGACATCAGCGTATGATGTCATTGTGGGTGGCCCCTAGATAACTGCTACCAAAAAAGTGTCCATGTGGTCCTAGTGCATGGTGGGAATAGTTTCATAGGTGTGACCTGATGAAAGAGATATCCTCAAAGAAGATGAACAGTTACGTGTTTACTGTACCAGCAGATCTTCGTGAGAATCTCTTCACTAGGCCACCATTGGAACTATACCTACATCAGCTTAGGACCACAAGGAAACTTTTACTAGCTGGGGACCACCCATGATAATGTAATGTTTCATTGTCTACGTAAATGTGGATGGCACCACCGAAGATTAGGCTAGGAGGACCTCCAACCATGGGGAACCAGGAGATCAGACCAGCACCAGGCATACAACGTGAGATATGGTGATGCATTTAACAGCAATGGATTAGGATCAGGAACAATATCTGACGCAAGCCTCACTGAAGACAAAGGGGGATGGAGGGAGGGATGGATGTCACAGCCTGACGGAAGAGATTCTCTTGAAGATCTACTGTTACGGTAAGTACACCCATTCTATCTTTATTGAGGATATTTCTTCCACTAGGCCACACCACTGGCACCAGTCTCTAGCAGTCCCAAAAGTCAGTAGGAGGATGGTACAGTCAAATATATTCAAGATAGCAGGCCTCGCAGTACAGCAAGCCCGAATCCAGCATGTCTACGAGAGGCTAAGTCCAGACTGTAATGTTTGTTGAAGAATGAAGATGTGGACCGTGCTTCATGTGGCTTGAGCACAAATGTCAGCAGCAGAAACATTTCTGAAACAAGCAACATAAGTAGTCATACCCCTTGTGAGGTGACCATGAACTGCACCAGGAAGTTCCTTACTGTACTTCCTATGACAGAAAGTAATACAATGTGCCAGCCATTTGGACAGGTGCTGTTTAGTCATGGGATGCCCTCTTTCCCAGGGGTGAATAAAACAAAAAGCTGGAAGGACCTTCGCACTCCTTGGTGTGATTCATACAGTATCTCAGTATTCTATGTACATCCAAAGTCTGGAGCAGTGCCTCACCTGACTGGCATGCTCAGGGTAGCAAACAGGAAGGTGTATCACTTGGTTCAACAATAAATTCAGACAATTCAGTAAAACACTAGGATTTGTATGAAAAGACACTCTGTATTTGTACAAAAAAATCAAATGAGGAGGCTCACACATTAGAGCCTGAAGCTCTGAAATTCTTCAAGCAGACGTGACTGCACACTGCAACCAGAAATATTTTCCATGACGGGAGATGGTAAGGCACAACCCACGGCTGGCTCAAAAGGAGCCAATGTCAGTTTCTCAAGTACATAATTTAGGTCTCAAGGCAGAAATGGATTACGGAAAGGAGGTTTCATATGCAAACTACCTATTCGAAAAGTATGGTATGTCTCTAATTTTGCTACCGTACTACCATCAACAGGTAAGGAAGGCTGATACAGCGACCAAATAAACCTTGAGTGAGGAATACTGCAGACCACAGTCAGTGGTAGCAAGTATTCCAGCACTGCATTTACACAACATGTAAATGGGTCCAAATTCCTAAAAGCAGCCCATAAAGTGAACCAATTCCAGTTTAAGGAATGTGTATGTCTGATGGAAGGCTTTCAAGCCGCAATCAGGACATCAGCAACCTTAAGGGATATTGCAAAACGTGTCATGGCTATGTCTTCAGGAGCCATGCATGCAGATACAGGGACTTCAGGTCTGGATAGATCAGGGATCCTTCATCCTCTGACAAGAGATCCCAACACAGAGGGAGAAGTATAGCAGGTTCCACTGCCAGCTGTTGTAGAAGGGGGAAACCATATCTTGAGGAGGCCATAACAGAGCAATGACAATGAGGGTGGCACCCTCTACACTCAGCTTAAGTAGAACCCTCTGTATTAGAGGACTTAGGGGAAATGCATACGGGAATTTCCTTTTCCAAGAGGTGGACAATGCGTCTCGGCAGAAAATTCCAGACCCTGGAGACAGCGAGCAGAAATGCAGCAGTTTTGCACTGTGTGGGATGCAAAAAGGTCCAAATCTGGATGCCCCCATCTTGCGAAGAGATCATCTACCATGAGTTAGCAGTACCCATTCATGCATCTTGGATTGTGACCTGCTTAGCCCATCTGCTAAAATGTTTTGGGTATATATGAGATGCATGGCTGACAGTTCTAGGCCATGGGACAGCACCCAGTATCAAACTCTCATCGCTTCCCCTACATAGGGATAGGAAAGAGTGCCCCACTTGTTGATATGATACATCACACTGGCATTGTCCATCTGTATTAACAGAGGAACCGGACTCAGTTGCACCTGAAATGCATAAAGGCTGTACAGGACAGCTCTCATCTCCAGGACATTTATATGTAACTTGGCCTCCACCTTGGACCAGGACATTTGTGTTTGGTAAGGTCCCAGATGTGCACCCCAGCTGGGGCTGGAGACATCTGTGGTAAGGATCTGTACAGCAGTTAGCATAAGGAATGGAATGCCTTTTAATAGGTTTGCGCAATCCATCTACCATAGCAATGCTCTGTGCAAAAAAGTCATGTTGAGCACCATTTGGTCCAGCTCATCGGTCAGCTGATCGCATAAGACCCTGAATGTCTACTGAGGGATCCTCGTATGTAAGCAGGCCAGTGGTACAGTTACAATGGCCACAGCCACAAGTCCCAGAAGATGAAACATGGTCCTGGTTGGGACAGAATTACTTCTGTATACCAGATGTGCTGGGGCAAAGAACAGTTATGTACTCACCATAACAGTAGATCTTTAAGAAAGTCTAGGCTACACCTATGGAACTATAAGGTGCCAGGAGCTAGGACCACGTGGAAACTTTTGTAAGCAGTCCTTTAGGGGCTGCTCATGACAATGTCAATCGTCAGCTCTCCCATACAAACATGGGCATCCCCTTCCCTCCTCAGTTCCCCACCAGAGATCATGCTCAGAGGACCTCCTTGTAGGGAACCAGGAGAGAACCTAGAACTCTGATGACCAGGTGAGGCACAGAGCAGCAGACAGACCCCATGGAGAAGGAGACATTCAGCAGACTGTCAGGATCTGAAAGGGGGAATGAGGGTGGGATGGCATGGCCTGATTAAAGAGATTCTCTCAAAGATCTACTGTCACGGTGAGTATGTAACTATTCTATCTTCTTAGAGGATATCTCTTTCTTCAGGCCACACCTACGGTACGTATACCAATAAGTACTGATCTTAAACAGTCTGGATGGCAGGAGCTGACAGACCCAAGAAAGTAGGCTCTGGAGCACAGCTAAGCCAAAGCCAACCCTTTTTCATGAAGCTATGTCCAGACTGTACTGTTTAATAGAGGTGTGGACAGTACTCCAGGTAGCAGCTGCACGGATTTCAGCAGCACAGTCACATTTTCAAAACATGCAACAGATGTGGCCATGCCTCTACTGGAATGACCACAAACAACCCCAGGAAGTTCCTTACTGTACTTCCTATAACAAAAGTAATACAGTTGGCTAATCATTTGGACAGGCACTGTTTGGAAACTGGAGCACCCTCTTTCCCAGGGGCAAATGAAACAAAAAGCGTGAAGACGTCTGCAGTCCTTCATTTGGTGAATTATAGAACTTGAGTATTCTTTGTACATCTAAAGTATGGAGCAATGCTTCCCCTGGATTGGCATGCTCAGAAAAATAAGCTGGCATGTGGATGGTTTGATTTAAAGTAAACTCAGACGCCAACTTTGGTAAAAAACTTAGCATTAGTACCCAAAGACACCTTGTCTTTGTGGAAAATCAAATAAGAAGGCTCACACATCAGAGCCTACAGTTCTGAAATCCTTCAAGCAGAAGTAATGGCAACCAAAAATAACACTTTCCAAGAAAGAAAATGTAGGCCACAAGTCGCGGCTGGCTCAAAAGGAGCCAGAGTAAGTTTTTCCAACACAAAATTCAAGTCCCAAGCCAAGGTTGGATTACAGATAGGAGGCTTCAAGTGCAGAATGCTTCTTAAAGACGTACGGGCCACCTCACGACCCTCGATAGGCACATGGAAAACTGAGACAGCAGCCAAGTGCACTTTAAAGAGAGTACTGCAGGCCTGCATCTAAAAAGGACAGCAGATACTCTAGAACCTGATTTATTGTGACAGGTAAAGGGTCTAAGACAAGTGATGAGGCTCTGCCCAAAGCAAACTGCTTCCACTTGTGGAATAAGTGGTCCTGCTAGAAGGCTTTCTAGTAGCTACCAAGACATAAGCCACCTTTTGGAGACCCCAAATCTAGCAATGGCTATGTTTTCAGAAGCCATGCATGTAGGTGAAGCGATTTAAGGTCTGGATGGACCAGGGTTCCCCACTCCTGTGACAAAAGTCCCTGGCATAAAGGCAAGGGTACTGGTAGTTCCACTGACAGCTGCTGCAGAAAGGGGAACATCCAAACAACAAAGAATAGGTCCCACACGGGGCCGATGGTGCTCAAAGACAGTTCAAATATTGTTACAACAGCAAAAGTTAAGCACTCACCATTTCTGAATAAAGGAACACCAGATGTTGGTTCAAGCTATGTTGTCATTTATTATCTGAAGACAATCATGCGGCACAATACAGGACAACCGTCTGAAACATTTCTGATCGTGAGATCCTTTATCAAAAGCTGGTTAAACAATCTCAAAACATTCATTAATTAGGCAGTAAGAGTTGACATTAGAATGATGTGACATGTAAGTAATAAGCCATGACAGGGTGTGAATTAAAGGATTATAATAACTGGTCAGCAATTTCTCTCAATGTATTGACCAGGTTGATATTGTCCATAACAACAGCTGGTTGTTATGACATTCATAATACCATACCAGTCAAACTATGCTGCTGCCTCATTGGCCAACATTCTGTAATGGTAAGGCCAAACAGTCTCACAAACTGCTGGAGAAAAATTGCTGGCCTGTTATTATAAAAATAAAAGATGGGGTGTTTCACATTTAGAATTTAATACACACCCTGTTGTGAGCTCTTTGATAAACCCCTAGAACCACCCTCAGGGGTTTATAGCATCCACAACTTAGATGCAGTAAATTCTCATATCAAACTCTTCCCATCCATTATTCTCTATTTAATGCATGCCCCAGGGATGCTTAAGGCACAAAGCCAGGCCGAGTGTCCTTATGCCCTGGAAGTGCATTAAAATCCTTTAATGCATACCCTGGGTGACTTATCACACTTATAAAACAGACCACCAACATAAAAGAGTTAGTTTGAGTCACTCTGATAGGGATTAAAACTTCTTTGCTATTTTAAACAAATGTACAATACATTAATTTTAAAACTTTTAAAAAGTGAATAAAAAGTAGTCCTATTAATGCATGCATAGCATATTTCAGTAACAGATTAACTAGTGCTTTGCAATAAAAGTATTTATTAGCAGTGTTAGTTGAAAATATATATTTTCTCTAACATGTAAATTCTCATATAAATGCAGTATAGCATATAAATTTGTAAAAATAAGCAATGTTTAAAACTTGAATTTTCATTACACAGTAGTAATATAGTTTCATTGAAGGCAATACTCTATTTTGTTTTTACTTATGTATCTTGGTCTAGTACTTAACAGGAAAACTAATATAGGATTGAGGTAAAAGGTAAAAAGAAAAAAATTGTTACCTTGCATTTCAAATCAATACAAGTACTGTCTCTTAATGGAAGCGTGCTCAAAACTTTAAACCTGCCAGGTTGCCTTTTTGGTGGGGTGACAGATTTCACCTGAAACACCCATATATGACTCAAATGCACATGCTTTTATAAACTTCAGGAATGTATTTCAGCAGTTTGGGTCTGCCTACGTAACCGTGTTTATCCACCTTTTCTCTTTGTTTATGAAGCAGTATTGCCTACTTTCTTCATCCTGTTTTCTTCTCTGTTTTTTCCCACATTCAAGATATTGAATGTTTATTATGGAATGTTTACCATGGAATACAGAGATTCAAAATTCTGCTCAGTTCCACTGGCAAAATGTTCCTCTCCTGACATACTGTACTTCAAAAGGACAAGAAATAAAAAACAGGATTGAGACCACTAAATGTGTCCTGTCTTTTTTATTACTAATGTATGTGTGTAGATATCATATAAGATCCTTGCTCTCTGTAAACTAACATTTTATATTCTCAAATCAAAGGATTTTACCAATATGGCTGGCAATGGATCCTCTCTGTTTACCTTTCCAGTTTTGCCATTTGGAATGTGAGTGAGGCTGTTTATCCATGGCGTAAATGATTGTGCTGATGTAATAGCAGGGATGAGCAGATGCACTCCCATAAATGGAACTGTTTGCATTCGAGAGAAGAAGAAAAGCGAACATTAATATTAGCTGATTATCAGTGCTTGAATATAAGGTGGGGAGGGGCACAGATGTCATACTAAAGGCATTTTTCTTTATGCAATCACTTACTGTGGTGATTCCCCAGCCAGCACCATGCCCAACCAACCGAGAGGACACCATCCAAATAGATTCATGGTTCATAGCTTGGATTAAAGTTCAACAGCCATGAGCCCTTAAGGAACTTGCCACCCTTAATTGGTACTCAAATTGGCATTCCCAAAATTATTAAGTCTTTTTAAAGTGGTAATAGTGTCACTCTTAACTACGACTTGAGGTAGTGTGTTCCATACATATATTATTCTTTGTGTAAACCATCTAGATCTTTTACAGTAATGTTTTTGTCACCTGTTATTTGTTGATTATGAGATCGCACTTGTTTAATTTTCGTTTGGTTGGTAATTCCAATAGTCTCTCTTAGAAATTGATTATTCACAGCTTTGAAAGCAAGACACAGGTCACCCCTCATCCTTCTGCACTTCATAGAATATAGACCCAGATTGTTTAATCTGTTGTTGTAAATTACACAGTACATTCTGTTGACTTTTTTAGTAGATTTTCTTTGAATTTTTTAAAATTATATTTGCATCCCTTACTGTTTGGGAGGAGCAAAACTGGGTACAGTACTCCAAGCAAGGTCTAACAAGGTTTTTGTACAGAGGAATGATCACATTCTTATCTCTGCTTTTAATATTAAGAAAAATGCACCCCAATATCTTGTGACAGTATTTGGTCTTGTGTTTATTTGAGTATTGAAAGATAGGTCATTGATAATGTAGATACCAAGATCTTTTCACTAGTAGCAGTTTCAGTTTATGATTATCTAGTGTGTATGTATAGTGTGGATTGTTATGACCAAAGTGCATAACTTTACATTTCTTTTATTGAATTCTATATGGTTATGTAATGCCCAAATGTTTAGTTGATTTATATTTTCTTGGAATTGTTTACTTGAATTTAAATCTGTAATGACTGCACCAATTTTGCAGTCATCTACGTACCTACACATCCATGCTATGTTGTTTGCCTGCATGGATGATATAAGTATATTGAACAATAAGAGTCCCAGAAGCCTGAGGTACACTGCTGGAGATACAGCTCGTGTCTGATTCATGTCCACAGATTACTACCCTTTGTTTTCTTTTATCTAACCAAGAAATAATCCAATTAACTATATATGGGTGAATATTAATATTAATAAGATTCTCAATTAGTATTTTGTGCGAAACCGTATCAAATGCCTTGCTGTAATCCATGAAGAGTACGTCAACAGACATTCCTCTATCCACAGCTGCACTTATGGGTTCAAAAAATTGTAGTAGATTAGTAAGGCATGATCTGTCCTTGATAAACCCGTGCTGAGTTATGTCTAAAAAACCTTTTATGTTTGATGTGATTTAATATTCTATGTTGTAGAAGCCATTCCATAAGTTTTCCCACAACAGAAGTAAGACTTATTGTCCTATAACTCTCACTTTCGATTTATCACCTCCCTTAAATATATGAGTAAATTTAGCCTCTTTCCAAAGTGGCAGGACTTCACCTTCCTGTACTGATTTATTAAATAATTTGGCCAATGGTCCAACTATTACTGGGGCTACTTCTTTAAGAATTTAAAAGGGATTTCGTCTGGTCCAGAAGAGCTGTTGGATTTTATAGAACCTATAACTGGCGATATTTCCTGCGTGGTAAAATCATAAAATTTATCTAATTGTAAGGGTAGAATTTTTGTTATTTGTTCTTTAGGCGTAAATATATTAGTGAAGTATTTACTGAGATCAGATGCCATATCTTTGTCATTAGAGAGAGTTCCACCAGGAGTCACAATGGGACCAATGATCTTTGGATTGCCCTTCAGAGAGACAATATGATTAAAAAACTGTTTTTTGTTGTCCTTTGTATTTGTAGCTATTTTTAATTCAAAGGCTTGTTTTGATTTTCTAATATTAGTTTTAATTTTGTTACTAAGCGATATGTAGTTATTTCTAGTTCTTTCATTATAATTCTTAACATATTATTTGTACAGTTTCTTTTTCTTATTAATTAGTTTTTTAATGTTATTATTCCACTATAGGGACAATCTTTTATTATGATGATATTTTTTTCTCAGAGGAACTCACTTATTTATACAGAATTGAATTTTGTTGTTGATGGTTTCCCACATATTTGTAAGATTTAGACCCTCTAGGTCCATTTCCCAATCCCACTTACTGAGATATTCTCTTATTTCTCTATAATTTGCTTTGTGAAAGTCTTTCACTGTTGTTATACCCCTAGTATTTTGTTTGTTAATTTCTAATTTGAAAACAACCATCTGGAGATCACAGGGTTCCAGAGACTGTTATACCTGTTTGAATATTAGTTAATACAAGATATAGTATTTTGTTTTCTCTTGTTTGAGTTTTTACCAATTGTTCTAAGTTATTAGCTATTGTGTTATCAATAAATCTGTTTTCACAGGTGCCTTGGCCTTGTAACAAGTCCCAGTCTATAGACGGGAAGTTGAAATCTCTCATCAGGACATAATCTCCTTTAACTTCTATAATTTCAAGTTCCGTAAGGAATTGATGGGCTTCAACAACAGTTTGGTTTGGTGGACAATAACCTAATCCCCAAATCAATGGTTTATTAGGAAGATTAATATTTGCCCAGAGTATTTCAGATGTGACATCCCTAGTATTTATTAATGTGGTTACAGAGTACTCCTCATCGACATATAGGGCTATCCCTCCACCTAATTTGTTAATCCTATTTTTACTTACTTTTGTATAGCCAGATATTTCGGTATTCCAATAATTATCTTGGAACCATGTCTCCGTGACCCCCGCATATTGTGATTTGATTCATTATTAGAAAATGATTAAGCTCATCTATTTTATTTCTTAAACTTCTAGCATTTATTAAGACAAGTTAAATGGTTTCCAAAAGGAGGGCTAAAATGCCCGCGGACCACAGTGCAAAAGAGCACATTGTGAAAATAGTGCAATCCCTAGGAGTAGTGTTTGTTGATTTGGCAGCACATAGATGTAACTTTTGACAACCAGGGGTCCACGCTGCTTCAGGCAATCAGTAGTTCTACAGTGGACCTTTCTGTGAGGGGTTACTGCTGCTGCTTCTCTGTTCCTTCTCAAGACTCTCTCTCCTCTGCACTCCAGATGGGGTGGCGGTTCTCCGTGGTAATTAAAAAGACACAGGAGAAAAGGAGCTAAATGAGGTTTATCGAGGCGGTCAGGGATTACAGCAGCTTGCATGTGTGACGGTTTAGACACTCGTACCCTCTAACAACCCATAGTTACAAAAACTACTCTGTACTGCCACTGAAACTGTTGGAATAAAACTTGCTTGAAGTAAGAGTGCTCCGCTACAAAACACTAAGATAACACAATTGCAGTCAAGCCCAAGAGATGCCCTTTGAGGAAGGATTTGTTTGGACCCAAAGCGACGGGGCAGTGTGGTCAGTGTCCATGGGCTGTTTTCTAATTTGCTTCACATTCATTTGTTAAGGAGTTTTTTGTACCCCGTACCCTGGGCTTGCTGCAATTTCATTTTGAATGTCTCAGTGTTTTGAACGGGAGCTGAGCACTCTTACTTCCAACACTTTCCATGGGAGTGCACAGAGTAGTTTTTGTAACTACGGTTTGTTAGAGGGTGCGAGTGTCTAAATCATCACACATACAAGCTGCTGTAACAGCTCCCTGACCTCATTTATGTTACTTTTCTCTTCTGTTTTTTTAAACCACCACAGAGAACCACCACCTCATCCGGAGTGTGCGGAGGGGGAGAGAGAGAGAGAGAGAGAGAGAGAGTTTTTGAGAGGGAGCAGAGAAGAAGCTGCAGCAACCCTGTCACAGAAAGGACAGCAGTATAAAGGCTCACTATTCTCGAAGGGCTGTACCTTTTATGCAGTGACCACACTTAAAAAACATCTGCTGAGTCAAGCAGTTCCTTTACTGTTCGGCTATTGAAAATTATGGTTCCTCACCATCTTAGCTATCCTTCTTGCAGGGGATGTTGAAATGAACCCGGACCCGTGCCCTCTTCTCCCCAGCTGACATCTCCGAATTTCTAGCAAAGGGCTTTTCATTGCCCATATGAACATCAGAAGACTCTCCTGAAATTTCAGTGATCTTGAGGCTTCGGTGGGTGTCTGCACGCCTGACATACTCTGTTTGTCTGAAACGTGGCTAAAGCCAACTATCCCAGACTCTGTATGCTCCCTGACTGACTACTCCCTTATCCGTAGGGATAGACTCTCCTCTAAGTGTGGCAGAGGGGTTGCCATGTTCTATAAAGATCATCTAAACATCACGGACACCATGTTCTCAACATCCTCTGCCTGTGAGTCCCTTCATGCTACTCTCACCCTGGCAGCCAAGAAACTCCACATTGTCTGCGCCTATAATCCTCC
Organism: Neoceratodus forsteri; assembly: GCA_016271365.2. Classification (NCBI taxonomy): domain Eukaryota; kingdom Metazoa; phylum Chordata; order Ceratodontiformes; family Ceratodontidae; genus Neoceratodus; species Neoceratodus forsteri. The sequence continues at coordinate 1,319,462,839 of CM057455.1, read as the reverse complement.
AAATGGGGGCACTGTAGGTCTGCAGGACTTATTTGATCAGACCTCTTTACACTCCAAACATAACGAGGTCATTATATTGGATGACCTTAACCAAAATTGGCTAATGACTGCCCATAGCGCTGCTCTCTCTGGTACAAAATGATAACCTCCACCAGCTGTTAACAGAGAATACCAGAGTTACTCCTTCACTAAAATCCTCTTCCCTTATTGACTGGGTACTGGTAAACCATCTGGATCATGTACACCAAGCAGGCATCTTGGCAGATTCACTTACTGATTATTCCCCTGTCTTCTGCATCTGGAGTACTGAGGCTGCTCCGTCCCCTCCACCGCGCTAAGTCACCTTTAAAAATTTCGCCAACATGGATATTGAGGCTTTTTGTCATGATGTCTCGAGGATAAACTGGTCTGGTATTTACCTTTCCCATAATATTGAGTCTGCACTAAGTATCTTCATTAATGAATTCCTGGCCATCCGGAATAAGCATGCCCGCAAGGTGACAGAGAGGGTGAGGGGTAAACAAACAAGATGGCTTCACAAAGACTTGCTGAAAAATCTACGCTCTAGGGGCAAATGCTGGAAAAAGTACAAAGCCTTGGGGCTACAATCTGACCATGCTACCTACAGAACCCTACGTAACTTCTGTGAAAACAGGTCAGAACAGCTAAGAGTGCCTATTGTAAACAACTGCTGCTTGGCTCTGCTGGGACCCTAGGAAATTCTGGGCCCATGTCAAGACCTTTCTCGGTTCGTCCCACTCAACTAGCACCAGTGACATGGTATTAAATGGAGTACATTGCAATGACTCCAACATCATTGCTAATTCCTTCAATCAAATGTTCTTGGACCTGTCTCAGTATACCTCTGCCTTCCCATCTCCCCAGACAGCCTCTGTGCTTGCTACGTCAGCACAGTCCACTACCCCCAGCTATCCTTCCCAACAAATGTCTAAAAATTCCCCATTCTACTTCAAGGCAATCTCAAGGACTGAGGTCTTAAAACTATTATGGACTGTCTCTGACAACACCAGCTCTGGATCAGATACACTTGAGCCTCGGCTCCTGAAACTAGCAGCACCATACATAGCCTCCCCTCTGGCTAGAATTTTCATCTTGTCTCTCTCTAATAACCAAGTTCCTGACCTCTGGAAGATTGCACATGTAATGCTGGTCCTTAAAAAAGGTGATACCAAGGAGATTGCTAACTACAGGCCTATAGCCATCCTATCGGTCCTAAGTACAATTCTGGAAAAAACTTGTTGCAAAACAAACCACTGACTACCTCACAAAGTACATCCTTCTCTCTGACACACAACATGGCTTTCGTAAAGGTCACCGTACCTCTACAGCACTTCTCAAATTCACTACCGATGTGCTTACCAGTATGGACGCTGGCCAGCTGTCAGGGGCAGTTTTTATAGACCTTACAAAGGCCTTTGCTCTTGCTGATCGCCCCCTGCTCCTCTCCACTCTTTGCAGTCTGAGCTTTTCACCCCCAGTTGTCGCCTGGTATGGAAGCTATCTATCAAATAGAACTCAAATTGTAAAATTCAACTCCTCTTTATCTGATGGTGCAACCATCAATATTGGGGTTCCCCAGGACTCTATTCTGGGACCTCTTCTTTTCTCACTTTTTATCAATAACATAGATGAAGTTTCAAAATTCGGGCTGCCAATGGATACCCTAAGCAATGGGGCACCCTGAATTGGCACTTGTATTTTACTGGGCTCTACTGAAAATTAAATGTGTGTAAGACCATGGCTTTCAGTCAGTCAGGATGCTTTATTTTGCAAGCCCATTTGCTAAGTAAGCAATAATACCCAACAGGGTGGGCTTTCTTGGGAAATACCAGACTGCCCAGGGGCGTAATGGGGCCCGACGCTGCAGGCGAAGGGCATAATAGCCCCTCGAAGTTCTGGGATTTCCCAATAAAGCCCACCCTGGAGGGTATTATCGCACTTAGAAAATAGGCACTGTAAAAAAAAAAATAAGTTTAATAAAATAAATGTTAGTAAACAATTTGCTTGAAATAAGTTTTATAAAAAACAGTCTATCCCTGCATTAGATTGATGTTTTGGATTTTTTAGGTGGGGACCTTTGTCCCAGTGGAGACTCATAGTTTTAACAAAAAAAAACAAAAAAAAAAAGCTGTTTGCTCATGCTGACCCCAAAGTAGAGGGGCTGCAGAGCACGATAATTATTATTACAGTCTGTTAACTGGTCCTCCCCACTCAAGTTGCTTATAGTTATTATTTTTATTGTTACTGTTATTCAACAGTGGAGATGGAGATGCACTCAGTGTACATGTACTGTGAGTGGGACCCAGAATAAAGGTCAGGAGTTGCAGGCGAGGGAGGTCAACCGAGCCGGCATTAAGAAAGTCACATAAGCATGAGGTGGAAAAAAAATATAAACTTTTTTTTTAGTATGGCGATGAATGAGAGAGGCAGCAGGAGAGGCAGTATCAGTTGTATGGATTTATCTATAGAGTGTGGTGGTGGTGGGGGTGGGTGGGGTCGAGATACCACGAACAGGACTGGAAGGAAGGAAGGAAGGTCGAACTGCAGACCAGGGAGGTTGACTGACCCAGCACCAAGAAAGTAAAGTAAGCATGGGGAAAAGACAACATTCTTTTTTGTTTTCTTGACTGTGTGAATAAGAGAGGAAGCCGGTGAGGCAGTATCAGTTTGTGGGATTTGTCTACAGAGCGCTGGGGGGTTGGCCACTCGCTCGAGGACGCACCGCATCCAGAGAGCCCAAAAGGGTATGCGAAAAGTGTGCCATCAGTAGAGCCGAGCTAGCCTGTCGAAGGCCTAGGGAGGCAGCAGCATAAACATTGTGCCCAGAGCAGTCCAGCTTTTTGGACTCCTTGTCCGGGGGCTTCTCTACATCCCTGGCATTTCCGAAGTGCCAGAAGACGCTATCGGTCACCAGCCCTTCAGTCGAGGGGTGCTCTGAAAAACCAGAGAGAGAACGGTCGGGACTGCATACTTGTGGGCCAACCTGGCGAGGTGCAGGACAGGAAGCGAGCCACTGCCACAACTCAAGGCGGACCAACAATGGCTTGGCCACAGGAAAAGCTTCTGAGGGAATCCCTTGGTCCAAAATCTCCGTGAGGATATCTGGCCCATTTCTGCGGGTTCGAGGCTGCATCCCAGTAGATTCTGAGATGAGCCGAAAAATACCGAGAGCGAGGATGAGCTCTCGTCCACCGACAGTCCCAGATTCTGGGTTGAGGGCCTGGAATACAGAGAAGTCGTTGGACTCAAGGAGTCCGCAAACAGCTGCCGACCGCCTGAGCCACCCTCCATTCACCAAGGCTGATCGGGAGTGAGGGTGACCGACAACCTGTGGCACAAGCCTGACCCGACCAAGAATCCTTGGTGGGAACCCAATCTTCGGCTGAGGAGGCGGGGTTCCACCACAATGGGTGGAGCAGCCGGTTTCGGCCGAGCAATTGGTGCCAAGTCAGCTCCTTGACCAGGAACCGAGGGCAGGAGATCGCTTTGTCTGCTCGGCGACAGCCAGTTTATTGCGGGGAAGGCGATGGAGTTGGCTTGTTGCCAGCCAATAAAACTGCTGCTACACATCTCTCATAGCACCAGGCTAACTTGAGCCAGAGGCCTCTCCTCCTCGAAGGATGATGAGGATGAATAGCGATGCCACTTTCTGTGATGTCGGGACCGAGACCGCTGGTGTCAGCGAGACTTGCCCGACATGGAAGAGGACTCGAGACTGAGACCGTCGGGGTGCGGCGGGTGGGTCAAGAAGGCGGGAGACCCGCATCCTCCGGCTGGGGTCCTTGACGGGGACCCGGCTTGGGAAGCCAAGGCAAGTCTCGGTAGGCACGGGGAACAGGTGAAGGAGGGTTGTCGGCCTCTCCAGTTGACAGCCCATCTAATGGGTAGGGAAGATCTCAAACCGTGATGATCAGTGTCTCATTCGAAGCGGCTTCTTGAGGGGACACGAGAAGCCAGCGGCCTGGGCTGCAACCGACCAAAGTCGATCGAGGACGGTCCGGGATGGGATTCTCCCGCTCCCACGAATGTCGACGGTGGGACTTACCTTTCCGGTCCTTCTTTTTCGACCGAGAGAAGCGAGTCCCTAAAGGCCCCTCTCCCTTGGTGGAGAGGGACTGGCAAAGCTCCTGAAGGAAGCAGTGTAGGAGGAGCCCAAGGAGAGCGGGATAAACACCGACGCCGAGGATGAAGAAGCCGCGGCCTGGGCCGCCTCCTTCTCAAGGGTGATTAACTGATCCAGCTGCTCCGAGGAGCCCGCCACCATGGACATCGCCCAATGGGCCCCCTTCAACTTCACTGGCGGAAACACGTTTTTCTGAGGCGCCCAGGCGAATTAGGGCAGCGGTCTTTGAGAACCCATGATGAAGGACTTGTCAGATCAAGCCCACGGATCGTGCATAAGACCAAGGCAGTAGACGACATGGTGTGGGTCAGTTCGAGACATCTTTCGCCCGTAACGGGCACCGACGGAAGCCGGGAGTGGATTTAGAGTCCATCACAGCCGCAAAGGAAGGTGAAGACTGAAGTCGCATAAACTTTAAATCAATTTTCGGGAAAACCGAAGGTTTAGGATCCAGGCCTAGAGGCGCAAGAGTGCTAAGGAGGGAACCTGAGCTTCCAAGTGGTAAGGAAGATCTGGGGTCATGGGGTGGAGCCGAGGGTTTTACCACCCGGGTGGGTGGGAGGAGCCAGCTTGAAGACTTTCCGGCACATCTTAAAGCGGCAAGGCACCTGCCAAGAAGTGTGGATTGAACAACATATCCACGTTCCTAGAAGATCAATTGTCTCTGTCCTGAACCGAAAAAAAAAAAACCTGGAGTGTGTTTCTGTTTACATATAATGGTACCGAACTTAAACAAAGACAGACGGGTTGGGGGGAGAGGGGGCCTTCAAGAGCTTGGCCAGCCAACTCCCTCGCTAAGCGAGAGAAAAAATGGTGGCTGGCCAGCTTCAAATTCGGGCTGCTTTTGGATACCCTAAGCAATGGGGCACCCTGAATTGGCACTTGTTTTTTACAGGACTCTACTGAAAATTAAATGCATGCATGACCATGACTTTCAGTCAGTCAGGATGCTTTATTTTTCAAGCCCATTTTCTAAGTAAGCAATAATACCCAACAGGGTGGGCTTTATTGGGAAATACTGGACTGCTCAGGGGCGTAATGGGGCCCGACGCCGCAGGCGGAGGTCATAATAGTCCCTGAAGGGTCCAGTATTTCCCAATAAAGCCCACCCTGGAGGGTATTATCGCACTTAGAAAATAGGCACTGTAAAAAAAATAAGTTTAATAAAATAAATGTTAGTAAAAAATTTGCTTGAAATAAGTTTTATAAAAAAAACAGTCCATCCGCCTGCAATAGACTGATGTCTTTTTTTTTTAGGTGGGGACCTTTGTCCTAGTGGAGACTCCTTAGTTTTAGCAATAAAAAAAAATTGTTGTTTGCTGATGCTGACCTTGAAATATGGGGGGCTGCAGAGCAACGTGGTTATTTATTTTACAGTCTGTTAACTGGTGCTCCCCACTCAAGTTGCTTATAGTTATTATTTTTATTGTCACTGTTATTCAACGGTGGAGATGGAGATGCGCTTGGTACATGTACTGCGAGTGGGACCCGGAAGAAAGGTTGGGAGTTGCAGACGAGGGAGGTCAACCGAGCCGGCATTAAGAAAGTCACATAAGCATGATCGGAAAAAAAATACACTTTTTTTATTAGTGTGGCAATGAATAAGAGAGGCAGCAGGAGAGGCAGTATCAGTTGGTGGGATTTGTCTATAGAGTGTGGTGGTGGTGGTGGTGGGGTAGAGGTACCACGAATAGGACTCAGAAGGAAGATCGGAACTGCAGACAAGGGAGGTTGATCGAGCCAGCACCGAGAAGGTAAAGTAAGCATGGGGAAAAAACAACATTCCTTTTTGTTTTGACTGTGTGAATCAGAGAGAAGCGGGTGAGGCAGTATCAGTTTGTGGGATTTGTCTACAGGTGCTGGGGGCTGGCCACTCGCTAAGCGAGGGAGAAAAAATTATGCCTGGCCAGTTTGGAAATTCGGGGTGCCCAATGATACTCTAAGTAATGGGGCATCCTGAATTTGCACTTGTTATTTAGCAGGCATCTATTGAAAAATCAGTGCATGCTGAGCATGGCTTTCAGCCTATCAGCATGGTTTATTTTTTTTAGCCTATTTTCGAACATGGAATAGAAGAATTCAAAGTTTTGCATTAGTCCAGTAGTGCAATGCTCCCCCCCGCCCAACACACAGACACGGAATGGCAACATGGAATACATGAATTCAAAATTCTTCAGAGTTCCATTGGCATACACACACAGACACACACAGGCCTCAAGTGGAGCCAGAACCTCAATTTTATCTGTTGCCAGGTAAGGAGAAGGGAGTTCTCTGACAAACTAGTGGGGATAGGAGGGGGAATTTTCATGGTCAGCAAAGAAACTCCAGCAATGGAAACTCTGAATAGTACTTGATTTTCAAAATGTGTGTATGTATGTGTGTGTGTAAGGAGGGGCTCTTGAGTGAAAATAACATTGAATTATTTACTTACTTTAGTTAATTTAATGGACTTTCATTTTTAGGGCCTAGTTGAAGGTTTCTATATATGAGTAAAGGTTGCAGCCATGTTTGTGATGGAGATTAGGGAAGTAAAGTGGCTTATGAATTCTGTGAGTTGCCCCAGTTAGCAGGGACTTCTTTTAGCCATTGGTAGTGCTCTCTGCAATGGCTAGAACCAAGTCTCAGCCAATCATGACACAGGGATTTCCTTGACCATTTTATATAGTGTTACGAACAAGCAGTCAATAGGACAAAATAACGCACGTAAATACAATGAAATGGAAAACAGAGTAGCAGGAGCACACAGTTGAGCTAAGGTTAAGCAAAAAAGACTGGTAGGCCAGCAATGAGAAGGGAGAAGGTAGAGGACTAGACAGGCAGGTTGCAAGTACAAAGAGGAGGGGGGGGAATGGGAGAGGGCGTGTTTAAAGGAGTTCCGAGAGGGTGCCAGATGGAGCGAGGAGGGAAGGGAGTTCCAAAGGAGGGGGAGGTGGTAAGAGAAAGCCGCCTGTCAGAGTTAGAGGAGGGACGTGGTAGGACAAAGGTCCGAAGGTCTCTGGAGTGAAGGTGGTAGGAAGGAAGGAGGATGGGGAGAGGAGGGCAGAGAAGTTGGGTAGGGACCCAAACCATTGTTGGCTATGAGAGTGGGCATGGAGCTGATGGTGGGAGGACAGGGAAGGGGAGGAGAATAGGGTGCAATGGTGAGTGCAGGGGGCCCATTGTTGGCAAAGCAGCAAAGGCGTTGAAAGAGAGTCCAGTCTTTAGCAGCTAGTTGTCCAGATATGGAAAAAACCTCCCATCTGAGAGTCACCGCCACTGCTGCTAAGCACTTTGTAAAGACCACAGCGCAGAGGAAGCCAAAGGGCAAGACTCTGAACTGGTAATGATCCTTCTGGAATAGGAACCTGAGATACCACCTGTGTGGGGAACAGATCAGGATATGCAGATAAGTGTCTTGCATGTCCAGGGAACAAAGCCAGTCTCCTGCTGGAGCAGCAGCAGGTCCTGTAGGGGTGACCATATGGAACTTTGTACAGAATGTACTGGTTGAGCCTTGAGATCTAGAATGGACCTAAGATCTCCTGGTAGGATTGGAACAGGCAGAAATTCTGGGGGCTGTTCCAGAAGCTCTAGAGTCTGGCCCTGCTCTATTATTTGCAGAATCCAAGCATCTGTGATAATGGTCCTCCACTACTCGAGATGGAGGAAAAAAAAAAAACTACCACCACCTCCTGACTTGGAACAAGAGAAGGGAGTCCGGACAAGGAGTCAAGCTGAGGCAGGGCTGGGGCAGAGGCAGCACCACTAACTCTGGGGCTCTTGGCTGAGGGATCACTAGTCAAGGAAGGGGTAGGCAGAGAGGAGGTAGCTCTGCATTCCCCTAGAAGATGGGCGCCTGACCCTGGTTTCTGGCTTGCGAAAGGAAGGCTTCAGTCGACTTCTAGGTTGAGTATGATAAAAAGAGTAGACTGACCTGATGGCCCTCCCTGAGGACTGCAGCTTATTGATAATGTCCTGCACATCAGGGCTAAAGAGTTTAGAACCCACAAAGGAGGCATCCAGGACTTTTTGCTGCACACTTGCAGCAAACTTAAAAACATGGAGCCAGGAGTGCCTCCATAGGCAAACAATGCCTGTGGCAGCTGCTCTGGCTGTAGTATCTGACATGTCATAGATGGCTCAGAGGAGGTGTTTACTGACATCCTCTGCCGCCTGAAGAACCTTGAGAAGCTCCTGCTTCTGAGATCCTTCTGGGAGGGCCTGGGTGGCAGCCCTGCCCTTTCTCCACGGGGTGTTCTGGTACTTAAAAGATGAGACAACTAGTTTGAGATCCGAAGGCCCAATGTAGCCAAGGCAAAGGTCTTCTCACCCCACAAATCAAGCCTCCTGGACTCCTTATCAGGAGGGAGGGGGCTAAGGTGCTTGAGCACCTTAGATCGGTCATGGGCAGCCTTAATGACCACCGAGTCTGTTTCAGACTGGGCAGAATAGAAAGGCTTCCCAAGGGTGGCCTGATACAGTCTGTCCGCCTTTCTAGGCATGGTAGGGACTGAGTGAGGTCTGTGCCAAGTGGCCTGAGCAGCATCATCCAGAGCTGGAAGCAAAGGCAGAATGATCTTGGATGGTGACTCAAGAGATCTCCAGAAAATCCACCAGATTTCTCCTGGTGATGTCATCCTCTTCAGTCTGGAACCCCATAGGGACTGAAGCTGCTTCATAACATTTTAGAAGATGGGGTCCTCAGGGGATCTGGGGTATTTTCTCTGAGTCCCTACATCTGGAAGAGGCGGTTGGACCTACCAGAAGAGTAGGCCCCAACATCATCCTCTTCTTCTTCTTCTTGGAGGATGACATCAGGGCAATACTCCTTGACATTTATCTGTTCTGAGACAGGTACTGACAGAGCAGATGCTGATGCCACCAGGGAGGGTGCAGGGCAAGAAGGCCAGATCGGCAAAGAAGTGGAGAGGCCCTGAAGGAGGCGTCGACAGTGGGGCAGGCATAGGGGTGAGCTGCCTGACCAGAGTCGATATGAGAGAAGTCAAAATAGAGTTGAGGCTGACAACAGGATAAGGGAAGGTGATTGTGACCCGAGCGGCGGTGAAGGTGCGAAGCCCACCACTGAGGGGTCCACTGGGGCTGAGGATGACGGCACTGTGGAAAAACCAGCTGTCGATGGCCAAGCAGTAGAGGAAGTGTCAGGGCTAAAAGCTAGGCCAGCTGTCAACAACCCGCTGCCCAGCCAAGAACAACACAGCCTGGTACCATGGAGCCCTGCAAAGAAAGTAAGCAGGGTGAGGAAAAACACTCTTAACAAACTGAACACACAAACAGGTACACTCCTGAGGAAAAATCTAAGTGATTCGCAGCATTGATTTCTCATTCTGTGTACCTTGCTCTCTACCTTTGCACTAATAAATCTGCACTCAGCATATCACTTTATCAACTTAACTACTTTTTCAGTTTCTTGCGTGGTGTTTTTCCTGTATTTTTTACTGTTATTTTTCTGATTCACTGCTGCATAACTGTACATTTTGGCCTCGCGCTGGTTTGCTCCGTTTTCCTCAGCAGGGCAGGGGCCGGTGACCCAGAGGTCAACAGCCTAGCATTCACAGACACTGGAGAAGGACCCCCCCACCTGGATCAGCCTGGAAGAAACTGAGGCTGGGCGGTGGAGGAAGCGACCCCAAGGAGTGCGAGACAGTAGTCCCAGAGGACTCGGGAGAGGACAGCAGGATCGAGACCGTGACCTGGGGAGTGGTCCTTGTCCCTATGCTTCTCTGATGATTTTTTCTGGGCCTTGGATGCCTGCAAGCCCCAGAAACATGCCGGAGAGGGGGAAGAAGCCCCCGAGCGAGCCCTGTTCCATACTGGCTAACCTTTGCTCTACCAAAAATACCATGAAGGCCTGTTTTCGGCACCAGAGAATTTCTAGCAAAGCTCGCAGGCAAGGACATTATGAGAAGGTCCGAGACAGCAGACACCGAGTCTGTGCTTGTACTCATGGTAAATCTTTCTGCAGCAACAGAAGAGAGAGGATGACTAGACATAAAAATAATGAAAATAAAAACTTGAGAAAGTTTTGACGGTTGACTGAACGAAGCGTCCAACGGAGTCTGTGTGAGAATAGTCAATGGCAGGAAACTAACTGAGGAGGGAGGCCCACCTTCTTCTTTATAAGGAGAGACATCAGCAGATGACATCGGCATAGTGCCCTGATAGACTGCTAAAGAAAAAAGCTTCAGTGGGATCTAAGTGCCTGACAGCTAAGCTCCAAAGGTGTGACCTGATGAAAGAGATATCCCTGAAGAAGACTGGGAGCTGCTCCAGGGGACTTGGGGAGAGTTGATGTAGTTCCACTTCATAAAAGCGGCAGCAGCGAGGCGGCCAGAAACTACAGACTGGTCAGTCTTACACCAGTTGTGGGGAAATGAATGGAAGTCCTGTTAACAGAAAGGCTAGTGGAATATCTTGAATCCAGGGGGTTGCAAGACCAAAGAGAGCATGGCTTCACTAGGGGGAGGTCATGTCAGACAAATCTGATTGATTTCTTTGACTGAGTGACCTGGAAAATTGATCAGGGATGGGCAGTGGATGTGGCCTATTTGGACTTCAGCAAAGCCTTTGACACTGTACCACAAGAGACCAATAAAGAAATTGAATAGTCTAGGGATGGAAGCCAAAGTTGTAAATTGGGTAAAAAACTGGATAGACAGGCAACAGAAGGTGGTGGTAAATGGCACTCATTCAAAGAGGAAACAGTGATCAGTGGGGTGCCACAGGGATCAGTACTGGGACTGGTTCTGCTTAGTATCTTCACAAGTGACAATGCAGAAGAGCTTGAAGGAAGGTATGCCTTTTTGCACGCGACACCAAGATCTGTACTACAGTAGATACTCAGGAGGGGGTGGAGAAAGTCAACAGGGACCTTAGAACAGCTGAGGAACAGGCAGGACTTTAATCAGAATCTGCAGGTCTGGCACTACATTGAATCATGACCCATTGGCACCAGGATATCTGTTGAGCTCCCACCCATGCTCTCACTACTGGCAACACAAGTCTCCATCCCAATCACCAGACATCTCATCTCTCATATTTATCAAGCCATCAAGGAACACAACCATATTGCATACAATATTTAACAGTAAAATGGAGCACTGAATTAGGACGGAAGAAAACATTACTTACCATAGTAATCTTGTTTCTTCCAAGAGAATCTTACTGTATTCTGACAAATGCAGTATGATCTCACCATAGGACTGCCCCGGAGCCGATATGGTTACAAGAAATTATGCTAATAGTGGACTGTTAGGCTCAAGCTCAGTTTTCAAACCACTGTCCCTGGTTACACTTCCTGAAACCGTCAGATTCTTATGAAGCATGCAGAAGCTAAAACAACTAACCAAACTATTGTAACTTGACAAATAAAACCCCCTATCTGGGGCAAACCCTTCTTAAACAGCAAGGCATCTTCCAAGGCTCAAGTCACAGATGCCCAAGAAATAAACAGGTATACCAACAGGTTTCCCTCACATGATGTGTACAGCTGACATGCAGTGCCCTATAGGTTCCAGTAGGGGAGGAAGGGTGGGAACTCAGAATATAGTAAGATTCCCTTGGAAGAAACAAGATTACTGTGGTAAGTAACGTTTTCTTCAAACCCCAGGAAATCTTACTGTATTCTGACAAATGCGGACTACCCAAGCAGTACCTTTGGAGGTGGGCAGAGAACCTATTTAGCAAACAGGCTCTGCAGGACTGTTGTGCCAAACCTGGCATCACTTCTAGCCTGGGTATCCAAGCAGTAATGCTTGGTGAATGTGTGAACTGTTTTTCAAGTACCTGCTTTACAGATTTCTAGCAGAGGAATATCTCTGGTAGCTGCTATGGAAGCAGCTATTCCTCTAGTAGAGTGGGTCCTGAGACCCTGTGGAGGCTACTTGTCCACTTTGCCATAACAGAACTGGATACATGCCACAATCCACCTTATAACAGATCTTTTTGTGGCTGGTTTACCTTTCCCTACTTCCCCATAGGTCAAGAAGAGTTGGGTCATGTCCTCTCTGTGGCCTTTTGTATGATCTAGATAGTAGCTGATATCTCTCTTTGCGGATGATCAGTGAAAAAGACTGGCAGTGTAATGGACTGATTAATATGGAAATCAGATGCCACTTTGGGAAGAAACTTATTGATAGTCCTAAGGATAACTTTGTCCCTGTGGAATGCAAAGTAGTCAGTTCCCATGGATAGAGCCTGGAGCTCACTAATCCTTCTGGCAGAAGTCACTGCAACTAGGAACACAGCCTTCCAAGTTACATACTTGAGATCTGCTGAGGCCATAGGCTCAAAAGGTGGCTGCATGAGCTGTGCAATACATATGTTCAGATCCCACACTGGGGTTGGATTTCTATGGGGGGGGGATGTAGATGCAGCAGCCCCTTAAAAAACTTACTGAACACTGGGTTGGAAGCCAGGGATGATACCTTGTCTGCTGACAAATAAGTGGAAACAGCTGCCAGATGAACCTTCAAAGTGGATGGTCTGAGACCAAGGGAATGAATGTGTGTCAGATAATCCAGGACAACTGGCAGTCCCACCTGAGTGTGGTCCAGATTCCTACCCTGGCACCAAATAGAGAATCTTTTCTGCTTGGACGTGTAAGTTTTCCTAGTAGAGGGCTTTCTGGAAACCCTAAGGACCTCCATGACCCCTTCAGAAAGATGCAAATCAGCATGCTCTAGGTCCTCAAGAGCCAGGCCTCGAGTCTGAGAGACCAAAGGTTGGGGTACAGGATCCTGCCCTGGGAGGAAGTCAACAAGTTGTGTTTCTTGGGGAGGCTGATTGGTTTGGCAACTGACAGTGCCAGAACCAGGGAGTACCAGGACTGCCTGGCCCAGTCCGGGGCAATGAGGATCATTGTCACCGGCTTGGATCTGAGCTAGTCCAGAACTCTCAGCAACAGTGGGAATGGAGGGAAGGTATACAGGAACTTCCCTGTCCAATCCAACAGCAGTGCATCCAGTGGGACTGAGCCTTCACTGGGGCCTGCAACAAAACAGGAGAAGCTGGAAATTGTCTGGGACTGCAAAAGGTCTATCTCTGGAATGCCCTACCTTTGAACACAGTCTGCAACATCTGCTTGTTCAAGGACCACTCATGGTGGTTCTGATTGATTCTGTGACAGCATCTGCCAGCACATTGTCTTTCTCTGGCAGGTGGACTGCTGACAGGAAAATTCCCAGAGAGTATGCCAGCCTCCAAATTTTCATGGCTTCTGTGCACAGGGGTTGACCTTGTGCCTGTTTGTTTATGTAGTACATGGTGGTTGTGTTGTCTGTCCTGACCTGTACCACCTTTCCCTGTAGTATGCTGGCAAAGGCTTGGAGTCCCAGAAAGACTGCTCTGAGCTCTAGCTGGTTGATGTGCAATAGTGACTCCTGTTACAAAGATGTGCTCCCCATCCCAGAAGGGATGCATCCATGGTTAGCACCAAGGAAGGGTTTTCTCTAGGAATGGTATACCTTGTCTGAGGTTGTCCATTTCCAGCCACCACTGAAGTGCCTGCAGGAGTGTTCCTGTGACTGGCACGGCTTTGACAGTGAGTCTCTTTTCTGATGCCAATGCAGCTTGAGATGATATTGAACATCTCTCATTTGGAACCTTGCCTCTGACACTGTTGCTGTGGAAGCTGCGTGTGACCCAGCAATTGTAGGAAGTGCCTTGCAGGCCTTAGACTTTGCAGTTTGAAGGTACCTGCCAACTGTATCAGGCTGTCCACTCCTGCCTGTGGAAGAAAAGCCTTTCTTCTCACAGTGTCCAGCTCGGCTCCTGTGAATTCCAGAAGCTGTACTGGTTCCAATACAGACTTTCTCAGGTTGACTAGAAACCTAGTGACTGCAGGGCATCCTGTGTGAGTATCAGGGACTCCCTTACTTGTTGAGGGGACTACCTTACCACTAGCCAGTCATCTAGGTAAGGGAATACTGCAACCCCATGCCTCCTCAGGTGTGCCACTACCACAGTCAAGCATTTTGTGAACACCCTTGGAGCAGAAGTAAGTCAGAAAGGCATTGCCTTGAACTGGTAATGGCTTGATGGCAGTCTGAATCTGAGAAATCTGTGGGGCTGCCTGATGGGAATGTGGAAGTATGCATACTTTAGGTCTAGAGATGCGAGCCAATCCCCTTGCCTTAGGGTTGGAAAGATTGTTGTCAGTGTCACCATTTTGAACTTTGGTTTTACCAAATGTCAGTTCAGGTACCTGAGATCCAGTATGGGTTGCCACTCCCCTGTTTTCTTCATTGTGAGGAAGTACCTTGAATAGAGCCCCTTTCTTATCTGTGCCTGAGGAACTGGTTCTATTGCCCTTTGAGACAGAAGGTTTGATACTTCCCCCTCCAACAACAATGTTTCTGATGGGGAAGAGGGTCTGAATACCCTTGCCCTCAGCTTTGGCATGAACTTGAAGCTGAGAGCCAGACCTTCGCCCACTACTTCCAAGACCCTCTTGTCCATGGTGATGGATTGCCATTCTTGGATATAGTGGGCCAGCCTGCCCCCTACTGGGGTTGGGGAGGCAACCCGAACAGACACCTCAGGGTGTCTGCTTGGCTTGAGTTGCTGTCTGGGTGCTGAGGCTAGTTTGGTTGCCACTTCTCTTGCCCCTGAAGTAACCTCTCTGTGGTTGGTACTGGGGAAAAGCTTGAGGCTGAAAGAACAGCCTATAGTGTTCCCTGCCTCTACTACCCCCGGCTTGGTGCTTCTGGGGTGTTGATGCCTTCTCTTTTGCATCAGCGCTCTTATATGCTGTCTTGTAATCATTAATTTTTTTCATGTAAGCTTCAGTCTGTTCCCCAAATAGGGATGCGGGCTCACATGGAAAATCCAAAGCCTTGGACTGTGTGTCTTGGGTCAAATTAGTTGTTCTGAGCCAGACAAATCGTCTAAGAGACACAGAAGCAGCCCTCTGTCTGGCAGCAGTGTCATTATTGTCGACAGACATTCTAAATTGGGCTTTGGATGCCTCTATCCTCTCTTTGCAGCCTCTTCCAGGTCTGCTGACATAGGGCTGGGACAGATTTAGCTATTCCATCACCGTATTCCACAGTGTCTTCTGATATCTGGCAACACAGGCCATATAAGAGACTTGCCTGATTATCATGGAGGATCCCAGATAGACCTTTTGGCTATAGAATCCATCTTCCTGGAATCCTTGTCAGGTGGACGTGATGCCAAAGGTATGTCAGCTTTATCACAAGCTGCAGCCTGCGCCACTCCCTCTTGGCTTGGGTGCCAAAGAGGAATTCAGCTCCTCCCTCAGTCACCCATATTTCTTATCCACCTTTCTATCCACAGGTGGCACAGAAGAAAATTACTCACCTTAGTAATTGCTTTTCTTCTCATGGAGTCTTGCTATATTATAACATTAGCAGTCAGCCACTGCAGCTGAACTGCCCGGAGAGGAAGGAGTTAACTCCAGAGGATCTGAGTTCTACAGCTGAGGCGCTGTGCCCAAAACTCTATCTGGCAGTTTCAAATGAAACTGTCAGATCTTCTGAAGCTAACATCAAAGAACAGAAAGTCTGTGTGGAAAAACTACACTAGCCCATGGCTACCTACTAGTAGTAGTAACAACAATATAAACAACAAAGAAACACCCAGAACCATAATAACAAAAATTGATGGTATTATGGTTCGTTTCTACCCTTGACAAGCACATTATGAACCCCCTTCCCCCAAGACTCAAGTCCAGGAAGGGGCAATATAATAACCTAAATGAAAGCAACCAGATCCCTAACCCAAAGGAAAGAGGGTAAAGGGATAACTACAATGGCATGACACAGTGCTTGCACCAATTCGCCACCCTACCCAAGTAGAGGTTCTGAGAGGGCAGGAGGGATGGTTATAATATCAGACTCCATGAGAAGAAAAGCAATTACTAAGGTGAGTAATTTTTTCTTCAAACACCATGAAGTCTTGCTATATTATAACATTAGCAGATTACACAGCAGTACCTCCATGGAGGAGGGTCAGAACCTACTTAGGAAATAGGCTCTGAAGCACAGCTGTGCCAAAACCGAAGCATCTCTCCTGGACTGGACATCCAGGGAATAATGCTTGGAAAGGTGTGAACTGTCTTCCAGGTAGCAGCTTGACAAATCTCCAGAATGGAATGTCCTAGCAGCCGCTAGAGACCAGCTGTACCCTGGTGGAGTGGGCCCTCAATCCTGAGGGGTACTCTACCTAGTTTCTGATAACAGAATGGATACAAGAAACAATCCACCTTGCAATTGTTCTCTTAGTGGCAGGTTTTCCTTGCCAACCTCGCCATAGGTAAGAAACAGTTGGAGGATTCGAACCTATGACCTCTGGTGCGCTCTAAATAGTAGCTTAAGGCTCTTTTGACATCCAAGCTGTGCAGTCTCCTCTCACCTGAGGAAGAATGCTCAGTGAAAATACTGGGAGAGAGATAGATTGATTCAGGTGGAAATCAGAAACCACCTTAGGCAAAAACTTTCTAATAGTCCTAAGGACTACCTTATCTCTGTGGAAAGAGAAAAAATCTTCTTCCACTGACAGGGCCTGTAACTCACTTATGCGTCTGGCAGAGGTGATAGCTACTAGGAAAACGGTTTTCCAAGTTAAATACTTGAGCTCTGCTGAAGACAGAGGCTCAAAGGGGGGTTGCATTAACTGAGCAATGCAAATATTCGGGTCCCAGGCGGGAGCTGGTTCCCAAAAGGAGGGTTAGTTGAAGTAACCCTTTAAAAAACTTGGAGAACACAGGGTGAGAAGAAAGGGAGGCAGGCTTCCTGCTGAAACAAAAGCAGAGACAGCTGCCAGATGAACCTTCAGGGTAGCTGGTCTAAGGCCTAGGAAATTCAGATGGACCAAATATTCCAGAAGAATGGGAAGATCAGCAGATTCTGGGATAATCTGCCTCTCAGAGCACCAGATGGAAAACCTCTTCCACTTAGAATTATAAGTGGCCCTAGTGGAAGGCTTCCTAGAAGCCTTTAAAATATCCATGACACCTTGAGAAAGGTGTAAGTCAGCAAATTCTAGCTCCTCAAGAGCCAAGCCTTGAGGTGGAGGATTTGAGGTCGGATACCACACTCTCCCTGTGCACAGGCCAGTAAGTCGTGGACTCTGGTAGGCTCAGGGCAGGGTGGACTGCCAAGGACAGAAGCAGAGGGTACCAGGGCTGTCTGGCCCAATCTGGGGCAATCAGAATCACTCTGCAAGGTTGAGATCTGATTTTACTAGTACCCTGAAAAGAAGAGGAAAGGGAGGAAAGCATACAGGAACTTCCTTTCCAGTCCAACAGAAAGCGTCCAGAGGACTGAGCCCAGTACTGGAGGCCTGCAACAGAAAAGAGGAAGTTGATGGTTGTCTGGGGCTGCGAAAGATCTATCTGAGGAGTGCCCCATCTGGCAAAAGACGGACCCCAGCACTTGTGGATTCAGAGCCCATCTGGGATGGCCCTGAGAAATTCTGCTGAGGGCGTCCGCCAGGACATTGTCCTTCCCTGGGAGTGAACCGCTATCAGGGAGGTGTTCAGGGAGTAGGCCAGAGACCACAACTTCATTGCTTCGGTGCACAAGGCTGAAGACCAAGTGCCCCCTTGCTTGTTGATGTACCACATTGTGGTGGTATTGTCTGTCCTGACTTGAACCACTTTGTTCTGGATAGAATCTGAAAACACCCGAAGAGCTAAAAAGACAGCTCTGAGTTCCAACAGATTGATGTGGAGCAGAGATTCCTGAGGAGACCACACCCCCTGGGTGGCAAGATCGCCTAGGTGAGCCCCCACCCTAACAGGGAGGCATCCGTGGTGAGGGTGAGGGAGTGAGAAATGGGAATGAAGGAACCCCTGTCTTAAATTGCTCTGGACCTGCCACCAGTGGAGGGCTAGGATCAGAGTTTGAGTAACTGGAACCAACTTGGTAAGGGGTCCTTCCTTTGAGACCAATAGGCCCTCAGATGGAACTGAATGTCCCTCATCTGGAATCTTGCTCCCTGCACGACAGCTGTGGAAGCAGCCATGTGCCCAAGGAGTTGCAGAAAATGCCTTGCTGGTCGAGAGACCCGCGGGGTAAAGGAGGATGCCAGGCGATGAGTCTGTCCACCCTTTCCGAGGGAAGAAAAGCCCTGGCTAACCTTGTTTCAATTCTGCGCCTATGAAAGTTAGGACCTGAACCGTTCCAGAACTGACTTTGGTAAGTTTAGCAGGAATCCCAGGAAGTGAGAAGCTGCTGGGTGACTTGCAAATGGGTTTTCATCTGACCTGGAGACTGACCCACAATGAGCCAGTCGTCCAGGTAGGGAAACACAGCAACCCTTGCCTTCTTAAGTGAGCCACTACTACAGCGAGACATTTTGTGAATACCCTTGGCGCAGAGGTCAGGCGAAGGGCATTGCCTGAACTGGTAGTGGCCTGAGGGCAGTTGAACCTGAGGTACTTTCGGTGAGAAGGCCTGATCAGAACATGAAAATAGGCATCCTTGAGGTCCAGGGCTAGCCAGTCCCCTGGCCTTAGGGAAGGCAATATCATTGCCAGAGTCAACATTTTGAACTTTGGTTTCAAAAGATGCTTGTTCAGGTACCTTAAATCTAGAATGGGCCTCCATTCTCCTGTCTTTTGGGTAAGAAAGTATCTTGAATAAAGCCCTTGCCCTGATGGCAAGGAGGAACCCTTTCACTGCTTTGCAGTCCAGAAGAGAAGAAACCTCTGCTTCCAAAGCAAGGGCTTCTGAAGGATTTGCAGGTGGAAAATGTCTGGCTCTCATCTTTGGAAAGTGTTTGAAGTTGAGAACCAGACCCTGGCCTTATTACCTCCAGAACCCATCTGTCCGTAGTTAGGGACAGCCAGTTCGGCTGAAATAGGCCAACCTGCCCCCACTGGTACAGGAGAATCGGCCCTGGGCACCCCATCAGGTGCCTGCTTAAGCAGCCTTAGGCTGAGGGAGGGGACGGTCTACTTGTGCCTTGTCTACCCCTGCCTCTGAAGAAACCCTCTGCGAGACAGCAGAGGCTTGAAATTGGTAAAAGGCCTGGAAAAGGCCTGCCCTACCTCTGGGAGCATGCCTTTGTGGCATGGCATGCTTCTCCTTAGCCTGGGCACTTTTGTAGGTAGTTCTTCATCCATCTTTCATATAGTTTTCTGTTTGCTCCCCAAACAGAGAATTTCCCACAAGGAAAATCCATAGCCTTTGACTGGGTATCTTGGGGCAGATTAGTGCATCTGAGCCATGCCAACCCACGGAAAGCTACAGAAGTGGCCATGACCCTAGAGGAAACATCATTAACATCAACAGCAGTATGAAATTGAACTTTAGAGGCTTCAATGCCATCAGCAGCCACCTGTTCAACTCACTAGCCAGCTGGCCATGGGCCTGCTTGGCTAACACTGCAATACTGTGTCCCACCTAGATTTCTGATATCTAGCCATAAGCCATATAATTTGCCTGCCTGAGTCCCAAAGAAGCTGCCATACACTGTTTCTTCGCCATGGCATCAATCTTCCTGGAATCCTTATCAGGAGGATGTGAGGCCAGAGGAATATTAGCCTTGTCACAGGCTGCAGCTTGTACCACACCTACATGACTACACTGTTCAGTAAGGAAGTCTGTATCCGAGCCTGACAAAGTATACCTTCTGTCCATTTTTACCTACAGGAGGGACAGAATGAGGATTTTTAAAATCTTTGTTGTTTGCTTCCTAAATGACTTATGCAAAGGAATAGACAACCTCTAGACTCTGGAATATCCATCATTTTTCCACATAATCAGGCTCCTCTTGCTCATCCACAGCCTCCTCTAAAGGAAGCTGGAGGGTTTCTACAACCTTTTGTAAAAATAAAGAAAAAGAGGGGACTCAGACAGAATAGGAGGAGATTCTAAAGGTCTGTCTGGAGAAATGTCCGGTTCAATGGGCACGTCCAGACCCCCCCAGCCACACATATATTGATCAAATTCCTCCTCCCCCTCCTGTGGTTCATAAAAATCCTCAACTTCAAAATCCTGAACCACTGGGACTGAACGAACCAACCTTTTACCAACTGTTGGTGGTTCTACAGATCCCTGAGACAGTGACTGGACAATCTGAATGGCTTTAGCTATCTCTGCAGCAGTTGGAGACACAATTTTGGACCCCAAACCTACTGATTTCCTTGTCTTTTTTACTCGGGACTGGTTCCTCTGAACCAGCCTTCCTTTTGCCCGAAGAAGTCTCGCCCTGGTCAGAGGGCACTCCCTCTGGTCCAGTGGGTACTGGACCGGGCTGGCCATCCGGGTCAGCGGACTTTTGGCCTCTGCCCTGAGCCGCCCAATCTCTTTCCAGGGTGGCTGCAGGGAAATTTTACACCTGGCAGTCTGACAGGAGGTGGTCAGCCCCAGACAATAAACACAAGTGGTGTGTGGGTCCAGCCTTGGCAAAGGCCTCCCCACAGACATCACAGTGTTGAAACCCAGTGGGCCAGTTTTTCTTTTGGGTTTCTCAGACATAATGCCAGCCTAGCAAAACTTGCCCTTTTGATGGCAGTGCCAGGCAAGACACCCTTATGGGTTCCTAACTTGAGTCACGAATGTTGAAAAAACCGTTATAATTCTGTTTTTAGAACCGATAAGAACAGGAACGCACTCTAAAACCCACTGTACACTTTTAAAATGTAGAAATAACAAACCCGATCAGTTCAAAACCGAACCGATAATTAATTTTCCACACAGACTTAAATTTAGTACTTACAGTTACCAGATAGAGCTTTAAAACCCAAATGTGGTAAAAATAATGACTTTTGCGGTTCAAATGAACCCAAAAATACTAGCTTGAACGAGAATGAACCGAGCTGAAGGAGCTGATCTCCGGGCGACTGTTCAGTGAAGGAGGAAGAATCTGACAGTTTCACTTGAAACTGCCAGATAGAGCTTTTGCACAGCGCCTCAAGGCTTGTAGAACTCAGATCCTCTGGAGTTAACTCCTTCCTCTCCGGGGCAGTTCAGCTGCAGTGGCTGACTGCTAATGTTATAATATAGCAAGACTTCATGGTGTTTGAAGTAGGAGTCTGCAACACTTTGTTTACCTGTTTCTTTAAGGATTTATGGATGGGCAGAAGCAGCCTTTTAGAGACTGGAACATCCATCATCTCCATGTAATCCTGTTCTTCCTCCTCATCAGTGGACTCCTGAGTAGGGAGATCCAGTGCCTGAACCACTTGCTTTATAAAAGCAAAGTGCGATGTACAGTCCTCAGATCCCTTATCAGGGAAATCAGGACTGTGAGGATCAGGGAGAGATCAGGTTCAATAGGCTCCCCATAGTCTTCATCCTCATCCTCATCTTCATCCTCGCCAAAAGGTTTACCACCTTGTTTAAGTGAACTGGGAACCGAAGGAGAACCAGAGGTTTGCATGTGTGATTGCTTTTCAACCGGAACCGGAGTGCTTGGTTGGAGCGATTGAATTATTCTGATAGCGTTTGCTATCTCTTCAGCGGTCAGAACCGGTGTCTTTTTAGGGTGCGGTTCATGTGCTGTATGTTTTTCTTTCTTTTTTCTTTTTCCTGTGGTTGCCGGTTCAGCGGCAGTATCCGTGGGACACTTTTTAACCAAGGAACCGTTGCCCTTGTCAGAGGGCTGTTCCTCCGGTTCTTTATGGCTGGAGGTTGGTTTGTCTGTAGCCGGGTCAGCAATTTTTTCAGACATCTTCTCCTGCAGTTGTTTAAGTTGCCTCTCATGTGTCGACTGAGGGAAGTTTTTACAAATATTACAGTCCTCTTTAAGGTGGCCAAACCCCAAACAACAGACACAAATGAGATGAGGATCTGCTTTTGCAAACGGTTCCCCACACTCTGTACAATGTTGGAAACCTGTAGGGCCTGTTCTTTTCTTAGGTTGTGACATTTAAACACCTAAATTTAAGTCTCTCTCTCTCTCTCTTTTTTGGTCAGTTAAGACCAAGAAAATGAGGTTTAACCCGATGGAAAATCTGTGACAGAGAGAGAGGACCGACTTAGTAAAAAAAGTCGTAAAGAGATTTACACTAAGAATTACCTCAAAAAATAAGGAGAATTTACCAGTTCCTTCTTGGTTGAGAAAAAAATGAAAAGGAACCAAAAAACTTACCTGATAGACACTAATCTAGACTAAGTCTACCTGTGAACCAAGGACAGTGCTTCAAAATTCGAATAAAATAAACGGATTTTGATAAAACCAAGAAAAATAAACATCTTGAAGAAAGTGAAGGACAGCTCTCCGGAGGCGTCTTACTGACGCATAACGGAGTAAAGTATCTGACGTTGCAGGAAGTGCAACTAGGGTCAGTGGTTTGAAAACCGAGCTCAAGCCTAACATTCCACCTATTAGCATAGGTTCAATTAACCATTTTAGCTCCGGGGCAGTCCTATGGTGAGACCATACACGCATTTGTCAGAATACAGTAAGATTTCCTGGGGTTTAAAAAGTGGATCTTAAACTTTGGGATAAGGGTTGCTCTGAAGCAGGTAAAGTTACAGCTTCATATCTGGACAAAGTATGGCTGGAAGCATTTATTGAGATATTTCAGGACTTCTGTGGTCAAAGCCAACTTTGGGCAGGGATCCAGTGCAGCTTGCTGGAGGAACTGCGGGAAGCTAGAGCAAAGTACACCCACAGCATGTGGGGATGCCCTCTCCTGATACCTTTTTGTTTTTTTGAGATTTGGAGGCAGCCATCACAATGGGACGGAGCCCAGAGATACGTCTCTTGTTCCAATATCCCAGACGGTGCGAGGGATTACAGATTAAATAATTATTGGGAGTTATGCTTGTGGCTGCATTGAAATGTATTACCAAACACTGGCTCACTGCACAGATACCTATAGTTCAACGTTGGAAGGAAACAGTGAAAAGCACCTACACCATGGAGAGAATTATCTTAAACGTTAATGATAGAACTGAGCAATTCACATATAGATGGACTAAATGGTTAATATATCTAATGCAACATGTTCATATCTTTGTTCCTTAGAAGCTTATCTACTGGGAGGAGTGGGAGCATGGGGCTGGTGAACTGAGTGAGAAGGGAGGAGGGGCGATGAGTCAACAGGGCAAGATACTTACCCCAGGTCATGCTCCACTATATATTTCTTGCAAATGGGTATAGGCACAGTATCCGATGAGCAGCGGCAGGAGTTCACACTGCCCCGCTGCTGTGCAGTGTGAATGTGGGGCCCTGAGGTTTACAGTGCCAGGAGGATTCAGTGTGCCTTTGTCCATTACCCATGTATTGTCGCAGTGCTGTACTGAGGGTCTTTTTGACAGGTATGCATTGTATTGTTCACAAAATCTTCATAAACATGTGTTTACAAAAAAAGAAAACTTGAGGAGTGGTCAAGGGTGTGGCAGCTGGGTTTCACTGCCAAAAAGTGCAAAATCATGCACCTGGGGCTTAGAAACCCAGGAGCTGAGCATAATGGGGTGGAGGGAGGTGAGTACTGCCAGTCATTAAGAAGGAAAGAGACCTTGGGGTTATAATATCTGATGACCTCAAAGTCACAGGGAAGAGTGACAAGGCAGTGGGCAGGGCCAGTGGGATGCTGTGGTGCACAGGGAGCAGTACCACAAGCAGAAGGAGGGAGGTGATATTACCACTGTACAGATCTTTGGTGAGAACCACACCAGGAATATTGTGCATAGTTCTGGAGACCGCATCTCAAACAATATATGGACAGGGTAGAGGCAGTCCAGAGTACAGCAACTAAAATGGTACGTGGGTTGCATTAGAAACTGCATGAGGAGAGACTGAGGTTCTCGATATGTACACTCTGGAGGAAAGGAGGAGAGGGACATGACAGAGACCTACAAGTACATTACAAGGGTGAACAGTGTACAGTTTGGGAGGCTGTTTCAAATGAAGAAATGCAACAGAACAAGAAGGCATGCAACAAAACCAACAGAAGGGAACATTTAGGAGGGATGTGAGGAAATACTACTTCACTTGAAAGAGTGGTGGATGTCTGGAACAGCCTGTCCCTAGAGGTAGTAGGAACAAAAACAGTTAGGGTTTCAAACATGCATGGGATAGACATTGGGGAATACTGGTAAAGCGAAAAGGGAGGAGAGGCACAGGAGATCAGTTAGGGTCTGATGGCACAGAATAGGCAGGAGAAAATGGGCAGACTGGGTGGCTAAGTTGTTCTTTTCTGCCAACAAATTCTATGTCCCTATGTGCTGGAGCCAAAATTGCATTGCACATAAACAAGTTCTTTATCTCTGTGTAGGTTAGAATGTAAAAACAAAAAACTTTGTGACCATGGTGCTTACCAGTACTGACAGGAGGGTGCATAATCGCAAATTCATTTTCATCGTGTGGTGTGCCCTCATGGCTCATTTCCATGCCGGCCACTGCAGCAGAAATGGCACCAAGAATATACCTCTCCCCAACTCCACCACGAGGCCTAAGCATGGTAGTCAATAACTTAACACTTCACTGTTACAGCGCCAACGAAAGTACCATTTGAAGCATCGACTAATTTGTAATCATGTAACTGCATACAATAGAATAAATGCTAGAGAGAGAGAGCATAACAAATTGCATGAGCTGGAACAGCAAATAAACAGTTACCAAAGCCATATATATTTTCAAAATTATATTTTATTATTTTATAAATAAAACAACTTCATACAGTTCATACCTCCTACCAGGCATACAATCTATGTTTGAAGGAGCCATACAATGGGAGACAGGCTACATAACCTTAATAGATTAGCATAAGAATATGGGGTATTTCAGCATTAATCATACATGAATGAATCGTACATAGCTACACCTTGCAATATTGAGACAATCATACTGTAATGTTAAATTCTGTCATTTTTTATACTTTAACCATAAGGCTGATGTGATCCCATACCAAACATGTGACATACAATAAAAAATGGTTAGTACTCCCCCCTCTCTCCGCAAAACCTCCACTCTGTATATGATACTTTATTCAGTATTTTTAGATAAAGAATTCCACTCTAAGAACATAAAAACAGCAGTATAACCAAATAATCTCTCAGAATCTTTTTCTCTAAAGGACCTTGAAGGACCTTCTCAACGATGATATATTAACTATGAGCACTAGAGAACTTAAATTGCCTTTTAAAAAAATAAATAGCCAAGATAAGGCATTAACAGTAACAAATTATTCAGCCTAATTCAACTGTAACTTATATGGCAGACCTGTAATCTTTCTCAGTTAAACATATTAAGCATCCTACTGAGATAGGCAGAAGAGAACCATTCAAAAACAGGTTACTCACCTGTAACAGTAGATCTAGAGTGGTAAATGTTGTTCATCCACACTCTTTGGCATGTCCTTTCCCTATAAATCTTACCAGAAGGTCTTCAAGCTGGCTCCTTCCATCCACCGGGTGGTATAACCCTCAGCTCTGCCCCATAATGTCAGATCTTAGCCCGCTGGAAGCCAGGTTGTGCATCGCAGCTGAGGAGGTCAGATGGGTCAGTGTGGATGAACAACATATACCACTTCTAGAACTACTGTTACACGTGAAACTCACAGTGGGGGTGGCGCATGATGACGACAGGCTAAGTGTGGGAGTGAGAGAGCCAGATGCAGCAGGATCGGGAGCAGCAGAGACACCAGGATGCATAACCATTGGGAGTCGAAGAAGAAGGAGAACGAGGAAAAAGAAAGAATGTAAAGATAAGGTTTTTTTCTTTTTCTCATTCCCCAATCTTTTTAGGCCTCGGGTTTTTGTTAGTGTTGGTTACCCCCTTCCTTACAATCATGGTTCGGCAGCATTTGCAAATGTAGTGTAGCTCCGGGTAGCGCTCAGGCTTTTTCGTGAGCTTTTACGTGTACACTTCAGAAGCGTTGGGCTTTTCTTATTATCCCCTGTACCATGTCGGCAACTGGCTGGGCTCACCTGACTGGCTCTGTTGCAGTGAGAGGTTCACTAGTCAGGGATAATGCTGGCGGTGGCCTTTTTCTTCATCGAGAGTTTGGCCTAGCGACTGCATCGGGTAAAACCAAGTGATGGTAGTACGCGGTCAGTCGCGGACAACAGATAACACAAGTGCCTGCAGAGAGAACAGTGCTTGGAATGACACTTTGATGGAGCAACCTACCAAATGATATGCTAAGTAATTGTTGGGAAGGGTTATGTGAAATGAATTTTGTCCTGTATTCCTGATGTTCCCCCTTTTGTGCTTATTTCCCGACTAGGATTCATCGTTGGAGTTCAGAGCATTACTAATAATTGAATGGAGTAAAAATTGTAGGAACCTTATTTATATTTTTCTGGACTTCCCGGACTTACCTCCCCTTTTATACTTATGTTGGAAAAAAGGAATAAAAGAAAAGGTGGAGAGGAGGAAGGGAGAGGTGAAAAGAGCAAAAGAAAGGGAAAGAAAGGATATAGGTTTTCTCTCCCTTTGGGTCACAAAACCCCCAAAGAAAAAGAAAAAGAATTAGGAGATTTGTTTGTTGATGTCAAAAAGTTCCATAGAGTTGGAGAAGCTAGATACATGCTGGCACAGACTCGAGCTAAAACAGGACAAAACAGTTAGGGTTAATACATAAGGAAGATGAAGGTAAAAACAAAGTGAGGTTATTTGGGGAGGAGTAGGGAGGATTACCATCTGTTATCAAGGAGAAGAACATTTATTTCAAAAGGAAGTGAAGGAGAAAACTTTAAAGAAAAGGTCACTGAAAGCGTCTTAAGTAACCAGATAAAGATAGCAGAATTAACAAAAAAAAAGAAGTATTAGCTACAGCTGTAATTAATTCACAATTACAAAACACTCAGACTGTTGTAATAAACATAGAGAACACAGAAAGTACATAAACATAGAAAGATCTACGAAATTGGGCTGCATGTCAGGTGGTAACATAAAAACAAATCGGGGAGGAAAAATCAAGATCCAGTCCAAAACCAGGAAAATAAGGAGAAAGAAAGGGAAGGAGCAATGGATGACTACTAAATGAAGGTGGAAATACACAGAAGGGGAAGATGGAAATGGATATCTGAATGGAGATGAGAGATGAGGGGTTTTTGCAAATAAATAAATAATTCTCTAAAGGGGTTTACAGATGCTCTGGATAATTCATCAAGTAAAGTGGAACACATGATCATAAGAATGGATGAGGTTGAAAATAGGGTGAGTCAACAAGAATGGATCGCTACCTATATACATCCCCTGTGCTAGAGTAAAACAAATCAGAATATCTCCTGTCCATTTTACTTGCTTAGAGGAACAATACAGGGGTGTCAATTGTATCCCTGTTGTTTTCAATCTTTATAGAGCCCTTAGCTATTTCTTTCAGAAATTTAGCACCAGAGATTGGTATAAAAATAGGGGAAAAATGGCATGTGATCTCTCTATATGCATATGATGTTATACTGTATATACAAGATATTCAAGACTCTACATAAGTTATTTTAAAAATGGACACTTTCAGTAAGGTTTCTGGTTACACAGTTAATGCCCAGAAGTCCGAAGTTTTACTGCTGAATTCAAATTCAGATAAAGGTCAGCAGTTAAATGTAGACCTACCGGGAGTCCTCAAAGAAAACATTAAATACTTAGGGATTTACCTGTACAAAATATAGATACATATAGATAGTGTCGGCAGATAAGGGCCTCTGGCCCACCCAGTCTGCCCATTTGAGCTTGTAAGTTCAGTTTATGTTTTCCTAGAAGTCTGTTGCCCCTTACCCCTGACCTCCAGAATTCCTTTATGTCTATCCCATGCATTCTTAAATCCCGTGATTGTTTCAGCCCCCACCACTTCCTCTGGCAGGGTGTTCCACTTGTCCACCACCCGTTCTGTGAAGAAATTCTTCCTCATGTTTCCTCTGAATCATCCTCCCTCCAACTTCATCCCATGCCCTCTAGTCCTGGAACATCTTTTTCGCTAAAAATAGTGTATTCCTGCACCCTGTTCCTCCCTGTGAGATACTTGTATGTCTCTATCATATCCCCTCTCCCTCCTCTCCTCCAGGGAGTACATGTTCAGTTCCTTCAACCTGTCTTCATAGGACTTGTGATGCAATCCATGTACCATCTTTGTTGCCCTCCTCTGAACCTTCTCTACCCTGTCTATGTCCTTACGTAGGTATGGTCTCCAGAACTGTACACTGTACTCCAGGTGGGGCCTCACTAGTGTCTTGTATAGCGGAATTATGACCTCCCTTTTCCTGCTGGTGATGCCCCTGCCTATACATCCCAGCATCCTATTTGCTTTACCTGCTGCCTTGTCACACTGTTTCCCTACCTTGAGGTCATCAGAGATGATAACCCCAAGATCCCTTTCCTGCTTGGTGCATGCTATATCCTCACCCCCAACTGATATATTGTGCCAGGGGTTTTTGTGCCCCATATGCATTATCTTGCACTTCTTTGCATTGAATTTCAACTGCCAAACCCCTGACCATTCTTCAAGTTTCTGCAGGTCCCTTCTCATTCTGTCTACACCCTCTGGTGTGTCTACTCTGTTACAGAGCTTTGTGTCATCAGCGAACAGTGAAATTCTGCCTTCTAGGTCCTGTGCAATGTCACTGATGAAGATGTTGAATAGGACCGGTCCCAGCACTGATCCCTGTGGTACCACACTGGTCACTCTTCCCTCTGTGGAGTGACAGCCATTTACCACCACCCTCTGTGTCCTGCCACCCAGCCAGTTACCTACCCACCACACTACTGTCCTGCCCACACCCATATTCCCCAGTTTGTGTAATAGTCTTCTATGTGGCACAGTGTCAAAGGCCTTGCTGAAGTCCAGATAGGCCATGTCCACTGCCCTCCCTGATCCACCTCCCTAGTCACCCAGTCAAAAAATTCAACGAGGTTGGTCTGACATGACCTCCCTGGTGAAACCATGCTGCCTTGGGTCCTATAGTCCATTGACAACCAGATGTTCCACCAATCTCTCCTTCAGTAGTGCTTCCATGATCTTCCCCACTACGAGGTGAGGCTGAATGGTCTGTAGTTCCTGCTTCCTCTTTGTTCCCGTTTTGTATAAGGGGACTACATCTACTATCCTCCAGTCTTTGGGTACCTCCCTGTTTCCAGTGATCGGCTAAACAGGATAGCCAGGAGTTCAGCCACCACCTCTCTTAGTTCTTCAGGACCTGGGTGCACCCATCTGGCCCCATTGCTTTATCAACTCTTATTACTTCCAGTTCCTTCAGGACCCTTTCTCGTGTAAAGGGACTTGTGTCCATTTCTGCACCATTCTCACCCCTTGTACTTCCTTCAGACCCATTACCCTCCTCTTCCTCAGTAAAGACTGAGCAGAAATACCTGTTCAATATGTCAGCTTTACTGTTGTCATCCTCCACGCGGCCCCCATCCTCCCCCTTCAGTCTCACTATCCCTCCCTTTGTCTTTCTTTTTTCACTTATGTACCTGTAAAAGGTTTTTTCCCCTCTACCCACTGATTTTGCAATGTGTTCTTCTGTCTGAGCTTTGGCTTCCGTTACTGACCTCCCTGCCTCCCTTTGCTTCTCCTGGTACTTCTCCCTATCCCCTTCTGCCTTTATAAATTGTGGGAATTAAATTATAAACCATTATTGCAACGCATATACTCAGATTTGGATAGATGGATGTTGGTGCCACTTTCTATTATGGAAAGATGCAATGTAATGAAGATGAATGTCCTTCCCCAGCTACTTTTTCTGTTTTAGACCCTACCAATTAAGGTAGGTAAAAGCATATTTAAAGAGATAGAAAAGCATACAAGAAAATTTGTATGGGCAAATAAGAAGCCGAGACTTAAGTTACAAACTTTATACCTACCTACAGAAGAATGTGGCTTGGGTGTGCCAGATATATACTTGTACTATCTGGCTGCACAGCTAGAAAGTATGTCTTGGGGATTTGGGATTGTTGAAGATAAACCAATATAGGTGAATATGGAAGCTTATAGGCTACCAAGGAAGGAAATAAATTCAGCACTGGATTTAAATTCAGATAATGTGCGACTGGCATTTAGTACTAGGACTATGTCGGAGATCTGGAAAAGGGCTAATGGATTATTGGGATATAAAAACAAAATTACACAGCTATCTCCATTAATTTTTAATGGGTATTTGCCTCTTTCCCATCTTCCTTTAAAATGGATTCAAGGAGATTTTTTTGTATCTTAAAGATTTGTTTTCACCTGAGAACTCCAAATTTCTCTCATTTGAGGAACTGGGAACAAAGCTTAATTTATAGCCGGGGAGCTTTTTTATCTACTTACATATTAGAGAAATTCTGAATAAATGTTTAGGAACCTAGAACTCCACAATATCTCCTATGCAGGATTCTTTGCATCTTGTGACTCGGGGAAATGATAGTAAAATATATTCATTTCTATTAATAGAAAATAAAAAGAATCTGAGATATTAAAGAATAAATGGGAAAGGATTTGTCAAAATTAATTACTTCATCTCAATGGGTGATTGCTAAATCTTCCCATGGCATGGTCTCCCAAAACATCAAGTTGAGACAAAATCAGTTTAATATAC
Source organism: Neoceratodus forsteri (assembly GCA_016271365.2). Lineage (NCBI taxonomy): Eukaryota > Metazoa > Chordata > Ceratodontiformes > Ceratodontidae > Neoceratodus > Neoceratodus forsteri. The sequence continues at coordinate 1,319,432,260 of CM057455.1, read as the reverse complement.
TTCATAGAACATATTATACTCCTAAAATATTAAATAAGTTTAATGTTGATACATCAGATAGATGTCAAAGGTGTAAAACTGCTGAAGGCTCATTAATACATATGATTGTAGATTGTCCTGCCTTGAAAGAATATTGGCAAAAGACATTTAAATGATTGCAACACATCCTAGGAGTAGAATTCCCATTTGATCCGGGTATTATTCTCCTTCATATATTTGAAGGAATGTGATTTTCCCTTCAACAACTTCATCTTTTTAATAAATGCTAAAAAGGAAAAATTACTCACCTTAGTAATGTTGTTTCTTCTAATGGAGTCTTGCTATATTATGACAATTGCAGTTTGTCCCACCATTAGAACTGCTCCGGAGGTGAAAGGGTTAACTACCATTCTGAGAATGGAGTTTAGAGCGTAAACTCGGTTAGAAAGCTCTGTCTGGATAATTTCAAACTGAAACTGTCAGATCTTTACGAGCAAAACTCACTAAGGTTCTGTGTGGAAGCTGTAACCTACACTAGCCAACTGGCTACCTAAATATTAACACATATTCCTGGTCCCAACACAAAACTCAAGTCAGGGAACCAGAAAATAATAAAATAAGGTAGAATAAAACACCACACCCCAAAACCCCAAAAGGGTGAAAAACATATAATGGGCATAACGGTGCCCACTGGACTACCCACCCCATACCCAAGTAGAAGTTCTGAGAGAGGCAGGCTGGGGGAGGTCTATATAGCAAGACTCCATTAGAAGAAACAACATTACTAAGGTGAGTAATTTTTTCTTCAAACAACATGAAGTCTTGCTATATTATGACAATTGCAGAATACACAGCAGTACCTCCATGGAGGAGGGACAGAACCTACTTAGGGAATAGGCTCTGAAGCAAGCGGTTGTGAAATCTAGCATCCCTCCTGGCCTGGATATCCAAGGAGTAATGCTTGGTGAAAGTGTGTACCGTTTTCCAGGTAGCTGCTTGACATATGTCTAAAATAGGATGTCTCCGGCAGCAGCTATAGACGCAGCTGTACCTCTGGTAGAGTGAGCCCTCAGGCCTGAAGGGGGAACCTTTCCCAGTTTTTGATAGCAAAATTGGATACAAGAGACAATCCACCTGGCAATGGATCTCTTAGTGGCAGGTTTACCTTTTCCAACCTCACCAAAAGTGAGAAAAAGTTGGAGGGATTCGAACCTATGACCCTTGGTACACTCTATATAGTAACTAAGGGCCCTCTTAACATCTAAACTGTGCAACCTCCTCTCACCAGAGGAGGAATGGTCAGTAAAGAACACTAGAAGGGAGATAGATTGGTTAAGATGGAAGTCTGAAACCACCTTAGGCAAAAAACTTCCTGTTAGTCCTAAGGACTACTTTATCCCTGTGAAAGGAAATAAAGTCAGTCTCCACTGACAAGGCTTGTAACTCACTTATGCGCCTGGCAGAAGTGATGGCTACTAGAAAACAGTTTTCCAAGTCAAATACTTGAGCTCTGCAGAAGACAGAGGCTCAAAGGGAGGTTGCATTAACTGAGCAATGCAAACATTAAGATCCCAGGCAGGGGCCGGGTCCCTGAAAGGTGGATTAGTATGAAGTAATCCCTTGAAAAACTTGGAAAAAACAGGGTGAGTGGAAAGAGAAGAGGGCTTTCCTGCTGAAATAAAAGCAGAGACAGCTGCCAAATGAACTTTCAGGGTAGCTGGTCTCAGGCCCAAAGAATTAAGATGGACCATATAGTCCAGAACAATGGGCAAATCAGCAGATTCCGGGGAAATATGCTTCCCCGAGCACCAGATGGAAAACCTTTTCCATTTAGAATTATAAGTGGCCCTAGTGGAAGGCTTCCTGGAAGCCTTCAAGATGTCGAGAACACCTTGAGAAAGGTGTAGGTCAGCAAACTCTAACTCCTCAAGAGCCAGGCCTTGAGGTTGAGGGATTTGAGATTCGGATACCAAACCCTCCCCTGGGCACAAGATAACAGATTGTGTCTCCTGGGGAGGCACAGGGGAAGATGGACTGTTAAGGACAGAAGGAGTGGGTACCAGGGCTGCCTGGCCCAATCTGGAGCAATCAGAATCATCCTGCAAGGCTGGGATCTGATTTTGACTAGCACCTTGAATAGGAGAGGGAAGGGAGGAAAAGCATATAGAAACTTCCCTTCCCAATCTAGGAGAAAGGCATCCAGAGGGACTGAGCCCATCACTGGAGGTCTGCAACAAAATAGTGGAAGTTGGTGATTGTCTGGGGCTGCAAAAAGATCTATCTGAGGGGTGCCCCATCTGGCAAAAACTATCCCCAGTACTTGGGGATCCAGTGACCATTCGTGATGGCCCTGGGAAATCCTGCTGAGAGCATCTGCCAGGACATTGTCCTTTCCTGGGAGGTGAACTGATATGGGGAAGTGTTCAGGGAATAAGCCAGAGACCATAACTTCATTGCTTGGTGCACAAGGCGAAGACAGTGCCCTTGTTTGTTGATGTACCACATTGTGGTGGTGTTGTCTGTTCTGACTTGTACCACTTTGTTCTGAACAGATGCACAAAACACTTGAAGTGCTAGAAAGACAGCTCTGAGTTCCAGCAAATTGATGTGGAGCAGAGATTCCTGAGGGACCACACTCCCTGAGTGGAGAGGTCGCCCATGTGAGCTCCCATCCCAGAAGGGATGCATCCGTAGTGAGGGTCAAGGAATGTGACAGAGGGATGAAGGGACCCCAGTCCTAAATTGCTCTGATCCTGCCACCACTGAAGGGCCTGGATCAGGGTTCAGTCACTGGGACCAACTTGGAAAGGGATCTTTTCTCTGAGACCAAAGGCTCTCAAGTGAAACTGAATGTCCCTCATCTGAAATCTTGCTCCTTGCACTACAGCTGTGGAAGCAGCCATGTGCCCTAGGAGCTGTAAGAAGTGCCTTGCTGGTCGAGACCTGCAGAGTGAAGGAGGAGGCCAGGGCCACCAGGTTCCTTACCCTCTCTAAGGGTAGGAAGGCTCTGGCCTGCTTTGTGTCCAATTCTGCACCTATGAAGGTGAGTACCTGAACAGGTTCCAGAACTGACTTTGGAAGATTGAGCAAGAAGCCCAGAGAGGTGAGCAGCTGCTGGGTAATTTGCAGGTGTGATTTGACCTGTTCTGGAGACTGGCCTACAATGAGCCAGTCGTCTAGATAGGGAAAAACAGCAATCCTTTGCCTTCTTAAATGAGCAACTGCTACTGCCAGACATTTTGTGAATACCTTTGGGGCAGAGGTGAGGCCGAAGGGCATTGCTCTGACCTGGTAGTGACCTGAGGGCAGTTCGAATCTGAGGTACTTTCGGTGAGAGCTTCTGATTAGAACATGGAAATAGGCATCCTTGAGGTCCAGGAAGCTAGCCAGTCCCTGGCCTTAGAGAAGGTAAAATCATTGCCATAGTCACCATTTGAACTTTGGTTTCAAAGGTGCTTGTTCAGAATATCTTAGGTCTAAAATGGGCGCCATTCTCCTGTCTTTTTGGGGTAAGGAAATATCTGGAGTACAGACCCTTGCCCTGGTGTGGGGAAACCCTTTCTACAGCCCTGAGAGCTAGAAGGGTTGAGACTTCTGTTTCTAAGGTAAAAGTCTCTAAAGGGTTTGCAGGTGGAAAAAATCTGGCTCTCATCTTTGGAAATGTTTTGAAGCTGAGAACCAGACCCTGGCTTACTACTTCCAGGACCCATTTGTCTGATGTTAGAGACTCCCAGTCCTGGGCGAAGTAAGCCAGCCTGCCCCCTACAGGTAGTGGAGAACCGGCCCTGGGCACCCCATCAGGGTGCCTGTTTGGCAGGGGCTTTAGTCTGAGGGGTGGGAGCAGACCTACTTGCACCTCGTCTGCCTCTGCCTCTGAAGAACCCCCTCTGAGCATAAGCAGAAGAAGCCTGGGTTTGGTAAAAAGGCCTGTGGAAGGGCCTACCTCTACCCCTGTGGGTCTGCTTCTGAGGAGTGGCTTGCCGCTCCTTGGCTTGTGCACTCCTATAAGTTGTTCTGTATTCATCCATTTTCTTCATATAATTCTCTGTTTGCTCCCAAACAGAAGAATCCCTACAAGGAAAATCCATAGCCTTAGACTGGGTATCCTGTGACAAGTTAGTACACCTGAGCCAAGCTAACCTACGAAGGCCACAGATGTAGCCATGACTCTAGAGGATACATCATTAGAATCCACAGCAGCATGGAACTGCACTTGGAAACCTCAATACCATCAGAAGCCACCTGCTCCAGCTCCTTGGCAAGCTGGCCAGGGGCCTGTTTAGTAAAGCCATGACAGTGTCCCATCTAGATTTTGGTATCTTGCCACATAAGCCATGTAATTTGCTTGTCTGAGTCCCAAGGACGCAGCCATGTATTATTTTTAGCCATGGCATCAATCTTCCTGGAGTCCTTGTCAGGAGGATGTGAAGCCAGGGAATGTTAGCTTTATCACAGGCTGCAGCCTGAACTACTAACATGACTGCATTGCTGTGAAAAAGTCTGTATCAGGACCTGACAAAGTGTACCTCCTGTCCATCTTTTTGTCAACAGGGGCACAGAATTAGGAGCTTTAGGATTTTTATTGTTTGCTTCCTAAAGACTTATGTGAGAGATAGATAATCTCCTAGACTCTGGGATATCCATCATTTCCACAAAATCAGGTTCCTCTTGCTCATCCACAGCTTCCTCTAATGGGAGCTGGAGGTTTCAGCAACCTTTGTAAAACAAAAATGAGAAGGGACTCAGAAAGCACAGGGGAGATTCTAAAGGTCTGTCTGGGGAGATGTCCGGTTCAATGGGCACATCCAGACTCTCAAAGTCACATTCACACTGTTCATAATCCTCCTCCCCTCCTCTGGTTCATAAAAATCTCCAATATCATATTCTTGAACCCGCAGAACCGACCAAACCGACCTCCTACCAGACAGTGGCGGTTCGGACGGAACGGAGAAAGTGACTGTACAATTTGTATAGCTTTGCTATTTCTGCAGCAGTTGGAGAAGAATTTTGGACTCCATACCTGCTGATTTTTAGTTTCTTTGCTGGAACTGGCTCCTCAGAGCCAGCTTCGTTGCCCAAGGAAGTCTCGCCCTGGTCAGAGGGCACTCCCTCCGGTTCGGTTGGCACCGAACCGGGCTGGCCATCCAGGTCAGCGGACTTTTTGGCCTCTCGTTCCCTGAGCCTGCCCACTCTCTTATCCAGGGTGGCTGCAGGGAAATTCTTACAAATCTAGCAGTCTGAATTGAGGTGGTCAAACCCCAGACAATAAACACATGTAGTGTGTGGGTCAGCCTTGGCAAAGGCTTCCCCACAGACACTACAGTGTTGAAACCAAGTGGGCCCGGTTTTTCTTTTGGGTTTCTCAGACATGATGCCAGCCTAACCAACAAACTTGCCCTTTTAATGGCAGTGCCAGGCAAGACACCCTTATCGGTTCCCAACCGTGTCACAGGTCGTGGAAAAAACCATAATGAAATCCGTTTTTTTTAGAACCGATAAGAACCAGGAACCGCACTCTAAAAGCTTTAAAATGCTTAAACTTTAAAGTTTTAACCAACCTGATCGGTTCGAAGCGAACCGATAAACATTTACAAGTTCACACAGAAATAAAACCTGTCTATTACTACAATACCACAGACAGAGCTTGAACCGATCGGTTTGCGGTTAAAATAATAATACTAAGTGGTTGAATTTAACCGAGAAAATACTGTTTAAACCGAGAAATGAACCGAGCAGTAGGAGAAATCTCCGGAGCGACTGTTCAGTGAGGCGGAGTAAAGAATCTGACAGTTTCAGTTTGAAATTATCCAGACAGAGCTTCTCTAACCGAGCTCGCGCTCTAAACTCCATTCTCAGAATGGTAGTTAACCCTTTCACCTCCGGAGCAGTTCTAATGGTGGGACAAACTGCAATTGTCATAATATAGCAAGACTTCATGTTGTTTGAAAGTAACATTGCAGCACTGGAAAGATGTTAAGCCTCCTGCATGTAGAGACTTGGTAAATCTATTGCTGGAAAAGGCAAAATTAGAGAGGTTATATTATGCCAGATTGGGTGAAGTAAGTAAATCTGAGGTGCTGTGGGCTCCATTCACAGAGGCACTGCAAAACAATGTAGTGTAAGGAGTACAAAATCGTACTTCGAGATACTTATAGTTCTGGAGGGGTCTCCTCCTAATTTCTTCCTTTTTCTTTTTATTCTTTCCTTGATAATTCTGGTCATATCCTAACATGGGTAAGGATGAAAACCTGTTTTCTGAATAGTCATGGGGGCCTCTCATGCATAAGTAAGATGTAACAGGATTCTGAACCCTAAAAGAAAAACTAAAAAAAAAAAATAGAAAGTACAGTTACATAAGAACTTACCGCAACAGTAGATCTTCGAGAGAGGCTCTTGCAGTAGGTATTCACAAATAGGACTAAGCCGCCAGACATCAGGACCCCACGGAAAAATCTCTAGCTAGCAGACTCTGGCCGGGGACCACCCCCACATCAGGTGACTGGCGTCAGATGACGTCCGTATAAAAGAGCGATCCCCTACTCCGCCTTCCAATTCTTTCCATAAGGCCTGAAGAAGGCAAGGCCGAGAAAGAGATATACCCCAATGGAAAAGGAGAAAAGATACCTAGGGGGCGGAGGGCGGAAGGTAATACCTACTGCAAGACCTCTCTCGAAGATCTACTGTTACTCACCTCCACCAAAATGTCCGCTACTAAAGGAGAGATCAAGTGGGCCTTGCTATGTCTGAAGGAGCCACGCATGAAGATGAAGGATTGAGGTCTGGGTGAACTAGGGTCCCCTGATCCTGGGTCAACAAGTGCTGCGACAGAGGAAGAGAGGTTCCTCGGAAAACTGTTGCAGAAGAAGAACCAAACTGGTCTGGGCCAGAAGGGAGCAATGAGAATCATTCAGCCCCTTCTGTTCTGAATTTGTTCAAGACCCTCAGAATCAAGGGAATGGGAGGAAGGCATAAAGAATCTGTCCCTCCAACAGAGAGACAGAGAATCCCACCAGCAAATGTCTCGCTTGGAGTGAGTGAGCAAAGGCAGGACATTTTCATTTTGGGGTGGCTAGAAAAGATCTGCCTGAGGTGTCCCCTACTGCTGAAAAATGTTGTTTATGAGTTGTTGGTCTAACTCCCATTCATGAGCCCTGGCTGAGATTGACTCAGCTCGTCTGCCAGCGTGTTTTCCACTCCCAGAGCGTGAACTGCAGTCAGGTGAAGGTTGTGCTGAGCTGCCCAATACCAGACTCTCAAGCCTCCCGGCACAGGAGATAGGGCGTGTTCCTCCTGTTTGTTGAGGTACCAGACTACACACATGTTGTCTGATTGGATCAGAAAATGACCAGGAAGAATGAAGGGAAGAAGAGCCTGTAGGGCATATAGGACTGCTCTCAGTGTGAGCACATTTATGAGCAATTTCTGCTCGAAAAGGGACCAGCTGCCCTGCATCCTTTGAGACCCTAGGTGGGCACCCCAGTCCTCTTCTGACATATCGGTTGTCAGCGTCTGGGAAGTAGGGGATGCAGAATGGAACTCCCAGACACAGGTTCTCCTAACCATTCACCAGTACAAGTCCCTGCTCATGGGATCCGACACTAGCACCTCTTGGTCTAGATCGTCTATTATTTGGTCCCACTGTGACCGAAGCGTCCATTGAGAGATCCTCATATGGAGCCGAGTGAATGGAACTGTCGGAATGGCAGCCGCCATAAGCCCGAGGAGGCGGAGGACTGACCTGGCTCTGACCCATCTGCGACCGGACAGGAGACTAGCCTGATTTTGAAGGGTCTTGACTCTGTCTGGAGGCAAAAATGCTTTGCCTAGGGTCGTGTCCAGTATTGCCCCTAGCAATTGAAGGCATTGGCAAGGGACCAATTGGGACTTGACTTGATTGACGGTAATACCCAGGCGGGTTAAAACCTGCAGGGTAAGGGAAAGGGAGTGCAGATGTTCTTCCCTGGAAGGGGCCACCAGGAGTCAATCATCCAGGTACGGGAAGACCTGCACACCCTGAGTACGCAGGTGGGCCGCTACCACTGACAGGCATTTGGTAAATACTCAGGGGGCCGAGAAAAGACCAAATGGGATGGACTTGAACTGGTAGTGTTCCTCTTGAAAGCAAAAATGAAGGTATTTGTGGTGGGAAGGGTATATAGGGACATGCAGGTAAGCATCCTGCATATCCAGAGTGCATAGCCACTGTCCCGGCTGAAGTAAGGGTAGAAGGCTCCGCAAGGAGAGCATTCTGAAGCGTTTGTTCTCCATGAACATATTCAGGGAGCTGAGGTCTAGGACTGGCCTCAAGTCTCCCGTTTTCTTTGGAACTAGAAAGAAATGGGAATAGTAACCATCCCCCAAAGATGAATGGGGACTGGCTCTATTGCTGCCTTCGACAGAAGGGATAGAAGTTCTTCTAGAAACAGAGGAAGATATTGTGGGGAGTAGGACTGGGGGGGGTGGTTGAGGAGGTTTCTGAAGAAACTCTACCGTGTGTCCGGCGGATATTAGCCAGAGCACCCAAACATCCGATGTTATCCTCTCCCAACCCGGTAGATGGGAGAAGAATCTTCCCCAACTGGTTCCTCTGGAATGGCCAGAGGCAGAGGGAGAGGCAGGGAGTCAGGAGGTGTGGGGCAGCACAGCAACTGAGGCTCTCGGATTTTTGCTCGGGAGTCTTGGTTGCTGGAGGGGCCCGATGTTTGTTGGCGCACTTTCCTTGAATGGCTTTTGTTTTTGTCGGTTTGGCGACAAAAATAATGTTGCTGCCCCTCAGGGGACTGTACAAAGTCTGACTGACTTAAGTGCAGTGCCCTTCTCCCGTAGTTTGCTTATGATGTCCTGACATCACCCCTTAACAGCACCGAACCCCTGAAGGGAGTATCCTGGATAGCGGACTGTACTTCAGGGACCAATCCTAACACATGGAACCAGGCATGATGCCGTAAGCCTATGGCGAATGCCGAGCTCCTGCCAGCTGTGTCCACTGCATCGTAGGTGGCACAAAGCATTTGCCTACAGGCCGAATGAGCGTAACTGACCAAGTCTCCCAGTTCCTGCTTAGTTTGGGAATCAGGAAGGGAGTCCAGTTTGGATTCCACCTGGCTGAGAATGGACTTCTGGAAATCCCCATGTGGCCGACGTAGTTGAGGGCCCTGATGCCTAGGGTCGAAGAGGAGTAAATCTTCTTCCCGTACTGATCCAGAAGTCGTGATTCTTTGTCAGGTGGGAACAAGCTTAGGTGTTTTGGGTTGGTTGAGCAGCCTTGGGCGGCGCTGATCACAGCCGAGTCCGCCTTGAGGTGAAGACTGAGAATGTATTTTCCTCTGAGCCTGATATAGCTCATCTGCCTTCCTTGGAAGGGGGTTAGATGGACGGTTGTTTCCAAATATGGAAACAAGATCGTGAGAGCTCTGTCCAGGGTGGAATCAGTGTGGGAGTGGTCTCGGGCAGATCCAGATGAGCAGCGAGTTTCTTATGCTGTGGGTCTGGTTCCACTGATTGCCACTGACATGTCTCCTGGATTTTTCTCAAGAGCTCCAGAAAGGAAGGATCCTCCGGAGAGGGGACTTCGGAGGGTCCCTCGGCCTAGGGTGTCCTGGAGTAAGAGGCTCGTCACCATGATCAGAGTGATCTGACTTAGTATCTGAGTCCTATGGTTCTGAGGAAGATAAAGAAGACTCCTCCCTGGGAGGGGGAGGAACGACAACTCTGGGGAGTCCCTTAGGGAGCATGTCCTCCCCACACCGGGAGCCAGAAGAATCTCCTCTGGTGTCGGATAAAGGGGAAGGGGTCTCCAGTCTCCGACGTAGGGAGTCCACCGTGGAGACTGGCATCAGAAGATGACTCTCGACTTCCTTGGTGAGCTGAGCCTTGGCCTCAGCCCCCCAGGAGGCCAAGGTCTCCTTCAAGTCCACCGGTGGCTGCGGAGGGGGTGGCGGTGGAGGAGGAGGAGGGGAGCTCGGATATGGCTAGTGACGGTACCCATAAGAGAGTCCATAACCCGATGGCGGAAACCTGGCATCGGGTACTGAGGCACTGGGTACCGTGGCACTGGGTACGCGGCATCGGTACCGCGGTGTCAGATACCGCGGCACCAGGTATTGCGGTGTTGGGTACCCTAGTGTCAGGGGCTCTGACAGAGCAGAAGGTCCTGGCGAAGGCCCTACTGGCAGACTGGACAGTGGGATAGTTGGTCCGGAGGGTTTCAGGCCCGGCGCAAGGAGACCGCCGAACGGGTCCGACGGTCCTGATGGAGGGGTAGATCCTCCATCGGGCAAAAGAATGCCGAAGGGCGTCGTCAGGTTGATTGGCATCAGGTCCAGCATCTGAGGGTCCAGCTCACGGGGACCCCTGATGGCAGCGCCCTAGGTCCCTGGTCTCAGCCGGGAAGGAGGGTTAAAATCCCAGGTGGGACCTGAGGGATGCGGGACCTCAGAGGGCAATGGGTGGATCCGCTATGGAGAGCCTGGGACATCAGAAGTGATGACTGGGTCTTTATTCTTTATTCATTACAAATCAGGTTTACAACCTTTGAGTCATAGACTCATTTACAAAGGCACCTCACGTGAGGAGGGGCAGACATCAAGACAGTTATTACAGTGCAGATTAAAACAGAGGATAACATTACAGGTGCAGTAAAATGAACATTTAACATAGATACACTTAGGTTACATAATGTAGTAGTTTGTATGTTACTTAGGTTGCATAGTGTTACAAAATTGTGAGTTACACTCATGGATATAGTAGGTCCTCAGAGAAGACAGTGGGTTACATCCTTGTTTGGACCTAGTAGCGAAGGAGTGGGTCTGGGGGAGGGAGAGGCTGTCCAGTGGATGTTGTCGAGCCAGGGGGCAAGGCGGGCAGGTACCACAGTTTACAACAGGGGGTTAGTTGCACCTACAAACAGCGGGTATTAAAGATATGGTTCCAAAGGGCTGTTTTGAAGGAGCCAATTTTTGGCAAGTTGGAGATGCAGCTAGGGAGGGAGTTGAACCAGGTGGGGGCTCGGTAGAGGAAGGATCTTTGGGCAAGAGAGGTCTTGGTTCTGGGCACCTTGAAAGTGGTGTTAACAGAGCTATGGGTGGTGACGGATGATGATGACTGCTGTAGGGAGGTGGAGACGCCCGGTTGGGGGGGAGAGTCCTGGCAGTGATTTCTTAGCAAGAAGGCAGGTCTGGTAGAGCAGTCACTCCTCAAAGTTGAGCAGATTGGTGGTAGTATAGAGAAGGCAAGTGTGAGTGTGGCTGGGGGCACCGGTCAGGAGCCTTCAGGCCTTATTGATGGAGAGTTGGATTTTGGAGAGGGCAGTGTTGTCAGCTGCGGTGTAGATGGGCAAGCCATAGTCCACAAGGGACAAGATGGAGGAGTTGATGGCCAGCCTAAGGGCAACCTGAGGCAGGCAGTCCCTGTGCTGGTATAGCAGGCCAATCCGAGAGTTAATGGCGGCTGACAGGGCATTAATGTGGGCATGGAAGGAGAGGGCAGTATCGAACGTGATGCCTAGGTACTTGTATGTGGTCACTTGTTCTAGCGGGTGCAGAGTGCAGGGGATAATCAAGAGGAGGGTATTTTTAGCTTTATTTTGGTGGTGGAAGAAGAGCATTGATTTGGTTTTCTTTAGGTTAATGACCAACCTGCGGTTGCCGAACCACCTTTCGGTTTGGTTGTAAGCTTGCTGGAGGGATAACTGGAGGGAGGTGGGATTGGGATGTGAGGCAATGAGTACTGCATTGTCGGCATAGAGGAGCATTTTACTGGTAAGTGAGCTGGGGAGGGTGTTGAGGTAGAGACTAAAAAGTATTGAACCCAGGATGGAGCCCTGAGGGACCCCGGAGTGAACGGAAGAGTGCTGGAGAGGGAGCTGCTGATCTTGACATGCTGGGATCTAGCAGAGAGGTAGCTAGAGAACCAGGAAATGGGACCACCAGAGAAGCCAAGTTGGTGGAGAGAGTCGAGTAGAAGGGGATGACAGACAGTGTCAAAGGCCTTGGAGAGGTCAATAAACACTGCTCCTGCAAGGCTACCAGAGTTGAGAGCAGCATGCAGGTGTTGGGAGAATTCCAGGAAAGCCGTGGTTGTACTGTGTCCTGGGCAGAAACCATGCTGCTCTGGGCACATAATGTCGTACTTGATTAGGTATTCAGAGAGCTGGATCAACACCACTTTTTCAAAGGCTTTAGAGAGTGGGGGGAGGATGGAGATCAGCTGGTAATTGTTGGGGGTGGACCGGTCCCCACTCTTATGTATGGGTGTGATTTCAGCAGTTTTCCAAGCACTTGGAAACTGACCCAGGTATAGAGACCAGTTTAGAAGGTCAGTCAGGGGGACTAGGATTTCGTCCAAGACCATATGGAGGATCCTGGAGTCGAGGGGGTCACTGCTGGGGTTATTGCTGCTTAAGGTTTTTAGCAGGTGCGGCCTGGCTTCTTGGGGGGATAGGGTGCGCAGGTAGAATGGTGGGCAATGCAGGACCAGAGGGAGAGAGGTGGGTATTGGGTCAAAGAAGCTGCTGGGGAGGACCGAGCTTAGGTCAGAGAAGGCAGTGTTAAGGCAATCGGCTATAAGGAGTGGATCTGTGGTGGGGGTGCCATTGATGGACAGCTGAGATGGTGGGGGGAGTGGGACTTCCCATTTAGCTCTTTCATATTATCCGAGAAGGTCCAGGCTGAACCCCAAGTAGAAGCGAGGGTGCTCTGGTAGTGCTCTGCCTTGGCCTGCCTAATGGCCCAAGTGCACTGTGCGTTTCTGCGTTGTAGGCCTGTCTGTCAGACGCCTTTCCAGATTCTACAGCAATGTGCCAGAGATTATCTCTGTTTTGAGTCTCTGGAGGTGGGGTGGGGTGATTCATGGGGCACTGCATTTTTGAGTGGATCCTGGTGAGGGGCGTAAAAGGTCACAAAAACCAACAACAAAAAACAACAAGCAGGGAGGTTCTGAAGCAAGTTTGGGGGGCACTGCAGCAGCCTCAATGGGACACAGAGGTCAAGGTGCAGCCACAGACTTCAGCTCTAAGAGAAGGGGCACAGGGCAGATAGCAAATCACACTACCTTACAGGCAAGTCTGCTGGGTGGTGGGTGAAGGCCAATGGCCATCTTATCAGCAGCGTCCGGGCGGATGTCGGACGAGCGGGCATCTGACTGTCGAGACTCCTATCCACAGAAGGCCATGAAGGAGGAGCAGCCTTGCGGGAAGGGTGGTGGGCTGGGCAATCACCAGAGGAGGTGAGTGGCTTATCAGCCTTGTCCATGCGGGTGTTGGTGGTACCGGCGACTGACTTACCGGACCGGCTCGGACTGGAAGGCCGCATTGGAAGAGCGGCCTTGGTGGGAGCGGAAGCCTCCTTTATCCTGGAGGTTCTTGAGGGGCCCAAGCGCGAGCCCGACGGGAGGAGCGGCAACGCCTTCTTGGTAGCCACCAAGAAGGCCATTGAGAAGCGATCCCCCAGAGGGGAAGATACCTGTAGGGATGTGACTCCAGCCGAAGTCGTGGCTGCTGTGGATGAGAATCCCAGTCCCGGTGCTTCTCCTTTTCGCGCTTCTTTTTATGGCCTTCTGGGGAGGTTGACGCCTGCCTAAGCTTCTTCAGCTCCTTCTCCATGGATGTCACTTTCTTTTTTAGGAGATGGGCCTTCAGGGACTGCTGCCTTCACTTGCGGGTAGCTGAGTTAAACTTTTGGCAGTGCTGGCACTCCTCCATGCGGTGGTCCAGGCCTAGGCAGAAGAGGCACAAGGAGTGGCCGTCCTTGTGTGGAAGCTGAGAACCACACGAGTTGCACTTGTTTTTATGCAATTCAGAGGGAGTCAGGGATGACATACACAGCAGATGGTCTAAAGAAATTTGAAGAAAATTGAGAAAATAAGCTGGAAAGTCAAAAGTTAAAACCGATAAAGGTACTGATGAGCATGTTCAGCCACGAGGAAGCCGACGGCTAGGAAGAACTGGAAGACGGGCATGGGGGAACTGCCCCTTTATACGGACAACGTCTGATGCCGGTCACCTGACATGGGGGTGGTCCCCCAATAGAGACTGCTAGCTAGAGATTTTTCCATGGGGTCCTGACGCCTGGCGGCTTAGTCCTATTTGTAAATACCTACTGCAAGAGCCCTCTCGAAGTAAGATCTACTGTTACAGGTGAGTAACCTGTTTTCTAGTGACGTGGATATGTTGTTCTTATCCACTCTTGTTGGCAGACTCCTAGCAGTTCTCCAGGAGGAGGGAGGCAAGGCGCATACCCCATACTTTGGGAACAGAGACTGGAGAACTGAGGCCCCAAAACCAGAATCCCGGCATGACTCAAGGTCGATGTGGTAATGGGTGATGAAGGCGTTTGCTGTCTTCCAGGTAGAAGCACTGCAGATTTCCTTGATAGGATGACTCTGGAAGCAGACACCGATCGAGGGCTATGGCAGGTGGAATGAGCCCTTAGCCACTCAGGGAGCTCCATACCCGCTAACCTATAGCAGAGATCATGTAAAATGTAATCCATCTGCCAATCGTCCACTTTGCTGCAGGCCTGCCAAGTGCGCCTTCAGCATAAGTGACAAACAGCTGGCGAAACTCTCACCCAATTTCCACTGTCCTCTCCTTATAGTAGGAGAAAGCATGTCTCAGGTCCAGAGTATGGAGCCTGTACTCGGCATCCGAGATATAGTTCGGGTAGACCACAGGCAGAGTCAACACCTGATTAATGTGAAACTCTGGCACAACCTTCAGGAGGAATTTCAGGTGGGGGCACAGGACAACCTTGTCCCTGTGGAAGACCAGATAAGGAGACTCCACTGAGAGCACCTGGAGCTCTCCAGTCCTTCTGGCGGACGTGACAGCCACCAGGAAGGCCATCTTCCATGACAAGTGTGATGTCTCACACTTGTGCATGGTTTCAAATGGCATGCCTATGAGCTTTGCCAAAACCAGCAGTAAATCCCACGGAGGTGGAGGTTCACACACACCGGTGGGGATATGTGACTGAGGCCTTTAAAAAAGCACCAGACCACCTTCTCCTGTGTCACCGTCTGCTGAACGGCCCACGCCCAATAAGCAGAGATGGCTGCCAGGTGCACCTTAAGGGCTGAGGACCGAAGACCCCCTTTGGAAAGAGACCAAAGGTAGTCTAAAATGCTCGCCACAGGACAGGACAGAGGGTCCAGGCCCTTGCCCTGGCACCAAATGGAAAACCTTTTCCATTTGAAGGCGTAGCACTTTCTGGTTGACTCCTTCCTGGATGCTTCCACTACTATGAGTACATCCTCAGAGAGACCCAAAGCCTGGAACTCTAGCCACTCAGGTACCAGGTTGTCAGGTGCAGGGATTGAAGGTCCAGATGGAATACCTTCCCCTGATTGACAGATATCAGGTCTGTGCATGCTGGAAGACGCCTCGGGAGCCTGTTGCTGAGGCTCAGGAGATCTGGGTACCAGAACTGGCGAGGCCAGTCTGGGGCTACCAGGATCACCTGCGCCTTGTCCCGCTTCACCTTGAGAGGCACCCTGTGGATCAAGGGAAATGGAGGTAAGGCATAGAAGAGGCCTGGAGTCCATGGCCTTGAGAAGGCATCCCCCTGCAGTGATCCCAGCTGAGGGTGTGTGTGTGTGAAACAGCCTCAGCTTGGTGTTTTCCCTGGAGGCAAACCGTCCACCATCAGTTTGCCACAGTGGGAGAACAGACTGTGAGCTACCTCTGGATAGAGAGACCACTGTGGATGTCTCACCTATGCGGCTGAGAGCATCCGTCAGCTGATTGGAGGCTCCTGCCACATGGATTTGCTAAGAGATCCACCGCCAGTCGACTCACGAGTGTCCAGATGTGGCATGCTTCCCTGCACAACCGCTGGGAGTGCATGCTGCCCTGCTTGTTGAGGTAGTCCATGGTCGTGGTATTGTCCATCTGGACCTGAATCACTTGACCCCGAAGCTGCTGGGCAAATGCTGACAACGCCAGTCTGACCACTCTGAGTTCCAACAAGTTGATATGGTATCGGGATTCCTTGGGGATCCAGAACCCATGGGCCTTGTTGTTCCCCATGTGGGCTCCCCAGCCCATTAGAGTGACATTGGTCATGAGGACGACCATCAGCTCAGGGTGGACAAACTGAATCCCTTCCTGCAACTGGTCTAGGATGGTCCACCGCTGGACAGCGTCCCACATCTTCTGGGTCACAGTGATCAGCTGGTCGAAATGACCTAGGTGCTGAGTCCACTGGGCAGCCAGATCCCATTGAAGGGAGTGCATATGCCACCAAGCCCAATGGACCACGGTGGTGCAGGTCACCATGTAACCCAGAAGGCACAGAAAGTCCCAGGCAGGGCACAAGGGCCCAACAAGAAATGATTGGGCAAAGGAGGAGAGAACCTCTGCCCTGTCCACCGGGAGCCGTGCTCTGGCCTGGCAAGAGTCGAGCTCTGCCCCAATGAAGCATATCACCTGAGAAGGCACAAGCTCCAACTTGGCCTCGATGATCAGGAGACCAAGTTGAGACCAGGTCTGGAGGGCCAGGTCCCTTGACCTCTCCACCTCTTGCTGGGTGGAACGCACCAAGAGCCACTCGTTGAGGTAAGGGTACACTCTGACTCCTCCACGCCTGAGACAGGCTGCCACCACTGCAATGCATTTGCTGAAGACCCGTGGGGCCGATGACAGGCCAAATGGCATGGCTCGGAACTCGTATAGGGCTCCCTCTGCTCTGAAGCGGTGGAACCACTGGTGGGACGGACGGATTGGGATGTGAAAGAATGCATCCTGGAGATCCAGTAAGCAGACCCACGTTTTGCTCCAGAGATGGTATGATCTGGGACAGAGTTACCATCCTGAAGGTGCATGTCCTGAGATACTGATTCAGGTCGTGCAGAGCTAGAATGGGCGCCAGTCCCCCGTCTGCCTTGGGACCAGGAAGTACCTGGAACGAACCCTGGGTTGACTGGAGGATCTGCCACTTGAACCAGTGCCTCCTTGAAAAGGAGCTGGCTATGTCATCTCTCAGAGCCAACCGAGTGTGTGCTGATACTCTCTCTCCCATGGGGCACGGGCTCAGCTGGGAGGGTACTGCTCGATTCTGGAGGCAGACCCTGGCCGATCATTATCTAAGACCCACCTGTCCATGGTAACAGTGGACCGGTGGAAAGAAAGTGGTGGAGCCGAATTCCCCACAGGAGGACCCAGAGCTGGTGTGATGGGGATAGGGCTGGCAACCCCTATCCTGTCACTGGGCAGGCTTGGAGGAAGAGGGCCCAGGGCCTGAATCCCAACCTCCTTGTCTCGGGCCGGTGAGAGTGCGGACTTGGGCCGGTGACAAGCCTGTGCCTACTGTTGCTGACCACCATGAAAAGAGGGCTGCTGAGCTGCAGAAGCAGGGTACCAAAAGGCTTTTCTTTTCTGCTTTTCTTGGCATTAGGGCGTGCTTTGAGCAGAAGTGGCTGAGTCAAGGTGGCACTGGACTGCTCAATTCACTGAAGATGACCATCCATACCTGGGCCAAAGAGATCAGTGCCCAGGAAAGGAACATCAGTGAGTTTGTGCTGGGTATCCGCCGTAAAGGTGGAAAGCCTCAGCCAAGTCCTGTGGTGTGAGGCAACTGTGGCTGCCACCGAGCAGGCCCAAGAGTCCCCAAGGTCCAAAGCCATCTGAAGCTGCTGCTTGGTAATGGCATGGCCCTGGTCCCGGACCTGCTTGACCGTAGTCTAAAGGTCCGCGGCGAAGTGCGGGAGAACTTCATCCAAGGACCCCAGGAGGGCATTGGAGAAGTGCGCCATGATGACGGCCAAGCTTGCCTGATGGAGGCCTAGGGAAGAGGCAGCATAGACTTTCCTAGCAGAGTGGTCCAGCTTTTTGGACTCCTTGTCAGGAGGGCTATCTATGTCGGTAGAGCTGCCTGTGCGTCTGAACACAGAGGCGGTCACTAACTCCTCAGCCGAGGGATGTTCTGTGAACCCCAAGAGGGACCCAATGGGCACTGCATACTTACAGGCCATCCAGGCAGATGGCGCTGGGAAGGAGGCAGGATGCTGGCAAAGCTCCAAGGCCAGGCCAACAAAGGCTTTGGCCACAGGAGAGGCTTCTGTAGGAGTATCCCCTCTTTTAAGAATGTCAGTAAGTGGGTACTCCACCCATTTCTGGACAGGTTCCAGGGGCATCCCTGTGGATTCAGAGATAAGGCACAGAATCCCTTGAAAGGACGAAGGGCAATCCTCTGTCGACACACTACTGGCCGACTCATCATCTAGCAGGTGAGAGTGAAGGTCGGTGTCCTCAGATTCCGAGGTATCCGGATAAATCGGTCGACCACCAAGATTCCCTGAACGCACCTGGGATAGTCAGGCATGAGGTGACCAATAGCCTACAAAGAGACCGGGACCATTTGGAATCCTTCACAGGAGCCCCTCCTGAAAGCTGTTTTGGTGGCGGCTGCACCACTATCGGTGGAGAGACCAGTTTTGGCTGAACTAAGGCAGGTTTTATCAGCTCTGCGGCCAGGGAACCAACTTATTGGTTCCAAAGTCATTTTGGCCTGGGAGATGAGAGCCACGTAATGGCTGGTGTAGAAACTGAGGAAGGCTTCTGCCTGGATAGAATGAGCTGTTGCCACATCAAATCCTAATGCGTTGGCCGGAGTTTCGACGAATCCTCCCCTCATCCGAGGAGGACGAAGATGAGTGGTGATGTTGCCTCTTTTAGCGCTTATGCCTCTTCCTTGGCCTGTCAGTTGATGGGGTCCGAGATCTTGACCTCGATCGGACTGGCTGACTGGGTCACTCGGGAGACACCGGTGGAACTGGTGATGTTCCCGGATCTGGGACTGGCTCCTCAATAGGATTCCCAGCAAGCTGGGTCTCCTCGTCGGGGATAAACAAGACCGGTGTCTTGTTAAGAGAGCTGTCGACCTCCTCAGCTGACAACCGATCGACAGAGTCGAGAGTTAACTCAACTATGTCTTCGATCGAGACTTCGGCCGGCTGGCCCGACAGAGGGACCGAGAAGTCAGCTGCCGAAGCCATAATCTCGATCGAGGTCGAGGGTGTGGATTCCTGGGACTGAGATCGCTCTCGATCCAAGTACATCTTCACTGAGATGAAGAATCTCTCGGTTCCTCGTCCTTTTCACGGGAACAGGAGGTATACGAGCCCACAGGTCCCTCGCCCTTAATGGGGATAGAAAGGCACATCTCCTGAAAGAGCCAGAAAGTGGAGCCCAGGTTGAGCAGAATGAATATCAGCTGAGAGGAATGCTCCATGGCATCGCCACCTCTTCCTCGAAGGTCTCGTCTGTTCCAACTGCTCAGTGGACCCCGCGAGCTGCTGAGACCACCCACCGAGCCTCTTTGGATTTCACTGATGGATTCCATTTTTGGGCCTGCCCGCTTTAAGCGTCGCGAGATGATCGTCGAGGATGCCTGGTTGAAACGCGAGTGCAAATCAAGAAGCCTGGTGTCATGGCTGACACCCAAGCAGTAAACGCACGCAGAGTGTAGGTCTGGGCATGACATTTTCCGTCCACATGAGGCACCAGTGAAAACTGGAGGAAGATTTATCTTCCATTATCGAAAGCAGCTACTACAATCATTAACAAAGGAGCATTATCTTCGCGAGTCTGAAGATTTTTGACAGGCCCTACAACACGCTGGAGATTCATCTTTTATCGGGCGTACAAACGGCAGTGAACTCATGCTCAAACACCTCCACCTTCTTGCTGGCCTCTTGCGGATCTGTGAAAATATGTAAGTGTGTCCTTCATGACACATATGTGTAACCCCTAGATGGCGCTATCCAGGGCTACTACCCCTGCCTGATTTGCCACTAACAGGTTGAGGGCCTGGATCCAATGGCGGTGCCTCCACCCAGAGGTCAGGTTTGAATACTTAAACTAACTTGGTCACAGCCCTCTGGGACACTGCAACCCCTTTCTTCCCACTCAGTGGCCCACACAATATATCAGAATTACCTTCACAGTATACACTTACCCCCAGGTCTGGTTCCGCACTGGGACCTCCTGTGAAATGAGATACAGTGCAACAATCACAGTACAGTACTTTAACATAGACAAATACCTCAGGCAGTATAACTTTGCTGAAACAAGCAGCTCTGATTTATTTAGGGGATATAACAAGGACGGGGAAATCAGGTTAATTAGCTTATCACTCTAATAATCTATTTATGGCTTCTGTGCACAGGCCTATCCCTATCAGTTACTGTCCTTGGGTACCCAAGCCCTAGTGGCTAGTCCAAACCGGTGGCAGCTGGTAGGGCCCTTTCACACAGAGAAAAGGAGAATTAAACAGTCAGCAGTACAGTAATTCCATTTGGATTTAATGTGGCAATTCAACAGGAGCGGACCCTGAATTAGTACTCACGACCTCCAAATAAGATAGGGTCCTTCAATGTCAGCAGGGCTCACTTGAGGTGCACAAACCTCTTCACACATCCATATAAAGAAAGCACTATACCAGGCAGGCTGCATCTGTATCCCGATCGCAATTACTGCACAATACCGGAGAACACACAGCAGATTCAGTTCCTGACAGACAGAGTGCAATTTTCAGCAATTCCTCCAGTCTTCTACAGGGTGAGCCTGGTTTCTACTCTTCAGAGATCCTTTGATTCTTTTCACAGGACGGATTCAGTCCCAACAAGCTGTTACACAAGCTGCAAGACCGAACTCTGGGCCTTACACGTTTTGACTAAACTGCACACTGAAAAAGCACAGGGCTCCTTCCTTCTTCACTGCCAAAGCTCAACTGGAAACTCCAACTGACAAAACTGGGCACTTCCTTTGAGTTCCTCCCAGTTCTTGACTGGATTGGCTGTCACTCACAATAGACTGCTGCTGTTGGTCCAAAAAGGCACTGAAGTCTAAACCACATCTCCCAGAGTCACTGCCCATACAATCCTCTTGTGGCTGGCTCAGATTATGAGTCCAAGTTCTGATTCGTCCAAGGCACCATTTTAGAGCTAGCTTACCCACACTGATTGGTCCAGTTCAGCAGTTCAAAACTAGAATGGGGAACTAGCAGACATGCAGTTCTGACTGCAAAAAAGCAGGTTAGACAAACTGTAATTTCATTATTACTCTAAATAATTTCTAGCAAACAGTTACATCTTTCAGATAGGTTCCCTTTGCACTCCTAGTGACTGCAAAAGCGAAGTGAACTGGCAGCAGCTCGAGGTGGTACTCGAGAGAAGCACACAGTCCCCCATACAAACTAATTATGTCTGCAAGCAGACAGCTCTAAAGAGACAGTACCAGGGGCTCTAAAACACTCACTGATAAATGGCTTAAATGCCAAACACCATTCAGGCTTGGAGCATTCAAGCAAGCTCCTGAAGTCTTTATGGGAACCCCCATTTGTAGGGGGTTACATGTAAATGAGCAGGCATCAAGCGAGTGTACAACTCCAAGGCTCCAAAGACATGCCTCGCTGTATCAGATTTCTTCCTCCTTGAGCGAGTAGCAAAGGAAAGGTCCGAAAGAGATGCAGAGTTGTCCCAGCAAAGTTTAAGTCCTGCGATTCCCTGGCAGCTTGTAAATATTGGTCCTGATCCGCAATCCCCAAGGTGATGATCAGGATGTCCCTTGGAAGATCTGGCTGCAATGGGGTGGCTGGAGGGGAGATGCGGTAAGCCTTGATAATTTGTGTGGCCAGCATGTTCCCTGCTTCTAAGGCCAGTGCATCTGGAAGCCAATTTCGAATAAAAGATACAAGGTCCAAACCTTCGCTACCTTCCGGCAACCCAACGAGACCCAAGTCCACTGCTCTCTGAGCATTCTCGATGGCTTCTATATGGTATCTAAGCTGGTTATTCTCTTGCACCAGCTTAGTAGTCACATCAATGGCCTTAGTCACTTGAAACTCTGCCTGGGCAGCTGTTTTAGTGGCCGACTCCATTTTCAGGTCCTGTTCCTCCATCCGACAAAGGATCTCCTCCACTTTTCCATCTATGGCCTTCAAGGATAAGGCCAAGGAGTTCCATTGTGGTGTTCGCAATTCTGAAGAATCACTGGGGCCATCAGGGCCTGTGGCTCTGTAGGTTGTACATTTTTGGGACCGCTCGTTCCTCCTTTAGTCGTCCGACCCATGGCAGTATTTAGTACCATTGGATTCATCTCAATTCACTCTCTAGAATTCTGCAGCTCAAAGGTCAAACTAGTAAGACTATTTTAATTATTTAGATAGTTACAGGTGAAAATCTGCAGGAAGAGGTGAAGCATGTCTGTTTGGCAAGAGTGCTCAATAGCACCCATCAAAGACATATTTAAAACTGTTATATTCCCCACCCTGGTAGCTGTCTAGATTGTGCAGTATTACAACATAGAGGAACAGTCACCTGAAGCAAAAGTCACAGACTGCTCTTGGGCAGCAGGCTGAGAGGTGAAAACTGCATCCCAAAGTATTACACTTCAATGACATATATATACTGCAAGAAAATCCTACTTGAGAAATGATGGTTATGAGTCCTCTTGCCCCCACACACTCCTCTATAGCCATAGGATTATTTTTATTCAGTTTTTCTGCAAAGACTCTGGTGGACTTAGGATCAGTGAAGCAATATTCCTTTTCTTCAGTAGTAAATTGCAGTCTAGTGGGAAAGCTTAGAAGATACTGTACCCCACTTCTTTAGCTTCGCTGTGACACCTTCGAAAGCCCTTCTCCTAAACTGAGTCACATAGGTGTAGTCAGGGAAAAGGAGGATTTTTGCACCATCAATATTGGGTGCTTCTTCTCTTGCCACCCTTAAAACTGTGTCTCTGTCACCTACTGAGCCCGTTGCCATAAGAACTGTCCTTTGGTCCTCCACTTGACCACAAGCTTGTCTGGGGCTGATCCTGTAGGCCTTGATAATTCATGAAGGGTGTCCTACTCCAAATGCCTCTGGGAGTTGTCTCTCTAAAAATACAGCCACATCTTCTCCTCTGTACCTATTGGTCCCACAGGATGCACATATGGGGCCTGGACAGTATTTTCAAGTTGTTCTAGCTGGGTGTGAAGGAGCCCTTGGCTCCTTCACTGAAGTCGCTGTAGCCACCAAGTCTTTCCCAGCCACTGCTGTCAACTCCGTTGCTGCTCTCGCCAAGCCTTCTACTTTGTTTTCAACAAGCATTAGTCTTTCTATTGTATGTAGGCATCCTACATTTTCTTGATTCGTTGGTTGGATTGAGTTAGCATTGGGATCGTCCACTGTAGACTCTCGAGGGTGGCAGGCCCTTCTCTGTCAGTGGGAAGCTGCTGATGTTGAGTGTCCTGTTTCTTAGAAGGCCCTGAAGCTGAAGAGTCCTGTTTTGATGCTCTTCTTAGTCTCCCCATCTCTGCAACGCAGGTAATTCGAAGCAGTACTCAATGTATGTCCAGTGTTGAACTGTAGTCAAAAAAATTAAAGGGAAAACACTTTAAATGATTTTCAGTCCCAGTCTGAGAGAGCTCCTCTAAATGCATCTAACCTGCTGGACTGCTAGGCTCCGCCCCTTCCAAACACACTGTTTAAGCTTTGACTATAAAAAAGGGCTTACTGCATTTCTATGCTAAGCTGAAATTTGACAGATTCCTTCATGCTCATTTCATGCCGTGCGCCTAGAAAAATAATTATTTTATCTCGGTTAGCAAACGGTGTGAAGCTGAAGATCCATTAGCTTTCACAGAAAGGGTCTCATTAAAAATGGAGTCGCTGGGGCCATCCGATGGCCCAGCCCTTCCATCCAGGTGACCGAGGTTCAGGGGTCGACATGGAGCTGGGCTCGGTTGGGACCCACACTGGAAAGTGTTGCCGTCCACAGCAGAAGCCAGCCAAGGAAGGGAAACATCGCCCACTGATGTAGTAACCTCCCGGTTGAATGGTAAGCCTGTTTCTTTGCAAGGGGTTACACATGCCTGTTGCATTGAGTTGTGTGAGACCGATGGAGGCTGTAGCTGACTCTGGATTGAAGGGTGGAGGAAGGTCTGGGATAAAAACTGGTGTAAAAAGTCAGCCAGTCATCAGCATAATTGCTACCAGCACACTCAAGTCTCAAATGAAGCCTTCTGACTTTTCTTTTAACTTTTATTTTCAGACATTTTCCATATTCCAGATGACATCTAAACAATCAATGGTGTTTCAACATCATGAACATTTACTGTTACTGTATACAAGGTTCAAGAGAAACTGTAGTCTGTTACTACTTACTGATAATAGGTATTAAATTATACAGCTATGGAAGACCAGGCATAATCAATAGCATCCTCTGGAGCTAATGTATCTAAAAAGCCCAACCCATTATGACTACTAAAATTTAGTAATAATCTGTTATGGGTCTATAGGAGGCTTATATTGTGATGAGCCGGCTGGTCTAGGGTTTAGAAGGGAAGGGAGTGTTACCCAGGTCTGCAGCTCCCCAAGGAGTCAGGGTATCAGATCAGGGTGATATTCCACTACATGCAATGGTCATGGGTTCCATCTGTTTATTAGGATTAAATCTTATTCTGTAGCTTTGGAGTCATATTTTCCATTTTGTATATTTCATATATGATAGATTCCCAATTTGAGATCTGTGGGTGGCGGGGAGCTGACTGAAGCCATAACCTTGTAATTACCTTTTTAACTGCAGCTAACAATGTACTGCGTAGATAAGTCTGTTGTGCCCCTCTGACTCTTCTGGGGTAATGCAGCAGTATGGCTAGCTCTGACGTAAGCTCACCCATTTTAGGAAAAAGGGCCCTTACTATGCCTCCCACCCCCGCCCAAAATCTGGTCAGTACTCTACAGGACCAAAAGGTGTGTGTGTGTGTGGCCACCTCACATCCACATCCTCTCCAACAGGAAGAGTCAGCCAAATCTGAATATTTTGCTGTTATTTGTGGGGGGCGGAAATACCTTGCTGCCACTTTCTATGAAAAATCATACCAAGTATAAGAACTTGTAGTTTTATGTTGTCGATGCCAAATGTGATGCCAGTCTTCTGGCAGTAAATCCAGCATTAGTTCTGATTTCCAGTTTATTTGTATGTTTTCCATATCTTGTGTTGGGGCATTAATGATAGCCTTATAGAGTCGGGATATCAGGTGGCATGGCCGGAATTTCCTTTCTAACTGTACTAACAGAGTAAATAAGGGAGGGGTGTCTGTGATGTTACGTCAAGCCCCATTTCTTTTTCCAAAAAGTGGCGTATTTGTAGGTAGCGAAAAAAGTTGTGTGGTAATGAAAATTCAGTCTGTAGTTGGTCGAATGTTTTAAAAATTCCCTTGTCATAGAATTGAAAAGTGTGAACCAATCCTTTTCTATGCCATGTGCGAAATTCTCCATCTAGTGATGCTGGAGTGCACTCCAGATTGCTGGCTGGAACTCCCATCCATTTGGCCCTGATTCAATTCTCTGGAAGCCGGAGGAATTTCATCCAGGCATCAAGCAAAGTTAGTAGGAAAGACGATTTTATCTTGGTGTAGGAAAATGCCTGGATTTGAAATACTAGATCCACATCAGAGAGAAATCAGTTAACATAGAAACATAGACTTTGACGGCAGATAAGGACCACTTGGCCCACCCAGTCTGCCCATTTCCTACCTACTGGATAAGCTGCAGATTCTAGTTAACCAACAGCCTACTTCTGCCACCCCCACTACAATTGCCTTGTGTCTGTCCCATGCATGTTTGAATTCCCACTGTTTTAGCCCCAACAACCTTCCCAGGAAGGCAGTTCCACGATCAACCACTCTCTCCATGAAAAAAAATTTCCTCACATTACCCTGAGCCACACCTCCATCTTTAAATTGTGTTCCTTGTTCTTACACATCTCTTTTTCTGAAAGATGCTACCCTCCTGGACTTTGTTGATTCCCTTGAGGTACTTGAACGTTTCTATCATGTTCCCCGTCCCTCCTTTCATCAAGGGTATACATATTAAGCTCTCTCAGTCTCTCTTCATATGGTTTCTGATGCAGACCCTGCACCATTTTAGTTGCCCTCCTCTGGACTGCTCCCATCCTGTCTATGTCCTTGCGTAGATGAGGTCTCCAAAACTGCACACAGTATTCCAGATGGGGTCTCACCAACTGTCTGTACAGAGGGATAACCACTTCCCTTTTTCTACTTGTGATGCCCCTTCCTATGCATCCCAGTATCCCCCTGGCTCTCTTTACTGACTTCTCACATTGCTTACCAACCTTTAGATCATCTGATATGACTACCCCCAAGTCCCGTTCCATTTTTGTTGTTGTTAGTACCTCCCTGCTATTGTACTCTTCTCCTGGGTTTTGTTTCCCAGGTGCATTACTTGCACTTCTTTGCATTGAATCTAAGTTGCCTATGTCTGACCATTCCTCCAACCTTGCCAAGTCCCTTCTCATCCTTTCTACCCCCGTGTATCAACTCTGTTACAGATCTTTGTATCATCTGCAAAGGCATACCTTTCCCTCAGACCCTCTGCAATGTCACCTATAAAGATGTTAAAGAGGACTGGACCCAGTACTGAGCCCAGAGGTTTTGTTTATTGTTTATTAAGTACTAGGAATTAATACCTTTGAGCCAAGACTCTTTTACAAAGGTTCCACGTCAAATTAGGTACAAGCAATAAGGTTACAATGACTGATACAAGTAAAGTACATTGTGGAATGCTATAAACATAGACTGAACAAATATAAAAAAAAAACATTAGTGCAAGGACAAGTAATTACCAGGTGAAACACATTAATTCAATAAGCAATCAAATGGGGGAACAGGAAGGTAATGTGAAGATAGGGTATATACATGAAAGGAGGGAGGAGCCAACCACAGGTAGTGGAAAGAATCATCTACCGGCCTCTTTGTCAGGTAAAGAGGCTGGAGAGCAACAACTTAAATAGAAGGAATTAGTCAAAGCAGTCGCAGGAGTTGGAGGTGGCAAGGTGAGAGAATAGGCTAGATTTAAATGCACCAAGGAGGTAGAGGAGGTAATAGAGGTGCTGAGTGCATTTAGCTCAGGAGGGGCACGATAGGGCAAATAATCTCTGGCCCTGGGAAGTCCGCAACGAGGACCTGAAGGGGCTGATTTTCTGATCTTTCTGGTGGGTCGACCACTTGTGTTCTGGCATATTAGGGTCTGAATGCAGGAGTGAGGCCCAAATGGATTTTTTAACCATAAGGCAGGTAAGGTACTTTAGGCGGTTTGAGAGTTGAAGCCATCCAGTTTCAGCATACAGCTCGCAGGTGTGAGTATGTTGATGAGCACCAGTAAGCAACCGACAGGCCTTGTTAAGGGAGGTTGTAATACGTTTAAGTGCACTAGTAGAGGCAGACCCATATACAATTAGGCCATAGTCAACAATTGAGATGATTGAGGATTGAATAGCTAGCTTCAGTGCTGGTAAGGTGAGAAGCTGTCTGTTCCGGTACAGTATCCCGAGCCGCTGATTGATAGTTTTGGCTGTACTATCGATATGAGTTGCAAGGTGAGGCCCTGATCAAAGGTGATTCCAAGATATTTGAAAGTAGCCACCTGTTCAGAGTGGATCCCAAGGATGTGTTGATGGTGAGTGGTGTTTGCCTTTTCTTGTTTTGTGGACTTGAGAAAAGCATGGATTTTTTTTTATGGTTTAGGACTAGCTTATGTGCCACAAACCACTTTTCAACACTGGCAAATGCATGCTGGAGGCTAAGGCATAAGGGGATAGGATCTTTATGAGAGGATAGAATCACAGCATCATCAGCGTAGAGAATAATTTGCTCGGAGCAGGATTTAGGGAGGGAGTTTAGAAAAAGGCTGAAGAGGAGAGGGCCTAAGATGGATCCCTGTGGAACTCCTGAGAGGACAGGCTTAGGTTCTGAGAGCACACCTGCTATTTTTACAACTTGGGAGCGCCGGTGAGGTAACTTTTATCCAGGCCCTGAGCCCTGGGAGAGCCCAAGAGATTGCAGCTGACTGATGAGTAGGCCATGATGTACCATGTCAAAAGCCTTCATTAGATCAATGTACACAGCTCCAGTTAGAGTCCCTTGTCCAAGGCCTTGTGATAGCGCCTGAGAATTCAAGGAGGGCTGTCGATGTGCTATGTCCTAGTCTGAATCCATGTTGCTGGGCACAGAGAATGTTATATTTCTGCAGGTAGTCAGTAAGCTGGTCTGCCACAATATGCTCAAGAGCCTTTGAGGGGAGGTAGTATTGAAATAGGTCTATAGTTGGCAGGCAGGGACTTGTCACCATTTTTGTGCACAGGAGTGACAAATGCAGCTTTCCATTTACTAGGGAACTTGCTGGAGCAGAGGGACTCCACTAGTGACCCCCCTTTCTTTGGAATGTGTTCCACTCACTATTACCTTCTGCGTCCTGTTGTGCAGCCAGTTTGCAACCCAGGCTACCACCCTGGGACCCACTCCCAGGTTGGCTAACTTGATTATTAATCTTTTATGCGGGACTGTGTCAAATACCTTGCTAAAGTCTAGTTAAGCTCTGTTCTATTTATATGCAAGCTGGGCTTATTCCGGTGCTGACATCCATACCGAGATATGCAATAGGAGGGTTGATATTGACTATTTGTATAGATTCGTAGGGTCAGTCCTCTCTTTTAGGCAATTGTATTATGAGAGCTAATCTAGGTCTTCCTCTGACACATAAAGACGAAATCTCTATTCCAATGGTTCAACTCCTCTGGGAGAGAGGGATAGGATATTTTGCAAAGATAAAGGATTCTGGGAGAATATTCATTTGAACGCCCGAACCATATGTATTAGGGATATCAGGAGATGCATCCAGCATTTGAGGTCCCTCTGGATCTGCTGGAACAAGGAGTCATAATTTAGTTTGTATCGATGTGTAGATCTGAGGGATACGGATGCCTAAATATGTGAGATAGGGCGGTGCCATCTAAATGGATATCTATCAAGGACTGACTGAGGGAGGGTGATGTATTAATAGGGCTTCTGACTTATCTTGATTAATTTTATAGCCTAAGAGCTGTTCTATAAGAGGGAGCAAAGTCTGTAGGGTTTGCAGGGAGATTTCTGGGTGAGTGATATACAGTAAGGGGTTGTCTGCATAGTAGGCTATTTTATGTTGAACCGTATTAATCGGATATCCGTGCAAATTTTCAAGTTGTCGCAGGTATTGAGCAACAGGTCCTACATATAAAGTGAATAAATAGGGTGACAGAGGAGCATCCTGCCTCGCTATCCAGGTTAGAGGACATCGAGTAGAATCCATTTACTTTGACTACTGCCTCTGGATTGGTGTAGAGGGCTTTGATATTCTCTAGAAATTCCTGGGAAAAGTCAAACTTCACCAGCGCCAGTTGTAGAAAGGGCCAGGAGATTCTGTTGAATGCCTTTGGGCTTCAAGGCTCAGTATCAGGATGGAGGAACAAGTGACCCAGGCATGATTTATAATACAAAGTACGCTTGATATTATCAGTAATCTGTCATGTCTTTATGAAGCCCAGTTGATCAGGGTGGATCAGTTGGGGGGAAAATGTCATCAAGCCTGTGAGCCAGGATACTAGTATATACTGTAGTTTATAGTCGTGATTTAGAGCTGTGATTGGGCGATATGAGTCACAAAGTTGAGAAGCTGTTAGTGACTTTATAGGAAATACAGGAAATAGGGTATTCTGCTGTAGTGTAGCTTTTCTGAAGTGCAGCCAATAGGGGGTCTTTAATGATTTCTAGTGTTCCTTATAAAATTCCACTCTGTATCCATCTGAGCCGGACTCTTTCCATTTTTTAAATTGTAGAGTTGTAGACAGTTACTGAGCTGATATTGGACCAAACAGCCTCTCTTATGGGTTTCGTAGGGTGGGTAATTGCAATTTGGACAAAAGGGCTTTTTATTGTGGATTGGGGGGTGTATGCTCGAATGTGAGGTCTTGATAAAGGTTGGAAGCTCTCTAGTATCTGGAGAGTAGTGTGTCAAAGTTGGCGGGTAACAGGGTATTTTATTTTGGTGATAGTCATTATCTGGGTTTGGCATCAAAGTCTGTATGCTAGGATGTGTGAACTTCTAGATCCTCCTTCATAATATTTCTGGTGCAACAGGCTAACGCTCATTCTGTCTTGACAGTTAAGAGGTTTTGTATATCCTGTTGTGTTTGGGTCAACTGATCCGTGACACTCATCCCCTGCATGTGTGCTTCCTGGAGAAGATGTATTCTCTCCTGTAGTTCTTTTAGTTTAACCTCCTGTTGTTTCTTTTTTCTAGCTGTGATGGCTATAATATAGCCTCACAGAACTACTGATAGCATGTCCCAGAGAAACCGCAGCGGCGTTTATTGAGGAGAAGTTTCGTTAAATTTCTGGTATTTTATGTTTCAACAGTTCTTTAAATTCAGGTCTTGTAATAGAGTAGGTTGAATTTCCATAGAGTATTTTTATGTTCGCTGGATCCCCAATTCTAAAGTCATGGGAGCAAGATCCAAGAGGCGATATTCAGAATATTGGCTTTGTGTATCAGTTCCCTATATTTCACTGCTGATTAATAGATAATCTAGTCTGGAGTAGCATTTGTAGGCACAGAAGTAAAGGAGAATTTTCATTGGGACGGGCACAGAAAGCACCAGGAGTCCACCAAACCCATATCACAAATTAAGCATCTAAGATGTTTTTGACCAGTAGTCAAAGAAGGGGGATGAGAGGCTGATGTGTCTAGCGAAGGATTCATCAGTCAGTTCAGGTCTCCTCCTATAACTATAATCCCCATCTGGTGTGAGAGAATAAATTTCAGCATTTTGTTTTATCGAGAAGGCATCACTATTTAGCAGTATATATGCGCTCCAGACTGTTAAGAGTTTGGTCCTGTATTGTACCTATCGCCTACGCCACTCCACCCTCCCTGACCACATGTTGTTCTTTTATTTGGAATGGGGAGGATTTGGGGATTAAAACCACTGACCCTTAGCTCTGCCATGACAATATGTGGATTCTACAATCTGGGAGAACCCAATTTTAAGTAATTTTTGATGTTTAGCAGACAACATATGTGTCTCCCTGCAGTAGGAGCATATCTGGTTTGTGTTTCTTCAGTGCCTGCAAGGTTCTGTATCATTTGATAGGGCCAGCCAGCCCGTTCACAATATGAGATACCATCTTAAGAGGAATAAGCATCTTGTTTTTATACTGCATTTTCCTATAAGCCCTGGATTCCATCCAAACCTATCTTCATCTGAATTCTTAATGTTAGTCATCTCTTGTACATTCCACACACCCATAACCATATTGCATAAGTTATAAAACCATATCTTTATGTCATCTTGAAAAGGGGTCTATTAAAATAGGAGTAAATAACCTGTGTAGGCCAACTAGGCCAGTAACTATAAGTCCAGCCAAACAGGCTAGAAGAGCTCTCTCTGGAGCTAGAGAGCTGAAAACAGAGAACTTCCAACATCAGAAGGGCTCTTGGACAAACTTCTGACAGGGGCAGTAAATTAAATTGCAGATTGGGAGACTGTTCTCATATCCAGGAGGAGTCCCATGGGAATACGCCCTAAAATTGGAATGAGTTAGGGAATTAGCTAAGAAAAATTAAATAAATGATATAGGTAGTTTGGGGGTGTCATGTGGGGAGACAGGATGTACCTAGGGGTTGGGGATAATGGTGTGTCATTCCTCTTGCTCTTAAAAAGGACCTCATCACACCTCCCCTCATTTGCTGTTCAGATGGTCTTTAAAGGAGGGGTCATGTCAGTTTCGGATTCTCATGCATTTGGGCATAGTTCAACAGTCTGCATTTGAACTTAATCTCTTAACCTTAATAGTCCTTAACTGTCACATAATAATAGACATCAACATTTTCAGTAGCAAACTCAAAATGCTAAAATGTCTCTTTCAGCATTCATGATTTTTACTTTTGTCCCATATGTTTTGAGAGCCTCTAATTTTAAGAATGTCTAATGCCAGTAATAATCCAGGATACCACCAGGAACAACCTTTAGCTCAACCCCAAATGTGATGAAAGCAAGACCCCGAGGCCACCACCTCCATGAGGAGCTCCACAGGAGCGGGCGGTCCCCAGTGTGCTCCTAGTTGTGTCCAGTGCCCCCAGGAGACTGAAATGAGACCAAGGGCAGCATCAAGCGTGGGGTAATTAGTTACCCTCGAGCCATCATGGCCCCTGCCTCGAACCCAGGTGGCTCTCAAGGCCAGACCCCTCACTCCCCTAGGGAAGAAAGAGCGACCCTGCCACCCCCCACCCTCCAGGTCAGCCCCCCAGCACCATCTCCCAATCAGTGTCATAAATACTGCCCCCAAGGTGAGTGCCTCTGTGAGGACCAGTTTCAAATTTCAAATTTGGGTGGCAGTCTCCAGACCCAGCAATGCCCCTATTTAGTGGGATGACTCATGGCAGAGGATCTGCGGCAAGGGGGAGCCACTAGGATTCCCCCAACGAGTCTCCTCCATTGAACTTCAACTTCAGTTCGAGCTGGATCTGGGTCCCCGCCGCAGAGCCAAGTGTCATCATTCACCTTATATAACGGGCTTTAGTAAGGATGGGTCGCATAGAGCAGCATTTAATAGTGGCTACAAAATCAACTCACTGCGGCCCATAAATGAAGGGAGAGGATAATAATAACCGCCCACTCCCCTATCTAGCGGGGAGCAATAAGGCTGACCAATACTTCCCTCCCTACCCTTCATTTACTACAGGGATTAATATCCCCTCTGACTGCTGGTCCTCAATTTTTCTTTATTGCCAGTAAACTCGCTTGAAAGAGAGGAGGCAGGAGTCCAAGCTCTCAGTCCCAGCTGAGAGCATAGTACCAATTAGGTTAGACCAGACTCAGAGAAGCATGGAGCCAACACGAGCACCCCCCTGGAACAGGCCAGGACCCAGACAGACCTCCGAGGAGAGTACAATGCCAAGCCCCCATCCTATCGCCCACCCCTGTGGTGGGCCCGCCCAACACCATCCCCAGAGCTACTCACCATGTCACACCCAGGCATTTCTCCTTTTGGTTATCCAGAAGCTGTAGCAGGAGGCCTGCCTGGCAAATTGGGAGAGAAGTTGCTTGATCAAGTCCATAGTGGCCTGCTGACTCTGCCGGCCCTGTGCCGAGGCCCGTGGGGACAAACGGGTGAGTCTCTTCAAGGTAGGCTGGCCGCAACTGGCAAAGAGTAGCCCCTCTTCTGCAAGTCCAATCTGGCCTCCTCCACCAACTCATATATTTGATGACCATTTGGGTACTGCACAATCAGCCAACTAGGGTAGGGGGTTCTGAATTTCAATTTTTACTGGCGCAGAAGAGGGAACAAAGGGATGTATGCTCGGCTTCTCTGCACAGTAGTTGGGGCATAGTCATTATCGATAAAGATTCTGGTTGTACCATAGAAAACTTTTCCTAGTGACCAGGTTGTTCTGAGTAATAGTTCCTTAGTTTGATATCACAGGAAGCGTACAATTATTGATCTGGTGCATTTGGTTGAAGGGATGAGGGGCCCAGGGCGTGATGCACTTGCTCAATTTCCAGGAAGAGAACCAGGTCCAATGTGAGAGCAGTGCGGAGTGTCGTTTAAAGTCTTGTATGTCAGCCCCTTCACTGTTTTCAGGGACGCCATAGATCCTTAAATTGAGGCAGCGATGCCTATTCTCTGCATCCTCCTGCCTCTCCATTGTTAAGTGGCAAAGCTCCATGATTTGGGCCATCGTGGTTTGCATTTATGTGTTGACCTCCTTCTGATCCATGAAGCCTGTTCCATGGTGGCTACCTTCAAGCAAAGCTCCGTTAAATCAGTGCGAAAGCTCTCCTGGATCTGTTTAAAACTTAAAAATTCCTCTTTGAAGATGTATAATTCTTTGAGTATTTTATCTAATTTTTGGTCCATCCCAACTGTTTCTTGGTTTGGGTTTTAGATTGTTAAGCTGGAGGTGGTGGGGTCGGTTGGAGCGAGCGTTCTGAGGCCCAGAGTCAGGGAGATCTCCATACAAGAGATCCGCCTCATGTGCCAGAACTGTACATTTATTCCCACCTCCTCTGTTTTTACTGGTAGCCAACTGCACTCTGTGTATTTCAGGCATGAAAAAATCTCCCACTAAGGTGGCTACGGATTCAATTAATAGCGAGTGGGTGAGGAGCTCGGGGCTTAGGCTGCCATGTGGGAGGAAGCTACACCTGAAGTCCCAGACCCTTCTGACTTAAACGCCGGATCCTTGGTATGGGGGGGCATCACAGGGGGCAAGCTGTTGGGGTAATCGGCAGTGGGAATGATAGCGGAAGTTAATTATTGTTGTATGTTTTTAACTTTTGTGTCAGATGTGACTGAAAAAAAGACACGACTGAAAAAAAAACACTGTCCCAGTTCACTTTCTGGTTAAAAATAAAATGAAATTTAATGGAAGATGGGACTGGGTGGCAGTCTGGTCAGAGAAGGGGACCCCTCGACTTGGAAGCAGGGGGAGAAAAAGCTACAAATATAGGGAAAAAAAATAGTGTGGCAGTTATGTGGGGGGCTGAGCCACATCTCAGGTAATTCTCTTCCTTGCTATAGTTCTCTTACAAAGGGAGAGTTCAAACACTTGCAAAGGCATGCCTCAGTCATAAAACATCAATCATGCCTCTGCAAACTCTCTCCTCGAGCGTGTGTGTGCATAATTTTTACATTACATATGCTCAGAGCTGGGTATAAGTTAATAAATACTTCTCCAAAGATAACTACAGGCATGTAATGCTCCACGTAAACACTGAGAAGGCAGCCCTGCAAAGGCAGGTTCTTTGAGACAGACAGACCAAATCTGATGTAGTTCACAATCATGTCATATGACTGCAGTGCATAATGAACTACTCCAGAGATGCACTACTTCGTGCATATCCTAGTACCAAGATGCACAGAGTCATGTTCCCTACCACATGTAGTACAAGAAGGGCTTTGAATTCAACATGATAAAAAAAAACTGGCCACAAGGCAGTACGTTAGTTAATAATAAAACCCTACAGCAGCCATTTCTTTTATTTTGTTTATTTATTGTAATTCTTTGAAAACTTCATAGATTACCTTTGAGCACAAGTGCTCATTTACAAAGCTTCTACATGAAATAATAGTCACAAAAAACATTACAAGTACAATAAGTAGTCGAGTCAGATTCCAAGCACTTAAGGCAGAACAATACCAGTCAGTGTTGGACTTACGGGGGGGGGCTTGCTATGGCTCAGCCCCTCTAGCTTTGAAGTGAGCCCCGCCCTCACCTCATGCATATCCACTGACTTATTATGGGAAGGGGACTCAATGTATAGATGACAGCCTTATGCCCCCCCCCCCAGCTCCCAAAGGTCATAAAGTGCAATTCCAACACTGATTACAGTTTTAATAAAATCAATACAGCATTGGGGGGAGCGGTCTGAAAAGTGGTAGGACCAAGGATGCAAGGGTAAATTCTCCTAGTAATAAATTAACATGATTGGAAAAACTGATAGGCCACTTATGAAAGTGGTAGAGCGGCCATAATGCCACCCCCGCCCCGCTCCGTACCTATGCAATGAAGATTGATGTATAAAAGTCACAGGTTATGTACAGTGAGAAACCAAATAAAACTTTTTAATGGTTACAACTGCATTGGACTGCAAAAGCAGACCGCAAATATCTCTTAAACTAAACTGTGTGTTATAAAGCAGGAGTTTACCAAGGGTTAAATTTTGAAAGTTCCTTAGTCTGAACTGCAACAAATGGAACGTGTGGCTAATTTGACAAAACTGTTCATGAAAGTTCTCTAGTTTGAACAGCAGTAAATGGAACGTGTGGCTAATTTGACAAAACTGTTCTTGAAAGGCCTCCTTTATTTGGACTGCTTAGGAATTTTTGGCTAGTGGAAACCTGGCACATGTCGGAATTACTCATGTTCACATACAAAATGTTAACTATCATAGTAATATAGCCTTAATGTCTTGTTACAGGTACTTGATGGAAAAGACAGATTCTGTCCTGAGGGTGTAAAGAAAAGAAACACTAGGAAAAGCAGACACTTTCACTTAGAAGCAGTGAAACTGTTTAGTCTGATCTCTGAGGAAAATTCAACAAAACATGAAACAAAAGCTGGAATTGACAATGAATGTTGCCTGTAGACTTGGAAGCCAGTGACCATAAAAACATAAACTTGTGGAAGTCTTCTGAAATGCGACTGCTGGAACAGTGTTTGGGACTGGGAAAATTCTTACTCTCATCCCTGTTTCAAGGACTATGATCTATGAATCACCATGCCTTGATCAAAGGTGGCTGAACCCTTCAACTGGCATTCTCTGCAGCAGTTATTAAGCAATCATACAGGGCCTGACAACATCTGCCCTGCAGCTTTACCAGTTCCTGTTCTCTGTTTCTGTTCAATACATTCCTGTGAGAAAACAGCATGACGTCGTAAACATCTAGCGCCCCCGACAAATATGCTGTAATAAATTCATTCAGAAATACATATTTAAAGGACACTGTCCACTTTTCAGTGCTTGTCCTAATGCACTGTAGCATGTGCAGTTGTCATTAGTAACCAACAGAATGCCTTCATGCTACAAGATTACCATAAGAGTTCAGTTTTTCTGTTTTTGGTTAAAAAATTAAAACTCAAGTGGATCGCTTTGAAGTACGACGGCCGATGCTCCCGCACATCCCTAAGTGTGATGGCGCCAAGCCACGGGAAAACTCGTTCATGAAAAAGTTTGACATTTTGGGGGGCATGTAAGATAAATGCTGTGCATAAGAAAAGATTTTCTCCTGATTTCAGTAAAGTAGGTCTTTTGTAAAAACGAGGGCTCTACTTCGATTGTTTTACATGCTGAATATTGAAACCGTGACTATATGGGTGCAAATTAGTGCTGTGCCCACTTGGTGAGATACTGGCCAGAATAAATGGCACCCTGTCTGAGAAGAATTGAGCAAACTCCTTGCATTTTGTGGATGAGAAAAAGCTCACGGGCTCCAGACAGAATGGATAAAGAAGCCTGTCCACACTCGAAGATCTGAGCTGGTCGATTCTCCCAGCAGCCATCTCCTGGACAGATATCCTGCCTTCTTATGAGTGACTGTCCTTTGATACTCATCAGAGTGAGTAATCAAAACCAGCCTGTCCTCCTGGGACCTGGACCTCTTCCAACAACATTCCAACCTCCACCCCCTTTGCTTTTATCTTCCTTAGCTTGACGTCTTTTTCCCTTTTTCAAGTAAAAGGATTTCAATTTCCCCCCAGTTTATCTTATGGTCAGAAAGGGCACCATACTGGCTCAGCACTGATGCAATTAGTGGCAATGAGGTCTAGGGGGTATCTCATATAGAGAAGGATGTCATTGGCAAAAAAGGAAAGTTTATGATCTTCACTGAGGTTATCTCAGTCATCCGGTCACACCGTAGGAACTTCACCGTTGGTGAAGAGGAATCCATACGGAAGATTTTCAGCAGTACAACTGGGGCCGCCCATGCCATCGATATCCATCGCAGTCACCAAACCTATAAAGGCATGAGCAGCCCTATTCCCTCCTCAGTTCTTTCCTGCTATCGACTTACTTGCATGAGTCTCTGTGGAAGCTCCAACGCAGTATTCATGCCATTTTTCGCCTACAGCTTTTTCGTCAATATTTGCTTGAATCTTCTTTTTTAAAGAGATTCCTCCAACTTGTTTATGTCGAGAGTTAATCCTTCTACCTCTCTCTTCCATCACTGCTGCTGTGAAAAGAAGATTGCCTCCATAGACAAACATTCCCTTTGTGTCTGCTGTCTTGGACCTGAACCCGAAATTTCTGACTGTGAGCTCTGCCAGAAGTTTAACCAAACAACCCTCAGGCGATGCAGAAAGGCGCTTATAAATTTCCTGATGGATCAACAGGTGGCCAGTTCTGGGCAGGGGGCCTCCAGGGTCCCAGCCTCTCAGTAGCCGACCAGATCGTTGAGCTTTCAGGCCTCCAAGGCCAGAGACAAATCCTCTGGGAAAAGTCATAAAAAAGACAGAGATTGCGACCACCCTTCCCCCACCCCGGCATCGATCTCATTCTCCCTGACAGCCTCTTCTTCTTCAGAGGGATCCTCATCAGCTGCGGCCACGCTGACATGGAAAACTGCTGTCCAGGTATCTGTGCCCAACAGACCCATACCGACAGCACCTCTGCCCAACTCTCAGGGCGGTCAGCCATTGACCTCTGGGTCATCAGCCCATCCTTCAATTGACAACAGGCTCATCATCAATGACTCTCCCATCGAGAACCTGCCCCTTCTCCCTCTAGGGCTACATGCTCTTTGGGTTCTCCGGATTCAGCAGGTAGGTAGACACCTGTGCCTTCAAACTCCCCCCCCCCGGTCGACGACCACCGTCAACTTAAACAGAGTCCTGCTCAAATTCACCAACATGATTGTGCAGCAGCTGGGTGCCTTTCAGTTCCCCTCGCCAATGCCATCGACTACAGCTTCATCGTCAACATCCACTCATCAGCCCAGGGAAGCTCCCTATGGGCCATCATCTGCGTATCCGATGCTAGACCCAGATTTAGAAGGGGTCGACGTAGAGATGGAGCACAACCCAGACCTCATTCTTCCTGATGATGAGGAGGAAGAAAAGGAAGGAATCCTGCTCTCTGACAGAGCTATCACCTCTTCTGTCAGTGAGGACTCAGTGAAGCACATTCCCAGGTCTCCTCCTGAGGACCCCACATTTTTCAGTGTGATGAAGCAGCTGTCCTCAGCCATGGGCTTCCACACTGAGGAAGAGGATGCCACCAGAAAGGAACTGGTGGACTTCCTGGAGATTCTGAATCTGCCCCCAAAATCATTCTTCCCATCCTTCCTGCTCTGAGGAATACAGCCACAACAGCCTGGCACACACCAGACATGGTGCCAGCTATGCCTTGCAGGACAGATAAACTTCATCATGCACC
The DNA here is from genome assembly GCA_016271365.2 of Neoceratodus forsteri. Taxonomy (NCBI): domain Eukaryota; kingdom Metazoa; phylum Chordata; order Ceratodontiformes; family Ceratodontidae; genus Neoceratodus; species Neoceratodus forsteri. Next base: position 1,319,393,529 of record CM057455.1, on the reverse strand, counting down.
CTGAGGGCTTGCCTGCTATGCTGCCCAGCGTGAGACAGACTCTGTGGTCATCAAGGCAGCTCATGACAGGTCTAAGGTGCCTAAGCACCTTAGTTCCCTTCTCCCAGATAAGGAGACTCGCAGAATTGACCTCTGGGGCAAGAGGGTTTATGCCTCCTCTGCCCTGGGTTTGAGGATTGCAAACTACCTGTCTCACATGGTGAAATACCAAAATGCTAACAGGAAGAAGGGTAAGGCCGGGGCACATGCCCTTCCAGATGGCATACAGAAGCAGGAGCTGCTTCAGTGCCTCCAAGCAGCCGAAGATGTTAGCAAGCACCTTCTCAGGACACTCTATGATATGGCTGACACCATTGCCAGGGCACCCACCACGGGCATATGCCTACGTACAGTCTTCTGTTTGTTGTTGCATTTTGGGTGGGGGAGTCAGGTGTGCTCTGACTTTTGTCTTCTGTTTAAGTAAGCCATCCACAGAAGCACTCCTTGTTTTAATCCCATTTATAGTTTGTGAATGAGTAGGGTGAGCAGTGATTCTTTGTATTTGACATGTTCATGGAGAAGTGTGGCCTTCTTATTTTAACTAGCTCCCCAGCAGCTACCTGTATATTGGCTGGGCCCATACTTTAATTAAGCTATCTTTGGGCTGATGCACCCTATAAAGGTAAGCCAATTGAGGCATGCAGTTTAGAGTAGGGACCCAGCTGAAGGGAGGTCTACCTCAACGCTGGTAGCTGGGTGACTTCGCATCAGGGCCCTGAGGTGAGTACTAAGAGACCCCCACTCCTTCTGTAACCATAACAGTAAGTTTCTAATTTAGATTGAAAGTGTGTGTTTGTTGTTGCATTTGGGGGGGGGGAGTCAGAGAGTGCTCTGACTTTTTGTTTTCTGTTTAAGTAAGCCATCCACAGAAGCACCCCTTGTTTTTAATCCCATTTGTAGTTTGTGAATGAGCAAGAGTGAGCAGTTATTCTTTGTATTTGATATGTCTACATAGGCACTCCTAACTAAGAGTATCTGGATTCACTGCTGATGTTCAGCAAAAGGTGCTTAATGTCCCCTTTAATGGCACTAAGCTCTTTGGCTCCTGACATCCAGGATTGCTTAATGACCTGCAAGCTTTGGGCAGGGCCCTCAAATCTTTCCACTCCCTCCACCATACCCAACCGAGAGAGGGTGCTCCCCCTTTTGCAAAACACCCAACAGGCCAGGTACAGTCTCACAGCCCCATGGGAAACACAGAGCCCCGGCTGACTTGCCTGCCCCCTCCTGCATTGGAACTGTGGCCAAGCACCCGAGGACTGACACACCAGCCCAAGCAGCTGGCTCCATCTCTGCTTGACTCCTTGCCGGACCCCCCTCTTTTGGTCCTGAATGAGGAGGCAGTGGTCGGAGGCTGATTCTCCCTCTATCTGAATCAATGGAGAACCATAACTTCAGATACATGGATTCTGCAGATCATAGGGAAGGGGCGCACCCTCAAGCTCAACGAGCAACCTCCAGATAACCCTCTTCTGCCCTCCAGTTACCCCCCCCACTCACCTTTCTGTTCTCCGGAGGGAGGTGCAGTGTACACAAGCAGGCCCATGTGCCCATTCCCAGGCACCAGAGAAACAGGGGTTCTATTTCAGGTTTTTCCTGGTACCCAAAAAGACCAGCGATCTGAGGCCCATTCTAGACCTAAAGGCCCTCAATCTACACATCCAGTGCAAAAGTTCTGGATGGTAACTACTGCAGGCCTGATGCTCCTCCTCAAACAGAGGATTGGCTCTGCTCTCTGAACATGCAGGATGCTTATCTGCACATATCGGTCTTTCCTCCTCATAGGAAGTTTCTCAGCTGTGCCTTCCAGGGCAAACATTCTCAGTTCAAGGTGCTGCCCTTTGGATTGTTTTCTGCACCACAAGTCTTGATCAAGTGCATAGCAGTGGTAGCAGCAGCTCTCAGAAGGAGGGACTGTATGTTATCCCTTATCTGGATGATATAGGCCCCATCCAGGGAATAGCTTTGCTGACTCTGGAGTGAACTCTCCAGCATTTTCACTCCTGGAATCACTATCAATCTGCCCAAGTCAGTTCTGATACTCTCCCAAAGGCTGAAGTATATAGGGCGGTTCCAGACTCAGCACAGGGGAAGGCCTTCCTGCCTCAAAACAAGTCAGACTGCCTCATAGCCCAAGCTCAGGAAGTCGCCAAAGCACTTATATTCCTCCCAGGGTGTATCTGAGATTACTGGGCCAGATGGCAGCTGCCATACCCACTGTTCCCCTGGCCAGACTTCTTATGTACATTCTCCAGTGGACCCTCAGGTACAGTGGGACCAGTGCACGGATGAGTTGGATTACCCAGTCCTGGTCTCTTTTCCAGTCTATGCAGTACTGCTGTGGTGGATGGACCCATTGAATCTGCTTCAAGGCGCCCCATTCCAGATATCCTCCCCACAGCAGATCCTCACCATGGATGCCTCAGGCCTGGGCTGGGGAGCACACCTGGGTCCCTCTTAGACCCAGGACTCTTGGTCCAAGTTGGAAGCCTCCCTATATATCAATGTACTGGAAATTAGGGCAGTTCTCTTCGCCGTGCAGGCCTTTCAGGAATACCTTGTCCCAGGTCAGCTGTTGGTGCAGTCAGACAATCTGGGTGTAGTCTACTACATCAACAAGCGGGGTGGGACTCATTCGTACCCCGTCTGCAGGGAGGCCATGAGAGTGGTACTGGGCACTGGATCCATGGCTTTGCATTCTCGGCAGTCCACATGCCAGGCGTGTTAAACACTCTGGCGGACAGTCTCAGCTGGACTCAGTCCAGTATGCCTGAATGGGAGCTCCTCTCATCCATCACAGAAGACTTGTTCAATAGATCGGGTCACCCAGAGTTGGACCTTTTTGCATCCCTACTCAATGCAAAACTGTACAATTTCTGCTCGCTAGATCCAGGGCCTGGAGTTTTCTGGCAAGACACGTTGTCCCTCTGCTGGAGCGGAAGGTTCCTTTATGCTTTCCTCCATTTCTTCTAATTCAGAGGGTGTTAATCAAGCTGCAGATGGATGGGGCCAGCATAATTCTGCTAGCTCCATTCTGGCTTCACAAATATGTTTTCCCCTGCTTCAGTAGCTGGCAGAGGAACCTCTGTTCCTCTTCCTCTAAAGGAACCTGCTGATCCAGGCTCAGAGGACCCTGGTTCATCCCAACCTCGAGTCCCTCCATCTGCATGACTGGCTCCTGAGAACATATCCATAGCCAGGTTTTGGGTCTTAAACAGAGTGGTGAATGTCCTTGTAGTCACCTGGAAGCCTTCCACTCACACCACATGTGCCATCAAGTGGAGCGGTTTGCCATCTGGGGTGTCAAACATAGTTTGGACCGTTCACCTGCCCAGAACCACATCCTGGACTACCTGATTTCTTTGCCTGACTCAGGTCTCAATACTCCTCCTCAAGGTGCACCTTTCAGCCATTTCGCATTTCATGAGCCCATGGTAACTGCACAATTGCTCAGCTGGATGTCTCCTGTAACTTCCTCGGGACATCCTGCATCTGAAACCCAATCCATTCTCCTGTCCCACCTTGGGATTTGAATTTTTTTTTTAGAAAAGTCGACCCTGTCTCCTTTTGAGCCCATCACAATCTGTGAACTACGCTGTCTCTCTTGGAAAGCATTATTTTTAACTGCCATTACTTCTGCTCGAAGAATTTCAGAGCTTCAGGCCCTCTGGCGTGAGGAGTCTTAGTTGATGTTTCACAAAGACAAGGTGTCTTTGCGAACAAATCCTAAGTTTCTCCCTAAGGCGATCTCAGAGTTTACACTCAACCAGTCTATCCACCTTCTTGTTTATTTTCCTGAACGTGCCGGTCCAGGGGAAGCACTGCTCCATACATTAGATATGCGCAGAACTTTCAAGTACTACTTGCTTCGGACCAAGGAAAGATGAAAGTCAAAGCAGTTGTTTGTTTCACCCTAGGTAGAGAGGCGCTTCAGTTTCTAAGCAATGTTTATCCAAATGGTTGTAAATTGCATAATGTTTTGCTACAACAAGTATGGCAAAGACTTGCCTAGTGCTGTCAAAGCTCACGCTACAAGAGGCATGGCTGTCTCTGTGGCTTGTTTCGAGGGTCTCAGCTGCTGACATCTGTGCAGCTGCCACCTGAAGAACCATCCATACTTTCACCAAGCACTGCAGTCTGGACATTGCCTCAAGAGCCCATGCAGGATTTGGCAGGGCTGTGCTGCAGGGCCTTCTGTCTTAAGTTTATGGAGAGTCCTCCTCCCAGACTGCCTGTTTGCACCTGCAACTGCTTGGGACTTGTGACCTGATGACTGAGATAACCCTGAAGAAGACAGAACAGTTATGTAAAAACTTACCATAACAGTAGATCTTCGAGGGGATCTCAGTCATCAGGTCTGCTTTCCTCCACCATCCCCCTTATTGGGGCTCCTGTCTAGGAACTGGCTGTTTTGTGTATCCAGCCTTTCACATAGGCAGGGGTTGAGACTGGCACCGGCCCACTAGCCAAATGCTGGTTGATTCTGTATCAGGCTAGTAAGATTTTATTTAACTAGCCCTGTGAGCTTGTACTGGGAAGGCAATCCTTCAGTATGTACACCAACTGGCCCAGTGGAAAAGTCTGTGGGCTAGTGGATTTTCCCAGTCACTAGCCCTGCTGGCTAGTGGCTGCAAAACTTAATTTTGAGCACTGTTGTAGGCTGGGCACCTCTCTCTCTCCTTGGTCCCCCTGGCTGGGGCTATGCTCCTTTGTCTCTGGGAAAGAACTGCAGAAAGGAGGGGCCGCTCATGCTTTTATAGGGTTGGTGATGTCAACAGGCGTCAACAGCATGGCGGCCCCAGCTGTTCTGCTGAAAATCTTCCGTGTGATTCCCTTCACCAACAGTGAAGTTCCTACAGTGTGATCAGATGACTGAGATCCCCTCGAAGACCTACTGTTACAGTAAATTCTTATGTAACTGTTCTTTCTCACAGTTTTGAGGATCTTGTTCCTCCCTGTTTGTTTATATATTACACTGTTGCAGTACTGTCTGTCGGAATTTGGACGGACTGACCCTGTAGCTGGGAGGAGAAGGGCTGCACTGCTAGCAGTACCGCTATGAGTTCAAGGAGGATGATTTGCTCCTGAGTCTCCTGAGGACTCCAGATGCCACTTACCGTGAGGATCCCTAGGTGAGCACCCCAACCTAAGCATGAAGCATCTGTTGTAAGAGCCTTGACTGGAGATTGCTGGAGGAAGGGAATGCCCTCTTGGAGGCTGCTTTCCTCCTTACACCCTCCAGTGCTTGTGCAAAGGTTTTTGTGACGGGCATTAGCTGGGACAGGGAGTCTGACCTTTGGGACCAGTGACCCCTTAGGTAGTAGTGTATGTCCGCTACTACAAAGCTGGAAATGAGGCTCACTCACCACATTTCATTTATTTTTCACAATATGTTTTATTTACTGCCAGCTATATTTCATTATGCCAATGTTTCACAGTATCTCACTTCATCAGGGCAACTTTACACTAATAAATAATAAACAGTTTGTTATTTGTATTTTATTTTAGCATTTTCATACTGTTTCACCATATATATTCAATCTCGGCTCAAGGGGTTTGTAGCGGTGTCCCCCAAGGGTCCATATTGGGCCCCATCCTTTTCTCCCTGTTTGTGAATAAGCTACTGGATGTCAATCCAGACTGCCAGAAAAATCATGTATGTGGATGATCTAATTAGCTAAAGGGCCCACAATCCTCAATCTCGTCCCTATCTCACTCTAAGGATTTCATCACAAGACAGCTGGTTCATGGCCAACAGACTCCTGGTTAACACAAAGAAAATGAAGACCATGCTTTTCTGGACCAGACATTAGCTTGCAATGTTCTCCAGGACTCAGGCTTACTCCCTGAATATCTCTGCCCCTAATGGCACCACCCTTGAACAAGTTTCCAGTTACAAGTATCTAGGAATCATTTTAGACTCCTCTCGCACATTCTAAGAGCACATAGGGACAATGGTAAGAAAAATTAACCAGCAGGTCAGTGTCTGCTATTGCCTAAAACACCTCATCACCCCAGAGGCACGCCTGACAATAGGGAGGGGTACTCTTCTCCCCCTTCTAGATTACAGCTCCCCAATCATATCTCAAACCTCAGCCCATCAACTTTCCAGTTTAAATACTGCCTACAACACTACCTGTTGTTTCATACTTCTAGCCCCACTTCCCACCCACCACTGCTACTTATATGCCTCTCTTGATGGCTCTCCCCCCAGGTCCGCCGTGACCTAAACATGGCATGGGCACTCTAATCCACAAATCCCTTTACAGAGGAGCAGCTTCACCATTAGCCAACCTGCTAAGTTTTAAACAAGGCACTAGGGATCTGAGGCCATCCACTCTATGCCTGCTCAACAGCCCCTGCTCCTCCACAGACATGGGACAAAGAGCTTTTTCTGTCACTGCCCCAAATCTCTGGAACAGTCTTGCCACCCTTCTCCTCTCTATGGGCTCCACATCCACCTTCAAGTCCAAACTGACCAGTTTCCTGATATTAGCCTCTGCCTGCAAATGCCCTACCTAACCCTGTAACACTTCCTCCCGATTCCTACTTGGCCATTTTATCTAGCTGCAGTCAATAGGTTAAGTATCTGAATACAGTTAGGCATTGGACCTCTAACTGTACAACATTTTATTCAGGATTCTTGTTTAGTGACACTTTTAGTACCTTGATGCACTGCTTATGCAGGGCTGGGCTGGTCATCACAACCCAAAATGCCAAATGCGTGCATACATCCTCAGAAAACAAATCAGAGCCAACATCCACCCAAACCAGCAACCTCCACAATCTCTTGGCCGGAAAGAGCAAACTGGAGCAGTCCAGGAAGAGGGTACAACCTCATGCCAAAGAGGATGTACATTCCTGGAAGGCAATGACTGCAAATATTAGGAGCCTAACCAACAACTTCCTGAACTCACAGCCATCTTGGAAACAGAAAAGTTGGACCGGGTGGCTGTAACAGAAACGTGGTTCACAGAAAACCACAGATGGGATACGGCCATTCCTGGTTACAATCTGTTCAGGAAAGATAGGCAGGGCAAAAAAAGAGGTAGGGGGCACAGCCATTTAGATTTGAGAGGAAATAAAAGCCACAGAAGTAAAAGGGCAACCTGGAGACTTCGAGTCACTATGGCTAACAGTAGACACAGGCAAGGGAAAATCCTTCAGAATCGGCGTCATGTACAGGCCCCCAAATCAAGGAGATAAAGGAGACAAAGACCTAAAAGAGGAAATCCAAAAAATCTCTCATAAAGGTGAAGTAACACTGGTGGGAGACTTCAACCTATCAGATATTAACTGGAGCACACTAACAGCAGCAACAACAAGAAGTAGGGACTTCTTATTGTCACTATAAGGCATAGGACTGTGCCAGCTTGTTAAAACCCCAACAAGGGGAGATGCCATTACCAATCTTGTCCTCACAAACTTGGAAAGGATCAAGGACATTGAAGTGGGATACCATATTGTCAACAGCGACCATCGCATGGTAAGCTTTAAGGTAAACATAACACAGGACACCAGCCGCTCAAAGATAAAGGTGCTAGATTTCAGAAAGGTTGACTTTCAAAAAATGAGGAACAACATAAGTAGCCGTTCAGAAAGGTTGACTTTCAAAAAATGAGGAACAACATAAGTAGACGTTGAGGTCATGAGACTCAAGACAGCAATAAAGACTGCCACAGATCAATGTGCCAGATGGGTCAGCAAAGCAAAAGAAAATAAATCCTCCATGGTTTTCAAGAAGTGGCTACCACAGTCAAAAAAAAAGTCATACAGCATATCAGGAGACCAAAACTGAGAAAGACTGGGAGTTGTACAAGGAAAAAATGAGAGAGTCTAACAAACAAATTAAAAAGGCAAAAGCCCAGACAGAAGAAAAGATAGCAGAAGGGCAACGAGAGGAGACAAATAATTTTTAGATACATTAGAAAATGTAAGAAGGCAAAGAGGGATAGTAAAGATTGCTACTGAAGAAGGAAATGCACCAAACATGACCCAGAGAAAGACGAAATTCTCAACAAATACTTCTGCTCGGTATTTATCAAAGAGGACCCAGGGATGGCCCAACCCTGAAAAAACACAACACCCAGGACCAAGGGTGAGACACGAGTCCTGTCATAGAAGTCGAGTAGGGCGCTAAATAAACTAAAAGCAGACAAAGCCATATGACCAGACAAGTTGTATCCGAGAATCCTTAAGGAACTGGGGGCAGAATTAGCAGCCCCTCTGGCACTTCTATTCACAAAATCCTTGAAGACTGGTGTGGTACCTGAAGACTGGAAAAGGCAATAGTGGTTCCGTTTCACAAATCAGGCAGTTATGAAGAGGCTAGTAATTACAGACCGTGAGCCTCACATCTATAATAGGGAAACTAATGGAGACACTGCTTAAACAGAGATCATAGCATTCCTTGAAACTAGCAGCCAACAAGACCTAAACAGCACAGTTTCACAGCAGGTAGGTCATGCTAGACAAATCTGCTTGAGTTTTTTGACTATGTTACAAAAATAGTGGACAACGGTGGGGCAGTAGATGTGGTCTACCTAGATTTTAATAAGGCCTTTGACTCAGTTCCACACAGAAGGCTGGTAAGAAGCTTGACCACACAGGGGTTGGTCAGAAGTAGTCAGATGGGTACAAACTGGTTACAAGGCAGAACCCAGAGGGTACAGGTTAATGGAATGCAATCGACAGGCAAGGTGACCAGTGGAGTGCCCCAGGGCTTAGTGCTGGGGACTCTGCTCTTCAATGTTTTATAGCAGACATCACTGATGGACTGGAAAGGAAGGAGCGTCTGTCTGCAGATGACACCAAGATATGTAACAGGATGGACACCTCAGAAGGCGAAGGTGGAAATTGACCCCAAGAAACTAGAAGAATGGTTCTGGAGTGTGGCAGCTAAGATTTAACATCAAAAGTACAAGGTCATGCACATAGGAAAGAAAAATCCAAGAAAGGAGTATTACCTAGAGGTGAAAGACTGGCGGCCTCAAACCAGGAATGAGATCTGGGAATCATAATCTCAGATGACTTGAAGGTTAGTAAGCAGTGTGAGAAGGCAACATTGAAGGCCAACAGAATGCTGGGCTGCACTGGGAGGGAAATCACAAGCAGAAGGAAGGAGGTGGTACTACCACTGTATAGATCACTGGTCAGGCCTTACCTGGAATATGGAATCCAATTCTGGAAGCCTCACCTCAATAAGGACACTGACCGGGTGGAAACAGTACAAAGAAAGGTGACAAAATGATTCAGGGTCTGCAGGAATTGTACTACAAGGAAAGACTTAAGGAACTGAATATGTACTCCCTGGAGCAGAGAAGAGAGAGAGAGGGGACATGACTGGAACATTCAGGTACATAAAAGGCATTAACAAAGTACAGGCACAGGAACTTTTTCACTTGAAGAAGGGCTCCAGGACCAGGGGACATGACCTCAGGCTGCAAGGAGGGAGGTTCTCTATCAACACCAGCAAATTTTTCTTCACAGAAAGATTGGTGGACACCTGGAACAGCGTGCCCCAAGAGGTTGTGGGGGTCAACACTGTGGGGGATTCAAGAATGCATGGGACAGACACAAGGGAGCCCTGACTACAAAGGGCAACTAGAGTGTCAAAATAGGTCTAAAACAAATGGGCAGACTAGATGGACCTAGCAGTCTCCTTCTGTCATCAACTTTATGTTTCTATGCTTCTTATTATTTCAAACCTCTGTATTTGATGTATTTGATTCTATATGTATGCACTTGGTTGTGTTGTATGTTCTCTACTCATGTCATGTGGCCTTTTAGTGTATATGTCATCTTTATTGCCCAGGTTGTGCCTGAAAATGGTCCTTGGGATCAGTGTACCTACTCAGTCAAAAATAAATAAATAAATATTTACATTTATAAAATGACAAGAAAAATCTAGAAATCTCATTAACCAAGAGAAGTCAGCTGATCATACATTAAATCTCTATAAGCGACAGTCATCCTGGTCCTAAACCACATCACACAATGAGCAAATTAGTCCTCCTACAACCAAAACTAGCTTCCACCAGTCTCCCTACAACCAGAATTGATCTTCCATCAAACATGGCTACTGCCTTTACACTGTAGAAACTCTCAACTGGGCCCTAACAATAAAACTACCTTAAATAAAAAATAAAACAAATGGATTAAATATTGTTTCCCTGCTAATCACACTCTCCTTACACACATAAACAAATTAAAAACATTAAGTGTTGTTTATAGTTTTCATTACAGCTGTTTATTTGCTGACAATGAACCCCCCCCCCTTCTGTCTTTACCTGCTCACCAGGGAAATCTCTTCTGCTTGCCCCGACAGGGAGGTAATTGAGTCTCTGGCTCTAGATGAGGCCGTTGGTGTGTGTGTGTGTGTGTGTGTGTACAGTATGTCAGGAGGAACATTCTGCTAGTGGAACCGAGCAGAATTTTGAATCCCTGCATTCCATGGTAAACATTCCATGATAAACATTCCATATCTTCAATGTGGGAAAAAACAGAGAAAAAAAACAGGATGAAGAAAGTAGGCAATAATACTTCATAAACAAAGAGAAAAGGTGGTAAAACACAGTTACATAGGCAGAGGAAGACCTAAACTTCTGAAATACATGCCTGAAGTTTATAAAAACATGCACTGCACATTTGAATCATATATTGGTGCTTTCAGGTGAATTCTATCACCCCCCTCCCCACCACCAAAAAAAAGACAACCTGTCAGGTTTAAAGTTTTTAACACATTTCCATTAAGAGACAGTACTCTCTCAATCTGAAATGCAAGGTAACATTTTTTATGTTGTTTTGCATGCAGGTGCAAGCAACGTCTTGCAGTAGTACCACACTGAGAGGTGTGCTTGTTGGTGAATGCAGGGCATGCTTTAGCAGGTGCGTCCCTCATCCCCCAATTAGTAAGCATGCTAGCTCTGATGCAGAAATTATGGAAAGTGCCACCAAGTTGAAAGAAATCTGCTGCTCCAATCAGAGACAAGCTTGTCATGCAGTGGGAGATGACACGCCTCCCCAACGTGCCTTTCCTGGTGAAACGTTTCAATAAATATGGCAGCTCCTGCCGTCCACCACACATAATCCCCATACCGACATCAGGAGTGGCCAATCCCCCATGTTGGCATGTTCCCCCATCCCACACACTATCTTTGCTGACAGGGCCCAATCTGCATTGGCATCAGTCCACACACACACACACACACACACTTTCTTTGCTGATGGGGCCCAATCCCCACTGACATCAGCCCCCTCCATCCTCATGGGGCACACCTGGAGCCACCCCAGTGTGCCCAACATCCCCTCCCAAAAATAAGCACATGGGGCACACTGGGAACCCAACCCAGTGTGCCCAACATCCCCAAAGTCATGGGCACACTAAAAGCCCACCCCAGTGTGCCCAACATTTTTTAGTTCACTTGTAAATAAAGGAAATTGCACCTCAATGTCCATTTTATTTTCCTGAAAAAGAAACGATCCTCGTGTCCCGGTGCCCCTCCCCAACCCCGCACCCACCCTCAGCGCACCCCACCTCCCGCACCACCCCCACCTCATACTTACCTCCAGAGGTCCGGCGCTCTGATCGTCTGTGGAGCGGGATGAGTCTGGACTCTTCAAAGCCGAAATGCAAAATGAAGAAATGCCGGTAAGTTATATAATGGCATCAATGGAGGGGAAGGGTTCAACTTAGGTGGATATCTCAGCCATTTTTTTGAATTTTGGCTCCAAATTTTCAACATGGGTTTCTTGGGAACCTACCTCATGAACAAATGCTCTCAAATCCTCAAATCAAATAAATCTTTATTTATTTATCAATCAATCAGTCTTTATTTATCCAGGTGATCACCATTGAGCAAGCTCATTTACGAGGTGGACCTGCTGTTGGCAGGGAAAATTGTACAGTTACATATAAATATACACAATGCAAAAGGAACAACATGTTTACAATACTGATAGGAGCACAGTATTTACATTCCAAGTCACACGACAAGAAAGATATACATAACACAACCTGAACGTGATATATATATATATACAGTTCCTACAGGAGCAGGATGTGTATGGATGTCATATACAAACCATAGAAGAAAAAGAAAGATTATTTATATTCCTGTCCAGCAGAAACACGTTACAGGCCTGGATGGAAATTCCTAAGCTATGGAGGTGTGCATAACAGTGTGTAGCCGGTAAATAAGCTGACAGAAGGGGGTGGTGAATAAGAGGGATGCAGAGGGTGCTGAGGGCAAGTGGGGCAGAGGAGGGGGAAGTAGTAGTGGCGAGGGATGATTTGGGTAAGCAGCTGGGACTAGTGTTGAAGAAGAGAGGAACAATAGTCAAGCTGCTAGGAGCAATAGAAGCAATTACAGATTTCAGCAAATGTTTTGTCATAGAGGGTCTTAAAGAAGGCAGGACTGACAGGTGAGCTAAGTCTCAATGATTTTTGTATCCTATTCCAGAGAGTAGGCAAGGCATAGCTTATGGTGGCCCTTCCAAAGTGAGTGTTGGCCTTTGGGACATTCAAAGAAATCTGCGATTGACTTCTTAAGGTATAGTTCCTAATAGGACTAAGGGGGAGACAGTCAACAACGTATTGTGGGAGTTTGTTGGTAAGGGCTCGAGTGTCCATAGGGCTGCATTTCTATATCGCCTGTATTGAAGGGAGGGCCACCCTACGGCTGCGTATAAAGAGCAGTGATGTGTGGAGTATGGGAGGCCAGTTATAAATCTCAGTGCTCTATGATATAATACATCCAGTTTTGCAAGATATGAGGCAGAGCAACGGCCATAAATGAAGTCGGCATAGTCAGTTAATGAAAGGAACACAGATTGGACAAGCTGTCTTTTTGCGTCTGTGGTCAAGAGGCGTTTAATTCTGAAAAAAATTTAAAAGGCACCTTTCCAATGATCAAGGCGCCTGTACAAAATTATAATCATCAAAAGTAACATACTAAAACCATTAAAAATATTAAAATTTCAAATAACAATTAATTCATAAACAGATGACGGGCCACACTAAATTTTCAATTCTTCTGAAAATGCTAGGCTAAACAGGTATGATTTCAATTCGTCTTAAAACTCTGACTGACCAGGCAGTCCCTTATCCGACAAGGTAGAGAATTCCACAGGGTCAAAGCCATAAATACAAAAGCGGTCCCCAAATGTTGAAGTTGCACCTGGGAATCTCCAGCAATCCCTCGTCGGTGGATCAAAGTGGTTGAGAGGGGCAGTAGGGAGTAAGGAGATCTTGCAGGTAATGGGGTCCCTGATCGTGTAGGGCTTTATAGGTCAGCAAACTGACCTTGAAGGTGATACGCCATTGCACTGGCAGTCAATGCAGTCCGTGCAGCACAGGTGTTATACGACTGGTCCTAGGCGTACCAGTCAAAAGCCTGGCTACTGCATTCTGCACCAGCTGCAAGCGATGGATATCAACCCCCAGTAGCCCTAGGTACAGGGCGCTGCAGTAGTCAAGGCGAGTGGTCATGAAGGTGTGGACCAAGGTAGGAAGATCATCAGAAGGAACCAGGTGTTTCACCCGGGTGATATTCCTCAGATTGTAAAAAGAGGCCTTGACAGCGGTTGACACCTGTGATTTTAGGGTCAAATCGTCATCAAAAATAATACCCAGGTTCCACACCTGTTCTGAGGTGGTAATCTGGACACCCCCAAGCCAAAGACCCGAGGTTTGTCCTGCCGACACACCGCCTTCCGATGATCAGGATCCACAACGAACACCTCAGTCTTATCTGGATTCAACCTCAGCCAGCTAGCATTCATCCAATACTGGATCTCGCATAGGCAGTTGTTAAACACTGAGAGAACATCTCCCTGTTCGGGTACAAAAGACATGTACATCTGAGTACCATCTGAATAGCAGTGAAAACTCAGATCGTACAGCATGATAATGTCCCCCAATGGCAGCATATAAACAGCGAACAACATGAGTGCCAAAATGAAGCCCTGCGGCACCCCACAGGATAGGGAGAGAGAATCATAGGAATAAGTTCCTGAGACCACTCTCTGTGTCCTTCCCTTGAAGTAAGATCGAAACCACCTGAGGACGGTACCCAACAGTCCACAGATGAACCACAGGTGCTCCAATAGCACACCATGGTCCACCATGTCAAATGCTACTGAGAGGTCAAGGAGGACCAAGATGGAATAGGTCCTCTGATCTCTTGCTATTAGGAGATCATTAAGCACCTGAACAAGGGCTGTCTCAGTGCTATGCCTCTTCCTAAATCCAGACTGGAGAGAGTCATAGATATTGTGGATGGACAGATGATCATCCAGCTGCAAGCGTAACCACCTTCTCAATACCCTTACCCACAAAGGGCAGGTTAGAGACGGTGTGTAGTTAGCGAGATTATCTAGATCAAGGGAGGGTTTTTTCAGGAGCGGTCATACAACTGCCTCCTTCAGGGGATCTGGAAAGATCCCCCTTTCCAATGATTGCCAGACCATCTCTGCCAGGACTGGGCCAATTTCCTCACAATGTCCACGATGTCTGATTGGCCAAAGTCAGACCAGATAAGCTGGGTGCTCGCAGCCTCCCACCAACCTCGGCCACACCCCTCAGAGGCGGCTGGACGTATACCAGACCTGATGGTGACAACCTTATCTGTGAAAAATCGAGCAAACTCATCACATCTTTCTTGTGACAATGCTCCACCAGACTGCAGGCAGACTGGATTGCACAATCTGTCCATAGTCCGGAAGAGCTGAGCTAGTCAATTTTGTGCAGAGGCAACCTCCCTGGACAGGAATTCTGCCTTCTTACGGGAGATTGTCGATTGATAGACAGCATAATGATCCATCAATCTAAGCCTGTCAACCTCCAGGCCAGACTTCCCCTTGCCCTCTCCACCTTTGACCCTCTCTTAACTCCTTCAAGGTCCCATCAAACCATGGGGACCTTGGTGAAGGTGAGTGGTTGAACACGAGCAGGAGCAATGGAATCCAGGGCATCTGTTACCACCCTATCATAGGCAAGTACAAGATCCCTGGATGCATCCACTTGATAAGTCCGATAGGTTTAGCACCACCAATAGGTCTTCTGTAATCTCGTTATTTGGTCCCGAAAGGTGATTTTGCGGTCACTGCCCAGAATCACCTTTCAGGACTGACTAACAAAGCAACAGTGCCACTGTTCATGAGGCAGGGTCCCAAAAAGCCTATGTTGCAAATTTGGTGAAAAAATTCCAAAAAATAACTGCGTTACGAGCGTGCATTGCACAGTTTCCACGTACGCTTGTAACTTCGACAATTTTTATATTTTCACTCAAATTTTCAACATTGCCATTTTTTACACCTCTTCATGAACAGTGCAACTGTCATTTTTCACATCCTGCCCGAAATGTGTTCTCACACCTGTGGCACCAAATGGCACAGTCGCTGTGCAAAATCACCTTTTGGCTAACAAACTGATAGTGCCACTGTTCATGAGGTGGGATCCCAACAAGAACATGTTGAAAATTTGGAGTGAAAATACCAACTAACTCCTGGGGCATTAGGGTTTCCAACCACAACGCCCCACCTTGTAGAGACTGACAGGCGTCAGGGATGTGACTTGGCATCGTCAGCTGTAATGCTCATGCCATTCCACCCCCACACCCACCCTGCAGCCAGTGACAGGCATCGAGGTGTGTCTTGGAGTCTTCGGCCCCAAAGTTCACCCCATTCTCCTATACTGCACCCATCTCAGTGTATTTCCTTATGGAATGGGGTGAGCGTAAGGCCCGAATACCCCAAGGCACACTGCAACACTTGTCGGTGTCTGCAGAGTAGAGTGAGGTGAAATGGCATGAGCATTATGGTCGATGACTCTGAGGCACACTCAATGACTGTTAGTCTTTGCAGGGTCGATGTGAGGTGGCGTCAGTTCAATATTTCACTGCCATTCCTATTATGCATCTCTCTAACTCCTGCACTACTAATGCCAGTGCCAGCAAGACAAAATTAGGCATTGACAAATGCTTGTTTTCTTACTAACCTTTCATATAAATCCTACAGCAGTTTCCAGATACTTAAGTAAAAACAAAAATAAAGAAAGTTGCCCTCAAAGAAACTATATTCCTTTAATGCACACCCTGTCGTGACTTATAACTTACTTAATGCACACCATGTCGTGGCTTATTACTTACTTAACACTGGTAAAGATGATATTGGAGAATAATTTCTTCACGTTTGAGAACGCATACTATATCCAGACAACAGCAACAGAGATGGGGTCAAGTATGGCCCCAACCTGCACGAATCTTATAATAGCAGAGTTTGAGAACAGTTTTGTTTCAAGTCCAATATGAAACCCATTCTGCTACAAAATTAAAAAATGGATATGCTTTCTTGATGATATATTGCGGAATGCCGGGAGATCAGAGGGCTGTGGGTTCAGTAACATCTGACACTTGGATTAATATCCCAGTACTGACACTGTAGTGCAGCATGAGAGGGGTGCTGCACTACTGAGGTGCCGTCTTTCGGATGAGATGTTAAACCAAGGTCCCATCTGCCTGGATTGGTGGTAGTTCAGGTGGATGTTAAAGATCCCATGGCACTTATCGAAAAGAGTAGGGGAATTTCCCCGGTGTCCTGGCCAAATTTCCCTCATTCACTAAAAATACCAACAGTTTCATCTGGTTCAAGGTCAGTTGGCATTCATCTGTAGCCCCCTCCTCCGGGTCGTGCCTGAAAATAGGCAGAATTTGTCTAGTGCACTTACCCGGTCAACAAAAACTAAATAAATAAAATAAAATATTACTTTGGGGACAGAAAGCAGAGATGAGCTAGAGAGTATGTTACACATAACTTAATAATGTGACAGTTTTTTTTTGTTGTTGATTTATTTATCCCCCTTCCACACCCCCATTACCACCACCGGCCGTCATGCTGGCCATCGCTTCTCGCAATTTGAGGCACCAGCTTACCTGCTGCGGCGGGGAGACCAGCTTCATCCTGCCAGTTGGCTTCTTTTTTCTCTTCCTGGTTTTTGTCCCGTTGTCCCCTGAGTGGAGAGCCAAGGCGTGCAATGACGCCAATGGCTGAGCTGTGCATGCTTCCGCAAGTGGCATGCCAGGTATCTAGCTCGGCTCTGCCCCCTTGTGTGGTTCTATTGCGCCAACCCCCAGCCACCGCTAGGGGCTAGTCATGCAGCGGACTCCATCCCCACCCCTCCCCGGGAGAGGAGGGCTGTTCTCCAGACGCTCGATCCTCTTCCCCCCGGCTGACCCCCCGGCGACCAGCTCGCACTGCGAACATGGGTCGCCGGGCATGGCAGGAGGTAAGGCATCACTGCTTTAGGCTCTCCACGCCACTGGGCGCCCAATGTGACAGATTTTTGAAATTTGTGATGACTTATAACAAAGCAAAATATCATTTATTGACCAAGAAGAATACTGTGATGGAGGAGAGAAACCAGACTGCATTGAAAGAGTACAGACAGGAATAGCATGCTGCATTTTAACAGTTTCCATCCTAAGAAATTAAAGAAGAAATCCCTTGAGGTCAATACCTGAGAAATAAGAGTTACTGTTCAAAACCAAGGAGTATGACAGAGAAGCTGACATACTGAATCACAGATTGCCAGAGGCGGATATCAATGAAATGCTTGACAGAACAAGGAAACAGCAACAGAAACACTAAGAGGGCTCCTCAGATCAAGAGCTAACCCACATATCTGGAACAAATACTGTTTTCGACTCCCTATTCAGATTTTCACGGACAACTGAGACATGGGATACATAATCATTGGAATATATTGAGAACTGTACCGAATAAGGAGAGAGCATTCAACGAAAACCCCCTAGTGTTAGCAAGAAGAGCATCGAACCCAAGGTCAAGACTCTCCAAGTCAGAACATAAGATGCCGAGTAGAACACCAGAGAACTTTTTGACAATTTTAAAGCCACAGGGTAAGCACCTGTGTGGGCCCTGTGTAAACTGTTCACACAGATACAGGTAATCACCTGTGTGGGCTCTGTGTAAACTGTTCACACAGATACAGGTAATCACCTGTGTGGGCCCTGTGTAAACTGCTCACACAGATACAGGTAATCACCTGTGTGGGCTCTGTGTAAACTGTTCACACAGATACAGGTAATCACCTGTGGGCTCTGTGTAAACTGCTCACACAGATACAGGTAATCACCTGTGTGGGCCCTGTGTAAACTGCTCACACAGATACAGGTAATCACCTGTGTGGGCCCTGTGTAAACTGTTCACACAGATACAGGTAATCACCTGTGTGGGCCCTGTGTAAACTGTTCACACAGATACAGGTAATCACCTGTGTGGGCCCTGTGTAAACTGCTCACACACACACGGTAATCACCTGTGTGGGCCCTGTGTAAACTGTTCACACATACAGGTAATCACCTGTGTGGGTCCTGTAAACTGCTCACACAGATACAGGTAATCACCTGTGTGGGCCCTGTGTAAACTGTTCACACACATACAGGTAATCACCTGTGTGGGTCCTGTGTAAACTGTTCACACAGATACAGGTAATCACCTGTGTGGGCCCTGTGTAAACTGTTCACACAGATACAAAAGTCAGAAAATTGCACAATTCCACATTAGATGAGAATGTTGAGATCAAGCATCTGACAACGTGTCAGACAGACCACATAATTTACTTAATCAAGTGTCCGTGTGACTTGATATATAAGGGAAAACATCACGTCAGTTAAAGACCAGAACTGGAGAACACAAAAGTGTGATAAGACATAAAAACAGGAATTCTCCAGTGGCTCAGCATATTAATCAGTGACATGACAAGGTTTCCATGCTGATGTTTTTTTTCATTGAAAGAGTGAACTTACCTACAAGAGAGGTAATTGGGAGAGATTGTTGTTCACCAGAGAAGCCTACTGGATTATGAGATTTAAAGCCTTAAGTAAAAAAATATGGTTCAAAAGAGGAACTGAATTGTGCATCTATAATATAAATGGTTAGAATATAACTAAAAAATGTTAAACATACATGTATGTGAGTAACATGATCAAAAAAAATCTTATAAACGAAAATTCATTAAAAGCAGTGGGTGAGCATCAGTCGACAATCAGATTCTAATGAATATGTATGTATGTACAGTATCTCGGTGTCTGCAAAATGAACAGGAGGCTCCCTTACCTGAATGGGAGTTCCTCCGTAGTAGTTTAAAAATGTTCTGTTAAGCCCCTTAGGAAGGGAAGGGATCATATTTTGCCCCCAAGGGGGCTAACCGCTGGTAGCATGTCAAATAAGTGATGTAATTTGAGCCACTACAAATGAGCGAACACATTAAGGGCAAACGGCACATCACAGCGATTAGCACATTACAGTGACCGCACATATTTAGCTTTCCCCAGTGTGAATGTGCACCTCAGAGTGAGAATAACAGAGATGGGGGTCCAGGGAGCACAGCCCCTCCAACAAGGGGTGCAGGAGGGGCAGAGTCCCCCTGCCTAAACACAGACGTGCACCTTTGATTTCCTCCTGGTCTCATAAATGGAGCGGCGGCACGAGAGGAGTAAAACCCCAAAAGGACAACAGAGTGAAGAGGACAACGAACCTGGAAGAGGTAGGGCAGGAAGGAACAACGAGTAGGTGGCAGAAGGAACTTGGGGGTTGCGAGGCAGCTACAGGTGTGATGTCCATAGCTGCTGTAGTGTGCCTCGCCATAGTTTGCAGTCACTGAAATGACAGTCGCTGTAAAATAGTCATCGAATGCGTTCGCTCAGATAAATTCACTCTAATCATATGGAACCCTGTTCTAGTCATCCACCACCCTTTCCGTGAAGTAGTTATTTCCACACATCTCACCTACACTTCCTCTCTTAGCTTCATTTCATGCCCTCTTGTTCTAGTGCCTTTCTGACTCTTAAATAGACCCTCCACTTGCACCTTGTTCATGCCTGTGAGGTACTTCTAGGTTTCTATCATGTCACATCTCCCGCTCCTCTCTTCCAGGGAGTACATGTTGAGTTCCTGCAGCCTTTCCTCATACGGCTTCACTTGCAACCCCCTCAATATTTTAATCGCCCACCTCTGTACCACTTTCAGCCTTTCAATGTTCTTGTGGAGGTGCAGCCTCCAGAACTGGACATAGCACTCCAGGTGGGGCCTCTCTAGTTAGCGATATAATGACAGCA
The DNA here is from genome assembly GCA_016271365.2 of Neoceratodus forsteri. Lineage (NCBI taxonomy): Eukaryota > Metazoa > Chordata > Ceratodontiformes > Ceratodontidae > Neoceratodus > Neoceratodus forsteri. The sequence continues at coordinate 1,319,373,355 of CM057455.1, read as the reverse complement.
CCTCCTCCGTACTCCTGCTAGAAATTCCATTTCAAAATGCAGCCCAGCATCCTGCTAGCCTTCTCCACTGCTTTGCCACTCTTCTCAGCTACCTTGAGATAATCAGATATGACCCCTAGGTCTCTTTCTTGCTTGGTGACTGTAAGCTCCACTAGCCCATCTTACACACAGCCCCTGGGTTCCGCTGCCCGAAATGCGTGTCCTTGAACTTTCTGGCACTGAAACCCAGCTGCCACCACCTAGACTATTCCTCTGGCTTCCTCAGATCCTTTTTGCAGATTTTTGTATCATCCACAAAGATACACACTTACCTTCAAGATCCTCTGTATTGTCACTTATGAAGACACTGAAGAGGAGTGGTCCCAGCACCAAACTCTGCGGCACCCCACTAGTAACTCTCCTATTGCCTGGGTGGGAATGTTTACCGACACCTCTTGCTTCCTATCCTTTAACCAGTTTGATATCCAGTTTATCACTATCTCCCTCACCGTCAGGCTGCTTAGTTTCTTAACTAGCCTCCTGTGTGGCACAGTGTCGAAAGCATTATTGAAGTCTAGATAGGCCACATCTACTGCTCTCCCTTGATCCACATCCCTGGTAACCCGGTAAAAGAAATCTATGAGACTAGTTTGACATGTCCTCCCCCTGTGTGTCCCAGGGTGTGGGTGGAACAGATAGACAGCATGCAATAATATATGGTTCAACACACTTCTAACATGATTTTATTACATGCCACTAAGAGACGGCTAAAAAAAAAAACTAAAACACAAAACAGCACAATGAGAAACAGCAATTAGGATAGGATCACTTTGCATGGCTATACAGATCTTATATCTGGTTCTGTTTCTCAAGGAAGATATTTTCTAGGCAACTGCCATAACACATCCTTTTTTCTGAATGGGATGATGTGAAGAGCAGCATGTCCTCCCCTTAACCAGGCTAGAGATTAACTGAACATACACTACTTTTCCAGCTCAACCACCAGGTGTTATATACCACCCCAATGTCATGTGATCCACCCTTTGTAAAAATATAGCAATAACTTCTATTATAGGTTGAGTGCTTCCAACCAATAGAGTGTTCCTTTCCCTAAAGCTGGGAGACACTCTTATTCTGTGAAGAGTGTCTCGCAGCATCATAATCTCCTGGAAAGCGGGCACATATTGGGAAATGTTTTCTTTTTAAAATATATTATTGATTGTTCTCGATCAATAATATATTAATATGTCCCCCATCGCCACTCATTCCTGTATTAGAGTGGTTTCACTTGCTTTCAGCTTGAACCAGAACAGCTCAGCTTCTCTGCGCTGTTCTCACTCCAGCCAAAGCACGTGATGCCACTCTTATACAGCAATGAGTGGCTCTGTGGGATGTATTAACATACATATTACTTTCACAAAACCAAAACAAAAGGCTAAAAGCACCACAAAAAGTTTTCAATTATTCATACAAAACTGTTCGTAGAGTTTCCCCTTTCTGCTAAACAAGAGGGATGTTTCACTAAGGAGCCTTAAAGGAAAACTACACCCAAAACCTGAAAAAATATATGTTGTGCAGAGTGTTTTAATTTGTATGTGAAGTTCTAGTGTTTCCTTCCCTCTGACTGGTATTAGGAGTTTTTCTCAAATTAGCCTGCTAGCTTTATGCTAGTTTTACGACCCTAGGGATCTCCATACCTGATAGTGTAATTGTATTTCTGGTTCCCACAGTGCATTTTGTCTCATGTGACTGTGATGTAAGAGACCCAACAATCAGCACACATGCCAAACAAACTAAATATCTTGGAAGCTTTACAAGCTGCACAAAAATTACCAGCAGCAAAGTTTTTCAGGACAGTAAAACCTTTAGGATGAGGGTGGTCACCAATGAATTCTACAGATTTTAAAATATAGCCATCTCTGTTGTTGTGAACTGATTGTAATGCAATGCTTTCTGCTGGATTTATGGGCTCTGCTACATCACCATTACATGAAACAAGGTGCACTGTAGGACAAAGAAATACAATAAAACTATTTGATATGGTGATCTCCAGGCGTAAACTACCTAAAGCTAGCAGGCTAATTTAGGAAAAACCCTAATACCAGTCAGAGGGAAGGAAACACAAGAACTTCACATACAAATTAAAACACTCTGCACAACATATATTTTCAAGTTTTGGGTGTAGTTTTCCTTTAATGAATTGTTGCCCTATGACTCTGATGTCATGGCCCTCCTCTTGCACACAAGGATGAATATCCTGTCACAAGGGCTGCTGACTCCTAAATGAGAACAGGCATCAACCACCACAGTAAATGCTAGCTCCACAGCATAATACCCTTTTCTTTTCTTTTTTTAAAGAAAAACAAACAAATTAAATTTAAGTGGGGACTTCAGAGGTTTACGCTTTGCCGGATGGTAACAAACACAACATTTATATTTCATGTATGTATTTCATTTTGCCAGATACAGTGCTTATACTTTTATATCTTTTATACTTTTTTTTCTATAAACTTTTATTACCACTTATTTTATTAGCAGTGTCAGTGGCTCAGTAGGTAGCACACTCGCCTCTGAGGCCAAGAGATCAGAAGGCTGTGGGTTCAATTCCCACATCTGGCACTTGGGTTAATATCCCAGTACTGACACTGTAATGCAGCATGAGAGGGGTGCTGCATTTCTGAGGTGCTGTCTTTTGGATGAGACGTTAAACTGAGGTCCCATCTGCCTGGATTGGTGGTAGTTCAGGTGGATGTTAAAGATCCCATGGCACTTATCGAAAAGAGTAGGGGAATTTCCCTGGTGTCCTAGCCAAATTTTCCTCATTCACTAAAAATACCACCAACAGCTTAATCTGGTTCAAGGTCAGTTGGCATTCATCTGTATCCCCCTCCCCCGGGTCGTGCCTGAAAATAGGCAGGATTTGTCTAGTGCACTTACCTGGTCAACAAAAGCTAAATAAATAAAATATTAGTGGTTTAGGGCTCTGAGCTGGAGACCCGGGTTTGAATCCCACATTGTATAATGTGTGACCCTGAGCAAGTCACTTAACTTCCTTGTGCTCCCAGATCACACCTGGAAACAGGTTTCAGCTTAGTGTGTCTTTCCTGGTTAAACAATGTTTCCTTTCCCATTATCATTATGGAGCAAACACCCTTTTTAATCTTGTTCTCTGAACCTCCATATGTTATCCTTTCTGCCACTGTATTGTAACAACAAAACACCAGCAGAGAGAGAGGGATGCCCGGAATGGAATCACTCCCTCAGTCCCTTCACTCTCTCTTATCGACTTTCACCTACATTCCCGGCTAAACACAGGACCCAGTTTCTTTTTTTTTTCTAAGCTTTGTTTCTGGTGCAGGTTTTCGGTGAATGGGAATCCACACAGAAGATTTTTAGCAGTACAACTGGGGCCACCTACGCCTATATAGGGTTGGTGACGTTGGCTGATGTCAACGGCGTGGGCGGCCCCAGTAGTATTGCTAAAAATCTTCCGTGAGGATTCCCATTCACCGATATGGTGACGGCTTCTAGTGGTACCTGATGACTGAGATCCCTTCAAAGATCTACCGTTACGGTAAGTTCTACGTAACAGTACTTTTCTTTAGCCATGCCAGCCAAAGAAGAAAAGGAGTTGCACAACTTTTGCATGCTGTGCTCTTTTAGAAAAAACCTGCCCCACTCTCCCCTCAGTTCTTTCCCTCCGGAGATGAAGAGAGCAAGGCTCATGCCCTGGGTAACCGAGGAAAGATAGAGGGACCCAGCTCTAAATCAAAGTATGGAACAACAGATAGCCAGGTCCTGAATAGGAGCCCCAAGAAGGGGGATGGTGGGAGGGAAAGCATACTTGATGACTGAGATCCCCTTGAAGATCTACTGTTACGGTAAGTTCTTGTGTAACTGTTCTATCGTCTTTGGGGTTATCTAACATACTAACATACTATTTGCCATCAGATTAGGCCTTACGGTCTATCGAGTCTGCTCGAACCTCAGATCCTTAGTTGGGTGCCGAGGCCCTCCCCTCCCTTGTGCTCCAGAAACCCCTATCATCCATCCCCACCCCCCTGGGACAGGCCATCATCTGATACATCCACTTTCTGTGTCTGTCCCACCCTCTCTTGAAGCCCTCCACTGTGGATCTCTGAACCAGCTCACCAGGCAGTGCATTCCAAGGGTCCACCACCCTCTCAGTGAAAAACCTCCTCCTCTTTCCCCTCACCCTTCCACCTTTCAACTTCAAACCATGCCCTCTGGTGATACCTCCTGCTTTAGTCTAAAGATCCCTCCATGTTTACCCTATTTATTCCCTTGAGGTACTTGAGACTTCAATCATGTCCCCCTGTCTCTCCTCTCCTCCAATGAAAACAGGCAGAGCTCCTCAAGTCTGTCCTCATCACGTCAAATCCCCTAGCCCTAGTATCATCTTAGTTGCCCTCCTCTGTACCCTCTCCAGGAGCTGTATGTCCCTCTTCAAGTGTGGTCTCAGTACTGTACACAGTACTCAAGGTGTGGTCTAACCAGTCCATTGTAGCAGCAGAATCACTTCCTTGCTCCTAGAGGTGATCCCCTTACGATGCATCCCAACATCCTGTTTGCCTTGCTAGCCGCTCTCCTGCATTGCTCAGAGTTATTCATATATGCATCCACCATGACCCCTAGGTCTTTTTCCCCTTTGAGGCCCCCAGCGCCTCCCCTCCCAGGGTGTACTTGTGTTTAGGGTTTCCCCGACCAAGATGCAACACCTTGCACTTGGTGATATTGAAATTTAATTTCCATGTGTGAGCCCAGCTTTCCAGGGTGTCCAGGTCCCCTTGCAGGGCCAACCTCCCCTCTTCTCCCTCAACTACTGCTCCCATCTTGGAGTCATCATGAAGAGACTCATTTCACACCCTATACCCTCCCTGATGTCCGATATGTATGCCATTAAACAGGATGGGACCCAGGACCGAACCCTGCGGTGCCCACTACCAACCTCTCTGGGTTCAAGAGCTCCCCACAGACCACTACTCTGGGTGCGTCCAGCAAGCCAGTTTTCAATCGATCTGACCATCAAAGGGCCTACTCCTAACCCCATCAGTTTCCCACCAGACCATTGTGGGGGACAGAGTCAACGCCTTGCTGAAGTCCAAGAATAATACATCCACAGGCTTTCCCCTGTCCAATTCTGATGTTACCCGATCTCACTCATCAGGTACCACTGTAGGAACAAGTACCAAGAAGTGACAGGTAGGATCAGGCAGTCTAGGAGGCTGGAACTCCATAAACTTAACCCTTTGACTGCCAACAGAATTAAGACTGTATTGGAGTTCTGGACTGATAGATCAGTCTGCTGCCCTGCAAGGGTTAAGACAGGAGCAGAAAACAACCCACCCAGCCAAGGAACTTTTAAACTTAAGACAGAAGACCTTAGGACTGAATCTGACAAGGGACTCTATAAGTTTAAGACAAGAGCCCTTGCAGCACAGCCCTGCCACAACCAGCACTGGTACTAGAGGCAATGTCCAGACTGTGATGCTTGGTGAAAGTGTGGACTGTGCTCCAGGTAGCAGCCGCACAGATATCCGCAGCTGAGACCCCTTTGAAACAAGCCACCGAGGTAGCAATGCCTCTGGTGGATTAAGCTTTGACAGCACCAGGCAAGTCTTTGCCATACTTGTTGTAGCGGAGCACAATGCAATTTGCCAACCATCTAGATAAACACTGCTTAGTAACCAAAACACCCTCTGTACCTGGGATGAAAGAAACAAACAACTGCTTAGACTTTCTGGACTCCTTAGTCCTAAGCAGATAATGCTTCATAGTTCTGTGACATCTGATGTATGGAGCAGTGCTTCCCTGGATTGGCACGCTAGGAAAATAAAAAGGAAGGTGGATAGACTAATTGAGTGTAAACTCTGAAACCACCTTCGGTAAGAGCTTAGGATTTGTGTAAAGACACCCATGTTTGAAAAAATCAAAATAAGGCTCCTCGCATCCAGAGGGCCTGAGCTCTGAAATCCTTTGAGCAAAAGTAATAGCAACTAAAAACAACATCTTCTAAGAGAGAAACCACAAATCGAAGTCGCGATTGGTTCAAAGGAGACAGGGTCAACTTTTCCAAAATAAAATTTAAGTCCCAATCCGGGACAGGAGAATGGATTGGGGGTTTCAGATGCAGGATGCCCATCAGGAAAGTACGTGAAACATCCAGCTGCACTATCGTGCGGTCACCCATGGGCTCATGAAAAGCAGAAATAGCCGAAAGGTGGACCTTGAGGGAGGAATACTGGAGACCTGAGTCAGACAAAGAAATCAGGTAATCCAGGACATGCTCCACAGGACATGTGAAAGGGTCTATGGAATGCCTCGCAGCTCAGATGGCAAACCGTTTTCACTTCATGATATAAGTGGCACAGGTGAAGCCTTGCGGGCAGCCACCAGGATGTCTGCTACCCTGTTAGACATCCTAAACCTGGCAATGGCAATGTCCTCAGGAGCCACATGCAGATGAAGAGACCTGAGGTTGGGATGGACCAGGGTCCCCCGATCCTGGGTCTGCAGATTCCTGCAAAGGGGCAGGGGATCCAGAGGCTCCTCCCCCAACTGCTGCAGTAGAGGGAACCAGACCTGGCGAGGCCAGAATGGGGCTACCAGGATCATGCTGGTCCCTTCTATTTGCAGCTTGATCAGCACCCTTTGTATTAGTGGAAATGGAGGGAATGTGTACAGAACCCTCCCTCTCCATGAGAGGGACGACGCTTCTTGCCAGAAAACTCCAGCCCCCGGATCTAGTGAGCAGAAATTGGGCAGCTTTGCATCAAGTGGGGATGCAAAAAGCTCTAACTTTGGATGACCCCATCTGTCAAACAGATCTTCTGCTATGGATGAAAGAAGCTCCCATTTGTGCAAGCTGGACTGAGTCATAGATTCATAGATATGTGTCGGCAGATAAGGACCTTGTTGGTCCTGTTCAGACTGTCCACCAGGGTGTTTAAAATGCCTGGTACGTGGACCACCAAGATTGTTAGGCTGTGTTCCAGAGCCCAGTACCACACTCGCATGGCCTCCCTGCAAAGGGGATACGAGTGAGTTCTGCCCTGTTTGTTGATATGGTAGACTACACTCAGATTGTCTAACTGCACCAACAACTGCCCTACAGCAAGATGCTCCTGAAATGCCTGCATGGCATACAGCACCACTCTCATCTCCAGGACATTGATATGCAGGGTGGCTTCCCACTGGGACCAGGAATCCTAAGTCTGAAATAGTCCCAGGGTGCTCCCAGCCTAGCCCAAAAGCATATGTGGTGAGGATCTGATGCGGAAAAGTGATCTGGAAGGAACCCCTCCCGAAGGAGATTCGAGGGTCCATCCACCACTGGAGCACCTTGCGGAATGGGGAAGAGACCAATACCTGCTGGTTCAACTTGTCTGATAACTGGTCCCACTGCACCCTGAGGGTCCACTGCAGGGTGCGCATGTGGAGCCTGGCCAGTGGAATGGTGGGAACAGCTGCAGCCATTAGACCCAGGAGTCTCAGATATAGCCTGGCAGGAATGTAGCAACTCTGAGCTACTTTCTGAGCCTGAGTTATAAGACATTCTGCCCTGTCTTGTGGTAAAAAGACCTTTCCCTGCTTGGAACCCAGAACCACCCCAATATATTATCATCTTTGGGATGGTACTAGAACAGACTTGGGCAGGTTGACTTTATGCCCAGGGACTGGAAGAGCTGTAGAGTCCACCCCAGGGTCAATAACAGCTGTTCTCGGACAAGACCTTGAGAAGCCAATCATCCAGGTAAGGGAAGATGTACAGTCCTTCCTTCTTTTTCCATTCAAACTTTATTCAATTTTGTACATTTTCAAAGAAAGATCCAATAAACATACATGCGGTTGATACAGGCCCAACATGAAATTAGATCAACTCTTCCCTCCCCGCTCCCTCCTCCTTTCCAATTTCTTCACACAGTTGCGACATCCAGAGGAAGAATAGAATGGGGCAAACCTCTATAGACCTGTAAAAGAGTACAATGTCAGTATAGGGCCCCATATCCTCTGAAATTTCTGGGACTGATCATGTAAGCTAGCTATCATATTCTCCAGGCGCAAATTTACCAACAACTCTTGCAACCACTCACTATAAGCGATGTCGGTCGCGTGCTTCCAATGACGCAACACCAGATTTTTCATCGACATGGCTATCAGAGTAATATGAAATTTCCTAATGTTAACTGTAACAGACGAGAATTCTCCCAAGATACAGATTTCGGGAGTGAAGAGGTCATTTAATCCTAGTAATGGATCTACCCTCGATCGAATCGCGTGTCAAAGGGGGGCTACCTTGGGGCACTCCCAAAATATATGTAGAAGATTCCCCTTCCTGATGACAACGAGTACAGTACTGGACGACAGGAGTCCCAGCCTAGCCAACTTCGAGGAGAATAATAGTAGTTATGCAAAATTTTAAACTGCATTAGCGAAGCTTATCATGCCTGATATACTTGTGACAGTTCACCCACAGGAAGGCCAGTTAATCTCTTGATGGGGAAAAGTGAGGCCCAAAATTGGGTTGGGCCAAAACAATCTGGCCATTTCAATTTTGCAGTATCCCATACATCTTGGATACAGCATGGGAAGACCTGCCATGAAATCAGCTCTGTCCAGTAGAAAAGTTAGGAGAGACTAGAGGGACAGGGCGAGAGATTTCACCAATAGGTGCAGAACTGGAATATTTTGAACACAACGAATTCGATTTGGGCTTTTGGATAATCTCGAGGAGTTTAGCCATGAGTGATCCTCCCGTACGAAAAAACTGAGCGGACAATCTCCCAGTTGGGGGATCCACTTCAACTGGAGACGTTTGCCCTCAACAGTGAAATTGGGGTTTCCCCACCATGGCTGAGCAGGATCTAATGTATGCTTGTATTTCAGAAAAGCGCATAACTGTGAGTGAACTCTTATCGAGACTGCGACCAGGCTACTTTTGAGCGAGGGAGGTAAGGATTTTAACCTAGTATGTAAAAGCGCACGTGGAGATAGCCCATTAACCTTTATCAGAGAACGTTCAATGTTCAGCCATATAGGGGTGAAGGGATATGATATATCTGGGAGTTCTGATGTGGGCCATCTCAAGTAGTTGTTCGCATGACTAGCCCAATAATATAATGCAATGTGCCGGAGGCGAAGTCCTCCTTTTTCCTTGGGAGCTGATAGTTTATTGTAACTTATCCAGGACTTCCTTGCTGACCAGACGAAGTCTGAAATCATCCTATGTAACCTTTTGAACCAGGTCAAGGGAATCCAGACGTTTGAGTGATGAATTAAATAGAATAATCGGGGAAAAATGTTCATTTTGATTATGTTGATTTTCCCCCAAAGAGAAAGGGGGAGCAAGGTCCACCTTGTAAGATCTTGCCTGATGGCCGCAACCAAGGGGTCTAAGTTCAGTTTTATGAATCTGCCAGGATCTCTTGACAGGTTAACTCCCAAATATTTTAAGGACTTAGTCTGCCAGGAGAAACCCACCACTGATGCATCCATCTTTGTCACCTTGTAATTTAAGGGGAAGACCACAGTCTTGTCCTTGTTCAACTTATAATTGGACAAGGAGCTAAACTCTTCCAAGACTGACGCAACGGCAGGGATGGACGTCCTAGGGTGGGCCAGTTGTAAAAGAAGGTCGTCTGTGTAGGCCAGGACTTTCACAATCTGCTGTTGCACCACAATACCCTGTATGTCCGGGTCCATTGTAATCCTGCGAATGAGAGGCTCTAAGTAGATGTTAAACAGTAAGGGAGATAATGGGCAACCCTCTCTAGTTCTGGCATAAAGTGTAAAAGGATCAGACATTGACCCATTACACAGCACACGTGCAGTTGGGTATTTGAATAGCGCCTTGATCCACTCCAAAAACAACGAGGAATCCAAAGGCCTGAAGGGAATACAGTAGAAAATCCAGTTGACTCTGTCGAATGCCTTCTGGTGTCCAGGGAAACAAGCACCCGGTAGTCGGCATCCCTGGTGGCTGAGAAGACATGCGACAGGGTCCTGAGATGGTCTACAGTCCCTCCCTTCTGAGGACTGCTGCAACTGCTGCTAAGCACTTGGTAAAGACACACGGTGCAGAAGATAATCAAAGGGCAATACCTTGAGCTGGTAATGCTCCCCTGGAAGGTGGCCGGGAGGAACCTTCTGTGAGGGGAAAGACTGCTATGCGATGAGCGTCCTGCATGTCCAGTGAGCATAGCCAATCCCCTGGCCTGTGGAGGGGCAAGAGGCCCGGTAAAGTTACCATCTAGAACCTTTTGTACTGGACATAGAGCTTGAGGTCTTTCGTTTTAAGAATGGGCCTCAGAGCTCCAGTCTTTTTGAGGACCAGGAAAAACCTGGAATAGAATCTCTGGTTTCTCTGCTGCTTTGGCACCAGTTTTACAGCCTGCTTGCACAGGAGAGACTGCACTTCCTCCCAGAGAACAGGCAGATAAGCTGGGGGAAAAGAGAGAGTGGTGGGGGGGGGCTGGAGGCGCTCCAGAGTGTGACCACATGCTATGATCTGCAGGATCCAAGCATCTGTGGTTATGGTTCTCCATAGTTCTAAGTGGAGGGAGAACTGACCTCCTACCACCACCTCCTGGGTTTGCACCTGAAGAAGGGGGTCCGGCAAGGAGTCAAGCTGAGGCGGGACCAGCTCAGGAAGCTGGTCCCTCAGTTCTGGGACTCTTGGCTGCCGCCCATGAATGGGAGTGGGCAAGCAAGGAAAACTGGGTTCTGCATTTACCCTGGGTACAGGGGCCTGAACCCAGTCTATTGGCCTGCTTATGAAAAGTAAAGCATCCCCTACTATGCTGCTGGGTCTGGTAGAGGCAGTGGACAGATTTAATGACCATGCCTGAGGCCTGCAGATAATTAATGATGTCCTGGACATCCGGACCAAAATGCTTGTTGCCATTGAAAGGGGCATTAAGTACTCTGTTTTGCACATCAGCTGCGAACCCAGAAACATGGAGCTATGAATGCCTACAAAGGCATATGCCAGTGGCAGCTGCCCTGTCAACAGTATCAGACAGATCACAAAAAGCCCAAAGAAGATGCTTGCCAATGTCCTCAGCCATTTGGAAGCATTGAAGTAACTCCTGCTTCTGCGCACCCTCAGGAATGGCTTGGGTGGCAAGTAACTGCTGCTTCTGCGCACCCTCAGGAATGGCTTGGGTGGCAAGTAACTCCTGCTTCTGCGCACCCTCAGGAATGGCTTGGGTGGCAGCCTTGCCATTTCTCCAGTTGGTGTTCTGGTATTTCACCATGTGAGACAGGTAGTTGTCAATCCTCAGGCCTAGGGTTGAGGAGGCATATGCCCTTTTCCCCAGAGGTCAATCCTATGGGACTCCTTGTCTGGGGAAGGGAGCTAAGGTGTTTGGGTGCCTTAGATCTGTTGTGCTGCCTTGATAACTACAGGTCAGTTTCTTGCCTGGGCACCAAGGTGAGGGAGACCTGAAGGGCATTGTAAAGCTTATCGGCACTACGGGCATAGATGGTACCATGTCTGGTCCATGCCAGGCTGCTGTGGTAGCATTTTTAATGCCTGAAGCATAGGCGGAATGACCTTAGGGGAGATTCTGGGATCTCCAAGTAGTCCGCAAGATCCTCTGTGGTGGTATTCTCCTCCTCTGTCTGAAACCCCATGGTGAAAGACAGCTGCTTCATGATATTGAAGAAGGCGGCATCCTCAGGTGGGAACCTGGGGGTGTGCCTAACAGAGTCTTCACTGACTGAAGAGGCAGTGAACTTGTCTGAGGTAAGGTACTGGTCCTCCTCCTCTTCTTCCACCATCTCCTCTGGGAGGATGAGGTCAGGGTGCTACTCCTCCTCTACGTCGACATCCTCCTCTGGATCTGTTAAAGTATGTGCCGTCGACTGCCCTTGGGTAGATTCCCTTGGCCGATGAACAGGTGTTGACGACAACGACGGTGCTGAAGGAGCAGGTGATGATGACCTGGAAAAAGCCATAAATTACAGGACCAGGATGCTGGAAAGTGGACGAGAATGTTGTTCAGGTCCAACACTGACAAAGGAGGAGTGGTCGATGGCACATTGGCCAACGACCCGGCTGACTGAATGAGCTTGGAGCCTTAGGAGAAGAAGGAGGAGCAGGCAGCGAAGCGGTAGTCGTCGACGATGAGCCCATTGTCGACAGAGGAGGGGCCAATGATCCGGAGGTCGGCGGCTGAATGCCGTGAGAGTCGGGCAGAGGAGCTGTCCATATGGACCCGGAGCTAACCGAGGTCTGGACAGCTGGTCTCTTCATCGCGGTGGTGGCCGACAACGAAGAGCCTTCCTAAGAAGGTGAAGCTGACGGGAAACAGGATGGCTGCCGGGGGGGAGCGGTCGTGATCCTGATCTTTTCTGTGACCTTTCCCCAAGGACATCCTTTACCTGTGAGGCTTTGGAGCAAGAGGGCGATTGGGCGGCCAGTGCCCCGCAGGATCCCGACCCAGAGATGGCTACCTGTTGTTCCACAAAGGTTTTTAGAGCCTTTCTGCATCACCTGAGGGTAGTTTGATTAAACTGCTGGCAGAGCTCACAATCAGAGGCATCATGGTCAGGCCCAAGACAGCAGACACAGAGTGCCCGTCGCTAGAGGCAATCTTCTTTCCACAGCAGCAGTGACTGAAGAGAGTGGTAGAGGGTTTAACTCTCAGCAATAGCGAAAAAGAAAAATAAATCTCTAAAATGAGATTTGTTAAAGGTTGTAGAGATCTAGGCTGTAGGCGAAAAGGCGCGAACACTGTGACGGGCTTCTTCTGCGGAGACTGTGCTTACAAGTTGACGGTGGGAAAGAACTGAGTGGACAGTGGGACCACCTATGCCTATATAGGGTTGGTGAGGTCGACTGACGTTGATGACGTGGGCGGCCCCAGTTGTACCGACAGTGAAGTTACTACGTTGGTACCTGATGACTGAGATAACCCCGAAGATCGCTTTGCCCTAGCCTCTCACTGCCTGACACATCACTGCCATCTTTGTGAGAACCTCCACTGGCTCTCCCCCATAGCTAACCATCTTTACTTTCTTGGCACTATTACTGATAGCATGTCTCGCTGTGGATCACCTCCTACCCTTGCTCAGTTGCTGGTTAATCCTAGCTCCTGCTATGTTCTGGTGATTAGCCCATTTTCCATATTCCGAAATGTAAAATGGCAATGGGTGCTCAGGCCTTCTCATATCTTGCCCCTCAATACTGGAACTCCCTACCTGCTTCCCAGTCACCTCTCCCCTACACAATCTAGCTTTAAGCACCAGCTAAGGAGACACCTTCAGTCATCCTGTTCCTGTACCTGTACCTGTTTTTGTCCCCCTTGAACTCTCCAAAAGAACACCCCACACACCTTGATGGCTGTAGTAGTAGTAGTAAAGTTTATTGTATGAATAAAAAGTCTTCACAACTTAACAAATTCAACTAATACATTGAGAAACATAAATTGTAAAATTTTAAAACCATAAATATGTACATCAGATAAAACGACAACATGGTACCGCCCCCCAAGTAAAGTGTATATAATGATACAGATAAAATTCTAGTTTTAACACATATACAATTTGAGGAATTACATGCATAGGAATTTTCATCAGTTCATGCAGACCAGAACACCATAAAGTGCTAAATGATAGTAGTATTGATACCTTTCAATTTATTAGCTCTGATTTTACTTGTTTGATGGAAAAATTTAGACAACTTTTTTATAGTGTAATCATCTTCTGTACTCATAAGAACAACTGTCATAAAGTTTTTGTCTAAGTTATTCCAGTCCCCAATTAAAGGGCTTAACCAGGGTAATCTTGTAGTTTTATACCAGCTACAATCCCAGAGAATATGGGATAGGTCCTCTTTATCTCCCACAGTATAATAACATTTTTGGGCATATTCAGGAAGTTTTTTAAATCTTGCAATAGAGACATTGTTATTAAAACACTTGAACTTGTATTTTGTATATATCTTTCTGAGAACAGGATCACTAATACTATCCAAATATTTGAAACCATGAGCACCTTGTAAGCAAACCATGGTGAATACCTAGACTTACCAATGTCTTCTAAGCCCATTTTATCCACTGATTGAGATTTTTTCTTGATGTATAGTTTATATTCCAACTCAGCATCACATTTTATCTAAATACCTGTTAAACTTTAGAAGATCATATTTTTAGGGTATATAAAATTTGTTATACCATGAGTTGATATTGTATTTTCTTTCATGCCATGTCTTTTTTCACTTAAGCACTTATATGGTAGCCTATCGGATGTTATTTTATTATATATACAAGAGTACTAAAGGAACTGGCAGAGGAGCTGGCAGGGCCACTGGTGAACCTATTTAATAGTTCACTAGAGTCAGGCGTGATACCGCGGACTGGAGAACACACATGTAGTGCCCTCCACAAAAGTGGTCCCAAGGATGATCCAGGGAATTACAGAACAGTCAGTCTAACCTACACTGTGGGCAAGCTCATGGAGACCATACTAATAGAAAGGTTGGTGGAATATCTAGAGGAGCATGGTCTCCAGGATGAGAGGCAGCATTGGTTCATAGGGGGAGATCGTGCCAAACAAATCTGATTGATTTCTTTGACTGTGTTACTAAGACAGTAGACGGGGCCAAGTGGTAGACATCCTCTATCTTGATTTCAGCAAGGCCTTTGAGTCTGTGCCCAACAAAAGGTTGATCAGGAAGTTGGTGGATCTTTGAGTTGGGGAAAAGATGGCTAGATGGGTTGAAAACTGGCTGAGGGACAGAACCCAGAGGGTGGTTGTGGGGGAAGAGTTATCTGGCACCAGAGAGGTAACCAGTGGGTCCCACAGGACTCGGTACTAGGCTGTGTTATTCAATTTCTTAATCACTGACACTGGGATGACATTATGGTCAAAATGTGTCTATATGTGGATGACACCAAGCTCTGTGGGAGAGTGGACACAGCTGAAGGGATACAGGACCTACAGGAAGATCTGAAAAGCTGGGGAGGTGGTCCAGGATCTGGCAGCTTGGCTTCAATGCCAAGAAATGCAAAGTTATGCATATTGATGCCAGAAATCCCAGGACAGAGTACTACCTGGGTGGAGTCCGAGTATCTGCATCAGAGGAGGAAGAGAAGGGCCTGGGAGTGATGATCATCAGTGACCTGAAGTACTCCACACAGTGCAAGAAAGCAGCAGCAAAGGCAAACAAGATGCTGGGATGCATAGCTCGGGGTCAGTAGTAGGAGACAGGAGGTTATACTGCCCTTGTATAGGTCACTGGTAAGGCTGCATCTAGAGTATGGAATTCAGTACTGGTGCCCACACCTCAAAAAGGACATTAACCTGCTGGAGAAGGTCCAGAGGAGGACTACAAAGATGATGGCTGGCCAGCAGGACAAGGCATACAAGGAGAGGTTGAGGGCACTGAACATGTACTCCCTGGAAGACAGGAGAGAGGGGGGAACATGATTGAGACCTTCAAGTACTTGAAAGGGATAAATAAGGTTGATAAGGAGAGACTCTTTAAGCTGAGTGGCCACCATAACAAGAAGGGGGCATAGTCTTAAGCTGGAGGGTGGGAGGTTTAGGAGGGAGGTCAGGAAGCACTTCTTCACAGAGAGGGTGGTGGACACTTGGAATGCGCTGCCGGAAGAGGTCATCTCATTGAAGACAGTAGGAAGCTTTAAAAGAGGCTGGGATAGACATAGGGGAAGGTAAGGATCATGGGTAGGGAGGATGGGAGGAGTGGAGAGGGAGGGCAGGGACAGTAGCTCAAGCTGTGGACCCTGCAATACAAGCAGACTTGATAGACCAAATGGCCTTCTTCTGCTGGCTTCTTCATGTATGTTCATATGTATGTAAGTATGTTACCTTCAGCCAATAATTAGTCATGTATCCATCGTGGCTTGCATGTCAACTAAGCTCATTTCACTTTTTACGATGATCTTGGGCAAGAGTGTCTTAAACCCAGAGTTGCTCTTTAAATTTTATAAATAGGAGTACTCGATTTACCTAAGTTATTGGTTTCCATATTTCAGCTCAGTATAAGTGCTGTGAAAACATTTTGTTTTTTAAACAGCCGTTAAGAGGGTCTGACAGTATTTCCTACATAAATAACATTGAATTTATTAAGACCTTTAGTTGTCTTATGTGCTTGTTCTATCAGATGTTTCATGTGAGAAGATCAGGTAAAATTGGCAGCAAAGTTTATACCTAAATAGATATACATTTTGTAGTTGGTAATTTATGTTCTCCTATAAACCAGGAGGCGATGGATTTTTGTCCTATTATCATGAGTTTTTTTGTACATTAATTCTTAATTTTAGCTATTCATTAGCCTACTTATTTAATAAATCTAATTGTTTTGGGGGGCCTTTTTTTTTAGAAAAGGACGTTAAAACAATGTCATTGGTGTATGCTAATGCTGGGCATGGGTCATTTAGAATTTTGGAAGCATCATCACTAAGTTGTTCAATCTTCCTCAAAAAACATCAATATATAACGACAATAAAGTGGGGGCCAGGACGCAGCCTTGATGTACTCCCGTTAATGGAAAACTTATTCGAAACCCTCCCATCTGTATCAACTCTAACTTTAGCCCAATTATCACTATAGAGCTGGCAGATGACACCAATAAGGGCTTCTTCGATGCCTTTCTCCTGCATTAATGCTTAAAGGGTAGGTCTATCTATCATATCAAATGCAGATGAGAAGTCGACGAATGCTAGATATAGTTTTTGTTTCCTAAGTAAAAATATTTTTCTATCAGGTGAAGCAAAATGTAACAATTGTCTATCGTTGAATAATTATTTCTAAAGTCTGCTTGAAGCTCTGAAATGCCGCCTGTCTGACTTCTCTGATCTTTTAATTTGTCCAAAATAATCTTAGAAAATTTTTTTGAATTTATGTCCAGTAGGCTAATTGGTCTATGCGTCTTTGGGTCATCCTTCTTTCCTTTATTATATATGGGGACTATTAAAGCAGGAAGGTCAAAAGGTTGCACTCACCACAAATCACCAATTATGGCACAGACAACAAATTGCAAGTAAAAACGTTTACAATTTATTGTGCCAAACTAATAGCCAAATACTTCTTAGGTTGTTACAGAAACCCCTGTGCTTCAACCAACAGGTTTTCCTTAGGGGGCAGTTTCTGGAATGAAAGTGAACAACTAAATAGCCCCAACATTACTGATGTCATACATCAAAAGATTAATTAACAAAACTTGTTAGTACCACATCGTAGACACAGCAAATAAATTCAGTTGTTCAAGGCTAACTAAAGCTATTAAAGCACCCTTCCAGCTTTCTAGGCAAGGCAAGGCAAGTTTTATTTAAAAAGATGCTCATCCAGGAGACTCTGACGCCATCGACAATCAAATAAATACAAAACAACACAGTAATAATTAATTATATAAAATATTCCAAACAGTTAGAACACTGTAGTGCAGCATTAGAGGGGTGCTGCACTTCTGAGGTGCCATCTTTCGGATGAGACATTAAACCAAGGTCCCATCTGCCTGGACTGGTGGTAGTTCAGGTGGATGTTAAAGATCCCATGGCACTTATCGAAAAGAGTAGGGGAATTTCCCCAGTATCCTGGCCAAATTTCCCTCATTCACTAAAAATACCACCAAGAGTTTCATCTGGTTCAAGGTCAGTTGGCATTCATCTGTATCCCCTCCCCTTGGTCGTGCCTGAAAATAGGCAGAATTTGTTTAGTGCACTTACCCGGTCAAAAAAAAGTAAAATAAAACAAACAAAAAAATTTGCTACATTCAACTTCAGCTACATTTAGAATCAGTAAAACTACTGTAAATTAATCAGCAATTTTTTTTTTTTTTTAAAGGACAGGTAGGGACTATAAAACATAGTCCAGGAAGGCCTGATTAAACAAGAAGGCCTTGATGCGGGCCTTAAATACCTCAACAGATGGGGCCTCCCTAATGGCTAAAGGAAGCGAATGCCACAGGATGGGAGCGGCAACACTAAATTCTCTGTCACCAGCAGTTCTTAACCTCATCCTGGGAATTGCAAGGAGGCCCCTAGAGGAGGAGCGGAGGGAGTGGACCGAGACAGCAGGTGCAAGAAGGTCCTTCAGGTTGCCAAAGCCCAGGATGTGTAGGGCCTTAAAGGTGAGCAAACCCACCTTAAAGAGGACCCTCCACCTAACTGGCAGCCAGTGCAGTTGACGCAGTACCGGAGTAATATGACAATATTTAGGCTGTCCTCTCAACAGCCTCGCTGCCACATTCTGCACCAGCTGCAGTCAGCGCAGGGTACCCCCAGAGACCCCGAGATAGAGTGCATTACAGTAGTCAAGCCTGGACGTCACAAAGGCACGTACCGAAGTGGGGAGGTCCAGTGGCGGAACTAGGGTCTTTATCCTGGCGATATTCCTCAGATGATAAAAGCTGGTATGGACAATGGATGCCACCTGAAACTCAAGTGTCAAACCGCTGTCAAGAATAACACCCAGATCACGCACCCTAGAGGAGGCCTTCAATGGTACAGAGCCAAGACTAAGTCCTATCTCTGCACCAGAGGCCAACCTATCATGCCCTCTGTTTGACTCCACCACCAGTACCTCCGTCTTACTGGGGTTCAGTCACAACCAGCTGGAGGCCATCCAGTCATTGATTTCAGCAAGGCAGCTGTTAAGCACTTTTACTGCGCAAGGTGTTCCAGGGGCAAAGGAAAAGTACAGCTGGGTATCATCAGCATAGCAGTGAAAACCCAGACTGTACTTCCTAATGAGCTCTCCCAAGGGAAGCATGTATACGGCAAACTACATTGGCGACAAGACCAAACCCTGAGGGACTCTGCACGACAGGTAGTCAGGGGAGGAGGAGAAATTCCCCATCACTACCCTCTGCCTCCTGTTAGATAAAAAAGACTCAAACCAGCAGATGACAGTGCCGGCGAGTCCGTAGAATTCCCTTAGGCGGTCAAGAAACACTCGATGGTCCACCGTGTCAAATGCTGAAGAGAGATCGAGGAGAACAAGAATTGTGCCCTCCCCTCGATCTCTAGCTCTAAGGAGGTCATTATGCACCCAAACTAGCGCAGTTTCTGTGCTATGCCTCGCATGGAACCCAGACTGCAGCAGCTCATACAGATCATGGGCCATGAGATGCTCCTCAAGCTGAAGTGCCACCATCTTCTCAGCAATCTTTCCCAAAATAGGAGACTGGAGATAGGACGGTAATTTGCCTTGACATCAGGGTCCAACAATGTTTTTTTTTTTTTCAGAAGGGTCTCACCAATGCCTCCTTCAAGACATCAGGAAAGACCCCCTCTGACAAGGAACGCCGGACAATCAGGGCAAACACTGGGCCGACAGAGTCAACACATCTCATTAAGAAACGAGTTGGCACCGGGTCCAGTTCACAAAAGGTGTGCTGAAGCTTGGAGGCAATCTCACTGACCTCAGCTACCTCCACCAGTCTAAACTCACCCCAACCAGGCGGAGTGCTCTCTGGTCGCCCATGGTGACCACTGTCTGCCAGATTCTGGTCTACTGATGGAACCCCCTGCCTGATGGCAGACACCCTGTCCGAGAAGAACCAAGCAAACTCCTTGAACAATGCGTTCGAAAAGGCTACCTTCGGCTGTAGACAGGAAGGATGGAGGAGCCTGTCCACAGTCCGAAAGAGCACAGTTGGTCAGTTCCTCCCAGCAGCAATCTCCCTGGACAGGAATTCTGCCATCTTACGGTTGATTGCCCCCTGGTATGCACCGTAGTGCACACGTAGGGCCAGTTTGTCTACCTCCAGGCCAGACTTCCGCAAGCAGTGCTCTAATCTCCAATCATAAGTCTTCATCACCTTGAGCTCCTCATCATACCAAGGACCTCAAGTGAGAAGACCTGGGTCATACAGGGCTGGTGCGAGGGAGTGAGCGCATCGAAAGCGCCTTTTATAGGCGCCCACTGCCACACACACCCCAACGCATGCACTGTCCACATTAGAAAGGTCAGCCACTGCCAAAAAACCCTCTGGGGTCAACCCCCTCAAAGGGTGATAGCTGACCATCTCTGCAGGGGGAGGGCTACCAAGGGGGCCCCGAACCGGAACTTCACCGTGCAATGATCGGACCAAATGACCCTACCAATGCTGAGACTATTTATCTCAAGCCCCAGTGAGAACACCAAATCCAACACGTGGCCACCCTGATGGGTCGGGGGAAAAAACTCCCTGTGCAAAGCCCAGAGATTACATCATCTGGAGAAAGTTGTAACCAAGCCGAGAGGATTCATCCTCGGCCCAAACATTGAAGTCCCCCAGCACTAAACATCTGGGGGCCTCCAATGTTTCCCTGACGATGAAATCGACCACTTCCTGCAAAGAAATCTCCCACCACCCCAGAAGTGCGGTTGATCAGAAGAATCAAACAGCCTGCACCCGGACCCCCCATGAATGGCCACATATTCAAATAAATGTGGTGCCCTCACTGGGTGCATGGTGAAGCTCAGCTCAGATCTAAAACAGATGGCTACCCCCCGCCCTGCGTTCCACTTTGGGGCAGTGCACTATGGTATACCTGGGTAGGATGGCAGCCTCTAAAACCGGGCCAGCATCATCACCGATCCAGGTCTCCGTAATGCAAGCCAGATTGGCCAAAGAAACCAAGTCCGCTATAATTGCAGTCTTGTTTCTGACCGATCTGGCATTGCAAAGCACCACCCTCAGGAGATTGGTGGACAGCGCAGCCCCTCTGGCTGCCTGTCCACTCGGTCTGGTGGGAACCCTGGTAACGGGAACTGAACACGTCTGGCCTCTCCCCAAGTCCCGTCTAATCCCAGGGTGCCTTCTGAACCCCACTACCTCAATCCTACCACCACCCGCAGTGCAAGGGGCACCCTGCCCTGATCGAATCCTATGACTCCTCCCAATTCCAACCTCCCTACAGCGCCTAGTATCCGACACAGGGAGGCTGAAAAAAGGCCAAAGATCGAACAGCCGGAATGCCCCATATACTATCCTGGCCCGCCCCAGGCCCTCATACCTTCCCAGACATATCCCCCCCCGACTACGTAATCCCAAAACCAAAACGGAGCTCAATACCACACACTCCACACACACACACACACACACACACGTAAACAGATAAAACGCTAACCCTCCCCCCAAACAACTCCCCAAAAACATGAAGCTCGGAATTAGATTTTTAGATACAGTTCAGGAGAGCAGACTGCAAATCACATAACGGATCCCAATACTCAGGATTGCACAAAGATAAAAATAAAACAATAATCTAAGAAAAATATCAGTCCACAGCCAAAACTACTTTAAGGCAGAGGGCCCTCTCACTGCCCCAGTCACTTTGTAGTCAGATGTTTCCGGCAAACGATTAAAAATACAACCAGAAATATGCTCCCCAGGAAGCCCCAGCACCGCTCTCACCAGCTACTGGAACCCCTAGGGAAAATACCAGAATTTGGAGATCTTTTTGGCCCCCTAGTTGATAGATCCAAGGGGGCCCAAGTCCAAATCCCAGAAAGCAATTCCTCCACTCCGTGCAGGCTGACCGCTCACATCCACGAGGCAGCCCAAAGTCCCCACAGTGCTCCGCGGAGCCAACCAAACAGCAGATCCAACAGAAGCCCTTAGCCCCAGGAACAATAGTGCGGAAGAGCCCTCAGTATCCGCAAGCCCTGGGAATACAGTCAGTCTTCATGGTGCTTCTCTCACCAGCACCGAACACAGTCCCGAACCTCAGATGTTTTACACTGGAGAAACTCCCCGACCAGGACCGGTGACGTCAACGACAATCCAAGCACGGCTCTCGGCACCACTCTCACTAGCACCAAGCAAAGTCCCACACCAAGGGACTCCACAATCGGGGCCAGTGCACCAGGAAACAGGGGTCCAAGAACCACGGGCCACAAAGTTAGCACACCAGCAAGTCCCCCAAAACAGGAGCGACAACCAGACCAAGAAATGTGACCAAGATTGTACTTGCGCTACCAGGTTGCACTACAACACAACAGCTTCTCTTCAGAAATGAAACGCCGGCAGTCTTCCCGCTCTATGGAATCAGGGAAAATTCAAGGGGGCACTTCATGTCGCAACCGGACCTTTCTCTGCTCCTTCTCCTTCTCTCCTCCTGAAAGGCTCCACAGCAGTAACCAAAGGAAACACTCAAGCCCTTACCGAAAAACAAAAAAGCTAACTCCTCAAACTGTCTCACTGTCCTGACCCTACCTAACGCTTTAGCCCTATGCCTTACGTTAACGATTTAAAATTGCAGATAAAATTTAGGATTCCTGACTGAATAACAGTCGCTAGAGTCACATACCAATTCAGCTCTCCTGAAATGCAGAAAGAAGCAAATAAAGGGATAGTAAAAATGTTTTAGCTCAGTTTAGAGCTTTTGCAAGCAGCAGCTCAGCGTGGCCGCCATCTTCAATTTATTTATTTAGTTTTTGTTGACCGGGTAAGTGCACTAGACAAATCCTGCCTATTTTCAGGCACGACCCGGGGGGGAGGGGGATACAGATGAATGCGAACTGACCTTGAATCAGATTAAGCTGTTGGTGGTATTTTTAGTGAAATGAGGGAAATTTGGCCAGGACACCAGGGAAATTCCCCTACTGCATTGCTGACAGTAGGGGGCCCATGAGACCGAAGTCTGGTCACTTCTTTCTAGTCTGCAAGGAAGATGGACGTTCCAGGAGAAGAGGAGCATTTGGTGAGCTTTGATATGGACTCTACAGTTTTAAACGGAAATACTACTGACGATATTGAGAATAAGCTGCACGGATTTTCTGTTTCAACGACCGATGTGCCGTTACCACTACATGAGAAAGCGGTTTCTGAGATGTTCCCTCCAGAGGTTCATCAGGAGCAGCTCAGGCTTCAACTTGCTGCTTTACCCAAAGAACAAGATCATCTTCAGCTGCAGCTGTGTGCGATAGACTCCTCAGCTACGCCTGTCAGTGTTTCTGAACAGGCTGTCATTTGCCGTGACGCTGAATCCAGCGGAGAACCTGTGGACTGCAACCAGTGTGGTGAGTCTATACAAACTCTTACTCTTGCTACATCCCCTCAACCTGAGTCTGATAGCTGGCAGTAGTGAATCTGCAAAGATTCTGTGCCTGGAGCTGTTCCCTGAGTTGCAAGTCCAGCAACCTAGTTCAATTTTGCCGCCCACAGTTTCTACGCACCTGAATAACACAGAGATGCCTGTTGAGACAACAGAAGGCTCCGCTCCCGATTCCTGCTCTGTCACGCTGACAAAAGCAGCAAGATTTGTGTTCCGCAGTTTGTTACCGATCTCTTCACCTGAAAACTCTACTTCTGCTTCTCCTTGTGTGTTTCAAACTAATCCCCTAAATCAGGAGGGAGTTTCAGAATTTTCTTTGCAAAACGTCAGCAGCCACTGCAGGATAAAACAGGGGAAGACAGTAAAGATAAGAGAGCTGCTTTTATGCTGACTAGACGTAATTTGGGGGCAAGTGAGACTCAAATTATTTCCCCACCTCAAGGCCCTTCGGTTTCTATCTTGGGGGTATTACAAACTGATCCTCCTGTACAACCTCAAGCAACTGAGTTATGGTCCCCTCAAAAGGCTCTCAGTGAAGCAGGCTGGACTCTAAAACAAGGTAACTGGCATCCAACCCCTGGTTGGGACCCAAAATTAAACTTTTCTCAAAATGAGTCTGCCTGGAGACCTCCAATATCTGCAGAACCTTTACCTTCTATGGTTTGTCCAGGTACTTTGCCTCGGGTAAGAGAGCCTGCTGCGGCCCCCCAGTCCAGTGTGTCTGAGCCTGCTGATCTCCCTGCTACTGCTATGACTTCTGGACATAATCATCTTTCTACTTTGCTACAGCAGCATCCTGATGTAGAGAAACCATTAATGTCTGAGTTATTTACTAAAATCAAAAAAGAAGCTGCACCTCGTAGAAATGCAGTTAGGTTGCATTATAATGGGGGGTTGGAGGTTAGGCCATACAGGAATTATGTGGGGAAAAGGTTATTAAAGGATTCTTTGCATTTTACTCCTAGGGAAGTCTTTGCCTTTATTAACATTTCAGGTGAGGATAACTTTGATATTAGTTTTCGTTCTGCTTATGCTTTGGATTTATTTTGGGAAAGATATAATCAGGTGAAGTTTTCTCCCCTATGGACCCCCTTCCTTGTTATTCTGTTATCTAAACCTTTGGTTAAATATGTAACTATTATGTTTCGGAATGAGGGGGTTAACATAGATGACATCACTCATTGGTTGTCCCAAAAAAGTGAAGTTTTAAATCCCCCAGAAGCCATCCTTGACTCAGAACAATTTTGGACAGGTGGCTGGCGGTTTAAGGTAAAACTCCGACAAACTGATAGTGGCATAGAACACATTCCCAATTTGTTTCTATTAGGAAGAGACAGGGGGTTTGTTTTTATGCTGGACAGCCTAGGGCCTGTTATAAATGTGGATCCCGCACTCACTTATCTAGCTCTTGTGACAGGCCTCGTTGTGATAACTGTGGGGAAATGGGTCACATTGCTTTCCAATGTGCCAACCTTACTAAATGTGATTTATGTGAGGATACTGGGCGTGTTTTTTCTGAGTGTCTTTGGGTAACAAAAGCAAGGCTTGCAGTGGGAGCTCTGACCTTCTTATTCAGCAGGCTCAAGATCTTGTTGCTAATGCACCCCAGACAGCTGCTTCTCCTTCTGTGGATGATGCTAATCAGTGCTTGGATTCATCCCAGGCTAAGGAGCAGTCAGAAGCCCGGCTTCCTTCCTATTCTTCTGACCCCCCCTCCCCTCTTCTTTCTCCTGTGTGTTATTCATCTCAGCAGGAGAACCAGGCCTCTGATCCTCCGGTTCCTTCTCCTTTAGTGCCAGTTCGGAGATCCTCTAGAAACCTTAAGCCCCTCCCCCCGGATGAATTTGAATCCAGTAATCCCATCACTGTTTTATCCACACAGTGGGGAGATACTGCTATGGACTGTGGTGAGCAAGAGCCCCAGGCCCTTCAAGATAGCCCTCCCTCCCCTGTTCGGTCTCGAGAGGGGTATAAAGGGAAAAAGAAAAAACAAAGGAAAAAAGGATGGTTGATTTTCTGCTTATTATTAATGGGGTTTACAATTGGCTCTTTAAATGCTCACAGTTTGTTAAATCCTAATAGGAGACAGATTGTTTATGACTACATTCATAGTTCTTCCATTGATATATGTTTTATCCAAGAATCATGGATGTTCACTTTAGATCAAGCCAGGCTCTTCCAAAAGGAATGGTGCTGGGGCCCTTCCTACTGGTCTTTTGGTCGGCAGACTGCTGATGGTATTGGGTTTCTTTTTACCAGGCAGATTAATGATTTTGGATGGAAAATGGACCTCTATGGTCTGTAGATTTATTAACGTTTATTGCTTGCAGATAAAGATAGAGAGGGTTACTCACTTTTCTATGATTCGAACTTTTTTACTCACTTCTTTTCACATTTTTTTATGTGGGGATTTTAACTGTGAGTTACAGAAAGCTAAAGGTGGGCTTACAGATAAAGGAAAAAAATGTATTGTGACTCCAATGCTTTATTTCAACTAGTGGGTACATCCGGCTTAACTGATAGTTGACAATTTCAGCAGGGAAGTCCAAAATTTACCTATAAAAGAAATTCCCTTACCTCTACAATAGATTATATTTTTTTGCCTAAAACCCTTCTCCCGTGTAAATTTTATACTTGTCCCATAGGGTTTTCAGATAATTTATTCCTTAAGTGTGTTTTTCCATCTAGTAAGGTACCCTCCCCCCCCCAAAATCAAGATGGGAACTGGGTTCACCTCTGTTAAAGAATCCGCTTGTATTTAAGGCTATTCAATCATTGCTTAATGCACGGCTTTCTGTTGCCTTTCTTTATGATGATTTGGGGGACTGGTGGAAGGAATCTTAATATCACTTCAAAAGATTACTATCACACTTAGGAAGAACTAGTGAAAACCTAAAATTTTTACACTATTTAAAACTACGTCAGCAATTGTATTATTTATTTTCAATAGCAAATAGCTCTACATTTGATTATTCTTCCCAAATTACTAACATAAAACAACAATTGCAGGAGGTGCAATATAATAGAGCTAGTACTATGAAAGTACTTTTTCAAGAAGGTACTCGAAAGCAGGCTTATGGGGATCCTTACGAAGCTTTTAAATGCTAAAAGTCTAAAATCACAATGTCCTCTCTTTTTAACACAAAATGGGTGTCTGGTCCAGGACATAGATGGGATTGATGCTACTATTAAGCAATTTTTGGGATTCCATAGTCCGGTGGAGCCCTCTAGTGTAGAGGCGATGAAAGACTTTTTAAAAATGATTCATATTCCTAATATTCAGTTTGATATGTCTAATTTAATTGCACTAATATCAGTTGCTGAAGTTGAACTTGCCATAAAACCCCCCAAAAATGGGATTTCCCCAGGAATTGATGGGATAACTTCGGAATTATACAAAATGTTTCCTTCTGAATTTTCAGAATGCTTATCTCTAGTATTTAATTTTTTTCTTTCAGCCCCTAATTTCCCCCTTTGGTTTTCAGAAGGTTTGTTAATTTTTCTGTATAAATCAGGGGATCGAGAGAGTCTAGACAATTGGAGACCCATTACTATGCTTAACTCAAACTATAAACTATTGGCTGGCATTTTAAATTCTCGGCCTAAGGCCTTTGCAAATAAAGTTATCTCTTCCTCCCAATATTGTGGACTCCCAGGAAGAAAGATACAACAGGCATATATGATTATAAGAGATTTAATTGAACATTTTTCATTACATAAATTGACGGGATGTATTCTTTCCCTGGACCAAATGAAAGCTTTTGATCGGGTATATCACCCTTATTTGTTTTTAACTTTGCAACATTATGGGGTTCCAGTTTCTTTTGTTCAATGGATACAAAAACTTTATGGTACTGCTATAGTGCATCCAGTTATTCATAATTGTATTATGGAGGACTTTCATATCACTACAGGGGTTCGTCAAGGGTGTCCTCTGAGTCCACTAGTATATGTATTTACTATTGATACACTAATACAGTCATTAACATATTATCCACAGTGGAAAGGGGTGTTGGGGTCCCCTGGTATGGATAACTTGTATTTACAAGCTTATGCAGATGACATTTGTGTTTTTTTTCTCTGATTATACTCAAATTCCTTTTCTTTTTGATTTTTTGGTTCTTTACTCGTGTGTTTCAAATTCAAAAATTAATACAAGGAAAAGCCAGGGTATATTTATTGGGGTAAACTGCCCTGGTGAGGTTTCCATTCAGGGAATTTGTATTTCTTCAAACCCAATTAAGATTTTAGGGTTACTCTTTGGGCCTCAGAACCATCCACTATTAAATTGGGAACAGGCCTTTACCGCTGCTAATAAAAAAGTTCAGGTATGGAAAAGTTGGAGGTTGGTTAAACTAAAAAGGGTACAGGTAATAAAACAATTCTTACTTCCCTTATTTCTATACACAGCTTTGATATTCCCACTTCCCCAAGAACTTGAAACCAGATTATATAGTTTATTCTTCCAGATGCTGTGGGGTAATAGGCTTAACCCCATAAAGAGGCAATATACCTATTTAGGGAAACAAAAAGGGGGATTAGGCATGGTTGACCCAGTCACATTTTTTATTACCTTATTCATTTCCCAAACCGTGAAAATTGGATTATTACCATCCACATGTCAGCATGGTTCTTTATTACAATCCGTTATTGGTTGATATTTTTTGGCATGGCACACTGCCCCTCCAAAACGTTCACAATCCTTACAAGTTCCCTCATTCTTTAAACCAGTAGTAAAAAAACTTTATAAATGGGGCCTATCTAAACAAACCATTAAAGTGTCCACAGGGCCTAAATTATATGATATAGTTATGTTATTATTATACCCTTCAGTACCTGCTCTGAAAAATTGTCCTACTTCTCTTACACCAAGAGTGCTCTCTCAGTTGAATTATCCAAGATTACCAGGTTACATGTGGGAATTTTTATGGTTGACTGTATATGGGAGGATTGGGGTACGAGGAAGTGCTAAACATAAAGTTAAAGAAGAACGGGTCTGTCCTTTTTCTGGTTGTACAAATTGGGAAGAGACAGTGGAGCATTTTTCTTTCATTGTTATTATGCCAAGTCCCTTTGGAAATTCCTGGCTTCAAGATGGCATATGAAATGGCTGTTATGTCTGAATTATGATATTTTGGTTTTGGGTTATTTTCCTCAGTTTGCAGCCAGGTATCATATAGAAACCCTACAGATTTTTTTGTTGCCGTTTGAAATATTATTTATGGCAGGCTAGATGCCAGTGGGTCTTTTATCAAAGGGTGATGACATATGATACAATTAGTATATTGATTAAAGGCACCATGGAGAAGGTTTATTTAAAGGATTTGCAATTTGGTACAGCATAAAAGGTGACTAATTGGTGGAAGGGTTTTACATCATTTATCAAATATAAATAGATTATGACTATTGACACGGGTGTTCTAAGGATTAATTTTGATAACCAGAATATGGGGAGGAAAAGCTGGTCCTAAGGTTGGGTGTTGCTTACTGTATATTTTCTAGCTAATGTTGTTTAAGATAACTTTGTATGTCTTTTTTCCCCCTTTAATCTATGATTTGTAATGTGTTTTCATTACTTTTGTTATTTTTTGAATTCTTTTTTGATGTTATTATGATAAAAAATTCCCCTACTCTTTTCGATAAATGCCATGGGATCTTTAACTTCCACCAGAACTACCACCAATCCAGGCAGATGGGACCTCGGTTTAACGTCTCGTCCAAAAGACAGCACCACTCTCATGCTGCACTACAGTGTCAGTACTGGGATATTAACCCAAGTGCTAGATGTGGGAACTGAACCCACAGCCCTCTGATCTCTCAGCCTCAAAGGCAAGTGTGCTACCTACTGAGCCACTGACAGTGATAAAAGTTTTATTGAATATTCCTATTAAATGTAATAATATATATATATATATATTTCACACTATTTTGCTGTGTTAGAGGTATAAGTCTCAGCAGGTATATGATCCAACCTGGGGGCTTTGTTTAATTTTAATGATTTAATTTCCATATATATATTTCTTGTTTTGTTATAACCAGATTGGTATAATTTAAATTGCATAAAAAGGAGTCATTATTATTATGTAGATTATTGGAAAAAAAAGTTAGAAAAACATTTAAATCATTTGTCTTCAGATATATACACATCTGGAAGATTTGTAAATGTATTAGTCCCTTTGTTCACATAAATCCAGAATTTTTTGTTATCTTGTGTGTCAATTGCCTGCAACATTTTTCCCCATTGTTTTCTATAACATTCATCTTTTTTCCTCATTCAGAAATTTCTTGTACTGTTTATGTTCCTGATTCAAGCTTTTAATAAGGGCCTTATCATTTGTTTTTTTTTTTTTTTACTTGTCTTAGTCTGGAATGTAGATAGGCTTTAAAAGCGTTACAATGCTTATTAAACCATCCACAATGGACATGTTGTATGACTAGTTTGATGTCCTTGTATAATTCCTGTTTTAAAATATCAAAATGTAATGCAAAAGTATCCCATAGCTTTGATGCAGTTGCAGTTTGTAAGTTTGAATTATACATAGAAAGACACTCTTCAGTTATAGTATCTCTTCCATGTCATTTTCTAAGGAAATTGACCAGCTTACTCTTCTGTTCTGAACGATTTCTATAATAGGGACTAGAGGACTTTCAGTAATAGACTTATCCTTACATAATTCTGTTAATACTAAAGGAAGATGCTCACTTTTTGATCGTACTAGAATTTGTAAGTTATCCCATACTGAGAGATTGGCAGACCAAAAGACAAAATCTGTTATGGAGGTACCCATAACATTTATATGGGTGAACTCTCCTTCCTGATCCCCCTTAAATCACCCATTCAAGGGGTACATACTGACTTCTTTAGGAATATTAATCAGTTTAGTACCAAAAGCATTTAGCACTTTAGCCTCTGATTTCCTTATTACAATGTCATAGGAAACATCACAAACAAATGCAGTATTGTCTCTAAAATCATCAAAGTCTGCAATTCTTGAGTTGAAATCCCCCACAAGTAGAATATCATAATCAAGAAAATCAGTAAGGTAATTAGACAAAAGGATATGAAGCTCATTCCAGATACTCATGTTATAAAACCTGGAAGTAGTTGGGGGAATATGACAATTATAAAAAATGTGTACACCTTATATTCAATTTTAAGACACACACAGTATTTACTCAAATAGGCCAGATCGACCAGTCTAAAAGACCCTACCTTAATATAAGAAATTAGACCTCCAGCTCTTCTACAGACCTCCAGCTCTTCTACCAAATCTACTTAATTTCTCTCCTGGGAACTGGTAGGCTTCATATCCATTAAGAGAAATTGTACTCTCTTCTCCGTGCCACGACTCCTGAAGGCAGATCACATCTGCTTGTACAACAAATTCTTTCCATTCACTATCAATAATTTTATGTTCTATCCCTGACACACTCCAAGAGATACACACAAATTTGTCTTCTAAGTCTAGTACCAGGGTTGTTGGCGCTACTCTTGGCTCTGTTTTCCTTATTTGCACTTACTGATGACTTACTCAATGCTTCTAATTTCTCCTTATCCAGACTTCCTCCTTTAAAGTTGTATATCTAATCTGGACATACTGTTTACTACTGTGAGCACATATTATAATAATAATATAATATTTTTTATTTATATAGCGCAATTCCAATGTCAAAGCACTTCACATAAAAACATTGACAGATCATTCATTAAAATCACATAAAAACAGATTTAATCAAAATCCACAGAGAATCTAAAAGTTCAAATATCGAAAGCATGTTTAAATAAATAAGTCTAAATTAAATGAATAATGGTGTTCCCTTATTATGTTTTGCTGCTCTTGCATCCCTAAAGGCTTAGAATGTATTGATGGCCTACTGTAAATTGCTGACTGCTGAACATTTGCCTATTTGTTCAATTACTGCTGTACCATACTATTGTTTTACTGCTGTACCATGTTATTGTGCGCCTCTATTTACTACCTGTTGCTATTGTTTACTGATCTTGTTCCTTGTTACATATCATGTTCTGTTATTCTGCTTGTTGTTCAATTGATTGTACTATGTATTGTGACTTTTACTCTCCCGGGTCATGTCTGAAAAAAGGGATTTTCTACGTCTAGTGCACTTACCCGGTTATCAATAAATAAATAAATACAATTGCCAACAGCCGTGTAGCCAGATAAATTGACATTGTTTTTCATTTCTCCAGTCGAGAAGAGAACCTCTCGACCACAACCAGAGAGCGGTCTCATACAGGGTTCTCTTTCTACCAAATGTGGCAAGATTAACTAAAAAGGTAAATAAAACCCAGCTTCCAAACCAGTATTTGTAAGGATGGCAATAATGAATATACAGGCACTTTTTAATATAGGGGCACTCTTCAAATAACTAGCAAATACATTTTCAATATACATTGTAAAATGCATATTTATATAGTACATTTGGACGCTTTTCACCTGGTGATACCTGGTGCAAAACAGTGCATACTGGAGGGGACTACTATATAGAATAGAGGTGCAAGAAAATAGAAAGGAAAGGGTTGGGGGGTGGGGTTCTGACTGCAAGTGGCCATTCTGACAGAACAGGCTGGAGACAGTTAAAGGATAGAAAAAGACAGAAAGTTGTTGCAACAGACTTTACAAATCCCCCCATATTTTTTACTTTGAGAGCTGTGCTTTTGCTCTGTTTCCTGGCCGCATGGAGTAGGCCAGGGCACTAGGAGACAGCAGCAGATCGGGGGAGCCATCCCGGCCACACAGAATGGGCTAGGGCACCAGACTGCAGCAGAACAGGGGAGCCATCCTGGCCGCATGGAGTGGGCCAGGGCACCGGATTGCAGTAGATCAGGGGAGCCATCCCGGCCGCATGGAGTAGGCCAGGGCACCGGATTGCAGCAGATCAGGGGAGTCATCCCGGCTTCATGGAGCAGGTCAGGGCACCGGAGGAGCACGGCGGCAGCCAGAGGGTTCTTGCAGCAGCCAATTCAGCCACAGGGAGCCAGGAGAAAGCAAGCCAATCGGGCACAGAGGATGGCAGCAAATAGGAGGCTGTAGTGGGGAATACGTATGCTGGGCTGCCTTTAACAGCAGCCCAGCTCGTATTCTCACAACAGGAGCTGTGTTTTTGCTCTGTTTCCTGGCCGCATGGAGTGGGCAGGGCACTAGGAGACAGCAGCAGATCAGGGGAGCCATCCCAGCTGCACGGAGCGGGCCAAGGCACCGGATTGTAGCAGATCAGGAAGCCATCCCAGCTGCACAGAGCGGGCCAGGGCACTGGATTGCAGCAGATCGGGGGAGCCATCCTGGCCACACGGAGTGGGCCAGGGCACCAGATTTTTCATTCCACACCACCGACCCTGGCCCAACCTCTATTAGGTGCCCGGGGAGGATGGAGCAAGAAAACCAGGAAGGAGCCCATTGGCAGATCACAAACAAGAGGGAAGGAGCTGTGCACTTTTGAACTGGCTGGAGAAGGACTTAGAGGAGGGGAAAAAGAGCATGTGGTGTTGAGCTCATTGCTGGAAAGGGAGGGGGAGGCACCCTCTAGTTTAAGCCCAAACAAGGTAAACTGTTTACTGTGTAGTACTACACCTAGAAACGAGGATACCTGTTTACTGTGGGTCTGTATCTAGGATTAGTGGGTGACCTGATTAGTAGGGTGGGGAGTATATACTGGACTAGTGGGAAACTAGTGGATCACCCAAGGAAACCTACTTGAAGGAGGATGGGACCACACGTCATTAGGGCCGGCATCTTTGGGAGGGTGGGGTGCCAGGGTGTGGGGGCCATGCTACTGAACTGGGCTTGGAAGTTCGGTGGTTGCCCAGTGTGCTACCAGCTGGCACAGTTTAGAGAGGAGGTTGGGGGATTAGGAGACAACTGGAGAGGGGAAGATATGTTTGGGGAATAGGGCAGGGTCTCTCACGGGGATGTACCAAGCACTAAGGGTGGGGGCATAGGGAAAGGAGTGCAGGAGAGAGCTCTGGGGTTGCATGGGGACCCTGACAGAGGGGGCCCAAAAGGAAGACACCTAGAAGCAGGCACCCCCACGGTGATGCACCAAGCACGAGGGGTGGGGCACAGGGGAAAGGAGTGCAGAAGTGGACTCTGGGGTTGCATGGGGACCCTGACAGAGGGGGGGATCAATAGGAGGAAACTACCAAGGTAGCAGGCAGGTAACTGGGGACCCTCACAGAGGTCCAAAATGAGGGCATTCTCAAGGAAGTAGGCAGATGGCTGGGGCCAGACAGCAGGAAACAAGGTGTGGAGGTGGATCGGACCTTAAGCTCAGTAACCGTTTCAACTCTTTACTTATGCTTGAGGAAGAGGGAGGGGATGTAGCCACGACAGGGGCAGATAGAGATGGAAAGGCCAGAAAGCGGAATAAATAGGGTGGAACTTGGAATGTGGGAAAACGGGGGGAGCGGGGGATCAGAGCAGGTGAGGGAAGGGGTAGAGGGAGGAAAACGCAAGGAGAAGGACCAGTTGGGAGGAAAAGGCAAGGAGAAGGACCAGAAGTACAAGGAGGACACAATAAAGAGTGCTGAAGGTTTGGGTCAGGGGAGCATGACAGGCAAGGAGAGGCTGAACGGAGATGGGAAGAAAGGGAGGACGAGCCAGGCTAGTTTAGCAGAGATGGGGAAGGACCAGTCACGAGCAGTGATGGGGGAATGGAGGCACAGAAGGATACTCTGGAGAAGGAGGCATAGGAACAGAGGGAGGAGGTAGCCAGGGCAAATAAGGAGGGGTGGCAGGTGGCACCCAGATGAGGGAGAAGCAAGGAGCCGGCTGGGAGGGGCAGGTAGAAAGGACGAGGGACATGGAAGGGGGGAATGGAGGAAGGGTGGTCAGAGTGCTCCTGTTGGGGATTCCATGATCAGAGGGATCAAATTGGATAGGGAGGGGGAAGCCTGACCGGTTAGAACAAAATGCTTCCCTGGACTAACGGTGCACAGGGCCAAACATGAGGTATATCAGCTGGCAAAGGATTGTGAAGGTTCCCTGGACATACTGGTTCACTTCGGTACAAATGACATTGAGGGAAATAGTGAGCTAGAGATACAGGCAAGGCTCAGGGAGCTAGCCAGGGTTTGTCATGATATAGGATGCATGATTTCCTTCTCGGAAATCCTGCCGGTGCCAAGGGCTAGTGGAGAACACAAGAGGAAGATTAGGGAGCTAAACAAGTGGCTTGGGGAGTGGTGTAGGGCCAGAGGGTATGGGTTGATGGGGGATTGGGGGGAGACCTGGGAGGATAAGGGCCTGTATGCTAGGGATAGGCTCCATCTCAACTTGGAGGGGAGGGAAATCCTTAAAGCAAAGGTGTAAGTTCACCTTACTAAGACTTTGGGCATCACAGCCCCGTATCCTGGGGTAGCAATAGTCCTTCTGTGCCCAGAGTAAAAATTTTACTATGCTCTGTAAGGTTTTGGAAGGAATCATAACCCTGGCTGAGCTGCCAGCCAGTCGATCCCTTCCCACTTCCTAGTCTGCCCGCTCTGCCCCCGCGCTCCTCCCTATCATCACATTTAGCCAGGGAGCGCGCGGGGATGTGCACCATATAAGTCTATAGGGCTAATTTTCTGAGCGATTTTGCACTCTTTGAGCTTTATATTAGGAAAAATGAAAGCCACTGCTTGACTAATAAAGGTTCCTATTAGTCAGCGGTGGCTTCATTCCTATACAGTCTAAGTGTGCAAAATCATTCAGAAAATTAGCCCATATACTTGTATGAGAGGCGATCCCCACGCCTCTCTGGCGAAATGTCACGATAAGGAGGAGCGCAGGGGTGGAGCGGGCAGACTAGGAAGTGGGAAGGGATTGGCTGGCTGGCAGCTCAGCCAGAGTTACGATCCTTTCCAAAACTTTACAGAGCACAGTAACATTTTTACTCTTGGCACTGAAGGGCTATCGCTGCCCCAGGGTGCTGGGCTGTGAAGCCCGGTATGTAATCTTGCGACTTTACTTTAAGTTGAAAATAGAGGGGTTTGTTGGTGAAAGGTGGGGTTTAAACTTGTGAAGGGGGGAGGGATGGGAGAAGAGGCTATAGAGGGGGGTCCGATAAAGGAGGGACTCTGCATCCACCCCCCTGGGGAGCTGGTGGGATGTGGGAAAAGGCTGTTGGGTAAGGTGCAGACAGGGGAAGGACAGAATCCCCATGAGAATGCGAGCAGGGGAAATGGGAGTATAGGGAAGGGATGGAAGGTAGTCCTGCTAAATGCCAGGAACTTGGGCAATAAAATGCCTGAGCTTCAGGCGATGCTAGCTGAGGGAACGGTGGATGTGGCATCTGTCACTGAGAAATGGACCACCACAGGGCATGACTGGGACCTGAACCTGGATGGGTACACCATGTTCAGAAAGGACAGCGGGGGAGGGGAGGGGAGATGGGGTGGCAATAATAGTCAAAAACTGCATTGGCATAGGAGGAGTGGAGGAGGTGGAAGGAACTGTGGAGGCCATTTGGGTCACCTTGATAACAAGGGGGGGCAAGAGAGTAAAAATAGGAGTGGTATACAGACCCCCGGCACTGGCGGAAGAACTGGAGGAGAGTCTGGTGGCAGATGTTGGGAGACACTGCAGATTGGATAGGGGAAGGGTGGTGGTATTGGGGGATTTAAACATGCCAGGAATGGACTAGGGGAGTATGACATCCTCGGTGGTCAGGGAACAGAGGTTGTTGGATGTCTTTCAGGATGTAGTCCCCTTATACAAAAGTGGGAACAAAGAGGAAGCAGGGAACTACAGACCAGTCAGCCTCACCTCGGTAGTGGGGAAGATCATGGAAGCACTACTGAAGGAGAGATTGGTGGAACATCTGGTTGTCAATGGACTACAGGACCCAAGGCAGCATGGTTTCACCAGGGGGAGGTCATGTCAGACCAACCTCATTGAATTTTTTGACTGGGTGACTAGGGAGGTGGATCAGGGAGGGCAGTGGACATGGCCTATCTGGACTTCAGCAAGGCCTTTGACACTGTGCCACATAGAAGACTATTACACAAACTGGGAATATGGGTGTGGGCAGGACAGTAGTGTGGTGGTAGGTAACTGGCTGGGTGGCAGGACACAGAGGGTGGTGGTAAATGGCTGTCACTCCACAGAGGGAAGAGTGACCAGTGGGTACCACAAGGGTCAGTGCTGGGACCGGTCCTATTCAACATCTTCATCAGTGACATGGCACAGGACCTAGAAGGCAGAATTTCACTGTTGCTGATGACACAAAGCTCTGTAACAGAGTAGACACACCAGAGGGTGTAGACAGAATGAGAAGCGACCTGCAGAAACTTGAAGAATGGTCAGGGGTTTGCAGTTGAAATTCAATGCAAAGAAGTGCAAGATAATGCATATGGGGCACAAAAACCCTGGCACAATACATCAGTTGGGGGTGAGGATATAGCATCGCCAAGCAGGAAAGGGATCTTGGGGTTATCATCTCTGATGACCGCAAGGTAGGAAACAGTGTGACAAGGCAGCAGGTAAAGCAAATAGGATGCTGGGATGTATAGGCAGGGGCATCACCAGCAGGAAAAGGAGGTCATAATTCACCATACAAGACACTAGTGAGCCCCACCTGAGTATAGTGTACAGTTCTGAGACCATACCTACGTAAGGACATAGACAGGGTAGAGAAGGTTCAGAGGAGGGCAACAAAGATGGTGCATGGATTGCATCACAAGTCCTATGAAGACAGGTTGAAGGAACTGAACATGTACTCCCTGGAGGAGAGGAGGAGAGAGGATATGATAGAGACATATAAGTATCGCTCAGGGAGGCAGGGTGCAGGAAAACACTATTTTAAGCGAAAAAGATGTTCCAGGACTAGAGGGCATGGGATGAAGTTGGAGGGAGGACGATTCAGAGGAAACATGAGAAAGAATTTCTTCACAGAACGGGTGGTGGACAAGTGGAACACCCTGCCAGAGGAAGTGGTGGGGCTGAAACAATCAGGATTTAAGAATGCATGGGATAGACATAAAGGAATTCTGGAGGTCAGGGTAAGGGGCAACAGACTTCTAGGAAAACAAACTGAACTTACAAGCTCAAATGGGCAGACTGGGTGGGCCATAGGCCCTTATCTGCCGACACTTTCTATGTATCTATGTATGTGTTCCTAACCCAGCAGGTGGGGGAAACCGACCAGGCAGGAGTGGATACTGGATGTGGTCCTGGTAGATAGTGACCAGATTGGAGGCCTGGAGGTAAGGGACCCATTGATGGGGAGCGACCATGCCACAGTCTGTTACTGCCTGGACCTGGGGGGGTTGAAGACTGCACAAAGACGGAGGTAACTGACTTTAGGGGGGCAGATTTCAAAGAAATGGGAAGGATCCTTAAGGAGCATTTGGATGGGATTGGACCAGACATGGACGCTGACAGTAGGTGGGAAATCATCAGGAGGGGGTGCAGGATGCTACAAGCACCTGTGCAAGAGTGAGACACAAATGCGGTAGGGCCCAAAAAACCCTTCTGGTGGACTAGGGAGATTCAGGAGGTGGTGAGAGTTAAGAAGGCGGCCTATAGGCATTTTAAATGATCAAGGAGTGCAAGGGATCGAGGGGAGTACGAGCTAATGGCCAGAAGGGCCACTAGGGTTGTGAGGGCGGCTAAGGCAATGAAGGAGCAGAACCTGGCCAGGAAATTAGGAGAGGGAACAAGGGGTTCTTTAGATACACTGGGAAAAATGAGCGGGAAGGGCAGATTAGCAGGATTGAAATAGGAGGATGGCATAAGAACCGGGGTGCATGGCTAAGGTACTAAATGAGTACTTCGCCTCAGCTTTCACCAAGGAAAATGGAGACTGCCTCATACAGGGAGAGCGGTGGGAAACTGAGGAGGGGGACCCTTACCGATCGGGGTCTGGGGAAAGGGGGCATCACTGGCAGAAGGGAAAGGCAAAGCAAGGGGATGAAATAGCGGAAGTGGAAATCATGGCAAAGACAGTGAAGAAGCCCTCCGGTCCCTTAAGACGGAGAAAGCACCGCGGCCAGATAAAATACATCCCAGAGTGGTGAAGGAACTGGCAGATGTCCTGGCCAAACCCCTGACGGAGCTTTTCAGCATCTCTCTGAGGACAGGGGTGGTGCCCCAGAACTGGAAGGTGGCGCATACGAAAAAATTACTCACCTTAATAATGTTGTTTCTTCTAATGGAGTCTTGCTATATTATAGACATTAGCAGTTTGTTCCAGCTCTAGAACTGCCCTGGGTGAAATGGTTAAAACCATTCCAAAATAGAATTTTGGCACGAGCAGCTCTATCTGTGTCATTTCAAACTTGAACTGTCAGATCTTTACGAGCCAAACTCACTAAGGTCTGTGTGAAGCTGTAACTACACTAGCCAAATGGCTACCTAAATAATAACAACCATTGATGGTCCCAACACCCAAGACTCAAGTCAGGGGACCAGAAATACTAACACCATTCTAATAATATGAAAATGGAACATAAGTATAATAAAACACACACACGCATACACATACACACCCCCAAAGTCCCAAAGGGGACAAAATGCTAACAAGACATAAGTA
This sequence comes from Neoceratodus forsteri, assembly GCA_016271365.2. Classification (NCBI taxonomy): domain Eukaryota; kingdom Metazoa; phylum Chordata; order Ceratodontiformes; family Ceratodontidae; genus Neoceratodus; species Neoceratodus forsteri. The sequence goes on along the minus strand of CM057455.1, from coordinate 1,319,334,818 downwards.
GTGCCCACACTAAGTTGCCCGCACCCCACCAAGTAGAGGTTCTGAGAGGGGCAGGTTGGGGAGGTCTATAATATAGCAAGACTCCATTAGAAGAAACAACATTACTAAGGTGAGTAATTTTTCTTCAAACAACATGAAGTCTTGCTATATTATAGACATTAAGCAGAATACGCAGTACCTCCATGGAGGAGGGCAGAACCTTTAGGAGAATAGGCTCTGAAGAACAGCTGTGCCAAGCGAGCATCTCTCCTGGCCTGGACATCCAGTGAGTAATGCTTGGTAAAGAGTGTGACCGTTTTCCAAGTAGCAGCCTGGCAAATCTCTAATAAAGGGATATCTCTGGCAGCAGCTAGAGACGCAGCTGTACCCTGGTAGAATGAGCCCTCAAACCGGGGCTCTGCCCACTTCTGATAACAAAATTGGATACAAGAGACAATCCACCTGGCTATTGATCTCTTAGTGGCAGGTTGCCTTTCCCAACTTCACCATAGGTAAGGAAAAGTTGGAGGGATTCGAACCTGTGACCTTTAGTGCGCTCTATATAATAACTAAGAGCTCTCTTAACATCCAGGCTGTGCAACCTTCTCTCACCGAAGAGGGTGATCAGTGAAAAATACTGGAAGGAGATAGATTGATTAAGATGGAAATCTGAAACCACCTTAGGCAAAAACTTCCTATTAGTCCTAAGGACTATCTTATCCCTGTGGAAAGAAATAAAGTCAGTCTCCACTGACAAGGCTTGCAATTCACTTATCGTCTGGCAGAAGTGATAGCCACTAGAAAAACAGTTTTCAAGTTAGGTACTTAAGCTCTGCAGAAGACAGAGGTTCAAAGGGGTTGCATTAACTGGGCAATGCAAACATTAAGGTCCCAAGCAGGGGCGGTTCCGAAAGGAGGATTAGTATGAGTAATCCTTAAAAAACTTGGAAAACACAGGATGAGAGGAAAGGGGATGACTTTCCTGCTGACACAAAAGCAGACACAGCTGCCAAATGAACTCTCAGGGTAGCTGGTCTGAGACCCAAGGAATTAAGATGTACCATGTAATCTAACAAAATGGGCAATTCAGCAGATTCTGGAAATATTTTCCCAGCACACCAAATGGAAAACCTTTTCCATTTAGAACTATAAGTAGCCCTAGTGGAAGGCTTTCTGGAAGCCTTTAGGATCTCAAGAACACCCTGAGAGAGGTGTAAATCAGCAAACTCTAACTCCTCAAGAGCCAGGCCTTGAGGTTGAGGGAATTGAGGTCCGGATACCAAACCCTTCCCTAGGCACAAGTCAACAGATTGTGATTCCTGGGGAGGCACAGGGGAAGATGGACTGTCAGAGACAGAAGGAGTGGGTACCAGGGCTGCCTGGCCCAATCCGGGGCAATCAGAATCACCCTGCAAGGCTGAGATCTGATTTGACTAGTACTTTGAATAGGAGAGAAAGGGGGGGGAGAGAGGAACTTCCCTCCCAATCCAGAAAGGGCATCCAGGGGAACTGGAGGCCCAGCACTGGAGGCCTGCAACAGAACAGAGGAAGTTTGTGATTGTCTGGGGCTGCAAAGATCTATCTGAGGATGCCCCACCTGGCAAAAACTATCCCCAGCACTTGAGGATCCAGGGACCATTCGTGATGGCCCTGGGAAACCCTGCTGAGGGCATCGCTGAGACATTGTCCTTCCTGGAGGATGAACTGCTATGAGGGAAGTGTTCAGGGAATAGGCCAGAGACCACAACTTCATTGCCTCGGTGCACAAGGCCAAAGACCGAGTGCCCCCCTGTTTGTTGATGTACCACATTGTTGTGGTGTTGTCTGTTCTGACTTGTATCACCTTGTCGTGGACAGATGCAGAAAAAGCTTGAAGAGCTAAAAAGACAGCTCTGAGTTCCAGCAAATTGATGTGGAGCAGAGATTCCTGGGGGGACCAAACTCCCTGAGTGGAAAGGTCGCCCATGTGGGCTCCCCAACCCAGAAGGGAAGCATCTGTAGTGAGAGTCAAGTCGTGAGAAGGGGAAATGAAGGGGACCCCCGCTCTAAGTGCTCTGATCCTGCCACCACTGGAGAGCTAGGATCAAGGTTGAGTCACTGGGACCAACTTGGAAGGGGTCTCTTCTCTGAGACAAAAGGTTCTCAAGTGAAACTGAATGTCTCTCATCTGAAATCTGGCTCCCTGCAGAACAGCTGTGGATGCAGCCATGTGCCCCAGGAGCTGCAGAAAGTGTCTTGCTGGTCGAGAGACCTGCAGAGTGAAGGAAGAGGCCAGAGCCACTAAATTCTTACCTTTCTGGGGAAGAAAGGCTCTGGCTAGCTTTGTGTCCAATTCTGCCCCTATAAAGGTGAGTACCTGGACTGGTTCCAGAACCGACTTTGGTAGGTTTAGCAGAAAACCCAGGGAGGTGAGAAGCTGCTGGGTGACCTGCAGGTGAGATTTTACCTGTTCTGGGGACTGGCCTACAATGAGCCAGTCGTCCCAGATAGGGAAAACAGCAATCCTCTGCCTCCTTAAGGGGCCCTGCCACTGCTGGACACTTTGTGAATACCCTTGGAGCAGAGGTAAGGCCGAAGGGCATTGCTCTGAACTGGTAATGACCTGAGGGCAGTTCGAATCTGAGGTACTTTCGATGGGATCTTCTGATTGGGACATGGAAATAGGCATCCTTGAGGTCCAGGAGGCTAGCCAGTCCCTGGCCTTAGGGAAGGTAAAATCATTACCAGAGTTACCATTTTGAACTTTGGTTTCAAAGATGCTTGTTCAGATATCTGAGATCTAAAATGGGCGCCATTCTCCTGTCTTTTGGGGTAAGAGTATCTGGAATACAGACCCCTGCCCTGATGCAGGTGAGGAACCCTTTCTACTGCTCTGAGAGCTAACAGGGATGAGACCTCTGTTTCCAGAGCAAGGGTCTCTGAAGCACTTGCAGGTAGAAAAGTCTGCTTCTCAACTTGGAAACTTTTGAAGCTGAGAACCAGACCCTGGCTTACTACTTCCAGAACCCACTTGTCTGAGGTTAAAGAAGCCCAATTCTGACTGAAGTAAGCCAGCCTGCCCCCACTGGTACAGGAGAATTGGCCCTGGGCACCCCATCAGGGTGCCTGTTTACTGAGGAGCTTTAGGCTGGGGGTGGGAGCAGGTCTGCCCACCTCGTCTGCCCCTGCCTCTGAAGAAGCCCTCTCAGCATAGGCAGGAGGCCTGAGTCTGGTAGAAGAGCCTGTGAAAGGCCTACCCCTACCCCTGGGGTATGCCTTTGAGGGTGGCTGCAGCTCCTTAGCCTGGGCAGTCTTGTAAGTAGTCCTATATTCATCCATCTTCTTCATGTAATCTCTGTCTGCTCTCCAAACAGAGAATTTCCCACCACAGGAAAATCCATAGCCTTAGTCTGGGTATCCTGTGACAAACTAGTACACCTGAGCCAGGCCAACCACGAAAAGCTACAGATGTGGCCATGACCAGAGGAAACATCATTAACATCCACAGCAGCATGAAACTGAACCTTAGAGGCTTCAATGCCATCAGCAGCCACCTGTTCTAGTTCACTAGCCAGCTGGCCATGGGCCTGCTTGGCCAACTGCATAACAGTATCCCATCTAGATTTCTGATACCTAGCTACATAAGCCATATAATTTGCTTGCCTGAGTCCCAGAGAGAGGCTGCCATATACTGTTTTTTGCCATGGCATCAATCTTCCTGGAATCCTTGTCAGGAGGATGTGTAAGGGAATATTAGCTTTATCACAGGCAGCAGCCTGAACTACTCCTAACATGACTGCATTGCTGAGAAAGGAATTCTGTATCAGGGCCTGACAATGTATACCTTCTGTCCATCTTTTTATCTACAGGAGGCACAGAATTAGGAGCTTTTAAAATTTTAATTGTTTGTTTCCTAAAAGACTTATGTAAAGGAATAGACAATCTCTAGACTCTGGAATATCCATCATTTCTACAAAATCAGGCTCCTCTTGCTCATCCACAGCCTCTTCTAAAGGAAGCTGGAGGGTTTCAGCAACTTTTTATAAAACATAAAATGAGATGGGACTCAGACAGCATAGGGAGATTCTAAAGGTCTGTCTGGGGAGATGTCCGTTCAATGGGCACACCAGACCTTCCCAGCCACATTCATACTGTTCATAATCCTCCTCCCCTCCTCTGGTTCATAAAATTCCTCAATATCATAATCCTGAACCACTGGGACCGGACGAACCGACCTTTACCAGACAGTGGTGGTTCGGACGACCCTGAGACAGTGACTGGACAATTTGTATGGCTTTTGCTATCTCTGCAGCAGTTGGAGAAGGACTCCAGACCTGCTGATTTTCTTGTTTTCTTTACTGGAATTGGTTCCTCAGAACCAGCTTTTCTTTTGCCCGAGGAAGTCTGGCCCTGGTCAGAGGCACTCCCCCTGGTTCGGTTGGCACGAACCAGGCTGGCCATCGGTCAGCGGACTTTTAACCTCTTGTTCCCTGAGCCTGCCCAATCTTTTTTCAGGGTGGCTGCAGGAAATTCTTATACCTGGCAGTCTGACTGGAGGTGGTCAAACCCCAGACAATAAACACATGTGGTGTGTGGGTCAGCCTTGGCAAAGACTTCCCCACAAACATCACAGTGTTGAAACCAGTGGGCGGTTTTTCTTTTGGTTTCTCCAGACATAATGCCAACCTAACCAAAAACTTGACTCCTTTACTTGGCAGTGCCAGGCAAGACACCCTTATCGTTCCCAACCGTGTCACGGTATTGGAAAAACCGTAATAAACTTTTTTAGAACCGATAAGAACCGGGAACCGCACTCTAAAATAGTAACTTTTAGTTTTAAATGAGTTTTAAATCCACTGATCGGTTCAAAACCAGACCGATAACCTAAAGTTAAACACAGACAAAACCTTCATTTACTACGGTTACCACAGATAGAGCTTGAACGAGCAGTTTCTGCGGTTAAAATAAAACTATTCTCGGTTAAATCCAACCGAGAAAACACTTTTTAAACCGAGAAATGAACCGAGCAGAAGGAGAAATCTCGGAGCGACTGTTCACTGAGTATGAGTAAAGAATCTGACAGTTCAAGTTTGAAAACACAGATAGAGCTGCTCGTGCCAAAAATTTATTTTGGAATGGTTTAACCATTTCACTCCGGGGCAGTTCTAGAGCTGGAACAAACTGCTAATGTCTATAATATAGCAAGACTTCATGTTGTTTGAAAGTGTCTATCCACAAGGGTGGACCAAGGGAGGTGGCAGGGAACTACAGGCCCGTCAGCCTGACTTCAGTGGTGGGCAAGGTGATGGAGGGCATTGTAAGGAGAGGATGGGGGGACCTGGAAAGTCGGGGTGCCAGGACAATACAGCTTTGTCCCGGGGAAATCGTGTCAGACAAACCTTGTGGAGTTCTATGATTGGGTGATGAGTGCCTTGGACCTGGGAAGGCTGGTGGACGTCCTCTTTCTTGACTTCAGCAAGGCATTTGACTCTGTTCCCAATGGGGGCCTGCTGGATAAGCTGGGGGAAATGGGGGTGGGAAACAAGATGATCAGATGGATAGGGAATTGGCTTGTGGTTGGCGGGATAGTCTCATCCCCAAGGAGGGTCATTAGTGGGGTCCCTCAGGGATCGGTCCTTGGGCCCCTCCTGTTCAATGCCTACATCTCTGACATTAGGAAGGGTATCAGGAGTGAGATGAGCCTCTCTGCGGATGACTCAAAGCTAAGGGTGGTGGTGGATGGGGAGGAGGGGAGAGTGGTCCTTCAGGGGGTCCTGAAGGCTCTGGAAGGGTGGTCTAAGAAAGTGGAAACTGAGATTCAATGTAGGGAAATGCAAGGTACTGCACCTGGGAGCCAGAAAGCCGGGCCAAGTGTACACCCTTGGGGGGGGGGATGCTACAAGTCTCGATGGCTGAGAGGGACCTGGGGGTGGTGATGGATGTCAAGATGAACAATTTGGAGACTTGTAGGAAGGCAGAGGCCAAGGCCAACAGGATGCTGGGATGCATCACTAGGGGGATCACCTCCAGAAGGAGGGAGGTGATACTACCTCTGTACAACTGCTTGGTGAGGCCGCACCTTGAGTACTGTGTGCAGTTCTGGAGGCCACACTTAAAGAAGGACACTGAACTCCTGGAGAGGGTCCAGAAGAGGGCAACCAAAATGATCTGGGGCTTGGGGGACAGGACCTATGGGCGGGAACTCGAGGGGCTAAATATGTACACACTGGGAGATAGAAGGGACCGAGGGACATGATAGAGGTCTTCAGGTACATGGAGGTGGGAATAGGGGGAAGTCAGTGTGCTCCTAAGGAAGGGGGCAACTAGAGGGCATGGGTGGAAGCTGGAGGGGGAAGAGATTCAGGGGAGAAAGGAGGAGGTGCTACTTCACTGAGAGAGTGGTGGAGCCATGGAACGCGCTGCTCGGGGAGCTGGTGGAGGCAGACACAGTGGAGGGATTTAAGAGGGGGTGGGACAGGTACAGGGGAAGGGTTCTGGAACCAAAGTCCAGTGCAGCGAGAATATCCAGGTCTGGAAAGGGAGAAGCCCGAGAGGGCGAGGGGGGGGAAGCAAGGTCATTTCCCAGGGTGGGGGCTGACCAAACAAGCAGACGCGAAAGACCAATAGGCCTATTCGGCTGGCATTTTAGTCTTTTAGTAAGTTAGTCATTTCCTTCCACATCCAGCACCACTACAGGAAGCCTGGTCATGGCAGCACTGCTTCCTACCAATCCCCGTAACACAGGGCAAACAGGCCTTGTCACTCAGTGAAACCATACTGCTGGAGGTCCTACAGCCCTTCTGCCTCCAGGTACTCCACAAGCCTCTCCTTCAGTAATGTCTCCATTAACTTTCCCACCACTGATGTGAGACTGGCTGGCCAGCTTGTAATTGATAGCATTCTCCCTACTTCCACTTTTGTGCAGGGGGACTACACTGGCCCTCCTCCAGTCCTCTGGAACTTACCCCATCTCCACTGAGATGATAAAAAGCAATGCCAGAGGTGCAGCCAGCATGGTGCTCAGTTCCTTTAGGACCCTTGGATGAATCCCATTTAGCCCCATTCCTTATTCTCCTTTAAGGCTTCCAATCCCTTCCAGACCCTCTCCACCAAGAATGGGCTTGTTTCCACTTCCCCTCTCCATGGTGTTTACTGCAGCACACTGGTCTGTTCCCTACCCTCTACCATGAAGACCGAACAGAAGTAACTGTTTAGCACTTCCACTTTCTCTTGATCTTCATCTGCGCAATCCCCCCCACCCTCCTTCCCCTATCTTCCTCTTTTCCACCGCATACCTGAAGAAGGACTTGCCCCTTTTCTGACCTCTTAGCTATCCTCTCCTCTTTAGCCCTTTAGCTGCCTTCACCCCTCCTCCCTGCCTCTCTTTGTTTTGCCATAAATACCTCCCTTTCTTCATCCTAGTGAGTCTCCTTGTACTTTCTAAATGTAACCCCAGGGCGCTACCCTTAGGGCTACTACCCCTGCCTGCCTCCACAGAGACCGGGTGAGGGGCCCAGATCCGTTAGCGGGTGCCTCCACCCAGAGGTCGGGGTTAATACTGTCGAGATTACCTCAGTCACAGCCCTCTGGGGTACTGCAACCCCCCTTTTTCCCCGCTAGTGGCTCACACTGGGTACCTACAATGCTTTTCACCAATACACTTACCCCCCAGGTAGTATCTCTCAGCTCACTCCAGGGACCCCCTGTAGAATAAGATACAGTTATATCACAGTCACTATACAGCGGTTCAACAGGGATGCACAAACCAGCCAGGGTGTAGTTGCAACACACAAATCTGATTTATTAAGGGGAGATAACAAGGATGGGGAAATCAGGCTGATTGGTTTATCACTATACTTAACTATCTAGGGCTCTGTGCACAGGCCTATCCCTACAAGTCACTGTCCCTGGGTACCCAAGCCCTAATGGCTAGTCCAAACGTGGCAGCTGGTTGGGGCCCTTAACACAGATAAACGCTGCAATCCTGAGCAAGTCAGCATGGAAAGAAAGTTCAATTAGGCAGTCAAAGGTATAGCAATACGATTGGAAAACCACTGTTTGCACACTTAACAGGGAGCTACCCTGATGCAGTACTCACAACCTCCAGCCAATCCCGGTTCCTCCAACACTAGCAGGGCTGAGCCTGAACTTCACAAGTCTCTTCACACATTTATATGGTTATCTCAATCCAGGTAGAATCCCTCACTGGCAGCAGGATTAACTTGAACTCACAAACCCCATAGTACATTTATATGGTAAACAGCAGCAGGCAAAGTCCTTTAATTGCAGCAGGATTTACTTGAGCTACTCACACATTTATATGGTAAACAGCAACAGGCAAAAGTCCTTTAATTGCAGCAGGATTTACTTGAGCTACTCACACATTTATATGGTAGACAGCAATAGCAGAGGGATACCACACCAGGCAGCTGCTCGCAGGCTCTTCAGCTTTCACAGTCACACCAGCTCTGCACTGGCAGCTTTTTACTTCTCCTGCGGACCGAGCGCGATTCAGCAATTTTCTCCAGTCCTCCTACAGGTCGAGCCTGGTGGGTAACTGTACAGAGCACAGCCTCCTCTGACCGCCCGCCGACGGATTTCAAAACAAACTCCTCGCAGGAAAACGGCCGACTTAGGCCTTGCAAACGCTCCCCCAGCGCAGAAGCACAGTAGCTCCTCACTCCTCACTAGCCACAACGAATATGTCTCTTCACAGGTCGGGGCACTCCTTTCCACTCGGGCGCGACCCGATCCAATTGGCTGGTTGAGCCTGCCAGTCACTTCTCCCAGCTTTCAGTGGTGCAGAAAAAGCGCCATAGCCTATAATACCTTTCTCAAAACAAACAGCTTTTCCATTGGTCAGTCAACTCTGTAAAATCCCAAGGTACTGATTGATCCAATTGCACAGTTCGGGACCAAAATGGAGGGCAATCAAACTCTCTGTGCTGCAAAGCAAAGCAGGTTAGAACAACTACATTATCATTATTTTACAGCTTATTTTAAACAACCACCTCATCTTTAGGGCTCCCCTGCACTATTAGCGATGGCAGACTGGAGCACTCACTTGGCAGCCCGGGCGGGAGTCGAGCATGCCAATACTCAACCCCTTCCCATTTTAACCCATTCCGACTGCAAAAGGCAGCCCTTAAAGGGACAGTATACGGAGGCATTAAAAAGCATTCCACGGACCCTCCTTTCGGCGGCTTTATGCCGATTACCAACCAGGCATAAGGCACATTAGGAACCCCCAATTTGCAAGGGGGTTACACCCTCCCTGGCCTGGAAAAACTTGGCGTCATGCCATACCCTTGAAGCAACATATGGGAACATCCCAAGCAACACCATATCACATTTTACCTTACATACATAAATATTAGATCTACAATGCACTATAGTGTATACACATCATACATATAAAATCTTACACTCTCTTAAATCAGGTCATAGGGCCCTACCCGTGACCCCGGGACTGAGGGGCTCCCTCTTCGGTTAGCTACTAACTGGTTCCCTGGGACAAGGGTGCCACACTTGAAAGGCTTTACTAATAGTCTGGAGTTATCCCCCAAGGCTAACTTAGGCAAAGAACTTGGGGACACGTATACCCCCTTGTGAACCACATTTAAGGGCAGGTCCACTGGCTGACCCAGGGATTCATAACTCAACTTGATTACTGGCCGGATCTGTCGGCCGGATCGTCTAGGGGTCTCAGGGGATTCTGAACCAGGCCCTGACTCTATTTCTATGTCAGGGAAGCTAGCAATGGGACTCCCTTCAAGGGGATCAGGCTCGATACTCATAGTACTATTAGGGGCTTGACCTTCTACCCCTGAACCCACCCCACTGGGCTCATCTAGGGGCTGTCCAGTTACTAAAGGGGAACTATCAGGGCATTCAAAATACTCTTCCAGTTCTGGCATATCACGGACTTGTTCCCCCACCTCACTCTCTTCTTCTGAAAAGTCAGATAACTCAGCCAGGCCAGACAGTTCAGCCAAGCCTAAGGACTCAGCCCCTTGAGTTTGTATGCTACCCCATTCATCTTCTGGAGGCATTTCCTCCGGGGATAAAGTATAGGGCTCAACTACCACAGATGGGCCAGCTTCAGTTCCTGAGTTAACAAGGGGATTGCCCCAAAACAATTGACTTAGTTCATAAGAGGGATAATATGCAATATCATCTTTGCTGTCTTCTGACACTGAATATTGACCATCTCCTTCTGCAGGGGGGGTTGGACAAGGCTCCCTTGGTGGACTTGTTGAAGGCTCCACGGGCTTGGTTCCTCTCTTAGTAACAGATCTAGTCACGGGCCTGGAAGGAGGGGTAGAGAAGGTTCAACTTCAATCAAGATCTGCCCAATTGACAGCAGATGATTTCTGTGTATGGTTTCACATCTTTCGAGTTGTTTCAGGCCGCACTTTATACACAGGTAGGTCTGCCAGCTGTCCCACAACAATATGAGGGAGGTAATGCCATCGGTCGGCAATTTTATGTTTGCCATGCAGTCCCAGATTTCTCAACAACACTCTATCCCCTTTTTTCAACTCTACTGTTTTCACTTTTTTGTCATATCTCTCCTTATTAGCCAGATTTCGTTTTGCAGCCATGGTCTGGGTCAGTTGGTAGGCATGATTTAATGGGCCTTTAATTTCTGATACGTTACTGTAGATGGTTTCTGCTGCACCCATCAAGGAAACCGAAAACACACATCCACTGGCAATCTAGCCTCTCTTCCAAACATCAGTCGATAGGGGAAGAACCCCGTGGCATCACTTTTTGTACAATTGTAGGCGTGAACTAGAGTGCTAATCTGTTGACTCCATCTCGATTTATCTTTTGATTGTAAAGTGCCCAGCATGTCAAGCAATGTATGATTGAACCTTTCAGGCTGAGGGTCTCCCTGCGGGTGGTAGGGGGTGGTTCGTGATTTGCGTACCCCCCACAAAGATAGCATCTCTTTAATCAAGCGACTTTCAAAGTCCCTTCCTTGATCGGAATGAATCCGCTGTGGAGCCCCATAGTGGACGAAAAAATTCTCAACAAGTATCTTAGCCACTGTAGTTGCTTTCTGATCCTTGGTCGGGAAAGCCTGTGCGTACCGGGTAAAATGATCAGTGACCACCAATATGTTGCTAACACTTCTCAGATCAGGCTCTAGACTCAGGAAATCAATACAGACCAGTTCCATAGGAGCACTAGTAGTAATGTTGACCAGTGGAGCAGCTCGCTGGGGTAATGCCTTTCTTTGCAAACAACGACCACAGGTTTTGACATACTGTTCCACGTCCGCACTCATCTTCGGCCAATAGAATCGAGCCCGTACCAAGTCAAGTGTTCGATCTATGCCCAGGTGCCCCATCTGATTATGCAATGATCTTAGAACTAGTTCTCTGAAAGCTGAGGGCAGCACCAGTTGTTGTCGTTGTACCGGCCCTCCTTATCCACAGTCTCCCTATATAGTAGTTGATTGATCAGCTTTAATTTGGGCCCTTCTTTGTACAGCAAGGTAGTCCGCAAGTCAGTGGAACGTAGTTTGGATACATCTCTTCCAGCCCACAAAACCTCTACTGCTGTTCTTATCATGGGTCACAGGATTGAGCCTGTTGGAGATCATTATTGTTGAGTTGCGGCATGGGCCGGTGTCCAATGCAGAGGAAATGGCAGTAGCGCGGTATACAGTTTCCGTCAGCCCCAAACAATCTACCACACAGTCCACCGTGTCAGGAGACTCTTGTTCTTCTTTATCAAATTTCTGGCACAGGGCTCTTATGTCAGGTTCAGACAACCGGACCCATTCAGTCTGGGACACTGGCCTCCGAGAGAGAGCATCCGCATCTATATGGTTTAGGCCTGCCCTGTATTCCACAGCGTAATCGTAGGTAGCCAAAGCAGAGAGCCACCTATGCCCAGTAGCATCCAATTTGGCAGAGGTTTGTACATAGGTCAGAGGGTTGTTGTCGGTCTTTACTAATATCTTAGCACCATGCAGATAGTCGTGGAACTGATCAACAATGGCCCACTTCAAAGCCAAAAACTCTAATTTGTGCACTGGGTAATTCTTCTCCGAAGGTGCCAGACTCCTACTGGCAAACGCTACAGGTCTCAGCCCATTTGAGTGCTCCTGATATAACACAGCCCCCAATCCTTGCAGACTGGCATCGGTATGAAGAGTGTAAGGCTTGGCTGGGTCAGCATAGACCAACACGGGTGCGTGGGTGAGTTGATATATGATGTCATGAAAAGCTTCTTCACATTCAGCAGTCCATCGATCCCCAAACACATCATTTGGCCGAAAATACTTCTTTTCTATGTCAGTGTGCACACCCTTCTTATACTTTTTGTGAGTAGGTGGATACCCCTGAGTGAGATTAAGGAGGGGGCAAATCACTCGTGAATAGTCTCTGACAAACCGCCTATAGTACCCACAAAAGCCCAAGAATTGTTGCAGCTCTTTTAAATTTCTGGGTTGAGGCCAAGTGGTCAACGCTTCTACCTTGCCAGGGTCAGTCTCTATGCCCTCCGTGGACACTATATGGCCAACATATTTCATAGAAGTCTGAAGAATTGACACTTGTCGATAGATAGCTTAAGGCCAAAATCCTCCAATCTGTCCAGGACTTTGAATAATCGTTGCTCATGTTCTTCCAGCGATTGGCCAAACACTATGACGTCATCCAAATAGACCAGACACTCGAGTAGATTCATGTCCCCCACAGCTTGTTCCATCAAACGCTGAAACGTGGCTGGGGCACCCGAAATTCCTTGAGGCATCCGAATAAACTCATAGAAGCCTAAGGGGCAAATGAAAGCAGTCTTCTCCCGGTCGTCTGGGGCCATCGGGATCTGGTAGTATCCACTCCGAAGATCCAATACAGAGAACCACTTACTACCATTCAGACAATCCAAAGCGTCTTGTATGCGTGGCATGGTATATTGATCTGGAATGGTCCGCCTATTCAAAATGCGATAGTCTCACACACATCGAACTGCCCCATTCTTTTCCTTACTACTACAATGGGGATGCATAGGGACTCCTAGACTCTTGAATTACACCGGCAGCCAACATTTCTTGCAGATGCCGCCGTACATCATCTATGTCAGCGGGAGCCAGACGTCGGGATCTCTCTCGAAAAGGTCTCTCGTCGTGCAATCGAATGTGATGCTCAGCCCCCTGTACACATCCCACTCCCTCAGAGAAAAAACCTGGCTCCTCTTGGCAAGCCTTTCACTGACCTTTCGTTTCCATTCAGTGGGCAGTGGGGATTCACCAAAGTCAAACAAATCAGGAGTAACTTCATCCCCCGTCCAGGAACTCTTTCTATTTGGCAGTACAGCAGTGTCTGCACAATGGACGCTAGCCAGGGTACACCCTCTTTTTATTCAAATCTCTTTGTCAGACACATTGTGCACTTGAACTATCACCCTTTTAACATAGGCATGGGCCCTGGCCAGCAGAATGCTGGGTTTGAGCAACAACCCCTCAGGTAGTTCTCCTTCCATAGGCGCATCCAACATCAACAACTTATTCTTGACATCTGTCTTTAATCGTACCTCTCCATGCAGAACACACTGTGCATTTGGGGCAAGCACTACAGGGGCTGGATCCTTCTTCCATACCACTCCCACAGGGCCTTCAGGTTCTCCAGCCTACCACCTTCTACAGGTGGCCCTGACCGTTTGAATTACAGCAGGTACACCCAAAGCTTGCCCAGTCTGAAATGCTCGCTTCTCTGAGTACAACTGGGCCAATTGTCTAAACATGTGCGCATTTGTTCCAATCAACAAGGGCACTCCATCATATAGTCCAGTGGGTGGGCAGACCAAGACCAAGGTTTCCACTTGCTCATCTATTCCATTCACAGTTGCAGGGAAAGATAACCATACGCGGATGTACCCCAAATACGGATAAGCCTTGTCGCTCAACCCCATACATGTAGGCCAGTTAGAGGCTGCAGGGGCACTTCAGATAAGTGTGCTTGGTACCAGTCCTGAAACATGATGGTCACCTGGAGCCACTGTCCAATACAGCTCTGAGTGGGAATTCCATTCACCTGCACCGGGTCTCCATGGCGGTCCGACCACATCAGACCAGTTGGGGTAGCAACACTGTTAGCCTGGCGGGCATGGGCCTGAGTCACACAACTTTTCATGGGGGCCCGAAATTGGGCCTGGCGGAGTTGGGCGATCAGTCTGCTGTTAGCTTTTCTTAAATTCTCTGGCCTCTGGCAGTCAGGCTGGAAATGCCCATCTTCCCCACACCGGTAACAAAACTTGGGGTCTCGGGCATCACTGGTCGGAGGAGGGCCCTGAGGGGAGTGAGAAAGCTCTCTGGGACTAGGGTGGGGGGTTCTACATATCTCAGGGGCCCCGGGCCGAGTAGGGTACACAGTAGACTGCTTTAAGTCCCTCACCAATTCCCGTAAATTCCTGATCTCAGCCTTCAATTCACCTTCCACGTAGGGGTCAGAGGAAACAACCCGCATCCCCACAGTACCTGGGAAATCTGGGGACCCCTCAGACCCTCCGGGCGAGCCAGTCTCCTCAGGGGTGTTAGACTCAGGGGTCCCACTAGAGTTCACTGCCCCCACACAGGGTTCCCACCCCTCTTCATCAGTCTCCACTTCTCGAATTTCCCTCAGCAATTGACAATATTCAGGAGGGGTGGCCTGCCGATCATGCAGCTTGAGTTTCAACAGTGTTACACTAGAGAATCTGGCAGACTTTAAAACATGTTCTAACTGAACCTGATTGGGGCTGTAGCAGTGACCCCCCTTTTCTATAGGCTTTCTGCAAAGCCCTCTCCACTCTAGTAACAAAAGCAGACAGTTTTCATTTCTCCCTGCTTAGCAGACCTGAATTTCCATAATAAATCTTCACCAGTCTCTTCTCCCAAAACCCCTTCCAAAGCAGAGATACTCTGCAGCGGTGGCTTCGGATGGGTGGCCGGAAGAATCTAATGGCTTCTAAGGCAGGACCCCGCAGACTCTCCATCAGCCTCTTCCGTTTCTCCCCCTCGGAGCACTGCCACTCCTGGACCAAAGGGGTGGCATAGTCCATCCAGGCCTCCAGGTCATCTTCCCCGGAAGGCACTGGTACCATGCCAGATAAAAGTTTTAGCTTACGGTAGGAGTCTAGCTGTATGGAGGGGACTGCCAAGGACAAAGAAGCCAACACTGAACTCCTGTGTGGGCAAGGGGAGGTGCTCGGGGAACCCCGAGGGGTAGTGTCACTGGACAGATCCAAAGCTTGTAGCAACTCCTGGGTAGTCCTCCCCTCCACAGCTAACAATTTAAGCAGTTTATCTTTAAAACTGTTCATTTGAGGAGACCACCCAGGCGTGACTGACCCACTTCGGATATGAATTAGCCTCCACCCTTGGGACGCACCCTCCGGGTAAAGTACAGGAGGTACCTTCTCAGGGTCGATGGCCACACTGCATAGGAGTAACACCTGCAATGTCTGATCAAGCAAATTAGCCATACGCCCTTTCACTTCAACCTTACCCAAACACTTTACTCGTTCTGCAACAGAGACAATATCAGCAGCTGAAGTACCCAATGGCACATCTAACAATAACACAATCTTCTGAGAATCTAGCTCTTCTGCTTCACCCCAACCCATTAGTTTGTGTACCATGGTTGTGATGGGTCCCAGCTTAATTTTTTCCAACATATCCCCTTCCATTTTTTCCATCTTTGGGGTATCTCCTCACTGAGTCACTAGGGGCGCTTATCCCAGCGGTGCCTCCAATTTGTAACCCCAAGGGGCACTACCCTTAGGGCTACTACCCCTGCCTGCCTCCACAGAGACCGGGTGAGGGGCCCAGATCCGTTGGCGGTCAGGGTTAATACTGTCGAGATTACCTCGGTCACAGCCCTCTGGGGTACTGCAACCCCCCTTTTTCCCCGCTAGTGGCTCACACTGGGTACCTACAATGCTTTTCACCAATACACTTACCTCCCAGGTAGTATCTCTCAGCTCACTCCAGGGACTCCCTGTAGAATAAGATACAGTTATATCACAGTCACTATACAGCGGTTCAACAGGGATGCACAAACCAGCCAGGGTGTGGTTGCAACACACAAATCTGATTTATTAAGGGAGATAACAAGGATGGGAAATCAGGCTGATTGGTTTATCACTATACTTAACTATCTAGGGCTCTGTGCACAGGCCTATCCCTACAAGTCACTGTCCCTGGGTACCCAAGCCCTAATGGCTAGTCCAAACGTGGCAGCTGGTTGGGGCCCTTAACACAGATAAACGCTGCAATCCTGAGCAAGTCAGCATGGAAAGAAAGTTTGATTAGGCAGTCAAAAGTATAGCAATATGATTGGAAAACCACTGCACACTTAACAGGGAGCTACCCTGATGCAGTACTCACAACCTCCAGCCAATCCCGGTTCCTCCAACACTAGCAGGGCTGAGCCTGAACTTCACAAGTCTCTTTACACATTTATATGGTTATCTCAATCCAGGTAGAATCCCTCACTGGCAGCAGGATTAACTTGAACTCACAAACCCCATAGTACATTTATATGGTAAACAGCAGCAGGCAAAGTCCTTTAATTGCAGCAGGATTTACTTGAGCTACTCACACATTTATATGGTAACAGCAACAGGCAAAGTCCTTTAATTGCAGCAGGATTTACTTGAGCTACTCACACATTTATATGGTAGACAGCAACAGGCAAAGTCCTTTAATTGCAGTAGGATTTACTTGAGCTACTCACACATTTATATGGTAGACAGCAATAGCAGAGGGATACCACACCAGGCAGCTGCTCGCAGGCTCTTCAGCTTTCACAATCACTCCAGCTCTGCACTGGCAGCTTTTTACTTCTCCCGCGGACTGACCGCGATTCAGCAATTTTCTCCAGTCCTCCTACAGGTCGAGCCTGGTGGGTAACTGTACAGAGCACAGCCTCCTCTGACCGCCCGCCGACGGATTTCAAAACGAACTCCTCGCAGGAAAACGGCCGACTTAGGCCTTGCGAACGCTCCCCCAGTGCAGAAGCACAGTAGCTCCTCACTCCTCACTAGCCACAACGAATATGTCTCTCCACAGGTCAGGGCACTCCTTTCCACTCGGGCGCGACCCGATCCAATTGGCTGGTTGAGCCTGCAAGTCACTTCTCCCAGCTTTCAGTGGTGCAGAAAAAGGGCCATAGCCCATAATACCTTTCTCAAAACAAACAGCTCTTCCATTGGTCAGTCAACTCTGTAAAATCCCAAGGTACTGCTTGGTCCAGCTGCACAGTTTGGGACCAAAATGGAGGAGGCAATCAAACTCTCTGTGCTGTAAAGCAAAGCAGGTTAGAACAACTACATTATCATTATTTTTACAGCTTATTTTAAACAACCATCTACATCCTTTATTAGGGCTCCCCCTGCACTATTAGCGATGGCAGAATGGAGCACTCACTTGGCAGCCTGGGCGGGAGTCGAGCATGCCAACACTCAACCCCTTCCCATTTTAACCCATTCCGACTGCAAAAGGCAGCCCTTAAAGGGACAGTATACGGAGACATTAAAAAGCATTCCACGGACCCTCCTTTCGGCGGCTTTATGCCGATTACCAACCAGGCATAAGGCACATTAGGAACCCCCATTTGCAAGGGGGTTACATAAATGCTGTTTTTTTCTCCTTCACTGCCTTTGCCACATCCTTAGAAAACCACTGCAGCCTCTTCTTCCTCCTACCCTTAGAAACATAGAAAAGTAGATGTTATTGGCAGATAAGGACTCCAGGGCCCACCTAGTCTGCCCTATTACCCCTAACTACCGTCTCTGGAATGCCCTACTGGAATTAGGTTGTCTCCCCCCCCACCCAACAACCAGTATCCCTCTATGCCTATCCCATGCATTCTTAAATCCTGTTACCATTTCTGCCCCCACCACCTCCACCGGCAGGTTGTTCCATTTGTTCTCCACCCTCTCCATGAAGAAGTACTTCATCATGTTTCCTCTGAACCTCCCTCCCTCATCTTCTGCCCCCTCATCCTCTGTACTCTTTTATTTGAAAAATGGTATTCTCCTGTACCTCATTCTTCCCTGTGAGGTATTTAAATGTTTTCAATCATATCCCCCTACCCTCCTCTCTTCCAGGGAGTGCATATTTAATTCCTTAAGCCTTTCCTCATAGGGTTTGTGTTGTAGGCCCTGTACTATTTTGGTTGCCCTCCTTTGAACCACCTCCACTCTGTCAATGTCCTTTCATAGATGGGGCCTCCAAAACTGGACACAGTACCCGAGCTGCGGCCTCACTAGTGTTCTATATAGTGGAATTATTACCCTTCTTCTGCTGGTGATTCCTCTGCCTATGCAACCCAGCATCCTGCTGGCCCTTCCCTCTGTCTTGTCACATTGCCTGCCTACCTACCTTGAGGTTATTAGAGATAATCACTCCCAGGTCTCTTTCCTGCTTCAACCACTCTAATCCCCCCCAAGGTGGTATGTTGCTCCTGGGTTTTTGTGCCTTATGTGCATTATCTTGCATGTTTTTGCATTGAAATCTAGCTTCCAATCCCTTGACCAATACTCCAGCTTCTTTAGATCTCCCCCCATTCTCTCCACCCAGCATGGTGTGTCCACCCTGTTGCAGAGCTTAGTGTCATCTGCAAACAGGCATATCTTCCCTTGTAGACCCTCTGCAATGTGACTGATAAAGACACTGACGAGGACTGGACCCAGCACTCTTCCATGTGGTACCCCACTGGTCACTTTGCCCTCTGCAGAGTGAATGCCATTTACCACCACCCTCTAAGTCCTATAATCCAGTCAACTCTCCGCCCACCTCACTACCTTATTTCCCACCCCCACGTTCTCCAGTTTGCTTAACAGCCCTCTATGCGAGACGGTGTCAAAGGCCTTACTAAAATCCAAGTAGGCCACATCCACTGCACACCCAATTACCCAGTTGAAGAACTCAATGAAGTTAGTCTGACACAACCTCCCTCCAGTGAAACCATATCGCCTTGGGTCTTGCAGACCATTGGCAACTAGATGATCCACTATCCTTTCTTTCAGTAGTGTTTCATTAAGTTTCCCACTGCTGAGGTCAGGCTGACTGGCCTGTAGTTCCCTGCCTCCTCATTGTTTCTACTTCTGTACAGTAGGACCACACCAGTCCTCCTCCAGTCCCTGGGTATCTCCCCCATTTCCAATGACAGGTTTAACAGGGCAGTCAGAGGTTCTGCCACCACATCTCTTAGCTCCCTCAGTATCCTGGGATGTACCCCATCCAGACCTTATAGACTCTTATTGCCGTCAGTTCCCTGAGGGCCCTTTCCTTTGAGAAAGGACCAGTGTCCACTTCCATACACATCAAGCCCTCATCCCTTATTGCTGGCCCATTTCCTGCCCCCTCCTCTGTGAAAACTGAACAGAAGTATTTGCTCAGTATATCTGCTTTGCTCAGTATATCTGCTTTGCTCAGTATATCTGCTTTTTGGCGGCCATACTCCACACTCCACCCATCCTCCCCTTTCAGTCTCACAATCCTCCCCTTGCCTTCCTTTTTTCATTAATGTAGAAGAATAATAATAATCAGCATTTATATAGCGCTTTTCATACAGTGTATCCCAAATGCTTTACAAGCAATGCGAGACTGGTAGTGAAGTGACTGAATGTGTAGTGGCGGCCATATCGCACATCAACACCTACACACAGCCTGGACAATTGCATGAACTGGTTTTATGGGAAAGGAAATGTTGGCCAGGACACTGGGAATGTCCCCTACTCCTTACGAAGAATGCACTGGGTTCTTTTACTTTCACCAGGACACCCAGGATGGGTAGAAGGGACCTCAGTTTAACATCTCAGCCAAAGGGCAATACAGCACCCCCCAATACTGCACTCAGGTGGCAGCATTTTAGGTACAAGTCCAATCCTGGCGTGGGACAAGAACCCATGAGCGTCTGGTCCAGAGGCAGATGTGCTACCAACTGAGTCACACTGACACCTTTGTGTACCTGTAAAAAGTGCTCACTTCTTTCAAACAGCATGCCGCAATGGTCGCAACTGAGTTATAGCCTCCTTAATTTTTCTCTACTGAGTCTCCATTCCCCCTCTGCCCCCCCACCTTGAGGCATTTTCTGAGGCAGTTTCCTATTTCTGTAAAATCTGCCCTCCTGAAGTCCAAGACCCTTGTCTTTGTGTTTTTTTCCCCTGCCCTATACATATGTCAAACCACATAGTACAGTGATCACTTGGACCCATGGAACTACTTACTGTAACATCAGCAATGATATCTCTGTTTGTAAGTACCAAGTTCAGCAATGCCCCCTACATGGTGGGTTCCCAAATCAGCTACCTGAGAAATGCCCCTTGTATGGAGTTGCGGAGGAGCATTCCTCCTGATGTAGCTGCGGCGGGAATCCCCCTATCTACATCCAGCAGACTACAGTACCCCGTTATCAAAACTTCCCTTTTGCTGGCTATTTTGCTAACTGGCTTCTCCCAGGGCTATATCTAAATCCTCCCCCTGTGTCAGAGGCCTGTACACCACCCCTGTGTGAACAGTGGCCCCCAATCCAATCTCTAGGCTGACCCATAATACCTCCAGCCCTTCATTGTATCTCAGGGGCCCTTATAACTTCCTTCACATATAATAAAACAACCCCTCCACCATTGCTCACTAATCTGTACTTCTGGAACATGATTTAGGCTGGGATGGCCACTTCCCAGATATGGTTGTTCATGCACCATGATTCCATTATGGCCACCAGATCCAGGTCTGACTCTGCAGTGATTGCCTGAAGATCAGGAATTTTGTTTCCCAGACAAGAAGAGGGAGCGGTACCTAATCCAGTCAATAGAAGCACTCTGGATAGGGGGGTCGATACCAATCCATTCACAGAAGAAAGGGTTCTGAAAGAACTCCTAAAACTGAAGGTGGACAAAGCAATGGGCCCTGAAAGGATTCACTCCAAATTCTAAAATAACTAAGTGGAGAACTAGTGACACCACTGACTACCCTTTTTAACAAATCATGGGACGATGGTGTGGTAGCATGGATTCACAGTGGACGGTCATGTTAGATGAATCTAATAGGTTTCTTTGACTGGGTGACCAAAGTAGTAGACCAGGGAAGGGCTGTGAACATGGCCTACCTAGACTTTAGCAAGGCACTTGACACAGTCCTACACAAAAGATAAATAAACAAATTAGCCAGCCTGGGAGAGGGTCCTAGGGTGGTAGCCTGGGTAAAAAATTGGTTGAACAACAGGACACAGAGGGCAATAGTAAGCGGAGTCCACACCAAAGAAAGGGGGGGTTACTAGCGGGGTACTGCAGGGTTCAGTATTGGGTCCGATCTTTTTTTAATGTCTTTATAAGCGACATTGCGGAGGGACTGGAAAGAAAAGTATGCCTCTTTGCAGATGATACAAAGATCTGCAACAGGGTTGACACACAAGGGGTGGAAAGGATAGAAGGGACTTGGCAACGTTGGATATCGGCAAATGTATGGCAACTTAGATTCTGTGCAAAAATGCAAAGTAATGCCTGGGAAACAAAAATCCAGGAAGAGTAGACAATTGGGGGGGGGGTACTAACAAAAATAAAAATGGAAAGGGGCCGCTGGTAGTCATATCAGATGACCTAAAGGTAGGCAAGCAATGTGAGAAGGCAGTAAGGAGGGCTGGTGGGATACTGAGATGATTAGGAAGAGGTATCACCAGTACAAAACAGGAAGTTGCTAACCCTCTGTAAAGACAGATGGTGAGACCCCATCTGGAGTACTGCATGCAGTTCTGGAGACCCCATCTCCACAAGGACATAGACAGGATGGAGGCAGTCCACAGGAGGGCACTAAAATGGTGCAGGGGCTGTATCAGAAGCCATATGAACAGAGACTAAAGAAGCTTAATATGTATATCCTCAAGGAAAGGAGGGAGGGAGGACATGACAGAAACGTTCAAGTACCTCAAGGGAATCAACAAAGTCCAGGAGGGTAACCTCTTTCAGAAAAAGAGATGTGCAAGAACAAGGGGGCACAATTTAGCATTTAAGGGGGATGGCTCAGGGGCAACATGAAGTATTTTTCACAGAGAGGGTGAGAGGGTGGTGGACATATGGAACGGTCTTCCTGAGGAGGTTGTGGGGTCAAAAACAGTGGGGGAATTC
Organism: Neoceratodus forsteri; assembly: GCA_016271365.2. NCBI lineage: Eukaryota > Metazoa > Chordata > Ceratodontiformes > Ceratodontidae > Neoceratodus > Neoceratodus forsteri. The sequence continues at coordinate 1,319,312,735 of CM057455.1, read as the reverse complement.
AATAATGCATGGGACAGACATAAGGCAAGTCTGGTGCGGAGTAGGAAGAAGTAGGCTGTTGGTTAACTAGGATCTGCAGCTTATCAAATAGGTAGGGAAATGGGCAGACTGGGTGGGCCAAGTGGTCCTTATCTGCCGTCAAAGTTTATGTTTCTATGTAGATCACCTTTAGGTAGGCAAGCAATGTGAGAGGGCAGTAAGGAGGGCTGGGGGGACACTGAGATGCATAGGGAGAGGCATCACCAGTAGAAAACAGGAAGTTGTTATCCCTCTGTACAGATAGTTGGTGAGACCCCATCTCCGCAAGGACACAGACAGGATGGAGGCAGTCCAGAGGAGGGGAACTAAATGGTGCAGGGCCTGCACTAGAAGCCATATGAAGAGAGACTAAAAGAGCTTAATATGTATATGCTAGAGGAAAGGAGGGAGAGGGGGGACATGATAGAAACTTTTAAGTGCTTCAAGGAATCCAACAAGTCCAAGAGGGGAGCATCTTTCAGAAAAAGAGATGTGCAATAACAAGGAGGCACAATTTGAAGATAAGAGGGGAGAAATATTTTTTCATGGAGAGGGTGGTGGACACATGGAACCGCCTTCCTGAGGACACTGTGGGGTCAAAAACAATGGGAGAATTCAAGAATGCATGGGGCAGACAAGGCAGTTATAGTGGGGGGTAGGAGGAAGTAGGTTGTTGGTTAACTAGAATCTGCAGCTTATCCAATAGGTAGGGAAATGGGCAGACTGGGTGGGCCAAGCGGTCCTTATCTGCCGTTTAAGTCTGTGTTTCTATATTTCTGTTTCCTTGCATTGATACACATGGCTCTCCATTCTTTTTGTCCCTCTCTCCCTCTAACTTGCTTCCCCTTCCTGCTTCCTCCCTTGCCCAATCTGTCACCCCGGTCCTGCCTTCCCGTTACATTTTCTTCCTACTTACCCTCTTTCCTCACTCTTTCATCTGTAACTCCTTCTCCAGACTTGCCTGCCCTGCCCTTCTCTTTGCTTCCATCAACCTCTGGGGAATTTCTTCTCTCTGGGTTTATCTTCCATGTTGCACTGGTCTCTTGTGGGGTCAATCTCTGCCTCCCTCAGTCTTTCTGTCTCCCCCTTGGCTAGCTTAAATGCTCAAAAAAGTAGCATTTAAACTTTCCACCCAGGACTTCTGTTCCCTTCCTGGATGGATGGAAGGTATTTCCCTTGTACAGGCCTCCAGCCTCTAAGGTGTGGCCCCAGTCCTTGATGTAGCCAAAGCCCTTCTCCCTGCACCATGCCTTCAACCACTTGTTGGGGACATTCCTGACAGCAGCCACCAAGGCAGTAGTATGTATGGTGGAATGAGCCTTAAGCCCTATGGGAAGCTCTCTACCAGCCAACCTATAGCAGAGGTCGATGCAGAAGGCAATCCACCTGCCAGTCGTCCTGTTAGCTGCCCGTCTGCTAGGTGTGGATTCAGTATGTTACTAAGAGCTGGTGAGCCTCACCCGAACTCCAGCTGTGTGCTCTGTGTAATAAGAGAGCGCCTGCCGCAGGACCAAAATATGGAGCCTATGGTCGGCCTCAGAAGATAGGCTGGTAAAGTATACCAGAAAACTAATCACCCAGTTAAGGTGAAACTCTGATACTGCCTTTGGTAGGAACTTTGGGCTGGGGCAAAGGATGACCTTGTCTTTGTGGAAGACAAGGTACGGAGACTCCACCAAGAGCACCTGGAGCTCACTGATCTTTCTAGTACAGATATGAGCCACCAAGAAGACAGTTTTCCACAATAGGTGTAACATCTCACACCTGTCCTCTCACATCTGTGCAAAGGCTCAAAAGGCTTGCCTATGAGCACTGCCAAACCCAGCAACAGGTCCCAAAGTGGTGGTGGTTCATTCACCATCAGGTTCTTTGAAAAAGCGCCTGACCACCTACAACACCATGGACTCCCTTGGCGCGTGAGGTCGGTAAGGCTGGAGAGTCCTGAAGCTAAGAGACACACCTCTGCCCATCACTTCTAGGACCCACTTGTCCTAGGTACTTATTGGCCAAGAGTGCCAGAGGTGGAGCAGCTGACCCCTCCCCAAGGGAAGCTGGGGCAGGGACTGGACGGGTGGGAAGAAGACACCCCCAACCTGTCAGTGGGCAGCTTTTGAGTGAGCACCAGCACCTGCTGCTAGAGAGGCACCACTACCTCAACTCCCCCCCCCTTTTGGAGACCTGATTGTGGAACTTGGTCCTGGGGCACCAAGCCTGTGAAAGCCTCTGCAGGAACTGCTGTTGCCTAGGCTGCTGTGATGGAAAGGGTCGAAAATGAAAAGTTTTTTTCTATGGCTTCTGCTCTTTTGAGTCCTTCTGAGAGGAGGTCACAGAATCCAGGGTGGCACTGAACTTCTGAGTCCTGGTGAGGTGCCCTTCCAACCCAAGGTCAAAGAGGTCAGTGCCCAGAAAGGGGACATTGGCCTAACTTGTGCTGGGTGTCCACCATAAAGGAAGATATCCTCAGCCAGGCCCTGCGATGCATCACGACAGCTGCTGAAATGGCATGGCCACAAGAACTGCCCATGTCCAAGGCCATCTGAAGCTGGTGTTTAGCCAGTGCTTGACCCTAGTCTTGGACCTCTTTTATGGCCAGCTGCTTGTTGGCATGGAGGTATGGAAAGATGTGATCTAGGACTCCCATCAGGGAGTGACCAACATGGTCCATTATCAGGGCATAGCTCACCTATTGGAGACCAAGGGAGGATGCAGCATAGACCTTCTTTGTCACATGGTCAAGCTCTTTGGACTTCTTATCAGGTGGCTTGTGCACGTCCCCAGTATTTCAGGATTTATGGAAGACAGAGACGGTGACCAGACCCTTGGCCAGGGGGGTGGTCCAAAAATCTGGACAAGGTGCTGATAGGGACCACATACTTGTGGACTATACAGGCAGAGGGTGCCAGGCAGGAAACTGGGTGCGGTCAAAGCTTGGGAGTACCAGTCCCAAGATGGCCTCAACCATTGGGAAGGCAACACCAGGGGATTCATCCCTATCCAGGATCTCAGTAAAGGGGTATTTAGCTGTTTTCTGAAATGGCTCCAAGGGAACCTCCATGGACTCAGACACAAGCCTGAGAATAGCCTCAAAGGACACCAGCCCATGGATAGTAATCAATTCTTCGACTGAATCACAGTCAAAAGCAAGAGCCCTCAAAGACTGCATCAAGGACCCATCAGAGTCATCCAAAGAATCTTCAAACACAGTCCTCAGCTGTTTGCTGACATGCACCACTTGGGACCCATCAGAGTGCACAATCTTCACCAACAACCGGCCTGGCAAGCCAGTAGCCGGACAGGAGTATTTATAGGAGGCTCCCTGCAAGGGCTGTCATGGAAGTGGCTCCTCCTGGGCTGGTGGCAAGACTCGGGTCAGGGACAGCTGTCTTGGCAGGACTGGTATGGGCTGAACTGGTGTCAACCAGGTGACTGCAGGGGTCGAGGGTGCAACCCTACCCTGCCCAACCAAGGCCCACTGCTGCCAAAGAAGCTCTTCATAGTGCCATATGGCGACAAAGCTGCTCATCATCCGAGGATGAAGAGCACCGATGGTGCAATCTCCCAGTAAAATGAGACTGAGGGTGTGAGGAATCCCTCAACCTCAACCTCGAACAACAACAGGGTCGACAACGCCGAGGGGATACAGCCTGAGAGGCAGTATAGACTACCCGCACAGGGTTTGATAGTTCAACCCCAGAGGCAGGCAGCTCCTTAGGGGAAACAGTCGGGGTCACCAACTGCTCCTGGCCCTCTTGCCTGAGGCCAGATGGGACTGGGATCCTGAAGAGCGAATCATCTTCAATCCCCTCCGACAATGGGTCGACAGGATTGAGAAAGATTTAAACCACCTGCTCAACCTGTGTCAAGACCAACAAGCTCGATGGGGGCACCATGGAGCTAGTGACCTGGCCCTTGAACAAGGCAGGTTTGGCTGAAGCTGAACACTCGACACCTGTCAAATGGTCGGGGAAGTTGAGGATGTGGGAAGAGCATGCTCCTTCCTGTTCCCACGACTGATAGTGGGACTTCTAAATTTCTTCACTTTACCATGGTGGCAGGGCTCTCCCTGGAGGTCTGGAGGGTCTTACACATCTTGCAGAAAATTACTGCAAATCCCGGGCCAATGCTGGTCCCTAATGGAAAGCAGCATGGAGACAACTAAGGTGCCCATTGCAGCCTTGACTGCCACCACTTCATAGCTGCCAGCTGGGCCACGGACCCCGCAGCAGCAGGGACAGTCTCACAGACTTGCTTGGACTTCACTGGAGGATCCTGTTTGGCTGGCTAGCCACGGAGAAGACCGGCATTGTAGTCTTCTAGTGAAGTGGGAAGTATAGCCTGGTACAAGCTGCAGACAGCAATGTCATGCTGTTCACCGAGGTGATATACACACAACACATGTGGATCCATCCATGACATTTTTGACTGTACTGCACATAGTGCTTGAAGCCAGAAGCCAGCTTAGAATCCATGCAGTCCATCACTGATGCTCAGAGAAGGAACAGAACCAAGGAATGTACCTGAATAACAAATCTGAAAAAGAAGAAGAGCTAGCCAAACAGCACACTTAACTAAGTTCGGGCCTACACCGTGTGCAGAGCTACAATGGAGGAGACCTGACTCTTCCAGCGGAAAGGAAGCTCTGACATTACAGGGTGGAGACAAGGCATAATAACCCCTTGGGTCATGGGTGGAGCTTCTCTTCAAGACAGTCCGGCAAATAAGCTCTTAAAGGGAGATTGTCAATGTTTGAATAAGTGAACCATATCCACGTTCCCTAGAACCCTGCACAAGGTTCCAGAGATGGCACAGTATGATTTGATGTGACAGTTTGGAACTTTAGCCGAGCTACTTGATACTCAGCTCACACAAATTATCAGTGAATACACTCGACTTAAAAAAAAGACTGGTATCCGTTCCTTGCTTGTCTGGGCAGTTGTCTGATTCAGACACAGCCAGGGCTGCTGGTGTTTTCTCAGGCTCAATCAGTGACCACTCCGCCATTTTCTGTATGTGGAAAAATAATTCCCCAAAAGCACAGCCTAGAATCTTCCTAGCATGGGATTTCTCCAAATTTCATGAGGACTCTTTCAGGGCTTCCCTAGCAGCAACTGACTGGTATGGACTGGTACCGAATCAGAGGGCACCCTACCATAGACGATGCCTTAGACTTCTTTATTCACAACTTTCTCTCAGTTGCTAATAAGTAGAGATGCACGGATATCCAATCCGATTGATCCAATCAGATTTCCGCCATTTTATTAGTAACCAGTCCGATCGGGCTTAGCTATTTAAACAGGTCAGGTACTTATCCATGGAGCCATAATGCACCAGAAATCATTTGAAGACCTGCTTGCTGTGGCACATCCATTGTTGGCCATTTTAAGCATTCCTCTTCAGCCACAGAGAAACGCACCTCTTCAAAAAAGCCTACAAGTACCTGTGCACAGATTGATTTGGGATGTTCCAACACAATGGAATAGCAGCTACTACGTGCTCGAAAGACTGCTGAAGCAACAGTGTGTACTAACTGTCTATGCCTCAGAAACAGAGAACCGTATTTTAACTTCAGCCCAGTGGTCTCTGGCTGAAAGTGTCTGCTGTATTTTAAAACCTTTTGAAAATGAAACAAAGAGGCTGAGTCTAAATTCAGCTTGTGTATCTGACATTATACCAACCTCCACTGTCTCTTACCATGCCACTAACAACATCAGGATACCAGGTTTACTATCAATGCAAAACGCACTGCTATCGGCCATGGAAACTAGATTTAAGCAGTATGAATCTTCCAAAGAATTAGTTGCTACCGCCTTCCTCAATGCAAGATATAAACTGCACTTTTTCAGAACTGAAAGTGGCAAAAGCTTTGCTCGTGCAGTTGTAAAGCAACTTATTGAGGAGCCGCAAGATGTTTACCCGAAAAGTTCTCACACGGATACCACAATCACTATTGAGCCAGAGGGGGAAGCAGATGATCCATGGGGCACATTCACTCAATCCAATGCTGTGCCTCCAGAAAGTGTGCATCTATTTTTTTTTTTATAATCACCACTTACTGACCGCCTCACCCCCTATATCTGCTCCTGACAATTGCTTTTTTCCTCACGGTGCCCAACAGTGCCAGTTTCAGGAACTCAGAAACTGAAATGTGTATATATATATATATATATATATATATATATATATATATATATATATATGAAAACCTGCTACCCAAAACAGCACTCCAGACACCATTCAATTCTGGGAAGCAAATAGAATGAGATTCCTACTTTAACAAAAATAGCCAAAAAAAGTACTTATCTGCATCACGGCTGGTGTGCGAGTTACAGAGTTTTAAGTGTTACTGGGGACATTATCACAGATTATAAAGTGGGAAGAAAAATGCTGCAAGCTGATTGGTCAGACTGGAGCTTTATCCGTGTGTATATCTCACAACAAACACACGGATAAAGTCCCAACTGACCACCGCATAACACTTTCAGGGACAAGTATCAATGGACGGAATGTTCGTGAGGCCAAAAAACGTCATTTTCAATTGGTTATCAGTACCGCTGACAGATACTGCTCTCCACAATACAAAAACAGCAACTAATGGTGTTAAAAAAAAAGTTCAAAAGTAACACATTTTTCACATACGGTTAAAAGCCACTCAGAATATCAGAGACCTAATTCCATTTCTGTGATGGCGTTGCCATTAAAGAGCTGTTAAACAGTTTTTCTTGCAACTGTGGCGATCGGGATGTTCCAGTTCCGGTACCTAGAGTGTAATGCAGCAGCTGGGACTGTTAGCAGACAAAGAAGTGTTGTAGCAATCTCTGGAACACACTCCAATAATCAAAAAGGAATCATTAATAATGCCGGTGACGCAATCTAGGTACTCGAGGTCATCCCCTTCAAATTAAAAACAAACTAACTTCATCTTGGGACTGAGTGAACTGCCCTACCACCACTGCATCGTAAAGGAGCAGTTTACATGGGCACCTTAGCTTTCTTTTACCCCTTAATACTGTAGTATGTGGGGTTAGCCTGCTGGTGCTACTGCTCGCGATGCCAGCGACCCGGGTTCGGGAACAAGTCTGGATCATCGGGGTCGGCCAGGGGAAAGGAGGTTCAAGTGTCCCACTGGACACACTCCTCCTCGGGGGGGGGGAGCTGTCACACTGCCCCGTTCCCACCACAGGTTTATGTCCGGGTGGCAGCTAAGGACCAGCAGTGTGTGGGGAGGAGAAGACACTGTTAGGCACTTAGCTTGTATGTCAGCACATCTACAGCCTGGACTTACAGCCTTGTGCTGGCATCCTCAGGGGTAGGGCTTCGGAGGGGGGCATACTCTTAAAACTGCTGTTATCAACTCAGTCACAGTTTTGGCTGCATTGTATGTCCAGTTTACAATGAAGATCTGATGTCATTCAGATCTGCCTTTGTTTGTAAAACCAGTCTGTCTCGGAGGTGTAAAGTGTGGCCATCAAGATCATTAGCAGTAAATTAACCTAATCTTTTCCACTCTGAATTTTAAGTATGGTCTTTTACTGCTATGACAACAAACAACTTTTACACCATTATGGGCTGTCATGTTTCTTTTTGTTTGTCCTACATTCTGGTATGTTTTAGACCCACTTTTGTTAAATTAATAATTAACTTTTACTGCCTTTATCACATCTGCTCTCATTTTTTGTATTAGCTGAACATTCCATGACATTAGCTACACCTTTACAGGTCATTCAGATAAACAGCATGGAATGGTGCGTCTGAAATTGTGGAATGTCTTAGAAATATGAAAAGAAACAGCAGTAGCTGCTGAGGTAAAGGGGAATACAGTGCAGTATTAAGGGTACCATAACAGCACCAATAATTAAGTTATCAAACATCGATCAAAGCATATCAGAATACATGACTGACATGGAAAGGGAAATGAGATAGTGTTTAATAGAGGGTTGAGCAATAAGCTGTGAATGAGCTTGGCATATCCAGCAGACCTGAGTTTGATTCCTACAGCCTCCACCTGCATATTGTGTGGCCCTGAGCAAGTCACTTAACTTTCTTGTGCTCCTGGTTCACTCCTGTAAAATGAACTTTGGAGCCTATGGGAGTTAACCTGGTTATCAAAGAATAAAAATAAATAACTGAATAAATAAATCAAATAAATAACAGTATAAAAATGGTTTCCTATCACTAGTAATGTCTATTCCAACATTACAAATGTCTTTGGAGGAGGAGCGATATACTTGACAGTCGTAAGAAGGGGTGGAGCCAGAGGCGGAGTTTGGGGTGTGGTTTAGCATCTGGTTTTTACTTCATCCAAAGGTGGTGATCCTACTACCATGCACTATGATCCCCTATAGGGGTGAGTGCAGATGGTTGGTACATCTGCCATGGAGCCTCACTGGCAGTGGGTGATAAAAGTAAAAAATAATAATAGTAATGCAGTATGAACCATGGTGAAGAAAGTGATGGATCTGGCCCCCCTGACAACAAGCTACAGCAATGTCTATTGTAGGGAGGGGATGGAAACACAGAAACATAGACTGTGTTGGCAGAAAAGGATCAGTAGGTCAATCTAGTCTGCCTATATTCCCTGCTTTTTACTACACCATGAATCCTATCTGGTCACAGGTGTCCCTTCCTTCTTCCTTACCTTTACTTGTGATATCCCACGCTTGTTTAAAGCTCCCCCACTGTCTTCACCCATACCACCTCTTCTGGACAGCTGTCCCAGGCATCCACTACTCTTTCTGTGAAGAAATATTTCCTCATCCCTCTTAAACTACCCCCAGCGTCACAGCATGCCCCGTGTTCTGGCACTCTGCCTCCTGTGAAAGAGACTTCCCTCCTGCACCTTGTTCACTCCTGTGAGATACTTATACTTCCCAAACATGTCCCCTCTCCTCCTCCTCTCCTTCAGGGAGTACACGTTGAGCACCTGCAGCCTCTCCTCATATGGTTTCTCGTGTAACCTTCATACCATGTTTGTAGCCCTCCTCTGGATCGCTTACACCCTGTCAATGTCCTTGTGAAGATACAGCCTGCAGAACAGGAAACAGTACTTCAGGTGGGGTCACACAAGTGAGCGATACAGAGGCAACACCACCTCCCTTCTCCTACTAGAAATCCCTCTTCCTATGCACCCCAGCATCCAGCTAGCCTTGTCCCACTGCCCTGCCACCTTGAGGTCATCAGATATGATTATTCCAAGGTCCTTCTCTTGCTTGAGAACTGTAAATACCTCTTTTCCATTTTATACACAGCTTTTTGGTTTCCCCACCCCAGGTGCATGACTTTGCACATATTGGCACATTCCTGTCACTTCTTGCTTGTGGACGTGATCCAGAAGTTTGCCCTCCAGAATAATCAATGCCATAGCTTTTATGTTTCCCTGGTCCTGAACCCATAGTGTAGAAGGAGCTGCCAGGACTCAAAGCACGGAACATAAAAGTGAAACATACAGCACAGCCATATAAATTAAAATCGACCAAAATATTAATCAAAAATAATAGGGAAAACATCTATAAGCATCAGCACAACATGTCATTTTAAGCCATTTGCTTTCCTAATGTAAGCCTTCTCTCCTTTGAGAGAGGTTTGTGCTCCCTTTAGGGACCCCCCTTCCTTTTACTGCCCTCAGAGCTTAGGGATTTATGGGTGCTCTGGGGGCATAATTCCAGCTGGTCGCCATGAAGGGGCTGCAGAGAGCAGGGTCTCCAGGGTTATAAATAGGCAGGAACAGGAAGTTGCTAGGTCTTTTGGAGGAAAAAGCAGAAAGAGCGGGAGACTGACAGGCACTGCAGGACAGTGCAGAGTAGGGGGACACCTCCCCACACACTTTAGGCAGGCCGGCTTCTACAGCAGCGATGCGTCAGGTTCCCTGAGTGAGCTACAGAGGGAGGGCATGGAGACAGGTGGCTGTGACCGTAATCAGTGGGGTCCCGGGCTCTGGGGATGGTAGGTGGAAAAGGGAGATGTAGGATAGGTAGGGCCCAGGGTTTGGGTAGATCCCAGCAGGTTGGTAGTGGGCCTGGGTCATTGGGGTTGCAGTAGGCTGTGGCAGGGCCTCTGCATCCCGGTGTGGCAAGGCAGCCTAGGGTCTCAATGGAGAGGGGGCCAGGGGTGCCTCTAACCCAGTTAGGGCCTGTTTGGAGGGACAGGTCTAGGGGTTGTCAGTCTTTAGTCAAGTGGGCTGCTGAATGCCCTAGAGGTATCCACCAGAGCTGGTTTGCACTTATCGGGCAGCAGGAGGTTGGTGAAGAGGAGACGGTTGGGCAACAGTTCCATCTTTTTTACGTCTCTTTAAAAGAGCAGCATGCTGGATAGACAGGTGTTTGGGCTGTTAAGGATCCAGGAGTTGTGGCAGGGCTCCTGTTTCTCTGCGTGGCAGAGCAGTTCAAAGGTTAGCAGCCAGGGAGTGAAGCACGCCCTGGGTACACTGTGAGTCTGCTATGCCCGTGTCTGGGGCAGGCCCCAGGGCCTCCATTTTATGAGCAGGTCGTTAGGCCCAGTTAGGCCATGGTTCTGCTCCTGTGGGGGTAACATGGAAAGGGAGGTGCCATCATGCTGTTTGGAGAGGTTATAGTGTTCAGGGAGGCCGAGCACACCAGAGAAGCGACCAGACAGGAGGATGTGGAGTATGGTGCAGTGGGTTTTGGTGGGTACCGCACCATCCGTGTCCTTGGAAGGCCGGAATTGAGAGTCAGGAAACAGTGGGAGAAGCTGTACCTTCCCTGGTTAAAGAAAATGAGGACCCCGGAAAACAGCTGGATGCTCTGTTAGGTACTTACCCAGTGCCAGTGGAATCAGGGAGCTTCACGGTCCAAGTAGAGGGTCGCTAGGTTCCTGAGGAAAATCAGATCTGCTGTTTGAGACCTTGCTCTGCTAAAAGTTTGCTGCCATTTTAACTGATAAAAGTTTATCTCCATGGAGCAGGAATGTTTGTATAAGGAGTGATGAACTCCTGTGGTCCTCTAAATCTTTTGGGCCCAGGAGAAATACATTAATCTTGTTTGGGAAGAAATTTTGAGTCTGATTCATTTGTAAATAGGGAAAATGAAATATAAAATCTGCAGTTTTTAATCAATACATAGTTTATATTTCCAGGGGACTAACTGACATAACATCCTGCATCTTCTGGGGGTTCGGGGCCTGGGGCAGCCAAGGGCCGTAAGGCAACGAGAGTCCTGGTTTTTCTGTGGTGCTACACATGGGGTGCTCCCAGCAATTTTTAAGAAGCAACTCGGGGATTCGGCAATTTAAAGCTGCTTCAAGGAAGGAGATAAACTTTTTCTTGCCTTTCATGCTGTACAGTTTCAGAAGTGTGTCGATGTTGTGGGCCCCTTTCCCGGTTCATCAGCGATTTCAGTCATCCCCTAGACGTTCGGGGAGGGAGTGGCTACAATAAAAATAACAAAGCAGAGGGCTAAAAGAATCTACATCTAAGGAAAGGTTTGTGAGGAGAGCCAGGTCTTCAACTTTACTTTACACACAGATACTAAGGTAGTAGCTCAGGTGGACAGTGGGACAGTGTTCCATAACCTGTGGACCGAAACTACAAAGGTTCTTTCACCAGCAGAGCCTAACCTTGATAGAGGATAACCAAGAAGTCTACATGAAATTGAACTAAGGGCTCTCACGCTCACCAGATTCTCCTGGTTTGTGACCAATAGCTCCCAAATGTAAAAGGGGGGGCAGTCTGTTCAGGGCTTCAAAAACAAAAAGAACCACCCTAAAATTGCTTGCCACCTTAATGGCAGCCAATTCTGCTTGCAGAGGGAGTTATATGTTTATACTGTAGTACACAAGTATGCAGTCTCGAAGCCTTCTGGATCAGCTGCTATTAGCCCCCTAAGAGAGTGTGTTAAAGTACAAAGACCTAGGACTGCAACCGGGCAGTGCCTGTTAGATGATTAAACTCACTCTGGACGAAGGCTGGCACCTGTAAAACTAGTGTTAGCTTGCTATACAGAACCACACTCAGGATGTGAACCACCTCCTTTGCTTCTAACTGAACCCCATAAACTGTGGGTAGCCTGAAGAAATTCTTGACATACAACATCATGCAGCTCGGGCCTACTAGTTTGGTCTTGCTTAAGTTCATCTTTTACCAGCTGATCTCTAATCTCTGTGTTGCATCTCTCTACCACAGACACTGGATCACACTGACTGGGCACAAATGAAACACAGCTGAGTATCACCAATGCAACAGTGAAAACTCAAGCTGTACTCCCAGATCATGCCATCCAGTGCTAGCAAAAACACAACAAATAACAAGAGGGACCAAATCTATCCTTGTGGGACTCTTGATACAACAATGGATGGGGATGAAAACCTCAGGAGCCCACTCTCCATCAGCGATCCTTGAGGGAGGACCTGAATCATTCCAAGACTTACTCAGAAAGCCCACAGTACTTCCTAACAAGATCAATCAGTACCCAGTAATCAGTCTTATAAAATACAGCTGACATGTCTAGAACTAGAATCGAAAGCTCTCCCTTGTCAGGAGTATCTCATTCATTACTAGGTCTAGGACAGTCTCCATACTGTGGTGAGACCAGAAACCTTATTGAAGGGCAGAAGACAACACTGTGTTTAGGAAGGGGGCCAATGGTTGCGGAAAAGGGATGGTGGCTGAGAGGACTGCACTATTGTAAGTGCAGGGCAAAGGTGGAGCAGGGGTAGGAGAGTGGTGGACAGCAGCCCAGGGTACAATATCAGCGGCAACTGCAGGAGTGAGCAGTGAAGTAGGGGAGGAGAGTGGTGAGCGAGTGAGTGAGTGGTAGGAAGGGGTCAAGTGTAAGGTAGAGTCGAGAAAACCCTAACGTTTGGGGTACTGGAAGAAGAAGAAGGCAGCTTGACCAGCAGTGGATTTCTTTGAGAGGAGTACAAGAGAGCAAGTGCCAGAGTTGCGAAGGGGGTTGGAAGTGGTCAGGGTGAGATGAGGAAAGAAGCAAGCCAGTGCTCAGAGACAAAGGAGCACAATGGGTGAGGTGTCTGGACTCAAGGGAGGAGAAGGAAAGGAAGGATACACAGCCTGAGGAAGGATCGTGGGGGGGGGGCATGCATTTTAAATCTAGCCTGAACCTCACGGTGCTGCCTATCGGTCCTATAAGGCCCTTTGAATGTGTGGCTGCCTGTGAGGGGTATGTGGGTGCGGGCTTTAGTGTCCTCCTGCTCTATTGCCCCTGATGGGGATTTTTTGCGAGAGATCGAAGAGCTCGTCGCAAGGCCTGGTGTTGGAGTCCCCCAGGTGGTTGATCATGGGGACTTCATGCCTGGGTCGACGAGGGCTATCAAAATTGGGACAGATCTTCTCGGGAGCAAGGGGGAACTGGGCCTGACACAGAAGGTAAAGACAGCGATGCACTCGGGTGGCCATATATTGGATCTGGTCTTTTCTTCTGAGTTGGATATTATGGACCTTAGTGTAGATCTGGTGGTTTGGTCGGATCATAGCACCATGGGGTTCACGTTTAGTACCCCCTCAGATGGTCCTGCCCCTATAGAGATTGTCCAGTACCGGTCGTTACGGGGAGTATTCCCAGAGGACCTTTTGGTGGTGCTGGACCTATCGGGTGCTGGGGCAGCTTGTGCGATTGGGTCGGAGGAGGCAGTAGCGGCCTATAATGGGGCAGTTGGTGCGGCCTTTGACTCAATCGCACCCTTACGTATCCAACCCCTGTCTACTCATCAGAGATCTCCTTGGTATGACGAGAATCTCCAAGGTTTAAAGACTAGGGGCTGGAGGTTGGAGAGGTCTTTGAGGAGATCCGGTCTGGAGGAGGACAAATTGTCCCTGAGGTCACATTATACGGATTACCAGGGGGCAATCTCCCATAAAAAGGTGGAGTTTCTGTCTAAGGAGATTGCTACAGTGAGAAACAGACCAGCTCATCTCTTCCGCACAGTGGACAGGCTTTTACACCCTGCCTGTCTGTGTGTTGGAGGGGTAGGTTTGAGCACAAGGTGCAAGGAGCTGGCTCTGTTTTTCGCTGACAAGGCATCCTCCATCATGGCTGAGGTCTTGTTGAATGTCTCTCAAAAGGGCTGCAGGGTCCAGCATGAGTTGAGTAGGAGCACTCCTCCTGTGTGGGATGGGTTTGAGCTGATTGGGGTTGGGGAAGTGGTAGAGATAATCTCTAAGCTGCGGCCAACCCATTGCGATTTAGATCCTAGCCCAACTCGCCTTTTGGTGGAATGTTTGGACCTCATTGGTCCTGTGATTGCTAGGGTAGTCTGGAGTTCATTAAGGAGTAAGATCTTTCCTTTAGCCTTGAAAGATGCTTTTGTTAGACCTCTTTTGTAAAAAACATCTTTAGATCCGGACTGCCTCAGCAGTTACAGACATGTTTTGAACCTACCATTTTTAGGGAAGGTTGTAGAAAAGGTGGTGGCCATTCAGCTGGAGAGACATCTTGCTGCTTCTTCCGCCTATGAGCCTTTCCAGTCGAGGAGCGGTCCCCTGGGAGGGATGTTACCTGAGTCATGGCGACTCCCAAGGGAGATGCGATGGAGGAGCCCTTGTCCCGGTGCCTCTCCTTGTCATTCTTCTTCCGATGGCCTTCAGGTGAAGTGGACGCCTGCCTCAGTTTTTTGAGCTCCTTCTCCATCAAACTCATCTTTTTCTTCACGATGTGGGCTTCCAGGGATTGCTGCCACCTTTTCTGGGTAGCCAGGCTGAAGCTGAGGCAGTGCTGGCGCTTCTCGACCGGGTGATCGGGGCCTAGACAGAACAGGCACAGAGAATGGCCGTCCTTGTGCGGGAGTTGGGCGCTGCGCGAGTCGCACTTATTTTTGTGCTCGGAGGGTGTAGGGGACGACATTCACCGACGGATGTACTGACGACTGTCGAAAAAAGGCAAAATTATTCGGTAAAAAACGACGAAGGGAGGCTGATGAAGCAAAGAACTTTTCCGCAAGGCACTGCGAGTTAACGGCGCGGAAAGAACTGAGGCGGGCGCCAGGGGACCGCCTTTATACCAACATCTTCTGACGCCGTCACTTGACATGGGGCGGTCCTCCCACGGACTGCTAGCTAGAAATTTTTCTGCGCAGTCCTGCCACCTGCCAACGTCAGTCCTATATGTAATTACCTATTGCAAGAGCCCTCTCGAGGTAAGATCTCCTTGCCTGGTCATTTTAGGGAGGTCCCCTTGGTAGAAGCCTTTAAGAAGGGCCTCAAAACATATTTATTCAATCAAGCCTTTAATTGAAGATGTTTTAAATAATAGCATTTTATGATGGTTAGTTAAGCTGTTGCTCCCAGCTGTATTTTGTATGTTGTTGTTGTTGTTTTAAATCTGTCATATTGTATTTTAAAGTGGTTTTGTATGATATGTGTGTTTATATTGTGCAGCACCCAGAGTCTTTGGAGATGGGTGCTATATACATAAAACAGCTATCTATCTACCTCAGGCAGGGAGCAGGGTAGCCTCTAGTAAATAGCACTTTTGTGTAACCTCTTGTGACAGTACAGCAAACATAGCAGACTGCTGAGGTTGTCCCCTTTCTGATCAGTAAAAATAAAGAGAAAACAAGATTGAAAAATAAGGGTTGTTACTATACAATATCAATCCACTTTTTTACATCATAAGTATCAACCTCACTGCCAGATTGACATAGGTTCAACATTTATGTTGACGCTTAACACTTGTTATATCATTGCATATCTGTAATATTTATTATGTTTTGATCTTTTGCAGAAAATGACAGCACTAGCTGGTGGCCTGATTGTGGTCTTCACAACATCTTCAGTTTGCACTTTATCTAAATGAACAAATTTGATAAGCACTGCCTTTATTAAGTGTTGACACTTGCATGATTTGCATCTTTTGTGGTGAGTACCCTGAGTTGTGCCCACATATTAAATGTGTACCAGTGATTTCAAGAAGTGAATAATTAAACCACTGTGCAATATGGGCAAGCACCTCTGATAAAGCATCTTGAATGTGGTTGGAAGTGGCAAGCCAGTAATTTCTGACCTAGAGCCAAGCCAAAGCTCCGCCAAGGCTCTAGCTTGACTCTACTCACTAAAGCATGAGCCAAGTCAAGGCTGCTGAAGACCATCTTCTACAATACTGACAGTGTCCCTCTTTGAACTGCACTAGAGAAGCTGAAAATTCCCGCAACAGCACTAACTGTTCATGCTGACTGACTGGCTCAGCTGGATCTTGGCTCTCATTGCTCATAAAGATCAAGCTGAGCCAGAGTCTGGCATTAGGCTTGATCCTTCCTTGGCCTGCCCACCTCTACGTGTGGTGCAGAATGTCAGGTATAGTGGGATGCCGCTGACCCTTGATAAAGGGAACAACTCTGCAATGTAAATAGCACTATATCTGTGCTGTGTAAGTGATAAAATTACTTTTTCACTACATTACCTGGTAATAGCTTAGCTCATTTTGGGTTGGCATGCTGCCTTGTTTGTTATTAAGTTTCAGTCTGATGAGAGCACAGTCTTTTTCCAGCTGCGACTCAGACCCTATTTTAAAGGCTCAAAGATATTGTTTCTGTCTAGATGACCACAAAGTTGCATTGTCACCATGTTTTCCAAAACCACAGCCTAAACTGACCGGCTGGAAATAGGATGGTAACTGACAAGGTCACTGCGGTCTAACATGCTCTTGAATAGGGACCTCACTATTGCTTTCTTCAAGGCAGTGCAGAGATGCCTCCCACCCAAGGGCACATGAACAATGCCTACCAAAGGCAGAGCCAAAACCTCTGCACCAGTCTTTACAAGCTAAATCTGGAAAGGATACAGTCTCAGTGTGGTGCAGCACAACATAGCAAATATTATGAGAACACCCTGGGTATCCACCTGACTGAACTCAGTCTACGACACTGGAATTTTTAGCTCTCTCACTTCTACCCTTCTCCAGCACTTATCTTGAGGGGACATGGGAAATATGTTCCTGGCTGTTTTGACTGTAATGTTGATTCTGCAATTGGGATAGAGACCTAAGTCAACATCTGGGTTGTTTATGTGGAGGTCCACTCCAGGGAGACATTGACTGGGGTTTGCTTTGTGACAGTGGACCAACTGGTAGCCGGCAGAAGGTGGTTTCTTTAACGGGTCTCTGTGAGCTGACCCTACTTCCTGTGGTTTCACTGGAAGATACCCACTGACTGAAGGCCAGCCACACCTTACTCTCCTGCATCACCACTGACAGGAGCCACTGAGGTTGTGGTCAAGTCAACTGGGACCAGTAGGACTGGGGTGATGGCAAGGGGATTTGACTCACTATGTCCCTTTGGAGGTATGTCTGTCCCAGCAGTAACAACTATTGTTGACATGGTTAGCTTGTTGAACAGAGTCGAGTGGTCAAGCTGCCCTGGTGGAAGCTCAATGGGCAAGCTGTGCACATCCACAGGTGGTTCAACCACAAGAGAGGGCAACTGACATGGAGGCAACTCCCAGTGAGGAGATGGACAGTGGTCCTTTGAGCAGCTCTGACTCCTCATGCTCTTCCTAAACATTTTGGAGTCTTTACAATGGTGGGCGGGCAGCTCTTCAGTGGACTGTGCTTGTTGACCCATCTGGGTGATTGAAACAGGTGAAGTGTTCCCCCACACTGGAAATCAGTGGCAGCATAAACGTATAGAGAGAGATCTCTGGTTTCCTGTGGTTCTGGCTGTTTGACCTGAAGGCTCCAAATCGCCCTTCAGGAGACTGATGACAGGAATGCTGTTAACAACAGTGATCTGTTGTACGGTGTCCATCACAAGCTGAACCTGGAGCTGGACCATTGAGCCCTTCACTGCGGGCTGGTTCCAGGCTTTCCTTCTACACCTGAACTCAATGATCCTCGAAGAAGTACAGAACTTAGTGATCCTCGATGGAGTACAGATTCATTGCACAACACCAGTGGCAGTTTCTCACTTCTTGGCTAGAGTCTAGACAATCCATGCAGGCATCATGCCCATCCATGACCAACATAGTAAATCCCCAAATAATGCACCTTTTCAAACCACGTTTTCTTTTCTAGACATTTATATTGGCAGACAAGTAAGTTGGAAATGTGGGACACACAATAAATCAATGGAAAATACAAAAGGGGTCTAAATGCTTACCAAAATAGCCTGAAACTACAAATGACTAAATCAAAACTGAGAAATGTGAAGGAGGTGACTTGCTACAGCAGAAAGAAAGATCTGACAGCAGTGGAAGCAGAGACCTGAGGACACAATTGGTGGTTGGAAGGAAGAGTTAAAGTCAAAGTCTGTTCCACTAGCTGGCCTGGTGGTGCTGAGGGTTGAGGTGTTGGATGCCACACCTTGCGCCGCGCTGGTGACCCATGTTTGGGGACGAGCACGGGCTGCCATGGGTCGGCAGGGAGGAGATGGATTGAGCACCTGATGGACTGCTCCCCATCTCCAGGGAGGGGGGAGACCAGTGGCCGGTGCACGCCTGACCCCTAGCGGAGGCTGGGGCTCAACAGCACAGAGCTGCAAGAATAGAATGTGGGGCAGGAGTGTGGCAGATGCTTGACGTGGGCGTGCATGGAAGCCTGCGTGACCCCCATCACAGGAGTCATTGCACGCCACAATCCCACAAGGGAGAAAAATGGAAAAACAATGGCAGCCAGGTTGTGCAACTTAATGGCTGTCCGCAGCACGCGCCAACTCCACGGGCACCACCTGATCCAGATCTGTGCCTGGTGGGGGAGTTGGAGACCCACTCACCTCCCTGCCATGGGGGGTAAGTCATGGGGGAGTACAAGGTGGTGGCCCGAGAGGAGTCTGGAGTGTATGGACGACGGCCAGAGCAGGAGGGGAGAGAAGCAGGAGCCGACCAGGGGCCACAAAGAGGGGAAAAAAAGTAAGTAAAAAGTCTGCTCCACAGACTGAGCACATTTAGTGGTTTCAGTTTAAGTTTGAATAACAAACTGAATCTAGGTAGTCTGAATGTGCAATTTATCTTCAAATGTGAAGAGGCAAGACCATAACTCAAAAGTCGGGGAGCCATGAAGTTTTGGTAGTTCTATTCTCTAGGGATAAACTGCATACTGTAAGTCAGACCATTGCTTATTCAATTTATACACCATCAGTTCACTAATTAGAACTTTAAAATCTGTTATTTGTGAAAAGATTCATTGTTTGTCCTTGATTTCAACTGCTGGCTTCATTACTGTACAAGGGGTAATGTGATGTCACCAACACTGAAAGTTGCTCTCTGCCTGGTACAGTATTCCACTGTGACAGATCCAGCTTTTTGTAGCTTTCTGTTTATTGATTTTTGTCCATACAATTAAAATTTGTATAAACACAAACTCTGCGTGCTGAACAATAGACCCATCTTTTAATATACTGATTGTGACTTATCCAACAGCAAAGATACTACGATATCTTGACGTTTGCCACGTAACCCACACAGATATCTCTTGTTATCTTGCCATTTTTATTTCCACTGGTGCAATATAAATAGAAGGTATACAACAACATGACTCCAAATATGCCATTTATTTACATGATTGAGCAGACGAGACCATAACTCACCAGTGGCGAAGCCACAAGTAAGTTATGGAGGTTTCACTCCTCGCAAATCGAAAGAAATGGCAAATTTGGAGACAAGCCATTATTTGTCATTTCAATTTATACAATGTACAGTATTTGTTTTAGTTTCACTTTGCTGTTTGAATTTTTCTTTAATTGGTGCTTCCGTTCCTAGCCTCCCCCCCCCCGCCTCGATGCATGTGTGCCAGCCTATTGGAGGTTGTTCCTTTAGAAAAAGTAACTTTACCAGTAAACTGGTGGTGGTGTTTTTTCAGCTATTGATTTTATGTCTGCTCCAGATCAGAATCTGTAGTTGTGCAACTGGGAGGTGTAGGTATGGCCAGGGAATGAGAGTGTGGCACACAAACATGGCCAATGGAATGGGGTTTGCATTTAACACAGAGTGCCATGGTTAGTCAGAATTGCAAGGAGACTGCATTTCTGATTATGTCATGGGAAATGCCAGGGTATTCTGTTATGTGGGCAACATAATTAGGGTACCACAATTAGGGTGGCGGGAAAAGGTCAAGAGTGACAGGGGCATGCTGGATTTCGCAGCACCCTGCACTCACAACATTTTTGCCATCGGCACTGTTCCCCTACAGTCCACTCATGTCCAAACCCAGAGGAGATTATATTTAGTGATGGGGCATGTAGGGGCAAAGCCCCACATCGGGCATGCAGTAAGCAGCCCCCAGAAAAAACAACTTTGTCCCCTGCTGTCCATTGTTGCCCTAGCTGGGTTGCGGCAGAATGTGGGGCCACAGTCATTGCGGGTGACATGTTTCTGGTGGCCTAATTTACAGCGACCAGATTCATGTCACAACGCAGGGGGTGAACCAAATGCCAGTCATACTGATTGACAGAGAAACTTAACAGTGACACATCAGAGTTAATAATGAACAACCCACGTGGGGAATAAATTGTTTATTTCTACGATAAGTCATTTATTTCCACATTTGCTCCTCATCCAATGAAAAGAGACATTTCTTTGGTAGGTGTTAACTCTATTTATATTGTTTACATATGCGATACAAAATGGCCTGACTTAGAAAATGCCATTTACCTCGATGAGTAAAGGTGCAGGACAGTAACTCACGAGTGGCAGAGCTATGAGTGAGTTTTTTAACTCCTTCTTGCTTGTTAGTAATGATAAGTGCCATTTTCTGAGTCAGGCCATTGTACTGTATGTCCAATTTATACAACGCATTTTAAATTGCAAAGTTTTTAAATTAGTTCTTTCTATAATGATTTACTGTTTCTGTTTGATTTCACTACTCTTTTTTGTGTAATATTTACTATAGTAATGTCATCAGGCACTGTGCAAGTCCCTTTCTCATTGGTTAAGGTGTTCCTTGGGTAAAGGTTTCTTTACGACCCATTCTATCTAAAGTGGAGATAAATGTTTATGACGCATCATGATTTGCCTTGATTAAAAAAATCATCAATAGCCAAAATAAATAATTTGTCATTCAGTTCGACTCTCACATACATTGTATAAATATATCTAAACATACACACATACAGAGAGAGAGAGAGAGGAGGGTGCTGTGGAAGGTGCCATCCAGTACAGGGGCTCTCTGTAGACTGGTACATCTGCAGTGGCTCCAAGATATTCGGAAGGGCTTACGGGAGATGATGGGACAAAAAGGTTTCTGAAGCATCTTAAGCATCTAATAATCTATTTAGTGGCAAATGTAGAGAAAACAAGCTGTGCTCCAATGCTCCTCCCAAATGCCTTTACCCAGCTCCATTAACAATAGGACACTGTACTGTAAAGTTTATTAAAACCAGCTGCTTAAGGGTTGGCCAGGGACAGAGATTCCCACAACTCAGAAACTGGAGGAGGGCAGCTGGGAGGAGAGGTGCTTTTACTATGCTTTTGGAATATATCACTCATCACATATTAAAGTACCACAAATATAAATGTTTTGGACAAATTCTGTGTATCCTGCTTACAGTGGGGGTAAGTAAAGCTGAGATGCACTGTTTACATGTTTCAGTACAGAATGAACCCTATAACCTACATTTGTGCTCTTTATAAGACTTGGTAGAAGCAGAACAATTCAACACCCTCTCTCTGACTGGGTGAATTAAAACCAGCTATGTAGTTTGGAAAAAGAACAGCCATTTTCCTACCTAAACAATACGCACAAAACATGGCAAATGCAGCAAATACCCAGACCCAGTCTGGAACATGCTCACGACCAGGACCTGGAACAAAAACAAAATAGCCAGTTGTTAAGACAGATTAAGCAGGAGGTTTCTGACTTTATTCAGCAACAGTAAAACACTGCATTGATGTTATTCAACCTTTGTAGCCCATATAAATCTACTGATGGTGGCTCATTGTCTTGAGTAAATCAGTAACCATACACTTCTGAAAAGTGCTCATATTCTTGTCAAGTGAGAGTCCCCAGTGACGTTTTGAGAGATCCCAGTAACGTGACAGTGGAGGAAGTAAACAGTAGAGGGAATCGTACAGGAACCTTAAAAAATAAACATAAGTGGTGTAAATGGCTATATGACCACAGAGCTGGTGGAGAAAAGAACTTGATGGACCAAAGGTTTTTTTCTTGCTTTCCTATTTTCACATGTTCATACGTATATAAGAACCCCCTCTTTTGCTTGTTTTTTTAATCAAGCTTTTTCTCTCTCCCAAACTCACCCAATGGCACCCTTCTACTGACCTTCTCACGAACGTATCGGTTACCCACCACTTGACCAGAACCACAAGAGTGGGGGGTGGCCTGCAGAGGGTGCTGGCACAATGGCAGCCCAGGGCTTTTCCCTCCAGCTCATTTTTATCCCTGAGGGTGGAGCCTGCAATGACATGCACGCATGTGTGCTGTAGCTCATGATTTGCTGTCTGGCGGCTGCCCTTCCTCTTGCTGCACTCCTGAAGTCCCCCCCCATGAGAGAGGAGATCTTTTCCTAGGATATTCAATCCTCCCTGCCCTGCTGGCCTCCAAGGCCACTTCCAAGCCCAGGTTGCCAGCACCTAGAGTGGTAGTGTTACTGCTGTGCTATTGGGCTGCCCCCTCCTTTGTTAATGGTTTATTCCAAAGACTTCTTGAAAAAACATCATGATCAAAGGAAAGAAAACTCACGTTGTTTTTCAAATAAAGAATGTCTTTATTAAAATAGACCTTCTGGCTGGCCCACCAGCGAAGTGGTAGAGCTACTGCTTGCAACGCCAGCAACCCTGGTTCGGTAGTGAGCCCGGTTTGCTGGAGGACTGGCTGGGAGGAGGAGGATCAAGTGCCCAATCGGCTGCTCTCCTCCTCCGGGGAGGGTGAGCTGCAGCTCCCGTCGGAATACCGCCACTTAGGTGGCCACAGGTGGAGATGCAGATCAGGATAGAGCACAGGAAGGGGAGGACGTCGGCCAGGGTCCAGAGTGGTGGCACATCTTGGCATGCCCTAATCTCCTTGGACCTCACGTGCCGCCATCCTCAAGGGGTTGGGGAACGACAGAAACATGGAAAATCCTGCTTCTGCACTCGGAGATGGGCCCCAGTGCCTTAGCCACATGACCGGGCTCTAGGGGCAGCTCAGTTATACCACCCTACGCAACACACTGGATTGGGGGGATGACCCGGGGTCTCCCTCCTTCCCTGGCTGGGGGGTCATCCACAGCTGGATGGGGGTCAGTCCTCTGAAGTGACCCTGAGATGCCTGGTGGAGCCCTACAGGATGCTTAGGGAGTCCCTAATGGAAGGGGTAGATGCGGTGTTGAGGGGGCATATAAACAGCAAGTAAAAAAAAAAAAAGACCCTCTCAGTTCCAAAGGAACATGGTACCATCTGATTTTTGGTTTTCCTACAGTTCCAATTAGGGACACATTGGTATGAAATTTTGATGAAACGATAACTCTGGGACATAATTTTGTGGTTATTGTGACCACAGTAATAAGAACATTAATACTCTAGTGTAGAATGAACATTATCTTGAACTCATGTTGAGAGGGGTTACTGAGACAGGGACAGTTGTCTCTAAAAACACAAACATGAGTTTAAATACTTCAAAACTGAGGTATACTATGAATCATGGGTGTTGCTGCAGTTTTATAAACTGACTGCTGTATCGATATTGGGACTGCTATTTATAGCAATATTGTGACATCCCTGTTTCCAGTGCTACCCCGCAGCAGGTTAAAAGCTTTTCTTTCTGCAACAAATGTCTTGGAGTCAAGGTGAAGGTGTCAATGTCAAAACACTGTGGTCACCAGTCAGATTTTCACTAAATTCCATCTGCCCAGGCTACTTGGGCCCAATTCTAGAAGGATGGTGCAAGTCTCCGCCAAAGGCAACTTGAGCCAAACCTCGTTATACCAAGGACCCTGCGCCCAATTCTGTAAGGAGCAGAGTCCCCAAGGCTAAATCCTGCAACTTGCGACAAACCCACAGGTATGCCAAACAAAGGGCATACCTGGATGGTTTGCCGCAAGCCGCAACCCTGGTTGTGAAGGGCACAATCACTCCCCATGCCCCAATCCCAGTCTGTACTGCCCCACAGGGCTTCCCATGCCCCTGACCCCCCATGTTGCTAAAGTCCCACAGGTGAGACCATGCTCCCTCGACCCCAATATTTCTACAAAGCCCTCTGGGCTTTGTCATGCCCTCGATCCCCAATATTTAATACAGCCCCTCCAGGCTTTGTTATGTCCCCACAACACCTGATATAGTTAAATCCCAACTCCTTGCAATGTGCGAACAGCAACCACCACCTCCCCCAACCCCTGACCCGATCACTGATATGTAGGCATGTAAAGCAAATAGTCCCAATTACCCTGGTGGTCTAGTGGCCCCCCATCCAGCAGTGCCTGACCTCCCCACTCCCACCCTCGACCCCATACAGGCCAGTGACTGTCTCAGCCCACCTCTCACCACTGCGGCCAGCCGCCATATGAACATGAATGAGTGCATACTGTTGTGCTGTATGTACAGTACAGTAGTACATACTCATTCATGTTTAGTCTGCGCTGGCGGCGGTGGTGAGAGTGGACTATGCCAGTCGCTGGCTTGTAAGGCACTGCCGGTGGGGGGGCACTAGACCATCAGGGTAATGGGAATATTTGCTTATGCCTACATCGGGGATTGGCCAGGGTTGGGGGTACTGTTTGCACATCAGGGGATTCATAGTTTGTAACCATATCAGGAGGTTGGGGGACATAACAAGCCCAGAGAGCTGTATTAAAACATCGGGGATCAGGTGCATGACAAAGTCTGAGAGGGGCTGTATTAATATATCAGAGGGTCAGGGGCATGAGGCAAGCCTGCAGAAGCTGTATTACAATATCAGGGGGTTGGGGGCATGACAAAGCCAGAAGGGCTGTATTACAGTATCAGGGGTCAGGGGCATGATAAAGTCGAAGGGCTGTATCAAAACACTGGGGGTAACAGGGGCATGACAAAGCCTGGAGGGCTGTATCACAATATCAGGGGTTGGGGGCATGACAAACCCAGAGGGGCTACATTAAAACATGGGGTGTTGGGAGGGTATAACAAAGCCCAGAGGGCTGTAAATATATAGGGGCCAGGAGCATGACAAAGCCCAGAGAGAGACTGTTTTACAATATTGGGGGGTCGGGAGCATAACAAAGCCGAAGGGGCTGTATTACAATATCGAGGGGTGGGTGCATCATAAAGCCCAGAGGGCTGTATTACAATATCGGAGTCGGGGGCATGACAAAGCCCAGAGGGCTGTAATACAATATATGGGGGTTGGGGGCATGACAAAGCCTGGATGGGCTTTAATCAGAGATTGGGTGTTGACATGAGCAAACCCTCTTGATATATACAGACTGAGGATTGGGGCTACATGTGCCGGGGGATGAATAGGGGCACATCTACGCAATCCTCAGCGGGTGTAAAGTCCACTTGCACCAGCTAAACGCTGGTGTAACTGCACTTTGGCGGATGTCCTCCGGAGCTTGTTTGAGAATAGCAAACTGGGGAACTTGGTTGCTGCCCTTCCAGAATAGGGCGCAACTGCTGCCGTAAACCCCCTAGCACTATGTAGCAGGGGGTTTAGGGCATAACTGGTAGTATAAGTCCACTTTTGGTGCAAGCAGTCTGTGGCATGTCGCAGGCTGCTTTGCAAAATACCAAATGTTATAACTGCTGACGTAAATTGCTACTTACGCCATTTTTTTAGTGTAAGTCAATTTACCCCAGATGTAACAGTTTGAAAATCGGGTTAGGATACTTGTCTACATCTTACATCACCATCCTCTGCTTGTGACATCACAGCTCGTTTCTTAGTAAATGACTCTGCTGTCACTCCATTTACACTTGGCATTTCCATGCCAGTTGTAAGCAATGATTTTGGGGTGTACAGTGTAGGTGGTTTGGACTGGAGAGACACACTGGAGTACAAATGTTGAGTTTAAACTATGCAGGCAGCTAACTGATATGGCTTTTCTGCTTCTCTCCCTCCCCTCCTCCCCTCCTTCTGTCTCACACCAGCCCATATCCTTCTTTCCCACCACTCCCGCTGCACCCCTAAAGCCCCTCTTGGCTCTAAACACCCACAAGGGTGCAAGCCCTGATGGTCTGAACCCCAAACTCTTGCATCTATATGGCATTGCTCTACTTATTATTACCGCTCTTCTCAACCTCTTCTTCTCCTTAGCCTCCATCTCTGATACTTGGAAACAAGTTAAACCATCCCCATTTCTAAAGTGGGCGACTACACCTCTCCTGGTGAATTTCTCTCAGGGCTGGTTTTGTTTTTTGGGTTTTTTTCCACCACAACCTGTGTCAGATTTTTTTTTGTGCCACTGAGATTTGTCACTAGTAGTGTCGCGTGACAGTATACGATGGGGTTTCACAACCCATTTCTCAAATGCTTTGTGAAAGTAAAATTCTTTGTCGGAGTCCCTCATCATGAAATTAGGCAGAGCCTCTGTGTTCGACAGACAGTTCCTTAGACGAGTCTTAATGAGGTTTTGCTTGTGGAATCCACATTCGCAATCTGCAGTTGACACTGGCATCGTCATGAAAACAGATGCAAGAATATGTAAATAGGGGAGACCCCTTCCCATTGTGTGACGATAAATGAGGGCACACATCCATGACAGATTTCAACTTATGTTCTTTCTTTTCCATCAGTGTTCTGAAGTGGCTGTACTCCTGTCTGCATGTTTCTTCAAAACCTGAGTGAACTGCAGGGAAGAACTTCATTCCAATACAAATGCTGGCAAACATGCCTGAAAATTGAAGGTGAAGAAGTTGCAGTATTATCACCAGATGAAGAAGAATCATGAGAATCATGACATGATGAAGAGTGATCTAGCAAGATGAACGCTGGCGTGAAAACCTCATTTAAAAAGAAAAAAAAATAATTAAGACCACTCAGACCTTTGGAACTGTGTATGTCACTAAACCTTTTATTGATGGACTGAAACACAGAAACACAGAAGTTGTCGGCAAAGAAGGACCTCTTGGCCCACCTAGTCTGCCTATTTTCCCTACCTACAGTGCCACTGTAGACCTTACTTGGTCTCCAGTTTGCAACCCCCTTGCCTTACTACTAAGATTCCCTTGTGTCTATCCCATCCTTTCTTGAATCCTGTAACCATTTTAGACCCCACCACTTCCACTAGGAGGCTGTTCCAAGCATCCACCACCCCTTCTGTGAAGAAGCACTTCCTCGCATTCCCTCTCAGCCTCCCCCCCTCCAGTTTCATAGAGTGTCCCCTTGTCCTCGAGCATCTTTTTTCTGGAAAATGCTCCCTTCCTGTACCTTGTTTATACCTCTGAGGTATTTGACTGTTTCTGTTATATCCCCCTTTCCTTCCTTTCTCCTAGGGAGTACATATTTAATTCATTAAGCCTTTCATCGTAGGGCTTCTGATGCCAACTGGAGAAGTTTCTGAACAAATGATAGACATGTTGAAGTGGCTTCTGCCCTGTGTCACTGTCTTTCAGTATGTTACCAGAAAACCAACCTCAGATCCAGCTTCCTGGGTTGTGCAGTTTCTGAACTTTCTAATGGACACATCGGTCCCTGCTTCAAGTTCTTTTTTTTAAAAACTTTATTTTTATATTTTTTCAACTGTGTACCAGACACAAAAGTACGAGTTACAGTACACCAGAAAATAGTAAGCAATGTCAATACAGGAGTCATGTACCATAACTGATGTTACAACAGAAGCGGAGGGTCTCCAACCACTAAAATAATATTTAAAGTCCAAAACAGCTCAGGAAAAGACCCTTGCAGCACACACGTGGACCAGACAAATGAAAATAGTGTTCATCAAATATGCCAGGTATATAAACACCAAATAAGACCAAAGGTGTTTTAAAAGTCCATGTCTATAACCATAAGGTAAATTCAGATATGTGAAATGACTGCACCATAACAGAAGTAGAAAAAATTATAAACATAAGGCACCAGGTGGTTATGCTGTATATAGAGAGCTTATAGAGGCTCCATCATTACATGTAGTAATATTTATAAAGAAACTGTATACATAATGAACCTGTTATTAGGCAGTACTGATTCTTTTATACCAGAAAAAGAAACACATGGCAAATATACTGAGAATTCAATCCTCTTCATCTTCCTCTTCGGAGATATGAGGGCGATGAATAAAATCTTGTTTGATGGCCTCTAGCCTTTTACCAGCCTCAGTAGGGTCGGAGAACAGAAACGTTTTACCTGCATAGCGTATCCGAAGATGAGCTGGTAAAAGTAGTGAATGGTTGATCCCCAAAGCTCGCAAACCTGCAGGGATAGCATCAAAGCTCTTGCAGCGTTATCGTGTTGCAAAGCTCAAGTTGGGGAAGAAAACATCTGAACCCCTGAATCCAACTTGAGGGGACCCAAAGACTTTGCTGCTGAAAGAATCAGATCACAGATATGTGACCCAGTAGTGATGATCATAATAGTGCACGAGGTGTTTCCAGCAGGTCTTCTCTGAGGATTAAAATGGTAGGCCTTGAGAATTTGTCCTTGTAAGTCCAAATGAAGCTGTTGATTTATTAAGGATAGCACAAAGCACAGCAAATCCTCTCCTTCTAGGTCCTCCGGTATACCAAGCAGACGAATGTTATTAGCCCGAACGTTATTCTCAAGGGTTTCAAGCCGAAGTCTCATAAGTTCATTCAAACCACATGAAGTCTTGCTGTATTCTGACTATTGCAGCTAGCCCCAGCACTCGAACTGCCCTGGAGAGAAAAGGGTTAATTTTCTATGCAGAGCATAGAACATTGAGCTCGAGCTTGGTTCAAACCTCTGTCTGCTGCACTTAGAAGCACAACCGTCAGATTCTTTACTCCACCTAACTGAACAGTCGCTCCGGAGATTTCTCCTTTGCTCGCAGTTTGAAAGTCGGTTAAAGTCTTCGGTTTTACCGATTATTTTTTCGGAAGTTTCAATTCAGATCTCTGTCTGTGGTATAGTAAGTACTAGGTAGTGAACTTGACATAATAAACTTGTGAAAATTGTAAAAATTTATTTTTGACCGGTTCGGCTGAACCCGCCATTTAGTGAATTACATATTCTGTCTTTGTTTCTAAACTTAGAGTGTGGTTACCGGTCCTTATTGGTTTAAAAAAAAAAACGCATTTTCTTGTGTTTTTTCCAATACCCATGACACGGTTAGAAACCGATAAGGGTGTCTTGACTGGCTGTTGGCCATAAAAGGGTAGGTTTGTGGTTAGGATGGCTATGTCTGAGAAACCCAAAAGAAAAACCGGGCCCACTGGGTTTCAACACTGCAGTGTGTGTGGGGAGGTCTTTGCTAAGGCTAATCCCCACACCCACCTGTGTTTATTGTCTGGGGTGTGACCACCTCGATTCAGACTGCCAAGTCTGTAAATATTTCCCTAAGTCTACACCCTGGAAAAAAGATTAGGTAGGCTTAGGGATAAGGAGACAATGAAGTCCGCTGAACCGGATGGCCAGCCCGGTTCGGTTCCGAGCGAACCTGAGGGAGTGCCCTCTGACCAGGGCGATACTTCTTCGGGCAAGAGGAGAGCTGATCCTGAGGGATCGGTTCCTACAAAAAGACAAAGAAAAGAAAAACTGGCCGGTTCAGATCCAGAGACCCATTTTCCGACCGCCGAAGAGATTGCCAAAGCGATAAGGATTGTAGAATTGCTTCACCCGGTTCTGTCTGATCCGGCGCCTTCTGGCAGGTGCTCAGTTCGGTCGGTTCCTCCAGTTCAAGGTTATGCCTCTGAAGATTTTTATGAACCGGACTTGGAGAGGGATGAAGATTATGATGATGATGATGATGATGGTGGGGAAGGTCTGGATGAGCACATTGAACCGGACATCTCCCCCCTGAGACAGGCCTTCTGGTGTTTCCCCTCCTATGCTTTCTGAGTCCCCTTCCCACTACATGTTTTACAGGAAAGTGGCAGAAACCCTCCAGCTCCCTGTGGAGGAACAAGAGGAACCTGATTATGTGGAGTCCAAGAGACTGTCTATTCCCCTTCATAAGTGTTTTGGGAAACAGACACAAAAAATTTTCAAAACTCTAAATTCTGTACCTCCTGTCGACAGAAGGATGGACAAAAGGTACACCTTATCAGGTTCAGGTGCAGAGTACTTGTATCAACAATGCAGCCATGTTGGGGTTGTGCAGGCTGAAGCCTGTGATAAGGCTAATATACCCTTGGCTTCACACCCTCCAGATAGAGACTCTAGGAAGCTGGATGCCATGGCAAAGAAACAGTACATGGCATCCGCCTTGGGACTCAGGCAGGCTAATTATATGGCCTATGCAGCCACGTACCAGAAGTCCAGGTGGGACACTGTACTGGCACTGGCTAAGCAGGCCTCCCCCCAGCTAGCCTCGGAGCTGGAGGGGGTGGCTGCTGATGGGATTCAGGCATCTAAGGTACAGTTCCATGCTGCTGTGGACTCCAATGATGTGTCATCTAGAGTCATGGCTACATCTGTGGCTCTTCAGAGAATGGCTTGGCTCAGATGTACTAGTCTCTCACAGGACACCCAGGCTAAGGCCACGGATTTCCCTCTGGTGGGTAATTCTCTGTTTGGGGAGCAGACAGAGAATTACATGAAAAAGATGGATGAATACAGGACCACCTATAGGAGTGCACAGGCCAAGGAAGGGCAGGCAACTCCTCAAAGGCAGCAAGCTAGGGGCAGGGGCAGGCCTTTTCACAGGCCTTTGTACCAAGCACAGGCTTCTTCTCCTTTTCCTCAGAGGGGGTTCTTCAGAGGGAGAGGCAGAAGGGGGATGAGCAGGGCTGCATCCACCCCTCAACCTAGGGCTCTGGCCAAGCAGACACCCTGATGTGTCAGCCCGGGTCGACTCCCCCATTCCTGTAGGAGGCAGGCTGGCTTACTTCGTCCAGGACTGGATGTCTGTTACCTCAGACAAGTGGGTCCTGGAGGTGGTAAGCCAGGGGCTAGTTCTCAGCTCAAGAAATTTCCAAAGATGAGGGCCAGATCTTTTCCACCTGCAAGCATCTCTGAAACCATTGCCTTGGAGGCAGAGTTTCATCTCTACTAGCTCTAAAGGCTGGAGAAATTCCTACATTGCACAGGGGCAGAGGTCTGTACTCCAGGTGCTTCCTTACCCCAAAAAAGACAGGGGAGTGGTGACCCATCCTAGACTTAAGATACTTGAACAAACATCTTTTAAAACCAAAATTCAAAATGGTGACTCTGGGAATAATCCTTCCCTCTCTAAGGCCAGGGGACTGGCTAGCCTCCCTGGACTTAAAAGATGCCTACTTTCACATTCCCATCAGGTGCTCCCATAGAAAGTACCTCAGGCTCGAATTGCCTTCAGGCCATTATCAGTTCAGAGCTATGCCCTTCGGCCTGACATCGGCTCCAAGGGTATTCACAAAATGCCTAGCAGTAGTAGTGGCCTTTTTAAGAAGGAAGAATATTTCCGTATTTCCATACCTGGACGACTGGCTCATGGGGGGTCAGTCCCCAGACCAAGTCAAGTGAGACCATCTAGTGACTCAGCAAGAGCTCACTTCCCTACGATTTCTTCTCAATCTTCCCAAGTCAGTTCTCGAGCCTGTACAGCTCCTCACCTTCATAGGTGCAGAGTTGGATACAGTCAAAGCAAGAGCTTTTCTTCCCCTGGAAAGGTCAAGGGCTATTGGAGAGCTGGCTTCTTCATTCCATCTTCTGGTCTCTCGGCCAGCAAGGCACTTCCTTCAGCTTCTGGGCTACATGGCAGCTTCTGCAGCAGTGGTCCAAGGGGCCAGATTTCAGATGAGGGACATTCAGTTTCACCTGAGGGCCTTTTGGTCTAAGAAGAAAGATTCTCTAACTAAACTAGTTCCAGTGACTCAGACTCTGATCCAGGCTCTCCAGTGGTGGCAGGATCAGGGCAACCTCAGACAAGGAGTCCCATTCGTCACTCTGTGGTCTTAACCACGGATGCTTCTCTATTGGAGTGGGGAGCCCATCTGGGGGCTCTCACAGCCCAGGGACTGTGGTCCCCTCAGGAATCCCTTCTTCATATCAATCTCTTGGAACTCAGGGTGGTCTTTCTGGCCTTGCAAGCTTTCTCTCAGTCAGTGCAGAACAAGGTGGTTCAGGTCAGGACAGACAACACTACCACCATGTGGTACATCAACAAGAAGGGAGGCACGCGGTCCACGGCCTTGTGCACAGAAGCCATGAAATTGTGGTCCCTAGCTTACTCTCTGCAGACCTCTCTGATAGCAGTCCACCTTCCAGGGAAGGACAATGTGCTAGCAGATGCATTTTGCAGGATCTCCCAGAGCCATCACGAATGGTCCCTGGACCCTCTGGTGTTGAAAGTGATTTTTACAAGGTGGGGCACTCCAGAGATAGATTTCTTTGCAGCACCAGACAATCACCAACTTACTCTGTTTTGTTGCAGACCCCCAGTCTTGGGCTCAGTCCCTCTGGATGCTCTGATCTTGAACTGGGAGGGGAAATTTCTATGTGCCTTTCCTCCTTTTCTTCTACTGTTCAAGGTTCTGGTCAAGATAAGGTCACAACCCTGCAAAGTTATTCTGATTGCTCCAGACTGGGACAGGCAGCCTTGGTACCCCTTGTTGCTGTCCCTAGCAGTCCATCTTCCCCCTGTCTCTTCCCAGGAATTACAACCTGTTAACCTCTTCTCAGGGGAGGATTTGGTACCCCAATCTTCGGTCTCTCAATCTCAAGGCATGGGTCTTGAACAGTTAGAGTATGCAGATTTGCATCTGTCCCAAAGGGGTTCTGGATATTCTCAAAGCCTCTCGAAAGCCTGCCACCAGAAAAACTTGTAACTCCAAATGGAAAAGATTCAGCATTTGGTGTTCCAAGAAGTATATATCCCCAGACACTGCTGAATTGTCTACAGTTCTGGATTATATGGTTCATCTTAATGGGCTAGGCCTCAGACCACCTACTCTCAAAGTACATTTGTCAGCTGTTTCTGCTATTCTGTCAGTGGGAAAGCCTTCCTCACTGGCATCTCACCCTGTATTTTGTCAATTTTCCAAGGGATTGCTTCATACCAATCCCCCTTTAGGAATCCTACCCCCGCTTGGGATCTTAATGTTTGCATTGTTCAGTTTATGCAACCCCTTTTGAGCCTTTGTCTTCAGCACAGCTTAAGAACTTGACTTGGAAAAGTGTGTTCCTGGTAGCTATTACCTCGGCCAGGCGTATCAGTGAATTGCAAGCTCTGTCACTGGAGCCTGATTTTATCTCATTCCATAGAGATAAGGTAGTCCTTAGAACTAACAGGAGGTTTTTACCTAAAGTGGTTTCAGATTTTCATCTGAACCAATCTATGTCTCACGCTGTGTTCTTCACTGATCATTCTTCTTCAGGAGAAAGAAGTTTACACAGTTTGGATGTTAAAAGAGCCCTTAGTTACTACATTGAGCGTACTAAGGCTCACAGGTTTGACTCACTCCAGTTGTTTCTCACTTATGGGGAAGTGGGGAAGGGCAAACCTGCCACTAAGAGAACTATTTCCAGGTGGATTGTCTCTTGTATTCAATTCTGCTATGAGAAGCTAGGCAAAATACCTCCCTCAGGTCTGAGGGCTCATTCGACTAGAGGTACAGCTACTTCCCTGGCTGCGGCCAGGGATATTCCTTTGCTAGAGATATATAAAGCAGCCACCTGGAAAACAATCCATACATTTACCAAACATTACTCCCTGGACATCCAGGCTAGGAGTGATGCTCGGTTTGGTACAGCAGTGCTGCAGAGCCTGTTCCCAAGGTAGGTTCGATTCCCTCCTCCATGGAGGTACTGCTTGGTAGTCTGCAATAGTCAGAATACAGCAAGACTTCATGTGGTTTGAAGAAAAAATTACTCACCTTAGTAATTATGCTTCTTCTAATGGAGTCTTGCTGTATTCTGACCTTCCTCCCTGCCTCCCCTCTCAGAACCTGTTTTTGAGAAGTGGGCTGGCAGGCACTCCCTCCTTTTAGAAAGGGGGAGTAGGTTATATTATTAATTTAACAGTCTTAAGTTGTTCACTACCTGGTTTTTGATTTTGGATTTCTTGACTTGAGTCTTTTGGGGATCCAAAATATTTGGCTGCCATTTGGCTAGTAAAAATGTTACAATTTCCACATAGTAGTTAGTTAGTATTAGCTCGTAAGAATCTGATGGTTGTGCTTCTAAGTGCAGCAGACAGAGGTTTGAACCAACCACGAGCTCAACGTTCTATGCTCTGCATAGAAAATTAACCCTCTTCTCTCCGGGGCAGTTCAAGTGCTGGGGCTAACTGCAATAGTCAGAATACAGCAAGACTCCATTAGAAGAAACATAATTACTAAGGTGAGTAATTTTTTTCTTCTTAGCCAGAATCCCCGACACAGCACCCACCGAGGTGTTTACTGAGTCGACTACCTGTTTTGCATTGGAGGCTAATACATCCATTCTGGTCTCCAAGGTCGTAAATCGGGTGCCAACTCCATCCACTTTTCTATCTACATCCCGAATGGCCTGTAAGAGAGCGCTATTAGAATGCTCCGAAGACTTGTTCCCTGGCATGTCTAGGACGCTGCTTGGTAAAGCCTCGTGTGATGGATTCCCCTTGCTGGAGTCCAACTTCGGCGCTGGTCTTGTTTTTCCCACATTTGCACTGAAATAGTCATCCTAAACTGTCCGGTTATCTCCAAATTGCAAAGGGTAAGATCGGGGTAACAGACACTCGTCAAGGAAAGTGCCTTTTCTTATGTTTCAGTAAGTTTATAAAAGAAATATAGCAGAGCTCCTGAATGGCACGTCTGCTCTGTTTAGCTGCTGGCCACCCCCTCCCCCCACCTAAATTTCTAAACCGTGATTGCCATCATGTAATGCATTTGCCAAAATAGAAGTCTTTTTGCTGGAAAGCCCTTTCCGTAAATCCAAGCTGGTGGAGATCATCAGAAAGAAAATGAGAAACATACCAGAAATTTTATGTGGAAATTGATTTCGGCAAGCCATCAGCTTTGGCACCTTTAATGGCAGCAAGAATGTTGAGCAGACTAGAATAATTTACCAGTAATACGTCAACTGCTCCTTCAAATGATAGCCATCTTGTGTGGGAAACTTTATTAAATTTCCACTGTTTCTCATTCGGAACGTTCTGAATCTCTTTCAAAGCATTAGAGTTTTTTGGGGGGAATTTCAAAACACTAGTACATGCTGTTACGCAACTCCTATTTCACAAGATAAGGGATACCATAAGGCCTTTATCTGCAGGCATATTTGGATGTTCCTATATAAGGGATGCTATCAGTGGCACCTGCAGTGACTAGTGCCATTCTGCGGGAAATGCAGTGACTTGACAAGATACCTGGATATATGTCCTTTAGCCTAGTGAACACTCGAGACTTAACCCGAGTAATGGTTGCAGCCCCATCCGTGGCAACACCACATATGTTGTTGAGATCTATGTGGTACTCTTTTTCAAAACATCTAAAGGATAATTCATGATAACCTCTGTAGTAGCACCAGCAAGTTGTGTCTGGCAAAAAGTGTGTTTCAGGCATCCCAGAATCCACATTTGTAAATCGCACGTACACAATTACATTTTGCTCCACTGAAATATCACTTGATTCATCTAACCACATACTGTACCTCTCAACTGCAATGAATTTTGCATAGTGCTATGATTTTTACACTCAAATTTACCCTTGTTCTGCATAGGTTTACGGATGTTTCTCATAAAGTTACAGCTATTTCTGGACACACAAACTATTAAATCGTTGAACTAAGTTGATAGAAACACTCCTTATCACTAGCTATATGGACCCCACTATCTGTATACATATTATTGTTTAAAATAATAAAGTGCTACACATTCTGGCTCTTTGCTATAACTTTTGCGGCCAGTGCTATGATTTTTAATGCTGAGAGGTTGAGAGGTATGTCTAACAGTACGTTAAAACAGGGACTGCATTTCAGTTTCGTGATGATATTACCCTCAATCACAGAAGCTACTGCTGACTAAAAATCTCTAATTGAAGAATGGTGGCTAGTCGGTGTGTGTGAATCTACTTATAGAGTTTTGAGGTCTTTTAGAGTTTTGAGGTCTTCAGCTGTGTGCGATGCATTGTTGATTTACCTTTGGAACAACTGTATTTGGGAGACTCAGTTTTGCACCAAAGTACACATTTTTTAGAGCAGATATTATTGCTGCTTGATTTTCTCATTCATTAACTTGCCCGTGCTGTAATTGTTTTGCCAGTACTTGGTGTTCTGTGGCTGAAATATGGCCTTTTGATGTTTTGTGTTCAGTGATGCTTTCTTCTTTCATGACTGAGCAACCTGTTTTGAATGAATTTAATTTTCATCTAAACAAATCTGGCAGTACATCATTTGTTCTTTTACTTTGTACATCAACCATGGTCTGTTGCTTTCCAGTCTGGTCTGCTTGCTCTGCCATGACGAACACCAAGACTTATGTACTGTACCTCCTAGTTGCCTATCTTTCAATCCACTGCTTATTTTGGCTGGTTCAGAGCCACTGTTCTCTGTAATCTCTGAAGCTGCAGTGGGGTAAGCCTGGCCAGAAGTCACTTCGAGGGAGGCAACGCTTTTGCAATGAGTCTGGTCAGTAGTTACTTTAAGACATGAAATACTTTTAGATGGAGCAGATGCCCTGCCACTTGATATTTCTAGAGATGCTACAATTTGTGAAACAGTGGCTGATGTCTTAGGCTAGTCATATGTAATGTCTATGAATGTTATGGATATGTCACAGATGGGGCTGCTTGCAGTTCCAGAGATACAACAGTAGACACAGTGTGTGGATGTGGTGGAGCAGAGCTAGTTGTGGGCCTGTCATTTTACTGTTTGATCTGTTCTGTGCTTGCTGTGCTTAGTGTAGTAGTTGTTTTATTTGTACCACTTGTGGTGTAAAATTGAATGATTTGTTTGATTCACTTACAAACTGTAATTTTTCTTTTATGGACCACGATGTTATTACTAATACATTTTATCTGAACAAAAATTAGTCTTTTTTTTTTTTATATATTTCTGTTTATACTCCCCCCGCAGTGTTGGTCTCCACTCTTCGGAGACACATAATACAGTCTATCCCACCTGCATCCTCCCTGATTCTGCCGGTGGTCTCCATCGAGCCATGGCTGTACCCCAGGTGGAGTGCGGGGTGTGCCCTTAATAATCTTGCTGTGTCAGACCACGGGGCGTCAGGAGGTGCGGGCAATCAGGGTCACTGCTGGGTCTCCATCACCTAGGAGACCGACACCGTTTTTTTTCCTCCCCTTGGCATGGTGCGAGTCCCGTGATGTCAAGGTGCTAGATGCTGATGTCCACCACGTCTCTTGGACGTCCCCTTCCTGGAGTCAGGACTTGCAGTACCCCAGGCCTCCGCCTGAGGTCAGGCAAACTGCGGGCCTTGGCCCCCCCCCAACCCGGAGAAGGCGAGCAGTTGTGGGATGCTCAAGCCTATCTTCCCTGGCGGGCCCTCGATGACCCGAGTCCACTCCCGAACCCGGGTCGCTGGTGTCGCTAGCAGAAATCCAATTGTTGTGCCGATGGGGCGGCCATGAGTCTTTTCTTTTTTTTCTATCTCTGAGTAAACACTCTTGGGTTCAGGTAGTGTGTGATCTCAGAAGAGTAGCAGGCGACACAGGTTCAGCAAAGTACAGACACAGCACAAGCGCTTGAGTGGCTCAGCTGAGACCACAAGGACTCACAGTAGTCCCTAGATATTTTTTTTAATTTCACAGTGCACTTACAGTTAAGTAGGGACATAGCACACATGCTTGAGTGGCACAGCCATGACCACAAGTACTCACAGAAGTCCCTATATTTTTTTTCACACTGCACTTGCCTTTTTGAGTTATCAGACAGTGCTCCTCTAGAGTTCGCCTCCTCCCTGTTCACCCACACACTGCCCTATAATCCAGGCTGGCACCATACAAATCCTCACAATTCTTAATGCCTACCTTATTTGTTTAGTTAATTTTTTCTTTGGGGGGGGGCGCTAAAGCCACTTTTAAAAGAAAACTGCTCCCAGCAGTCACTGTTGGCCTGCTCCCTTCCCACCCTCCTTAGCCAGGCACCCCTTACAGCAGTTTGTTGTTTTCTCTTATCAGTCGCAGTGCAGTAGCCTGCAGCTTTCCCACCCTCACTCCTTTGCCAGGCACTATCTCTAACCCCCCCCCCCACAGTACTCGTTGCTGTTAATACACAGAGTGCCCTTTTAATTTGAAACATTTTTCTTTTCTGTTGTGTACGATCAAGACCTCCCGTTTAACACTTAAGCAATAAGCCATGAGAGGGCGTGGGTCACGGGGGAATTTACCATGGCTGGCGTAGTTTGCCCACAAGGTGCAGCTGAATGGGTAAATCCTCGGCAGCAGTGGTAAATCCCCCCACAACTCACATCCTCTGAGTGGTTTACTACGATTACACCATGATACCATGGTCTGTTTGTTTGTTTTTTCAAGAAAAAATTAAAAATGTTTTGTTTTTTTTTATTCAGTTTTATCGTGTTTGTTACTCTGCGAGAAAAAAAAGTAGTTCTCGGAGCAGAATGGAATGGAGTGGAGCAGACATTAAAAACATGTGTAAGAGGTGAGCAGGATGGAAGTGGTTATGGGGAGACAGTTAAAAATATCTGATTGTCATAACTAATTCAGGCTTCTGCTTTGTTTTGCATTTTTTTGCGATGTACGGAGGTGTGTTTTCCTGGTCTCGGTTTTAGCAGGGAAACAAAAATGG
This sequence comes from Neoceratodus forsteri, assembly GCA_016271365.2. Taxonomy (NCBI): domain Eukaryota; kingdom Metazoa; phylum Chordata; order Ceratodontiformes; family Ceratodontidae; genus Neoceratodus; species Neoceratodus forsteri. The sequence goes on along the minus strand of CM057455.1, from coordinate 1,319,274,081 downwards.
CGGTTGTCATTCTTTCATTTTGTGGTCGGATTTTTTTTTTTTTAAATATGCGGCTGTCTGGCACCTTTTATGTTGGTAATGCTAGGATTTACAATGGTGGTTAAGGTGCCAGCCTGCTCATCTGATTGGTTGTTGCTGAAGGTCCATGGTATAATCAGAGTTAAACTCCATCCTGTATAACCGTCTGCTATACACTGAAGTGTGCTTCAGTGCGAGCTGCCAGTTATGACTCTCCCCGGAATCCTGATTGGTTCCTGGCACTGTCAGTCACGGACAATTCGAACCCCACTGGTTTTTGAGTGGCAGGCATCTGGTGATTGGTCACCAGGAGCCTCTTGGACTATCTTTATCAGTCATCATGTGACTGCTCTTTGAGGATCCATAGGACCCATGCAGTACCATGTCAATCACTGAACTGCTGATTGGTTCCAGGAGCAGCCTCAGAAATAAGTGTTTGGCACCGGGAGAGGGCTGCGCATGTGTGGTAGTGAGGGAATGCACAGCTGCCAGGGAATGAGTACTGCAGTCACGCTTGGGTTTTATTTCTGATGTAACAAAGTGGCGTCAATTCAAAATTTACATCACCACTACAACAAAAATAAAAATATCTTTATTTGTGCTAATAGCAAGTGCCAGTGTGACCCCTGTCTCTCCTCCCCACCCTGGCTACGGTCCAAGATCACCTTGTGCTTCACAGCTCTCCCTCTTCCTTGATTTATCTGCCTCCTTCTTCTTCTTTACTCCTTTCTACTCTGGCTTCCAGTAGTCCCACTCCACCTCCACCTCCCTCCTCTGGCTTACGGGCTCCATTTCCACCTCCCTTCTCTGGCTTACTGACTCCATCTCCACCTCCCTTCTCTGGCTTACTGACTCCATCTCCACCTCCCTTCTCTGGCTTACTAACTCCATCTCCACCTCCCTTCTCTGGCTTACGGGCTCCATCTCCAACTCCCTTCTCTGGCTTACTGACTCCATCTCCACCTCCCTTCTCTGGCTTACTGACTCCATCTCCACCTCCCTTCTCTGGCTTACTGACTCCATCTCCACCTCCCTTCTCTGGCTTACTGACTCCATCTCCACCTCCCTTCTCTGGCTTACTGACTCCATCTCCACCTCCCTTCTCTGGCTTACTGACTCCATTCTATCGGGCATAGCTCAGGGCCTGGTCACCTCCACCATCTTTGCCCACTTGGCCAAAGCTTTGACTCTGTTGCCCAACCCCTTCTCCAGGGCAAGCTCAAGGATGTGGGGCTCTCTGACTTCACAGCTGGCTGGTTTCACTCATGTTTTTATTTATTATTTTTTTTTTATTTTTATTTATTAAAGAATTGGAATTACAAACCTTTGAGCTAAGAGATCATTTACAGAGGGTCCTTGTCAGCTTAAGGAGGGGAACAATTATATGAGTTGGGAATAGAAAATGCAGCTAACAGGCATTGTCATAAACATATTTGTAATACATTAAGAAACTAATATAATACAAGAAATTGAGTATTAAAGATGGAGACAAATTGTGAAGTACAGTCTGAACACAGAGTACATAAGGAACAAAACACTGTCAGCATAAATAAGGTGCTAACAGTTCAGTTAGTTACTCACAAATAGCAGCTAAGAAGCCTTGTTGTAGGCAAGAGGATGCCAAGGTAGAAACATCAGTGAATGTGTAGCGGGCAATAGGTAAGAGAGTGGGGAGGCCAATTCAGCAGGGTATGTATGGATATAGTCTAGTAGGGTACACAGGTAATGCCCTGGGGATTACGTAGAGCAGCAGCAGTGTGTAGGTGGGGCAATGGAGTTCCGAAGTTCAGATTTGAGGTGACTAATGTTGGTGAGGCTTGTGATGGCTTGAGGGAGCTCGTTTAGCCAGGTGGGTGTCCTGACTGCAAAGCCATGGCTCCCTAGGGCAGTTCTTCTGAATGGCACCACAAGCGTGTGTTTCATAACACTTCTCGTAACATGTTTAGAAGGGGCAGGGCAGAATAAAGCCTGTAAAAAAGGTGGTGCAAGTCCAAGCAGGGCTTTCATCCCCAGGAGGCAGGAGTGGAGTCGGATCCAGTCCTTGAGAGGAAGCCATTTTGTTCTAATGTACAGATCGCAAGTGTGCGTAAGGCGATCAGCATCCAAGAGAAGTCTGCAGGCTTTGTTTAGGGTGGTGTGGACTTTGTGTAGGCTGGTGTCGAAGGCTGCACTGTAGACCACAATTCCATAGTCCAAGATTGGTAGGATTGTACCTCTGACGGTCTGATACTTGGTCTCTGGAGTGAGGCAGGACTGAAGCCTGTAGAGGGACCCTAACTTCCTGTTAGCGGTGGTGGTAATAGTACGAATATGTTCTCCTACTTCGAGGGCAGGTCTCAAGCTGTCCTGACTGCAGAATCCACATCCCCACTCACTGTTAACTTAGGCATGTGCCAAGGGTCCATTCCTGGCCAAATACTCTTCTCCAGCCTCCTGAATGACCTCCTGCTGCCTGCTTTTCTGCATCCATCCATATGTATGCAGATGACAAGGTACTCTTTGCCTTCAGCTCCTCAGCTCCTGACTTCTTGGTCAGGCTCCAACTGGACATTACTAACATGCAGCATTGGTTCCTGGCTAATCAGCAGTCCCTAAACACCAAAGAAACAGTCTGTATGACTGCTGGCACTAGGCAGAGGTTCACTATGCTCATGACTCTCTTCTCCTTCCATATCCTTGATGGTGCAACGGGTTGAGAATATCCCTTATTGCGGTACCTGGAGTCTGACTGGACTGTCACCTCAATTTTTCAATGCAAGTCGATGCCACCCACCAGAAGTCTCCCCCAAAACGTGGTGCATTTTACAGGAATAAAGGAAGTAGCCTGCTTCCTGCCCAAAGAGAGGTCATCTTGAAAATGTTACTCCCTATCTTCAACTATAGTGACATAGTACACAGTGTTGCTCTCAAGTCCACTCTGGCCAAACTGGATTCCCTTTTTTACTCATTTTGCTGCTTTGGCCCAGACTGTGTCCCCCCCCCACACACACACACCAACCACTGCTCGCCATACTCCTCCCTTTTCTTCCTCTCCCTGGAGGCCAGACACCTCACCCACTGTGCTTCTTTTCATCTCTAAATACAGTTTTTTTCCCTCTTACCTTACTTCCCTCCTCATTTCTTACCTACTCCTTCTTACCCCCTTCACAACTCTGGATCTTGCACTTTGCAGCTCTGGCTCTTGCTCTACTGCACCCCCTCAAGGAATTCACTGCTGACCAAGCTGCTTTCTCCCTCCACTTCCCCCAACTCTGGGGTTCTCTCCTCCTTACTATCGGCTCAGCCCCTTCTCACCATTCACTCATCTCTCTCCTCCGTGACTTCACTACTCACTCCTGCAGTTGCCCCTGATACTGGATGCCGGACTGCTGCCCTCCACCCTCCTTCCTGAGCTCCACTCTACACTTACACTAATGCAGTCCTCTTGTCCACCCTACCCAATCTACAACCATTGCTCCCATCCTGAACTCAGTATTGCTTTCTATACATTACAATGTTGTTATCCATCAGCACTTCATTGTACCGTACCATATTTTATAAACACAAAATCCTTGTCTCTGAACAATTGTTATTTATGATGCTTACTTTCCTATTATTTGTATTTATTTGTATTACTCTTAGTGTACCTCAATATCCCCGCTTGCCCCTCTCCCAAGGATGCATCTGGAAATGAGCTGTACCAGCTCAGTATGTCTTTCCTAGTAAAACTTTTGAAACAAATAAACAGATTTGCTAAACTGGTGTGGGTATTTTCAAGTGTAGTGTAAACAGTAGCCACTTCACACATCACTACCAGAGGGTAATTTAACACCATAATGCACCGGAGAATGCCTTGCAGGACTCACAGTTTGTTTAATCAGAAACAAGGAACTTTGGCTAGAAACATTTTATATTCCACAATGTCCTTGTAAAAACATTTACACATGAACAGCTGAAAACACTACTAAAACAGACACAGCTATCTGCATTTCAACCCTGCATAGTAACTCCAAGCAGGTCATAATAACCTTCCCCCAATGCACCTGTACAACAATCCCCCACCGAACACAGACCCCCACTCCACATAGCCCCCTCCATGAGTAGGTCACTGCTCCACAACACCAGCACAACATACTGCCCCTTCCCTCAAGCAGGCTGCAATAGTGCCGCACTCCGCACCTGCACAGTAACTCCACCATTACCCCACACAGCCCCCTCCCATCAGCAGGTCACAATAGTGTCACACTCTGTACCTGCACAGTAACTCCACCATCACCCCACAGCCCCTCCATCAGCGGGTCACAATAGTGTCACCTCTGTACCTGCACAGTAACTCCACCATTACCCACCACAGCCCCTCCCATCAGCAGGTCACAATAGTGTCACACTCTGTACCTGCACAGTAACTCCACCATCACCCCACACAGCCCCCTCCCATCAGCAGGTCACAATAGTGTCACACTCTGTACCTGCACAGTAACTCCACCATCACCCCACACAGCCCCCTTCCATCAGCAGGTCACAATAGTGTCACACTCTGTACCTGCACAGTAACTCCACCATTACCCCACACAGCCCCCTTCCATCAGCAGGTCACAATAGTGTCACACTCTGTACCTGCACAGTAACTCCACCATCACCCCACACAGCCCCCTTCCATCAGCAGATCACAAAGGCCACCCACAAATCTGCACAGTAACATAGTAATCCTCCCCCTTCCCCACATAGTCCTCTCCCCCAAGCAGGTCACAACAGCACTCCCACACCAGTACAGCAAGCCATTCCACGGCCCCTCCCCAAGTAGCTTGCAAAAGTACACCACCACACCTGCACAATAACCATCCCTCACCCCATACAGCCCCCAACCCAAAACAGGGTGCAACAGCAGCCCCCACATACACAGGATCCCTTCTTCCACCCTTTGGTCCCTCCCCAAAGCAGGTCGAAATAATGCCCCCAACTCCTACACTGTAACCCTCACCCTATATAGACCCCTCCCCCAAGCAGGCTACAACAGTGTCCACCCATGCCTGCACAGTAACCTCTCTCCCACCCCACACAGCCCCTCCCCTAAGCATCACAACAGCATCTCCACACCTGCAAAGTAACCCTCCACCCAGCGCACACTGTCCCTCCCCCATGCAGGGTTGTAATATCATCCTCACACCTGCACAGCAGCCCTCCCCCACCCCACACAGTCCCCTTCTACAAGCACATCACAATAGTGCCCTTTTGTACCTGCACAGTAACTCTCCCCCTCACACAGCCCCTTTTCCCAAACATGTGGGAGTAGTGCCCCTCACACCTGCACAGTAATCCCCGCTACACAGCTCACTCCAAAGAGGTCACAATGGTGCCCCCCACCACACCTGCACGGTAAATGTATTCCTGCTCCAACCAGCTTGCAGTAGCACCCACCACATCTAAACAGTAACCCACCCTGCACACCACACAGCCTCCTACCCCAAAACAGGTTGAAACAGCATCCACCTACACCTGCACAGTAATTCTCCTCCCACCCCTCAACAGCTCCTTTTGCGAAATAAATCACAATATTGGCCACCCACACCTGCATAGTAACCCACCCCCACAGCCCCTTCCCCAAGCAGGTTGCAATACCAACCCCAACCTGCACAGTAACACAGTAATCCATGCCCTCCACCAAACAGCCACCTCCCTCAAGTAGGTTGCAATAGTGTTGCCCACACCTGCATAGTAACCCTCCCCACCCCACAGCCCCCTCCCTCAAGCAGGTCGAAATAGTGCCCACCCACACTTGCATAGAACCTCCCCTGCCACACAGTTCCCTCCCCAAGCAGGTTGTAACAGCGCCCCATACCTGTAAAGTAACCTTCCCCACTCCACACAACCACTATCTCCACAAAGCAGATCACAACAGTGGCTCCCCACACCTGCACAGTAACTCTCCCCATCCCAGACAACCCCCTTCCCCTAGCAGGTTGCAATAGTGTCCCCCCACACCAGCACAGTAACACAACCCCCACATAGCCACCAACCCCAGGCAAGTTGCAATAATGTCCCCTCCACACTTGCAAAGTAACCCTCCCCCCATCCTACATAGCCCCTCCTCAAGCAAGTCACAATAGCCAGAGAACCAGCAAATTCACTTACTAAACTCAGCATGCATGTTTCCGTGCTTCAGCTTAGGTGGCAGGTCTGCTCGGTTGACATGCTTTGCTCTGCTTCTTCCCTAGGCCATGCTGGTCCAAACAAGCACAAGCGTAGGGTCAGGTGTGGCATGCAAGCTCTGCACTCCTCCCAAGACCACTCTGCAGTTCAAAGAAGTGCAAACCTGTGGTCTGGTTCGCAGAATGTTGTCCCTCCCTAGACTGCTCTACAGCCCAAAGAAGCACAAGCCTGTGGTCCACTGCAAGGTCCACTATCCCTCCCTAGACTGTTCTATAGCCTAAAGAAGCACAAGCCTGTGTTCCAGTGTAAGGAACAGTATCCCTCCCTAGACTGCTCTACAGCCTAAAGAAGCACAAGCCTGTGGTCCACTGCAAGGTACACTATCCCTCCCTAGACTGCTCTGCAATCCAAAGAAGCAGAAGCCTGTGGTCCACTGTGAGGTACACTATCCCTCCCTCGACTGCGCTACAGCCTAAAGAAACACAAGCCTGTGGTCCACTGCGAGGTACACTATCCCTCCCTAGACTGCTCTACAGCCTAAAGAAGTACAAGCCTGTGGTCCACTGTGAGGTACACTATCCCTCCCTAGACTGCTCTACAGCCTAAAGAAGAACAAGCCTGTGGTCCACTGTGAGGTACACTATCCCTCCCTCGACTGCGTTACAGCCTAAAGAAGCACAAGCCTGTGGTCCAGTGTGAGGTACACTATCCCTCCCTAGACTGCTCTACAGCCTAAAGAAGCACAACCCTGTGGTCCACTGTGAGGTACACTATCCCTCCCTAGACTGCTCTACAGCCTAAAGAAGAACAAGCCTGTGGTCCAGTGTGAGGTACACTATCCCTCCCTAGACTGCTCTACAGCCTGAAGAAGAACAAACCTGTGGTCCACTGTGAGGTACACTATCCCTCCTTAGACTGCTCTACTGCCCAAAGAAGCACAAGCCTGTGGTCCACTGTGAGGTACACTATCCCTCCCTAGATTGCTCTACAGCCCAAAGAAGCACAAGCCTGTGGTCCACTGCGAGGTACACCATCCCTCCCTAGACTGCTCTACAGCCCAAAGAAGCACAAGCCTGTGGTCCACTGCGAGGTACACTATCCCTCTACAGCCCAAAGAAGCACAAGCCTGTGGTCCACTGCGAGGTACACTATCCCTCCCTAGACTGCTCTGCAATCCAAAGAAGCAGAAGCCTGTGGTCCACTGTGAGGTACACTATCCCTCCCTAGACTGCTCTACAGCCTGAAGAAGCACAAGCCTGGGGTCCAGTGTGAGGTACACTATCCCTCCCTAGACTGCTCTACAGCCTAAAGAAGCACAAGCCTGTGGTCCACTGTGAGGTACACTATCCCTCCCTAGATTGCTCTACAACCCAAAGAAGCACAGGCCTGTGGTCCACTGTGAGGTACACTATCCCTCCCTAGATTGCTCTACAGCCCAAAGAAGCACAAGCCTGTGGTCCACTGCGAGGTACACTATCCCTCCCTAGACTGCTCTACAGCCCAAAGAAGCACAAGCCTGTGGGTCCACTGCGAGGTACACTATCCCTCCCTAGACTGCTCTACAGCCTAAAGAAGCACAAGCCTGTGGTCCACTGCGAGGTACACTATCCCTCCCTAGACTGCTCTACAGCCTAAAGAAGCACAAGCCTGTGGTCCACTGCGAGGTACACTATCCCTCCCTAGATTGCTCTACAGCCCAAAGAAGCACAAGCCTGTGGTCCACTGCGAGGTACACTATCCCTCCCTAGACTGCTCTACAGCCTGAAGAAGCACAAGCCTGTGGTCCACTGTGAGGTACACTATCCCTCCCTAGACTGCTCTACAGCCTAAAGAAGCACAAGCCTGTGATCCAGTTCAGGGTATGTGTTCCCTCCCCTAGCTGTTCTCTGGTCTAAAGAAGTACAACCATGCAGTCAGTGTGCGGTACCGGCTAGGGCTGCGCGAACCCCTTAAAGTTCTACCTTGCGAACTTTCTGAGTAGAACCCAAAAAAGTTCTACCTGGTTCTGCCAGATAGAACGCAGTAGAATCGGGTTCTACCAGGTAGAACTGGGTTCTACCATTTATAATCACATTCTACCAAGTAAAACCAGGTTCTACCAAGTAGAACCAGGTTCTACCAGATAAAACTAGTTCTACTATGTAAAAAAACAAGTTCTACTAAGTAAAACCAGGTTCTACATGGTATAACAAAGTTCTATAATATATAACGCAAAAAAAACCCTTAAGTTTACATGGTTCTACTTAATTAAGAAATCCACAGAAGTATTGTTTTTTGTTTGGGAAAGTACACGTAGTACTAAGAATGATATAAATACAATTAAGTATTGCAAGGCTTTGGTGCATAGGATTCTGTCTCGGTGCTCGAAAGCTTTGCAAAACTTATCATTCTTAAAGTTAGAATCTTAGTATTACATGTATATATTCCCAAACATGCAAAATAAAATATGTGGATTTTTTTAATTAAAGTAGAACCAGGTGGAGATATGGGCTTACTGCTGTATATTATAGAACCACCTGATTACCAACAGATGTTAAAAATACTAGTGTTGAAACAGATTTAACAAAGCGGTAAGGTCAGGGATGATATATGACTCGTATGTGTCCCCACAGCAACTAACTTTTAAATCTGGTTACAGAACAAAAGCTCAAAGGTTAACCCCCTGAGCTACACCCTGTTACAATAATTTTAAATCTTCCCTCACTGTTAGACTCAGGTACTAATAGAGCCCAGTTCAAAATAACTGGCGCCTTTGGTACCTATAGCTTCAGCTGCTTTAGTACCAAATAAGTACATGGACAGAAGTTTACAGTACAAAATGTATTTAATCCACACAATGTGGTAAAGCAAAATGCCACACTGCCCCAGCACTTCTGTACCTTACCTTCCTCAGTGCCCCGAGAAAGGCACGGTGCTGAGTCGTACGCTGGGGCAGTGTGGCGTTTGCTTTACCAGATTGTGTGGATGAACAAGTTTGTACTTTAAATTTTGTCTGTGTAGTTATTAGTTTGGGGCTTTCTGTTATTCTGAGTAACTAGTGTCGATGTTAGTAATACATTACCCACCACAGACCACACTCTCCTGCCCTGATCCCTATGCCTCCCATAGGTAACTATGTCAATACTGTATTACTTTACTTGTCCCACCCTCCCAAACATTTGTCCCTTCTTCATCTTTACTCAGAATAACTGAAAAACCCATAACAGTATGCCATCTGCAAATTGTGTTTATTTATGATGCCAGGTCACGTGCATGGTTTGGTGTCTAACAATGGAGGGTGATTAGTATTTGTAAGAGGGAGTGTCCCGGGGGTTTGGAGGGCGCTTGGAGTTTCGGACGGAGGCTAGGGTAAGATCAATGATTTTTTTCTTTTTTTTTTTATTGTCATGATAGTTAGTGCAGTACTTCATTTTACAGGTTATAATGAAAACAGTTTCTATCTGGTGAATGGTTCCTTCAGATCAAAACATTGGATGTCATTGGGTGCAACATTGAAATTGGGAATGTATTGTAAAGTTGACATTTTACAGCAAAAAAACCAAAACATTTTTAAATTAAATTCCCATCTGGAATTGAACCAGAAGAACAGTTATTTATTATTTATTTATTTTATTAATGTTTTTGTTTGTTAACAGCCAGTAATAAGTATTCACTGAGTGTGTATTTTGTAACAAAAATCCAATAAAACAAATGGATGAAGACAGAGCTGTGTGACAATGTGTAGTCATTTCTGGTTATTTTAGTTGAACTGCCATATGCAGTGGTCCTTCAGTTTCTGGTGCTAGTCAGATTGGGTCTTAGTGGCACATGAGAACCAGCAGTGGATGTTTGTTTCTGAAATTAATGGAACTCCAGGATGAAGAGGAGACAGAGGGACCCACCAGTGGAGGAAAGACAGCTAGAAAAGCTAGTGGCTACTAGTGGCAACAGAATCCTTCACCATCATCGTTGTCATCATCAGCGTGGCATGATGCCATCTGTGTGCCGTCACCCTGCAGACATTTGGGACAGTATATGTTTTTGAACTGAGGCAGGTTCATTTTTAAAAAAGTGAGCCTCTCTACATTCTTCGTGGAAATCACAGAAAGAGCAGAACCAAACCACACAAAAACACGTATCCTGGATTTTAGGGGGGCAGACTTTGGGAAAATGGGGAGATACTTGAAAGAGGCATTAAGGGGAATGGGGCAGGAATCAGGGGTTGAGGAACAGTGGGCAGTATTTAAAATAGGGATTACAAGAGCAACAGAATTATGCACTAAGCAGGTTAGCAAGAGGAAGGAAGAGGAGACCATTATGGTTTTCCAAGAGGTAGCAAAGAAAGTGAAAGCCAAAAAGATTGCATTCAGGCAATACAAAAGACACAGGCAGAAGGGATAGGGAGAAGTACCAGGAGAAGCAAAGGAGGCAGGGAGGTCAGTAAGGGAAGCCAAAGCTCAGACAGAAGAACACATTGCAAAATAAGTGGGTAGAGGGACAAAACCTTTACAGGTACATAAGTGAAAAAGAAAGGCAAAGGGAGGATAGTGAGACTGAAGGGAGGATGGGGCTACGTGGAGGATGACAACAGTAAAGCTGACATATTGAACAGGTATTTCTGCTCAGTCTTTACAGAGGAAGAGGAGGGTAATGGGTCTGAAGGAGTACAAAGGGTGAAATGGTGCAGAAATGGTCAAGTCCTTACTGCGAAAGGTCCTGAAGGAACTGGAAGTAATAAAAGTTGATAAAGCAATGGGGCCAGATGGGGTGCACCCCAGGGTCCTTAAAGAACTAAGAGAGGTGGTGGCTGAACCTCTGGCTATCCTGTTTAGCCGATCACTGGAAACAGGGGAGGTACCCAAAGACTGGAGGATAGCAGATGTAGTCCCCTTAGACAAAAGTAGGAACAAAGAGGAAGCGGGGAACTACAGACCAGTCAGCCTCACCTCGGTAGTGGGGAAGATCATGGAAGCACTACTGAAGGAGAGATTGGTGGAACATCTGGTTGCCAATGGACTACAGGACCCAAGGCAGCATGGTTTCACCAGGGGGAGATCATGTCAGATCAACCTCATTGAATTTTTTGACTGGGTGACTAGGGAGGTGGATCAGGGGAGGACAGTGGACATGGCCTATCTGGACTTCAGCAAGGCCTTTGACACTGTGCCATATAGAAGACTATTACACAAACTGGGGAATATGGGTGTGGGCAGGACAGTAGTGTGGTGGGTAGGTAACTGGCTGGGTGGCAGGACACAGAGGGTGGTGGTAAATGGCTGTCACTCCACAGAGGGAAGAGTGACCAATGGGGTACCACAGGGATCAGTGATGGGACCGGTCCTATTCAACATCTTCATTAGTGACATTGTGCAGGACCTAGAAGGCAGAATTTCACTGTTCTCTGATGACACAAAGATCTGTAACAGAGTAGACACACCAGAGGGTGTAGACAGAATGAGAAGCGACCTGCAGAAACTTGAAGGATGGTCAGGGGTTTGGCAGTTGAAATTCAATGCAAAGAAGTGCAAGATAATGCATATGGGGCACAAAAATCCTGGCACAATATATCAGTTGGGGGAGGGATATAGCATGCACCAAGCAGGAAAGGGATCTTGGGGTTATCATCTCTGAGGACCTCAAGGTAGGGAAACAGTGTGACAAGGCAGCAGGTAAAGCAAATATGATGCTGGGATGCATAGGCAGGGCATCACCAGCAGGAAAGGAGGTAATAATTCCACTATACAAGACACTAGTGAGGCCCCACCTGGAGTACAGTGTACAGTTCTGGAGACCTTACCTACGTAAGGACATAGACAGGGTAGAGAAGGTTCAGAGGAGAGCAACAAAGATGATGCATGGATTGCATCACAAGTCCTATGAGGACAGGTTGAAGAAAGTGAACATGTACTTCCTGGAGGAGAGGAGGGAGAGAGGGGATATGATAGAAACATACAAGTATCTTACAGGGAGGAACAGGGTGCAGGGTGCAGGATTGCACTATTTTTAAGCGAAAAAGATGTTGCAGGACTAGAGGGCATGGGATGAAGTTGGAGGGAGGACGATTCAGAGGAAATGTGAGGAAGAATTTCTTCACAGAGCAGGTGGTAGACAAGTGGAACACCCTGCCAGAGGAAGTGGTGGGGAGCTGAAACAATCACGGGATTTAAGAATGCATGGGATAGACATAAAGGAATTCTGGAGGTCAGGGGTAAGGGGCAACAGACTTCTAGGAAAACATAAACTGAACTTACAAGCTCAAATGGGCAGACAGGGTGGGCCATAGGCCCTTATCTGCCGACACCATCTATGTATCTATGAAAGACATGTTCTTTTGTCATTCACTATTGCCCCAGCAGCACTAAAAATTCTCTCTGAATATGTGCTGGCAGGTGGGCAACTGAGGTATTCAATTGCAATCTCAGTTAAAGAAAGCCAGATCAATTCTTTCTGTTGCCTATAAAGCAATGGTTCATCACCTGCAGTGAGATGTACAGTCTCCTCTATATAATCCTTAACCATTTTTGCAGCAGGGACTTCTGGTACCACTATTGCTGCCTGAGCCTTCCCAGCTGCCTTTATTAGACCAAAGTCAGACAGCATGTCCCACAGTGGTTTGTCCTCTTGTGGTGTAGCAGCAGTTCTGGTTTGCATTTGATGAGTCAAAACATCAGTAGTGTTGGCAGCAGCAGCAGCAGCAACAACAGATTGTGCTCCCTCCCTCTCCACCAGATTTTGGTCAGAATTTGAATGTTGCCAAAAGGGCACTGATGATGTACTACTTTCCTGAACTATACATGCTGACGCTTTTCTCAATTAACAGTTCACAATAGTGTTCCAGGTCTTTAAAGTCATGTGGTTTGAAGAATGTCTCAATTGTATCCTTAAACAGAGGGTCCAGAAGTGTGGCCAAAATGTAATGTTCTGCTTTGCACATATTTACAATGCGCTCATCAGCCAGGAAGGTTTGTATCATTTTTCCAACAAGTGATGCAGCATTGATGTCATCATTGTCAAAGAACTGTGACTCGACACTGCAGTCTCATCCTGATGAGTGAAATTAAGGGTAGGATCTGACTTAGTCCGGCACCATCAGAGCTCACCACTCAGGTAGCCTCCTCAAAGGGTTTAAGGATACAACAAAGATTCTCCATCAGACGCCACTGATTGGGGCTGATATTCACATCTCCTTTCCCAATGCCATGTTGGACTGCATATTGATGGATGGCTTTCTGTTGTTCAAGTATTCTCTGCATCATATCCTAACCTAATACCTACAACTGTGGACCTTAAAGAGGGATGGAGATGTATAGTACTAAATGCACGTAGTCTAACAAATAAATTCGAGGAACTACAATGTTTACTACATGAAAGTAATATACAAATTGCATTAATTACTGAGACTTGGTGGACTACTGAAGACAGATGGGATAAATAAATAACTGGCTATAAACTATATTACCTATCAAGGAAATCTAGGAAAGGAGGGGGTATTGCTATATATATAGAACATTCTATACAATGTGAGGAAATATCAAGAGCTAAAGAAAGCCTGGAAATGGTATGGTTAAAGCTCATACCCAAGGGACAAGCGAAAATTAAACTAGGTCTGGTTTACAGACCCCCCTCAATGAGCTCAGAAGGAGAACTTGAATTATTAAAAGCCATTAGTAACCTAGATCCATCAGAAAGAATAATACTGACTGGGGACTTTAACTTTCCAGATATTGACTGGAAAAAACTTGAGGGTACAAGCAAAAAAAGTATACAATTTCTGGAGGCTGAAAATCAAATATGGCTTGTCCAGCTTGTTTCTGAAAATACCAGGGGCAACAACATTTTGGATCTGATTCTAACATGGGACAATTAATACAAAATGTGCACATTAGTAATCCCCTGGGAAATAGTGACCATCAATCAGTCGAGTTCCTGATTAAAGATGTGCAAAATTCTTCTAGGGAAGGAAAAACTACAGTTCTAAACTTTAAAAAGGCTGAATTTCCCTCTATGAGGAAACATCTCACAAATTGGAACTGGAAGAAGGAATTTGGTAACCATACAGCTGATAGAATGTGGGACTCCTTGGTCAATATATTACATAAAATCATAAATCTGTGTATACCCAAGTACTCTAAGTACTCAAATAATAAAAATATCTCAAAATGGCTAACTCCAAGAATTAAAACATTGATTAATAAAAAAATAGATGGTTTAAAAAAATTAAACATGACAAATACAAACAATCTAATTTACAGTATAGATAGCTTGTTAAAAAAGTAAAATGGGAAATAAAAAAAGCAAAAAAAGACTATGAATTAAAACTTGCATCCTTAGTTAAAGACAACTACAAGACTTTTTATTCTTATATAAACAATAAACAAAAAAAAAGAGTAATACCATCGGACCTTTTACAAATGATGCAGGAGAAATACTCAACAATAGAGGTTGTGCAGAAATACAAAATATAAAATATTTCTGCTCTGTCTTCAATCCAGTTACTTCTTTAAATGTTACTCCAAAAATTACTTCTAGACCAGGGAGGATACAGATTAAATTACAGGATGTCCTAAATAAACTAAAAACAGTACATACAAATAAATCACAAGGACCTGATGAAATTCATCCTAGGGTGCTGTATGAATTGGCAGATCAACTTGCACCACCCCTAACCCATATTTTCCAAAAATCCCTGGATACAGGACAAGTACCACAAAATTGGCAAGAAGCGTTGGTAGTTCCTATATATAAAAGTGGATCAAAATATGAGTTAAAAAACTATAGACCAATTAGTTTGACATCAGTCATGGGTAAGATGATGGAATCCATCCTAAAGAACTATATAGTTGAGTATCTTGAGGCTAATGAATTTAGGATCCATTACAGCATGGTTTCTGAAGAAACCGTTGTTGCCAGACAAATCTCTTGACTTTTTATGAGAAGGTTGGGAAGGCTTTTGGATGCGGGAAATTGTGTTGACATTATTTTTTTGGACTTTTCTAAAGCTTTTGATAAACTTCCACATCAAGAATTAATTTTTTCCCTTAAACAGTGTGCATTAGATACCAACATAATAAACTGGATAGATGCTTGGCTATGTGAAAGAAGGCAAAAGTGGTAATACAAGGAGAAAAGTCAGAGTGGGAGGCTGTGACTGTAGGTGCCCCAGGGCTCGGTCCTGGGACCCTGCCTCTTTAATATTTATATAACTTCCTGAAATTGGATAATAATAATATCTGGTTGACAAAATTTATGGATGACTGTAGAATTGGTGCAATAACCAACACTGCAAAAAGTATTATGATCTACAAGAAGCATTAAACTACATACATCATTGGACTGTAAATAGTAAGCTTGAATTAAATAAAAACAAGTGCATAACTATGCACTTGGGTAATACAAAAAATAAAAATCCCTTTTCCTATAAACTGGACAATATTGTACTCAACAACATAAACGAGGAAAAGGATTTGGGGGTAATTATTAGTTCTGACTTAAAATTTAGTTCCCATTGTAATAAAGTAATAAGAAAGGGAAACCAGACCCTAAATTGTATTCTGAGACATATCTCAAGCAGGGATAGGAAAGTACTAATGCCACTCTGTAGTGCCTTGGTTAGACCCAACCTGGAATACTGTGCCCAGGTGTGGGCTCCTTATAAAAAAGCAGAAATTTACAATATAGAACGAATACAGAAAAGAGCGACTAAGTCAATTGAAGGGCTAGAAAAGAGGACATACCCTGAGAGACTGAGGGAGCTAAATCTTTTTACCCTGGAGTACAGAAGAATTAGGGGTGATTATTGCTTACTATTCAGATGTATAAAAGACCCTGTATTACTCTCAGAACTTGGACTAGTTTGGAGGAAATCAAGATATGAATCTAGGGGACACCCTTTTCAGTTTGAAGTCCAAAAATGGCAAACTTTACCACGAAAGCATTGGTTCAGCAATAGAGTCATGGCAGGATGGAATTCATTTCCCAAAGAAGTGGTGTCTTGTACGACTATGGACTCCTTTAAAAATAAACTTGATGACTTTCTCGTAGATAGAGAGAAAGAGATTAAACAATAAGGCAAGCACTATGGACGAAAGTCTACTTAAGCTTGAAATCACCTATGAAACCTATATAGTAAGTGGAATTCCATCGGGTTGGAACTTCCTGTATCATCTGGTGGAGAGGGAGGCTGTTTTCAATCTAAATCTGCCGCAACAACTTTCAGGCTTTCACAGAATGGCTAAAGTGAGTGCACACAGTGCGGGTAGCTGCAATCAAGTTCTGCACATTTCGGTCCTCACTGATGAAGTCTTTTACCACCAAGTTAATAGTGTGTGCAAAGCATGGTACGTGTGTAAACTTACCAAGTCTTACTGCTTTCACAATATTTGAAGCATTGTCAGACACTGTAAACCCTGGTTGCAAGGACTTTGGAGTCAGCCACTCAGCAAACTTTTCTTCGAGGCCCTCCAGAAGATGTTCCACTTTGTGATCTTTTTCAAAACCATAAATACGTAAAGCTGCCTGCCTTCTAACTGTGAAAGTCCCTTACTTCTTGCTGCTGCTGCTGTCACCAGTGCCACCACATGATGATGATGAGGAGGAGGAGGAGGAGGCGAAGGGAGGAAAGTTTACCCAGTGGCCAGTCACAGCCATATAGTCAGTCGTCTGACCACTGGTCCACATATCTGTCGTGACATGAACCTTTTTGCCCACTGAACCTTTCAGAGTATCAGACACGCTTTTCCGAACAGCGTAATGCAAATCTGGAATGGCAACACTGGAGAAATAGGGCCGGCTGGGGCCCTGATACTTTGGCACAGCGATTTCCATGAGTGCTTTAAAACCTGGACTAGCCTTAAATGAGAATGGGAGCAAGTCAGTGGCTATCATCTCCTCAATTGCCTTTGTCAATCGCCTTGCCTCAGGCTTATTGGGCTTATATTTCTGTGACCGCTCAAAGCAGTCTTTCAAAGAAACTTGATGCCCGCTATGCTTGCTGCTATCACCTGATTTTCTGGGCTGCTTCCCTTGACCTTTACCACCATGAGGGGTGGATGTTGTGGCCATGGATGGTATATAACTTCGGTTGGGCTGTGGTGGTGGAGTCAGAGGGGTAAAGAAATGAGAAATAGAGGATGCTGTGCTTTGACTGGAAGGAAGACTTTCATCATCCTCCACCTCCGCATCAGTTACTTCATCGCCTTGGTAAACATCCATTACCTCATCCTCCTCAGATGAGTGCAGAAGTGCAACAACGTTTGTGTGCTCCTTTTGTGCTTTTTGATACTGTTAAATGTGAGACTTGTTCATATGTCTTATCATTGTTGATGTTCCCAGCCGAGTACCCACTTTACCATGACTTAATTTTGTTTTGCATAATTTGCAAACCACATGGCTGCCAGATGGTTTATCTTGTGTGAAAAAATCCCACACAATGGATTTCACAGATTTTGCTGCACTGCTGCTTATAGGGAGGATAGGTTCAATACTATCACTGCCACCACCACCACAGCCACTACTATTTCCACTACCTCTTTGAGGTCTTTCCATGCCCATCTGCACGTAATTTTGAAGATGCACAACCTCTCTGACTGGCTGAACTGCATCTCTTTCTTCCCCTCGTGAAGCCTGTCCATCTTCTGTCCTCTGTTGTTCCTCTGCATGTGTGGGTGTCTGACTCTCCAAGTTATGCTCCACTATCATTAATGTTTTTTTAGCACCACAGCCATCCTTCTGAGAACTTGTTTTTGTTCATTTTCTGTCTCTGTATTCCTCCTCCTCTTCATCCCACTCCCCAGAGCTACTACTACTTGACATACTGACTGCTGCCTTATCTACTACAAACCCAGGATCTGTTCCACTAATTTCCCCCCTCACTCTCATCAGTCTTCTCCTCCTCCTCCTCCTCATCATCCATCACTATGCTTACTAAAACTGGCTGCTGCACTATTACGGCCCTTGTGCTCATCCTCCGAGTACCACAACGGGTTACTCCTGCAATGTCCTGAATTTTCTGTACTGTTGTTACTGTTGCTTGGATTGCCTGAGAAGTGCTGCTATTTTTTTTTTACCACTCATGGCTGTGTCAAGTACTTTTAGTAAGACACAGGGAAATTTATTCCCAAACAGGAAAATACAGCACTGCTGGCTGCGTCGAGTCAAGTACTTTAATTAGTAAGACACAGGGATATTTTCTCCCTAAAAGGTAAATACAGCACTGCTTTCTGCATCGAGTCAAGTATTTTAAGTGGTAAGGCACAGGGATATTTTCTCCCTAACAGGTAACTACAGCACTGCTTGCTGCGTCGAGTCAAGTACTTTAAGTGGTAAGGCACAGGGATATTTTCTCCCTAACAGGTAAATACAGCACTGCTTGCTGCATCGAGTCAAGTACTTTAGTAAGGCACAGGGATATTTTCTCCCTAACAGGTAAATACAGCACTGCTTGCTGCGTCGAGCCAGGTACTTTAAGTAGTAAGGCACAGGGATATTTTGATTATTTTCTCCCTAACAGGTAAGAGGACGATGAGGTAATGTAGAATGCACTACTGAAATGGATGAGAATAAGAATATATCCCTTGTAATAGGCTAGCTAGCCACCCCAGGCCACAGTGACAAAAGACACAAATTACAAGAGTAGTGCTGCTACTACAGTACTATTGTTTTCTTTTTGCCCTGAATTGTGCAGGTATAGGTAGGTAGTAGGAAATTATTAAATGGATATTATTTTTCTCATTGAACAACACACAGATAGAGTTTGTGTAAGTAAACTGAACTTATGCACTTTTCCACAAGAAGAATATATTTAAAGAAACATCATCTGATCAATTGAATTGAACGAACGATCCAAAATCTAAAGTTCCTTCCAGCATGATAAATGAATCAAATCTGAAAAAGACAGACTAGCTCTCTCAGGCTGCACGGCACCTTGTTTCTCTCTCATACAACACACTGAATGAAACAGCTCGTGGTAGAGCAAGTATAACCCCTTCCCCATGTGTTTTGCAACCTGTTTCTACAATGGTCGCTACTGTTGCTACCAGTTCAACAGGAGAGGTGGAAACATCCCACCATCATCCAATCGTGCCAATCCTTATTCACTGATTGAAGTGCTGGTAGCTGGTCTCCTGACTCTCCAATTTGTGCACCACCTGACTGAGAGGGAGAGGAGAAATGGACGCATGCGGTCACCTCAACTACACTGTCATCAGAGGTAGCAGGAAGGGATTGGGGGCAGGGCAGCAGCCGATCAGAAAACAAGCACTGAACTTAAACCCCCAACAAGCATCCTCATTCATTATGCAGGCTCAGCACTTGATAGCCAAGCGATGGTTCGAGCCCTGCGCTCGGTGACCGAGGATTCCTCGGTCCTCACCGAGCGCAGGGCTCGAACCAGCACTCGGCCATTTCAAGTGCTGAGCCTGCACAATGAAGCAAGTTGATGTACATTTAATAAAAAAATTTAAATGCATTAAAAAAAAAAAACCTGGGCTAGTAGTGGTTGTAAAAGTTTAAATTATAATCCTACTTCTGCAACGGTGAAGGAAAACTAAATGTGCCGTCTTGCCGAGGCATTTCCTTAGTTTGAAAGGTCTACTGTCCTGGCTTTTCTCAGCTGGTGGCGTCTCTCTCTACTTTCTGCCTTTCACCCAGAAATGATGACCCTAACCTCCAAGTGACAGAGCACGGCACCTTGGCTTAAAACCCTGCACTGCACACACTGCACAGTGCACACACAAGTCAGTCTGTCCCTAGACTGGACCTGGTGTCAAGCCTGTCAATCGATTGAATGAACACTTGATTCAAGTGTTCATTCAATTGATTGACAGGCTTGACAGCACCAGGTCCAGTCTAGGACAGATTGATTAGCTCTAGCAGTTTTACGGTAAAGTTACTGTTCAAGTGACTTGAACAGTAACTTTACCGGGGGGCGCGGGGCTGCTAGGGCTAGTTGCTTGCAACTCCTGTCTCAGGAGGATTGACTGCTTATTGGACCTGAATCCTTCCTGATTGTACTGTCCAGCTGCTTGCTCCATCAGGATGGTGCCACTGCCACACAGGTGGGTCCCTGACTCCCTCCCTACTCCCTCCCATGCCCCATCTCAGTCACATCTAAGGGAGAAGATATTTAGCTTAGAACAGGTACAGGTCACTTGGGGGATTGGACTCCACCACCTCGTCTGAGTCTGTTCCCAGGAGACTAGAGTGCCTAGGCTACTGCCGGTGCCTAGGGAGGGTAGCAGGAGCAGCAGCGGTGTGAGTGTGACACTTAGTGGAAGGGGATTGGGACAGAGTCCTAGGAAGGGGGGGAAATTAAATGGGGTTGGGAAGCAGACGAGCCAAGTAGGTGGTCTAAAGAAACACAACCAACCAACCAGGAGCTGCAATAACTAGAAAAAAAACAAAAACAACTGCAATAAATTTGAACATTTCTAACTTGCGTCGTATTACCAACTGAATCAGGACTCGGCGGGGGGGTAAGAAAAACAAATGGCAGGGTTAGGGAATGTGAACTTTGTGAAGTCTTAGGCAAATTCAACATGGAGGTGAAAAAAAATAAATGGGGCGAACTGACACGAACCAAAGTTCACATTTTTGTTGAAAATGTTCGAAATGCGTGAACGAACACGAACAAGGGGGGTTCGACTGTTTTAAATAAATTAGCGAACCAAGCTTGCAGTCCTAGTACAGGCTCCTTCCCTTGACTGCTCTGCAGTCCAAAGAAACACATGCCTGTGGTCAGGTTTGAGGTACACATTCTCCCAATCCCTAAAACCATTCTGCAGGCCAGGGAAGCACAAACCAGCAGTCCTGTCTGGGTTACATGCTCCCTCCTTAGACTACTCTGTAGTCCTAACTGGCAGAAAAAGTGCACTGTAGCTTTCCATGTGCTGCACCATCTACTTCCTCAGCAGTAAGTTATGAGTGGCGACATCACGTGGAGAGGCAGGCTTAACTTGCTTGCACAGCTGGAGGACAGACATGTAGGCAGGTGCTAGACACCTTGAACAGGATTGTAAAAAGAAAAATTCTGTACCCACTCAGCATGCTTAACACTGTGATTCCTCATTCATGGTTTGACAACATACACAGACTGATTTCTAAATTTATTTGGGCCAGGAAAAACACCTGCAGTATAACGTACAATAAACTGGTGGCACCTAAGCTGTTCGGTGGGCTTAAATTACTGAATCTTTCTATTATACGGCCATCAATTGTAGCAAATACTTGTGATGGCTGAGGGAGATTCCCCTGGCACAAGATAAGTCCTATATATTGCTGTAGCTGCAAACTGAGCACTCCCTGTGCTCAAAAGTGCTCAAAGACCCTAAGATCTTTGATAATAAACTTATAAGTTTTGCCACTTTTCAACAGAGATATCAAGTCCCAAATACCATGATTTTCCCCTTTCTACAAGTGACTCACATTTTACTATGGCACTTTAGGGGTCATGCGTGGCCATGGAGCCAGCATCTCACCTTTGGCTGCCTCGGCCTTACTCCCCCACCCAATCTTCCGTCTCTATCAGAATCCATATGACCTTACCAGAGATACGGTACATGGGTCAGTACCCTACTGGACCCAGGCTCTACCCAAAGCCAGTGGGGCTACGACTGGAATAGAGTGTGGAAAGACTTATACAAGTACAAAAAGTCTGACACCTACAGTTTAATGCAACTCAAAATATTGCACAATATCTATAATATGCCAGTGCGAATACAAAAAAATGCAGAAACTAGAAAATTACACTTATATGGGGAAAAGACAGGAGTGCTTTATATTTTCAGCCACTTTGGATGGCTATTAAGTATAAATTTGATTCCCTGTTGGGTTTGGGGGAGGACTTTCACCCGGAAGTAGGTATTATAGGGGAATTTGGGCAAAGTCTAGTGGGTACCCGGAAGTAGATCTTATAGGGGAATTAGGGCAATGTCTAGTGGGTGCACAGAAGTACCACATGGCACTGATTGTAGCCTTTGCTAAAAAAAGTCACCCTCCATCGCTGGATGGGCCAAAGTACTCCCACCCATCATGAATGGTATGTTGAACTTATATTCGCTGTTTGAGCAGAAAAGTCCATTGTCAGTTTACACAACAGAGTAAAGGGATACCAGTGGACTTGGGAATGGCTTCACATACTCATGTAGCTGGAATCATCTACAGTATAAGGGTGACAGATGCCCAGTGATAATAACATAAAATATTCCCTCCCCACTTTTTATAGCATATGGACTGGTCCATAGGCCTACATAAGACCATGCCCAGGCTGAAAGATGACTTCATTGAATGCTATGTCTTTACTGTTGACATGTTCCCCATACCACATCTGAGCATATTTACTAAGTAATCTGTGTTAATTCTCTGTACACTGATGTGAGATTGTCATGTCTGTTGGGGATGCTGTTAATGTTTGTCCTGTGTGAAACAAAAATGTGTTCAATACAGTATATTAAACTTGAAAAAAATTCTGGAAATATAGGTGTAACCCCCCTGCAAATGGGGGTTCCCAAAAGACTTCCAGGAGCTTGCTTGAATGCTCCAAGCCTGAATGGTGTTTGGCGTTTAAGCCATTTATCAGTGAGTGTTTTTAGAACCTCTGGTACTGTCTCTTTAAGAGCTGTCTGCTTGCAGACATAATTAGTTTGTATGGGGGGACTGTGTGCTTCTCTGAGTACCACTCGAGCTGCTGCCGATTCACTTCATTTTTGCAGTCACTAGGAGTGCAAAGGGAACCTATCTGAAAGATGTAACTGTTTGCCAGAAATTATTTAGAGTAATAATGAAATTACAGTTTGTCTAACCTGCTTTCTTTGCAGTCAGAACTGTGTCTGCTAGTTTCCCATTCTGGTTTTGAACTGCTGAACTGGACCAATCAGTGTGGGGTAAGCTAGCTCTAAAATGGTGCCTTGGACGAATCAGAACTTGGACTCATAATCTGAGCCAGCCACAAGAGGATTGTATGGGCAGTGACTCTGGGAGATGTAGTTTAGACTTCAGTGCCTTTTTGGACCAACAGCAGCAGTCTATTGTGAGTGACAGCCAATCCAGTCAAGAACTGGGAGGAACTCAAAGGAAGTGCCTGGTTTTGTCGGTTGGAGTTTCAGTTGAGCTTTGGCAGTGAAGAAGGAAGGAGCCCTGTGCTTTTCAGTGTGCAGTTTTAGTCAAGAAGCGTGTAAGGCCCAGAGTTCCAGTCTGCAGCTTGTGTAACAGCTTGTTAGGACTGAATCGTCCTGTGAAAGAATCAAAGGATCTCTGAAGAGTAGAAACCAGGCTCACCCTGTAGAAGATTGGAGGAATTGCTGAAAATTGCACTCGGTCTGTCAGGAACTGAATCTGCTGTGTGTTCTCCCGGTATTGTGCAGTAATCGATCGGGATACAGATGCAGCCTGCCTGGTATAGTGCTTTCTTTATATGGATGTGAAGAGGTTTGTGTACCAAGTGAGCCCTGCTGATATTGAAGGACCCTATCTTATTTGGAGGTCGTGAGTACTAATTCAGGGTCGCTCCTCGTTGAATTGCCACATTAAATCCAAATGGAATTACTGTACTGCTGACTGTTTAATTTTCCTTTCTCTGTGTGAAGGGCCCTACCAGCTGCCACGGTTTGGACTAGCCACTAGGGCTTGGGTACCCAGGGACAGTAACTGATAGGGATAAGGCGTGCACAGAGCCATAGGTAGATTATTAGAGTGATAAGCTAATTAACCTGATTTCCCTGTCCTTGTTATATCCCCTAAATAAATCAGAGCTGCTTGTTTCAGCAAAGTTATACTGCCTGAGGTATTTGTCTATGTTAAAGTACTGTACTGTGATTGTTGCACTGTATCTCATTTCACAGGAGGTCCCAGTGCGGAACCAGACCTGGGAGTAAGTGTATACTGTGAAGGTAATTCTGATATATTGTGTGGGCCACTAGTGGGAAGAAAGAGGTTGCAGTGTCCCAGAGGGCTGTGACAAGTTAGTTTAACTATTGCAAACCCTGACCTCTGGGTGGAGGCACCCGCCATTGGATCCAGGCCCCTCAACCTGTTAGTGGCAAATCAGGCAGGGTAGTAGCCCCTGGGATAGCGCCATCTAGGGGTTACATCTTGGAGGCTCACCGCTGGGATTGTGTGTCCTCTAGTGGCCATATTTACGAACCACTGTTAAGAAAAATGGGTACCCGATAGAAGTGGCTGTGCACGGCTGGTGGAGTGGTGTACTGGGAGGACATCGACCCCAAAATGCTGTGCTTATCCTGGACATCCCCTGGGTATCAATCACGGACACTGTGCAGGAGTACTTTCCAAGGTGGAAGGTTTACAAAACCCTGTGGTGGTGGGTCGGCATGCTAATCTGCTCACACACACCTTTCCTGGCCCTAGTAGAGTTTAAGGATCCCATAGATAGCTCCAAAGTGCCACAAACCATTACCCCAGAGGGAGCCCTCACTGCTTGGAGAGTGATAACTAAGGACAGTAAAGACCCGGGGGGGAATCAGCCCCCACCACTATCTGAAACTTTTGAGGAGAAATTTGCTGAATGGTTGCTGGGAGAGGGGAAAACTGTGGAGGACTTGAAGAAACTATTCTTGCCACCTGGGGGTGTTCCTCCCCCAACACCCTCTCCTGCTCCAGTGCCCGTAATGGTGGCTGAACCAATGCAGACTCCTATTTCTGCACCTGCCATTAGTCACGACTCTTACCGAAGGTTGAGGATCTTCTCTGGCACCCTCCCACCCCCAAGGGGAGGATGACTGGGAGACCTGGATAGACTATATTGCCCTAAGTGCTAGAATGGCAATGCTCGGAAGGCAAGCGAAGAAGGGTTAGTGAGAGCCTCCGAGGTCCTGCCCTGGCTACCATCCGTGCTAAATGGGCCAGTAACCCTGAAGCGACTGCACAGGCCTATCTTGAGGCCTGGAGAATGTATGGAGCCCAGATTCTGATGAGGACCTATGGTGGAGAGTAAGAAATGCACAACAGTACCAAGGGAGTTGTTGTCTGTGTATCTCTCTCGGCTGGAAAAATTGTTGCAAGAATGCATCAGAAAGGGTAGTTTGCCAGCGATTGAACTGGACGAACCAGACTGGACAGAATCCTTAAGTCTGCCCCCTTCTCAGAACTGCTGTTGCTTCAGTTCGCCTGGCAAATCGACTGAGATCCCACCTTCCTATGATGAGTTAATGAGAGAAATCGAGGAGTTGAGAAAGAGCGCCTCGGGAGGTACCTGCACCAACAGCTGTGGCTACGACCGAGTGACTGAGGTGACCCATCCAGTGAAGTTCAGGGGCAGAGGTTGACAGTCAATGAGTGCTCTGACAAGGAAAAAGATATGCCACAATGGGGCGAACTATTGAGAGAGATCCGGGAATTCAAAAACAGTCCCTTTATGAAGGCCACGCCTGCAAGTACGGGCCCTGACCTATATCCGACTGCATCTGCTATGGGGGTTGGGGTACTCACCCATGTATCTCCTGCTGATAACAGCTCCAAACTCAATTCCTTGACCATGGAAGTGGAGAAACTGACGAGATGTCTCCAAATGCTTATCACGCAGCAGACAGAGATGGCACCCAGGTTTCCAGTTAGTAATACCCCGCCCTGGCTCCCAGTGTGGCGCCTCAGCCAGCTCAAA
This sequence comes from Neoceratodus forsteri, assembly GCA_016271365.2. Lineage (NCBI taxonomy): Eukaryota > Metazoa > Chordata > Ceratodontiformes > Ceratodontidae > Neoceratodus > Neoceratodus forsteri. Next base: position 1,319,248,343 of record CM057455.1, on the reverse strand, counting down.
CTCCAGAAAGTATGTTTTGCTATAATTGTGGGAAAGATGGGCACATGAAAAGGAATGCCAGTCCCAAAAGACACTGACAAAGTTGCATATAGGCTACAAGGAGAGCTTCGGAGAAAATCAGTGGTAAAGAGGTGCACGACATGATCCCAGTGAGGGCACCAAAAATGCTAATTCACGTCCTTTGTGGCAAGGTCAGTTGCCCAGGCCCCACTACCGCCTCTCCAGACTGGTCCAGAATAGTGGGTCCTCCATGGAGACCACTGTAAAGGTGAATGGAGTGTCTACAAGAGCTGTATTAGACAGTGGCTCCCAAGTGACAATTATGTTCCAGGATTGGTATCAGAAGCATTTGTCAGACGTGACCTTACAACCATTAGAAGGACTGCATGTATGGGGTTAAGTGAGAAGGCCTACCCCTATTCCGGTATATCCGAATTTGGCTGTCTTTCCCCACCTCCGTGGCTGGAGTGGCCGAACAAGTAGAGACCCTAGCCTTAGTGTGTCCCCACTGGACTGTATGATGGTGTCCCTTTGTTGATTGGAACAAATGCTCATATGTTGGAAGGCTGGCACAGTTGTGTTATGAAAACAGGGGTCAAAGACTAGTAGAGCTTTAAGAGTTCGGCTTTAATTAAGAAGGCCTATGAGGCACAGAGAGATGCTGAAAAACAGAACCAGAGGAACCGTTGGAATTGTATGGAAGAAGGATCCTGAGTCTCTGATCCTGGCGCCTAAATGCCCAGTGTACCTTACAGGAGAGGTCCGTATCAGAAAGGATGTGAAGAATAAAATATTAATGTTGTATGCACCAGGCGATGGAAAATTGCCAGAGGGACTGTTAGTCAAGCCTAGTATTTTGCCCGCTAGAGCCCATGCTTATGCCAGAAGGGTAATGGTCCAAGTTCATAATGTGTCTGAAAGAGACATTCGAGTAAACAGAGGTTGCATCCTGGCTAATGTGCATTGTGCAGACACTGCAGTGCTACCCAGCAGCAAGAGTTCAAGGAAGAATGACAGAGTAACGCCTGACTTGTTTGATTTCGTGACTCCCGCTGCCAGCTGAATGGAAAGTGAGGATCAGTGAGAAGCTTGCCCAGAGAGACCAGGTGTTTTCTTTAAAGGAATGGGATGTAGGATGCGTGCAAGAGCTGAGCACAATATCCGGCTGCATGACGAAAGACCATTTCGTGAGAGGTCTCGACGCCTGGCACCTGCTGACATAGATGATGTGAGACGGCATCTGCAAGAGATGTTAGCTGCTGGTGTAATACAAGAATCCAGAAGCCCTTATGCTTCCCCATTGTGGTAGTGAGGAAAAGAATGGAACAGTAAGGATGTGTGTGGATTATCGCACCTAAACCGGCGGACTATCCCTGATCAGTATACAATGCCCCGCATTCAGGATGCTTTGGACTGCCTAAGCAGGGAGCAAGTGGTTCTCTGTGCTGGATCTCCGATGGGTACTACCAGATCCCGATGGCCCCAGAGGACCGTGAGAAGACGGCCTTTATCTGTCCGCTTGCTTCTATGAATTCATGAGGATGCCTCAAGGGATTTCAGGTGCCCCAGCCACTTTTCAACGATTGATGGAGCGTGCAGTGGGGACATGAACTTACTAGAGTGCCTGGTATACCTAGATGATGTTATTGTGTTTGGCAGCTCACTGGAGGAACATGAGAGCAGATTATTTAAGGTATTGGACCGACTGGAGGACTTTGGCCTTAAACTGTCCATTGATAAGTGTCAATTCTTTCAAACATCAGTAAAGTATGTGGGACACATAGTATCCACCGAGGGAATAGAGACCCACCCAAGTAAAGTTGAGGCCTTGACCACCTGGCCACAGCCCAAAAATCTAAAAGAACTGCAAAGATTCCTGGGATTCTGTGGTTATTATCGGCGCTCATCAAGGACTATTCAAGAGTGATCCGCCTTTACTTAACCTTACTCAAGGGTATCCCCCAACCACAAAAAATACAAAAGTCAGCGTCCTCAAGACTGAAAGAGTGTATTTTCATCCGAGTGAAGTATTTGGGGCCCGCTGGACTCCTGATTGTGAGACTGCTTTCATGAGATCATATATCAACTTACCCATGCTCCAGTGCTGGCCTATGCCGATCCAAGAAAACCTTACGTCCTGCACACTGATGCTAGCTTGCAAGGGGATGGGGGCTGTGTTGTACCAAGAGCACGAGAATGGCCTGAGACCAGTGGCCTTTGCCAGTAGAAGCCTGACCCCATCCGAAAAGAACTATCCTGTACATAAGTTAGAGTTCCTAGCTTTGAAGTGGGCTATTGTTGCCCAATTCCATGAGTACTTGTATGGGGCTAAAATACTAGTAAAACTGACAATAATCCTTTGACCTATGTGCAGACCTCAGCTAAGTTGGATGCCACTGGCCATAGGTGGCTTTCTGCATTATCTACATACTGACTATGCTCGAATACGAGAGCAGGTCTGAACCACATAGATGCTGATGCTCTCTCCCGGAGGCCTGTTCCCCAGAATGATTGGGTCCGATTGGCAGAACCTGACATTCGGGCACTCTCCGGAAGTTTGACAGGAGAACAAATGTCCACGGACGAGTGGACTGCATGGTGGATTGCTTGAGAGCTCTGAGAATTGCATACCTGCTGCTTATTGCCACTTTTCTGCAATAGACATTGGTGCACTGCCTCAGCTGGACAACGACAGTATTCGGCGGGCTCAATCCTGCGATCCCATGATCAAAGCAGCTTTGAAGCCCTCTATGCAGGAAAAGATGTGTCAAATTACGCTCCACTGATTTGAGAACTGCACTGTTATACAAAGAAGGTCCTAAGTTGAAACTGATCAATAAACTGTTATACAGAGAAACAGTAGACAGAGGGGACAAGTAGACAAACAACAACTAGTGCTGCCCACTGCCTTCGAGACTCAGTACTGAGGTCCTTGCACAACCACATGGGGCACCTTGGTATAGACAGAACACTTGACTTGGTGAGATCCAGATTCTATTGGCCTAAGATGGGGCTGATGTGGAGCAACACATTCGAACTTGTAGTCGCTGCTTACAGAGGAAAGCTTTTTGCCCCAGAGGGTTGCCCCCTGTTAACATCACCACCAGTGCACCCATGGAGCTGGTCTGTATTGATTTTCTGAGTTTGGAGTCAGATCAAAGAAATATCAGTAATGTGCTGGTGGTCACTGACCATTTCACGAGATATGCCCAAGCTTTCCCCACCAAAGACCAGAAAGCATCCACTGTGGCCAAGTACTTGTAGAAAACTTTTGTTCATATGGGGCTCCACAAAGAATCCATTCTGATCAAGGGAGACTTTGAGAGTCGTCTGATCAAAGAGATGCTTTCTCTGTGGGAGTCGAAAGTCTGAACCACTCCTTACCACCCCAGGGGGACCCACAGCCTGAGCGTTTCAACCGCACTTTGCTAGATATGCTAGGCACCCCTGCACCCAAAGGACAAGTCCTAGATGGAGCCAACAAATTAGCACCCTGGTACATGCTTATAACTGCACCAAAGTAATGCCACTGGATTCTCCCCCTACCGCCTGATGTTTGGAAGAGAAGCTCGACTACCAGTAGATGTGTGTTGGGGTCTCTCTTATGGGTTTAAGCTGACAACTATTTACAGTATGTGCAAAAGTTAAAGGCCCAGCTAACTCATGCGTACCAACTGGCTCAAACCATGGCTGCCAAAGAAATCTGGCCAACAAAGACAGGTATGATAAAAGGTGAAAGCACAGGAACTCCAGGAGGGAGATCGGGTATTGCTAAGAAATCTGGGACTGCATGGCAAGCACAAGATTGCTGACAGATGGCACCATCTCCCCTCACATTGTGATGGGCAAACTAGATGATCTGCCAGTGTACAAAGTAAGGCCTGAGAATAATTCAAAAGATGTAAAAACAATGCATAGAAATCATTTACTGCCCATTGGACAAATCTTAATTGAGTCTGAGCCCCTAGAAGTGCCCCTCTGGACCAGTGACTAGAGCTGCTGCTAAGAAAAAGATCAAGAAAGTCTGCACCTACAGAAGCAAAGTTAAAGTGTTCCCTCCACAAGTCCCAGTTGAGCATGACTGTCAGTCCATATCGGAAGAAAGTGAGAGTGACTTTGAATACTATCCTTCTTACGAACTGAGTCAATTGTTTCGGGCAATCCCCTAGTCAATACTGGAGATGAAGCTGGGCCTTCTGGACTGTCTAAGCCCCAACTTCATCCCTGGAGCCAATGCTCCCAGAAAGTGAAGTGCAAAGCATCAGATCAGATGAAATGGAATCATTGTGCATGGTTGAACTGTTTGAGCTTTCAGGGAGGAAAATGATAGATTGGGGCAGACTGGTGATACACCGAACAAGAAGAGTATTTTGAGTGCCCTGACAGTCCACTGCCAGTGTCCGAAGCTCTCCATGCTGAGCCAAATGTTGTGGACTCAGAAACTGTAACTCCTGGGGCTGAAAGTGCCCCAAGTTCTAGCCTCTCTACCCCATGGAGACTCCCCTGACAAGTGAGGACAATGCTGAAAATGAGGCTCAGAGTGCAGAGACTATAACAGTTCCCCTAGAAAGACTGGTCGAGCTGTAAAGCCTGTGGTGCACCTCAGTTATGATTCCCTTGGGAGGCCTGTGGATTTGCCTCTCAATGTTGTCCATAAAGGAGTGTATGTGTCCCGAGCTCATTGCCCAAACTGGCGTCAGTGCTAACTCCAAGTTACTTGTGTTGCCCTCTAAGTATGGTGCCCTTGCCCCATCCAGCCCCAAGGTAACTGATAGGAAGGGCCCCCTCTCTTCAGGTTTCATGTACAAGAGGTAATAACTGAGTTATGGTACAATGTGTGTGTAATACTGTGTAAAGAGTGACGTACTGCAATGTTTCAGAAATGTGTTCTTGGTAAAATGATATATTGACTGATGATTACATGTGTGAGCCTAATGCAAATGTATATGGTTGCAGTTAAAACTTATGGGTACTTGCTTGTGTGGACGTCAAGCTTTCCCAAGCCAGGAAGGGTGTAACCCCTGCAAATGGGGGTTCCCAAAGACTTCAGGAGCTTGCTTGAATGCTCCAAGCCTGAATGGTGTTTGGCGTTTAAGCCATTTATCAGTGAGTGTTTTAGAACCTCTGGTACTGTCTCTTTAAGAGCTGTCTGCTTGCAGACATAATTAGTTGTATGGGGGGACTGTGTGCTTCTCTGAGTACCACTCGAGCTGCTGCCGATTCACTTCATTTTGCAGTCACTAGGAGTGCAAAGGAACCCTATCTGAAAGATGTAACTGCTTGCCAGAAATTATTTAGAGTAATAATGAAATTACAGTTTGTCTAACCTGCTTTCTTTGCAGTCAGAACTGTGTCTGCCAGTTCCCCATTCTGGTTTTGAACTGCTGAACTGGACCAATCAGTGTGGAGTAGCTAGCTCTAAAATGGTGCCTTGGACGAATCAGAACTTGGACTCATAATCTGAGCCAGCCACAAGAGGATTGTATGGGCAGTGACTCTGGGAGATGTAGTTTAGACTTCAGTGCCTTTTTGGACCAACAGCAGCAGTCTATTGTGAGTGACAGCCAATCCAGTCAAGAACTGGGAGGAACTCAAAGGAAGTGCCAGTTTTGTCGGTTGGAGTTTCAGTTGAGCTTTGGCAGTGAAGAAGGAAGGAGCCCTGTGCTTTTCAGTGTGCAGTTTTAGTTAAAAACGTGTTTAAGGCCCAGAGTTCCAGTCTGCAGCTTGTGTAACAGCTTGTTAGGACTGAATCCGTCCTGTGAAAAGAATCAAAGGATCTCTGAAGAGTAGAAACCAGGCTCACCCTGTAGAAGACTGGAGGAATTGCTGAAAATTGCACTCGGTCTGTCAGGAACTGAATCTGCTGTGTGTTCTCCGGGTATTGTGCAGTAATTGCGATCGGGATACAGATGCAGCCTGCCTGGTATAGTGCTTCTTTTATATGGATGTGAAGAGGTTTGTGTACCTCAAGTGAGCCCTGCTGATATTGAAGGACCCTATCTTATTTGGAGGTCGTGAGTACTAATTCAGGGTCGCTCCTGTTGAATTGCCACATTAAATCCAAATGGAATTACTGTACTGCTGACTGTTTAATTTTCCTTTTCTCTGTGTGAAAGGGCCCCTACCAGCTGCCACGGTTTGGACTAGCCACTAGGGGCTTGGGCACCCAGGGACAGTAACTGATAGGGATAGGCCTGTGCACAGAGCCATAGATGAGATTATTAGAGTGATAAGCTAATTAACCTGATTTCCCCTGTCCTTGTTATATCCTAAATAAATCAGAGCTGCTTGTTTCAGCAAAAGTTATACTGCCTGAGGTATTTGTCTATGTTAAAAGTACTGTACTGTGATTGTTGCACTGTATCTCATTTCACAGGAGGTCCCAGTGCGGAACCAGACCTGGGGGTAAGTGTATACTGTGAAGGTAATTCTGATATATTGTGTGGGCCACTAGTGGGAAGAAGGGGTTGCAGTGTCCCAGAGGGCTGTGACCAAGTTAGTTTAACTATTGCAAACCCTGACCTCTGGGTGGAGGCACCGCATTGGATCCAGGCCCTCAACCTGTTAGTGGCAAATCAGGCAGGGGTAGTAGCCCCTGGGATAGCGCCATCTAGGGGTTACATAAAAATCGAGGCTTCCTATACCATAGAAACATAGAATTTGACGGCATATAAGGACCGCTTGGCCCGCCTATTCTGCCCATTTCCCTACCTATTGGATAAGCTGCAGATCCTAGTTAACCAACAGCCTACTTCTTCCTACTCCCCAACAGAAATGCCTTATATCTGTCCCATGCATTCTTGAATTCTCCCAGTTTTTGACCCCATGACCTCCTCAGATAGGCCATTCCATGCATCCACCACCCCCTCTGTGAAAAAATACTTCCCCACATTGCCCCTGAGCCGTCCCCCCTCTGTCTTTAAAATGTGTCCTCTTGTTAGTGCACATCTCTTTTTCTGAAAGATGCTACCCTCTTGGACTGTGTTGATTCCCTTGAGGTACTTGAAAGTTTCTATCATGTCTCCCCTCTCCCTCCTTTCGTCAAGGGTATACATATTAACCTCCTTTAGTCTCTCTCTTCGTATGGCTTCTGTTACATACATATGAACATACGAAGAAGCTAGCAGAAGAAGGCCATTTGGTCTATCAATGCTGCTCGTATTGAAGGGTCCACAGATTGCGCTAATGCCCCTGCCCTCCCTCCTCACTCCTCCCATCCTCCATACCCATGATCCTTACCTTCCCATGCCTATCCCAGCCTCTCTTAAAGCTGCCCACTGTCTTCAATGAGATGACCTCTTCTGGCAGTGCATTCCAAGTGTCCACCACCCTCTCTGTGAAGAAGTGCTTACTGACCTCCCTCCTAAACCTCCCACCCTCCAGCTTAAGACTGTGCCCCCTAATGTTATGGTTGCCACTCAGCTAAAAGAGACTCTCTTTATCAAGCTTATGTATCCCTTTCAAGTACTTCAAGGTCCCAATCATGTCCCCTCTCTCTCTCTCTCTCTCTCGTCTGTCTTCCAGGGAGTACATGTTCAGTGCCCTCAACTTATCCTCATATGCCTTACCCTGCTGACCCACTATCATATTTGTAATCCTCCTCTGGACCTTCTCCAGCAGGTTAATGTCCTTTTTGAGGTGTGTGCTTCAGTACTGAACTCCATACTCTACATGTGGCCTTACCAGTGACCAGTACAAAGGCAGTGTATAATCTCCTCTCTCCTACTACTGATCCCCCTAGATATGCATCCCAGCATCTTGCTTACCTTTGCTGCTGCTTTCTTGCACTGCATGGAGTGCTTCAGGTCACTGGTGATCATCACTCCTCGGTCCTTCTCCTCGGATGCAGATACTCAGACTCCTCCCAGGTAGTACTCTGTCTTGGGATTCTTGGCTCCAATATGCATTACTTTGCATTTCTTGGCATTGAAGCCAAGCTGCCAGATCCTGGACCACTTCCCCAGCTTTTCCACATCTTCCTGTAGGTCCTGTATCCCTTCAGCTGTGTCTACTCTCCCGAAGAGCTTGGTGTCAACCACAAAATAGGCACATTTTGCCCTTAATGCCATCCCCAATGTCATTGATGAAGACATCGAACAACACTGGCCCCAGCACAGAGCCCTGTAGGACCCACTGGTTACCTCTCTGGTACTAGATAACTCTCACCCCCGTAACCACCCTCTGGGTTCTGTCCCTTAGCCAGTTTTCCACCCATCTGGCCATCTTTTCCCCAACCCCAAGATCCACCAACTTCCTGATCAACCTTTTGTGCGATGCGGAGACAAAGGCCTTGCTGAAATCAAGACAGAGGATGTCTACTGCTTGGCCCCTGTCTACTGTCTTAGTGACACGGTCAAATAAGTCAAAGGCCTTGCTGAAATCAAGATAGAGGATGTCTACCACTTAGCCCCTGTCTGCTGTCTTAGTGATACAGTCAAATAAGTCAAAAGCCTTGCTGAAATCAAGATAGAGGATATCTATCACTTATACACCGCATACCCTGGTATGTTGACATCCCAGTCATGGTTCTCTGTGTACCATGTTTCTGTGACTGCTACGATATCCAGGTGTCCCTCCTTCATCAAAGCCACATGGGGTCTACTGTCTTAGTGACACAATCAAAGAACCTGTACCATTTTAGTTACCCTCCTCTGGACTGCCTCCACCCTGTCTATATTCTTGCGGAGATGGGGTCTCCAGAACTGCATGCAGTACTCCAGATGGCGTCTCACCAACTGTCTGTACAGAGGGATAACAACTTCCTGTTTTCTACTGGTGATGCCTCTCCCCATACATCCCAGTGTCCCCCCTGCCATCCCTACTGCCTTACTGCCTTCTCACATTGCTTGCTTACCTTTAGGTCATCTGATATGACTACCCCAGGTCCCTTACCATTTTTGTTGTTGTTAATACCTCCCCCCCATTGTGTACTCTTCCCCTGGGTTTTTGTTTCCCAGGTGCATTACTTTGCACTTCTTTGCACTGAATCTAAGCTGACATATTTTTGACCATTCCTCCAACTTTGCCAAGTCCCTTATCCTTTCCACCCCCACCTTGTGTATTAACCCTGTTGCAGATCTTTGTGTCGTCTGCAAAGAGGCATACTTTTCCTTCCAGTCCCTCTGCAATGTCACTTATAAAGACATTTAAAAGAACCAGACCCAGTACTGAACCCTGCGGTACCCCGCTAGTAACCCCCCTTTCTTTGGAGTGGACTCAGTTTACTATTACCCTCTGCATCCTGTTGTCCAGCCATTTTTTTTACCCAGGCTACCACCCTGGGACCCACTCCCAGGCTGGCTAATTTGTTTATTAATCTTTTGTGTGGGACTGTCAAATACCTTGCTAAAGTCTAGGTAGGCCATGTCCACAGCCCCTCCCTGGTCTACTACTTTGGTCACCCAGTCAAAGAAATCTATTAGATTCGTCTGATGTGTCCTTCCAGCTGTGAATCCATGCTGCCTTGAGTCTTGTGCCCTGCTGACCTCTAGGTACTCAATAATTCTTTCTTTTGGAAGTGATTCCATCATTTTCCCTACAACTGAGGTCAAGCTAACGGGTCTGTAGTGTCCCGCCTGCTTTGCTCCCACTTTTGTGAAGGGGAATCTCATCTGCACTCCTCCAGTCCTTAGGTACCACACCATCATCCCATGATTTGCTAAAAAGGGTAGTCAGTGGTGTCACTAGTTCTCCCCTTAGTTCTTTTAGAATTCTGGTGTGAATCCCGTCAGGCTCCATTGCTTTGTCCACCTTCAATTTTAGGAGTTCTTTCAGAACCCTTTCTTTTGTGAAAGGACTTTTATTGACCCCCCTATCCAGAGTGCTTCTATTGATTGGATTAGGTACCTCCCCTTCCTCTTCTTTTGTGAATACTGAGCAGAAGTATTCATTCAGTATCCCTGCTTATTCACTGTCCCTCTCTGCCCACCCATCCTCCCCTTTATTAAGCCTCACTATCCCTCCCTTGGTCTTTCTTCTCTCCCTAATGTACCTATAAAAGGTTTTATCCCCCTTTGTAACTGCGTGGCTATCTTTTCCTCAGTTTGGGTCTTTGCTATTCTGACTGCCTTCCCCACTTCCTTCCTTCTGCTTTAACTGGTACAGTTCTCTGTCCTGCTCCTTCTGTGCCTCCTTATACTTCCTGAAAGCTATCTTTTTCTCTCTAATCTTCCCCACCACCTCTTTTGAGAACCATAGTGTTTTTTTCTTTGGTTTTGATTTGTTTACTTCACACAAAGGCTTGTTGCCTCTGTGATGGCAGTTTTGATGTTTTCCCATTGTTCCTCCATCCCTCTGTCTTGCCTGTTTGCTAGTGCTTTTCTGAGGCACTCTCCCATTTTGACAAAGTCAGCTCTCCTAAAGTCCAGTACCCTCACTTTTGTATGGCTTGACTCTGCGGCTGTGTTTAACATGAACCACACTGTTACTTGTTCCCAGATGGCTACCCACTTCTAGATCTGAGTTCCTCTCTCTGTCCCCATTTGAGAGTACCAGGTCTAAGATTGCTCCCTCCTGAGTGGGTTCCAACACTAGCTGTCTGAGGCATGCCCCCTATAGGGCATCAAGAAAGACCCTGCTCTTGGATGTGGCTGCAGCAAAGGTGCTCCAGTTAACATCTGGCATATTCACGTCCCCCATCAACAATATCTCCCCTTTTTCTGCCATCTTAAGGATGCCTTCTATCATTTCCTTGTCCATTTCCTCTCCATGAGACAGGGGTCTGCATACAACCCCCGTGCGGACTGTGGTGCCATTTCTGGTCTCCAGGCCTCCTCTCCTCCCTGTTTACCCTTTAGTTCTGTTGCTTTGATCCCTTCCCTTACATAGAGAGCTACTCCTCCTCCTCCTCTTCTACCCTTCCTGTCCCTCCTGTAGATTGTGTACCCTGCTATGTTGACATCCCAGTCATGGTTCTCTGTGTACCATGTTTCTGTGACTGCTACAATATCCAGGTGTCCCTCTTTCATCAAGGCCACCAGTTCAGGGAGTTTGTTACCTAGACTACAGGCATTGATACTCATTACCCTCCATTTTTTGATGGTCTCTACCCTTTTTGCCCCATCCCTGTCCTTACTGCCTTTTTCTCCACTTACCCCTGCCCTTCTCCCTATCGACATCTCTATCTTGGTGTTTACCTCACTAACTACCCTGATTTTTGGTGGAGGTTAGGATTTTCCTGTTCCTTTTCAGTGCCTCTCCCCTTAGCTAGTTTAAATACTTGTCAATGAAGCATTTAAACCTATCACCTAGGATCCTGGTTCCCCTCCTGGATAGATGCAGCCATCGTGCCAGTATAGGCCTGTATCCCTCCAGATGGACCCCCAGTCCCCAGTGAAGCCAAAACCCTGAGCTCTGCACCAGTTTTTCAACCACTGATTGAATCCCATGGTGTAGAGCACCCTAGCCTCACCCACACCATAGACAGACAGCCCCTCTGAGAAGGTTACCGTGCATGCTGCTTGTCTAAGGCCCCTTCTCAACTCCACAAACTCCTTCTGCACTGCTCTGATCCCTTTCCCAGTCAGGTCATTTGTCCCTAGATGGACAATGACATCCAGCTCCCTCCCTGTGTAGCTGCTCCCACGATCCTGAGGATTTGCTCCCTGTCCCTCCAAGCCATAGTGGCAGGCAGGCACCTTACATCCCTCTCCCCCCCCCCCAGTTCTACCCTCCTAACAATGGAGTCTCTCCACAGGAGTTGTTTCCTTTCCCTGTGGGATTCCACGCCACCCTCCTGCGGGTCTCCTTTGTGGAGGTTCCCAGCATCCTCCTTGGTCTCCAATGTGGGTGCCTCCAAAGAGGAACCACACTCTGCCAGAACAGCGTATGAATTGTAGAGAGATACAACTGGAAGGATGCACCTCCATTCCATGACCCTCACCCTCCCTGAGTCCACTGTGGTCCAACCGCTCCTCTTTCTTGCAACCTCTGAGGCAGCAGCAGCGACCCTGGTGGTCCCTGGGTGGGAGAGGTGGTCCCCAGAATCCTGGCCAACTCAGCCTAGAGATGAGCAACGTCCTCCCTCAGCCCAATGAGGTGCCTACAGATGGGACAACACCGCATCCTCTAGAACATCTCCTGAAAGACTGCCGCTCCACAGTCACTGCACTGCACCACTCCCATCATGTCTTATTTGTGGCCCCATAACTGTTGTTTTGTATGCTTATGCTTTCCTTTCTCTGTTTACATTTATTTTATATATTTTTTTTCCTCTCCCTACTTTCCTACTGCCTCCGTGCCCTTACACTCCTGCTCTTCCTTCTCTGGGACAGGAAGTTCCTGTATTCCTCAGTAGTCTCCTTCTTACTTGCTCAGAGTCAGACCTCCAACAGCTGAGTGGGGGAGAGCTACTCTTTTCCTTCTAGGATGGTGAGTCTTTTGTGCCTCTGTGATCACTCCCTTCCTGCTCCCAAACAGGAAGTTCCTGTTGCCAGTCAAAATCCTGTGTCTATAAAAGTGGAACTAGCTAAGGGTGAGGGGGTAGTGGGGAGGGAGGGCTATATAGTCCTAGAAGAGTAGTAAAGTTCTAACAGCACCTCCTTCCTCTTGCTGTTCTCTGCCAAAAGCTATCTAGGGCAGTTTTAAATCCAAACACCTGGCTTCCTGCTGTCTAAGCCATTCCCCCTAATTCACAGTTCCCTTCTTCACCTAGCTAACTGCACAGATAACACTTCATCCAACTCAGACAAACACACTAACTCTTGGTTTTTTTTTGTTTGTTTGTTTTTACCCTAAATTGATGATCCCAGTAATAGAGTTCTAGTTCTTAAGTCCCAGTAAAGTAGTAAAGTTCTAACAGTACCTCCTTCCTCTTGCTGTACTCTGCCAAAAGCTATCTAGGGCAGTTTTAAATCCAAACACCTGGCTTCCTGCTAACTAAACCACTCCCCCTAATTCACAGTTCCCCTTTTCACCTAGCTAACTGCGCAGACAACAGTTCTCTTCACCCAACTCAAACACACTAACTCTTGTTTTTTGTTTGTTTGTTTGTTTTTACCCTAACTTGAAGGTCCCAGTAGTAGAGTTTTAGTTCTTAAGTCCCAGTAGAGTAGTAAAGTTTTAACAGCACCTCCTTTCTCTTGCTGTACTCTGCCGTAAGTGCAGGATTAAAGCTACCTAACTTCCAGAACTACCACCAAGCTGCCTTAATAAATCATATTTCAGAACTTTATGAGGTCGAACCACCCCAGTGGGTATATTTCAAATCCTAATTTACAAAGCAAAACAGACTGTATCACTCATTATTCTCTAACATGTCCATAAACCAGTCCTTTTATTCAAGCAACACTGAGAGTAGGCAATCATACCACTGGAAAACAAACATTTAACAATTAATGACCGTACACCAGTGTATTATATAACATGGATCACACACTTCCGATTAACAAAATTACAAACTTACAGTATATTTATTATACTGGCACGATAACACCAGTATAGTTAGAGTTGATGAGGGTGTTTAATGCTAAAGGGCAATTTATGGAGGCAAATACTTTGTAGTGGTTCAACTGATTTGCATGAAATCTGGAATGTAGAAGCTGTGGGGGTAGGTCTGTTTATGTGGCAAATTTTGTTGGAATTGCTGTTGTGTTTTTTGAGACACAGAGTCTTGAAAAAACATAAAGTTTTATCATTTTTGGGCAGTTTTTTTGCTCACCTGTATCTCAAAAACAGCTTTAGGTTCTGGGCTGAAATTTTCAGGGCAGAAAGCCTTGGCATTACAGATGTGCCTTTTGAAGGTTTGGTGAAAGAATATTAATGTGTTCCAAAGTTATTCAATTTAGCATTCTCATTATTTCCTGTGGGAAAAAAACAGATGTCAGGAACGATGAAGGAGTCTATGTCGTAGGAGCATCTCTGAAGTGGGATTCTGTGTTGGAGACATTTGTTGCATCAACCATTTTGTTTCTCTGCTTAGTGAGAGAAACAAATCTCATAACATACATACCAACATATAGACTGTACTTGCAGTAATCCCCCATCCCCATTCCCAATATTTATTTAGCAAAATATTGTCCCTGGTGGTCTAGTAGCAGTAATGGGCCCCTCCCTCCCTATCCCCTGAGCCAATGCCAATCCCCATATCATCTTTTTACAATGCGGAATCCTGCATCGAACTGCCATGTTACTATGCAGAATCCTGCATCGAACTGCCATGTTACTATGCAGAATCCTGCATCGAACTGCCATTTCACGATGCAGAATCCTGCACTGAAGTGCCATGTTTTCATGCATTTTCTTTTACCTTGCATCCTCCGACTCCGTACTTCCTGGTGGTCTAGTGGTAATCATGAACACCCCTCCCTTGCTATCCCTGGGCCCCAATCCCCATATCGTCCCTGGTGGTCTAGTGGCAATAATGAGTCCCCCTTCCTGCCTATCCCCTCAGCCAATGCCGATCCCCATATTGCCTTTTTATGATGCAGAATCGTGCATCGAACTGCCATGTTACGATGCAGAATCCTGCACTGAACTGCTATATTACCATGCAGAGCCCATTGTAATTATTCTTTGCCGACTTCAGGGTGCCCAATCCCCATGTCAGCATTTATTTCACCCTCCAGTACTGTGGTACACTGGGGAGCCCACCCCCAGTGTACCGAAATAATTAAGTTGTTTCTGACACTGGGATGCTCACCCCCAGTGTCGGATGCCCCCCGCCCTTCCCCCAAAGCCCACTGTAATTATTATTTGCTGACACTTGAAAAATGGTTTGGGACGTGGCAGCTGAAATTTAATGCCAAGAAGTACGCTGTGATGCACTTGGGAAGTAGGAACAGTAGAGCAGGGTACACCCTAGGTGGGGAGGAAATTAAAGTAACAGAACAGGAGAGGGATCTGAGGATCATATTCTCCTCGAATCTTAAGTTAGGAATCCAATGTAGCAGGATGGCAGGAAAGGGAAATGGAATGTTGGCATGCACAGGCAGGGGCATTACTAGCAAAAAAAGGGAGATAATAATGCCCCTTTACAAAGCCATGGTGAGGTCGCACCTAGAGTATAGGGTTCAGTTCTGGAGGCCACATCTCCGCAAGGAAATAGATGCACTGGAGAGGGTTCAGAGAAGAACAACCAAGATGGTGCAGGGTATGAAGGGAAAGTCAAACGAGCAGAGGTGTAAGGAGCTGGATCTGTACACGCTGGAGACAAGAAGGGAAAGGGGAGACATGATTGAAACTTTTAAATATGTAAATAGACTCAATAAAATGGGGGAAGAGGGTTTACTTAAGAGGAAGGGGGTCAAAACTAGAGGGCACAGCTTCAGAGTGAAAGGAAAAAGATACAGGGGCAATGTGAGAGGGTGTTTCTTCATGGAGAGGGTGGTGGAGCCCTGGAACAGACTACCAAACAGAGTGGTGGGGGCTAAATTGGTGGAAGAATCCAAGAGGGCATGGGACAAGCATCACGTATTTTTTATTGGGGGAGGGTGGGGGCTGGCAGGGAAGGGGAGGTGTAGGGGGAAAAAGGGCAGACTAGATGGACCAGTATGTTCCTTTTCTGCCATCAGGCTTCTGTGATTCTGACATCGGGGCGCCCAATCCCCATGTCGGCATTCATTTCTCCCTCCAGTACTGTGGCACTGTGGGAAGCCCACCCCCCACTGCACCGAAATAATTCAATTTTTTAAATGTTGTTCCCGACACTGGGATGGCCACCCCTGGTGTCGGATGCCCCCTCAGCCCATTCTAAAATGTATTCTATTCACTGACATCAGGATGCCCATTCCCTGTGTCAGCATTATGCAGACCCTCCCCAGTACTTAGTACTATGGCACACTGGGGAGCCCACTCTCAGTGTCCCAAAATAAACCTATTCATCCTGTAAAAAAAGAAAACTGTCCCCTGATGTCTTTTTCTTTTATATTAATACTGGAAAAAAGAAAACTGTCCCTCATCGTCTCCCCCCGACCCCCTCCCATATCCTGACCTTCCCACTGAACACCCCACACCCTACCCACCCTTCCCCAATACTTACCATCAGAGATAATCCACTATCATCTTCTCTGGACGGGACACGCCTGCACTGTTCAAAGTCGAACCGCGAACTGAAGCATCAAGGTAAATGCCATATAATGACTGTCAATGGCATTTTGAACTTATGTTCATATCTCGCCATTTGTAAAGTATTGAACTAATTTTCAACATGGCCTTTAGACCCCACCTCATGAACAATGGCACTGTCATTTTGTTACTCCATCCCAAAAGGTGATTTCACAGTCACTATGCAGAATAACCTTTCTGGACTGAGTAACAAAACAACAGTGCCACTGTTCAGGAGGTGGGATTCTAAAAAGCCCATGTTGAAAATTTGGTGCAAAAATATGAAGAAACACCCAAGTTACACGTGCTCATTGTCATTTTTCTATGCACATGCACAACGTTGCCAATTGTTAATATTTTCATTCTAAATTATCCACAAACACACTTTTTCACACCACCTCATGAACAGCACAGCTGTCATTTTTTACATGCTGCCTAAAATGTGTTTTCGCACTTGTGGCACAGAATGGCATGGTCCTTGCTCGAAATCACCTTTCAGGACTGCGTAATGAAATGACACTGCCAGTGTTCATGAGGTGGGGTCCTAAAAAGCCTATGTTGAAAATTTGGTGTAAAAATACCAAAAAACACACGAGTTACACGCTGTCATTGAAAAGTTTCTACGCATGCTCGTAACTTCGGAAATTTTTTATATTTTCACTCCAGATTTTCAACATTGTCATTTTTTTACACAAACTCATGAACGCTAAACTGTCATTTTTCACATCCTGCCCGAAATGTGTTTTCATTCCTGCAGTGCAGAATGGCGCGGTCGCTGTGCGACATCACGTTTCAGGACAGATGAACGAAATGTCAGTGGCAGTGTTCATAAAGTGGGATTCCAAAAAGGCCATGTTGAAAATTTGGTGAAAAAATTCCTAAAAATGCCAGAGTTATATGCGTTCGTTTAATTTATTGTACACACACACACACACAACTTTGCTACTTTTTAATATTTTGCCACCAAATTTTCAACATAGCCATTTTTTCACACCACCTCAGGAATAGTACAGCTATATTTTCCACATCCTGCCTGAAATGTGTTCTCGCACCTGTGGAGCACAATGGTGCTGCAGCTGCGCATAATTACATTTTTCCTTGCATTTCATAATTTCTCTATACGGGTACTTGAGGTGGGGTAATAACATGGCTATGCTGACAATTTGGTTACTCCTGTTCGACACATGGAAGCATCGAGAGCCAGGAGGAGCCCTGCACTTCCATACCTACACATATATATATATATATATATATATATATATATATACACACATACTGTATATATGGATCTACAGAGGGATTGGAGCGCAGGGATGGACCTTGCACACCCACAGTAAAATAAGGATACTGTTATAGTATCTGAAAAAGTAATTTCTGTTCTCTGCACTAACTGTTTCCATTACATTACCTGTTCACGTATTCGTTTGTGGTCACTTCATAAAAAGTATGGAAATTAAATGCAAAAAACTACGTTAATGCACTAGTTAGGGTTGATATCATGCCTTTCAGTGTATGGAACTGTGGTGTTAGGTTCCCCATCCCCAGGGCCAGATTAATGGATGCGGGGGCCCTACTCCAAGTCATATTTTGGGACTGGGGGGGCCTAAATGCCAGCATCCCACTCTTCTGCGGCGCCGGGCACACAAAACCTTGTAAACTCCAGCAATTCATCAATTTAACAATTAGCCTCTAGCTTAGTGGTGAAGCTAAGTATAATCCATTCACAGCAATGTGGTTTTGCTCCCAGATTTTTGATAAATGATGCATCAAATAATTCAAATTCAAGCAGTGAATATAGTTGGTTGCCCCCCATGGCTATAGAATCTTGCAGCCCCCTGAGCCCAGGCTAGTAGCAGTAGCAACCAATCCTCACCCCCATGTAAATGCAATTATTTTCTTTTCTCTGTTTTTTTAGTCATTTTTTTGCTTCAATTCAATTAACTGCTGTTAAGTGTTCCCTTCCTGCCGTTTCCAATCCAACCAAATCATCCACCAAATCCAAAAATCATTGAAGTCAAGACAAAATAAGAAAGTCAACATGACAGTGTTGGCACTTAGCATGCAGTACATAACAACATACCTGGTGGTGTGGCCTTCCCTAACAGACTGGTCGATCATCGTACTTGGCCTGGGACTCCTCACAGGACCAAAGGCCCAGCAGCAGCACTGACTGACTACAGTCATCAGCACACGATGAGCAGCACGCCATCTCTCCAACTCTTGGAGTCAGAGTCATCATTGACATCCGACGAAAAGATGTGCTGGACGGTGGCAAATCAGACGACTCCGGCCTGGCCAGCTCTCTCTACTAGTAGTCTGTAGTCTTCTTCAATCGAGAGCGAGATGATCTCCAACCGACCGTTATCCACTCATCCTCCTCCATCCTCGACTCATTACCCGGCCACACACCCTGACACCACTCACATGCATGCAGATTCCCGCTCCCCAGTAGTCACACCTCCGAGAAGACCTCTGAGACATGGTTGGTTGTAGTGGTAGTGTCAGGGTGGACCAATTGTGGACTACTCTGTCTGTGCTGTACTGTACAGCTTGCCCCACCCCCCGAGAGGTGGAGCCAGAGAGACTGAGAGACTCGCTCAGAGTGGGGGGGGACCTGACTCGGGGGGGGGGTGCTTTTCTTTTTTGGCAATGCTGTGAATGTGATGATCCCACAGCCACTCAACAGTACAGCAAGTATGTCCGGTCCGAGGTTGGTGGCTGTGGTCTGCCAGGTAGAGAAAAAGGAAATAAATTAAGTTAAACAGTGAGGGGGCCCTGCTGAACACCAGGGCCCTACGCCATGGCGTAATCTGCATACAGGTTAATCCAGCCATGCCCATCCCTAACACCCCAGCTAATCGTACCACCCCATCCCACCCCTCCACGCTCCACACACTAACAGGCATCAGGGTGTGCCTTGGGGTCATCTGCCCTAATGCTCACCCCATTCCATAAGTAAATAAGCTGAGATGGACACAGGATGAGAGAATGGGGTGAGCGTTAGGGCCGATGACCCCAAGGCACACCCCGACACCTGTTGGCGTGTGGAGGGTGGAGAGGTAGGATGGGGTGGTAAGGTTGGGTGGGGTATTAGGGTTGGGAATCCTGACACCACATTTCCATACTTTGAAAAGCATGATATCAACCCTAACTAGTGCAGTAACATAGTTTTTTACATTTAATTTATTTATACACTGACTACCAAGCAAGTGCACTGGCATCGGGCACCTTTTTCAGGCATGACCCAGGTAGAACAAGTACTTTGGATCTATGATAATGAACTCTATACTTCATTTCAAAGGACAAAAAAAATACAGTAGCCAGACTAACTTTTTAAAATATATACAAATACGATCCTACCATATAAATAAACTAGGCACCAGCTTACGTAAACCAGGGGTGACATCAGTTCAGAAGTGGATAGCTATTCCAGTAAACAGATGTACAATAATTTCAAAAATATATTACGCTCTAATAATAAAGTAATCAACACCTCCAAAAAACCCTAAAGAAAAATTGTGAAAAAAAGTTATATTACTCAATTACAGATCAAATATGGGGGGATATGATAAGTGAGATAAGACTATCATTTAACATTAAACTAAACCAGATGCACTTCAGTATCTTTTAGACATTATATTACACCCCACATTAACTTAACAAAAAGAACCACACAGTTTCACCTACGTGTAAGATACAGCACCCATCGGGGCACTTCAGAACATGCCACAGCTATGTGCAAAACTATATTACCACTTTGGAATAAGGTCTTAAATATTATGAACATAATACCAACTGTAAATATTACATAAGAAACAGATTTATGCCAACTAAGGACAAGTAAAACTTAAAACATTTCCCTACGGGCCCTTTAAAAAAATAACTTATCCTAGGCCTCATAAATGTTAGAAAGTGTCAAGTTTCCCAAAAGGCCCTTTAAAAAATCAATTACCCGAGCCGTCATAAATGTAAGAAGATGTATAGCAAGAGAATGGAAAAACAAAGATCCTCCAGAATACCGACTAGGTGGAAAAAAACATGATAAAAAAAAGAAGTTGAAAGACAAACAAATGCATATAAAGAAATCTACAGCTTACCTAAAGAGGTATTTTGAAAGGTGAAGGGATCTGTCTTTGTGAGGAGACGGAAATGGAGAGTAATGATCAGGATGATTTATGCTACGTTAATGGGTGGGCTAAAGATTCACAGTACTAACTACACTTACAGAAAGTACAGAATCCAGCCTATGAACTGCCTTGAGGCATAATGCACATGGCAAAACTGTGGCAGCTGAGTAATGAGAACAACTCTGTTTTGGTACAGGATGATCGAGTGGAGAAGGAGAGAAGTCAGCAGCAAGAGGAATAGTAATGACCCGAGAAGTCTGAAGTCACGTTAGGTCAACAGCTGACGGGATACAACTAGGAGCAAACCATCCAGAAGACGGGCGACGAAAGGTCTTTTGGAATCATTCAGGAGAATCCAACAAAGAAAATCACATGAAAATATATTTATCATCCCAATATACACCATAAAGATGCCAGAGGGAAGAATGAATCTGAAGGAACTAAAAGGCGTCTGATATATTGACTTAGCCAGCCAGACTCCTGGCTCATGGCGTGAATGAACTAATGACGTCATCTATTGTGGCATACTCCCGGGAAAAGCTGATGTAGGGAATGGGGGAAATTGTACTTGGGATTGGAGGAGGAATGACAGCAGATTGGTCAATAATCAATCTGTCCCTTCCGGAAAACTGAAAGGTGGCTACTCTGAGAGGCTGATTCAGTACTGCAGAAAAGGAGGACAGATAACAGGAGCCAATCAGGAACCTTTTATATGCTTGTTTGGTGAGGTGTCCATACAATGTTAGGTCTTGAAAAGCAGTTTGGAGATTTGTGCAGGTGACAGAAGTCGTATGCTAAGAAATAAGTCCAGTATGGAAGCCATGGTTAACCCTTCAAGTAGGAAAGCCACTCTAAAACAGGAGAAGATTTACTAAGAACAGATGGAGCAGATAGAAATCAAGAGGAGTGACAGCTGAGGTTCAGGTACAGGAATAGGCACAGGTACTGGAACACAGGGGGAGCTGTGGAAGGTTGAGAACCTGGAGTTGGGGTCAGAAAAAGATTAGGAATAACTGGCAGAGCAAGAGGTTCCAGGTATGAAGTTAGTGTTAGAGGGGGTCCTGGCACAGGCTGAGAAGGACCAGGAATTGGTACTGGAATAGGGTCCTGAAATAGTTCTGGCTCTGATGGTTTTTACTAATTTAAGAGGGATCCAGTAGAGAAGGACTAAAGCAGATGGGATTTTACAGCAGCTGTCTCTTATTACAGTAGAGTGTCAGAAGACTGTATCTGGACCATGGGATTCCATGTTCTTGAAGTGAGGAAGCCGAAGATGTTGCATAGAACAGTTATGTTCTTACTGTAAGAGGAGATCTTCGAGAGACTCTCCCCTATTAGGCCACACCTTTGGAACTATAGCCATCAGGCACTAAGACCACACAGAAACATTTGCTAGGTGGGTGCCACTCACGACAATGTACCATGTCTGCAATTTATAAATGTGGGCAGCCCCATCACTACTCAGTTCCCTGTCAGAGATTAGACTCGGAGGACCTCCAACCATGGGGATCCAGGAGATAAGACCAGCACCAAGCACACAAGGAGAAGCGTGGAGCTGGATATATGATGCATGGATTAGATTCAGGCACAATATCTGATGTAACCCCCACTGAAGCAGAAGAAGGATGGAGGAAGGGACGGCAAGGCCTAATGGAGTAGACTCTCTTGAAGATCTGCTGTTACGGTAAGTGCATAACTGTTCTATCTTCTTCCAAGGACAGCTCCTCCATTAGGCCACACGTTTGGAAAGATTTCCAAGGCAGTTACAAATAAAAACTGGGAGGAGGGTACAGTCTGATATATATTTAGGACAGCAGGCCTTGCAGTACAAGTCCAAATCCAGCACGTCTGAGACAGACTATGTCAAGACTGTAATGTTTAGTGAAGGTATGAACAGTGCTCCATGTGACTGCAGCACTCCTTCTCCACTGAATCATCCTGTACCAAAAGAGAACTGGCCATTTACCTGTCAGCGTGACCATGAACTGCATCAGAAGTTCTTTATCATCATACTTCCTACAAAAGAACATAATACAATGTGCCAGTCACTTGGACAGGCATTGTTTAGACACACTAGCGCCCTCTTTCCCAGAGGCGAATGAAACACAAAGCTGAGTGGACTTTCTGCATTTCTTGGTGTGATTAACTTAGTATCTGAGTATTTTATGTATATCTAAAGTATGGACCAATGCCTCACCCTGACTGGCATGTTCAGGGTAGTAAACATGAAGGTGTGTCGGTGATTCAATGTAAAATCAGATACCACCTTCAGAAGAAAAGAACAGTTATGTAAGAACTTACCATAATAGTAGATCTTCGAGGGGATATCAGTCATCAGGTCACACATATGGAACTTCACTGTCAGTGAAGCAGGATCCACATGGAAGATTTTCAGCAGTACCACTGGGGCTGCCACGCCAACATTGTTTGCCGATGTCACCAACCCTATGAAGATGAAAGCGGCCCTGCTCCCTCCTCAGTTCTTTCCTCCGAAGACTAAGGGAGCAAAGCTCTTGCCATGGGGGACAAAGGAGAGAGAGAGAGAGAGAGAGAGAGAGAGTGCCCAGGCCAAAATAAAAGGCTAGATACACCAGTTACCAGTTCTGAGAGAAGAACCCCATAAAACGGGGATGGTGGGAGTGAAGGCAGACCACATGACTGAGATCCTCTCAAAGATCTACTGTTACGGTAAGTTCTTACTTAACTGTCCTATCTTCATCGGAGGTATCTTAGTCATCAGACCATACATATGGAACGAGTCCCAAGCAGATACAAATGCACGTTGATAGTCTGGGAGGAAGGCCATCCAAAAACCTACGACAGGAAGCCCTGCAGAACAGCCCTCCCAAAACCTGCATGGGCTCTAGAGCCAATGTCCAGATTGTAGTGCTTAGTTAAGGTATGGACAGTACTCCAGGTGGCAGCAGTGCAAATGTCAGCAGCTGAGACCCCCTTGAAACAGGGCACAGAGGTAGCCATGTCATTTGTGGAGTGGGCTTTCACTGTCCCTGGCAACTCCTTGCCATGCCTGTTGTAGCAGAACCTAATACAATGTGCCAACCATTTGGACAAACATTGTTTGGAAACCTGGATGCTTTCTCTTCCTGGGGTGAAAGAACCAAAAAGCTGCTTTGACTTCCTGCATTCCTTAGTTTGGAGCACATAATACTTCAAAATTCTGTGCATGTCTAACGTACGGAGCAGAGCTTCCCCTGGACTGGCACACTCAAGAAAATAAACTGGTAGGTGGATAGACTGATTCAGGGAAAACTCAGACACCACCTTAAGGAGAAACTTAGGATTTGTGCACAAATATATCCTGTCTTTGTGAAAAATCAAATAAGGCTCCTCACACCAAAGAGCCTGAAGCTTGGAAATCCTTTGAGCAGAGGCAACAGCAACGAAAAATAGCACTTTCCAGAGCAGAAAGCATAGCTCAGAAGTCGCAGCTGGCTCAAATGGAGACAGAGTCAACTTCTCCAAAACATAATTCAAGTCCCAGGCTGGGACAGGAGATTGGATTGGAGGTTCCAGATGCAGGATGCCCTTGAGAAAGGTACGGCCGCCCACAGGCTCATGAAAGGCAGAGATAGCCAAAAGGTGCACCTTGAGGGAGGAGTACTGGAAGCCTGAGTCCAACAGAGATATCAAGTAGTCTAGAATCTGACTCACTGGACAAGAAAAGGGTCCAGGTGTTGCTTGGCAGCCCAGACGGAAAACCTCTTACACTTCATGGCTCTAGTGGGGGCTTCCGACCTGCCACTAGGATGTTCACCACTCTCTGGAACACTCTGAACCAGGCGATGGTTATGTCCTCTGGAGCCAGGCATGCAGGTGAAGGGACTTGAGGTTAGGATAGACCTGCATCAGCAGATCCCTGCAGAAGGACTGGTGGCTCCTCCGCCAACTGTTGCAGTAATGGGAACCATATTTGCCATGGCCAGAATGGTGCTATTAAGATCATGCTGGCCCCCTCCATTTGCAGCTTGATTAATACCCTCTGAAACAGAGGGAAGGGATGGAATGTGTAGAAGAACCTCCTGCTCCAGACGAAGGACAAGGTGCCTCACCAGAAAACTCCAGGCCTTGTATCTAGCGAGCAAAAACTGAGCAGTTTTGCACTGCATGAAGATGCAAAAAGGTCCAGCTCTGGACGACCCCATCTAGAGAACAGATCTTCTGTGATAGATGAGAGAAGTTCCCACTGGTGCATGCTGGACTGAGTCCTGGGGAGGTTGTCAGACAGAGTATTTTGCATGCTGGGAATGTGGACTGCAGTGAGGATCAGACTGTTGTCTATGGCCCAGTATCATACTCTCATGACCTCCCTGCACGGAAGGTATGAGTGTGCCCCTCCCTTGCTTGTTGATACAGTATAACAGACAGCACTGAGACTGTCCAACTGGATCAAAAGCTGACTCAGGAAGAGATGGTTCTGAAAGACCTGCATGGCATACAGGACTGCCCACATCTCCAGGATGTTGATATGCAGAGAGGATTCCATCTGGGACCTAGCCCAGAGACTGGAAGGGACCCAGATGTGCTCCCCAGCCCGAACCAGAGGCATCCGTGGTGAGGATCTGATGAGGGGAGGAAATCTGGAATGGAACCCCTTTTGCGAGGTTCAGAGGGGCCATCCACCATTGGAACACCTTGTGGACTGGGGAGGAGACCAGTACTACCTGATCCAATTCATCTGTGCATTGGTCCCATTGCACTCTGAGTGTCCACTGAAGGACTTGCATGTGTAGCCTGGCTAAGAGAACCATGGAAATGGCCGCAGCCATCAGACCAAATAGCCTCAGAGATACCCTAGCCAAGATATAATGGCTCTGGGCGACCTCCTGAGCCTGGGCAATGAGGCACTCCACCCTGTTTTGAGGTAGGAACGCCTTGCCCTGTGCCAAGTCCAGAACCACCCCTCTATATTGCAGTCTCTAGGACAGAATCAGGACAGGCTTGGACAGGTTGGCAGTGATGCCCAGGGAGGAAAACAGCTGAAGGGTTCTTTCCAGAGACCAAAGGAGCTGCTCCCTGGACAGGGCTTTTAGGAGCCAGTCATACAAATAGGAAAAAATGTACACTCCCTCCCTTCTTAGAGCTGCAGCTACTGCTACTAAGCACTTTGAAAAGACCCACGATACAGAGGATAAGCCAAAGGGAAATACTTTGAATTGGCAGTGCTCGCCCTGAAAGAAAAACTGGAGAAATCTCCTGTGCGGTGGAAACACCAATATGTGCAGGTAAGAATCCTGCATGTCCAGGGAGCACAGCTAGTCACTCTGCTTGAGTAGGGGCGTCAGGCATGGCATGCTGACCATGCGGAAGTTTTTGTCCTGGACATACAGATTGAGGTCCTTGAGATCTAGAATGGGCCTATGATCTCTGGTTCTTTTGAGAACCAGGAAGAACCTGGAAAAAAATTCCCTATTCCTTTGGTGCCAGGGCACTGGCTCGATGAAATATGACCAAGTAATACTGTGCCCAGAAAAGGAGGTGGTACAGGTAAGGGTGTGCTATCCATAAGTGATGGCATGATGGCCTTTTTCCACAGGAGGGCCTGCAACTCCTCTTGGAGAATGGACAGGTGGGTTAGTGTATAGGTTGCGGGTACTGGAGGAGTCTCTAGGGGCACCTCTATGAGCTCCAGAGTGTGACACCTCTCTATTATCCGAAGAATCCAGGCATCTGAAGTGATGGTTCTCCATTGATTGAGATGGCGGGAGGATCGACCTCCGATCACCATCTCTTGGACAGGGACTGGAAGAGGGGTGTCTAGCAGGGAGTCAGGCGGAGGCGGATCCAGCCAATGGGGCTGACCCGTCACCCCTAGGGTGCTTTGCTGTGGTGCCAGAGGAGGAGTTAAGCAAGACAGAAAAGGGCTTTCTCTTGCCCTAGGGACAGGAGGCTGCTCTGGACTTGTGGGACATCTTGTGGAAGGGAGGGTACTGTGCTCCTAGGCTAAGTATGATAGAGCAAGTGGATAGACTTAACAGCACTTCCAGATGCCTGTAGGTCATTGATGATGTCCTGAACATATGGCCCAAAGAGTTTAGCGCCACTGAAAGGGGCATTAAGTACCTTTTGTTGGACATCAGTCACAAAGACTGAGACCTTCAGCCAGGACTGCCTAAGAAGGCAAACCGAGATATCATAGAGGGCCCTAAGGAGGTGCCTGCTGATATCCTCTGCATACTGCAAGCATTTAAGAACCTCCTGTTTCTGGGTACATTCAAGGAGGGCCTGGGCAGCAGCCTTGCCCTTCTTCCAGATGCTAGTCTGGTGTTTGACCATGTAAGAGAGTTAACTGGCAATCCTCAGCACCAAGGTGGAGGAGGCATCTACCCTTTTACCCAAAAGGTCAATCCTTTGGGATTCCCTGTCAGGGGAGTGGGAACCGAGGTGCTTAGGCATCTTCAACCTGTCATGAGCTACCTTCAAGACCACAGAATCAGTCGGAATGCTCGTTCCTGAATATGGGTCGCCAGCGTGGCGTGAGGTGTGGTGTCCAGTGCCTCAGCCCTCAGCACCACCAGGATGGTGAACTGCTTCTATTTCAAGTAATAAGTATGTCTGGTAGAAGGCTTCCTAGATGCAATCAGAACATCAGCAACCTTATGGGATGCCCCAAAATGTGCAATGGTTGCGTCTTCAAAGGAGCCAATCATGCAGATATAGGGATTTCAGGTCTGGATGGACTAGAAATCATTTGTCCTGTAACAACAGATCCCAATACAGAGTTAGGGGGACAGGAGGCTCCACTGCCATCTGCAGCAGAAGTGTAAATCATATCTGGCAAGGCTATAATGGAGCTATGAAGATGAGAGTGGCACTCTATCCACAGTTCGAGCAACACCCTCTATATTAGTGGAATTGTGGGAAATGCATATAGGAATTTCCCTTTCCAAGGCAGGGACGTGTCTCACCAGAAAACTCCAGGCTCTGGAGCCAGTGAGCAGAAATACTGGCAGTTTTGTATGTGTTGGGACATGAAAAGATCCAACTCTAGATGACCCCATTTTGTGAAGAGGTTGTCTACCACAGAGGTCAGCAGTTTTCATTCATGAAACCTTCGCTGCTGCCTACTTTGCCTGTATGCCAGGAGGTTTTGGAGACCTGGGAGATGCACAGCTGACAACTGCAGGCTGTGGGGCAGAGCCCACTACCATACTCTCATTGCTTCCATCCACCATGGCAATGCTCTGCTAAGTGAAGCTGTGCCAAGAATCATTTGGCTCAGCTCGTCTGTCTGCTGATCCCAGTGGATCATGAGTAGTCAATGACAGATCTTCATATGTAGGTGTGACAGTGACACAGGCACAAGGACCACAGTCATGAGACCCAGGAGAAGTTACATTTTCTCACAGAGACACAGTGGCTCCTGTATACCAACTGTGCTTCGACAATCAGATTTTCTGCTCTGCCTGTGACAGGAAAGCACATCCCTTCTCCTGTGTCCAAGACTGCCCCTATGTACTGCAGTCTTTGGCAAGGTATCAACACAGATTTTAGCACTTATAATGTAACCCCCAAGTCCTCAATCATCTGCGTTGCCTGAGAAAACGTATGTAGTAGAGCTTCCCTGGAGCTGGCCTTCAGCAGCCAGTCATCCAGATAGGGGAACACTTGTAGGCCTTCCCTGCGAAGGGCTGCTGCCACTACTGCCAAGCATTTGGTAAAGACCTGTGGTGCAGAAGATAAGCCAAAGGACTATACTCTGAACTGGCAATGTTCTCCTTCCAGCACAAAGCAGAGGTATTGCCTGTGGGATTTTATGATCCTGACATGAAGGTATGCCTCCTTCATGTCTACAGAACAAAGCCAAAGGAAAAGATCCTGAAGATCCAACATAGGACTCAGATTCCCTGTCCATTTTGAGACTAAGAAGTATCTGGAATAGGACCCTTTGTTTCCCTGTCATGGAGGAACTGGTTTTATAGCATGTCTTTGAAATAATGACTGAACTTCTTCTTTTCGAAGGAACAAATGGCCTGGAGGATAACTGGAAGGAGGCGGAGGATGATCTGGAGGAGTTTCTAGAAGCTGCAGAGTATGCCTCCTTGCAATTATCCCCAGGACCCATTTGTTAGTTATAATCTCCTGCCAGTGTTTCAGATGCAGGGATAGCCCCAAAAAAAACCTTGGAGGTAACAGTGGAGGTGGGGTGTATCCAGAACAGTCAGGTAAAACCAGAGGGGCAGTGCCACTGGTACAGATTGCTTTGGGTGCTTTATGTGAGCATCTGGGGGGAAGGGGCCCAGCAGGGTACCACCTCCTCTGCCACGACCTTGCTGAAAGTAGGCACGGCCACCTCTGACAGCAGGCTGACTAAAGGATCCCCTCCTATGAACCCTGGCAGAAGTGAGATACAGACACTTGACAGCCCTTGGAATCATTTTTGAAGTCTGAAGGCCTCTTAAGGCATCTTCACTATCATAACCAGTTTTGTCTCTCTAAAAGGGGCATTCAAAACTGCTTGCTGCACATCACTGGCAAAGCCAGCAACTCTTGAGTCAGGAGTATCTTCTCATACAAATGCCAGAAGCAGTGGCCCTAGCAGATACATCAACTACATCATAAGCTGACTGTAGCAAACGTCTGCAAATCTTAGCACTAGAAGTTGAGGTTTTAAGTAACCCATTCTTGGCAGAGCCATCAGGCATAGCCAGGGCTGCAGTTTTACAGCTTTCCACAGGCTGTTCTCATATTTTATCATGTGTGCTTGGTAGTTTGCAATCCTAATGTCCAGTGAGGCAGAGGCATACGTACACCTGCCCATCACATTCAGCCACTTAGATTCATTATCAGGCAGCAACGTACTCATGTGTTTCGATACTCTAGACCTATCATGAACAATCATGATGACCACAGAGTCAGTTTCTGTCTGGTTTGCATAATAAGGCTTAGCAGATGGAGCAGGACACTGCTTATCAGCCTTTCTGGGAACTGCAGGTAGTGAGTTTGGTTTGCACCATGCAGCAAATGTAGCATCCTCTAATGCAGGATATATATATAGGTGGATTTATAATGGAGGGTGTGCAAGGGACCTCCAAAATTTCCATCAGATTTCTTTTTGTGAAATCTTCCTCTAACAAAGCAAAGCCCATGGCAGTTTGCATTTGCTGCATCATGGCTCAAAAAGTAGGATCCTCATGAGGAGACCTGGGGGTATATACTACCAAGTCCTCACTGCAGGATGAGAGGGTAGAACTAGATTAAGGTGCAACATATTGTTCTCCCTTATACTTTTCCTCTAAATCCTCCTCCAAGACCATGACAATGGGATTATATTCTATGTCAATGTCTCTGTCAATGACAAGAGACACAAAAGGCACCGGTCAACACCGGTGGTGGCTGAGAGGGCATCTGCGGCATGCTAGTAGAAGGCGTCAGTGGGGGATGGGTGCCAGGAGGCCCTGTCAATGGCATAACTGCCTACACAGGTAACCCAGGCAGTATGCAAAATATCATTTCAGAAAACGACATCAGCAGAGTCAGAGTCCATGATGCCCTGTAAAGGGTCCAGGACTACTTGAGTCGAAGGACCTTGGCCCAACAATGATAGCACCCTACCATCCACTGTAGGTATGGCAGTGCCTAAGCCAAGCCCAGACCTTGGTGTCTCATCGGCAGTTGAAGGGGGCTGTTGTCAACGCCGCGGGAGCGGGCGATAATACAGATTTACGTAGTTATATTGTATATACAGTACGTATATAGATTATGAATGCATATCTCCAAAGTGTGGTATGTCTTTTTCTCTTCAGCTTCTTGTCTGTAGATACCCCAATTTATATGTACATATGTTGTCTCAAGTTACTTATTAATGTTAATTTACTGTATTTGTACTTTGACCTACCCAGGTCCACCTTGTAAATGAGTTTTTCTCAACGGTGCTTCACCTGGTAAAATAAAGATCTGATTGATTGATTGATTGATTTAGCTTGTCTCAACAGTGACTGCAACCTTGCTGGTGAACCAGATCTCTCTTTTTCTCTGTGTTTGTGCTTGTGGCCAAACGATGAGGGAGGTAACTGCTACAACCATTCCCTGCCCAGTCTTTCAACTTTGGTGGACGTTTCTCAACTGACGGTGAGGGTGGTGGTAAATATCGTTCAATCTGAGGAGAGGGGGTAACCAGCGGGGTGCAACAGGGATCTGTGCTGAGGCCAGTCCTCTTTAATGTCTTCATAAGCAATACTGTAGAGGGGCTGAAGGGGAAGGTATGCCTCTTTGTAGACGACACTAAGATCTGCAACAGAGTTGACACTCGGGGGGTGTTGGAAAATAAGAAAGGACCTAAACATGCTTGAGGAGTGGTCGAGAGTGTGGCAGCTAAAATTCGACGCAAAGAAGTGCAAAATAATGCATTTGGGGCACAGAAATCCAAGGGAGGAGTACAAGATGGGGGGAAGAGGTACTGACGGTCACCAATCAAGAAAGGGACCTGGTGTAATCACATCTGATGACCTGAAGGTAACCAAACAATGTGAGAAGGCTGTGGGCAGAGCCAGTGAGATACTAGGGTGCACAGGGAGAGTTATCACTAGCAGAAAAAAGGAGGTAGTTATGCCACTGTATAGATCACCAATGAGACCTCATCTGGAGTACTGTGTCCAGTTCTGGATGCCACATGTCCAGAAGGACACAGACAAACTATAGGCGGTCTAGAGAAGGGCAACAAAAATGGTGCAAGGACTCCACCAAAAGTCATATGAGAAAAGATTAGAGGGCCTCAATATGTATTCCCTGGAGGAGAGGAGAGAGGGATATTTATTTTTATTTTAGTTTTTGTTAACCGGGAAAGGAGGGCTAGACAATTCTGCATATTTTGAGCCTCATCCCGGGGGAGGGGGGAGATAGAGGTGGTAACCAACTGAAATTAAACCAGATTAAGCGGTTGGTGGTATTTTTAGTGAATGGAGGAAATTCGGCCAGGACTCCAGGGAGAAAAGTGCCATGGGATCTTTAATGTCCACCTGAACAACCACCAGAACAGGCAGACGAGACCTCAGTTTAACATCTCATCTGAAAGACAGTACCTCAGGAGTGCAGCATCCCCCTTTATGATGCACTACAGTGTCAGTATTAGGATTTCACCCCAAGTGGCTGGTGTGGATCTTAAACCCACAACCTGCTGATCTTCCAGCTTCAGAGGCGAGTGTGCAACCTGCTGAGCCACTGACACTGATAACAGATGTGATGTCATGTGATATGAGATATGATATGATACTGTATATGATATGATATGATATGATAGAGACAGTCAAATACATCAGGGGTATAAACAAGGTACAGGAGGGTAGCATATTTCATAAAAGGTGTACAAGAACAAGGGGCATGATATGAGGCTAGAGTGGGGTAGGCTCAGGGGCAACCTGAGGATGTACTTTTTCACAGAAAGAGTAGTGGATGCTTGGAACAGCCTTCCTGTGGAGGTGGGGGAGGCAAAAACGGTAGGGGAATTCAAGAATGTGTGGGATAGACATAAGAGTACTCTTGCAATGGGGGGAGACAGGGTAAGCCGCAGATCAACTAGTGTCTGTGGTATTGCATTAGGTAGGGAAAAGGGGCAGACTAGGTGGGCCACATGGTCCTTATCTGCCGTCACCTTCTATGTTTCTATGTTACAAATTTTGAGCCCTGTTCCTTCTCCATGACTTTCAAATTTTTAAGAAGGAAAATTTCTAGAGCTTTCTCGAGGCAACACCTTGTAGCCTGATTGAAGCTCTGGCAAATCTCACAAGTCCTCATGTTGTGAGACAGGCCCAAGCAGCACAAATAGACCGCATGGGAGTCTTCTTTTATTTTTTTCTCTGCACTTACAGTACCAAAATAAAGGGTCTTTTGACTTCAGTGGTATGCAGATATGGCAAAATAAACTGTTAAATAAAGTAAAAGAATAAACAGCAATGGCTAGTTGACAGCGTTTCCTTTGGAAGGTCTGATAAGGACAATCAATAGTGGGAAAAGAACCAAGGAGTGATGGGGCTGCCAAAGTTTGTATAGATGCAGATGTGGGGTGTCATCATGGGCAACCCATGGCTAGCAAAAGTTTCCATATGGTCCTAGCGCCTGATGGCTGTATTTCTAATGGTGTGGCCTAATGGAGGAAATATCTTCGAAGATCAGATGTATTATTGGCAGGAATGGTAATGGCTGTAGTCACAGGTATGAATAATCTAACAGATCCTGCTTTCAGCAGAGGAAGAAAATTGGACAATTATGTTCCAGAGGCCTGCCATCAGTTTGATACTGTCTACTTCTTCATGATAGTATAGTGGGACTTGGATATGGCTTTTGTGGCCAAAGGAGAGGAGTCTGGAAAGACTAAGTGAACAAATACGACATCTTCACAGAAGAAGACAAGAACTAAATGTGGGCAGGTACTGGACTAATGCAATGCACAGAGCAGTGAAAGCTGTCTCCTGGAGGTTCCTGCTATGGGCAAAAGATCCCAGCATCTCCAGAGTGGTTCTGTGGAAAGGACCTGATTCCAGGAGCAAGCAAGTCTGGTAACTGTTACAACAAGGCTTGCTGTTCAGTAACAGCACTACCACTACGGCATGTACCAGTACTCCTGGAACTATGCATTCCCCTTAACTCTGCCTGATACAAAGAGAGGGTTCTCATATGGTATTAGTCCCAAACTGAAAGAACAGTGACAGCACCCACAGCTGAGTGGGATTCTTGAACTGCAACCCATCTAGTATGGGAAGTGAGGGGACCAGAGGGAGAGCCAGAGTAAAACAAGTGGGTTTACACATCCATTTTGAATGCTGTTGTGCAGCACATAGATTTTAAAAACTGTCACATAGTGTGTAGATTTTCAAACTTTTTTGAAGTTCAGTGTGAACGTTCTGTAAAAACTGTCATGCAGCACATAGATTTTGAAAACCATCATGAAGTACATAGATTTTGAAAACCATCGTGCAGATGGACTTCCGGTGACGTTACCAGCGCTATGGCTGCCTAATGAAGTAGCTCCCCTCTTCATCGCCTTTAGATATGTTCCCACTCAGCCTACCTAGCTTCAAATTCACAAATAATGCATAGATCTCGAAGTGGGAATACATCAGAGAAAAGACCCCGCTCAAAGAATCGTAAAGGGAAGGAGGATCGGAGCCGATTGAGCTCTGTAAGCTCGACCGCCACTGGGAGAGAATCACCATCGAATATGGCGGGAGGAGACACGGAGACAGAATTGGAAACCTTATCGCGTTCCAAATTTGAGACCCTACTCGCAGAAATCAAACAATTCAGATCCGAAACAAAACAGGAGTTTAACAAGTTACACTCGGATTTATAGGTACTTGAAACCAGAATGTCGGGAGCAGAGGAACGCATTTCAACTGCTGAAGATGACCTAGTCCAGATTTCGCGAGCGATTGAATATCTAGCTCAACAGCAAGAGATCACCTCGGCCAAATGTCTAGACCTAGAAGCCCGTTCATGTCGGGATAACTTAAGAATATATGGTCTACCTGAGTTGGCTGAAACTGGAGATATGAACGAATTCCTGGAAGACATGCTGCGCCATGTGCTTGATCTACCACAAGATTTTCAGTTCAGAATTGAAAGGGCACATCGAGCGCTAATGCCTAAACCTAGTTCAGCGACCGCCAGGCCACGATCGACAGTAGCCAAATTCGCAAGCTTCAGGGAAAAAGAGCAAATACTTCGTGCAGCATGGAAACAAGGCCGCGTGGAGTACAATGGTACTAGATTGATATTCGACCAGGACTACCCCACGGTGATCCAGCAACGCCGCATGGCCTATATTCCGATAATCAGAAAACTAAAGTCGTTAAACATCAGGTTCCAGACGCCTTACCCCTCCCGCTAAAGAGTCTTCTGGGAAACAGGTACTGAGATTTATCATTCCTTAGAAGAAGCGCTTCAAGCAAATAAGACTAAGGGGCATGAAATCTCGGAGGCCCCTCAGCGCAGGGAACAACTGGCCACTTCACAAACTCCTTGGCATCCAGCTTGGTGTCATAATACCATGCGGACAGGGAAGAGAGCAGCCGTTAATACCCTCCGAGACATTAAAAGTATGTTACACAAGCTTACACACCCACCAGCATCAGGAGACTCGCAAGACGACAGGAACGAAGACACGTGAACCCAGAGTTCAGTTTATGGAAGCCTCTGATGCTGCCAGGATAATCCTGTCCTCTGCAACTTCTTCTTTGCCTGCAAAAATTGATCTTTTATCTCCGCAACAATTCAATGGGGTCTGCTGACATTCAGGCTTGTGGACTTATGAACAGTTGGTAAGGGACACGATGGGGGGGGGGAATTGGATGAAATGAGGGAATATGGGCCTGCTAAATTAGATCTGATGGCTTAGACGGTTAGGAAGGCCGTTACATTTTTTAACTACAGTATAACATTGTTTTCTGTATGACCTGCCGATGGTAATGGAGGGACAAGGGTTTTACCTAGAAAATATACCCCGCTAATCTTTAATCCCCATGCATTAAGGGGCGAGTTTGGTTGGTCCTTGGGGAACTCCAGACCGGGAGTTACAGCCGGTAACAGGGAGATCCAGGGTACAAGGCCACTGGACACAAACGTTTAGTACCCTCCCTACCCAGCAAAAGGGCTCCCGATGGTTGTTAAACCACAGCTGAGAGTCTGGAGACGGTGCAGGGCCTTGCGGGCGACACTGCCTTTGGGTCAGAGGATGATCCTATCCAAATGGTCATACAACATTAGAATACGAGGAAGATGACCTGGATAACACACCCTATAATAACCAGGGGGGGGTCACTCATGGAAGGGACAGCCAGTACATCGTTATTATATATAAGAGACCCGTACCCTATCACTGAGGCCTTAGAGATGAGGGAAATACGGGGTCACAACATAATACTTTGACAAGCGCGATGGGGGGGGGGTTAAGCTCTGCCATAACACATGGTAAACCCCAGACTAGTTATACTGAAAATATTTGAGTTATGTGTATTTTGTATGTTGCCAGGCGTACGGTTGGTGACGAGGAGCCATGACATCTGGCAAGGACCCGTCAGTAATGGGGGTCGGGAGGACCGAGCCATCTGTTTGGCCCCTTTTCCTCAGATTCGAGCTTGGGTAGCTCGAATAAACAGGGAACAATATCTCTTGTTCCCCTACCTTGGAAGCCATCTTGTAAATATGTTTTTTTTTTCGGGTAAGGATTGCTCTGTTAGCACCTCCCCTTAAAGGCTCAGAAATTATGTGTTATGTTGATGTGGGAGTCGAGTTTAATGCAATTGTTATTAATAAAAACCTTCCTTGGCAACTTAAACTGGAACAACAAAAAGGTAAACAGAAATCAGCACAACGTTTAGGAGGTGCTAGCTGGGGGTTATCGGGTAAGTCACAGGAGGGAAAAAATACTGGAGGAGGAGGAGCATGAGCAGGAACACAGAGAGGGAAATAACCCTTGGTGCTTAGATGGAGGATAATACTGTTATCAAAATTATTTCCCACAATGTTAATGGGCTGAATAACCTAGTAAAACGGCACAAGGTTCTGACTACTATAAAAAGACAGAAACCCTCATTTGTCTTGTTACAGGAGACACACCTTAGCAAATCCGAGCATCAAAAACTGAGGAAGTTTGGATTTGATCTGGTGGTTGCTGCCTCATATGGGAAGGGGAAGAGAAGAGGCTCTGCAATCTTGGTCTCCAAGGGAACCCAGTTTCAAAAGACAGCCAGCTATATTGATCCTGACGGTCGCCTGGCTATACTTTCAGGTCACTTGGAGGGCGTCCCCATTACGCTGGCCTCCCTATATGCCCCTCCGGGTTCTACAAAGGAGGCATTCCGCTCTCTATTGCATAAAATCATGGAACAGCAAAAGGGGCTGTTGGTGGTAGGGGGGACTTAAACCAGGTGTGGGAGCAAAGAGACACTTCTAAAACTAAAACTCCATGGCAAAGCTCGGCCAGCAAATTTATTAAGAACTATTTAAAAGGGGCCTTTTGGGTGGACGCCTGGCGAAAACAGAATAAGAGCAAACAAGAATACACACACTTCTCATTCCCCCACGGTTCATTTGCCTGAATCGACTGTTTGTTGATATCTGGGGAACATCAAGATCAGGTGTTAGAATGTAAACATGTCCCATCTGTGCTCTCCGATCACGCACAACTGTATCTGAACCTAAGCTGGAGAGTCAGGAGGGGACAGTCCCTCTGGAGATTTAATAATTATTTATTGAATTTAAAAGAATTCACAGACATGGCCACAGACAGGATTGCACAAATCCAACAAGATAACACATCCCCAGAGACCCCTGGCACGTTACTATGGGATACTGTGAAAACAGTATTTAGAGGGGACTGTATCAAATTTGCAGCTCATCTTAAACGACGGCAAAACCGACACATGGAAGATCTTCAAAATCATTTGCAGGATTTACAGGGATAGCTAGCAGAAGGGGATCACACCGTACTGCCAGATATACAAATCATTAAACAACAGATTCAGAAGTTAATTGATGTAAGGACGGAGCAAGCCCTCCAGTGTTTACGTCAGAGGTATTATGAGATGGGGCCTCGAGCCTCACGCCTCTTGGCATACCGCCTGAGGCAACAGGCTTCTCGGTCCACAATTACCCAGATCCGAGACCCTAAATCTGGCCAACTATTAAAATCCACCGAAAAAATTCTAGCAGGTTTTAGGGACTTTTACTCGAGTTTATATGTACCAGATCACCCCCCAGACAGGGAGCAAATAGAACGATACCTAGCCAAATTAAAACTTCCAAAGATAACTCAGGAAATCAAAGACTCCCTGGCTGCCCCCATTACCTCTTTGGAACTGGCATCAGCGATTAAAAGATTAAAAACTAAAAAATTCCCTGGTCCAGACGGATATACCCCTTAATTTTTTAAATTCTTTGCAAGGGAGATTGAGAACCCCCTGTTAGGGGCATGTGGGGAGGTACACTCAGGGGAGGCGCTCCCAGATACCTGGAATTATGCAATTATCTCAAGCGTTCCCAAGCAGGGCAAGGATACCACACAATGTAGTTCTTTCCGTCCTATTTCTGTCTTAAACATAGATTATAAACTATATGCCTCAGTCCTGGCGAAACGCCTGGAAGTGATATTACCCAAAATAATCAACCACGACCAAACAGGCTTTATTTTGGGCAGACAGACCCAGGACAATATCAAAAGAACATTACAGGTGCTACACCATGCTGCCCGGTCGGGGGTGCCCGGTATGATTCTAAGCCTGGACGCAGAAAAAGCGTTTGACCGGGTGGCATGGGAATTCCTGGGCCTCTCCCTGAGAGCATTTGGATTCTCGGAACCCTTTATCAAAATCATAAACAACATATACACTAGCCCTAAGGCCTATATAAAGAACCATGGCAGAATCTCCACTCCGATATCCCTATTTCGTGGTACCAGACAGGGGTGTCCCCTCTCTCCCCTGCTCTTTGCCCTATACCTTGAACCCTTAGCCCAGGCGATAAGACAGGATGAGTTAATTCAGGGGTGGTACCTAGGAGGGGAAACTCATAAGTTAGCCCTATACGCAGAAGACCTTCTGGTATATCTTAAGAACCCAGAGCAGTCCTTAGAGCGCCTCTGGGCACGATTGACAGAGTTTAGCCCTTTGGCTGGATACAAAATGAACATGGCTAAAACGGAGGTCCTGAGAATACAATACGAACCCTCAGACCGGATCCGGAAGAAGTTCCCATTTAGGTGGAACCTATCCCATATCAAATACCTTGGAATACAGCTGGGTTCCCAAATAGACCAGTTATTCTCCCTCAACTTTATCCCAATCTTAAAAGATATTAAGCTAGAACTGGAGCGGTGGGCTCTCGTACCCATCCCTCTGATCCAGAGAGTCGAGGCGATAAAAATGGTTATCCTCCCTAGGTTCCTATACCTAACACAGACAATTCCCATTTTCATCCCGGATTCTTACTTCAATTCCCTCAACAGAGGTATCTCCCGCTTTATATGGGGGCCTCAAAAGCCTAGAGTTCGCCTCTCGGTGCTACAATTACCTAAGAAAGAAGGAGGCCTAGCTTTACCAAACTTCAAACTGTATCATCAGGCAGCTCAGTTCCGAACAATCATGTATTGGCTAGACCAGGTCTACATAGCCAAATGGAAAACTTTAGAATTAAGGGAAGTTTCCCCGCTAAAAAACCTGAATAGGGTACTATTGGGGCAGGGGGAAAAATCAAGCAGGGTCAGGAGGGCAACCCCTAGACTGCCTTCACCTTGAACAATTGAATGCAGGATCTTAGGTGACAGGGCCAGGAGATGGAGGAGCCTTTTGCTCTCGGTCCCGTACCTGGTTTCCTTTCATCCCGCCTTGTGGGATGTGGGATTCCGGAGATGGGAGGAGAGGGGCTTACATTTGATATGGCATTTTCTGGAGGGAAATGGGATTCTGCCCTTTGAAACACTAGTTAATAGATATGGAATACCATGGAAAGACAGATTCTGATACTTTCAAATTAGGAACTATATTGGTAGCCTCATGACTCACCTTAATAGTGGTGGTCCCCCCCTCCACAGATTGCGGACATGCTTAGAAGGGCAGTAGAGGGGGCCCCAGTCAGATTCCACATTATTTCTACATTATATCAGGCTCTCCTGGCCTGGAAGAGAGACTCCCCATCCTCATTAAGGAGGGCATGGGAACGAGACCTTGACTCTCAGATACCAGACGAGGTCTGGGCTTGGGCACAGACTAGGGTCCACTGGGGCCTGGCGGCAGTCAGCTGGAGAGAATTTTCTTGGAAGATTTTTGTTAGGTACTTTCGAACTCCAGCAATTCAGATGAAATATATGCATTCCAACTCCTCAGCGTGTTGGAGGAACTGTGGACACGCGCTGGCAACTTTGGCACATACTATGTGGAGTTGCCCGGTTCTGTGCCCCATATTCCAGGACCTCCAGCAGGCCTTATAGTCGATGGTGAGTCCCGGCTTGAAAATTTCATCTTTTTGCTATTTCTTTCTTGAATTGCCTGGGGAGTTTCGGGATCCCCTAACGATTAGGCTTCTGAAAATCTCTCTTCTAGCAGCCCAAAAAGCAATAACATGTAACTGGTTGACACACAAAGCTATCACCTTAAAAATGTGGCAGGAGCATATGATTAAAATATACAGAATGGATGCATTATCAGCCACCACCAATAAAAGGTTGCCCCACTTTGAGATCTTATGGAGGCGTTGGGTCCTATACATGGCAGATGCAAGACCTGATTTCATCCCGTGACTGGGCCTTACAATTGTTATCTTGATATAAGCCCAGACCTCTTCTCTCCTCAACCTCCCCTACCTCCTACTGGGAAGAATCGTTCACAAATGCAGAAATTACTTAATGGGAAATAAGTAGTTTATAAATTAAGTCGAAAAAATACAAGCTGTGCCTTTATCTGTAATTCATTATCCCTAAATCCAAAGTGTATTATATGAATTGCCTTTGAAGGAAATGGAAATGGAATTTGCGTTTATGTTAACTGTATGTTTGTATTGTGTCTGTCGTCCATGATTATCCAGAAATCTTATTAAATAAAGAAAGTTTAAAAAAAAAAAGAAAACCATCGTGCAACATGCAGATTTCAAAAAACCATCGTGCAACATGTAGATTTAGAAAACCATTGTGTAGCATGCAGATTTTGAAAACTGTCATGCAGAATGAAGAGTCTGAAGACCATAATAAAGGTGTTAAAAATATTCATGCTACATGCAGATTTTTAGAAAATCTATGATGGATTCCTGTGTGAATATTCTGATTTTTCTTAAAGATTACTAATTAATTAAACACACACACACACACACATATGCCCACACCCACACACATTGGCCCCCCTGCTGAGAGAGAGAGAGAGAAAGCAGCCAAAGCTTCCTTGAATCAAGGACGTTATTTAATAGACTACACTGAATTGAATTATTACTTTTTGGACCTATGTAAGTAACTATTATTGATTCTGTTTTGGGGGTTGACTTTTCTTAGTTTAACTTTTATTTGCCAGGGAGGAACTGTAGCTGGGAGATATTTGCAGTCACATGTGACTAGACCTGTTACTTAACCTCTGTGAAATAGGTGTCTGAAAGGAAGGAAGGCACTCCCCGGGGTGGAGGGTCAGAGTTGTAGTTGACTGTTTCTGGAGGGCACAGGTTTACTCCCACTCACCCTGCCCCTCACCCCACCTGTCCCAAATGCATAACTTCCTTTATAGCAGGGGTTCTGACATCACTTCCCCAAAACTGCTAACAACATACACCTTTTCATATCCTTAAAGGTACAGCACACTGAATAGGGGTAGAGACACTCACAAGCTTGCACACACTAAAACAAGAACAAATGTAACCCCCTAGGTGGCGCTATCCCAAGGGCTACTACCCCTGTCTGCTTGGCTACTAACAGGTTGAGGGGCCTAGGTCCAATGGCGGGTGCCTCCACCCAGAGGTCAGGGTTGATAGTGGTTAGACTAGCTCGGGTAAGAGCCCTCTGGGACACTGTGACTCCCCCCCTTTGTTTCCACTAGTGGCCCACACAATACTCAGGAGTTACCTTCTCAATACCCCACAACTGCACACTTCTTACACATACAGTAACACTTATCCTCAGGACTGATGTCTTGCAGCACGCCTCTGAGGACCTCCTGTAAAATAAGGTTAGGCAATATACACAAACACAATGCAATGCTTTTTTCTACATGTACTGACACCACAGACAGCATATAGTTCAATAACAACAAATCTGATTTATTAGAGGGAGCAGTAACAAGGAGGGGGTAATCAGGTTGATTTTGTTTGGAAATATTCAAATCACAGTACTGTGCATGCATATAGGGTCCAAAATGTCACTCTCTGGGTACCCAGGATGGTGGGGGGTTAGCCAGGGTCAGTGCAGCTGGTTGGGGCCCTTTGATGGAAAAACACATGCACACAGAAATTGTAATCCAGAGCCCTGGGGCTCAGTTCATGAAAACAAAAAACTGTTTTATGTAATTCTCATGTTGTAATTGGGTCTTGACCCCCAGGTCGCATCTGGAATCCAGCATGTTGCTCAGTATGCCTTCCTGGTAAAACTCGTAAATAAATAAATAAATGAACAGCAATAATCAGATGACACACTTGTAATTGATAACAGGTTGCAGGGAGATACCCAGATTTGTACTCACAATACCAAAGCTGAAAGCTGGATGGAGGATGTTCTAGCTGGATTGCCAGAAAAACAAGGTATAGAGACAGGGTCCTTGTGGCTGGACCCAACTGCAGTTGATAGCAAGCGGATTTAGCCTGACTCAAGCTGGGATCTGCTTCCAGCTTTAGCACAGAGTTCACAGAAAAAGGGGAAATAACATTGCGATCCCCCACAAGCACTACGCACATTTATATGTAAAAGGAAAGTACTATACTAGGCAGCTGCTTCTCGATCCCGATCGCAAACACTTGCAAATTACCCGGGAGCACACACACAGCATCAGCAGTCCCCAACAGGACGATCGCACTTCAGCAAATCTTCGGTCTTCTACGGGCAAGCCTGGTTCTACACACTGCTTTTTTCTCTTCAAAACTCAGATTCAGTCCAAACTGGCACTTACAAACGGCTGCAGGCCAACTTCAGGGCCTCCCATGAGCTTCCTGCGCGAACTGCATGCCGCATCAGATGCAGGGCTCCATTTCTCTTCACTGTCACTACTGATCTGAGCTTTCCAGTAACAGAGCAGGACATTTCCTTTGAGTTCCTCCCAGTTCGGTTGGCTGGTTCGGCTGTCACTCACAATAGGGCTCCCTCTGTTGGTGCAAAAAGTCGCCAAGGTCCAAACTATATTTCCCAGAGGCACTGGCCATACAGTACATAGGTGGCTGGCTCCACAATGAGAGTCCAAGTTCTGATTTGCCAGCAGCAGGCTCCATTTTAAAGGTCCCCCACACTGATTGGTCCAGTTCAGCAGTTCAAAACCAGAATGGAGGGCTAGGCAACAACAGTTCAGACTGCCAAGAAAAGCAGGTTAGACAAACTGTATTTTCATTATTACTCTAAACAATTAACATACTAACATACTATTTGCCAGCAGATTAGGCCTTACGGTCTATCGAGTCTGCTCGAATCTCAGATCCCTAGTTGGGTGCCGAGGCCCTCCCCCCCTTGTGTTCCAGAAACCCCTATCATCCATCCCCACCCCCCTGGGACAGGCCATCATCTGATACATCCACTTTCTGTGTCTGCCCCACCCTCTCTTGAAGCTCTCCACTGTGGATCTCTGAACCAGCTCACCAGGCAGTGCATTCCAAGGGTCCACCACCCTTTCAGTGAAAACCGCCTCCTCTTTCCCCCTCACTCTTCCACCTTCCAACTTCAAACCATGCCCTCTGGTGATACCTCCTGCTTTAGTCTAAAGATTCCTCCATGTTTACCCTATTTATTCCTTGAGGTACTTGAAGACTTCAATCATGTCCCCCTCTCTCCTCTCCTCCAATGAAAACAGGCAGAGCTCCTCAAGTCTATCCTCATCGTCAAATCCCTAGCCCTCGTATCATCTTAGTTGCCCTCCTCTGTACCCTCTCCAGGAGCTGTGTCCCTCTTCAAGTG
This sequence comes from Neoceratodus forsteri, assembly GCA_016271365.2. Lineage (NCBI taxonomy): Eukaryota > Metazoa > Chordata > Ceratodontiformes > Ceratodontidae > Neoceratodus > Neoceratodus forsteri. Next base: position 1,319,205,599 of record CM057455.1, on the reverse strand, counting down.
TGGTCTCCAGTACTGTACACAGTACTCAAGGTGTGGTCTAACCAGTCCATTGTACAGGGCAGAATCACTTCCTTGCTCCTAGAGGTGATCCCCCTTACGATGCATCCCAACATCCTGTTTGCCTTGCTAGCCGCTCTCCTGCACTGCTCAGAGTTATTCATACATGCATCCACCATGACCCCTAGGTCTTTTTCCCCTATTGAGGCCTCCAGCGCCTCGCCTCCCAGGGTGTACCTGTGTTTAGGGTTTCCCCGGCCAAGATGTAACACCTTGCACTTGGTGATATTGAAATTTAATTTCCATGCGTTAGCCCAGCTTTCCAGGGTGTCCAGGTCCCCTTGCAGGGCCAACCTCCCCTCTTCTCCCTCAACTACTGCTCCCATCTTGGAGTCATCAGCGAAGAGACTCATTTCACACCCTATACCCTCCCTGATGTCTGATATGTATGCATGCCGCATCAGAAGCAGGGCTCCATTTCTCTTCACTGTCACTACTGATCTGAGCTTTCCAGTAACAGAGCAGGGCATTTCCTTTGAGTTCCTCCCAGTTCGGTTGGCTGGTTCGGCTGTCACTCACAATTCCTGGCAGATTGTTACACCTTTTGAAAGAGCTCCCTCTGCACATTTAGCGACGGCAGAAACGGAGCAGTTGACAGCAGACCGGGTGGGACTCAGGCATTGAAACACACAATCCCCCTTCTAAATTAATTATATCTGCAAAGCAGACAGCTCTTAAAGAGACAGTACGTGGAGGCTCAAATAGCACTCACTTGGAGCCACATTTAAACAGCTTAGATGCTGAAAACACCTCCAGGCTTGGAGCATTCCTGCAAGCTCCTGGAAGACTTCTGGGAACCCCCATTTGCAGGGGGGTTACACCAAAAAAAAAAAGCATCTGTAATAGGAAGGGACACAGACATGTGGGGAGTGGTACAATGCACTGGCTGTGGAGCAGCAGTCTTCCAGGAGACATTCTGGAGACTGTGTTGTTGCCCAATTTGCAGGCACCTCTCTGGTCTGAGGGAGGAGGTTGTTCATCTCCATACTGACCTGGCAAGGATTCGGGAAACCTGCTCCCCACCCAGGGACCACCCAGGCCACTGCCACTACCTCAGAGGTTGCCAAGAAAGAGGAGTGGTTGGACCACGGTGAGCTCAGCGAGGGTGAGGGTGGTGGAACAGAGGTGCATCCCTTCAGTTGTGCCTCTCCACAATTCATTCGCCACTCTGGTGGAACATGGTTCCTCTATGGAGGCACCCGCAGTGGAGACCAAGGAGGATGCTGGAAACCTCCACAATGGAGACCCACAGGAGGGTGGCACAGGACCCCACAGGAGAAGGAAACCTGGAGGGGGACTCAATTGTTAGGGGGTAAAACTGGGGGAGGGAGGGGAAAGGGAGGTAAGGTACCTGCACGCCACCATGGCTTGGAGGGACAGGAAACGAATCCTCCGGATCGTGGGAGCAGCTGCAAGGGGGAGTGAGCTGGATGTCATTATCCACCTAGAGACAAATGTCCTGGCTGAGAATGGGATCACAGCAGTGCAACAGGAGTTCATGGAGTTGGGGAGGGGCCTTAGACAAGTAGCACACACAGTAACTTTCGCGGAAGTGCTACCTGTCTATGGCATGGATGAGGCTAGGGTACTCCGCACCATGGGATTCAATGACTGGTTGAAAAACTGGTGCAGAGCTCAGGGATTTATCTTCATTGGGGACTGGGGCTCCACCTGGAGGGATGCAGGCCTATACATGTGCGATGGTCTGCATCTATCCAGGAGGGGAACCAGGATCCTAGGTGATAGGTTTAAATGCTTCATTGGCAAGCATTTAAACTAGCCAAGGGAGGGAGGCACTGAAAAGGAGAAGGGAAATCCTAGCCCCAAAAAATCAGGGTAGTTAGTAAGGTAAACACCAAGATAGAGCAGTCGATAGGGAGAAGGGCAGGGGTAAATGGAGAAAAAGACAAAGGCAATAAGGACAGGGATGGGGCAAAAAGAAATAAAGCCATAAAAAATGGAGGGTAATAAGTACCAATGCTGTAGTCTAGGTAAAAAGCTCCCCGAAATGGTGGCCTTGATGGAAGAGGGATGCCTGGATATCGTGGCAGTCACAGAAACTTGGTACACAGAGAACCATGACTGGGATGTCGACATACCAGGGTACACAATCTACAGGAGGGACAGGGAGGGAAGAAGAGGAGGAGGAGTAGCTCTCTATGTAAGGGAAGGGATCAAAGCAACAGAACTAAAGGGTAAACAGGGAGGAAAGGAGGCACTGTGGGTCATCCTGGAGACTAGAAATGGCACCACAACCCACACAGGGGTTGTACACAGACCCCCATCTCAGGGGGAAGAAATGGGCAAGGAAATGATAGAAGGCATCCTTAGGATGGCAGAGAAAGGGGAAATATTGCTGATGGGGACCTGAATATGCCAGATGTTAACTGGAGCACCTTTGCTGCAGCCATATCCAAGAGCAGGTGCATTCTCGATGCCCTACAGAGGCATGCCTCCGACAGCTACTTTTGGAACCCACTCGGGAGGGAGCAATCTTAGACCTGGTACTCTCAAATGGTGATATAGAGAGGATCGCCGATCTTGAAGTGGGTAGCCATCTGGGAACAAGTAACCACCAAATAGTATGGTTCATGATAAACACAGCCGCAGAGTCAAGCCATACAAAAGAAAAGTGAGGGTACTGGACTTTAGGACAGCTGACTTTGTCAAAATGAGAAAGTGCCTCAGAAAAGCACTAGCAAACAGGCAAGATGGAGGGGTGGAGGAACAATGGGGAAACATCAAAACTGCCATCACAGAGGCAACAAGCCTTTGTGTGAAGCAAATAAATCAAAACGAAAGGAAAAAACACTATGGCTCTCAAAACAAGTGGCAGGGAAGGTTAGGGAGAAAAAGATAGCATACAGGAAGTATAAGGAAACACAGAAGGAGCAGGACAGAGAACTGTACCAGTTAAAGCAGAAGGAAGCAGAGAAGGCAGTCAGAATAGCAAAGACCCAACTCAAGGAAAAGATCACCAACTTGGTTAAGAAGGGGGATAAAACCTTTTATAGGTACATTACGGAATAAAGAAAGACCAAGGCAGGGATACTGAGGCTGAATAAAGAGGAAGGTGGTTGGGCAGAGAACGACAGTGAAAAAGCAGGGATACTGAACGAATACTTCTGCTCAGTATTCACAATGGAAGAGCAGGGGGATATACCTAATCCAGTCAATAGAAGCACTCTGGATAGCGGGGTTGATATTAGTCCTGTCACAGAAGAAAGGGTTCTGAAAGAACTCTTAAAACTGAAGGTGGATAAAGCAATGGGGCCTGATGGGATTCACCTCGGAATTCTAAAAGAACTAAGGGAAGAACTAGTAACACCACTGACTATCCTTTTAAATAAATCATGGGCAGATGGTGTGGTACCTGAGGACTGGAGGAGAGTGGATGTGATTCCCCTTCACAAAAGCGGGAGCAAGACAGAGGCAGGAAACTACAGACCTGTCAGTCTGACCTCAGTGGTAGGGAAAATTATGGAATCACTTCTGAAGGAAAGAACTGTTGAGTACCTAGAGGCCAGTGGGGCACAGGGCCCAAGGCAGCATGGATTCACAGCAGGAAGGTCATGTCAGACAAATCTAATTGATTTATCTGACTGGGTGACCAAAGTAGTAGACCAGGGAGGGGCTGTGGACATGGCCTACCTAGACTTTAGCAAGCCATTTGACACAGTCCTGAAAAAAATATTAATTAACAAATTAGCCAGCCTGGGAGTGGGTCCCATGGTGGTAGCCTGGGTAAAACACTGGCTGAACAACAGGACACAGAGGGTAATAGTAAATAGAGTCCACAGTGAAGAAAGGAGGGATTACTAGTGGGGTATCGCGGGGTTCAGTACTGGGGCTGGTCCTTTTTAATGTCTTTATAAGTGACATTGCAGAGGGACTGGAGAAAAAGAATGTGTCTTTGCAGATGACACAAAGATCTGCAACAAGGTTGATCATAAGGTGGGGTGGAAAGGATGAAAAGGGACTTGGCAAGGTTGGAGAAATGGTCAAATGCATGGCAGCTTAGATTCAATGCAAAGAAGTGCAAAGTAATGCACCTGGGAAACAAAAACCCAGGGGAAGAGTACACAATGGGGGTGAGATACTGACAACAACAAAAATGGAAAGGGACCTGGGGGTAGTCATATCAGATGATCTAAAGGTGGGCCAGCAATGTGAGAAGGCAGTAAGGAGGGCTGGGGGATACTGGGATGCATAGGGAGAGGCATCACAAGTAGAAAACAGGAAGTTGTTGGCCCGCTGTACAGACAGTTGGTAAGACCACATCTGGAGTACTGTGTACAGTTCTAGAGACCCCATCTCTGCAAAGACATAGACAGGGTGGAGGCTGTCCAGAGAAGGGCAACCAAAATGGTGCAGGGTCTGCACCCACCAGAAGACATATGAAGAAAGACTAAAGGAGCTTAAGATGCATAGCCTTGAGGAAAGGAGGGAGAGGGGTGACATGATAGAAACTTTCTAATACCTCAAGGGAATCAACAAAGTCCAAGAGGGTAGCATCTTTCAGAAAAAGAGATGTGCAAGAACAAGGGGGCACAATTTGAAGATAGAGGGGGGATGGCTCAGAGGTAATGTGAAGAAGTATTTCTTCACAGAGAGGGTTGTAGATGCATGGAACAGCCTTCCTGAGGAGGTTGTAGAGCCAAAAACAGTGGGGGAATTCAAGAATGCATGGGACAGACATAAGGCAATTCTAGTGGGGGGTAGGAGGAAGTAGGCTGTTGGTTAACTAGGATCTGCAGCTTATCCGTTAGGTAGGGAAATGGGCAGACTAGGTGGGCCAAGCAGTCCTTATCTGTCATCAGATTCTATGTTTCTATGATTCTATATTCAGTTATGGCTGTTTGTGCCCTTCCAACCCGATGCTACACTAAAAATAGCACTTGGCTAGCAGGGAATGATATTCAGATGCAGAACATGCCCTGTCCATCCTGCTCTGCTTGTCTGAATATCAGTCAGGCTGTTATAGTAAGCAAGCAAATTTTTTATCTCCTATAATGCCTCATCCCAAGGGCTTGAAGCGCGCTGTGCATGCAATCTCATTTAATCAACTAAAAACATTTATAAAATCAAATAACAAGCACAGCAGATTCCCTCCCATACATAGCATATTTTAAATGAATCCCCAAATGCCGGGGAAAAAAGATGGATGTTAAATGCCCTTTTAAAAACTTCAACAGAGGCCGGCCTGGTGGCGCTGAGGGCTGAGGTGCTGGACGCCACACCTCAAGCTACGCTGGCGACCTAGGTTTGGGAATGACCTCAGGTCGCCAGGGTGCAGGCAAGGGGGGGGGTGCTGGACTGAACATTGGCTCTCCTCTCCCAGGTAAGGGGTGGGATGACCACAGTTCCGCCATCACCCGAATGGAGGTTCAGTGCTGGTGCAGGCAGTCAACAATGCGATTGGAAGGGAGGGGTATCTCGAACGGTGTGCCCATGCGTGCCTCCACATGCACGCACTACGTCGGGGATGCGTGGGTGTAGGGGCTGGGAGACAACCTGAAAAAAAACAGAAACTACATATAAAAAACAAAAACTTCAACAGAGAAGCTCTAATAAAGCTTATTTGGTAAGGCATTTCACATGCTTGGGGCAGCCACAGAAAAAGCCCTTTCACCAAGGATTTCAAATGGGCACAGGAGACCACCTCAGCAGATTCTCTCCTGCTGAACGGTGCAGCCAAAATGGAGAGCCCTACATAGTGCATATGTGCATCATTACCTCAGCCCCTGGTGCCACCAGGTTCCCAGGAGCAAAAGGAGCTAGCGCATCTGAAATGGGATAGTATTGTTAATTTTTTTTCTTTTTTCTATATGTAGTTTTTATGGTATTTTTTTTAGTTTTTCTCCCCCTAACTCAGACGTGTGCATGCATGTGCAGGCGTACGGACACCACGTCTCGAGGTACCCACCCAATACATTTCACCCCCACCGCCTACGCTGACCACCAGGCCTCCACCCTGTGGCAGAAGGAGTATGGGGGAGGGTGGCGGTGACCACCCTGTGGAGAGGACAGCTGCCTTCCAGCTGTTCAATCCTGCTCCGATCTTCCCCACCCATGCTGGCTCCCTGACGACCCAAGTCCGTTCCCGAACCTGGGTCACCGGCGTGGCACGAGGTAAGGCATCCAGTGCCTTAGCCCTCAGCACCACCGGGCTGGCCTAGTGTTGTCAATTCTGAGAGCCATATTCAGCAACCGGCATGCTAATCACCACAAAATGACCATATACTGTATGGCACGCACAGGTCTAAGTGGCCATTTGCATGTCTTTATGTGGCCATCAGCAGCTCTGTACAATGCGTCCATGCACAAATGTGGAAGGCATTATGCAGAACCTTTGCCACCCTCCACAAGGGAGTTCTACCCACCTATGCAATCCCTGGCAGTCTAGCAGACCCTTGTCCCTCACTTGATCCATGCTGGTATTGTGGAACAGTACTAAAGCCCTTCCCTGGCATTCTAGTGGACCCTCTTACCTCACCTGATCCCTAGCAGTACTGTGGCACTAAAGCCCTTCCCTGGCAGTCTAGTGAACCACTTCCCTCACCCAATCTTGTGTTGCTGAAATATACTGATTCCTATCCCTGACACTTTAGTGTTACCCCCTCAACCAATGACTGTCAGAGCTGCCCTCTCCAGCTCACTCACTGAACAACCACCACTCCACCCCCTGTCAGCCTCTAACTCACTCATCCATCCATAGGTGTGTTGCCATCAGGCCCTCGGACATTAACAGGCTCAGGACCCCTGCCCCCCCTGGCTGGCTTCCATCTGACTGACAGAGTGAGCTCATACACACTGCACAAACAGTTGTTTCATATGCTTCCATTCCTCCTTGTCAGTAAAATGGCAGCCAGTCAAGGTGGTGACAGGAGGGTCTGTGCCCATTGCCTCCTGATGACCAGATGGTGATTCAACTATGGATGGATGGATGGGTGAGTCAGGAGCCAACAGGGAGTGGGGGCTGCTCAGTGGGTGAGCCAGGGAGGGAAGGACTTTGACAGCAATTTGGCAGAAAAAAATATTGTAAGACTGAAAGGGACAGGCTTCGGTACATTTTGACAACACAAGATTGGGTGAGGAAGGGGGTCAACTAGACTGCCAAGGAAAGGCTTTAGTAGAGTTCCACAACACCAAAAGGGATCAGGTGAGGGGTGGGTTCACTAGGCTCCAGGGAAGAGCTTTAATACAGTTCCACAATACTGCCAGGGATTGGGTGAGGGACAAATGTCTGCTAGCCTGCCAGGGTTGGGAGCTTCAATACTGCACAGTAAAATTATTGTACTGTACCTAGAGCCAATGGGGGTCAGGGAGACTGCTAAACTGCCAGGGTTGGGATCTGCAATATATCTCTGTACTAAAAGGGATGTGGTGACTGGATGTGGGGTCACACACCTTTGTTTGCAATGATAAAAGCAAGGTTTCATAAACATACAAACATAGGTGTTGGCAGAAAAAGACTAGTAGGCCCATATAGTCTGCCATATTGTCCCTGCCTAACACTACACCCTGGACCCTACTTGGTCACTGGTGTCCACCACACCTATACTTACGATATCCATACCCATGTGCCTATCCCACGCATGTTTGAAGTTCCCCACTGCCTTTGCTCTTACCAACTCTTCTGGCAGGCTGTTCCAGGCATCTAACACCCATCCTGTGAAGAATTATTTCCTCACATCCCTCTTAACGTTCCCCATCTCAAGTTTCATAGCATGCATCCGTGTACTGGTGCTGTTCCTCCTCCTTTGAAAGAGGCTCCCCCCTAGACTTTGTTCACCCCTGTGAGGTACTTATAGGTCTCAATCATGTCTCCTCATCTCTCCTCTCTTCCAGGGAGAACATGCCAAGCTCCCATACTCTCGCCTCAAATGGCTTCTCGTGCAAATTTTTGCACCATTTTAGTAGCCCTCCTTTGGACTGCCTCTACCCCGTTGATGTCCTTGCAAAGGTGTGGCCTCCAGAACTGGACGCAGTACCCCACCTGGAGTACTGAACACAGTACTCCAGGTGGGGTTTCACCAGTGAGTGATACAGAGGCAACACCACCTCCCCTCCCTTCTCCTGCTAAAGATCCCCCTTTACTATGCTTCCCAGTATCCAGTTCAACTTACCTACTGCCCTGTCGCACTGCCTTGCCACCTTGAAATCATCAGATATGATCACTTCAAGGTCCCTCTCATGCTTGAGAACTGTAAGTACCTCTGCCCATCTTATACACAGTCTCCACATTACACCTCCCCAGGTGGCAGGTGCATGACTTTACACATGTTGTCACTGAAACCCAGCTGCCACTTCCTAGACCATGAAAAACGAAAAAATGTGCACTCACCTACAAGTTACAAAAAAGTTCATCACTGCCTCAGCAAACTGCACAAAGTTTAATTGCCACACCTGTATTAATGCTTCAGTGCTAGTTTATTTAAAGGTGCTTTCCAATACAAAAAAGAGAAAGGGTTAAATCCACATTTTTGCAGCAGTGTTACTTGTGCTCTCCTGCTCTCAGTACTAAGACCCGAGACTCCCCAGTTCTTCGACCCAGATGCAGGTCTTCATCAGGAGGCAGGATCTTGGGCTACCATGTGCATTTAAATATCCATCCACAGGCTACCATCAGTTGGCTTTAATTTTGCCGGTGTAACCCCCCCCTACAAATGGGGGTTCCTGAAAAGTCTTCCTTGAGTTTGTCTAAATGCTCACTGCCAGTCTGGTGTTCTGTGTTTTAGCAATTTAAATGTATTGTCAGAGACAGCCTGTATAGCCTCTGTGTACTGTCTCTTTGAGAGCTGCCTGGATTGCAGTTATAATTAATCTGGGAGGGGGCTGAGTGTTTCTATGTTTGAGCCCCTGCCGGGGCTGCCAGATAATTGCTCTGTTCTGCCATCGCTATTTGCGCAGAGGGAGCTCTGTTGTAAGATGTGCTTATTTGCTGAATATCTATTAGAGTGATAATAATATTGCAGTTTGTTCTAACCTGTTTTCTTTGCAGCAAGGACTGTTCTGTTTATCTCCACCAACTTGGCCCGGGCTGTCAGAATGGCCAATCAGTACTGTTGGGACTCTAAAATGGAGCCTGCCTACAGGGGCTTGGTGGTGTAAAACTTGTAGGAATTATAGTTTTTGCATTTTGGTGCCTAAATGAACCTGAAGGGGGAGCCCTTGTTGTGACTGCCAGACAGATCAGTCAACCAAACTTTCTGGATCTTGGAGAAATTCTCAGACTGCTTGTAGTTTTTAGTTAGTTCTGAGTTGGGAAGTGAAATGAGTAACAGCTCAAGTGATCTGAGCAGTAGTTCTGTGTAGTTTTGCGTGGGAGAACTGTGAAAGGGCTGAGTTTTGACCTGCCTGTCTGCCTGCTGTCCCTGAGAGGGAAAACAGGGTTTATTCAGACTGAATCCGAGTTGTGAGGACTATTTAAGCCACTGGACTGCGACCAGGCTTTAACCTGAAGAAGACCGAAGATTTGCTGAATGCGATCGGCCCGTCAGGATTTCTAGCCACCTCTAAACTTTCGGTTTGTGCAGAGACTCTGTAATTGCGAATGGATAGCAATCTGCCTGGTATAGTGGAATTTCTTACATGTAAATGTGCTGTGTGCTGTTAGTGGGTCGTGAATTGATTCCCCACTGTGTTCTGCTTGCTGCTGGCATGATAGATAGCAATCTGCCTGGTATAGTGGAATTTCTTACATGTAAATGTGCTGTTTGCTGTTAGTGGGTCGTGATTTGGTTCCCCACTGTGTGTTGAACTGTGTTCTGCTCACTGCTGGCGTGATAGACAGCAATCTGCCTGGTATAGTGGAATTTCTTACATGTAAATGTGCTGTGTGCTGTTAGTGGGTCATGATTTGGTAGCCCACTGTGTCTTGAACTGTGTTCTGCTCGCTTGAGGCTTCATGCAGCTCCAACGGACTGAATCTGAATTCATTGCCATTTCGCCTGGGCCTTGTCACATTGGCCCAGCCAGACTACCCATTACACAGAGAAAGCTATCGACAAGAGACCTGCCTGGGGATCAGCCCCCTGCTCAACGCTTGAATAGGAATGACGCCTCAGTGATTCGTGTGGGCCCTGCTTCTCCTGGCACTCCAGCTCAACAACCTGCAGTCTCAATTTCATCCTGCCTGTGTCCTGTATTGGGTTTCGTGAGTAAACAGCAGGGTAGCTCCCTGCAACAACAGCTAAATCTAAAGTGTTGTCATCTGATTGTCTGGTTGCTTTTTTCTTTCACGAACTGAGCCCTCTGGCTCCGGATTACAAATAGTGTGTGTTGTGCATGTTGCTTTCTTCCATCACAGGGCCCCAACCAGCTGCAACATTCCTGGCTAGCCCATCGTCTCCCTACCTGGGTACCCAGAGGTGTGACTCTGTGGGAACTTGAAGCGCATGCATAACTGTTTGATTAATATAGCCTTTAAGCCAGTTAACCTGATTACGCCTCTTCCTCGTTCAAGTCCCCTGAATAAATCAGATCTGACTTTTTCTGCATTTAACCTGACTATGGTTCCAGTTTGTGCCAAAAGTACTGTACTGTTGCTATTTGCTGTGCATAACCTTGTTTTACAGGGGGTCCCCAGGGTCGAGCCAGAGGAACCAGCCCTGGTGGTAAGTGCAAACAGTGTGGGTACTTGTATGGTGTACAAGGGGTACTGTGAAAGTGATTATCATATATTGCTCAGGCCACTAAAAGGGAAAGAGGGGGTTTACAGTGTCCCGGAGGGCTGTGCCCAGGTTAACTTAACCACTAATAACCCTGACCTCTGGGTGGAGGCACCCGTCCTATTTCCGAGTCCCCTTAACCTGCTACTGGCCAAGCAGGCAGGGGTAAAAGCCCTTGAGATAGCGCCACCTAGGGGTTACACCATTATATAAAATGCTTCATGAATTACATCACCAGAATACTTGTGTTTCATAAAAATACTTCTATGTTTTCTTAAAATCCAGTGCTAGCTGCAAATGTTGTTCGGAACTAGTTGTTAGTAAGGAGAAATAAATGGTGGAGTGGCATTTGGGACTTCCTAGACCACTCCTCTAGTTTCCCCAGATCCCTATGCATTCTCTCTACCTCTTCCGGGGTGTCCACCCTGTTTCAGATTTTTGTGTTGTGTACAGAGAGACGCACCTTCCCCTCCAGTCCCTCAACAATGTCACTTTGAAGACATTAAAGAGGACAGGGCCCAGTACCAATCCCTGTGGTATTCCACTGGTTATTCTCCCATCCTCCAAGTGGCTACCATTTACAATCACCCTCTGCCTCCTATCTTTCAACCAGTTTGACACCCAGCTCACCACCTTCTCCCCCACCCCTAGGATGCTAACATTCTTTTATCGGCCCCCTGTGTGGTACAGTGTCAGAGGCCTTACTAAAGTCCAGATGGGCCACATCCACTGCCCTCCCCTGATCAACTTCCCTAGTTACTCAGTCAAAGAAATCTATGAGATTTGTTTGACATGACCTCCCCATGTGAAGCTGAGCTGTCAGAGATCCTGCAGCCCATGTGTCTCCAGGTACACCGTTAATCTCCAGTTCAGTACAGACTTTACAACTTCCCCACTACTGATGTCGGATCGACTGGTCTGTAATTGCTGGCCTCAGGGCTGGCCCACCTGCACAGCAGCAGGGTTTCCATCTGTGATGCCGGCAGCCTGGGTTTGGGGCATGAGCCTGGGGAGTCGGAGGGCGGCCAGTGGTAGAAGGATTGAGCATCTGACAGTCTGCTCTTCTCCTCCAGGGGTGGGTGGGGTAGTGCCCAGTGTTGACTGTCCCCTGGCAGAAGCCAGGGGTGTTACAGCCAGGCTTGCAGACTTCTGTGAGGTGTGCCAGACATCGGCATATATGCACCTCTATGTCATTGCATGCCACACCTCCCAACAACTAGAGGGAAAAAATCGACTGGCTGAGGCATGGAGGACATTCGCCCCCCCCCCCATGAGCCCCATGCAGCTGGCCAAAGCATTCTGCCACTGGATCATCAGATGGCACCATTTTGGGAGTAATGGAGGAGACTGTTCGGTGTCCCCGCACTGGGGGCAGTCCATGGTGCACTCTGGGAAGGCAGCAGGAAAGTCCTGGGGATAGGGTGAGGTGGCAGGGGAAAAAAAAAAATTAAAATAATTGCTGGCCTCCTCCCTGCTGCCGCTGTTGTGCAGAGGGACCACATTGGCCCTCTCCATTACTCTGGAACCATCCCCATTTCCAAAGAGGTGCTAAATAGCGTTGACAGAGTGACGCTTAGCAGTGTGCTCAGTTCCTTAAGTACCCTTGGATGGATCCTGTTCGGCCCCATTGCCTTGTTTTTCTTTAGGGATGGCAACCCCCTGCAAACTCTCTCTTCCATAAATGGACTTGTGTCCATCCCCCCATGCCTATTAATGCATGTTGGCCCTTCCCCCTTCCACTGTGAATACCAAACAGAAGTATTCATTTAAAATTTTAGTTTTTTCCTGGTCTTTCTCTGGACAGTCACTGTTCCCTGTCTTCCTCTTCTCGCTCACATACCTGAAGATAATCTATCCCATTCTTGACCTCCTGGGTGATCCTTTCCTCAGTTTGAGCCTTTGCTGCCCTTATCCCCTTCCTTCTTCCCTTTGTTTCTCTAGCTATACCTCCCTGTCTGCCTCTGTTTGGGTCTCCTTATACTATCTGAAAGCTATTTTTCTTTTCTTTATCACTTTAGCCTCTTCCATCTCTTTCTCCTCTTGTCCTTGCTTATTACCTTTAAACAGCTTGCTGTTACCTCAATTATTCCCTTCTTTATAGTATTCCATTGTGCCCCCGGCTATCCCCCTTGGCAGCCTGTTACAGCTACAAAACCTTTTGAATATACCACTGCATCCTGTATGTAAAAGGACACCCTCACTCACATGGTCACAGTGCTGCAATCTGTGCATCAGCACTATCCACTGTGTGCAGTGCAAGGTAACTCATTGGATATGATCCCTGCCCCAACCAGATGAACTAAGTCCTATTAGCTTGGTGCTATACCTGTTAGCATTGTGCTAACCTTCATAATATTGGGATCACTGTGTGTCTCATTCTAACCCTCCCATCACAACACAGAGGATAATGGATGGGCAACAGTGAACAACACAACAACACTTGTTCACGTCAAGAGGTTATCATGACAACCATGTTAACCTCAAGATCGAAGCTCGAGAGTTTTCGGTTGTCATACAACCTCGAGAAGTGAACACAGTGTTGTTGTTTACTGTTGTCCATCTATTGTCTTGTCCATCTATTGTCTTGTATAGTGTATGGGCAACAGTAAAATCAACAGCTGTTTGCTTAGCTTTGAACCGCGATTTCAGAATTTGTCCCCACCACCTCCAAACCCAAGAACAAGCACCACTCCGCCCCCCATTCTCACAGTCAATTTTTTTTTAAATAAATCTAAACGTGGCTGCTGTGCTATAATATACAGTAAATCATAAATATGCCCTTACTTTGACAAATTAGCTTGGTGTGGTTCTGTTTCGTGGTCAACACTCACCGCAGCACCCGTTTCCCGAACTCCAGCGCATTGCGATCTGCACATGCGCAATGATGATCAATGCTGTTGTACCATCGATGTGACATACTCAAGATGGTACAAAGACAAGTTGACATCGCATCAATGGTACAACAGCACTGGGATTCCATCGATTTTCATTCATAGCAGCCCTCCCCATACACTATACTAAAGTATCACCCTTCGAATGTATTTAATAAATGATCTTACCTTAACGTTTTTAGTCATGTGAAACTTAAAACACTTAACCTTTGCACACCAGGAAGATTTTGAAAACCATCATACAGCATATAGATTTTGAAAACCATCACACAGCCAGTAGATTTTCAAAACATTCATGAAGGATTTCTGTGCACGTTTTGTGAAAAGGTGGCAAACAAAAAAATTTGTGACGGATTCCTACGCAGTTGTTTTGTTTTTATTAGATATCTTATCACCACCTTACACGGCAACTTTTAAAATGTTGTCTTTTTAATTGTGGCTTGTATTCAGGGGTGGCTTGTATATGAGGGAAACCAGTACTGCAAAATTAAATGTTTAATTGCTAAAAATGAAATATCACACATTCTAGATTTGATCGAGTTTACTGGTACTGGTCTACTTCAAAGCAACAAAAATAAAACAAACATCAACTAAGATCAGTTTAAAAAAAATACAATAATGATCATATTTGCAGAGAAAAAATCAGGTCGTGTCCCCCCACAGTGTTTTGTCTGACATGACTTCAACCCTGACTAGAAGGTATGGCTTGTATTTGAGGGCAGCTTTACACAAATTTCACCTTGCACCTGGCACTGATTATAGCACCGGACCTGCTTGTAGCACGAGGAACCCTATTCAGTCCCTGCATACCTCCAGTCAATCAGCAGCTTAGTAGGTGTGGCCAGGCCAGAAGAGGTATGCTTTTTGAAATGAGCATAAGGGACCCCTCCTACTCCATGCCAAGGCACACAAACAGCCTTGCATATGGGACTCCAGGGTTTGTGTGGGCATGCTGCCAACCACTCGCCGCTCACCGCGCCAGTCCTGCCCAGAGCACTAGAAACCTTCTTCAGTCCCTGCCTACTTCCAACCAATCAGCTGCTTAGTGGACATGGCCAGAAGAGGCACACTTTTTTGAATTAAGCAGAAAGGACCACGCGTGCTCCATATCAAGGCACATGAACTTAGCCTTGCATTTGGGACTCCAGAGGTCGTGAGGGCTTCCTGCCAACCACCCTCCTCCCACCAATTGCAATGCCAATGCTGCTCGGAGCATCCGGAACCTTCTTCAGCCCTGCCTACCTGCAGCCAATCAGCCACTCAGTGGGCGTGACCAAAAGAGGCGGGTTTTTGAATTGAGCACAAAAGACCAATTCTTCTCCATGCCAAGACACACAAATTTAGCCTTGCATCTGGGACTCCAGGAGTTATGAGATCTTGCTGCTAACCACCCTCCCCCCCAACCGATCACTGCGTAAGTCCTGCTCGGAGCACTGGAAACCCTCTTCAGTCCCTGCCTACCCCCAGCACCAATCAGCCACTCAGTGGACATGGCCTCCTGCTCCCTCAAGAGCACCCTGCATCTAGTGGGCCTCTGTATTGCGGGCTGTAGTGTTAAGGGCAAGAGCACAAAGGGCATCACACTGTGGGCACCAGCTATGGAGTTAGATGTCAGATGGCCACTTTGCTGGATCTGTGTGCGCCTGCTATCACTCTCAATAAGTACCTCTGCACACCCTTCTATATCCCTCAGTGACTAAACTATTGTTCCAGCTACTACATGTAAACCTGTTCAGAATGACAGACTTCCTGCCCTTCCTGCACTGCATGTATACTTGCTTACTTGATAGAAATTGTTTGCTGTTTCCATCTACAACTGCATGTATACTTGCCTACTTGATGGAAACTGTTTAGCTAAAGCTACCAACAGTCCCTATTTTCCAAGGACAGTCCCTAGTTTAGGCAGCATGTCCCAGTGTCCCCTCAAGTTTTGCAAAATGTCCCTTTAGTCCCTTTTTTTGCTTACTTGTCCCAGAGTAACCCCCAGGGGGCGCTTCCATTAAGGCTATTACCCCTGCCTGCCCCCACAGAGGTAGGGTAAGGGGCCCAGATCCGTTGAAGGGTGCCTCCACCCAGAGGTCGGGGTCAATATTGTCGAGATGGCCTCGGTCACAGCCCTCTGGACAGGGGGAATCAAGTTGATTAGCTTATCACTATACTTGTCTTACATCTTTGGAATTGTTTTCAGGCCGCACTTTATATACAGGTAAATCTGTCAATTTTCCTACAACAATGTGGGGGAGGTGATGCCATCTATCAGCAATTTTATGTTTCCCATGCAGTCCCAGATTTCTCAGTAACACTCTGTCCCCTTCTTTTAGTTCCATTGCTTTCACTTTCTTATCATATCTTTCTTTGTTGGCCAGGTTTCGTCTAGCAGCCATGGTCTGGGCCAGTTGATAGGCATGGTTCAATTGGGCCTTCAATTTTTGCACATACTGTAAATGGTTCTCGGCTTGCACCCCATCAGGGAAACCCAAAACACACATCCACGGGCAGTTCTAGCTCTCTCCTAACATCAGTCGGTATGGGGAAAATCCTGTGGCATCACTTTTCGTGACAGTTGTAAGCATGAACTAGGGTGCTAATCTGCTGGCTCCATCTCGCTTGTCTTTTGCTGCAATGTGCCCAATATGTCAAGCAATGTACGGTTAAACCTTTCAGGCTGAGGGTCTCCCTGAGGATGGTAGGGGGTGGTTCATGACTTTCGTACCCCCCCACAAAGACAGCATCTCTTTAATCAAACGGCTCTCACAGTCCCTTCCCTGGTCGGAATGGATCCGCTGCGGGGCCCCATAGTGAACGAAAAAGTTCTCAACAAGTATCTTAGCCACCGTAGTTGCTTTCTGATCCTTGGTCAGGAAAGCCTGTGCATACCGGGTGAAATGATCAGTGACCACCAATATGTTACTGACACTTTTCAGATCGGGTTCTAGACTCAAGAAATCAATACAGACCAGCTCCATAAGGGCACTAGTGGTAATGTTGACCAGGGGAGCAGCTCTCTGGGGTAGAGCCTTCCTTTGAAAACAGCGGCTACAGGTCTTGACATATTGCTCTACATCCGCACTCATTTTCGGCCAATAGAATCGAGCCTGTACCAGATCAAGTGTTCAATCTATGCCGAGATGCCCCATTTGATTATGCAAGGACCTTAAAACTAGTTCTCTAAAAGCTGATGGCAGCACCAGTTGTTGTTTGTTTACCCGGCCCTCCTTATTCACAGTCTCTCTACATAGTAGTTGGTTAATCAGCTTCAGTTTAGGCCCTTTTTTATACAACAAGGCAGTCCTTAGATCAGTGGAACGTAACTTGGACACATCCCTCCTGGCCTGCAAAGCCTCCACAGTCATTCTTATCATAGGATCACAGGATTGAGCCTGTCTGAGACTATCATTGTTGAGTTGCGGCAGGAAGCTAGTGTCTAATGCAGAGAAATGACAGTAGGCAGCAGGTATGCAGTTTTCAGACGGCCCCAAACAATCCACCACACAATCCACCGTGTCAGGAGACACCTGTTCCTCTTTGTCAAATTTCTGGCAGAGAGCTCTTATGTCAGGTTCAGACAACCTGACCCAATCAGTCTGTGGCACAGGCCTCTGAGAGAGCATCCGCATCTATATGGTTCAGGCCCACCCGGTACTCTACAGCATAGTCGTAGGTGGCCAAGGCAGAAAGCCACCTATGGCCAGTGGCATCCAACTTGGCAGAGGTCTGTACATAAGTCAGAGGGTTGTTATCAGTCTTTACCAATATTTTGGCACCATACAAATAATCATGAAACTGATCAACAATGGCCCACTTCAGGGCTAGGAACTCTAGTTTGTGCACTGGATAATTTTTTTCTGAAGGCGTCAGACTTCTGCTGGCAAACGCTACAGGTCTCAAACAATTCGAGTGCTCCTGGTATAACACAGCCCCCAATCCTTGTAGGCTGGCATCGATATGAAGAATGTATGGCTTGGCCGGGTCAACATAGGCAAGCACTGGGGCATGGGTGAGTTGATATATGATGTCGTAGAAAGCTCCTCACACTCAGCAGTCCAATGATCCCTGAATATATCGCTCGCCGGAAATTCTTTTTCCGCCCCAGAGCGCACCACCTTCTTATACCTTTGTGTGAGGCAGACACCCTGAGTGAGGTTGAGGAGGGCGATTCACCGAGAATAGTCCTTAACAAACTGCCTATAGTATCCACAAACCCCAAGAAGCGCTGCAGCTCTTTCAGATTCCTGGGTTGAGGCCAAGTGGTCAACGCCCACTTTGCTAGGTCAGTCTCTATGCCTCAGTGGACACTATATGGCCCACATATTTCACAGAAGTCTGGAAGAATGACACTTTGTCGATAGACAACTTGAGGCCGAAATCCTCCAACCGATCCAAGACTTTGAATAATCGTTGCTCGTGTTCTTCCAGCGATCGGCCAAACACTATAACGTCATCTAAATAGACCAGACACTCAAGCAGATTCATGTCTCCCACAGCCCGTTCCATCAAGCGCTGGAAAGTGGCTGTGGCACCCGAAATCCCTTGAGGCATCCGAACAAACTCATAGAAGCCTAAAGGGCAAATGAAGGCAGTCTTCTCCTGGTCATCTGGGGCCATCAGGATCTGGTAGTATCCGCTGCGAAGATCCAACACAGAGAACCACTTACTGTCATTTAAACAATCCAATGCATCCTGTATGCGTGGCATGGTATACTGGTCCAGAATGGTCCGCCAATTCAAAGTGCGATAGTCGACACACATGCGAACTGCCCCATTCTTCTTCCTTACTACTACTATGGGGGAGACATAGGGGCTCCTGGATTCTTGTATTACACCAGCAGCCAACATCTCTTGCAGATGCCGCCTTACATCATCTATATCGGCAGGGGCCAGGCGCCGGGACCTCTCTCGGAAAGGCCTTTCGTCATGCTGCCGAATGTGATGCTCAGCCCCTTGCACACATCCCACTCTTTCAGGGAGAAAACCTGGTCTCTCTTGGCAAGCCTCTCACTGACCCTTTGTTTCCATTCAGCTGGCAGTGGGGAGTCACCAAAGTCACACAAATCAGGAGTAACTCTATCACCCGTCCTGGAACTCTTTCTGTTTGGTAGTACCGCAGTATTCCATTAATGTACTGCCAAGGTGCACCCCTTCTTATTCGAATCTCTCTGTCGGACACATTATGCACTTGAACCATCACCCTTTTAACATAAGCATGAGCTCTAGCCAGCAAGATGCTGGGTTTGACCAATAGTCCCTCAGGTAATCTTCCCTCCACAGGCGCATCCAACATCAACAACTTATTCTTAACATCCGTTTTTAGTCGTACTTCTCCATGCAGGACACATAGGGCATTTGGGGCAAGTATCACCGGGTCCAGATCTTTTTTCCACACCACCCCCACCGGGCCTTCAGGTTCCTCCGGACTACCCTTTTTCTGAGTGGCCCTTGCTTTTTGAATCACAGCAGCTATGCTCAAAGCTCGCCCGGTCTGGAATGCTCTTTTTCTGAGCACAATTGGGCCAATCGTCCGAACATATGCGCATTCGTCCCAATCAACAAAGGCACCCCATCATACAGTCCAGTAGGTGGGCAAACTAAAACTAGGGTTTCCACCTGCTCATCTATTCCATCCACAGTTGCAGAGAAAGATAACCAGACTCGGATGTATCCCAAATACGGATAGGCCTTGTCGCTCAACCCCCATGCATGTAAACCAGTCAGAGGTTGCAGGGGCACCTCAGGTAAGTGTGCCTGGTACCAGTCCTGAAACATAATGGTTACCTGAGAGCCACTGTCTAATACAGCTCATGTGGGAATTCCATTTACCCGGACCCGGGTCTCCATGGACGGCCCGACCACATCAGACCAGTTGGGGGCCGCAGCATTGATAGCCGGCTGGGCATGGGCCTGAGTCACAAAACTTTCCTTGGGGGCCCGAGACTGGGCCTGGCGATGTCGGGCGATCAGTCTGTTGTTGACTTTCCTTAAATTCTCTGGCCTCTGGCACTCGGGTTGGAAATACCCATCTTCCCCACAATGATAACAGAACTTGGGGTCCCGGGGGTCACTATTTTGCGGGGGGCTCTGAGAGGGGTGAGAAGGCTCTCTTTGGCCAGGGTTTGGGTTTCTACACGAGTCAGGGGCCCCGGGCCTAATAGGGTACATAGTAGACTGCTTCAAGTCCCTCACCAGCTCTCGTAAATTCCTGACCTCAGCCCTTAACTCACTCTCTACGTGGGGGTCGGAGGAAACAACTCGCATTCCCACAGTACCTGGAAACTCTGGGGATCCCTCGGACCCTTCGGACAGGCCAGTCTTCTCAGGGGTGTTGGACTCAGGGGTCCCACTAGGGTTTACCGCCCCCACACAGGGTTCCCACCCCTCTTCATCAGTCTCCACCTCCCTAATTTCCCTCATTAATTGACAATATTCAGGCGGGGTGGCCCGACGATCATGTAACTTAAGTTTCAGCAGTATTACACTAGAGAATCTGGCAGATTTTAAAACATAACCAAACCTGATTAGGGCTGCAGCAGTGATTCCCCCTTTTCTATAGGCCTTCTGCAAGGCCCGCTCCACTCTAGTAACAAAAGCAGACAGTTTTTCATTTCTCCACTGCTTAGCAGACCTGAATTTCCATAATAAGTCATCACCAGTCTCTGTACTCCCGGAAACCCCTTCTAAAGCAGAGAGATACTCTGCAGCGGTGGCTTCCGGACTGGTGGCCCGGAAGAATCTAATGGCTTCTAAAGCAGGACCCCGTAAGCTCTCCATCAGCCTCTTCCTTTTCTCCCCCTCAGAGTATTGCCATTACTGAACTAAAGGGGTGGCATAGTCCATCCAAGCCTCCAGGTCATCCTCCCCTGGAGGCACCGGCACCGTACCAGAGAAAAGTTTTAACTTACGGTAGGAATCGAGCTGTATGGGTGGGACTACCAGGGGCAGGGAAGCCAGCACAGAACTCTTGGGCAGGCAAGGGGAGGTGCCAGGGGAGCCCTGAGGGGTAGCATCACTGGATAGGTCTAAGGCTTGTAACAGCTCCTGGATAGTTCTCCCCTCCACGGCCAACAACTTAAGCAGTTTGTCCTTAAAACTGTTCATTTTAGGAGACCCCCCAGGAGTGACTGACCCACTTTGAATATGGATCAGCCTCCATCCCTGTGAAGCACCCTCCGGATAAATCACAGGAGGTACCTTCTCAGGGTCGATGGCCACACTGCATGGAAGTAACACCTGCAGCATCTGGTCAAGCAAATCAGCCATACGCCCTTTTACTTCCACTTTACCCAAACATTTTACTCGCTCTGCAGCAGAAATTATGTCAGCAGTTGGGGTTCCCAAAGGCACATCTAACAATAATACAATCTTCTGAGAGTCTAGCTCTTCGGCTTCACCCCAACAAATCAGTCTGTGTACCATGGTCTTGATGGGTGACAGTTTAATTTTTCCCAACATATCCCCTTCCATTTTTTCCATCTCTTATGTGCTTCCCCACTTGGCCACTAGTGGACACTGATCCCAGCGGTGCCTCCAATTTGTAACCCCCAGGGGGCGCTTCCCTTAAGGCTACTACCCCTGCCTGCCCCCACAGAGGTAGGGTAAGGGGCCCAGATCCGTTGACGGGTGCCTCCACCCAGAAGTCGGGGTCAATATTGTCGAGATGGCCTCGGTCACAGCCCTCTGGGTTGCTGCAACCCCCCATTCATCCCACTAGTGGCTCACACTGGGTACAAATAACACTTTTCACCAATACACTCACCCCCTGGTTAATATCTCTCCACTCCCTCCGGAGACCCCTTGTAAAATAAGGCACAGTTATATTGCAGTCACCAGGCATCCGTTCACCAGTAATGTACACAATAGCCAGGGTGTAGTTGCACAAAGAACAATCTGATTTATTCAGGGGGGAAATAATAAGGACGGGGGAATCAAGTTGATTAGCTTATCACTATACTTATCTACCTAGGGCTCTGTGCACAGGCCTGAACCTAGTCTTTACCGTCCCTGGGTACCCAAGCCCTAATGGCTAGTTCACGCATGGCAGCTGGTTGGGGCCCTTGACACAGATAACAGCTATGATCCTGAGAAATCAGAATGAGCAGAAAGTTTGATTAGGCAGTCAGAGGTATAATCATAAAACTGGGGACCACTGTTTGCAACATTTGCAGGGAGCTACCCTGATTCAGTACTCACAACTCCAGCACATGACGATTCATTTAACACTGCAGGGCTACACCTGAATGTTCACCAGCCTTCTTTCACATTTATATGGTAAACAACAGAGGGGTACCATACCAGGCAGCTGCTTTCAGACTTCTAATAACTTGCAGAAACTCAGGCAGCAAACTGCAGCTTCAACATCAGGGATGGACCGAGCGCACTGCAGCAATTCTCTCCAGTCCTCTCAGGTCGAGCCTGGTAGGTAGCTGGGCTGGCACCAGCCTCCTCCGACCGCACGCCGGTGGATTTAGTCCGAACTTTCACAAGGCAGGGAAAACGGCCGCTGCAGGCCTTCACATGCTTCCCGCGTGAACACTACTCCAGCGCAGAAACACGGAGCTCCTCTCCTCTCCTAAGCCACAACGCATCTGACCTCCAACAGTCAGGGGTTCTTCCTTCAGTCCAGGCATTTCCCACTCCTATTGGCTGGCTGAACATGCCAGTCACTTCCTCCGGCTCTCAGTTGTGCGAAAATGTGCCATAGCCCATAATACTTCTCGCAAGGGCAAGCAGTTTCCCATTGGTCAGCCGACTCTGAGGGTCCCGAGGTACTGATTGATCCAATTCAACAGTTCTGGACCAAAATGGCGGAGACAACCGAACAGTCCTTACTGCAAAAGAAGGCAGGTTAGTACCACCACATTATCATCATTATTTTACACCATTTCCACCCAACAATCGCATCCTCAACCGTACTCCCTCTGCACCACTAGCGATGGCAGAAGGGAGTTAATTTTTCAGTGTCCCGGGCAGGACTCGGGCATACAACCACATAGCCCCCCTCCCATTTCAATCAATTATGACTGCAACAGGCAGTCCTTAAAGAGACAGCATATGGAGGCTCTATAAACACTCGCCAACTGCCCATTTAAACGGCTTTATGCCGACCACCAACCAGGCATGGGGCATAGAAACTAGCTCCGGGAAACTATTAGGAACCCCCACTTACAAGGGGGTTACACCAGTTTTGCCCCCTTTTTTTTGCTGACTGCTAATCCGTGAGTGAGAGTTATTTCAGCACCACTGTGGCTGGTCAGCAGTTTGCAACTTCAACCCCTGTGCCTTTGTTGCACTGGAAGCATGTCAGTGGGAGCACAGTAAAGCATGTTCCTTTCTGTTAGATTAGACTGGGTAGTTGTACAAACAAGCATATGTGGATGTCTGCCTGCCAGCAGCCGAGAGGGACTCCAGACAGAGAAGAGACTGGCAGCAAGGAACTAAGGTACCCAAACCTGATCAGCTATAGAGAAGTGTGTGAAAACAATCTGGTGTGGTGGTGGGAGTCACTTTAGTGAAGTTTGCTCAGCAAATGAGGTGAGTGGGAGCTGGTTGGGTGGGACTGTCAGGAGAAGCAATACATGCAGCTTGAATGTCTGATCACAGTTTAATGCAGGTTTGCTTCTAATGAACTTTCTGTACATCATGATTTGGAACTTGCTGCAGCAGAATTATGTACTGTTTTAATCTGAATGTTTGCTACTGGTGTTACTGTGGGGCGGCATGGCCAGAGCAAGCAGCAAAATGTAACTGATTCTGCGCAGCATTGTCTGCGGCGGTGCCAGTGGGAGTGACACAGTGGGGGGGGGGGTCACGGTCAGGATGGACTGTCCCAGTTTTAGGCCTCAGAAAGTTAGTAGCTTTATGTTTAGCTGATTCCACCTACAACTGCTTGCACAGTTGCTTATTGTGACTGTGTTTGTTGTACCCACCTGCAACTGCTTAACCTGTCTTTCTATCTCAGTTCTGTGCCCCAGTTATGGACGTTTCCCACAGTTCTTCTCTACAAAGGCAGGGATCCTTCCTCTCCGGGCAACTTTCATCCCATCTCCCTGCTTCCTATTCTTGCAAAGTTGCAAGAAAAAGTTGTCTACTCCCAACTTGTGGATTTCCTTCACTCATCTAATGTCTTTCCTCCATTCCCATCTGGCTTCAGTAAAAATCAATCTACTACTTCCTCTCTCCTACGTGTTACTGACTCTCTCCTCAATGGTACAGACCAGGGACACATCAGTGCTGCCATTTTCATTGACCTTGTCAAGACTTTTGATTCGGTAGCCCACCTGGTGGGGCTGGGTGTCAGGTAGGGCCGATGGGGGCTGGTGAGCAAAAAAAAAAGATGTGTGCTGCTGGTCTTTCTATTTTCAGCTGTCAACTGGTTCGGATCTTACCTCTCTGGCTGACTCCAGTTAGTACAGGCTGCAAAGCCTTGTCTCCCCTTCCCCAAACAGTCTGTGATTCTTCAAGGGTCCATTCTTGGTCCTTTCCTCTTTATAGTCTTTCTTAACAACCTCCCCTCTGTCTGAGTCAGTTCGCATACTCACAGGTCTACAGACGAAACTGTACTTTTTATCTCAACTGCCTCTGTCTCTGCCCTGGAAAAACAGGTTGCTCACCTGTAACAGTAGCTCTAGAAGCGGTATATGGTGTATATCCACACATTCTGGCAGTGTCCTTCCCTTTTAAAAGCTGCCGGAAAGTCTTCAGACTGGCTCCTCCCACCCACCCAGGTGGTAACTCCCCTAGCACCACCCCATTATGTCAGTTCTTGCCTGATGGAAGCAGAGTTGTGTGCCACTGCCAGGGGAGGTCAGGTGGGTCCATGTGGATGTACACCATATACTACTCCTAGAACTACTGTTATAGGTGAGTAATCTGTTTTTCTAGGGATGTGGATATGGTGTACTTGTCCACACATTCTGGCAGACTCCTAGCAGTTCTCCAGGAGGAGGGAGGCAAGGCGCACACCCCTTACTTAGGAAATAAGGACTGGAGAACTGAGGCCCCAAAACTAGCATCCCAGTGTGACTCAAGGTCGATGTGGTAGTGGGAAATGAAGGTGTGTGCTGACCTCCATGTAGCAGCCCTGCAGATTTCCTGGATAGGGACGTCTCTGGAAGCAGCCACCAAAGCAGTGGTATGGCAGGTGGAATGAGCCCTTAGCCCAATGGGAGGCTCCCTACCCACCAACCTATAGAGGAGGTCAATGCAGGACACAATCCACTTGCCAATTGTCTGCTTAGTTGCTGGTCTGCCAGGTGCAGCTTCAGCATAGATGACAAATAGCTGGCGAACCTCTCCCCGCACTCCAGCTGTGCGCTCCTTATAGTATGCTAGCACTCACCGCAGGTCCAACATGTGGAGCCTGTGCTCAGCCTCCGAGGTGTGATTGGTGAAATACACTGGGAGATTAATCACCTGATTAAGCGGAAAATCGGACACAACCTTCGAGAGGAACTTCAGGCTGGGGCGCAGGACAACCTTGTCCCTGTGGAAGACCAGGTATGGAGACTCCACCGAGAGCCACCTGGAGCTCACTGATCCTTCTAGCTGACATGATAGCCACCAGGAAGGCGGTCTTCCACAACAGGTGTGACATTTCACACCTGTGCATCGGTTCAAATGGCTTGCCCATGAGCTTTGCAAAACCAGCAACGGATCCCAAGGTGCTGGTGGTTCATGCACCAGAGGGGAAATGAGGTCGAGGCCTTTGAGAAAACACCAGACCACCTTCTCCTGTGCCACCGACTGCTGACCGGCCCACGCCCAGTAGGCAGAGATGGCTGCCAGGTGCACCTTAAGGGTCGTCGATCTAAGGCCCAACTGGGAGAGGGACCAAAGGTAGTCAAGGATGCTAGCCACTGGACTGGACAAAGGGTCTAGCCCTTTGTCCTGACACCAAATGGAGAACCTCTTCCATTTGAAGGCATAGCATTTCCTAGCAGACTCCTTCCGAGAGGCCTCCACAATGTTGAGGACATCTTTGGAGACTCAAAGCCTGGAACTCTAGCCGCTCAGGAACCAGGCTGTCAGGTGCAGGGATTGAAGGTCTGGGTGGAGTACCTTCCCCTGATGGATCGAGAGCAGGTCTGGACGAAGAGGAAGTCACCTTGGGAGCCTGCTGCTGAGGCTGAGGAGATTGGGATATCAGAACTGGCGGGGTCAGTCCGGGGCCACCAGGATCACTTGTGCCTTGTCCCTCCGCACCGTTAGCAGCACCTTGTGGATCAAGGGAAAGGGAGAAAAGGCATAGAGGGGCTCGAGAAGGTATCCCCCTGCAGCGTTCCCTGCTGATGGGGGCGGGCACAAAACAGCCTCAGCTTTGCATTCTCCCTGGAGGCATACAGGTCCACCAGAGGGGTGCCCCATTTGGAGAACAGACTGTGCCCTACCTCGGGATGGAGAGACCATTCATGAGACTCCTTGCCCACCTGACTGAGAGCATCTGCCAGCTGGTTGGAGACACTGACCATGTGGGTGGACAGGAGATCATTTTCCAGGCTACGCACAAGGGTCCAGATGTGGTGAGCTTCCCTGCACAGCGGAAGGGAGTGCATGCTGTCCTGCTTGTTGATGTAGTACATGGTCGTGGTGTTGTCTGTCTGGACCTGAACCAACTGACCCCTGAGATGGGGAGCAAAGATGGTCAGCACCAGCCGAACCAACCTGAACTTCAGCAGGTTGATGTGACATCAGGACTCCTCAGGGGTCCAGAGCCCATGGACTCTGTGTTCCCCCAGGTGGGCTCCCCAGCCTATGAGAGAGGCATCAGGATGATCATCAGCTCTGGATAGACAAACGGGATACCCTCCTGCAGATGTTCTGGGACTAGCCACCACTGGAGTGTGTCCCACATCCGCTGGGTCACAGTAACCAGCTGGCTGAAGTGACCACTGTACTGAGATCAGTGGCTGGCCAACTCCTACTGCAAGAAGCACATTCTCCAGTGAACCTAACAGACCATGCTAGTGTAGCCCACCATGTAGCCCAATGGACACAGGAGGCCCTGTGCAGGGTGCAACTGCCCGACCTGAAATGATCAGACAAAGGAGGTAAGAACCTTCACCCTGTCCACCAGGAGCACTGACTCTGCAAGAGTCGAGCTCTGCCCTGATGAAGTGAATCACCTGCAAAGGCACAAGTTCCGATTTGACCTCGTTGACCAGAAGGCCAAGAAAGATGCAGGTCTGGAGGGCCAGGTCCCTGGACCACTCCACCTCCTGCCTGGAGGGACCTGCGATGAGCCAGTTGTTCAGACAGGTGTATACCAGGACTTCCCGGTGCCTTAGGTGGGTAGTCACCACTGCTACACATTTGGTGAAGACCCTGGAGGCTGAGGATTGGCTGAATGGCATGGCCTGGAACTCGTAGAGGGATTCTTCTGCTCAAAAGTGGAGGAACCACCAGTGAGACGGACAGATCAGGATGTGGAAGAACATGTCCTGGAGAGCCACAGAGTAAAACCACATGTTTTGCTTGAGAGATGGTATGATCTGTGACAGAGTTACCATTCTGAAGGTGCGGGACCTGAGGAATTTGTTCAGGTCGTGCAGATCTAAGATGGGGCACCAGCCCCCTGTCCATTTCAGTAACAGAAAATACCTGGAGACGAACCCTTGTTGAGATCAAGGGTCCAGGACAGGAGCCACTACCTCCTTGCGCAGGAGCTGGACAATGTCATCCCGAAGGGCCAACTGAACGTCAACTGACACCATGTCCTCCTGTGGGGTGCAGGCTCAGCTGGGTGGGTAAGCCTCAAATGCCAGAGGCAGACCCTGGCCAACCACCTCAAGAACCCACCTGTCCATGGTAACAGCGGACCAGGTGGAAAGGAAGTGGCAGAGCCAGACACCCATGGGAGGACCCAGGGGGTTCAGGACAGGAGAGAGGAGGGCGCACCCCATCCCGTCACTGGGCAGGCTTGGAAGAGAAGGAGGGCCTGGCTGAGGGACCACCGGGACCATGTCCTCCAGGCTTCCTGATGACAAAGGCCACAAACTTGTGCCATAGGTGCCAGGCCTGCTGCTGCTGGCCAGCCTGGGGCTGGGCAGGTTTGGCCGCTGGGGCAGAGGTGGGCCGAAAGGACTTCTTCTTAGAGGGTTTGGAGCCCTTAGAGTCCTTCTGGGCAGAAGTCACCAAGTCCAAGGTGGCATTGGACTTTTCAGCCCTGGTGAGGTGCCCCTCCACCCCGGGCCCAAACAGGTTGGTCACCATGAAGGGGACATCTGCCAACTTGTGTTGCATATCCACTGGAAAGGTGGAGATGCACAGCCAAAGCCCTGCAGTGCATGGCAACTGCTGTGGCTACGGAATGGGCACAAGAGTCCCCAAGGTCCATGGCCATTTGGAATTGTTGCTTTGCAACAGTGCATCCCTTATCCCGGACCTGCTTAACGGTAGTTTGCAGCTCAGCGAGGAGAAAGGGGGAACACCTCATCCAGGGACTCCAGGAGGGCATGTGATAATTGGTCCATCAAGAGCACCGAACTTGCTTGCTGAAGGCCGAGTGAAGAGGAAGCATACACTTTTATTGCCATGTGGTCCAATTTTGTGTACTCCTTGTCAGAGGGGGTTTATCCACATCCCTGACATTGCCCATGTGCCGGAAAACAGAGTAGGCAATGAGCCCCTCAGCTGAGGGATGCTCCGTGAATCCTGACAGGGATCCAGTAGGGACCGCATACTGGTGGGCCATTCAGGATGACAGCGCACAACCAGATGCCGGATTCTGCCAAAGCTCCAGGGCAGGACCAAGAATGGTGTCCTGGACTGGAGGCCAGGTACCCCCCCAGTCCAGGATCTCAGTAACTGGGTACCTCTCCCACTTTTGGATGTGCACCAGCTTGAGACCTGTCGACTCAAAGATCAAACGGAGCAGGCCCACGAAGGAAGTGGGACCCCTGTCCATAGAAAAGTTCCCCGTGGACTCCACGTTCAACAGGCAGGAGTGGAGGAAGGACCCCTCAGAGTCCGAGAAATCATGAAAAAGCGGTTGCCTGCCCAAGTCCCCACTCACCTGGCGAGGGCAGTCTGGGGTGACAGTGACCAAGATCTGATGAGGCAATCCCTTGCCCGGCCAGGCATCCTTAGTCAGGGTGTCGGTCGTCGGCTGTTTGAGTGGAGTCTCCACCAGGATCGGCAGAAAGGCTGGCACAGGCTGAGCTTGGACTGAACGAACCGGCTCCTGCTGGGGCAAGGTCTCCTGCGGCTCCAGTAGTGGCATCCAAGTAAGGGCCAAAGAAGCTGGAATCGGTTTAATCCGAGTTAGCCAGAGCTGCTGCCACATGAGATCCTCGTAGCACCGATGATGCCTCTCCTCGCCTGAAGATGCCAAGGAGGATGAAGAATAGCGATGGCACCGCTTGCCCAAGTGTCTGGAGCGTGAACGTCAGGAATGACACGGGCTGCCCAAGTCTGGGCTTCTGGAGCAGAACCTCGACCGGGACTGCCAGGGGGACCAACGGCAGGTCTCAGAGAGGGCCAGTGAAGACTGGGCCCTCTCCAGGTCTCGGAGCTCCAGAATGAGGAGTGGCAGAACAGCAGACTGCCCTGTTTCTCCCCTTCCCCGAGAAGGTCAGGACTGGAGTCCTGGACAAGGAGGCATCAACCTCCTCGGTTGACAAAGTGTCGTTTGGGTCAAAAATAATCTCAGGCGGAACGTTGACCTGAGTCTTGCCCAACTGACCTGACAGGGAGACCGGGAGAAGGTGGCTAGATCTGGAATACCGTCAAGCCGAAAGGATCCGCCAAGCGCCAGAATTGGAGGCCCAGGAGCTGCCTTCCCCGATCCCACCAGCGCTGACAAGACCGCTTCTGGTCTCTTTCTCCTTGTCCTTTTCAGTTTCTTGGACTTAACACCCTTAGGACCCTGCCCCAGGGTGGGCAGAGACTGACACAAGTCTTCAAATGCTCCCACAAAGGAATCACCCAAAAAGAGCATCAAAAAGGCTGAAGCTGAGGAGGTCTGTGTTGCCGCCTGGGCCACAGCCTCCTCGAATGCCTCAAGTTGCTCAGCGAACCCCATAGCCACGGAGACCACCCAATTAGTGTCTTTAGAATGAAGGGGGAATCCCTGTCTTCTGGATGGCCAAGGAGAAGGCAGGCTTGGCGATCCTCAACAGTTACTGGTAAAATTTGAACGGCAGTAGATGCAAGCCTGGACGTCGTGCTCATGGCTGAGGCAGTAAATGCACGAGGTGTGTGGATCCAATCATGACATAAGTTGCCCGCAACCGCATTTCCAGAACCCCAGTGCGGACTTCGCATCATCCATTGTGACGGCGAGAAGAAATTGAACACAAAATATGGGATTTTTATTTAGAAAATAGCAAAGGGCTTCAGTCTATACGAGAGAAATAAGGAGGGAACCTTCTTCTTCCAACGAAAAGGAAGAACTGGCATCATGGGGCAGTGCTAGGGGAGTTACCACCCAGGTGGGTGGGAGGAGCCAGCTTAAAGACTTTCTGGCAGCTTTTAAAGGGGAAAGGACACTGCCAGAACGTGTGGATAAGTACACCACATCCATGTCCCCAGAAACATCATTTTAGCATGACTTTGATAGTGTCCTACACTGGTTGCCAGCGTACAGACTTTGGGTCAATGACAAGAAGACTGTGTCCATGAACTTTGGCGCAAACCATAAGCTTGCCAGGCTCCCCTCCCCATTAGTCTTTTCCACCCTTGGTGGCTCTTCCTTTGATACTGTTCCCAATTTCAACTATCTAGGTATATGACTAGATGGTAGACTTGACTTCTTCACTCACACTGATGCCATCCTCAGGAAGCTCTGCCCCAAACTCAGTGCTCTTTACTGCAACAAGGATTGTCTACCACTCCCAGTTTGCCAGGAAATGTACACTAAGATGGTATTTCTGGTGGTTGACTATGCAGATGTGGTTTATGGTGCCACCCATCCACTTCCCTCACCAGGCTGGGTATTCTTTGCAATGCCTTTTGCCACTTTGCTAATGATACTCCCTTTCTTACCCACCCATCATGGTTTCCTATATACTGGCCTCTCAATATTCTCTCTTGCCTCCCGTTGCCTCATTCACTGTGCTTCATTCATTTCTAAATATTGGCTTTCGTCTCTCCCTCCTTACTTCTCCTCTCTTCTCTGTCCTCTCTCCCAACCCCTCTTCCGCCTATGCACTTCACTCTAGGGAATCCTGCACCTTCTTTATCTCTTCTTCCAAATCTACTACTGAGCAATCCTCTTTCTCCTCTCGACTTGCTTCTATCTGGAACTCCCTTGCCCCAACTCTCCTTTTGTCTCCTTCCTACTGTATCTCTCTCTCAAACACCATCTCAAACTTCTTTTTGCTCCCTCTTGCTCCTGCACTGGCTAGTCTGCCCCTTGCCTAACTTAACTCTTTATGCCTAATTATTCCTTTTGCCTTGTGTCTGTCTCTGTATGTGTTTTCCTGTTTTTTCCTTCCCATCTCTTGTTTTTGTCTCAAGGTGTGTGACTCTCTTAACTCTGACCCCACTGCAGTTGTCTCATCTTACAGCTCCCTTTTCACCTCCTGTTCCCTCCCTTCCTCCCTACCTTCTCTCTTCTTTCTTATTTAGTTTTTTAGTTAGTTCATAAGATTTGCCAGGAAAGACATACTGAGCTGAAATAGCTTGTTTCGAGATGCTTCCTGTGGAGGCAGGAAATGATGAGAGTGCAACAATACGTTTCAACAGTCAGGTACAAAAATATAAGTTGAAACAGTTAAGTAGCAGCAAAATGAACAAGATGAGCTAGGCAGAGCATCTGAAAAGCAACACATAATATAAGTGCAAATTGAAACACAACTGGAGTATGAACAAGACTGCTTTGTACAGTATTAAAGTGCAGATGGCAGCAATTCGAAGGGTGAATGAAGCTCTGTAGGTACTTTGTTCAGCAGGGAATGATGGTGGAAACTATAGAGCAAGGGGAAATGAATGAGGGCAGGAGCGGGACAGTGGGGTGGAAGGAAGTGTATGGCAGCACAATACAGCACAGGATCAGAGGGAACTTCAGGAGTGAGTAGTGAATTCATGGAGGAGAGATTTGAGTGAGTGAGTGAGTGAGTGAGTGAGTGAGTGAGTGAGTGAGTGGAAGAAGTAGTACAAATGGTAATGGTAAGAGAGCACCATAGTTTGGGGAAACGGAAGGAGAAGGTAGCTTGGCCAGAAGAGGATTTTATGTACTGAAGTGCAAGAGAGCAAGGGTCAGAGCTGCAAAGGGAGTCGGAGGTTGAAAGGGGGGGGGGGGACTGAGAAGGGAGGAAAGGTAAGGAGGGAAAAACTCAAGACAGAATTTGAAGATGAAAGCAGTGCAATGAGCAAGGTGCCTGGCATCAAAGGAGGGAAAAGAGAGGAAAGGGAGGAGTAAAGGGAGAGTGGTGGGTTCTCGGAGGGCAATTAAGGGCAATGTGACAGATAGAGTGAAATAGTGGCTCTGTTCTGGCTAGGATGGATTTGGAAGAAGCACTGTAAACAATGTCACAATAGTCGGAAGATAAGGAGAATCATCTTCAAGAGGATTTCCTCTGTGGGCAGGAACTGGGATACTCACTTTATTCCCGTAAAACACTGCCAGTTTGGGATGAAACTTCTGGTGAACAGCATCGACATGAACTGAGAAACTGAGGTGATGATCTAGCGAGACCCCAAGGTATTTAAAGGAGGAAACATCCTCAGCTGCAGCACCATCAGTGATATGTAAAGAGAGAAGGAGGGTGAGCCTACCTAGCTTCTACCTTGTGCAAAAGCCACAGAGACTGTTTTCTCGGCATTGAGGGATCGCTGATTAGCCCGGAACCAGTGCTGGGTGTTGGTGAAGTCCATTTGCAGCCACGCCATGAGGTCAGAGGCAGAGGATACAGAGGCACAGAGGACCATGTCTCCTGCATACATGCGAATGGAAGCAGAGGAACAAACAGGAAAGATTGTTCAGGAATATGGAGAATAGAAGAGGGCCAAGAATGGATCCTTGGGGTATGCGTGGGCACATAGGAAGAGGAGGGGATAGGGTGTCACCAATACAGACAGCCAGAGAGATTTTCACCTCCTGTGCCCTTCCTCCTCTCCTCTGCCTCTCCTACCCCCTTCTCCCACACCCTCACTTGCTGTCCCCACCCTTTCTCCTTCTTTCCTACTGTTCCCAATGCATCTCTTAGGGCCCTCTTGGCTCTAAACCCCCACACGAGAGTAAGCCTTGATGGTCTTGAACCCGAATTCCTGCTTTTCTCTGCTGAAGCCATTATTCTCCCTATTACTGACCTTCTCAACCTCGCCTTCTCTTTAGTCTTCATCCCAGATACTTGGAATCAGGCGACAGTCATCCCTCTTCCCAAAGGGGGCGATCCCTCCTCCCATGACAACTACCGCCCTATCTCCTCCCTCCTCCCCACCCTGGCCAAGTTCCAGAAGCACCCTGTGCTCTCCTAGCTCTCACCCTTTCTCGAGTCATCCTCCATCTTCACTCCTTTCCAGTATGGCTTTTGGAAGTCCCACTCCACTTCCACATCCTCCCTCTGGCTCACTGACTCCATCCTAGCTGGCATGGATCGGGGCCTGGTCATCTACACCATCTCTGTTGACTTGACAAAGCCTTTGACACTGCTGCCCACTCCTTCTGACAGACAAGCTTAAGGCAGCTGGCTCTCAACCTCATTAGTTGGGTGGTTCCGCTCCTACCTTGAGGACAGGTCTCAAGTTGTCTGGATTGAAGACTCTTTATCCCCCCCCCCATCTGCTCAGGCATCCCACAAAGGTCCATCCTTGATCCAATTCTCTTCTTCATTTTCACGAATGACCTTCCCATTGCCTGCTCCTCTGAGTCCATACATATGTATGCAGATAGACCAGTTTCGTAAAAATTTACCGTAACAGTAGATCTTCGAGGGGATATCAGTCATCAGGTCACACTGCAGGACCTTCACCGCCAGTGAAGCAGGATTCTCATGGAAGATTTTCAGCAGTATAACTGGGGCCGACATCATCTGTCAATGTCACCAACCCTATATAGGCATGAGCGTCCCTGCTCCCTCCTCAGGTCTTTCCCCCAGAGACTAAGGGAGCACACCTGTGCCATGGGAAACTGAGACAAGAGAGACAGGTGACCAGGCCAAAGTGAATGGCTGGATACACCAGATAACCAATTCTGAGAGTAGAACCCCATAAAAAGGGGGATGGAGGGAGGGAAAGCAGACCTGATGACTGAGATCCCCTCGAAGATCTACTGTTTATTTATTTGAATTTTGTTGACCGGGTAAGACCACTTAGACAATTACAGTCCCTTTTTCAGGGTCGACCCAGGGACACATAATACATAGTAGTACAACAAATATCACAGAGCAGTACAGCGTACAGACAGGTAAAATGCAAGACATCAGTGAAGCATCATCATCTCCATGTACAATTGGTATATAGCCATATAGAGCTATGCACAGACATAAATGCTACATAGAATGAGTGCTATGACAAGTGGAAGCGGGCATAGTGCTATAGATGTATAAAGGGAGAGAGTTAGAGGGAAGGGAAGAAGAGTAGGATAGGGTGGCAGGGACTGGAGAAGCACAAGAGAGGAGTAGAGGTGCATCAGCGCAGACAGGAGGAGAGGTACTGTTACGGTAAGTTCTTAAGTAACTGTTCTAACTTCTTTGGCGGTATCTCAGTCATCAGGTCACACCATAGGAATGAGTCCCAAGCAGTTACTAGTGCAAGGAAACAGTCTGGGGGGGGGGAAGGCAAACTGAAGCTCAGGGTAATAGGCCATGCAGCACAGCCCAGCCAAAACTGTACTGGCCTTAGAATGAATGTCCAGACTGTAGTGCATGGGAAAGTATGGGTGGCACTCCAGATGGCAGCAGTGCCAATGTCAGCAGCTGATGCCACTTTAAAACAGGTCACAAGCCAGCCCCGTGGTGCAGAGGGCTGAGGTGGGAGCACAATTTGAAGACAGAGAGGGGATGGCTCAGAGGTAATGTGAGGAAGTATTTCTTCACAGAGAGGGTTGTAGATGCATGGAACAGCCTTCTTGAGGAGGTCATAGAGTCAGAAACAGCGGGGGAATTCAAGAATGCATGGGACAGACATAAGGCAATTATAATGGGGGGTAGGAGGAAGTAGGCTGTTGGTTAACTAGGATCTGCAGCTTATCCGTTAGGTAGGGAAATGGGCAGACTAGGTGGGCCAAGCGGTCCTTATCTGCCGTCAAATTCTGTTTCTATGTTAGGCGCTGGCGCCTTACCTCGAGCCACGCCGGCGACCCGGGTTTTGGAACAGACTCGGGATGCCAGGGGCTGGCAGGGGAAGGAGAGGACTGAGTATCTGTAAAGACTACTCTCCTCTACTGGGGTGGGTAGTGGGGAGGCATCGCTCTGCAGCATCCTCCAGTGGAGACCAGGGGAATTGCAGATGCAACGCAAGGGAATGTCACCAGAAAAATGGAAAAATGGCTCCACATTCAGCTGGATGATGGCCGCCTGGCGATCTGAGGCCATCAATGTCCCAGAGCTCCCAGTCCCTCAGTAGTTCCCCAGGGCCAAGTATTGTGCTAGCCCTGCCTCTGGTGCCTTCCCCTCGGAGGAGGGGTACCCACCCGGCGAAGGGTTACATTTGGGTTACCTTGGGGATGACTGCAGTATGAGGGTCAGGGCTAGGGAACAAGATGGGTCAGATACCGCCTTGGCACAGCCTGAAGGAGTGGCTGAGGTGGTAGCATGTAGGGAACGAAAAGAAATAACACAAAAAAAAAAAACAGGTCACAAAGACAGCCATACCCCAATGGAATGGGCTGACACCATCCCCGGTAACTTTTTGTTGTGCTTGTTGAAGCAAAAATACAATACAGGAGCTGCCATTTGGATAAACATTGCTGAAAACTGAGCGTTCTTTCTACCTGGGGTGAAAGGAGCGAAAAGCTGCTTTGACTTTCTGTGCTTTTGAGTCTGAAGCAGATAATACTTCAAATATCTGTGCACATCTAGCATATTGAGCAGTGTTTCCCCGGGATTGGCATTCTCGGGAATAGACAGGCCGGTGGATGGATTGGGTCAGATTAGGCCACACATCACTGCAGGAAGAGACTTAGGGCTAGTGCACAAAGACCTTCATGAAGATTCAAAGAGGGCTCTTCACACCAAAAAGCCAGAAGCTCGAAGAATCTCCAAGTAGATGTAACAGCCCCCAAAATTAACGCTTTCCAAGAAAGAAAGTGTAGCTCGCATATCACAGTTGGCTCGGACAGAGACATGGTCAATTTTGCCCAAAAGCAAGACTCAGATCCCAAGTCAAAAGAGGAAATGGACTGGGGCTTCAAATGCAGAATGCCCCTGAGAGGAGTACGGGACACCTCCCACTAAGCCAAAAAGAGCAGTCATGCACTGGCTCATGAAAGGCTGATACCCAAGAGGTGATGAGGGAATACTGAAGACCAGCACCTGGAAGGGCCACTAGGTAGTCTAGAACCTGGTTCACTGGACAAGAAAAGGGGTCCATTTGATGCTTGATCACCCAGAGGGCAAACCTTTACCACTGCATTCAAAACTGGTCCTAGTGAAGGGCTTTGAGCTGCAACAAGAAGGCCTGCTGTGCTCTGTGATATGCCCAGCTGGGCAAGGGCTAAGACTTCAGAAGCCAAGCATGCAGATGCAGGACTTGAAATTGTGATAGACCAGGGTCCTCAGATCCAGTGCCATCAGGTCCCTGAAGAGAAGTGGAGGGACCAGAGAATACCGCACTCACTTTGGCAGCAGCACTAACCAAATATGCCATGGCCACGATAGGGGTACCAGGACCAAGCTGGTCCCCTCCATGTTGAGCTTAGTCAGCACCCACTGAAATGGAGGAGAGGCATAAAGGGACCTCCCATTCCAGGAGTGGGATGATGCTTCTCACTAGAGACCTCCAGGCACTGGCTCTAGCAAGCAGAGATTGGGTAGGTGGCGTTGTGTAGGGACACAGAAAAGAGGTCCAACTCTGGACCAGCCCATCTGGCGAAAAGGAGGGCGGTGACGGATGATAGGAGCTCCCACTCAGGCATGCTGGACTTAGTCCTGCAGAAGCTGACGGTCAGAGAGTGTCACATACCGAGGACACAGTCCACCGGAGGAATGAGACCGAGTATTACGGTCCCATGCCATAGTCTCATGAATACCCCAAATAGGGAGATATAAGTGAGTCCCTCTGTGCTGGCTGGTGTAATTGACAACACTAAGGTGGACTGCCTGGATCGTTGGCTGCCCCTGGAGAAGATGGTTCCAAAGGGCCTGCCTGTGTGGCACATGGAACTGTCCGCATCTCCAAGATGTTGATATGAAGAGAGGGTTCCATCAGCTACAAGAACCCTGAGTCTGGGTGTAACCCAGAAGCACCCCCTAGCCTGAGCCTGAGGCATCTGCTGCAAGAATCTGCTGAGGAGAGAAGATCCAAAAGAGGTCCTCTCTGAAAAAATGAGAGGGTCCATCCACCCTAGGAGCACCTAGCAGACTGGGGAGGAAACCAGCCCCAGACTCTCCATATCGTCCAAGGTCAGTAGCCACAGATGGAAAGGGGGTAAAGTACAGTCCTTCCCTGCCGAGAGCTGCAACTACTACTGCAATGCACTATGTAAAGACTCCGGCTTGAGAAAGGGTAGCAAGCCCGGCATGGCAACCATATGGAGCTTGTTGTACAGGATGTACCTGTTAAGATCTTTGAGATCCAGTGAGGGCCGTAGATCCCCATCAGTGGGCAAGTGGAGAATTCTGAGGGGGGTTTCTGGAGGTACCTTTACAAGCTCTAGAGTATGACCCCTTTCTATAATCCAAAATTTGAAGAGATGGGTCTCCAGAAATTACACAATAAGGGAGAACCGACTTGCAACTGCCACCCCCGGTCAAGGACCAGAATAGGAATGGTCCCGCCAGGAACCAAGCAGAGGTGAGACCAGCCACAAGGGCTGTGGAGGAGGCTCTTCAGGTATCCTGGGGCCTGTAAGATGCTCTAGATGTTGGGGTACCGACAAAAGGGAGTGCACTGTTTGCTCTGAGGTTGAGCATGATAGAGTGAAAAAGATAGCCTTGAGAGCCCTGTCCAATGCCTGCAGCAGGTTAATGATGTTCTTAACAGCTGGGACAGTAAGTTGGAGCTGTTAAAAAGGGTGTAAGACACCCTCTATTGGACATCAGCCCAGATACCAGAGACAGCAACCAGGGGTGCCTCCGAAGGCAACGGCCTGAGGCAGCCGCCCTGACAATTGTGCCAGAAACATAGCAAAGTGCCCTGAGGGGGTAAGCGTTATAATTCTCTGTCCTTCGCAAGCACCTAAGAACTTCTTCCTTTTGAGGGCAAACAGGAAGGGCATGGCAGCCACCTCACCCTTCTGACAAACAGACCCCTGATACACCACTCAGTGGGAGAGAGATAATGGATAATTCTCAGCCCAAAGGCAGAAGAAGCAGAAACCCTCTTGCCCCCAAGATCACGCCTGTGGGATGCCTTGTTGGGGTGGGGGATGTGGGGACTAAGGTGCCTAGGCACCTTAGACCACTCACAAGTTGCCTAAATGGCCACATCCTCAGGCACTGACTGGGCCGTATAGAAAAGAAGGCACAGTCCTCAGGAGGAGACCCGGGAGTATTCTCAACTAAGTCCTCCCTCAATGAGGATGCAGTGGACCTGGCAGAAGAGAGGGTTTTCATCTCATCTCATCTTCTTCTTCTGTCGGTACCAAGAGGTTCAGAAGGTAGTCCAGTGCATCGTCACTGTGCTTGGGATCATCCAAGAGCAAGGCATTTTTTATTTTATTTTTTTTTTAATTTTTGATAACCGGGTAGATGCACTAGACACAGACGTGACTATTTTCAGACATGACCCAGGATGTCACAACACTGAGAGATACAGCTACATGGCAAACAGTATCAAGAAATATACAATATATCACATATCAAAAGTGAAACGAGATTTAGACAATATTGGGACCAAGGCGCGTAGTGTGTATTATACAGATAGAAGTTAAGTGCCCGTGGGTAACAATTATGGTAATATCACATTTAATATCACATTTAAAGTGCAGAAATGTTACAGGGTATCATAATGGTGTAACAGTATTATACAATCAGCTGACAGAAAAAAAAGTTTTATTTTGGGACGGATTATGGAGAAAGGTAAGCGAGAGAGGGGAGGAGAGAGGCAAAGGGGAAGAAGCGGGTAGGATAGAAATTGTGGGGGAAAAAACAGAGAGGGGCAGGGTGCCAGCTCACATCACAGAAGATGGAGGGTAAGTTATGAGGCAGCACAAGCAGAGGAGTCAAGATCTACGGAGGGTTGAAACAGGTGCACCGGGCACATGCAGCAAGGAGGGCACGGTGCCTCTTCTTAAATGAAGCATGACTCGGGGACAGGCATACATCAAGGGGGAGGGAATTCCAGTACGTGGGAGCTACATGAGAGAAACTGGATTTCCCTTTGATAGTTCTACATCTGGGAATGCTAAGCAAGGAAAGATTTGAAGATCGGAGGCTGTATGAGATTGGCTGATGGGTCAGCATGGAGGCGAGGTAGGTAGGCATACAGGACCGCAGTATACTGTCCAGGAGGTTCCCAAGAGAGAGGAGCCAGTGTGCAATAGGGAAGGGCCAATTTAGGTCTTGAGTACAGTAGGCAGTGATGTCTTAACCTGGAGGATGCAGAGGCGTAACGGCATATATTGTTGTAAGTTGTGTCCCACCTCTGGAGAGTAGCCTTAGATGCATTAGCATAGATAATGGATCCATATGAGAGTGACGGCAGTAGGATACCTCTAGAAATGGCCAACCTTGCAGAAGGGGTTAGATTATGGCTTGTTTTGTAGGTTAAGCCCAGTTTGGCATTTCATGTTGTGGTTATATGGGTGTCGTAAGTGAGGGATTCATCAAGCCAGACACCTAGGTATTTAAATGAAGTTACCATCTCCAGTGGGGAACCATCAGCCCAGGAGACCTGGAAAACGCCTCTGCTCTGTTTTAGTTTAATGGAAGACCCAAAGAGCATGGCCTGTGTCTTGCCGACATTGAGAACAAGCTTATTTTTGGTGATCCAGGACTGAATATTTAGTAAGTCCATAGAGAGTTTATGGTTAATAGACTGAACACTGTTTGAGCTGGTGTAAAGAACAAGGTCATCGGCGTATAGCAATGATGAACAGGAGGATATGTTTTGTGTTACATTATTAATGAAGATTGAGAAGAGAAGGGGTCCAAGGATAGATCCCTGCGGTACCCCAACATTGATGACTGCTTTTCCGGAGATGGACGAGTTGAATTTTACTGTTTGAGTTCTGTTCGATACGTAGCTACAAAACCAGGTTACAACACCAGTCGAGAAACCCAGGGTTTGGAGATTTGCAGGCAGGAGAGGGTGGTTAACAAGATCGAAAGCTTTTGTCAGATTGATAAATACTGCACCGGTTTGAAGACCCTGATCCATGGCCTGAAAAACATCACTTGTTAGCTGTAATAAAGCAGTCTGAGTACTATGGCCTTTTCTGAAGCCGTGCTGGTTTGTGTGCAGGAGGTTATACTTGGAGAGATGTTCACAGATCTGTGCAGTGACGAGCTTTTCGAGGACTTTATTTAACACTGACAGCATAGCTATTGGCCTATAGTTAGCTATATCTTTTTTGTCGCCTTTTTTAAAAACTGGTGTGACTCTGGCTAATTTCCATATATCGTCACAGTAACCATTTGTTGTCTGACATGTCTGCCTCCCCACCCACCCACCTGGCGGATCGGTGGCTGCCTCATGTACTGTGTGATCCCACTGTGACTGTTTTATCTCTCCCTTTCTCTCTGTCTCAGTGTATCTCAATCAAAAAAAACACAACACAAAGGCAGAGAGTGCCAGCGAGAGTGCGGGAACAGAGAGAGAGAGAGAGAGGCCATTGGTGTCCGGTCCACAGAGTTGTCTCTGTCCCCCACCCATTTCAACCCCCCCCCCGACAGACAGCGAAGTGGTGGAGACTGTGCTCCAGAGCACCCCCAAACAATTTGTCTCCCAGCGCTGTCTCCCTCCCCACCAACCCACCCGGCAGATCTCTGGGTACCAAGTCATACATGGAGTATCGGTGGCTGCCTCATGTACCGTGCAATGTCACTGCCACTGTCACTGTTTTCTCTCTCCCTCCCTCTCTCTATGTCTCAATGTATCCCAATATAAAAAAAAAAAAAGGCATAGACAGATAGTGCCAGCGAGAGTGCGGGAACAGAGAGAGAGAGAGATACTGCCCATCAGACAGCGAAGTGGCAGAGACTGTGCTCCACAGCGCCACCCCCCCCCCAATGATTTGTCCACTGGTGCTGTCATCAGGAGTTTATGGTAAGAAAGAAAGGAAAGTCGCATCAGCGCACTGCCGTAGAGAGAAGAGAAGCAGAAGAAGTATGTTGCGCTGCTGGACCCTTGTCTGTGTAGACCGTGACATGTAGGTGTGCAAGCCTGCAGCAGCACAGTGTGATGTCTCGGAATCACAAGCACAGTAGTGGCAAGCTAGAACGTGGCATACCAGATGCAAGGAATTTGAATGTGTGGCCATAAGACTCTCCCTGCACCCATCCGAAGCAATCAACATCATTGGCTGTTACAGACCGCCAGCGGGAGGTGTAGAACTACTGCCAACCCTCAGAAACATCATAGAAACTAAATCTAATGAATCTATCATTCTTGGTGACCTAAATATGGACTGGTTGTCCCATAGAGCAAATACACTAAAGAACATGTGTGATGAGCTGGGTATCGTGCAGCTCCTCTCAGACCCTACAAACTTCAATGCCAAAAATAGTGCTAAAAGCTCCATAACAGATTTAATACTTACAAACAGACCACATAAAATTGTGTATACAGCCATCTTCCACAATGATCTTAGTGATCACAACATTGTCGTCTGTAGAAGAAGCCTAGAAAAATGACCATCCCACTCCACGTTCATCACAAAGCGCAGCTTCCATAAATTCAAACCCGAAAGTTATCTGGTAGACTTCCGAGATACAAACTGTCAAAACTTCTACCTGGCTACTTCACTATATGAGGCTGTTAATATCCTTAATACTAACCTAACAAACAAGCATGCCCCATTTGTTAAATGTAGGGTGAAAAAGGCCTTGTGTCCTTGGTTTACGTCTGACCTGAAAGCAGCCCTGACCCAAAGGGGTAAACGATGGGCCAAGGCTAGGCAATCTAAAGCACCGGCAGACTGGCTGGCCTTTAGAATCTTGAGAAATGCTTGTACTAAGTTGGTTAGAGCAGGCAAATCAACCTATTACGTGGAAACCCTTGAGGGTGCCAAGGGTAACTCAGCCAAGATCTGGCAAACCATCAAAGCTGTCAAAGGACAGAGAACCCCGCCTGCAATCCCCATCAAAATTATAACACAAGGTACCACAATCTCCGACCAGGGCACCATTCTAGAAAACTAAATGATCACTTTGCAACAGCAGGCCTAGTGTTCTACTCCTCCCCAGCTGCTAGGCTTGTTGACTGCTCACCACCCAATGATGCTCCCTCAGACCCTCAGACTCAGGACTCTTTCTGTTTCTCACCAGTGACTTTCAAGCAAGTCGAGGACCTATTAATAAAATTAGATATGAAAAAAGTGCAGGCACAGACGGAATCGAGTCTTTCTTTCTAAGGCTAGGTTACCACTTTCTAACTGCCCCCATACCACATACAGTATTTTCAACTTATCAGTCACATCTGGAACAGTCCCATCCTGCTGGAAAACAGCCTTTACACTACCTTTGTTTACATCAGAAGACCCCTGTGACCTTAATATTTACAGACCATCTCTGTCAGTACTGGAAAGCTGGAATAAAGATTTATCACTTGATATCCCTTTATCTCTATGGATGGATATCTCACTAAAAGCCATTAAAATAACTCCATCAAATACCTGGCGAAAGTTTACATGGAAATGGCAAACTAGATATTTACGCTCACGAGTGATACGTACTGAATACTTGCCATCATCCTATGGGTATTGCTGGAGGGCATGTAACTGCAGAGTGGCAGATTTGGGGCATATATTTTGGTTGTGTCCTAAATTGATGTCATTCTGGTGTACTTACAGGAATAGCTACGGGACTGTCTGGGCGACCCAGTAGAACTTACAGCTGAAATGGTGCTCCTACCGATCTTCCCAGAATATACTCCTTTTTGGCATCGTACCCTGCTGCCATTATTTAGTTTAGCAGCAAGAAATGCAATACCCTGCAAATGGATGACCACAAATATGCCGACACTGTCAGACTGGCATCAGATAGTGTTGGAGATATACAGATTAGAAGGCCTAACAGCAGATATACATACCAAACAAACAGTATTCAGGGAGAAATGGCAATGTTGGATTTATTATATGGCTATGCTTGACCCAGAGTTTGTACTGTAAAAGGTAATAAGAGAGTCCAATACAGCAACATAGGGGATGGGAGTCTTGGCATTAAAGACCATAACCATTCATCTTTAAATTACCCACGGTATATACCTCGTGGGGTAATTTATTCCCATTATTAATGAATGGGCAGACCTACACTGACCTTCTGTGAAATCAAGGTTTAACTTATCATATAAAGGTAACAGGAGTCTTGATTTATCGTAGAAAGGATCAGTGCCAGTTTTCTGTGAAACCTCTTGTTCTTTTATCATCCTTATTGAACCTAGCTTTAACAAGCATATAGTTATGTCTATTCTGGATGTTAATAATAATATGACCTTCTAATGTATTGTGCTCATCTTAATAAACATGAAATAAATAAATAAAAATTACAGACCATCTTGCCATCCTGTCGAAGCTCCTAGAAAAGTTAGTCAATAATCAGCTGAAGGATTACCTCAAAAAATCAAATTTATTTAACCTCCTTCAATCCAGCTTCTGGCAAAACCATAGTACAGTGTCAGCTCTAGCCAAAGTGACAAATTATTGGTTTCAGGGGTGCCATTTGGGGGGGGGAGCTATTGCCCCCCTGCATTGCAGCCAGGGTGCTCCCCCACTGCACTGCAGTCTGTGTCTCCAGCCAGCAAGCCACTGTTTTTTTTGGTTTTTTTATAAAAATGTGCCTGACTCCCACACTCATCATCACCCCCCCCTCCCCTGCAGGCAGCAAGCAACAATTGCGGCATTGGACCGGTCCTCAATCCTCTCGACAGCTCATGGCTCCTTCCTGCCAAAAAACTCCAAGTCCCAATGTGCATAATGCTAGCTGCACCTCAGTGTGCATGCGTAGAGGCAGGACTTGGCTACTGCGATTGGCTAGGGAGGCCAGGGGACGGGACTAGTCGCGATGTCAACCTGACGTGACTTGTAAGTGGGAGAAGCTTGCCTGAGTTTTAAGTGCGAGTAGGGCTGGAGATGGGAAACAGACGGTCGGAAGACGAGAGTCAGTCTGCAACAGTTTCAAGAGTGAGCTACACAGAGGGGCACAGATACCACACGACGGGACAGGTTTTTGTTTGTTGATCGGGCGGGCAGGCAGCCAGGGCTCTGGGCACTGCAGACAGACAGAGGAGAGCTGAGCTACCAGTGGAAATCGGATCCCGGCCGAGTGAGTGAGACAGTGGAGCGGAGGACCAGTCAGCACCAGTGTCATCACAACCATGAGGAAGACAAGAAGACAGTAAAAGTAGCAGATATGCAATGAGCTTGCTAATGATGGGACTTCTCTACTCCTGTACTCATCAGGTCCTGATTTATATCATAGTATAGAAAGAAATCTGTGGCCACATAAAATTTTTTTGCATTAAACATTTCTTGATTAGGCTGACCTAGTGGCTCAGCAGTAGCCTTACCACCTGCCATGCATGCTAGCCCAGTGGCTCAGCAGTAGCCCTTCCACCTGCCATGCCAGCCCAGTGTTTCAGCAGTAGCCCTTCCACCTGCCATACCATCCCAGTGGCTCAGCAGTAGCCCTACCACCTGTCTTGCCAGCCCAGTGGCTCAGCAGTAGCCCTTCCACCTGCCATGCTAGCCCGGTGGCTCAGCAGCAGCCTTTCCACCTGCCATACCAGCCCAGTGGCTCAGCAGTAGCCCTACCACCTGCCATATCAGCCCAGTGGCTCAGTAGCAGCCCTACCACTTGCAGCACTAGCCCAGTGGCTCAAAAGTAGCCCTTCCACCTGCCATGCCAGCCCAGTGGCTCAGCAGTAGCCCTTCCACCTGCCACGCTAGCCTGGTGGCTCATCAGCAGCCCTACCATCTTCTATGCTTGCTGGGTGGCTCAAGTA
This sequence comes from Neoceratodus forsteri, assembly GCA_016271365.2. Classification (NCBI taxonomy): domain Eukaryota; kingdom Metazoa; phylum Chordata; order Ceratodontiformes; family Ceratodontidae; genus Neoceratodus; species Neoceratodus forsteri. The sequence goes on along the minus strand of CM057455.1, from coordinate 1,319,160,784 downwards.
GCCCTACCACCTGCCATGCTAGCCCAGTGGCTCACCAGTAGTCCTTCCACCTGCCATTCTGGCCCAGTGGCTCAGCAGTAGCCCTATCACCTGCCATGATAGCCCGGTGGCTCAGCAGTAGTCCTATCACCTGCCATGCAAGCAGCCAGAGTTCTGGAGTGGACTCGGGTCACAAGGGGGGTCAACATGAGGCAGAGGATGAAGCATCCTACAGATTGCTGTCCACTGACAAGGAAGTCAGACTGGCCATACTGCTCTTAGCCTGCCACCAAGGAGAGGATTAGTGGTAGCTCAGCAGAAGTGACATAGGAGGAGGGCCATCGCCAGATGTTCAGCAACTGCATGCCTCCACACACACTCATGTCATGTGATTGCACAACTGGCAGCCCAGGGGTGGAAACAGCGTGGCAGAAAACCACCAATCAAGCAGGATCATGGATGGTGGCTCGGTCCATTACAGACTCCCCACCACCAATTAGTCTCCTCCTCTAGAGAAAGTCTTGGGAGTGTGGGATGATCTTCTCTCACTAAATTTTTAACACACAGCGCACTGCTGTTACTGCAAATGGCATAGAGTAAGTATGCATAACAATTGTGGGTACATTTATATTGGAAATGTTGTTCAAACTGTATATCTCTGTGTTTGGTCATGTAATAATAATTCATAGACATTGCTTTGCACAATATAGGTAAAGTCAGTACTATCACAAAAGGGAGTGATTAATCCATCTTCATTATTTTCTTAAATGAGAGATGAATAATTAACCAGTGGCTGGCCATCATTACATGCTATATGGTCAAGTGTGTAATTGGGAGAGGGGAAGGGTGTAACCTTGTAAATACGCAGTATAAATTAATTGCACTTCTCTCATTTACTTCTCCCATGTCACTGTAACACCCTCATAAGCCTCTCCCAAACACTCTGCTTATTTCTTTGGGCTTATTTTAGGGCTTTCACGCCCCAAAGGGAAAGAGAGCAGTAGCAGAGGATTCCATTATAAGCTGCGTGACTAAGAGGCTGCTCAGCTCTCTGCCATTGAATTGACCTGACTTGAAAGCCATTCTGCTTTCACTCAGCACTCCTTATTTCCCCCTATGCAGAATCATTTATTTTTTTAAATAAAAGAAAACAAATCTATCTCACAAAGTGGCAAGACAGATAGAGGGGAGCTTATTTCCCTGATCCTTCGGTGCAGCACCAACAGTCCAGATTGAGCAGCCCCCATATGATATTGTCACCTTCTGATATTTTTCATATCATGCAAGCCTTTTACAAACCTTGCCTGATCATCATGGAGGATTGCTGGCAGTATTCCCTCCAATCTCCCCACCAGCACCTTAGCCACCACCTTGTAGCCCATGATCAGCAGAGAAAGAGAGCAGCAGGAACCACAGAACGTAGGGTCCTTCCCTCGCTTCAGGAGGACTGTGATGGTTACCTGGCAATGCAAGGGGTGCAGACACACTGATTCCAGAGTCTCCAACACCATTGCCTGCATAGGCAGGTTGAGGTCCTCCCAAAAGAACTTGCAGATATCAACTGGGATTCCATTAGGACCTGGCACTGTTCCAAGCTGCAGTGACTTGACTGCTGTTTCCTCCGTTTTTGAAGTAACATCCTCCTCAAGTCCTTCTCTGTCTGCAGCAGAAATCTTTGGGAAAGGCAGGGTGTCCAAGAAGGTGTCTGGGCTAGGAGCACTGTATGGAACTTCTGAGATGTATAGTTTCTGATAAAAGCTAGTAAATGCCTCCTGTATAGCTGACTGGTCCACTACTGGCTCCCCATACTTCTCCTGTAGTTATGAAATGTTTTTCTCTACCACCTCCCATCCTAGGTGTCAGGCCAACCACTTCCCCTCTTTGTCTGTCTCAAAATATTGCTGGCCCTGTGTTAGGAGGAGGTTTCCCTTTATCTGCTGTGATATTATTTGGTACAATTAACATAGAAACATAGAAATCAGATGGCAGAAAAATACCTCATTGACCCATCCAGTCTGCCCCAACCCATCACCATAGGAAGCCCTGGAGCTACCTCTTTACACTCCATCCCTGCACCCCCCCCCCCGATAGAGATTCCAGTCCCCTCCTTACTTACAGGTTTATCCTCTTCCCTCCCCTGTTTATTCCCATGTAGGTAGTTATCCCATGCACCCCCTTAAACTCCCCTACCATTTCGGCCCCCACAACCTCTTCCAGTGGTCTGTTCCGGGGCTACCACCCGTTCTGTGAAGTAGTACCCTCTCCTGTTATTTCTAAACTTTCCTCCGTCCATCTTCAAACTGTGCCCCCTAGTTTAGTTTTCAGGTTTTCTTTACACTGAAAGATGCTCCCTTCCCTCACCTTGTCTATCCCCTTCAAATATTTAAAAGTTTCAATCATCCCCCCCCCCCCGTGTACAGGAGGCACAGATCAAGCGCTTCCATTCTCTCCTCATACCGTAGGTAATCTGATGCATACCATGCATCATTTTGGTCGCCCTCCTCTGGACTCTCTCCACCCTATCTATATCCTTTCTTAGGTGAGGTCTCCAGAACTGGGCCCCATACTCTAGGTGGGGTCTTACCATGATCCTGTATAGGGGCATTAACACAGATATTTCGTGCCTTTCATTTGTCTGGCTGGCACACTAGTAGACAATGCTCTGTTTTATAAGGAACAAAAGAACCGGCACTCCAGGAATAATGCTGTAGGTGAATTTAATCCAAATAATGAAAAGCAAGGAAGATGCTGACAAAGCCCCTAGCATCTCGACCAACAGGTCTTTCAGGGGGGCGTCCCCTGATGCCTCCCTGGAAGACTAGGTGGTCGAGGCGCTAGGTGCTGTCTGCGTCTTCCCAGCTTTTCATTATTTTTTTCTATTCAAATCACCTACAGCATTATTCCTGGAGTGCCAGTTCTTTTATTTGTTGTACATGATGGTTTGCTGCCTAACTGAGCACCCCCAACTTTTCCCTGAGTCAAGCGTATTATTTCCCTTTGTTTTTGAAAAGTCTGTTCTATAAGGCCTGTGTTCACACCTTGACTCTGAACAGTTAACTTTGTTGTTACATACAGTATTTATAAAAGTCAAGTCGGTGAGTGTGAAGATCCCTGAGCCCCTCGTGCGCTTTTTGGAGAACTTGGTGAGTTACGGCGTCGGACGTGATTACGTGGAAATGCTGCAACTCCCAAGTCCAGAAACACACACTGAACTTTGCAAATGACTTTATAATATATGGGAAATTATGGAGAGAGAGAGTTTTTTGAATGAATGTAGGTATATTACAAGTTTTCTATTATCATTGACTTACGAATATGAATAGAAAAGCTGTGCAAATGAAAGCAACTAAGAGTTGCAAGATTACAAGTTTTCTACTAAAAGCAACATTTATCTATGTCTTATCTTCATCTTTTTAATAATTATTGATATTTTTCTTTCTGTGGGGGCACTCCACCTCCAACACTCCCCTGGGCATTGCTGTGATTTCAGCTTGGCACCCGGGGGTGTTGAGAGCAGCCTCACAGAAAAATAATATCAGTAATTATTAAAACACAGGCAAACAACTAATTTTCAAACAATATTCGGTAGTTATTATTGCTCGGTGTTCTCTCGGTGTTAGCAGGATATCAGCCAAGCACCCGAGGTGTGTGGGGGAGAAGCGCCCCCACAGAAACAATAATATCACAAAACAGAAATATAATTGATTATTTTACAAAATTACACTCAGTCTTATACTCCCAGTGGTGCCTCTAATGTTATCAGAACTGAAAATTGAAGGTGTACCTGGCTTTGCTATTAGCAAGTGTAAGGACACTATAACGGTACGCATTAACACTTGTTATGTGTTAACAAGTGTTACAGTTTAGGTGTTGCATTTAGTCGGTTATGTAATTGGGGTGTCTATTTGATGTCTTACATTTGGATGTCTTACATTTTCGGGGTGGGGGGGTGTTGATGTTTGATGTATTTGATTTGTTTGATTTCTGCATTAGATTAAGCCAAGAGCTGATGTGTTTGCATTCTGCAGTAGGTGAGAGCCTTACCGTATTTCTTGTAATAGCGGCAAGGGGGCCGGGGATCTTCACGATTGCTGTCAAGTCAGCCTAACTGATGAGAACATTTACTCTACCACTGCACTCCTCGGTCCCGGCTGCCACAGACTTTGGCAGCTCCTTAGTGCTCAAGGTGGCAGTGTGGCTCAGTTGGTAGCACATCTGCCTCTGGACCAGAAGATTGTGGGTTCTTGTCCCACACCAGGATTGGACTTGTACCTAAACCGCTGGCATCCAAGTGCAGTATCAGGGGGGTGCTGTACTGCTGGGGTGTGTCGTCCTTTGGATGAGATGTTAAACTGAGGTCCCTTCTACCCATCCTCCCCATGACTACTTATTGATGGGACATCTGTTCGATGCAGGTTTGAGAGCAGAAGTCTATGCCCTACTGTTTGTGGTACTGTATTACTATAGACAGTATCTATATTGTATGGGTATCAGAAGTGATGGGGGTGTTACTGTGATTGCACTTATTTGAGTGAGTTATGTTAGCCATCACTCAGTTTTTGCATGTGGGGTAGGGGTGCAGTAGTGAGCCATGCGGTTATGTTAATGCCGCATTTTGCATCTTGCTTGTATGTGCTACAGGCCTGCTTCACAGAGGAGGAAGCTGCACATTATAAATCCTACCTGAATATTAACTGTTTGTATTTCATCCTAAGCACCAGTTGCACAACTAAAAGTGTGCAACCTGTGCCCCCCCCCTTACTTGTACAAAGACAAGGCATCAAACCACAAGTTAGTTGGTATAACAAAGGCATCACCACTGCTTACTCTTAGGGCAAATACCTGGCTCTTCGGCATCAAAGAAGTCCGAGGTCACCGTCGGGAGCAGAGCACAAAATAACATTTATATTTATTCTGAATTCTGGGAGAGATGTGCTAGGACTACGCTAGCTAGGTCTCCTGTCTGAGGGTGCCCATAACATTTCATACTGGAAGCAGAGATCGAATGTACACTACTGGAAACTGGTAATCTTGTGCTCTTCCAGTGACCAGTCAGCCATGACTGGAAATTCAGGTGAGGGTCTCCCCACCCATGTCCCAGCCAGCCTCTGTCATCCCCTTGGGGTTACACAAATGATCCCTTCAACCTCTAAAAGGTTTATAAAGGCATCCACAATTTATTTAAAACATTCAGAACATATTTCTAGTGCTGCTGGGGCCCTTCCTGTTGTAGTCTAGCCTTATCTCTGGGAACATACACCATCAGCCGACTCCCAATATTGTACTAGTCTCTGATTCTGTACTCATGGTTTGCTTTGCCATTTGTTACAGACATTAGACTGAAGAACACTTTAATCTGGTAGCTTTTCCATATAGCTTTCAAAGTGTGAACACCTCAGTCCAGGGTGGGACTGGGGTACTGGGGGCCCATCTAGAAAATAGATACTGGGGCCAACCTGGTAAATCAATGGAGGAGGGCTCCCAGGGTGACATATGTCAGTATTGAGCTGCACTTTAATACTGTAGCTCTGTGTTTGCCATGTTTCCTTGTGGGCCAGTCCAACTGTGCCTTTGTCTCTTTGCTGGGCCTGGGCAATTTACACACTTGTGGTCTCTCAGGGTATTGCCCCCAGACCCACAGAACTGCAGTTCCTTTACACTTCAAGTTTTAGTCAGAAATGACCCATTGGGGTCCAGGTGACAGGTCTCCATCACTTTCGATGGCACTACTGTTATCTCACTCACTGGTATGAGAAAAACGATCAGAGGTCCTTCACACAGGTGGCCACTGGACAGGTGGGCTAGCAGGCACCTCTCACTCTGAGCACTGCTGATTGCTCACTCAGAGCTTCCAGTAGCTACTGACTGAACCCAAACACAGCATTCTAAACTCTATCCCCTACAGCTGATTCCAGAGTGGCTCAGGCTGCTGCTAGAGTTCGAAATGACATAATCCATCTCCTCTGCTCAGGCTAACTGAGTAAACAATGATATCACCTATGATCACTCCTGGTTGTGGAAGCAGAAGCCCTTTACACCCCTCCCTGCTCAGTGCCCAAAGTGACTCCTGCTTCCCTCTCCCACTCTACACATTTCCTGCCTTCCCCCTAATTTCTTCACTTGGTGTTTTTGGAGACGGCTTACAAGTTAGCAACATGTGTGATACAGTCTACAGATCAAGCTGCTGTCTTGGGGCATGAGGTCCCTGCCTAAATGCCCTCCCCACGCCAATGGCTGATGAGGGTTTGTAGTTATTGCTGGATGGTATGCATTATTTCATCAGCTTCCAGGGGCTTTTTGTGGGGGACATTTCTGTGTGTATGTATTAGCTGAAGTTTATTTATTTCCCCAGTGAATCTTGAGAATGGAGCCTGTGCCACAACCTCAACTATTGTAGACGAGTATTTCATCATTTGCAAAATGAAAGGCCTCTAAAAATGAAGACAGTGGTAATGATGAGTCATCCATGAAAAAGAATGTCCAAATCGGAATAAGACATATACAGACAAGTGTCCTGCAGTTCACAGATGATACCAGCAACAGATACCCAGGCCAGGAAGGTGGAAACAAAGGGCAGTCCACAAAGGAAAAGAATGCTGGAAATGCTTCCTTACAGTGTGTCGTGCAGTTAACAGATGAACCCAATGACTGTGCACCATTAGCATCCATCACATCCACTGGCACACCAGAACAGAAAGGTGGAAATGAAGAGCCATCCACAATGGAAAAGAATGTCACAAATGCACAAATTACAGAGTGTCCTGCAGGTCACAGATGACCCCAATGACTTCGCACCATCAACATCCAGCACATCCACTGGTACAACACCTCAGGAAGGCGAGGAAGCAGCACACAGTACACACGTCATCATCGCTGCCTTCATTGTCTTCGTCGTCGTCAGGAGCTCAGTACTGTGGAGTGCAGTATTTGTTACCTAGTCATGAATCTGATGGGAATAATAGCAGCATAAGCATTTCCAAAGCTGTAGATATTTCAAGTTCCAAAAATAATAAAAAAAAAAAATAACCATCCAGTTCAGCCCAAACTAAATGCATATCCTATCACAGATGGTCGACGTTTTAACAGTAGTTGGTTTTTGTCATACCCGTTCATTAAATATTCAGTTGTGACAGACTCTATTTTCTGTTTTCCATGCTGACATTTTGGTACTCAAAGTACAAGAGCTGGTGAACAAGCTGGCAGCAGAGCATTTATTGAGCGTGGCTTTCAGAAATAGATTTCAAAAGTTTGCTAAAACAGCACAAACTCAGCTCTAAACATAAGAGTGCATCTGTTGCATGGCAAGAATACTTGAAAGTTCATTCCAAAAGCTCTACATGTGTTGCAGACCAGCTTGTCTCCAGTCGCTCTGCTGCCATTGCAGAAAATCGCAATCATTCTGAGATGCTTTTAAAGATTACCCTACTCTGCGCAAGATAGGGTATTGCTTTTCGTGGGCATCACGAGACACAAGATTCAAGCAACAGAGGTAATTTCATTGAAATTCTGGAGCTTGTTGCTTCTACTCAACCCCACCTTAGTAGTAGACTGGCAAGCAGATATGGACATTATACATCTCACCAGTACCAGAATGATTTATTACACTCAGCTGCAGAAATCCTCACAGAAAGCACAGCTGTCCTGGATAGAATACTTGTTAAACTGGACAGAAGATTCATGTCTAACTCTAATTTGCTTTCTGCAATAAGTGCTTGTAATCCAAACAGTATAAATTTTCTTGATTATAACAAACTACAGATCCTTGCAGGTCACTATGAATCAACAGGCAGCAGTTTTCATAGTCTTGATGCCGAAGTTGAAGCTGCAAAGGTTCACATTAAATCACATGCGATGCCACTTACATCGACTTCTGACTTCAGAAATGTTCTTACTGAATTCCCAAAGGCGTATCAGTCTTTGCTGTCAGTGGCTGACATTGTTCTGAGCCTCCCAGTGTCCACAGCTTCAAATGAGAGGCACTTCTCTGTGCTGAAGAGAGTTAAAGACTACCTAAGAACCACAATGGAGAATGAACGTTTAAGCGATTTGTTACTGTTGGCCTCTGAGCATGAAGCTGCAAAACACCTGGATGTCAACAAGGCCATCAATTATTTTGCCAAGATGAGACCACAGTGTTACCCACTTTTCTAGTTCCAGATCTTCAAGATTGACCCAAGACATCCCCCCCCCCACAAAAAAAAATACATTTGTAACAATATTTCTCTTTATTTGTAGGGTGTACTTACCTTTACGGAGATCGTAGAGAGTATAATCACAAGTAACTTGCACTTGAACTGGAGGGACATTTACTTCTTGCTTCCTGTCATCAGTTGACTCAACATTTTCACCTTCCTGAGGTATGCCAGTGTAAGTGCTGGCTGTTGATGATGTAAGATGGATGGTGCTGTCTGATGAGTCATTGGGGACCTTACCCAACCCAAGTTTGTCATACTTTGTCATGTATGGACACAGCATGCTATTTTCAATTCAACCAGTTACATGTGTGCTCCTCATTGCAGTTTCTTTGTCTTATACTCAACTGTCTTATGTGCACACAGGCACAGCAGTTATTTTCTGTGCAACTAGTCAGATTTTTGTATTTGTTAATGGGTGGTAGCAGTGTTACATCTTTTGGGCCCCAAAATTTGCCCATCCAATCCATGTCTGTTCAACAGCCTCGGATTGGCTAGGCCATACCCTTTACTTTTATGTTATGACACCACATGAGTAGGGTCTCAGCAGAGCTCAGTGATACTCCTCGTTGATGTTTTACATTAAAGTTTTTATAATTAATAAAAAACAAATTAAACTGGTACCATGGATCTGACTGGGGTGTGGGGCTTCCCATAAGCAAGGGACCCCTAGCAGAGTGACCACAGGGTTCGCTGGTGCAAAATCAGCAAACCCACTTACCACTAATTTGAAGAGCAGTGTGCTCCAGGTAAGAATAACTAATTTAAAGTATTACTACTGCTGTACTTCTTAAGTTTAACTTTAAAATGAGGTGAGCACAACCAGAATTTGGATGTGTGCAAATAAAGGACAGAAATTTAGCACTATAGACCAGTTTCTGAAATGTGTTTGTTTTAAACTGCAGCAGCAAAACTCATGGTACAGTATGAAGATATGCCACCTGTACACTTAATAGTTTCAAATAAATTTGCTGACTGACAATGCCAGTGTCTTAGTAATGCATTATTTTTTTCCTTTTTATTAAGACTGCAACTGACAACACAACAGATGTGTAACTTTTTCCTACCCAATTCAGATAAGTTCCAGTCCAGCTTAGCTTGTGGTGGCCATGGCCTACATGCCCCTGACCCCACCCCATTCAGCAACTGGCTCCGCCCCCACTCAGTCATTGGCCCCGCCCCACCCAGCCCATGACCCCACCCCCACAGCCCTCTGACTGGAGGTTGTTGTAAGGTTACCACCTACTGGTTTTTGACCGAATGATTCGGTTTTCTAGGTCCAGATTCGGTCCTCCTGTTTTCACCATTGCAAATTCGGTTTTTATGGTGGGTCAAGCAGCACCTGTTAGATTCCCCACTAACTCTTTCAGTTTCTTCTCATCTGACTGTAAGCAAATGTCTTACATTTTAGTGTGATTGCTTGCTTGCAGTGCATGCTAATCAGGAAGTGCCTTCAAGAGCAGGGCACTTAAAGAGCCAAATGTGTCCCTGCCTGCTCAGTTGTCACCTCTAACTTCACACCAGCAAAGTGGAAGATAATTCATGGGAAGGGTAAACAATACCACCTTAATTAACACCTTCATTTTTCTGAAACCAGACAGGCACCACATTAGGGTTGCTTCCTGTCCCAGTATGGACTTTATAATGTGTTTCAGAAACTTTACCTGCTAATCCAGTTTTATTCAGAGGTAGTCCTTTTTCAGTCATTTTGAATGCTCACATACTTGTAAAACAGATTCTGTTAAATCCTTCACCATTTTACTTGCATGGTCAGATTACAAACAAATTCTAATGTCATGCAGACCTTTGTATACCAGTCAGTCTGAGAGGTGTAAAGTAGGGCTATTACGACCATTAGCAGCAAATCAAACTAATCCTTTCCAGGGTGCATTGTGAGTATGGTCTTTGACTGCTGTGATAAGGAATACATTTATACCTTTAAATGTTTACCATTTTTTCTTTTAGGGTCTGTCCTATATTTTAATATTTGTTACCCCTTTTGTTGTTAAATTAATAATCTAATATTTTATTTAATTTCTAGCAATACTATGCCTCTCTCTCCTCAGTAGTTATTGTTGTCAATTTTCATACTACTTGGATATTCCAGGAAGACCAATCCAGGCCTTTCAGATGAACAGCACAGAATAATGTGGCCAATGTCATGCTAAGCTACAGAAATGAGAAAAGGAAGAGAGAGAGAGCAGTAGCTGATGAGATGACAGGAACACAATCTAGATTTGATGGCACTCAAATTTAGACAATTTATCAAAAATTTTTCAAAACATTTATTTTTTTTTTTTTACCAGAAGAGACACACTAAGCTAAAGCTTGTTTACAGGTGCAACCTGAGAGCACAAGAGAATTAAGTTATTTGTGTAGGGTCACAAAGTATGCAAGTTGGGGTGTGGGATTCAAACCCTGGTCTCCAGAATTGCAGCTCAGAGCTTTAAACAACTGTGCTATACTGCCTCCACGCTACATATCACATATCATGCTATCTGCTATGTTTGACTGACATGGAAAACAAAATAGGGTATTTAATAGCATAGAATAGTTCCTACCACTTTTAAAAACTTTTCTGACATTACAAATAACTTTAGAGTAGGAGCAATGGGAGGGACAGTAGCACATCTTAAAATGGCAGATGATATTTGTAATTACATCTTGTCCACCATTACTGGTGTAGTTTATTTATTTATTGAAAGAGTTTTACCAGAAAAAGCCACCTGATCCAAACTAGTCAGTTGTCAGAGGTGTCCTTGTAGTCACTCAATTTGTCTGCTAAGCTGTGCACACAGGATGGAAAGTCCCCTGACCCCCCAACCCCACCAAATGTTAACACACACTGAAATTTAAAATATTTAAATCTAAATCAAATAAACCAAAAATAATAATCATGATGTAATTTAAAGAAGTTGTACACAATGTTATATCAACAGCAATTCTGAATAAATCAAGTGAATCAGAGTCCAGGCGATGCCCTCATTAGTTATAAAAGGGGCGGGGTTAGAGGTGGAGTTTAGGGGTGTGGTTTAGTATTCGGTTTTCATCTCATCCAAAGGTAGCAACCCTAGGTTGTTGCCCCCCTGTTGAAATCTGAAATGGCGCCCCTAATTGGTTCACTACCCTGGATAATAAAAACGCTACTGGGAATAATACAAACTCTACTGGAGTTTTCTTCCTAGACCTAAGTAAGGCCTTCGACACGGTCGATCATAACACTCTGCTAGCCACACTCAAAGACCTTGGTCTGAATAACTGCTCACTAAACTGATTCGCTAGCTATCTTACTGGTCGACTCCTTTCCTTTTCCCTACCGATAACTAGAGGTGTACCCCAGGGATCCATTCTTGGACCCCTGTTATTCACAATTTACATCAAATCCCTTAGTGACAAGATCCATAACTCCAGACTCCACTTTTTCATGGATGATACCATACTTTATTCATCCAAACCCTCATCGTCAGACATCGTCACAGAACTATAGCCTGAATTTAGTCAGTTGGAGCAAAACCTGCTAAAATCAAAACTATTATTAAATGCCAAGAAAACTAAAATGATGTACTTTTTACCCCCGGATCCCCCAACATCTCTGCGTGGACAGGCCACACTGGCACCTATAATAACCTTACTAGGAGACTCACTAGAGTCAGTCGATCAATTCAAATATCTAGGGGTATGGTTAGATAGCTAGCTATCCTTCGCATACCACATTTAATCCCTCACTAGGAAACTGAAAATGAGACTGTTTTTTTTCTACAGAAACAAATTCCTGTTTCCCTTAAGAGCAGGTGTTTAGTCTAAGTTTTATCCCCTCAGAAACAAATACGGCAGCTTAACTGCCCCCAAGTTGACTGGCACAAAAGGTTTTATTTTTTATTTGGTGCCTAAAAAGATAACACACTTGTAAAACTCTTCAGTGTAGCCGGCAGCAAAAACTATCCAAGTTCCTGAACTGGAGACATGCCTCCACGTTGGTATATTTTCTGACGTTGGTTCAAGAAGAGCACAGGGTCACGCTCCATAGACTTTAATCGGGGTCACTTTCAAAGTCTTGTTTTAATACTTTTGATCGCCGATTTTGACAAAAGAAGGCCACCGCTCAACCAACAACGTCCTTGTTAAAGTCGTTATGCTATATTTCTCCTGCTTTCCCCTTCCTCAAAATAACAAAAAGTTACTTGTTGATGCTATATCCTGGCACAGTGACTTTTTGGGAAAAGTGTTGTTGTGCGGGGAAGGTACAGTGGGGCAGCTACTACATTTTGCTGGGGGGTGTTAATTTGCAATTTAATTACAGGATTACCATATCACTACCCCAGGTGGAGGCACCGAGCGCATTTATTGCTCCAGTACCACATGTACTTCGAGGTGTGTCCCGGGAGGACCGCAGGACCCCAGAAACAGCCAAGGTGAGTCCAAAAGGGGCTGTGGGCTTGCAGTGCTGTGCTACATAAACAATCTTGTGAAGATGCTGTGAGCAGCTCTGAGGGCGTCTAGTTGACTGAACGGAGAAGATTAATCTGGCAGTTGGATGGAACACAGTCCACCGAGAGGCAGCAGTTTAAATGTATCATTCTAACATGATTTGCATACATTCCACATTACATCAGAGATCTGGGGGTAGTCAGAGATTCTGAGTTGACTGCATACGCCTAATACCACTGGGAGATTCCTGGGGTTTGAAATAAGCATTTGAAAATAGGGTTTTAAACAGAAATCCCCAATGCAACCCTAAGATATAGACTGACAGATAGATATGACAGTTTTTAGACTACCTGAGCAATTAAAATACATTTATTAGTCTTGTTCTTCTCAAAGTCAATTGTTAACAGGTTGTTTATTATTACATTTCCATCATCTTATACACAATATAGTATAGTATATATAACCACCACTTACGCAGTACCTCTTTGGTGGGTAGCCTGAAACATTGCTCATGCGATGCTGTGTGGGTGCTGACTGGGAGGGGGCATTTTTCATCCTGAATTGTCCATGGGGCGTCAGTATGCAATGGCGCACTCCCACGCATCAGCTTGCTTGTGTGCCAGCATACGCTGACAGCCCTAATCAACACTGCTACCCTCACCGGTGCACCTCCAGCAGGTGGCAGTCTTCTGGTGAGGAACAGAATTCCCCACCCCATGGGAGGAGAGCTGTCCCTGGGGTGCTCAACCTCCTTCTGCTGGACTGTCTCTCCCCCCCACCCATGACCTGTGCCATTTGCCAAACATGGGTCACTGGCATCATGAGTGGTAATGCTACTGTTCCGCTGCCAGGCTGGCTGAACATTAATATTCTAAAGTTCTAACTCTTGGCAACACCTCAGGGCTGAGATGCTGCAAGTTGTATGACATCACAAATACACTCTTGTTGCTAGAAATCACACAGTTTGTTTCCAAAGTCTCTGCACTATTCAGATGGTTCTTGGTACAGGGTTCCAACGTTTTGTCTGACTAGTTTCAGTATTTCTCTCAGTTTTTCTAACCAACTCTGCCAGCCTTTTATCTTTGTGTTGCACTTTGCTAGCAGAGGTGTGAAAAGACTATCCCTCAGAAGTTGCCATTATTAAGCTCCCTCTGGTTGCACCTGAAGTCTGCCTCAGCCTGTAACTGTTCCAAGGCTGCTTTGATATCCCCTACCCCTGCTTGGACCCCGTTGTGCACCCTCCACTTGCCTGGTTTCCCCTACTCCCCTCTGAGCTCTAGTAAGGGGAATTATCTACCCTGCATACCCTTCACCTCAGCACTTATCATCTTCAAAATGGGACACATTGCACTTGTAATATTTCCACAAAATGTAAAGTACAGTTACATAAGAACATACCGTAACAGTAGATCTTCGAGACAGGTTCCTGCAGTAGGTTATAACATGTAGGATTGTGCCCTCTGGCATCAGGATCACATGGCAAACTTTTGCTAGCAATGTCTGGTGGGGGACCACCCACCTGACGTCATGTGACAGACGTCGGCATGACCCTTGAAATGGGCCATCCCCGCGCCCGCCTTCCAGTTCTCCCACCGAAGACCCAAGAGAGAGCAACAGGAGAAAAGGATATAGTCCCTGGAGCCCAATCCAGACAGGCCTGGAAGAGCAAACAGAAGACTGGGGGAAGGAGGGAGGGAAAAAGATGACCTACTGCAGGAATCTCTCTCGAAAATCTACTGTTAGGGTAAGTTCTTACATAACTGTACTATCTTACTTCAAGAGGGTTCCTGCAGTAGGTCATAACATGTAGGACGGAGTCCCAAGCAGTCAACTGATCAGGACAAACTGAAGCACGGGAGGGAGGAAGGTCTGCAGAAAGACCAGAGAAGGTCTATGACAGAAGGCCCTGCAGGACAGCTAGGCCAAAACCTACTCTATGCCTAGAGGCAATGTCCAGACTGTAATGTTTAGTGAAAGTGTGGACTGAACTCCAAGTTGCAGCAGCACAAATCTCCGCTGTGGACGCATTCCTGAAAAAGGCAGCAGAGGCAGCCACACCTCTGGTGGAATGACCTTTGATCTCTCCTGGAAGAGGTTTGCCATACTTCTGGTAACAGAAATGGATGCAGTTAGCCAACCATTTGGACAAGCACTGCTTAGAGAATGCTGACCCCAGAGTCTTGGGGGTGAAGGAAACAAAAAGCTGGTCATATTTACGGACATCCTTGGTCCTGTTAATGTAGTAGCACAATATCCTGTTCACATCTAAAGTGTGCAGGAGCACCTCACCCATATTAGTGTAAGCCAGATAATAGACTGGGAGTTCAACAGTTTGATTCAAAATGAACTCAGAAACCACCTTGGGAAGAAACTTAGGATTTGTACACAGAGCCACCTGGTCTCTGTGGAAAATCAGATAAGGCTCCTTACACATCAGGGCTTGAAGCTCGGAGATCCTTTGAGCAGAAGTAATGGCAACTAAAAAGAGCACCTTCCAAGACAGACAGTGCATCTCACAGCTTACTGCTGGTTCAAAGGCGGTAAAGTAAGCTTTTCCAACATAAAATTCAAATCCCAAGGTGGGTCAGGGTTGCATATAGGGGGTTTCAGATGGAAGATCCCTCTCAGAAAGGTTTTGGATACCTCCAACTGAGCAATTGTCTTCCCATCCACCAGGGAGTGGTAGGTAGGCAGAGATAGCAGATAGGTGGACCTTTAACAAAGAGTAATTGAGTCATGAGTCAGATAGGTGCAACAGGTACTCCATCACCTGGGGCACCGGGCAAGAAAGAGGGTCCCACTCTTTTGATGCCACTCAAATGGAAAACCGTTTCTATTTCACAGTGTAAACAGCTCTAGTGGAAGGCTTTCTGGCCTCCACAAAAACTAGGGTGACCCTGTTGGAGACTCCAAAACAGTTTGCGATTATGTCTGAAGGAACCACGCATGGAGGTGTAGGGACCTGAGGCCCAGATGCACTAGCCGGCCCTGATCCTGTGTCCCCAGGTCGTAATGAAGTGGCAGAGGTACTGGGCGTCCCACAGCCAGTTGCTGTAGGACTGGAAACCAAATCTGCCTGGGCCAGAGGGGGGTGATCAGCAACAGTTGTGCCCCTCTGCCTGAAGTTTCAGCAGAACCTTCTGCAGAATGGGAAAGGGAGGGAAGGCATACAAGTATCTCCCAGTCCAACAGAGAGATGACGCGTTTAACCAGATAACACCAGGCCCTTGAACAAGTGAGCAAAGCTTGGGAAGCTTCGAGTTGGATGGGGAGGTGAATGGATCTACCTCTGGATGCCCCCAGCAGCAGAACAGATTTTCTTCCACTTCCTGGTATAGCTCCCATTCATGAGCTAGGGCCAAGGTATGGCTGAGGCTGTCTGCCAGGATGTTGTGCACTCCTGGAACATGCACGGCCGTGAGATGTAGACCATGCTGGACTGCCCAGGACCAGACCAGCATAGCTTCCCTGCACAGGGGATACGACTGGGTGCCTCCTTGCTTGTTGATGTACCAGACGACGGACATACTGTCGATTTGTACCAACAGTGTTCCCACTGTCAGGAGGGACTGGAAGGCCTGAAGGGTGTACAGGACCGCCCTCATTTCCAGAATGTTTATGTGGAGTGGGGACTCCAACTGGGACCATTTCCCCCGGATTTCGTGATCTCCCAGGTGAGCTCCCCAACCCAGACCTGATGTGTCTGTGGTGAGGGGCCAAGAAGGTAGGCAGGGCCTGAACGGGGTCCCTCGAGACATGTTCAGAGGGTCCTGCCACCACAAGAGGTCCATCTTGAGTGCACTGGACACCAGAATAGGATGATCCAGTTTGTCTGTACCCTGATCCCATTGGACCCGTAAGGTCCATTGGATGACTCTCATATGCAGCCTAGCCAGAGGTACGGTCAGAATGACTGTGGCCATCCAGCCGAGGAGGCATAAAAACACCCTGGCTGGGGCATGGCTGGAGAAGGTTACCAGACTGGCCTGCTCCTGCAAAGTATCCACTCTGTCCAGTGGGAACAAGGCCTTGCCCTGGACCGTGTCCAGTACCGTCCCAAATGAATTGGAGGCGCTGGGATGGGACCAGAGATGACCTGGGGTAACTGATAGTAAAACCCAGTCTCGCAAAAAGGTGCAGGGTGGAGGACAGGGAATCCTCCAGGCTGCTCCTGGATGGGGCTGCTATGAGCCAATCATCCAGGTATGGGAACACATAAATTCCCTGGCAACGAAGTGCCACTGCCACCACTTTTAAGCACTTGGTGAAGACTCTGGGTGCCAAAGAAAGGCCAAAGGGGAGGGCTCTGAACTGGAAGTGTTCCAACTCAGAAGGAAAACCGCAGGAAGCGGCGGTGGTCAGAGAAAACCGGAATGTGCAGGTACGCATCCTGCATATCCAGTGCACAGAGCTAGTGGTCTGTCTGGAGCAGGGTCAGGAGTTCCTGGAGCGTTAGTACGTGGAACCTTTTGTACTCTACATAAAGGTTCAGCTGGCTGAGGTCTAAGATGGGCCTGAGATTGCCCGTCTTTTTGGGAATGAGGAAGAAATGGGAGTAATACGCTTTTTCCCTCTGCGCCCAGAGAACTGGCTGTATCGCAGATTTTCGGAGTACAGCCTGGATCTCGTCCCTCACCAGTGTTATGTGGTCTGAGGGATAATGAGATTGTTTTGGAGAAGAGTCTGGAGGTTTTTCCAGAAACTCAGTGGTGTGCCTTCTTGCTATGAGTTGATTGACCTAGGAATTCGAAGTGATGCCCCGCCACTCTGCTAGGTGGAGGGCAAATCTTCCCCCCACTGGTGCCACACTGTTTGGAGGTGGAGGTGGAGGGGCGCTGAAGGAGTCAGGAGGTGGAGGAACGTCCGGGGAAGGCACTGCCTGCAGCTCGTTGGGTCTTGGAGGCAGGGGGAGAGGTAACCACAGGTCCCGATGCTCTCCTTTTGTTTTGACGCCTGTTAAAAGGCTGTTTTCTGTGGCGCTTTTGCTGGCTCCAAAAGGGCTGCTTAGGCTTGAAGCCCACCTTGTACATGGACTTAACTGATCTCAGGGCCTGCCCGCTGTCCTGGAGGCCCGTGATGATGTCCTTGGTATCACCTCTGAAGAGGACGGATCCTTGGAAGAGGGTGTCCTGTATGGCTGCCTGAATGTCCTGGGAGAGCCTGAAAATACGAAGCCAAGAGTGGAACCTGAGGTAGATTGCTGTTGCCGAAGAGCGAGCCATGGCATCTACAGAGTCATACATAGCCCTCAGTGCATGCCTACAAGAGATCTTAGACAGCTTCAGGGCCTTGAGAGTTCCAACTTAAGGTCCAAATCCTCCACTGTTTCCAGCCTAGCCTCAAGCTGAGCCATAGTAGCTTTTTGGTATGAAATCATATATGTTACATAATTCAAGGAATGTAAGGCACATGTAGAGGAGGAGTAGATCTTACAGCTGAATTGATCTAACTGCCTCGACTCCTTGTCAGGAGGGGAGGTACTCATATGTTTAAGTTTGGCAGTACGATCATGAGCCGCAGCAACCACAATGGAGTCTGCCTTTGGGTGAGAGTATAGATAAGGAGCGCTCTCAGGGGAATGGTAGACCCGGTCCACCTTCTTGGGGACAGCTGGGATGGAGTGAGGCATCTGCCAGACAGTGGAGGTAAGGTCCTCGTGGGACTCCATCCATGGGGGGATTGGAATGGGTGATGCCTCTGCTAAGTCTAAGTGCTCTGCTAGGCTCTTGCGTTTGCAGTCTTTTTCCTCCACATTCCAACCGTTAGCTTGATGGAGGATGTGGAAGAGCTCGATGAAGGAGAGGTCTTTGGGAGGAGACTTGGGAGACTCCTTACCCTTGGACGCCATGGCTTCCAAAAAGATTCCAGAGGACGAGTCAGAGGAGTCAGCCTCCAAGTCCGAGTGTGGAGGGGTTATGGTATAACAGATGGACCAGACACCAAACTTCAGGTTCAACACACAATCGCTGTGTGATGTCTATTCAAAATACAAGAAATAAGCTTCTGCAATGCCATATTCCTTCTTCAGTACATCCGTTTGCAGCAACAGACTATGTATGTCCTTTCTCTGCCCTTAGCCAGCACTTACTGACACTGATCTATTTCTCAGTGAAAACCCTTCATCCCTATGTGGGCCCCATTTGCTTGGGTAGTGGATGCTCAAAAAGAAAAAAACAAAACAAGCTAAAAACAAAGAACCTTGGTGCAGAAACACTGAAAAAAGGGTTACCCCAAAGGGCATTGGCAACAAATCAACTTTCAAAGAAATACAACATAATGCATACTTCCATAATGCAAAACATCATGGGATATATGCAAATCACCATGAAATTTCAGACTTGTTCTGTTTACAGCAAGTTACATGCATTTTAAATAGCACAACTAACTTAATTTCTATAATAGTCACCTAGTACTTTTTACCTTTATCAAAAACACCTAGTGCCATAGTATTTTCAACATTTACAGGTTTCATAAACATAAGGTATATACATCACGGTATTTTTTTGACATATTGCTATTACATACTAAATCCAACAACGATAAACACAAGCTGTTTTACATACATTTGGAGGTCATCACAATAACCTCCCTGTACGAGGGACCTGAAAGGGAAAAGGAAAA
Source organism: Neoceratodus forsteri (assembly GCA_016271365.2). Taxonomy (NCBI): domain Eukaryota; kingdom Metazoa; phylum Chordata; order Ceratodontiformes; family Ceratodontidae; genus Neoceratodus; species Neoceratodus forsteri. The sequence goes on along the minus strand of CM057455.1, from coordinate 1,319,141,564 downwards.
TTAAAGAGGACACTATAGCATAGTCAAGAAAGGGAAGGGGGTGCCCATAGGTGGCCAACCTTATGGACTAGAAATTGTAAAGGATAGATTAGGCTAAGAAACAGAAGAACTGCTGCAACAGATTTACGAAAAGGTCGGTTCTCAAGAGTGGCAGGAGATCCCTGTCACACCGAGGATTCCCCCGTCAGAGGTCTTAGGTTCAGTCAGAGTAACCTCTGGAGTAGCACCCCCAGAAATGTGCGCCGTGGTGGAACGGCCTGACCTATGTGAACTCACGGGAGACAAGGAGTGTGAGGTGGGGGTCACCACCAGGGCCAGCAGTCTCTTGGCTAAATCCATCACCAACTCGGATCTGGCCTCCGGCCACCAGGTCTGGAACATGGCCTGGAGGTCCGGTGGAGGTGGAGGCTGAGGTGGAGGCTGGAAGTACTGGTAACCTGCCCCTGGATAATGAGGGGGAAGGTAACCTGGAGCCTGATAAGGGAGGCCATAGCCCAGCACCTGATACCCGTGGCTGATGTTGGGTCTGATGGCGGGCAGCCTGGCGCCGGCAGGCCCGGGTAATGTGGATAGCCTGAGGGTGGACCATGGGAAATACCCTGATGGTCCAAGGGGGTCCCCGTGGGCCTAAGAAGAGGCGGGGCAGAGGGACCTGGCAAGTTATCCAGTGTCGGGAGTCCCAAGGCCAGGATATCTGGGCGCCAGGGCCGCGCTGGGAAGCCTGGGTGTCTGGTTTTCAGGCATCGGAAGGATGGCATCAGACTCAGGGGCCTGACAGAGGCTTGGAGGGAGGTGGCCTCAGGGTTGCAGGCCTTGAGGTCAGAGGCCCGAAGCCCAGTGGAGGGAACTCTGGCATTGGGGCTGAGTGAGGGCCCGACGGGATAGGAAGGTCCCTGGGAGACGGTGGAGGAACCAACTCCAACTTAAGAGGCCCAGGACAGTTATCCATGGGTTCCTGGAGGGTTACCCATGCTGGAGTGGGTAGAGAAATTGCCATGTCCAGGGGACCTACTTCCTCCTCCATTCCGGGTAGTGGGTCGGGCACAGGAGGTTCCACACAAAAGTGGAGGGGAAGGCACCCTGTCAGGGGAAACCTGACGGAGAGCTAGCCTGGAAGTCAGCGAGCTCATCGGATGTCGCTGCAGGCTGCGCCCCCAATGGGCGGTCAATCGATGGATGCCAGAGTCCCCTGCTCTGACTTTATCGGTCAGTGGAGAATGAGCTGGGTGGGTGAGTGAGTAGCCCCTGACCAGCTTATTGGCTGATTTCAGGCAGGTTCCCTCTGGGCGAGAACCTGACTTGTCGACAACCAGGTGGGCTCTGGAAGAACCGGAGTCCGGCTTACCGGTGGTGACCAGGCATCCACCGGAATTCCCAGTGGGTGACTTATTGGTCAAGTATCCTGTTTTAAGGGGCTTAAGACAAGCAGAAGTACTTGAGGAAGTGGATGATGAGGCCTGGATGATCACCAGGGGAGGCGTCTGAGGGGCAGTCTTGTCCGCAGGCTTGAGCCCCATGGCCTTACTGGTAGAGGGCTGCTCTCGGTCCTCCAGGCGCTCCCACTTCTGGTGCTTCTCTTTGTCTTTTTTCTTCTTTTTAATCTCCAAGGAAGGGGAAGAAGCGGAGTCCCTCAGCTTCTGCATATCTTGCTCTAAGTTGGCCATCCTGGATTTCAAAAGATGGGCTTCTAGTGCCTGCTGCCTGTGTTTGCATGTGGCCTAACTGAAGGGCTTGCAATCTGGTCAGGCCTCGATGTCATGGGCCGGGCCCATGCAGAAGAGGCACAGATTATGGCTGTCTTTGTGAGGGATCTGCCAGCCACACTTCTTGTACTTCTTCTTAGTCTTCAGAGGATTGGATGGAGAAGACATAAAACTACAGAAGAATGAACTATTATCGACAGAAAGAAAAGAAATACTTATCAAAAGGGCAATCGACTGCAGCAATGTTCACGGCGAGGTCCTTGCGCAGGTCAATGGTGGGAAAGAACTGGAAGGTGGGTGCGGGGGCCGCCCACTTATAGGGACACTCTGACGTCTGTCACGCGACACTGGGTGGGCGGTCCTCTGCCAGACACTGCTAGAAAAAGTCTGCCGTGTGGTCCTGACGCCAGAGAGCGCAGTCCTACATGTTATGATCTACTGCAGGAACCCTCTCGAATTAAGATCTATTGTTTGCTTGTTCTTACCCTTGTTGTATATACTTATGTGTTCATCCTGCACCTGTTTATTTGTATCAACCTGCTCATTGCTTGTATTTCACATTGTTGTACTGTAATTCCCTTGTACTGTTCTGTAAACCATACTCTTGTAATCTTCCGGGTCATACCTGAAAATTAGCCATTCCTTGTCTAGTGTGCTTACCCGGTAAACAAAAACTAATAAATAAATAAATAATATCCTCTCTGAGATTCTGTCTCTCTCTGCCAGATGGCCACTGGACTGTTTACGCACCATTTCAAAAACCCCTTTCAAGGCTACTATACCTTCCTAGGACTGTACCCTGGGTGACTAGCTGACCAAGTGTAAAGTCGCACCTCTCCAGACCTCTGGCTCATCCAGCTCTAGGACATCAATTCAAGTAAGAAACAAAATGTTCCCTTGGAATTTGTTGAATTTACAGATTAACATGAATTATCAGGGATTACTAAACTAGTGACCTGGCTTGTCACAGTAGCTATCTACACCTTTGCTTAAAGACAGAGAACCTCAGTGTACAGACACTGAGGCAATGGTTACCCCAAAGGGTACTGGCTGGGAAGCCATGTTTCAAAGAAATACAAAATCACACATACCCCCATAATGCAAAGCATCATGGGCTGTATATGCAAATCACCACAGAATATTATACTGGTTCAACTTTAAGCAGAAATGCATGGTGCCGAAAGGCCTCTCCCACAGTTTGCAAAGAGTGACAACAGAAAGACACAGACACGTGTTTTGTCTGTTGAACCAGCATAATATTCTGTGGTGATTTGCATATATATATATCCCATGATGCCTTGCATTATGGGGGTATGTGTAATTTTGTATACCTCTGCTTGGTTCCACTTACATTTACCATACATTATTTATCATAGAGTATAGAGTAGGTAGTTTTGATTTTCCTCAGTAACCACTGTGACGCTTGGCCAGCTGATTATGATTGTTGTATGATATTTATAATATAAAAATATAGTATGCGAGCTGTGCTTCCATGGGTGCCCCCCCTCCCCAGGTTTCAGTGAAGCTACAGGATATGTAAACTGACCAGGAACCATTTAATTAACTGACTTACTTCAGAGTGGCAGTTTATTACCTTTTTATGACGTGCCTAGGCTCTTTGAAGTGGAAACGAAATGTGACTTTATGGGTCTGCCAAAGGATCAGACTAATAAACTTTTATGACGTCTTAAGAGGAAGAACATTTGATACCAACATGGTTGTTAAAAGTTGTAAAACCCTTTGGTGTTCCTTGGGAAAACATGAACCGCCACCAGTTCAAAGGAAAGGCTCGATTAAAGACTGTCATAATTTAGGAAAAGTCTTTTTCCTTCTGAAGTCACATTATTTAAAATATCTCCTGACAGGAAATCATTTTTTGTAATTTTATATTCTAAAAGGAGGAGCTAGATGACTCATAGAAGGGGTGTGGAGACACAGAGTTTAAACTGATACTTGTGTCTGAAATGAGTGTCATATTATTTTGGGACTCCGAGTTCTCTGATCTAATTTAAGCACTTCCAGAGGTAATACCTTAGACAGCAAAGGTCTAAATGTATTGTGGTAGGAATTTTTGCTTCGTAATTTTCCATTGTGCTCAGAGGTAATTTAAGGAAGTATTTTTTCACAGAGAGGGTTGTGGATGCATGGAACGGCCTTCCGGAGGAGGTCGTGGAGTCAAAAACAGTAGTGGAATTCAAGCATGCATGGGACAGTCATAAGGCAATTCTAGGGGGTGGGGGTAGAAAGAAGTAGGCTGCTGGTTAACTAGGATCTGCAGCTTATCCAGTAGGCAGGGAAATGGGCAGACTGGGTGGGCCAAGCGGTCCTTATCTGCCATCAAATTCTGTTTCTATGTGTTTTTTATGTGACTGTGAGCTCTTTGATATATTGTGCTGTGTTTACATTTTTCATATTTTAATCATCTTTTAGTAAAGTACCTTTTCTTGGTAAGACTGCCTGGGTGTCTGACAGTTCTTTTTTTGCCCGTGATGTATAGATGGTTAAGTCTGACAATTGTTCAGCAGCTTGATGGTGTTACTGAGCTTGAGTAAAAAGGTAAGAATATACCTAAGGTCTCTTATAGAGTTAAAAGGATTCATTTTGGATACCTGGTTAGGTGCCTTTAGGCGAAAAATATATTTCATCCCCCGAAGAGAATATTATCTGAGCCTGTTCATTTGGGTACGCTAGCATAAGGTTCACAGTTTGAATCCCCCCAGAACTTAAGACTAAAGGTGATTTGGACCCAAAAGCAGACAGGAGGGTTACCCTGTCTGTTATCTGTTCATACTATTATGCTCTGAGGTTGGCACTGTGGGAGCAGAGGGCATGACCTGCGGAGTGCGTTTGTGACAACCACTAGTCCCCTCGGTTTTACAATTGAGGACCATATATTTTGATGCTATAGCACAGTCATTAATCAAAATATATGTAAACATTACAAATGTCCAGGGTGACCAACCTCTTCAGCAGAAACTAATGATCTGTTAGGGAAAGACTGTCAGCAAAATAGTAGGTTCTGGGGCATCATTTCACATGTGGGGATGATACAAGAGCCAGACTATCTGTTCTAATCATTGATGAAGACTATATTTGTTACTCAGAGTCTCCGAGAGTTCCAGTTATTGTAAAAAGTCATCTATGACCTTCTTCTGCCTTATGCTCTGTCATGCCCATTCAGATCAGCAGACTGGCCCCTGTCCATTCCAATGATGAGGCTGAAAACTGCTACAGTACATATGATTTCTTTTACATCCTCGCGTATGTTCTAATGCCCTTCCCAGTCACTTTAGACATGCTACCACCGGCAGCCTTTTTTAAGTTATCTAAAGACTGTTTACTACCTTATGCAAGCTTTTGATGTGATCTGAACAAAATAATCTAACATTTTTCAGTGGGTTTTGAAATACATATACCACATATATGCCTAAGTACTGTTTTCTTAAGCTTTTTATACAGTACAAAGCACTCAGGGTGGACTGCACACAAGATGATGATTTATACAAATTAAAGCATATAAAAGTATATACAAGCTTCCATAGAAACCAATTTATTTGAAAACTTTTTTCTGTATAGAATAATCTTGCAACTCACTATTCTGTTCAGCTTTATACACAGTACGAAAGCACTCTGGGTGGGCTGTACCAGTTGATATTTATACAAAATGAAGAACAGAAAAATATATACAAGCTTCCATATGAACCTATTTATTTGAAAACATATTTTGGTATAGAATACTCTTATAATGACTGGGGATTATTTTTTTCCCTAAGGGAAACCCGGTTATAATTCGCCATTATAACCTGTGGGTTATAATGACAAACACATGCTGGGTTTCCCCTTGTAGTGCACATGCCCCAACAGCAGCTCTTCCTTTGCTCTGCACCAGCTGCCAGTCCTTTGCGCTGGATCTGCCCCTCGGAGGTAAGTTTATTTAAAAAAATAAAATAAGTAAATGCACACTTCAGACAATATAATTAACCATTAAAAAAAATACAAAAAAGTAACAGAAACCTTTCCTATCAGCAGCCGCTTTCCTTTCCAACTGCATGAATGTGCTGAAATCCGACCAGACTGAACAGGGATTTTTTTTTTATTTTATATAGTTGTTGTGGTGAAAAAATGATCCCCAGCAATTATATAAAATAAGACATGGGGTGGTGTGTTTAACTCGAGATTTTACACACACCCTTAGTGTTGGATGCTTAAATAAACCCCGAGAGTGTGTAGCATCCAACACCTCGGGTGTGTATAAAATCTTGTTAAACACACCACCCCATGCATTATTCTATATATAAATCACAGTTTCATTACATACTAATCGGCTAAAGAAAAAATAGGTTACTCACCTGTAACCGTAGTTCTAGGACTGATATATGGTTCACATCCACACTCCTGCAGTTCCATTGGCACAGTCTGATATACTGGACATCTTTAAACTAAGCTACTCCCACCATGGGGTGGTATATCTCCTGACTCTGCTCAGTGATATCAGATCTTTGCACACTAGAAGCAGGGATCCGTATGCTACTTGCCAGGGGAGGAAAGATTGGCTGTGTAGATGTGAACCATATACCACTCCTAGAACAATGGTCACAAGTGAGTAACCTATTTTTCTAGGGGCATAGACATGGTTCACTATCCACACTGTGGCAGACTTCTAGCAGTTCTCTCGAGGAGGGAGCAAGGCAGGTACACACTCCTATTTGGCAAACAGAGACTGGAGAACTGAGGTCCCCAAACCAGCATCCCAGCATTAATCAAGGTCAATGCGGTGGTGGGAAAGAAAGGTATGCACTGACTTTCAGATAGCAGCCCTGCAGATTCCACGGAAGCACACATCAAGGCAGCGGTATGTCTAGTGGAATGAGCTCTAACCCCTACAGAAGACTCCCTAACAGACAACCTACAGCAGAGGTCGATGCAGGATGCAGTCCAACTACCAGTTATCTGCTTTGGTGACAGTCTGCCAGGTGCAGCTTCAGCATAAGGGACAAAGAGCTGACAAGACTCTCCCTGAACTACAGCAGTGTGCTGTACATAGTAAGAGAGCGCCCTCAGCAGGTTCAGGGTATAAGCCTGCAGTTGGCCACCAAAGATAGGTTAGTAAAGTATACCAGTAAGTTAATCACCTGGTTAAGGTGAAACTCCGATATAACCTTCGGGAGGAACTTCGGGTTGGGGCTAAGAATGACTTTGTCCTTGTGGAAGACCAGGTAGGGAGACTCCACTGAAAGCACTTTCAGCTCCCCAGTCCTTCTGGCTGAAGTGATGGCCACCAGGAAGCCCATCTCCCATGACAGGTGTGACATCTCATACCTGTTCATTCTCTCTCAAGAGACTTGCCCGTGAGCACAGCCAATACCAGCTGTAGGTCCCATGGTGGAGATGGTACACATACTGGAAGGGGACAGCTGGTCAAGGCCCTTGAAAAATCACCCAACCACCTTCTCTTGGGCCACCACTGGTTTACCAGCCTACACCTGGAAAGCAGAGATGGCTGCCGGTGCACTTTAAGGGACCTTATCCGCAGTCCCAACCAAGAGAGGGAACAGAGGTAATCCAGGATGCTAGCCATAGGACAGGCAAAGGGATCAAGTCCCATGCTCTGACACCAAATGGAAAATCTCTTCCATTTAAAGGCACAGCAGTTGCAAGTCAACTCTTTTCTGTTGTTGTGGAGCACCTCACCCGAGAGACCAAAAACCTGGAACTCTAGCAGCTCAGGACCCAGGCTGTGAGATACAGGGAATGCAGGTCTGGGTGCAGGATGGTCCCCTGAAGTCTGGTCAGCAAATCTAGGTGAAAAGGCCATTGCCACAGAGGTCTGCTGCTGAGGTGATCTGGGTATCAGAACTACCTTGGCCAGTCTTGAGCTATTAGGCTCATCCGCACCTTGACCGCTACCCTGTGGATCAAGGAGAAGGGAAGGAAGGCGTACAAGAGTGTGACAGGGTTGAATAGGACTCTTTCCCAGTTGTTATGGAGAGTCTGAATGCAGGGATCTGTTCTGTTCTTTCCTTTCCTGTTTCTTGTCTATCTGGTTGTGCAACCACATTTTCCTGTGAGACCTAGGATTTGATCACCCTGACAGTCTCACAATGTTTTGCCTCTCACTGTCTCTCAGTCTTCCCTTGCTGTTTCTGTCTTTTCCTCCCTTGCATATCTGCTGGTATAAAAATATATGCAAACCATTATGTGGAAATGTAACTGATATTGGGATCCCTTTGTTTAGAACTTATATAGTGTTACTGTTGAAATGTATATAATTATAGTTTGAGATGATTGCAAAAAAGCTATTGGGAACTCAATTGGTTAACCTGAGAGCAGTTTTTAAACCCTGTTTCAGAAGCTGTGGAGAAGGGGCCTCAGTTCTGGGACATTGTGTTCCTTCTGCACCTGCCTGAAACATACAAGACAATTTAAAATTAAAAACAGATGCCTGTTAAGGAGGGGGGTTGCAGACTTATAAGAGAGAAAGCTGCAATTTCTTACAAGAGAGACAGAGATTGAAGGAAAACTCAGATGGATCTTCTCTGTTTATTCTGCCTTTGTAAATAGTTATTCTGAACAACTTTATTTTTTTTATTTTATTGTTATTCATAATAAAACTCTTGTTGCAAATTTTACAAGTGCTCCTGGTTTTCCTATGCTTCCTGACCTGTGCCTCAATGACAATGAGTCCTGGGGTCCAGGGCCTTGTGAAGGCACCCCCAGCAATGTCATGGACTGTGGGGGGCTGGTGCAAAACAGCCTCAGTTTGACATTCTCCCAGGAGGCAAACAGGTCCACCAGAGAAGTACCCACTGGGAGAACAGGTGATTCACTACCTCCTGATTTAGGGATCACTAGTGCGATGTCTCTCCTACCTGGCTAGGGATATCTGCTAGTTGACTATTCTCTCTTGTGACATGAACTGCCAGAAGATCTGCACCCACGCTGTGCACAAGGGTCCACGTGTGGAGGGCATCCTTACACAAACGAAGTGAGCAATTTCCACCCCCTACCTATTCAGGTAGAATGTTGTCATGGTGTTGTCTGTCTGAACCTGTAAGACCTGACCCCTGACTACAGAAGAGATTTCCATCAGCACCAGATGCACTGCGTAGAGCTACAGTGAGATTATGTAGTGACAGGGCTCCCAGGAGGAAGGGGCCAGAACCCATGGGCTCTGTGGACTCCCAGGTGGGCGCCCCACCTCACCAGGTGCGTCATCGTGAGGAAGATGGTCGGTTCTGGGAGGACAAATAGGATTGCTTACTTCAGGTGTTCTGGGATCAGCCACCAATGGATGGCATCCCACATCAGCTGGGTCACCATGACCTGCTGATCCAAGTGGCCTAGGCACTGGGACCACTGATGGGCCAACTCCAACTAGAAGTGGTGAATCCACCCATGGGCCCAACAGAACATGCTGGTTGAGGATGCCATGTACCCCAGCAGCCTCAGGAAATCCCAGGCAGGGTGCGAAAGCCCAACCTGAAATGATCAGACAAAGGAGGTAAGATCCAGTGCCTGGTCCACAGGGAGTCTACTTCTGCCTGGAATGACTTGATCACCTGCTTGGGTACCAGTTTGGACTTCTTCAGGTTGACCAACAGGCCCAAGCCTCGGCAAGTCTGGAGAGCCAGACCTCTGCACCTCTCCATGGCCTCTCTGCCTCTCTGAATGGATCAGCTAAGAGCCAGTCATCCAGGAAGAGGTACACCCTGACCGTTAGGTGTCACTGGTATACGGATACCACTGTCATGCACCTGGTGAAGACCCTGGGCTTCAAGGAGAGGTTGAAGGGCATGACCTGGAACTGGTACAGGACCCCTTCCACTCGGAACGGGAAGTTCCAGCAGTTGGACTGATGGACTGAGGTGTGAAAAAATGAATCCTGGAAGTCTAGGGAGAAGAATTAGATGTTCTGCTCTAGCGATGGAATGATCTGATTCAGAGTGACCATCCAGAACTTGCGTTTCAACATGAACTAATTCAGATCATGCAGTTCCAATATGGGGTGCCAGTCCCCCATTCATTACGGGACCGGGAAGTACCTGGACATGTAACTCTGACTGACCAGGGTGTCTGGAACACAGGCTATCGCACCTTTGGCAAGGAGCTGAGCAATTCCTCTCAAAAGGTGGACAGTGTGTCCTGCGACACCCTGGACTCCTGAGGTGTGTGGAGGCTGTAAGGTGGGAGAGCCTCAAAGTTCAGCAGCAATCCTTGCCCACTACCACCAACACCCACTTTTCCATTGTCACAGTGGACCAACGTGGCAAGAAGTGACACAGTCAATTACTACTGGGATGATGCCACAGAATCCAGGGTGGCACTGGACTTCTCAGTGCAGGTGAGATGTCCTTCCACCACAGGGCCAAACAGATCAGTGCTCAAGATAGGGACACTGGCCAGCCTTTGCTGGGTGTCTGCTATGAAGGTGGACAGAAGCAGCCAGGTCCTGTGACATGTGGACATGGCCGCAGCCATGGCATGGGCACACAAGTCACCCATATCCAAGGCCATCTGGAGTTGATGTTTAGCCAGTGACTGACCCTGGTCTCTGATGACCACCACCACCAACTGCTGATCAGCAGGGAGATGAGGGAGGATTGTATCGAAGCCAACCATCATGGAGTTACCTAAGCTGACCATCATCATGGCATAACTTGCCTGATGGAGACCCAAGAATGCTGCAGTGTACACTTTCTTAGCGGCAAAGTTAATCTTACAGAACTCCTTGTCCAAAAACTTGTCCACATCCCTGTTGTCTGGACTTGCAGTACACTGAATCTGTGACCAGCCCTACTGCAGAGGGGTAGTCCAAAGACCCAGAGAGGGACCAGCAGGGACCGCATACTTGTGGACCATTTGGAAGAGGGTGCCAGGCAGGATATTGGATGCTGCCAAAGTTCCAGGGCTGGTCCCAGAATGGCTTTAGCCACAGGAAAGGAAACCCCCGAGGAATCATCCTGGTCCAAAATGTATGTAAAGGGGTACTTAGCCTTTTTGTGGACTGGCTCTAGTGGGACCAACATGGACTCCGATATTAAGTAGAGAAGTGCCCTGAAGGATAGTGGGCCATGCTTGGCGGACAGCTTCTCAACCAAACCCTGGTTGAGAAGGGGAGTGCCAGAGAAAGTCATGGACTTGTGGTCTGAGCCATCTGCGGACTCTTTGAAACAGCCCTCAGCCGCTGCTTACCACAGACCACCTGGGTATCGTCCCCGAGGCGATCTGCACCAAAAACCAGCCTTGCAAGCCAGTGGCCGAAAGGGCATCCTTGGTCAAACTGCTCACTTTCAGCTGGGGTGTTGATGGCTCCACCCAAAGAAGTGGAGAAGAAGATGCACGAAGCACCTGTGTAGCGTGCGCACCACTGGTGGCTGTTAGGGAATTGGAGGTCCAGGAGGTAGAGCCTTACCCTGCCCTGCTACCACCCATTGTTGCCAAAGGAGCTCCTTGTACCACTGGTACAGTTTGTGACAGTGCCTATCCTCATCTGAGGATGAGGAGGACAGGGAGCGTTGATGGTGATCCCTCATAGTCGAGCGGGATCAAGAGCAGGAACGCCTCGACTGAGATCTCGACCGTGATCTTGACTGTCAACCAGACAATCAACAGTGGGTGAAACCTTCTGATTGGTTGTGGTACACCATGTGCCTGCTCACATTAAGCAGCATAGGCAAGGAAGGCTCACAAACACACAGAGTGGATGGTTTAGGACACCACGGGACAGCCAAAAGCAAAGCTACACGTAGTCACCAAACAAAGAGCTCGATTGCCACATCCAAACAAATACAAAGTCTCCCACACCATGGAGCTGATAAGATACTTTATTCAAGTACACCAATATAAACTGAGTAGCACCTGTGACAGGGCTGAATAAGGCCCTGCCTCATTTGTTATGCAGAAAGTGTGCAAAAGCAAGGGTCTGTTCTATCCTCTCTTTTTCTGTCTCTTCTCTGTCTGGTTAAGCAACCAAATTTTCTTGTGAGACCTAGAAACTGATCACTCCAATAGTTTTGAAATTCTCCACCTCTCACTATTTCTCTGCCTTCCCTTGCTACTTCTGTCTTTTCTTCCTCTTGCATATCTGCAGTTATAAAAATATATGTGAATCTCTGTATAAAACTGTATATTATACTGGGATCCCTTTGTTTAAAACTGTATATAGTTTTACTGTTGAAATGATTGCAAAAAGTTATTTGGAACTCTAGGGGTTGACCTGAGATGCAGTTTTTAAGCCCTTTGCAGAGCTGTAAACAAGAGGTCGGTTCTATGTCACCATGTACTGGTTTGCTGCACCTGCAAGGAACACAACTGACAAGAACATTCTGTAAACTTACAAGAACATTCTGTGAGAAGCAGGCTGTCTTAACAAGTTCCCAGACAAAGACTTATAAAAAAGAGCAGCAATCCTTTTGCTAGAGAGACAAGGAAAGTGAAAGACTGACAGACTGAAACTTGGAATTAAGAGATACCCTCAGAAGAAGGACTTAGTTTTCACTGTTTGTACTGCCTTTGTAAATAGTTATACTGAATAATTTTTATTTTTTATTTTGCTGTTATTGAGAAAAATAAAACGCTATTTGCGAATTTTGAAACTGCTTCTGGTTTTCCTGTGCTTCCTGACCTGTGCCTCGACTACAAATGGTGTCAGCCTAAGTGGGATTTACACTGTGCATACTCTAAGCCAAGAGTTTTGTGCATGGATACTAGACCCTTGTACCAGGAAAGCATAGCAGAAAGGTATGGATTTTGCAGCAGCAAGCCCAGGAGTCATTACCAGAAAGATGGCAGCCAAACTAGCAGAGACAGAAGTCCAAGCTGAGACTGTACAGCCAGCACCGGTAATGGAAAAAAAAGAACAGGCAGTGACAGAACCTGAAAGCCTGTCTGCCTTCTTCAAATGGTGGGCTGTACAAAAAAAGAGACACAGAGAAGCAGAGGAAAGAAGAGATGTAGCGACAGGAGCAGCAGAGAGAAAAAAAGCAGTGGAAAAAAGAAGAGATGCAGTGACAGGAGCAGCAGAGAAAAGAAGAGATGCAGCAACAGGAGCAGCAGAGAAAAGAAGAGATGCAGTGACAGAAACAGCAGGAGAAGGCAGAGAGATAGCGAAAGGCGGAGAATTGCAAAACCGTCGGAGTGATCAGTTTCTAGGTCTCAGAAGAAAATTTGATTGTGCAACCAGACAGAAAAGACAGAAAAGGAGAGGACAGAACAGACCCTTGCGTTTAAACTCTTTCTGCATAACAAATGGAGCAGAGCCTTATTCAACCCTATCACAGCACCCCCACAACACACGATGTGTCAACGTTTCACGTCACACTGACGTTAAGAGTCAGATATTAAATAATGCTCATATATCGCCTATATACCATCAATTTAATATTATCACCAGGCTTATGACTATTTCAATAATAAATTGAAATCTCTCATATAACGTCACACTGAGGGTAATTTGAGAACTACGAAATATAGCAATGTAAAGAGCTAGATATGCAGTTCACCACTCATCAAGAAGGCAGAATAATGTAGATATATTCAAAGAGGGAACAAAAATGAAAAACAAAACCTTGTGGGGAACACGCCCCCCCTCCCACCAAGGTTTTGTTTTCCTTTTTTTGTTTCCCTCTTTGGATATGTCCTGCATTTATTCTGCCTTCTGGTATTGGGATTGGTGAACTACATATCTATCTCTTTACATTGCTTTATTTTATATTTCATGGTTTTGTAGGTTACCTCAGTGTGACGTTTTATATGGGAATTTCAGTTTTTTTATTGAAATAGTCACTTAAGTTTTGAAGACATTAATATTTAAATTAATTAGCACACCATATAAGGACATTGTATGAGCATTACTTTCATGTCTTAATAAAGTGTTGGCGTGATGTGAAATGTAGATATATTACGTGTAGTGGGAGTGCTACTTAGTCTTTATCAGTGTACGTGAATAAATTATATTATCGACTCCAAGGTGTAGGAGACTTTGATTTTGTCTGAATGTGGCAGCTAAGCTCTTTGTTTGGTGACGGCATGGAAGGCTCAACTGCTGGTGGACGCCACTCCCACCAAGGACCGGATAGGGACACCAACCGGAACATGTCCTCTTGAGTGAGGACTGGGAGCATCAGGGTCTGCGAGATTAACTCCTTGACCTTATCCAACAACTGCTCGACAGACTCAAGGACAATTTCTGTGGCCTGCTCGACCAGAGTTGAAGTCAACTGGCTCAATGTGGGAACCGAAGAGCCTTCAACCTGCCAGACCTACCCCTTGACCAAGGGGTGCTTGGCCACTGTTGACTGGTCAGGTGAGTCGACAGACCAGGAGGATCATGATTTCTCCTGGTTCTACAACTGGCACTGGAGGCGCTTGTGCTTAGTGCCACGGTAGGCAGGGCTCTCTCTCCCAGGGTCTGAAGGACCAAACACATGTCCCAGAAGCCTCTGATGAATGATCCTCCGAAGCTGACCCGAGCTGGGAACAGCACCGAGGAGGTGCCCCACACAGCAGCCATCGCTTTCGCTTCAAGGGCTGCAAGCTGCTGGGCAGACCCTGCTGCAGCTGAGGCCTTCTTGCAGTTCTTACAGCAGTCCTTTGAATCCTGTTCCAAAGACTGACCCAGCAAGAGCAACAGCTTCCTGTCCTTGAAGGACTCAGGAAGTATGCTGAAACAAAGGCTGCACCTGGCCGTGTAGTGTTGCCTGCCAGGCAGTATGTGCACATGCCATGCAGGTTGGTGACCGACATCTTCTGAGGTACCGAATGCAAAACTTGAACCTTGGCTTCTGCCGCTCCATCGAAGTCTGACAAGAGGAGTCAAAGGAATCGAGGAATTAACTCAAATAGGTTTTGAAAAACTCGAAAACAAAGTTCTCCTATGGTGCACTAAATCCTAAGCGGATGCCGCGAAGGAGGTGACCTGTTCTTCCAGTGGAAAGAAAGATCTGACATCATGGGGCAGAGTCGGGGGATATACTAGCCGCGTGGTGGGAGCAGCTTAACTAAAAGACATCCAGCAAATCAGACTAGAGTGTGGATAATGAACCATATCCATGCCCCTAGAAATATTGTTTTCCCCACCTCATTCCTACCAAGTTCATTCTGGCTTTCTTTCCCTGCCAGTGCTCACAGCAACGTCTTCCTGCAGTAGTGAGGCTGCTGCACTACTCCCACCTAAAACAGTGCCATGCCAGTGCTAGCTATGGCTGCACTACACTGTTCTGTTTCAATAAAACTAAAAAGTGCAGACAATCATCACACTTTGCCAGAAGACAACAAATCTATGAAGAGTGAACCACCTGGCTGATGGGTTCTGACCCGAAAGCTTGTTGACAGTCTTCTGAATTTGAGTTCTGAGGCTTCCCTATTCATGTCTGGGACGGTGTCTAGACCCTTTAGAGAAAAAAACTCATGGTTAGGTATGGAATACCAGGTCTGGAATGAGCGCTGGAGCCTGGACCCATCATGGGACAAAAACAAAAACTAAGACCAGTGGGGATGGCAGGTCTGGGACTGGCTCTGGACCCACCAAGGGACAATACGTGGAATTAAAAAACAAACCAGGCTGCAACAAGATGGCAGCTTTTTACTGTGACTATGGTGTGATGGAAACTTGGGAGAAAATGGTTGCATGTGCTACACGGTCATTTCCTGTCCCATGCACAAGCATGCCAGAGTGCTTCCAGCCACGGGAGGACAATACTTGAACATCAGGAATGTGTGTTCAAACTTTGGGAAAGGGGAATCAATGGAAACCTCACTAACTATGGATGCACACACCAGCTATATGCATTTTCTAGCAGCTGCTGTTGCACGTATGTAGGTTACAGCTGGAGACACTAGAAACTACTTCTGGTACGAATGCAATACAGCTAAGGACCAGCAATAATAAATAATCAATAAACCATACATACCCGACCAAAAGCACTGGTCCAAAGACTGGAAGCTCAGCTCTGTCCCTGAACTCACAGCCTTCCCAGAGCTGACAGCACAGGGGTGTGCCAAATCTGTATCAGACATGCTCACATTTCATACCATTTAAAAGACAAACGGCCATGGAAAGCAACCTTTCCCCTCCTGGTATTACTAACCACAAAGTCATGCAGTGAGCTGGAAATGCAATTATCGGTTTACCAACACCCTGCTGTTAATAACTGCAACATGAGTACAGGTCTGCCCCTAAGAACTTAATCCCTTGGTTCTCTTTGTAAGTCTAGCGTTACTCTTTGCTTGTACCTCCACAGCGGAAGACCAAATCAACCCTTACCTGAAGCCGTGTAGTCCCAGTCATAATACGATAGCATAAAGTAATTGACTAAAATCATCAGAAATCCAGTAAATGTTAATACATTAGGAGCAACCCACAAAGGTACACCCTGTAAAAAAAAAAAAATTTTTAAAATGCAGTTGAGAAAATTTCAGACAAGTATTTCACTGTTTAAAAATGTACATTTTCCCATACTTAACATACATTAAACTGTTTTTTTTAACGAACTAAATAAAGATGCTAAGGCCCCCAGTGGCCTTTTCTTGCCTATTTATTTACGGCTTTGACAAGCAATTAGTTACAGCACGTTCTTAGCTGGGATCTTGTGGGCCTTGAACTATAAAACATGAATATCTTTGCATATATGAATACTTTTGAGCACAGGACAACACAAAAGTATCATAATACGAATATCTGGCAAACAACAGTATGGTAAGTGCTTGAAATGCTTTTATCTGCATCAGTGCTGCACTCCCTTCAAAAAGTGTAAAGGGATGGAGGTATGGGTCAAACACCATAGACTCAGAACACACTTGTCTGTGCTGTAGCTGTTCTTCCACTTTCTTTTCTGATCATGTTTAGTTTTCTCAAGTCTCCTTGATAGGTACCTATACCAGCATTATGGTGAAAGGACGCTCTGCCTCTTTCAGTTCTCTCCCTCACCCTCTCACCATATTTCGGTCATGAAAGTGACTGCACCTTACCTTGGCCAGAAGGGGCACAGGCAAGTAGTACTATCCTGCCTGTGAATCAGCCCACTGGGGGTACTAAACAGCAATGCCAGCCCAGTGTTTGCATCACTTGCATAATACGTTCGCTCTCCACCACCAGAGTGAAGTGAGAGAGGTTGCCTAATGCATGTAAGTGGACAGGCAAGCCAGAGATGAGATGATTTCAGTAATGAGTGAGACAACTATATTCCCTTTCACTTTGCCCCAAACCCACACTCCACAACATTCCGCATATCACCCTTTCCAGACCAAAAGAGCAAAATGGCTGTGGCTAGATAGTGCAGCATCTACCTAGTGGGAATGAGAAGACAGCACTTGTCTAGGAGTGCAGAAAAAGGCTTCAGAAGAGCTGACAGCAGCAGTAGCAGTAGATGTCCAATCACAGCCCCTTAAATGGCCAGTGAGCGTGTTCACAGAATCTCAGACGGTGACAGCAAAAAAGGACCCCACGGCCCATCTTGTATGCCCCTTGCCCCCCTAGTCCACCCTACCATATCTTGAGACACCCCCCCCTTCCCCTTAGCCCCCTGTGTCTGTCCCAAGCTGCCTTAAATCCCCTACGGTCTCTGAATTCACCACCTCCTCTGGAAGCCCATTCCAGTCCTCCACACCCTCTCCATAAAAATTGACCTCTCCACATTGCTCTTGAAGTGCCCCCGAGTCTCAGTGCATGACCCCTTGTTATGTTCCTTACCTTCATGGGAACAACTTCCTTGGGCCTCAATTGTTCATCCCTTTGGTATATTGAAAGGTCTCAATCATGTCCCCCCTCTCCCTCCTGGTCTCCTATGTATATAGTCCCAACTCCTTGCACCTCTGTTCATATGGCTTGCCCTCCATCCCCTGCACCATCTTGGTTGCCCTCCGCTGGACCCTTTCAATAGAGTCTATATTTCTGTACAGGTAAGGCCTCCAAAACTGGACATCATACTCGAGGTGTGGCCTCACCAGGGCTTGATAAAGGGGCACCAGAACCTTCCTATGCCTGCTGGTGATCCCCCTGCCGATACTTGCCAGCATCCCATATGCCCTCTCCACCACCCTTGAGCACTGCTTCCCTACCTTGTGGTTGCCAGAGACTATTACCCCCAGATCCCTCTTATTCTCTGACACCCTGACTCTCTCCCCACCCAGCATATAGTCAGCCCTTTGGTTCCTGTGCCCCAGATGCATAACAGTACATATCTTGATGTTGAATTTTAGCTTACAGGTCTCTGCCCACTTCTCCAGTAATCTCGGGTCCCTTCACATGTCCTCCATCCCCCCAGAGGAGTCAACTCTATTACACATTTTCGTGTCATCTGCAAAGAGGGCCACCCTCCCTGACAGTCCATCCACAATGTCTAGTACATAGATATTGAACAGTAGGGGTCCCAGCACTGATCCCTGGGGAACTCCACTCCTCACCTCCCCAAACTCTGAGTACACCCCATTCATCACCACCCTCTGACTCCTATCCACCAACCAGTTTTCAACCCATCTTGTTATTTTGAGCCCTATCCCTATACTAGCGAATCTGTTGACCAGTCTCCTATAGGGCACAGTGTCGTTCTGGGTTTGGCTGTCTTCAAGTGGCAGCAGCATTAGTATTCTAGTGCTGCTCAGCATTACTGAATGCTTTGACAAGAGATGCCAACTCATGCCTCGTTTGTAAGAAAGTTTACTTACAAATAAGGCCAGGTTCCATAACCATTCTGTTGGCTTGATTTCAAATACTGAACCACCCTCCCTGCTTTATAGCTAAATTAAAGATACATCCCCCTTCCCCACAGACCACACACAGCAGCTCTGTTGTACACCCAGCTTCCATCTACCAGCCTGAGTCAGTTCCCAAAAGTGAACCTAGGTTTAACCACTCACCACAATTGGCTAAATACAACCCGTCTGTACTCTTTGTGAGGTCTTGTAAATAACTAGGTCCTCACCAACAACCCTGCTGCACGGCAGCTGTTCTCCTGACCTCGTGAGGCTGTGGAATGGCTGGCAACTGTATTTATACTCTGGTTAAAAGATTAACTCCATTCTGGAGATAATAAGAAATACAATACAATTTCAGCTTCACAGAATTAACAACCCAGTTAAAATGGCTTCAGAATGATAGCTGAAAGGGGGTTAAAAATGGATAATCAGGGCTCTCTGCTTTTATTTTTGTCAGTAAGTGGCCACTGGCTACTGATTGAAACATTTGCTTGCCTGATGAGCTTTTGAGAATCACATATAACTCCCTGGTCGTGATGGACCTTTGGTAGCCACAGTTAAAACAAGCATTTGTCAATGCCGAATGTTTGCTTGCTGGCATTAGCAGTGGAAGTACAGGAGTTAGACATATGCAGTATAGGAATGGGACTGAAGTATTGAACTGATGCCAACTCCACCCTCACCCTACAGAAATGGACAGGCATTGGGGTGTGCCTTTGGGTCGTCGCCCATGATGGTCATGACATCTCACCTCACCCTACCCTTCAGACACTGATAAGTGTCGAGTTGTGCCTTGGGGTGTTTGGTCTTTACATTCACCTCATTCCATAAGGAAATACGCTGAAATGGGTGCAGTATAGGAGAATGGGATGAACTCTGGGGCCAAAGGATCCAAAGCGCACTTTGATGCCTGTCATTGGCTGCAGGGTGGGGGGTGGAAGGCCATAAGCATTACTGTCGACAATCCCAAGTCACAACCCTGATGCCTGTCAGTCCCTACAGGGTAGGGTGTTGTGGTCGAAAACCCTAAGGCCCAGGGCATTTATTGGTATTTTTACTCCAAGTTTTCAACATGGGCTTTTTGTGACCCCACCGCATGAACAGTGACACTATCAGTTCCTTAGCCGAAAGGTGATTTTGCACAGTGACTGCGTCATTTGGCACCACAGGTGCGAAAACACATTTCAAATGGGATGTAAAAAATGACAGCTGTACTGTTCATGAGGAGGTGTAAAAAATGGCATTGTTTAAAATCTGGAGTGAAAATATAAAAAACTGGTGAAGTCACGAGCGTGCGTAGAAACTGTGCAACGTACACCCATAATGTAATTAGTTTGGGGATATTTTACAGCAGATTTTCAACACAGGCATTTTTGGACCTCCGCTCATGAACAGTGTCACTGTGATTTTCTTAATCTGTCCCGAACACTGATTTCCCACAGCGACCGTGCTATTCTGCACCGGAAGTGCGAAAACACATTTCGGCAAGGCTGTGAAAAATGACAGCTGTACTGTCCATAAGGAGGTGTGGAAAAATGTCAATGTTGAAAATCTGGACTGAAAATATTACAAATTCGTGAACTTACGGGGTGCATGGAAATTGCACAATGCACACTCGTAACACAGTCATTTTATGGACTTTTGTCAACAAATTTTCAACATTGCCATTTTAACACCTCTGCTCATGAACAGTGTCACTGTGATTTTCTTAATCTGTCTTGAACATTGATTTCGCACACTGACTGTGCCATTGTGCACTACATGTGCGAAAACACATTTTGGGTGAGATATGAAAAATGACAGCTATACTGTTCATAAGGAGGTGTGGTAAAATGGCAGTGTTGAAAATCTGCAGTGAAAATATTCAAAATTCTCAAAGTTATGACCATGTGTAGGATCTGCGCAACGCACACTCATAAAACAGTCATTTTTGAGAATGTTTTCACCAAATTTTCAACATAGGGTTTTTGGAGGCCTGTCTCATGAACTGTGACACTGTCATTTTGTTACTCAGTCCCGAAAGGTGGTTCCGCGCAGTGACCGCAAAATCACCTTTCAGGACTGAATAACAAAATTACAGTGACTGAGTTCATGAGGTGGGGTCTCAAGAACCCCATGTTGAAAATTTGGTGAAAAAATTCCCAAAAATGGCGAAGATATGCACCAAAGTTGAAAAAAAAAAATGTATGCCATTATACAGCTTACCGCATTTCTTCAGTTCGCAGTTGGCTTTGAAGAGTGCAGACGTGTTCCGGTCCACTGAAGATCAACGCGCTGGCCCGGAGGTAAGTATGGGGTGAGGCGGGGTGAGGAGTACTAAAGGGCGGCACGGGTTGGGGAGGGGGCAAGAGAGTCAACAAGGGACCATTTTTTTTATAGGTGTTTTTTAAAAGAGGACACAGGACTTTGGCCACGCTGGGGTGGGCACCAGCATGGCACCTGGAAGTCTGTTTGGGGGGGCAGTGGAGCCGAGGGGATTGGGCACTCCTGTCAGCCATATGGACTTTTGCCATGCTGGGGTGGGCTCCCAGAGTGGCACCTGGATGTCTGGTTGGGGGGGCAGTGGAGCAGATGGGGGATTTGTTACCCCCGTCGGCCATACAGACTTTTGCCACGCTGGGGTGGGCTCCCAGTGTGGCACCTGGAAGTCTGTTTGGTGGGAGGCAGTGGAGCCAATGAGGGACTGGGCACCTCCGTCGGCCACACAGTGTGCGGGGGTGGAAGGGAGCGCATGAGCATGCTGGGGTGGACTCCCAGCTGCTACTTGGGTGTTTGTTGGGGGGCACTGGAGCCGACCGGGATCGCAAGAAAACAACTGAGCTGTCTATGACAGCAGTTAGGATGCAGTGCTGACATGTAGGCAGTTGGCATACTGCCAACGGCAGTAAGCAAATTGCCTGTTGACAGCAGTATGCAAATTGCCTACACGTTACCACCACTGATTGTAGCGGTCTTTTACTTTAAACTGTATGCCACTGCATCTGAAATGCTGTCATAGACAGCTCGGACATTTATTGGTGCAGTGGGGCTGTGCCTGCAAAAAGGGCATTGGAAGCGGGAGTGGCACACCTATGAAAACTCGTATGGTGGCACTATGTTTCTTGCACATGCGTGCAAGCAAGCATAAAAACTTCATAGCAGTCCAGCTTTACGACTAGTTGCTCCCTCTGTTTCTCAATCCTTTTTCTTTCTTCCTGTACATTTCTCCAACCTCTTTCTTAAACTCAGTTTCTCTCTGCTTCATTCTGCATTCATCTTATGCACAGCAGGGTCACAAGCCTTCCCCTGTGGGATTACACAGTGCATTACGACCTCGGGAAAGGGGCAGGGCAGCCATGGGAAAGGGGCAGAGCAGATTGCAAATGATGCTCTGAGCCACTCAGTTGATCTCCAGCCCTCACACTCTTTTTTTTTTAAATTTAATCAACTTTATTAATTTTTAGAAAGAAAAACATATGCAAAACCAGTTACAGAACATTAAGAATGCACATTGATCAGGAAAACACAACACAAAAGAAAACAAATCCCCCCTGCCCCCCCATTCCCTCCCAACCCCCCACGGAGTGTGCCAAGTAACCCATTAAGAATCAAGCCTAAAAACTTATACACGTAATCGAGTGTATTATAGGCATTTGAGTACGGCAATCAGAGAGCGCTCAAGAGGTTCAGGATACATAAAGGGCATGAAGTTTGCCCCATTTCTTGTTAAATAAGGGTAAGCAGTGACAGAGGCTGGCAATCATACGCTCAGTCCGAAGAAAATAGGAGAGTTCCTGCAGCCACTCGGAATATGAAATATGTGACTAATCCAGCCAGTGCCTAAGGATAATTTTTTAACCGTTAAAGAGATGAGGGCCATATGGTACCCTCTCTCTTTGACCGGGATCTGGGAATAGTCACCAATAACACATATTTCGGGGGAGAAAAGGCCGGTTAATCCCAGGAGGGGTCGCTCCGTTCTTCTATTTGTTCCCACAAGGAGGATACTTTCTCACAGGACCAGAAGATATGTAATAGGGTGACATCTGCTTTTCCACATCTAGTGCATGTGGAGGAGGGGAGGCGACCCTTTTTGACTAGCCTGACCAGAGTAAAATACATGTTATTTAGGATATGGTACTGTGTGAGTCGTAACTGATATTGAGTTAGGTAAGTGTGGAGATCTTTCCACAGACTTGGCCAATTAAAATCGACACCAGGAAGCAATGATCCCCATACCTTGGAACCAGCCAGAGAAAGGGAGGGATGGGCGGCAAGCAGCCACAAGTATAGTCCAGATGTACCGTGGGGCTTAAGGGCCCAATCTTGCACCTGAGTGAGGAAGTCCTTGAGACCAGACGGTTTCAGAATGGGCCCAGATTGCTGTAATACTAGGTGCTGGAGCTGGTAAAGTTTGAAGATGCACGCTGGGCCCAGTTGGAATTTTCCCATTAATTCCTGAGATGTCAGCAGGGATGATTTAGAGTAAAATTCAGAGATATTAACATTCCGTGGTAGAGGAAGCCAACTAGGAGTTAAAGGGCATTCTCCAATCTTAATGTTTGGGTCAGAGAAGATAGGTTGTATGGGATCTTTAGCTAGGGAGATTTTACGATAGGCACAAATTTGAGAAAAACTTTAAGAGAAATACCAATTGGGGAGGCGATGACAGAATCTGGTAAAGATTTCAATGGAGTGAAGAGAATCGTAGCGGGTGAAAGATTATGGAAAAAGACGGGATTCAATCAGTAGCCAGACAAGGATGTAGTCGGGTTCTCGAGCAAGCTGCAGATTGGAGAACCATTTTCCGCATTTGTAAAGATGACTGGCCCAGTACTAGAGTAGGAAATTAGGAAGTCGGAGTTCGCCAAAGTCTTTAGGGGGGCTCAATTTAAGATAAGATCATCTGGGTGATTTATCCAACTAAATAAAGGAGGTAATCAGAGAGTGAATGCGTTTGAAGGAGGGGAGAGAGAGTGAGTACGATATTGAGCATGCTTAAGGGGTAGAAAAGTCTAGGGAGAATATTCATTTTAACAATATTAATCCTACCCCAAAGTGAAACAGGAAGGGCTTTCCATCTGGATAAGTCTTGCCAAATCACTACCAGGAGATCTTCAAGGTTCAATTTCACCAGTAAAAAACAATCAGTAGTAAGAGAGATACCCAAGTACTTAAGGGAGCAAGGAGACCATCGTATACCAAATGAAGCAAAGTCTAGACTAATAATAAAATGATTGAGGGGGTAAATTTCGGTTTTATTGAGACTGAGTTTGTAAGTGGAATAACGACTAAACTGATCGATCAACATTAAGGCCTCAGTAAGAGAGGGAACCAGGTCAGAAAGACGAAGTAGGATGTCATCTGCGTATACCAAAATAGAGGGGGTAAGGATGTCTATGGGAATGCCTTTTATATTAGGGGAGGACTTGAGACGCCAAATAAGCAGTTCAAGATATAGATTAATGCAGAAAGGAGATAGGGGGCAGCCCTGACATATGCCAGAGTACAGAGGAAAAGACACCATTGCAGTAGATCTTTGCCGAAGGAGAGGAATAAATCATTTTAAGCCACTGAACAAATGGAGCAGGAAAGCCCATCTTCTGAAGAGTAAGCCACAAGAAGGCTCAGTCCACCCTATCAAAGGCCTTCTCTGCATTGAGAGAAATTAAGGCCATTGAGAGATGGGGAGGCTTGGGCTACCTGAAACAAATGACTAATCTTGCGGAGGTGATAGGCAGAAGATCTCCCAGGAACAAAACCCACTTGTTCTGGACTTAATAGCCCAGACCATACGTTTCTAATTTGGGTTGCTAACAGTTTAGGTAAGATTTTAAAATTGCAGTTTAGTAAGGAAATAGGCCGATAACTCGTCGGGTTAAAGGGGGTTGTCTGGTTTAAGAAGGAGGATTACAGTGGCTTCCAGAAGTGAGGGGTCCAGTTCATCTGTGGAGAACATATATTGATAGAGTTGAAGTAAGATAGGGGACAGGTCTTTGAGAAAGATTTTGTAAAAATTCAAAGGAAACCCATCAGGGCCAGGAGCTTTATCTAAAGCTAAACTATTTATTGCAGCTTCTATCTCTGCTAGAGAGATAGGGGCAGAGAGAAGAGTACACTGGTGTTCCATGAGACAGGGTAATGGAGCGGAGTCCAGGTAGGACAATATTTCTGTGGTGGTCGGTGGGGAAGGGTGTTTGCTATATAGAGTAGAGTAGAAATTTTCAAAGACAGCCACTACTTCCCAGAGAAGTGTTTTTAAGGAACCATCTGGGGCAGAGATTGAAGGGATAATCTTAGAGGTCTCTAGCTGTCTAAGTCAGAGAGCAAGCAGACACCCTGTCTTTTCTCCTTGCTCAATATATTTGGACTTAATCCGGAGTATGGAGTATTTAGCTTTCTCTTGAAGGAGAGTAGCATATTTGTCCCGAAGGGATAGAGAGTCCTTAAGGATTCTGGAGAAGCTGTGGGAGAAAGGGATTGTTCTGGGGAGCATATTTGGGCAAGAGTTGTTAATGCCTCAGCTTCTCTTCTACGCTTACGGGTGGAGGCCACACAGATGAATTTGCCCTTCAAAAAGTATTTCAGAGTGCATCACTCAAGGTCTTGTCTTTTAACAGTATTCTGATTAGTAGTGACAAAGGACTGAATAAGGTTAGAAATACTAGTAACCACCTGGTCATCCTTGAGAAGCTGGGTGTTAAGCTTCCATGAGGTATCACGCTATTGGTTGGGGTTTGGGGTAAAGAGCAACCAGGCTGCCGCATGGTCCGAAATCACAGCAGGTTCAAGACCAGCATTACAGAGACCAGGGAATAAGGAGAAACTAGTAAGTACATAATCAATTCTTGAGGAAGTACGATGTACCATTGAGTAGGAGTAGCTGCGAGACAGTAGCTTGAGAGCTCTCCAGGGGTCACAGAGTCTCAGTAACTCCATGGACTCCCTCAAGGCTTGTTGTGCGGCTAAGAAGGGTCTAAGGGAGCAGGTTGACCAGTCGAGGTCTTGGGTGGGAGGGATATTCCAATCCCCGCCCAGAATGAAGGGATGATTAAGAAAGGGGGTTAGTTTGTCAGCTAGCTCCATAAAGACACCTGGGTCACCACCCACCGGCCATATACAGTACATAAAACCAGTTCTTGGCAATCAAGCAGGCCTGTAATAAATACATAGCGACCTTGAGGGTCTGAGATAATGTGGTCTGCTTGAGGAGACAGTACGGTTTATTAAGATGGCCACACCTTTACTGGAGGGTGATTCCCCAGAGACGAAGACCTGGCCAATTCCCTGGCTGCGGAGTTTCATTGCTTAATGAGGGAGGAAGTGGGTTTCCTGAAGAAACCCTATCTGGGTGTGCAGTATAGAGAGATGTTTTAATACCTGATGCCTCTTGAGCTGGTGCCTGAGTCCCCGACATTCCAGGACACAAACTTAAGTCGATTATTAGCCATATTCACCACAAACAATCTGATTAATAAGATATTTAGACAAGTGAAAGCACACTCCGTCCCCCCTTCCCTCCATACAAGTTGCCCAGCAGAGATTAACAACACCTGAAGTAATGATCAGTCAGCCCAGGCATGACAGTAAGTGAGCAAAACCTCAAAACAGCAAAAACGTGGTAGTCTGGAAATCCGGTTATCCATGACATGAAATCAGAGCAGTAAACATATTGCAGTAATATCCCTCCCATTACTATCCCCCCACCCCTTCCCAATAGCTATGCACAGAGACCCTCCTAAAGTCCCAGATCCCCAATAATCTAACAATGAACAGAGATAGGATGGACCTAAACCCCATAGCCCTAAGTAAACCAACTCCAACTGCGAGGAATATCAGAGGGGAGATGGCATGGGGTAACCACGAGGGAACTAAGAGAGAAATGTATATATTTGGTCGACATCCCAGGAGTTGCCTCCTCTGCAGTCCCCCACACCCCGTCCCCAGCTTGGAGCCTACATATGAGGGAATAATTTATTTATTTATTTTAGTCTTTGGTGACCGGGTAAGGCCCACTAGGCACAAGTGCCTGTTTTCAGGGGTGACCTGGGAGCACTGGGCGGTTAAGTGACTTGCTCAAGTCACACAGTATGCAAGTGGAGGTTGTGAGAATCAAAGTCAGGTCTGGTCTGCTGGATGTATCAAGCTCGTTCACACCTCGTTCCTCTAACCTAAGGCAGTATAGCGCAGTGGTCTAAGGCTCTGAGCTGCAAATTTGGTGACATCCAGCAGACCAGACCTGGGTTTGAATCCCACAGCTTCCACTTGCATACTGTGTGACCCTGAGCAAGTCACTTAACCTCCTTGTGCTCCCAGGTCGCTCCTGTAAAAAAGCTTTCAGCTTAGTGTGCTATACTTGGTTAAACAACTAAATAAAAAAAAAACTCTAGGCTATACTGCCAGCCCGAAATAATAATGTAGAGAAGGCTTAGGACTAGCCCCCCTATTAATTGGTACGTAATGAGTGCCAGTCCACCGTAACCCGAGAACCCCCACCAATCCACTCAGATCAAATACGTGACCCAACACCCCAACAAGCAATCTTACATTACCCCAGTAGAATAATTATACAGACAAGCCTACCTAAAAGGTATTAACCATCAGCTGGAATCATATATGGTTAACCTAGTGCTCCCCTCATATGAAGAGGTCCAGATGAGAGATTAATCCAGCGAAGGCAAAAGACAACAGAAGAAGAAAGGTTAGAGTAAAAGACAGAAGAACGGTAAATAGAGAGCTGTAAGTGAGGTGGAAAATGGAATTTAAAAGGAATCTCACACACAGAGGGGAAGATAACCCGATCATACCATTGCACCCGAATGACGGTAGTATACGGCGTGGTCGCCGTGTGCCCTTCCTGGTCATTGACCACATTTCCCAGGTTATTACTAGACCAGGATTCAGTACAAGAAACACAGCCAGCTGTCTCTAATCTATACCAAATCTCTGAATCTAGAAGAAAAGTAGGGGCAAAGTGGGTTGGCCATACCTCGTACTGCCAGGGCATGGTTTAATCCAGTTGGTCCCAGTGGGAACATAAACACAGTAGTACCTGGTTCGTCCAAAAAGCCACCCCTTCTGGAACCAATCACCCATCCAGAAAGGTCCCCAATACTTCAATTAGGCATATTGACTCACTTAATTCCTGAGGCCCAGCATTAGATCCCCTGACCCTCTTAACAATTCCAGATGCTCGGCTACTAATTCCCTAGAAAAAGTTCTGGGTCCAAAAGGAAGGTGAGCCATTGTGTAAAGTCAGGCCAGGTCCACTTATGAGGATAAATCAGTGAACAGCCAAAAAGCCAAGTCTGGAGCTTCCGATCAAGAAAAGGGGAAAAACAACAGATATCTAAGGTATGTCCATTCCATTTAGAGAGGAGAAACAGCAACCTTCTCATGTATTTTTAAACAAGTCCGGCAGATGCTTTGCTAGGTCCTTAGTCGCTTGTTCAGGTGCATCAAAAGAAAGCCAGGACCTGGCAATTAGGACTTGCAGTTTAGCTGGATATATCATCTTGAATTTTATGCTTGCAGTGATCAGCTTGCTTACATACGGATGAAAGGCTGCACGTTTCTGATGAGTTTCTAACGGCAGATCCTGAGTAATCTGGAGAGGCTTTCCCTCCCAAAGAATTGCCTGTAATTCCCTTGCTTTCGTTAAAACATGCTGTTTTTCCAGGAAACCGAGGAATTTTAAAATAACAGGCCTGGGGAAAGGATGCTCCGGCAGATGAGGGCTCAGGGAACGGTGGGCCCTCTCAATCAGATAGGTGGTATTAGATGGAGAGGGACCCACTACTTTAGTCAGTAATTTTTGCAAAAAAGTGATCATGGATGATCCTTCTTCTGTCTCAGGCAAGCCCATAATGAGGATATTATTCCTCCGACTGTGCCCTTGTAAGTCCTCTGTTTTCAGTTGTAATTTGGTAATCTGTTGCCTTAACTTGATCACTTCGGGATCCACTCTATCTCGCCAGCCTTACAGGGATGCCCTGTGGGCTTCTGTAGCCCCCAGTCTGTGGCCTAGGTCCCCCATGTCTGATCTCAGGGACTTTAGTTCCCCAGAAATTTCAGTAAGGGTCTCTTTAAAGGGAAGCAGTTCTTGAAGAAAGCGATCTTCGGTCAGGGGTAAGCCCCAGACGAGGACCCCTGCTGTTTGGTAGCTTGCAGCCCTTGTGCTTTGGTCTTTTTGACTGATTTTTCCAGGGTGGATGGCGGAGTGCGGTGGATTGGGGCCTGCCTCATATCTGCCTCCATCGCGGCAGGTGTTCACCAATATCGATGCAGAAACGGATCTAACAAAAGCAGCAGGCAAGTATAAATCTCTCCCAGCAGGTATTGTGGTCGAATAGGCAGTTTAGCTTGTAAAAACAGTGGATGAATGAGCAGGGATGTAGGAGCTCCTAGGCCGAGCTGCTAGAGCACTGCCAACATCACGTGATCCCCTCCAGTCCCCACACTCTTGATCACAAGCCACAATACTCTCCCAAGCCCAGCAGAACTGTAAGAAGTAGTTCTACAGGAGAGTGCAGTCTTATGAACCAGAGCAAAAGTTCCAATGGGGGGAGAGGGGAAGGTTACTGCTGAAACAGAGACTACACTTCAGAATTCTTATATTAATCCTCCGGCTTCAGCGCCATACAGTCTCTCACATATCCACCATAGCAGGGGTTTTCAACTGGGGGTCCGTGGCCCACAGGGGGTCCACGAAACTGTCCGAGAAAATCTTAGCATGGTACAGTTTCTTTACTGTAATGTCTGTTTTAAATATCAACCGCGAGCAAACTGGAATGCGTTCCCCATTAAAACACTTTTTTTTCACCTACTTTGTTGTGTAATTTACTCCCTGAAACTCCATCAGCTAACACTTCACACTCACACTCATTTCTCACGAATGTCAATTACTTTAAATTGCTTTGCATAGCAGTAAGCAGTATATCAGTAAGCGCCGATAGTGCTGTAATTACTCCCAATTTGCAGCTGAATCAATGATTCCATTCTAAACCCTTGGTTTCCTGTCTCACCTTATTTCTGCTTAACATTATTTCTTGATTACTCCCCAGGTTTTTTCAGTTGTAATCACTTGCCAGATTTCATTATTAGCTGATTTGTGCATCTCCTTGTTCAGTCTCTTTGCTCCTCACTGACCGCTTTCTGCTCGCTCGCTCCTTGATACTGGCTAGCATTCATTTATTTTATTTTAACAAAATTCAGTGTCTCCAGTCTCTCCAGTCACCACACCAGACTAGCTGACCTCTGCACTCCTCGATACTGGCTTAGCGCGTTCGTTTCTTTTAACTAAATTCAGTCTCTCTTGGTAAGCAGGTTATTCTGGTTTCTGAGTTACTTCAGTGCTTTGAGAATTATTATTTTTTTTAATATTTTATAATGGTGCAGCATAGAAGCAGTATAATTAAGCGGTGGCTTCTGAGATTTTGTGTTTCTAATTTGTTGTTTTCATTATTATTGTATAACATTCAGTGGTAATATGGCTCACTTAAAAACAGACAAAAACAAACAAGCATTATTGCAGCTTCTGAGATTTTTTTTTTAAATTTGGTTATAAGGTTAAATGCATAGAGCA
This sequence comes from Neoceratodus forsteri, assembly GCA_016271365.2. Lineage (NCBI taxonomy): Eukaryota > Metazoa > Chordata > Ceratodontiformes > Ceratodontidae > Neoceratodus > Neoceratodus forsteri. The sequence continues at coordinate 1,319,111,606 of CM057455.1, read as the reverse complement.
GGTTCTGAATTATTTAATTCTGAGATTTTATATATAGAGTCAATAAAGTTGTTTAGTGTTATGCTAGTAGTCATGTCTCCCCCACCCCATATAACATTCGCTTGCTGTTGCTCTATTATGGGTAACTGTACACATGCTGCACAAACACTCGACGCGGTACAATCTGGTATGTATTTTTGGAAAGGGGTCCCCGGCATGGCTGACAGGTGGCCAGGGGTCCCTGGACCAAAAAAGGTTGACAACCACTGCACCATAACATTGGTATCTGACTGAAACCAGGGACAGCGGGATATGGCATTCCACCAAGACTTGCCATATCTCCACCAGAACTGTACTTACAACAAAAACATTCACGTCTGGTACCAGCCAGTACTGAGGTAGCCCCAGCCCCTTCAGAGACTCACGTGGCTCGGTGCCAACACATTACTACAGTTATGTGGAAGACTATACAGTGCCCCACTGGTGCACACCATGTGCAAAGGGGCATACTGCAGATTTTCCCAAACCTCTGTAGGGAAGGACCGGAAGCCTTCTGTGGATCAGGCCTATGGGGAATGTCCCTGTGTGTTTGGGGGTGGGGGGGGAGACAGACTTTATTTGGGCCTAGGGCCCTGATAACCATAATCTGGCCCCGATTATAACTCTTGTTTGCAGGTATTTGCTTCAATGGAACCCACACGATCCCTCAGAATGTAATGCTCACCCTTATATTCTCTACTTTCAATTGCACTCTTTGACGCTTACAGTGTACTTAACACTATTTCATTACATATATAAAAAAGTAAACAAATATCGCCTGTAGCTCAAAACTCATGCCGCAGTCTTGTGCTGAGATAGCATGGATCTCATGGGTGATTATGTTATTCAAGAGAGAAAGCTAAACAGCATCAATGTAAAGGGTGTGTGTGTGTGCTGTACTGCTGGGGTGTGCCGTCCTTCAGATGAGACGTTAAACCTAGGTCCCTTCTACCCATCCTGGTGCTGTCCTGGTGGGTGTCCAGGTGGAAGTAAAAGAACCCAGGGCACTCTTGGTAAAGAGTTGGGGACATTCCCAGTGTCCTGGCCAACATTCCCCTTCCCATAAACCAGTTCAATGCAATTGTCCAGGCTGTGTGTGGATGTTGATGTGCGATATGGCCGCCACTACACATTCAATCACTTCACTACCAGTCTAGCATTGCTTGTAAAGTGCTTTGGGATACACTGTGTATGAAAAGCGCTATATAAATGCTGATTCTTCTTCTTCTTCTTCTAAACCTATGGACAGTGACTCTTTAAAATACTGAGCTCCCTCTTTTATCTACCAACCTAGGTACGTTCGAAAATGTGGTGGATAAAAGAGGATGGCAGATAACAGAGGGTGGCAGTTAAAGAGGGGAATTAACATTACTGGAATATGGGACAGGCGCTGACGTTGGTTAGCACCCACAATACTTAATTTCAACCCCTGCCATCAACTCAAATTCAAAGATCAGGAGTGATGCGTTATTTGCATAGCAAAGAGCTAGTTAATGTAGAGTAACAAAAAATGTAAACGCCTGAATATATCACAAGATTACATTACTTGAAACTATAGCAGTATGGTAATAGACAACCACTCAGCTTAAAGAGCAGGTGTTTACATCTAATCAATTACTTTCTACTTTCATATAAAAATATTTGTTAGTGCAGTGAAACAAGTGGATTTTCACTTTTGCCATTCACACTGCTAGTAAAAAAGAATTCAATAGAATTCTGGTATTGTGATGTCAGAAACTGGCAGCTACCTAGGAGCCCAATGTATTTCAGTGAGAAACTAAATATATTTTTCTATACTTTTCAAAAGAAATAGATACTTATTTCATCAAAAACTTTGCCTTTGATGTGTTTGCACTATTGTGCACCATCTGTATGATTTAACATTTTTTTTTAAAACAGTAATTAGCTCCTCTTTTCTTCTTCCCAAGTAAAATCTGGTTATGAAGAAAATGCCACATGCTAAATTATAACAAAATATCACGTTAACAAAAATCACATATTTCTATTAATTATATGTAACCCCCTTGTTCCCAGGGGTTACTAGAATCCCACTTAGTATCAGTGGCAGGCAGGGAGAGGCAGCTTGTGAAATGCCAGTTAAATGGATTTCACACTGTCACACTCTGTTTTCAGTCTCACCTGAGCTGGAGTGATGATGTCACTTTAGAATTTTCGCAGCAGGGCAAGCCACATTGGAATGCTAGCTGCAGGGAGTTAGCTGTAGGATGTTGAGTTAGCGTGCAGTAGTCTGTAGAGTGGAGTGCCAGGAGGAGGCTGCAGTAGGCAACTCCTCAGTGTTTAGCTCTGACAGAGAGCTACCTCTGTAGGTTGGGTAGTTTGTGCTCACCCTGGAAGAAGAACATAGAAGACAGAGAGTGAAGTGGTAGAAACTGTTTCAAGAGGGTTTCCCAGTGCCCCCATCCCTGGAGGGATGGGGGGGATTCCAGGATTTAGGGGCAATCCCCTGGTTCATGCCTGGACTGTGTTGAAGCTGCCTGAGATTCATCTGCTCTGCTCTGTGAGTACCTGAGATTTTTGTGTGGAAAAAGCCTGGGGCACCTGCATTCATGTGGTGAGTTTTTCTCTGACAAAGGGACTCTGTCACCTAGACTGTTTCTATGTAAAAGTGTCTGCCTACTATGGGGTCCAGAGAGAGACTTGCCAAGTACAGAACTTTTAGTTTGTATCTGATTTAAAAGTGCCTCCTTAAGTTGGGGTCTAGTGAAGAGATATTGCCAATTACAGAACTTTTAACTTCATGACACCTCAGAGGTGTGTAAAGTAGTATGTTAAATGTGAAAGACATTTCAAGATAGCATCTACAAGTTTTCTGTGAAGGGTGTTATTAACTAGATGAATGGCCGAGTATAAATTTGGAAGCAAAAGGTGGGAGACCCCCTATCTGGAGTAACCATGTTTACTTTTCCGGGTTCAGTTTGGGCATCTTTGTTCTCTCTCAGTGCATTTGGCCAGTGCCTGAAGAAAACAGTTTACCCAGACGTGGGCTTTGGATTTTCTGTGAGCCTGTATGTGTTCTTTGGTGGTTGAGGGTGCCACCAGTAATTCCTCATGAAATATGGGAAAGTCTCCTAGTACTGGCCGAGGGTGCCTAGTCAAGGGAAGTGTACCAGATCTGGCCATGTGTGCCAATCTCCATTCAGAACCAGAGCGTTTGCTGTGTAATTCAGAACCAGAGAGTTCACTGTGTAATTCAGAACCAGAGAGTGTTCGCTGTTCCATTCAGAACCTGAGGGTTCACTGTGTGTGTGTGCTCTGTGTCACAAACCCACTCAGAAGGTCAGCCCTCTACTCCCAAAGTGCCAATCTCTGAGTGCAGTCTTGTGAACAGTTTAACAGAACAAGGTAACCTTCTTGTCTGTTTTTGTGGGTTTGAATCAACCTTTGGTCTCAAGTCTTGGATGGATTCAAACTGTGAACCTCTTGCTAGCGTACCCAATGCACAGGCTCAGATATATCTGTCTTCGGGGGGCCAGATATCTTTGCCTATGGGCACCTAACCAGGTGTACAAAAATGAACCCTTAAACTTTAATAAAGACCTCAGATAATTCTTACCTTTTTTCAGTTTGGTATCACCATTCAAGCTTATGCCCAGTGTCTGCTGTAACCATATATACTCTACTTGTAAAGGAAAGAAATCAAAGACAGACCAAGTAAGCTCTAAAAAGAGTTTTACTAAAATAGATAATAATATGTAAAACATACAATACAGAACTATTATATCACAAGACATACAGATCTTTTAAAAGAACAAGGTTTTAAACAGTGCAACTCCTACTACAGTAATTAGATTTGTCTACCTTTCTAAATACCTTTTTAAAGTGCTCACAGATGCTTCTTTGTTAGAGTCTAGATAAAAGTGTCTCTGAAGGAAAACAGAATAATGTTTAAAACTTGGTTTTCCCCACCTATTTTGCATGAGGTCACCTAGTTCCTCCCTGTCAGAATATATAAAACAAATATGTATCTATATAAAAACAGGATGTCTTTTCCAAGTATTAAATTCTGCAACCTCAGCATAACTCATGTTCTTCAAATGACATTTCTTTGATCTTAATCAGTATTTTCTCTCACACAGGCATCAAAGGAACATTTACAATTTCACACCAGTTTGCTAAACCTGGTTTCCCCCTCTAACATCATAAACTTTTTTATATGATTTTCCTCTTAGCAGTTAAAGCTATAATTAACTTAGATAAAACAGGAGATTCCTGATCAAGGCCTGTTCTACTCTGTAATTAGCTTCTGGCCTTCCACGTAACACCTTGTCTCTAAAACCTGTGTGTGTGTGTGTGTGATCTCACATGCTGTTTCAACCTTTCTCATGGGAGACAGTCCATACAGATTTAATATATTACAAAAGATGATCAAACAGCACTCAGAACTGGCTGTCCATGTCACACTCTGTACCTCAGTAATCTGCATTACCAGTGGGAGTAGCCCTGTGGGGTTCCATCTTCCCTTTGTGATTATTCCCTGTGTATGTGAATAAAAGCCACACTCTAGAATCCCAACCTGGTTTGGACAGTACTGTTATTGCTTCCACTATGTCTGGATTTACTTGGGTGCCCCTTCCCAGAAGTACAAACCTAGCATAACTGTGAGCAAACATTTTCTCCCAGGGATCCAGGTTGATGGCCATGGTAAATGGTCCCCCAGGTGTGAGCCAGGTAGTTGCCACACTTGGGTTGCCTGTCTGAGGATGGCAGGCTCAGATGTACTAGTAAACTGAACTGTAGTGACAACCCCCATCCCTCTCAATGGTGCCATGTGTGATAGGAGCAGCCCTGCTAGTTGAACAAGGACGGCCGGTGGGGGTGGGTTACATATATACTATTTTGGTGGTAGGAAGTGTTATTTCTCCATAAAAATCTGAAAACAGATTTACAATTTCCCGCTGAAATATATTGCCAGATTTACCAGTAAACAGTTTCTGACATCATAATACTAGGATTCCTTTGGATTATTTTGTTCACTAGCAGTTGGCAAAAGACAAATAAAATGATGAAAAAATAAGTTAAGAAGCAAACAAAAGCAAACCAAATTATTTCAGAGGCATCTAAAGGTCCCAGACCTCCATTCTTTAAGATATAAATCCTTACTAAGCACTTGCTCTTTAAGTTTCCTACTGTTGCAGAGTCAATTACTGTAACTAAAAATACTACTCTACTAAGACAGTGCTAAATTATTGTACTTCTTTAACATAGGGAGCAACCACACTGCAGGTTGGTCAGTCAACTTACTATTGTGGTGCATCTATCCCTGTTAGTATCTCTGTGCAGTGTTTATGCAGGGGAGGGTAGTTACTAAGCAGTGATAGACTGCTGCTGTCATCCTACCCTAACTATACACAATGTGCTGTTCTTCTGAGTTTCTTTTATTAGTCAGGTAAATCAGGGTAGTTAGTGAGGTAAACACCAAGATAGAGCAGTCGATAGGGAGAAGGGCAGGGGTAAATGGAGAAAAAGACAAAGGCAGTAAGGACAGGGATGGGGCAAAAAGAAATAAAACCATAAAAAAAATGGAGGGTGATGAGTACCAATGCCCGTAGTCTAGGTAAAAAGCTCCCCGAAATGGTGGCCTTGATGGAAGAGGGATGCCTGGATATCGTGGCAGTCACACAAACATGGTACACAGAGAACCATGACTGGGATGTCAACATACCAGGGCATACAATCTACAGGAGGAACGGGGAGGGAAGAAAAAGAGGAGGAGTAGTAGCTCTATATGTAAGGGAAGGGGTCAAAGCAACAGAACTAAAGGGTAAACACAGATGAGAGGAGGCACTGTGGGTCACCCTGGAAACTGGAAATGGCTCCACAATCTGCACAGGGGTTGTATACAGACACCCGTCTCAGAGGGAGGAAATGGACAAGGAAATGATAGAAGGCATCCTTGGGATGGCAGAGAAAGGAGAGATATTGCTGATGGGCAAGGCCCCTGGAATTCTGCGATTCTGCGGTTGCGGAATTTTCTGCAGAATTTGCACCATGCCACAGAATATATAAAGTGCCACAGAATTCATTGTTTTTGGTGAATTTTCATTCAAATAAACTGTTTTTTTGTGGTGACAGGCTTTCTTTCCCATCTCATTTATCCTGAAGCCCCTCTTCTATGCTCAGCATGTGATGTCATCAATGACATCACATCATATTTAGCTAATGGCTGGACTGCGTTCTGCCAGAGAAATAAATAAATCATGCCGCAGAAATCAAAAAATGCTGCTGCAGAAGCCAAGAAGCCCTGCCGCAGAAATCAGAACATTCTGTTGCAGAGCACTAGGGGCCCTGCTGATGGGGTACCTGAATATGCCAGATGTTAACTGGAGCACCTTTGCTGCAGCCACATCCAAGAGCAGGGCCATTATTGATGCCCTACAGGGGGCAAGCCTCAGACAGCTAGTTTTGGAACCCACTCGGGAGGGAGCAATCTTAGACCTGGTACTCTCAAATGGGGACAGAGAGAGGATCTCTGATCTTGAAGTGGGTAGCCATCTGGGAACAAGCGACCACCAAACAGTGTGGTTCACAATAAACTTAGCTGTAGAGTCAAGCCATACAAAAGTGAAGGTACTGGACTTCAGGAGGGCTGATTTTGTCAAAATGGGAGAGTGCCTCATAAAAGCACTAGCAAACAGGCAAGAAGGTGGGGTGGAGCAACAATGGGGAAACATCAAAACGCCATCACAGAGGCAACAAGCCTTTGTGTGAAGCAAATAAACAAATCAAAATGAAAGAAAAAAACACTATGGTTCTCAAAAGAAGTGGCGGAGAAGGTAAGGGAGAAAAAGATAGCATTCAGGAAGTATCAGGAAACACAGAAGAAGCAGGACAGAGAACTGTACCAGTTAAAGCAGAAGGAAGCAGCGGGGAAGGCAGTCAGAATAGCAAAGGCCCAAACCGAGGAAAAGATAGCCAACTCAGTTAAGAAGGAGGATAAAACCTTTTATAGGTACATTAGGGAGCAAAGAAAGACTAAGGCAGGGATACTGTGGCTGAATAAAGAGAAAGGTGGTTGGGCAGAGAGCGACAGTGAAAAAGCAGGGGGAGATATCTAATCCAGTCAATAGAAGCACTCTGGATAGGGGGATTGATATTAGTCCTTTCACAGAAGAAAGGGTTAGAAACATAGAAACATAGACTTTGACGGCAGATAAGGACCACTTGGCCTACCCAGTCTGCCCATGTCCCTACCTATTGGATAAGCTGCAGATTCTAGTTAACCAACAGCCTACTTCCTGCAACCCCCCACTATAATTGCCTTATGTCTGTCCCATGCATGTTTGAATTCCCCCACTGTTTTAGACCCCACAACCTCTCCAGGAAGGCGGTTCCATGCGTCCACCACTCTCTCCGTGAAAAATAATTTCCTCACATTACCCCTGAGCTGCCCCCTCTAACTTTAAATTGTACTCCCTTGTTCTTACACATCTCTTTTTCTGAAAGATGCTACCCTCCTGGACTTTGTTGATTCCCTTGAGGTACTTAAAAGTTTCTATCATGTCCCCCCGTACCTCCTTTCACCAAGGGTATACGTATTAAGCTCTCTCAGTCTCTCTTCATATGGTTTCTGATGTAGACCCTGCACCATTTTAGTTGCCCTCCTCTGGACTGCTTCCATCCTGTCTATGTCCTTGCGTAGATGAGGTCTCCAAAACTGCACGCAGTACTCCAGATGGGGTCTCACCAACTGTCTGTATAGAGGGATAACCACTTCCCTTTTTCTACTTGTGATGCCCCTCCCTATGCATCCCAGTATCCCCCTGGCTCTCCTTACTGACTTCTCACATTGCTTACCCACCTTTAGGTAATCTGATATGACTACACCTAGATCCCTTTCCATTATTGTTGTCGTTAGTACCTCCCCTGCTATTGTGTACTCTTCTCCTGGATTTTTATTTCCCAGGTGCATTACTTTGCACTTCTTTGCATTGAATCTAAGTTGCCATATGTCTGACCATTCCTCCAACCTTGCCAAGTCCCTTCTCATCCTTTCTACCCCCCTTGTGTATCAACTCTGTTACAGATCTTTGTGTCACCTGCAAAGAGGCATACCTTTCCTTCCAGACCCTCTGCAATGTCACCTATAAAGACGTTAAAGAGGACTGGACCCAGTACTGAACCCTGACGTACTCCACTAGTAACCCCCCTTTCTTCAGAATGTGTTCCATTCACTATTACCTTCTGTGTCCTGTTGTGCAGCCAGTTTGCTACCCAGGCTACCACCCTGGGACCCACTCCCAGGCTGGCTAACTTGATTATTAATCTTTTGTGCGGGACTGTGTCAAGTGCCTTGCTAAAATCTAGGTAGGCCATATCCACAGCCCCTCCCTGGTCTATTACTTTGGTCACCCAGTCAAATAAATTGATTAGATTCATCTGACATGACCCTCCTGCTGTGAATCCATGCTGCTTTGGGTCCTGTGCCCCGCTGGCCTCTATGTACTCAACAATTCTTTCTTTCAAAAGGGATTCCATCATTTTCCTCACCACTGAGGTCAAACTAACAGGTCTGTAGTTTCCTGCTTCTGCCTTGCTCCCACTTTTGTGAAAGGGAATGACATCTGCCCTCCTCCAGTCCTCAGGTACCACCCCATCTTCCCATGATTTGTTAAAAAGTGTGGTTAGTGGTGTCACTAGGTCCTCCCTTAGCTCTTTTAGGATTCTAGGGTGAATCCCGTCAGGCCCCATTGCTTTGTCCACCTTGAGTTTTAGGAGTTCTTTCAGTACTCTTTCTTCTGTAAATGGACTGGCATCAACCCCACTATCCAGAGTGCTTCTACTGTTTGGTTTAGGTAACTCCTCCTCTTCTTCTTTTGTGAATACTGAGCAAAAGTATTCATTCAGTATCTCTGCCTTTTCACTGTCTCCCTCTGCCCACTCCCCTCTCCTTTATTAATCTTCACTATCCCTCCCTTAACCTTTCTATGCTCCCTAATGTACCTATAAAAGGTTTTATCCCCCTTCTTAACTGAGTTGGCTATCTTTTCCTCGGTTTGGGCCTTTGCTTTTCTGACTGCCTTCCCCACTTCTTTCTGCTTTAATTGATACAGTTCCCTGTCGTGCTCTGTCTGTGATTCCTTATACTTTTTGAATGCAGCCTTTTTCTCCTTAACCTTCCCTGACTCCTCTTTTGAGAACCATAGTGTTTTTTTATTCCACTTTGTTTTCTTTATTTGTTTCACACAAAGGTTTGTTGCCTCCATAGTGGCAGTTTTGATTTTTCTCCATTGTTCTTCCACCCCCTCCTTTCTGGCCATTTGCTAATGCATTCCTCAGGTATTCACCCATTATGCCAAAGTCAGCCCTTCTAAAGTCCAGTATCCTTGTCGTTGTATGGCTTGTCTCCATGGTTGTGTTTATTGTGAAGCACACTGTGCAGTGGTCGCTTGTTCCCAGATGTCTACTGACTTCTAAATTTGTGATCCTCTCTCCATTTGAGAGTACCAGGTCTAATATTGCTCCCTCCCGAGTGGGTTCCACCACTAGCTGTCTAAGGCATGTCCCCTGTAGGGCATCGAGAATGACCCTGCTCTTGGATGTGGCTGCAGTCCATGTCGCCCAGTTAACATCTGGCATATTCAGGTCCCCCATCAACAGTATCTCCCCTTTTTCAGCCATTCTGAAAGAACTCTTAAAACTGAAGGTGGATAAAGCAATGGGGCCTGATGGGATTCACCCTAGAATTCTAAAAGAACTAAGGGAAGAACTAGTAACACCACTGACTACCCTTTTTAATAAATCATGGGAGGATAGTGTGGTACCTGAGGACTGGAGGGGGGCAGATGTGATTCCCCTTCACAAAAGTGGGAGCAAGACAGAGGCAGGGCACTACAGACCTGTTAGTTTGACCTCAGTGGTAGGGAAAATGATGGAATCACTTCTGAAGGAAAGAATTGTTGAGTATCTAGAGGCCAGTGGGGCACAGGACCCAAGGCAGCATAGATTCACAGCAGGAAAGTTATGTCAGACAAATCTAATTGATTTCTTTGACTGGGTGACCAATGTGGTAGACCAGGGAGGGGCTGTGGACATGGCCTACCAAGACTTTAGCAAGGCATTTGACACAGTCCCGCACAAAACATTAATAAACAAATTAGCCAGCCTGGGAGTGGGTCCCAGGATGGTAGCCTGGGTAAAACACTGGCTGGACAACAGGACACAGTGGGTAATAGTAAATGAAGTCCACAGTGAAGAAAGGGGTTACTAGTGGGTACCGTAGGGTTCAGTACTGGGGCCGTCCTTTTAATGTCTTTATAAGTGACATTGCAGAGGGACTGGAAGGAAAGTATGTCTCTTTGCAGATGACACAAAGATCTGCAACAGGGTTGATCACAGAGGTGGGGTGGAAAGGATGAAAAGGACTTGGCAAGGTTGGAGGAATGGTCAAATGTATGGCAGCTAGATTCAATACAAAGAAGTGCAAGTAATGCACCTGGAAAACAAAACCCAGGGAAGAGTACACAATGTGGGGTGAGATACTGACAACAACAAAAATGGAAAGTGACCTGGGGGTAGTCATATCAGAGGACCTAAAGGTGGGCCAGCAATGTGAGAAGGCAGTAAGGAGGGCTGGGGGGATACTGGGATGCACAGGGAGAGGCATCACCAGTAGAAAACAGGAAGTTGTTAGCCCTCTGTACAGACAGTTGGTAAGACCACATCTGGAGTACTGTGTACAGTTCTGGAGACCCCATCTCTGCAATGACATAGACAGGGTGGAGGCTGTCCAGAAGAGGGCAACCAAAATGGTGCAGGGTCTGCACCAGAAGACATATGAAGAAAGACTAAAGGAGCTTAAGATGTATAGCCTCAAGGAAAGGAGGGAGAGGGGGGACATGATAGAAACTTTCAAATACCTCAAGGGAATCAAAAAGTCCAAGAGGGTAGCATCTTTCAGAAAAAGAGATGTGCAAGAACAAGGAGGCAGAATTTGAAGATAGAGGGAGGACGGCTCAGAGGTAATGTGAAGAAGTATTTCTTCACAGAGAAGGTTGAAGATGCATGGAATGGCCTTCCTGAGGAGGTCGTAGAGTCAAAACCAGTGGGAGAATTTAAGAATGCATGGGACAGATATAAGGCATTTCTAGTGGGGGTAGGAGGAAATAGGCTGTTGGTTAACTAGGATCTGCAGCTTATCCGTTAGGTAGGGAAATGGGCAGACTAGGTGGGCCAAACGGTCCTTATCTGCCATCAAATTCTATGTTTCTCTGTTTCTATGTTTTAGTGGTTTACAGAAAATTCTTCCGTCATCCATTTACAGTGTGATAAAGATTTACTAGGACAATTACAGTTATGTACTATACTGTATTGTTTGTATTGTCTTTTGAAACTTTTCTATGGCAAGTTTAACATTAAAAAACACATTGGGGAATATTCAGTTTAGCAGTTATTTCTAGGATAACCAAAACAACGGACTTCTTAAATGTTCAATACTAGAATTCAGAGACAAGGGTACCATACCGCCTAATTCCATCACCGCAGTAGGATTTAAAGAAAACATTTGCTGGACTTTTCCCCATGTCTTACCGCAAAATATAAGCTAACTTACATCACCCGTCTTGTGATTGTAACCATGTCCACCAACAAAATGACAATGCTTGAAATAAACAAGCCGATTCGCCACAACTATTTTTTTCAACACTTGCAATTTTTTTGTGCACCATCAACCTCAAGATCCCTGTAAAATCAACAAAGTGCATCTGCTCAATTTTCGGGCCGCAAACTTATGGATATTAACATGGTCACTGGGAGTGCCCCAGCAAATTGGCCGTTCTTTCCTCCACTCAGACTATTGGGTTTATACTTCCATGAGCATTTTAAGTCTTTAAATCTACCCTCACAGAGGTAACGAGCTGTCTGACCACACTACCGGTCATCAATCTTAACAAGGTTTGGGTTTGTTTTGAATCAAGTCTCTATGTAATTTGTATGGGCCAAGCCTACACCCAAAGTTTTGACTTGGAAGACCTCCTTCCCCCTCACCCTTTTTTGTGTTTACTTTACAATGATGCCACAGTCGAAACACAGGAAAACAAGCCACTCAAAGAACACCAACTATAGCTGCACCTTGCTTTTTGTGTTCTTCAAATCTTTTGGGGTAACTTAATAATTATTTTTTGTTTTGCTGTTTTCTACACACTTAAGGCAAGATATTAGCACTGAACTCCTCCTACTTATTCACATATCCAAAACAAGCTGGGTATTCCTAATGCACTTACCGGTAAGTGAACTTTCCAGCCAGAACCCATGTCTTCCCCCACACAAAATAACTTTTTGAACTCCCCGCGCACTGGTTTCCAACCCGCTCACTGCTCCCCACTTACCTTTCAGAATGTTACTGTAGACTGTGGTCTGGAACTCTTCCTTGGCCTGCTGGTTGAAGTCCTGGCCATGGATGGTGGATGTGCACCAGCCCCCAGTAGAAGGATCATCATCAGTCACTTCGCACACATTTTTTCCTGGGAAATGCAGTCTTTAAAGTTTTTTTTTTCTTTGCTGTTATTGTTTGTTTTTTACTGTTCACTGCCGCCATGTAAGATGTGATGATGGGGAGGCAATTAAAACAAACATATACTGCAGCATCCAGGCCTCTTCTCTCTTAGTTACAGATCTTTCTTACTTACAGGTTCTGCGCTGTGAGTGTGAGGTCACCACTATGGACCACAGTCTGTGGAGGAGATGCTTCTGTTGATCATGGCTGGTCTTATCTTATTTTCAGCTTCTCTCTTATTCTCTGTGGTGTGGGCAAAAGCTAGGAGGTCACAGGAGAAGGACAGTTCACAGATGCCACCTCAAAAGTATCAGAGATCGCTTCATGCAGGAGCACAGCACTTTGAATTGCCCGCTGTTGCGCAGCTTGATTGACATCAGCATACTCTATGCCCCCTCCCATTGTCCGAGGTAAGGACGGTAAACAGTGGCTACATTACTGTTTGGCAAACTTTTCAGCAAGTGTTTCTTTGTTCTGTATCCCACTGCTACACCTGCCCCTCCTCCTGGATGTATGTGGAGTCACCAGGCTTACAAGAACACGAACAGACTCAGCACCCACACTGTGCTAATGCTGCTTGCTCACAGCTGACTGGTCTGCCCCTGCCCACAGCATCCCACATCCTGACTCCTGTCAGTACTGTCCCCCAAGGTGAGAAACGTACACTTTTTGTACTGTGTAATCAGTAATGTGAATGCTCTTTTGTGCGCTGTTGCGTGACTTGGTCTCGGCTTCTAGTGACAAGACAAGGAAGCCCAGCCCCCTTTCAAATAAAGCTCCCAACCCTGCCAGCATGCACTATACCATGCAATATGCACGGGGGGGGGGGGAGGCACCCGGAAATTTCCAGGTATCTGGACTGCAATGTTTTTATTTCTGGCATCCTTCCTATTCCTCGAGCAAAACTTGAAAAGAATAAAACCATTGAGAGAATCAATGCCAGATTACTAAACTGGTGTACTTCTAGGCCCGGATATTCAAACTGCGCCAGGCTGTGGCGCAAACCTGGGCGCAGCTCAACTCTATTGCGCAGGGGAGTGGCCTGGGCGATATTCAACGGAGCTGCGCTATGGCGCAGCAGCTTTGAATATCGCACCCTGGCCACCCCCACTGTGCATGGCGCAGTGGCACTGCGCCAGCGCAAGTGGCCAGAGTGGAGCATGGAGATGCGCTGACACAAGTGCCATTGCGCCATGCACAGCACCTGCGATATTCAAATAATTTATGCAAGGCGCACATGGGGCCATTTGCATCTCATTACGGCCCCATTTGCATGCCATTAGCATGCAGGTGCACTGATCCCCGACGACTTGCGCCTTGCGCCCTGCCAGGCAGCAGCCATCAGAGACCGACGCCCCCTGCAGCCCGATCGCGGGCATTCCTGTAACATAAACGAAAAACTGTCCAATATCCCTGGTGGTCCAGTGGACCGCACTGAGCCCGATCGCGGGCATCTGTAAGCGAACCCCCTTCCCAAGTCCAACATCCCTGGTGGTCCAGTGGACCTATCGCTGCCCGACTGCAGGCATCAGTACCTCATCAAAGACCCCCACTTCCCTGGTGGTCTAGTGTAACCCCCACCCCACCCGTCCACTGAGCCCCACCGCCCCGCTCCCCCCCCTCAGCTGATGGGCGGCAGCACCCCACCGCCTGCCGCCCGCTGTGCATTGACTGACAGCTCGGTAGGCTGCCGCCGATAGTTCATAGCATGAGCCAATAGGCGTGCAACTCTACTACTCAGTCAGATATGTGGATGGATTCATTCACATATCTGGACTGAAAGTATCTGATATGGGCTACTGCGCCCGATTGGCTCATGCTGTGAGACTAACTGGCATGCAGCCCTACCGAGCTGTCAGTCGGCGGCAGCGGAGCGGCAGGCAGGCTGCTGCTGCCCGCCGCTGATGGGGGAGCGGGTGGTGGGGCTCAGTGGGCGGTGGAGTAAGTACCAGCGGACCACCAGGGAAGTGGGGTCTTTCATGAGGTACTGATGCGATGATCGGGCAGCAATCGTCCACTGGACCACCAGGGATATTGGACTTGGGGGTTCACTTACAGATGCCCGCGATCGGTCCAGTGCGGTCCACTGGACCACAGGGATATTGGACCTGGGCGGGTTCCTTACAGATGCCCGTCATGGGCAGGGGGCCAGGTGCGGCAGGATGGTGGCCACCCACAGGTGGCAGCTGCTGTGTTGCGCCTGCAATGCGGCAGCTTCACCTGTGGGTGGCCATCACTTGTTCCTTTTTTGTGGATAACTTTTTGCAGGCGCAGGTAGGAGTTGCACATGATGACTCTGCACATCCGGGCTGAATATCGGGCTGTGCAGGTTATGCATGGGCACCACCTGTGCCTGCATACAATACTGATGCGCTCCGGGCGCGCCAGGATTTATCTTGACGCACTTTTCCTTTGAATATCGTGCTAGGCGCATCAGTGGGTTGTGTAGGCTAACACTGTTGCCCATGCGCAACCCCTTTGAATATCTGGGCCCTAATAGTTTAGTTGTTATTGCTCATTGGATGTATTTCAGTAACAACTTTTCTAAACATACCAGAGATGGTTGGCACTTAAATAAACAGGGTGCAATTAGGCTTTGTCAGAATTTTCAATCTCAGGTCCCTTCGATCAGTTTAAACTAACAGGGATGGGGGAAACCTATATATCTGACTCTCTATTAAAAGGCCAGGAAAATAACAAACATGTATTTAATCATTATTTAAAGTTCCTGCTGCTTAATGCACGAAGTTTAGGCAATAAAGTGGACAAACTAAGAAAAAGGATAAGCAATGAGAAACCTGACATCATAGGTATCACTGAAACCTGGTGGCCCACTGAGCAGATTTAGGAAGTATGTATCCAAGGTTACACTCTATTTTATTTAACTAGGTCAAATTGAAAAGGGGCAGTGTTGCTTTCTTCACTTCCTCCTCTCTACTAATATATGACATATCTAATAAAATTAAAAAGAGTCTAGCTCAACAGAGACTGTATGGTTAAACATAAAACTTCAGAATAATAAAAATCTTGCTTTGGGTCTGTGCTATAGACCACCAAATTCAAAACCAGATTTATTAGAAGAAATTATGTCTGAAATGGAAGCAGCTGCTGATTTAGGGAATATCTTATTTATGAGTGATTTAAATCTGGGAGACATAAATTGGGTAAACAATTACACAATGTCTAGAATGTCAAAAGATTTCCTGCATATATGCAAAGAACTGGATTTAACTCAATATTTAACATTTCCAACTCGAGGTTCCAACATTTTGGATAGTGTTTTATGTAGCGAATCAATTGACATTAAAAACTGTACTGCAACAGCGCCATTGAGTAATAGTGATCATTGTTCTGTGAGTTTTGTACTTCATAATTCTTACCAAAAATCAATTAATGTCACAGAAGTGTTCGCTTTTCACAAAACCAATCATCAAGCTCTTAGCGAATATTTGTCAGACATCGACTAGCCTGCTCGTCTGAACCAAGACAATATAGAGGATGTATGGAAGTCTTTTACTTTTATCATTATGGATGCTGCAATTAAATTTATACCCAGAATAAATAAAAATAAATCTCATGTTCATCCAAAATGGCTTAATATTAGACTACAGAAACGAATCAAAAAGAAAAATAGATCTTATAAGAAGTACAGTATTAATAAACGTGAAAGAACACAAATGGCATTTAAAAAAATTCAAACAAAATGCAAAAAGGAAATTAGAAAGGCTAAATTAAATACGGAAAGATCTTTGGCTACACATGCAAAGAAAGGCAATTGTAAAATGTTGTTTAGTTATATCAATTCTATGAAAAAACAGGAATGCAGGGTTGGCCCGATCATTACTAATGATACAGTTCTCCACAATCTGAAGGAAATGGCTGAATTTTTAAATTCTCACTTCTGTAAAACTTTTAACTTAGGTAATAATATGAATAGCCATATAGTTTCAGATAACCAAAATATCAATAAAATTTACATCCCATTGCATATCATAAAAAATAAATTAAACGAAACAAAGAAAGGTTCCTCTGCAGGCCCAGACGCCATTTCTGGCAATTTAATTTCAGTTATGAAAGACCATCTGTGTGTTCCCCTCAAAATCCTCTATGATAAAAATCTTAATACAGGAGTGCTACCAAATGAATGGAAACAAGCGAATGCAATTCCACTGTTTAAAAAAGGTGCTAAGAGTTCCCCTGATAATTATCGCCTCATTAGCTTAACTTCTATTTTTTGCAAAATATTGGAACGGATTATTAAGGATGAACTGAGTTCAGTTGTGTCAGGTTTAGATCAGTCACAGCATGGATTTATAAAGGGGCGATCCTGCACAACAAATTTGATTAGTTTTTATAATTTCATCAGTGAAAATATGGATAAGGGTATCTCGTGTGATGTTATCCTGTTAGATTTTAAAAAAGCCTTTGATTCTGCACCACACTGGGCATCAATTCAAAAGTTACTGCTTTATAACATCAACCAGGTATATATTAAGTAGATTTTAAATTGGCTATCCAATAGGAAACAAAGAGTGATAATAGATGGTCATACATCAGCCTGGCAAAATGTTGAAAGCGGTGTTCCGCAGGGATCTGTTCTGGCTCTGTTGATTTTCCAGATTTTTATATCTGATTTCTCCAATGATATTCATAGTAACATTACAAAATATGCAGATGATTGCAAACTTGCCAATGTTTGCATGAATTCGGATGATCATAAACTCATTAAAGATGACTTTAGTAAATTAGAAGCTTGGTCCTTAAAATGGAATTTGTGTTTCAATACATCCAAATGTAGTGTCATACATTTTGGTAAAAACAATTTAAAAAAACAATATTGTCTTTATGAAAATTAATCAATGAATCCTGTGAAAAAGATCTGGGGATTATTGTTGATTCAGGTCTTAACTTTGACGACCATATTACTAACATTATTAGTAAAGCAAACAAAATATCATGGGCAATTCGTCATAATATTTCTTCACGGAGCCCAGACATTTTGCTGCCATTGTATAGAGCTTATGTAAGACCAATTTTTGATTTTGTCTCACAACTCTGGTGCCTGTTTAGAAGGAAGGATATACATAGAATTGAGAGAATACAAAGAGTTACAAAATAGGTAGTATTAAATAAATCACTTACCTATGAGGAAAGACTATCCAAATTTAGTCTGTTGTCACTGGAGGAAAGGAGACTTAGAGGCGGTCTCCTGCTTGCATGGGATATTATCCATGATCAGAATCTTTCAGTAGAATGTGGCCTAGATCTCAAGCATACTAGAGGCCACTCGTTGCAACTTACAAGAAATAAATATAATTCTAAGAAAAGGGCATATTACTTCTCTCAAAGAGTTGTTAGACCATGGAATATGTTGCCATTGAAGATTATTATTAGTGACAATAAGACCACTTTTAAAAATGGACTGGACAGTTATATGAGATCAGAAAGCAACTGAAATATTATATGTAAGCTACGAAACTTCGTGGGCTTCACAGCCTTTTGCTTCTATCAGTTCTTAGTATGACTCTGTCCTGCCCAGTCCGACTCTGTGCAAATGATGTGGTGGGGGAATGGCACTGCCCTGGCAGCCAGTGACAGGGCACCCTCCCCAACATATGCAGCTCAGTTGGAAAACACCTAATGCAGTGATGTACTCAGCTAAGATGATAATGCATCGGATAGGTAAGGTAAACTTAAAGGGAAAGAGATTCTGTTCAGAAGTTGAAAGCAAGGTCAGAGTGTACCAGAGGTGTATGTATCCCTGAATAACAACGTAATGAAGACGCTCAGCACCTTGCCGGCTGGCTTTATGCAAGTGAAAGTACTTAAGCGCTCTCCCATTGGAGCACTTCAGTCCTTTCAAGTACACAAAGTTTACGCCGATGAAACTATGACCACAGTCATACCCCTTCATTCGTGGTCATTGATCTGTTAGGGATGAGCCAATGTAGATTGCTTTGCATTGGGCTAGTCCATGACACACCTCTGAAATGCCATTCTCTGAAGCAAAGCAAAATGTTTCTTGCACACGCGAAAGGAAACAAAAATAAGGCAATTTGTGTGGCAGAATAAAAAAACAAGTTTCACTTCAGAAACTCTATACTGCACTACAATATGCTGGCTTAGGTCTCCCAAACTTATGTTGGTATTATCTTTCAGCCCAACTTGAACCAGTGAAGAAATGGTTTGACTTCACAGATACAACAAGTTGGGCAGAAATTGAGAGACAGGCATCACTATTTAAAGACATTAGTAGAGCATTGAAGTTGGACCATAACAGGAATACTCACTTCCACTCATGCCTTTCTACTACAAAATTATATGCACAAATTTAGCAAGGAACTCACTTCATTTTGGGATGAGAGACAGAAATCTCTCCCTACTCATATATAACATATATTCATAAAATACCAACTATAAAAAACAACCCCTTTATTCGTATATGAGAAAAGAAAGGACTATCCTAGTTGAGGCATCTATATGAAAATGGAAAACTCCTGGGGCCTGATAGACACCTATATGAAAATGGAAAACCCCAGAGGCCCAATATTCAAATGTTTGCTTGGGCACAAATCCTGGGTTGAGCGCACAAACCGGGGTTTGCGCGGATGTCCTATATTCAAAACCTCAGTTTGCGCATGCAAACAGGGTTTGTGCTCAGGTAAACTGTGGAGGAGAGGCACAATGCAAATGGAGGGGTGGGGACCTGAATATTATCACAGTCCAATATCAGAGTATTTGCACCATGCAAGGTCATTTTGCGCAGTCCCCTTGCGCGGTGCAGATACCACCAGAGACCATAACTTACTCCCATGCAACCCTAGCGGTTGGCAAAGGAAGTGCGGCAGCTCCCCTGCACTGGTCCCCAGCCATGAAAAACAGTGTCCCAGGTGTCCTGTGGTCCCTCCCCACCCGCACCCATGCCCGATGTAAACATACAACTTCCCTGGTCTAGCGATTCCTCCCCACCTGATGCCCTGCCTGATTATAAAATAAAGACAAGTCTCCCTGGTGTCTAGTGGTCTCCCTACCCGATGCCCTTCCTGATTAACAAAGATGAGTCTCCCTGGTGTCTAGTGGTCCTCCCCACCCGATGCCCTTCCCAATTTATAAAAGATAATTCTCCCTGGTGTCTAGTGGCCCCCCTCCCTCCAACGGCACCGAGAACCCACCTCACCCCTGTCAACCTTACCTAATCTTGGTGCCACGGTGAAGCGATGTCGAGCAGCAAAGCCCTCCACACACCACCTCGGCCACTTGCCATCTGACAGAAGTAAGGAGTGCGCTGCTTATTTGCCCTATAAACAAGCAGCATACTCCTTGCTTCTGTCAGACGGTGGGTGGCCAAGGTGGTGCATAGAGGGTTGCATCATTTGCTGTCACTTCACCTCGGCAACAAGGTTAAGGTAAGGGTGACTGGTAGGGGATTCTTGGTGCCACAGGAGGGGGGCCACTAGACACTAGGGAGAATCATCTTTCATTGACCAGGTAGGACATCAGGTGGGGGGGGCCACTAGACACCAGGAAAACTCATCTTTTATTAAGCCAGCAGGGCATTGGGTAGGGGGGACCAATAGACACCAGGGAGAATAATCTTTATGAATTGGGTAGGGCATCGGGTGGGGGGTTCCACTAAACACAGGGAGACTCATCTTTATTAATTGGGCAGGGCATTGGGTGGGGGACCACTAGACACCAAGGAGAATCATCTTTATTAACTGGGCAGGGTATTGGGTGGGGGGCAGTAGACACTAGGGTAACTATTTAGTTACAGTGGGCATGGGTGTGAAGGGGAACCACTGGACACCGGGAAATGGTATGTGTACATCAGGCATGGGTGCGGGTGGGGTGAGGGACCGCTGGACACCAGGGAAATTGTATGTCTACATCGGACATAGGTGCAGGTGGGGGGAGGGACCACTAGACACCAGGGAAATGATGTATAATTTATGGGCATGGGATCGGAGAGAGGGGGCATCACTAGCATCAGGGAAATACTGTATACTTAAGGGGTGTGGGATCGGGGGAGGCCACTAGCACCAGGGATAGCTCCACGTCTGGGATTGGGCAATTGGGAGGGGGTGGTGCTGCACTAAACTGCTGGGCTACTCATGCAAATGACCCCTTAGCATCTTGCATGCCCAATGGGCTCATCTGCATAGGTCTGTTTGAATACTGCAAACTGCGCTTCGGCGCAAGCCACTGTGGCGGTATACTTCGGAAGCTATGTTGGGGCAATGCTATTTGGCTTAGCACTGGTCTGACATGTCTCTATATGTGGTTGCATAGCACTGGTGTGCTATTCCACTGAATATAACATCTTCAGGCACCCTAGCTATCGCTAAGCGGAGTGCATATTGTTGAGCTCCGCTTTGCTCATTTTTGAATATCGGGCCCTTGGTATTTAATTATCTAAAAATATAATATAACCTTCACCGTGGTCACTATCTGGCATATCTTCAAGTGATGGGCTTTATTAGGAAAAACTACAGGATACCTTAACCCAATCCCATTATCTCCAGTCGAAGACACCCTAGTAAACAAAAACTCAGATAAAAAGCTTATTGGCAAAATATATGAACAATTAAGTGAAAAGAAATTGATCTCATTAACAAAATTATATGCAGCATGGCAGAAAGACCTGGATCCATGCTTGAGTGAGCAGCAGTGGACAAAAATGCTACCATCAATCACTGAAATATCTAAAAAGAATAAACTGAGACAAATTTAGTTTAATGTTTTCCATAGGGCATACTACTCACCTGCAAAACTCCATAAATTCAACAATAACATTGCAGAAAAGTGCCCTAGATGTACAGAGGCAACAGAATCACTATGGCACATGTTTATCACCTGCCCTGAGTTTGCAGACCTTTGTAATGTAATGTAAATGTAATATACAATTTATTTATACAAGGCGCCCTTCATGAGCTCAGGGCGCCCTTACAATAATCATAACAATAAATTTAAAATACATAATATCAATATCAATAAAACACATGTCATTACAGAGAGCATACATTGAGTATTTGAGAATGCTTGATGAAACAAAAAGGTTTTAAGGGAATTTTTAAAACCTTCTACAGTCAGGCTATCTCATATCTGGCGAGGTAGAGAATTCCACAGGGTAGGTGCCACAAAGGCAAAAGATCTTCCTCCAGATGTCTTCAGAGTTGCCCTGGGAATCTCTAGCAATCCCTCATCAGAGGATCTGAGTGAGCGGGAAAGACAGTAAGGAGACAGGAGTTCTTTCAGGTTGTGAGGTCCCAACTCGTGTAGGGCTTTGTAGGTCAGCAACACGACCTTGAAAGTGATCCACCACTGTATAGGCAGCCAGTGCAGTTCACGCAGCACAGGTGTTATATGACTGGACCTCAGGACTCCAGTCAACAACCTGGCCACCGCGTTCTGCACTAGCTGCAGGCGACGGATATCCAGTCCCAGTAGCCCTAGATAGAGGGCATTGCAGTAATCAAAATGACTGGTAACTAAGGCATGAACCAAGGTAGGGAGGTTTTCAGGCGGAACCAGGTGTTCCACCCCGGCTATATTCCTTAGATGGAAAAAGGAAGATTTGACTACTGCTGACACCTGAGCCCTCAGGGTCAGGCCCTCATCAAGAATAACACCAAGGTTACGTACCTGGCCAGAAGCCATAAGCAGGGTCCCCACCAGAAATAAACCTGAGGGCTTCCCCGCCCATACCCCTAACATCCTAACCCCAAGGTCCACCACCAATACCTCTGTTTATCTGAATTCAACTGAAGCCAACTGGTACTCATCCAGCTCTGTATCTCCAGTAGGCAGTTATTAAACCTTGTAACTGAGTCAGACTCCTGTTCAGGCACAAAAGACATGTAGAACTGAGAATCATCGACATAGCAATGAAACTCAGCCCATATCATCTTATAATGTCCCCCAATGGAAGCAGGTACACCGCAAATAACATGGGGGACAACACTGAGCCCTGCGGAACCCCACAGGGCAGGCAGTGAGGGGCCGAGGAGTAAATCCCCAACATCACTCTCTGAGACCTGCCCTCCCGGAAAGATCGAAACCAACTGTGGACTGCTCCCCTCAATCCACAGAAAAACCATAGTCATTCGAGCATCACCCCATGATCCACGGTGTCAAATGCTGCTGAGAGATCAAGGAGAACCAAGACAGACCAGGCCGTCCGATCTCTCGCCATCAGGAGATCATTTAGTACCCGCACCAGGGCTGTCTCTGTACTATGCCATTTTATGAAGCCAGACTGAAGAGGGTCATAGATACTGTGGCTGATCAAATGATCCTCCAGCTGCAGAGTGACCACCTTCTCGATAACTTTCCCTACAAAGGGCAAGTTAGAGACCGGCCTGTAGTTAGCTGGGCAGTTGGAATCAAAGGAGGGCTTTTTCAAAAGGGGCGAACTACTGTCTCCTTTAAAGGATCTGGAAAGATCCCTCTCTCCAGTGAAACCACCACTATCCCAGTAAGGATCGGACCGATAACCTATACACACCCCACTAGGAGGCGAGTAGGGCCTGGATCCAAACTACAGTAGGCAGGTCACAAAGTCTGGATAATCCTCACTATATCCATGACTGCCGGTTGGCTAAAAGTGAACCAGGTCAACTGGGTATCAGTACCACCCGGCTGATCCATGCAAGGCCCAATGGGAAGATGCTGGTTGATCTCATCCCTGATGGTAGACACCTTATCAGCGAAGAATTGCGCAAACTCCTCACATTGTACTTGTGACAAGGCTCGACCAGCATGAAGACAGGCTGGATTGCACAGTCTGTCCACAGTCCGAAGAGCTGGGCTGGCCTATTCCTCACTGTAGCAAATTCCCTGGACAGGGAAATTGCTGACAGGTAGATCTTATAATGATCCAACAATCTAAGCCTATCCACCTCCAGGTGAGTTTTCCGCCAGCGTCTTTCCAATCTTCGACCCCCTCTCTTCAGCTCGCGGATCTCAACTGGTAAACCTGTGGGCCCTCGGGTGAAGAGTAAGGGGGCGAACTCGGGTTGGAGCAATGATATCCAGGGCCCCCACAACCGCGCTATTATAGGCCAACACTAGGGCCCTGGGTCAGTGCTATCAATTGGCAATCTCGAGAAGTCTAGTTCCATCATCAGGCCTTCTGAGGTAACTCCTCTCAAAGGATGGAACTGTACTAATTCGTTAGGGGCAGGCCTTTGTCGGGGGGCTGCGAAACTGAATCTCAGGGCGTGATGGTCGGACCAACTGAGTGGCTCCACCTCCACATCAGAGACCTCCATCTCCAGATGGAATATCAAGTCCAATGAGTGCCCTCCCTCATGAGTTGCAGAGGTAATGACCCGTGTCAGGCCCAATGAATCCATCAATTGGAGGAGGTTTTGTCCAAACAGTGAGAGTTCATCGTCGACCCAGGCATTGAAGTCCCCCAGAATTAACCATCTGGGGGACTCCAATACCATCTTGGCGATGAAGTCCACAACCTCCCTCAGGAACTCCCTCCCATCCCCTGGTGGATAGTAAATGAGAAGGATCCTGTAGCTTGCACCTGCACCCACCATACACTTAAAGGAGTTGGTACATCCAGCTGGCACCTCCCTGAGATCCAGTTCCTGTCTAAAACAGACTGCAATCCCCCTCGCCCTTATGGTCCACTCTCGGGCGGTGAATCACCGAGAACCCAGCTGGAACAGCGGAATCCAAAATAGGGCCCGCGTTCTCATCAAAACAGGTTTCAGTGTGATGCAAGCCAGGTCAACAGACGCAACAAGATCTGCAACTATTGCGGTCTTATTCCTAATAGACCTGGCATTGCTCAACACCGCCTGAAAGGGACGAGAGTCCAGTGATGACTCCACTTCCTGCCTGACAAAGTCCGAACCCTTGGGTATGGGCACAAGACAAGGCGAACCTCGTTCCTGAGCCCATTTCACCCCAGGGCATCTCCTGGTTCTCACTGTCCGTATCCGCCCACTCCTTTCCCATCCCCCCAAGAGTTCCAGGATTTCCAACCCCTTACACTCCTCCGTCTCAGGATGCCGAACACTCGGCATCTATAATATGCTTCAGGAGGAAGTGAAGGATTATCAAAAGGACAGATATCCTTTAATCTTGAGGGGGAGTACCGCCTGACTGCATCCCTAATACCCCAACACATATCTCCAACACTCCTAGCAGCCCAATATCTAATTCACAATCCCACACAATACAACTTCTTCCCCACTTATATAAATTATATAAAACCCTTATAACTAACACATTAAAAACCCACAATCTTTACTAATCACTACTTTCTCTCTCTCTCTCTCTCTCTCTCTCTCTCTCTCTCTCTCAGAGAGGATAGGATTTAAACAAAACGAACAATAAAATTATATAACAATAAACAAAACATTAATAATAAAAATCATAACCCTTTAACACCCCACTGAATCCCAAATCCCACAATAACCTTCGTGCACAGATAGTAATGATATTTCTGCAGATAATACTTAAGCTAACAGATTGAAGAAATCAGTTACAAAGTCTTTTCACTATATCTATATCCAGTCCAGAAAGTTTATACCATCATTTAAAAGAAACCGTATACAGTTCGAATATACCACCTCCTTTATGAAAAAGAGGAAGCCCACATAAAGTCAAATGCACCACCTCTCACATATATGCATTAGAACCAACCACGTTTATCAAGTAAAATGTTGATCAGGCACTCTCACTGCCTGAAATTCACAAAAGCAAAGTTTTCACATGCACTCTCACTGCCTGAGAATTTTACAAGGAACATCAGATGGTAAAATGAAAAGGAAGTCTGACCATGTCTGCAGATTAAAGTCCTAGAATGGATTCTTGTTTGTTTGTCCAAAAGGTCCAGACTCGGGTCCGTCGAGAATCAGCAAAGTTCCCACACTCCATTTACAGCGGCTGCTACCAGAAATGCTCTGCCACTGCAGCTTCGGCCCACAGATGGTGTCCGCTCACCAGCCGGCTCCCCCGAAGGCCTGGGAGAACCGGAAACCAGTCAGCCAGCTCCCCAACTGCCTCAGGGCCCAGACTCCCATGTAGGGCAGATCCAGCAACAAGCCACCAGTCGAGAATAGGCTCCCTCACCACTCCAATCACGGACCCCACCGAACCCAGAAGTAATCAGTCACAACGATGATAACCCCCAAATCCACACACTGGGAAGGAGCAGATGCCAGCAGTAATCCCTGCGGTAATCCCTGTGACCATCCAGTTAGTCCTCAAACATTCACTCAGGCACCGGCACAGTGAGGCAGATTTCCTCCAGCAAGACACCACTCCTTCTCCGTGACAGTGCGCCCTCCAGGTTCGTTCTCACAATCGGTCAGCTTACTATTCTAGTGCTATTCACATGGCAGACAGCAAACAACAAGTCCGCTCATATATTTTAGCATGAAGAGTAAGGAGATAAACTGATAACAAGGTCTTTCTCCTTAAGCAGTTATGGGACCACTCAGTATCCCAAGTGCATACTACGTAGTATTGCGATATTACGATATTATGGGATCCCGGCAATGCTCGGTCATTCACTTCCTCACTCAAAACTCCCTAACTATCGCTACCTAAATTAACTTTTAACAAACTCACTATAAAACAAAATAACTCTAAAAACCTAAAATGGGCAGGAACAAAAAGTGGGTTGTGCAAAAAAGCAAAAAATACTCAGCACTGCTCAGGTGCAGCTTACAGCACACCCAGCCTGCCGTGCACTCTCCTCAAAGGTACAGAGTCTGGCATGATATAAGATCCATAGTCAGCACAGTAGTAGGCCTGGATGTTCTGTTTGATCCCAGTATCCTACTATTTGGTGACATTTTTTTAGCAACCAATTATGTGAGGAAACAAAATAATTTTCTTCAATCTTGTATTAATAAACACATAAAAAAAGAACAGTTATGTACTTACCTTAACAGTAGATCTTTGAGAGAATCTCTTTCAGTTGGCCACACTTTTGGAAATATACCTGTGTCAGCGCTAGGAAGACATGGAAACTTTTGCAAGCCACGGGCCACCCATGATTACATCATGCACCAGCGTCTACGTAAACGTGGACAGCCCCATCTCTCCTTAGTTACCCGCTGGAGAGTATGCTCAAAGGACCTCTCTGTGGGGAACCAAGAGATTATGTCAGCACCCAGCATACCAGGCAACGATGGGAGCTGGAAAAGGCAGCTATAGAAAGAAGGAATGCAGGAAATCCATTGCCATCCCCCTAAGGGGAAACAGGGTGGGATGGCATGGACTGATGAAAGAG
This sequence comes from Neoceratodus forsteri, assembly GCA_016271365.2. Taxonomy (NCBI): domain Eukaryota; kingdom Metazoa; phylum Chordata; order Ceratodontiformes; family Ceratodontidae; genus Neoceratodus; species Neoceratodus forsteri. The sequence continues at coordinate 1,319,084,817 of CM057455.1, read as the reverse complement.
ATTCTGTAACTGTTCTATCTTCTTCGAGGATCTCTCTTTCATCAGGCCCCACCCTTGGAACAAGTCCCAAGCAGTGTTAGATTAGCATTTTACAGGTTCTAGACCAGGTAGTCAGACAATACACAGCTCAGAAGACAGTTGTTACAAACTAAGGGTTTATTCCCTGATAGCACTGTACATAAGGACAGTACTTATAAACATACATTACCGGGAGCCCGAAATTCTCTACACCAGGTGCATCATCAAAAAATCTCAGTGAGCTTGCAGGAACAACAAGCTCTTCTAGTTAGATAACATCAGTCCCGTTACTCTGACAACAGTCTCATGTACATATTTAGTACGTTATATAAAACATTTTATTTATTTATTTATTAAGATCTCGGATTACAATATACCTTTGAGCTGGGAGCTCTTTCATAAAGGTTCCACGTCGAGTTAGAAAGACAATACAACACTTTATAAACAGTTAGGTTCCTGGTGATTATACAATGGGGAAAATGCTGTGCATAGCATACATAGCTGTGTATTATACATGGGGATAAAAAGCTTTTGAACTACATACTCACAGAGTGTCAAGGGGGATACAGGGGTCATGGTGGAGAAGATAATTAGGGTGGCAACATATTAGTGCGTAGGATGCAAGTGTTAAAACATACTCTGGACACAGGCAACATAAAATTACTGGTTACAGGGCGCCAATACACAAATCAGCCCAGGGGGCATTGTCCAGGGATACAAGAGAAAAGAGAGAGGGGGTAGGAAGAGGTAGAGCAGGGACTGAGTTAGCAGTTGGGGGGTAGGGTGAACAGACAGATGAGTGCTGAGTAGGAGTTGTGTTAGCATTAGAGAGGGTTGGGTAGCAGAACAGGAAAGTGCTGAGTGGTGCAAATGGTGGGCAGCTCATGGATGCAACCTTGTCCTTTTGGGATTATACAAAGTATAAACTATGTATGAAACATTATGCTGATTTCGTTATACTAGAACAATAAGGCAGTCACATAATAACAATGCTGATTGTGGCAGTGTGCCTAATGGCAGTAGGTGGCGCTCTAAGACCACAAACATATTGTAAAGATGCCTAAAATATACTAATTATTTGTAGTTATAGTTTATTGCTGTAGGTGGCGCTCTAAGGCCACAAATGTGTAAACATGATCAGTAACGTACTCATAATAGACAGACAGTAATTATCTCTGACTAAAAGGTAGCCCTTTGGCATGGCAGTTTCTCAGTAGATCATAACTAAACATGGGCAAAAATATCTAGTCATTATACAGTAAATCATAACTAAACATAATACTCCATGTCAGGGTGCCAACTCATAACATCATCATACAAACTGTAAGTCAGGCAGGTCTACATATTCATCAGTAGCTATGCACATTACTATGCATACCATATATGTATGCTGCACTAAGTATAGGATTATGGGGATTAAGTATAGTATTATGGGGATGGCCCGGGCCAACAGCAGTACCAAAAAACTGACAGTCTGAACAGATGGTACAAATAATGTTCATGACAGTAGGCCCTGTAATACAGCTAGGCCAAATCCTGCTTATCTGCGAGACACAAGGTCCAGACAGCAGTGTTTATGGAAGGTACAGACAGTGCTTCATGAGGCACCTGCACAAATCTCGCAGCAGAAACATTTCGAAAACAAGCAACAGCAGTGGCCATGCCTCTTCCAAAATGACCACAAACCACTCCAAGAAGTTCCTTACCATAATATAATGTGCCAGCCATTTGGACAGGCACTGTTTAGATACAGAGGTGCCCTCTTTCCCAGGGGTGAACAAAACAAAAAGCTGAGAGGACTTTCTGAGGTCCTCAGTGCAGTTCACATAATATCTGAGAAATCTAAGTACATCCAAAGTATGGAGTAATGCTTCCCCTGGACTGGCATACTCCAAGTAGTACACTGGGAGGCGGATGGTTTGATTCAAAGTAAATTCAGACACCACCTTTGGTAAGAACTTAGGATTCATATGTAAAGAAACTGCCTTTATGGAAAATCAAATAGGGAGGCTCACACGTTAGAGTCTGTAGCTCTGAAATCCTTCAAGCAGAAGTGACTGCAACTAAAAGTAATGCTTTCCATGAAAGAAGTGTAGGCCACAGCTCGCAGAGGCTTAAAAGGAGCCAAAGTAAGTGGAGGGTTTTCTGGCAGCCACCAGAACATCAGCCACCTTAGGTGATATTCCAAATCATGCCATGGTTATGTCTTCAGGAGCCACACATGCAGATATAGGGACTTCAGGTCTGGATGGACTAGAAACCCCTTGTCCTGTGACAACAGGCCCCTACAGAGTGGTAGAAGTACTGGGGGTTCCACTGCCAACTCCTGTTGCAGTGAATACCATATCTGCCAAGACCATAGTGGAGCAATGAGGATGAAGGTTGCCCCCTCCATCTTCAGATGGAGTAGTATTCTCTGTAATAGAGGAAAGGGGGGAAGGTGTACAGAAATCTCCCTTTCCAAAAGAGGGACAGCACATCTTGCCAGAAAACTCCAGGCCCTGAAGCGAGCAAACAAAAACATGGCGGTTTCAAGTTATGTGGGGATATAAAAAGGTTCAGCTCTGGGCAACCCACCTTGTGAAGAGGTCTTCCACTACTGAAGTCAGCAGTTTCGATTCATGCGCTCTTGAATGTGACCTGCTTAACTTGTCTGCTCAGACGTTTTGGATGCTTGGAAGATGCATGGCTGATAGTTCTAGGTCATGCTCCAGAGCTCAATACCATACTCTCATTGCTTCCTGCACAGCGGATAGAAATGAGCCCCCGCTTGCTGATGAAATGCATCACACTGACATTGTCCATCTGTATAAACAGAGGACTTGAGTCAGATACTCCTGAAATGCCTGGAGGCCATATAACACAGCTCACATCTCTAGGATATTTATATGCCAGATGTGGCTCCTCAATCACTTTCTAAGTCTGTTGTTATTGAGACTGTTATAATCCTGTTGTACTGAACTGAATAGTACTGCTGTTAGATTTCTCTATTGGATTATACCTCCCTGTATGGAATGCTGTATTTGCACAAGCACTTTGTATACCATGTTCTATTTTTGTACCAGCTCTGTATTTTCATTTCCAAACTGTATTATCTGTGTACCATCTTTATAATATAATAATGATAATAATATTCTTTATTTATAATGCCCCTTTCAAATTTCAAGGCGCAGTACAGGTTAAAACAGTTTAAAACAGTAGTACACCATAATAATAAATGTACAATACTATATACTTAAAAACTATTTACCGCATCACCGTATGCCTTGCTCCATAAAAACGTCTTAAATGCCTGTTTAAATCCCCCCAAGGACATGCACTCCCTTATCCGATGGGCTAGAAAATTCCAGAGGGTTGGGGTCACAAACATAAATGCCCAGGCCCCAGAAGATTTTAAAGAAACCCTCAGAATCTCCAGCAACCCCTCGTCGGCCGAGTGGAGCGAGCGCACAGGGTGATAAGGAACCAAAAGCTCTTTCAGATAGTCAGGACCCAGTCCATGTAGGGCTTTATACATCAGTAAACCGACTTTGAAGGTGATTCACCACTGAACAGTCAGCCAGTGCAGTTTCCGCAGCACCGGTGTGATATGAGAGGACTGAGGAGTCCCCAAAAATAACCGCGCTGCGGAATTCTGCACCAGCTGCAGGCGGTGGATATCAACCCCCGGTAGCCCAAAGTAAAGGGAGTTGCAATAATCCAGACGCGAGGTCACAAAGGCATGGATCAATGTAGGAAGATCACTGGACGGAACCAGGTGCTCGATCCTAGTGATGTTCCTTAGATGATAAAAGGATAACTTAACGACAGCCGACACCTGAGATCGAAGTGTCAGCATTCATCCAGTATCAGCCCAAGGTCTCGCACCCATTCAGAGGTAAGGAGCTTGGAATCCCCCAGGAATATACCCGAAGGATAACCTGCCCCCAACCCCCCTATCCAGCGACCTGGATCCACAACCATCACCTCAGTCTTCCCAGGGTTCAACTGCAGCCCGCTGGACTTCATCCAATCTTGGATTTCAATGAGGCAGTTATTAAATACCGAGAGTGCTCCATCCTGGTTGGGTGCAAAAGACAGGTAGAACTGGGTATCATCAGCATAGCAAAGAAACCTCAGCCCATACCGTCTTACAATGTCTCCGAGGGGCAGCATATACACCACAAACAACATGGGGGACAGCATCGAGCCCTGGGGAACCCCACATAACAGAGGGATTGGTTCAGAGGAAAAAAAAACTGACACCATCCTCTCAGTTCTACCGGTGAGGAAAGATGTAAACCATCTGTGGACCACCCCAGAAATTCCACAGATGAATCTCAGGCGCTCGAGCAGTACCCCATGGTCCACGGTGTCAAAAGCTGATGACGGAACAAGAAGTACCAAAATGGACCGTTTTTTCTGATCTCTAGCCATCAGGAGATCATTGGGCACCCAAACCAGCGCAGTCTCGGTACTATGGCTCTTTCGGAAACCAGACTGGAGAGGTTCGTAGATGCTATGGATGGTCAAATGGTTCTCCAGCTGTACAGCCACTACTTTCTCAATAACCTTCCCCACAAAGGGAAGGTTAGAGATTGGTCTGTAGTTTGCAAAAGAGTCTAGGTCCAATTAAGCTTTCTTCAACAAGGATGTCACTACTGCCTCCTTCAAGGAGCAGGAGTACTCACCCAAGTCAAGGGAGCACCAGACTATCTATGCCAGAACCAGGCTGATAACATCCCAACAACCCATAATTAGGGCTGTCGGGCCCGGATCTAAACTACAGCATGTAGGGTGCATACTATGGACAATCTGCATAACATCCATGATTTCCAGCCGGTCGAAGGAGCTCCAGGAAAAAGGAGGGACAGTGGCCAGGCATCGAACATCCGCAACTCCCACAGAGTGTGCTGAATGGGTCTCCAACTTGATGTCTGCCACCTTATCAGCCAACAACCGAGCAAGCTCTTCACACTGCAATTGTGAAAATGCTTTTCAGACTTGCAGACAGGCTGGGTTGCACAGCCTGTCTGCAGTTTGAAAAAGCTGAGCTGGTCAGTTCTGAGTGGCAGCAATCTCCCCCGACAGGAACTCTGCCTTCTTATGGGAGATTGCTGACTGATAGAGTCGATAATGCTCTAGCAGACTGAGATGGTCGGCATCTAAGCTGGATTTCCATCAGCGTCGCTCTAACCTACGTCCTAGTCGCTGCAACTCCCTCAAAGTCTCATCAAACCACGGAGACCGAGGGCGAGGGGAGAGATGACGTATACGGACTGGAGTAATGGAATACAGGGCTGAGGCAATGGCCTGATTATAGGCCACAACCAAAACCTCCGGATCCATGCTTGCCCAAGGAAATTCTGATAGATCAAGTACCACTGCTAGACCATCAGGACCTACATCCTGCAAAGGGCCATACTTGACCATCTCCACAGGGGTTGGCCTACGGGGGGGGGGGTGCAGAAATTGAATCGCACAGTGTAATGGTCAGACCATCCAACGGGTTCCACTCCCACGTCAGATGCCTCGATCCCCAGGAGGAAGACAAGGTCAAGAGAGTGTCCGTGTTTATGAGTAGCAGAGGTAACCACCTGTGTAAGGCCCAGTGAGATCATCAACTGGAGGAAGTGTTGTCCAAATTGCGAGAGTTCATCATCGATCCAGGCACTGAAGTCACCCAGGACCATCAGCCTAGGTGACTCAAACACCAGGTCAATCACGAAGTCTGCCACTTCCTTAAGGAATAAATTCCCATCACCGGGTGGATGGTAGATGAGAGCCATCCTATAACCCACACCTGCTACTACGGCACACTCAAATGATCTGGCCTCCTCAACCGGTACACTTGTGAGGTTCAATTTGGTCTTGAAACAGACTATAACCCCCCCTTCCCTGCGGTCCAATCTCGGGCGGTGTATCACTGACTACCCGGCCGGAATAGCCGCCTCCAACATAGGGCCCGCATTTCCATCCAGCCAGGTTTTGGTGATGTAGGCCAGATCTGTCGTCCCAACAAGATCTGCAATAATAGCAGTCTTGTTCTTGACAGATTTGGCATTGCATAACACCGCCCGAGTTAGACAGAACTCTTGGGCCGCCCTGACCTCCTGACCACCACTAATGGAGGTGCCCTTGGGTTGGGGACTAGGCAAGATGGCCCATGCTCTAGACTCCATTTCACCCCAGGGCGCCTTCTGGGCTTAACCACGCCAATGTGGATGCTCCGCTCTTTCGGCCTCGAATGTTTACACCCCCCACCCCACCTCCCTCTCTTACGAGCAATACCCAAAGCTCGACAACGCTGATAGATGGAAAAGGACAACGGTGGGGGGAAGAAGGGGCGGAGGGAGAGAAGAGCAAAGGCTGAATAGCGCATGACCTGGGGGGTGGAATGATAAGACAAATCCCAGGCCCAAGACGTGGAGCAGAAAACCAATATAATTCAAATAGAACTGTACTCAAATTCACAGCAATGCACAACAGAAATACAACCCCACAAATCTTACCCTTTCCTAAAGTTCCCGACTCATCAATTCCCACCCCAGACTTACAATAACAAACAACTAAATTAAATAACTAATTAAAATTAACTAATTACAAAACCAAACGTTAAAACATTTATTAGCCCAGACCCTCTCACTACCTAGGCCCCAATAAAATCCAGACTAACTAAATTAACTAAAATCCTAAAACATTTAAACATCTCACAGATCCTCTCACTACCTGGAAATGTTAATCTAGCACTCTCACTGCTTAACATAAACAAAATACATATTACTAAAAATAATAAGACTAAGAAGAGAACCTAAGAAAATAATATAGAAAAACCACCCCCCAGACACTATCTCTCACATATGTCTGGGATTGGTAGGTTATCAACTGTAAGGCACTCTCACTACCAGCACAATTTCCAGAAAAAAAGGGTAAAATCACAAAATACTTGCAGTCCGAAAAGACAAACCCAGCCGTACGTTCATCAACAGGCGACCTGTCCATTCTAAAAATCCAAGCTTCACAGTACCAGTCCCAATATCATTGGAAATCTTCAGAAGGCCAAAAAAGAAAATAAAATTCCAAAGGATTCCGATATCGGAGTTCTGACCCAGATCCCAAAGAACATCCGCCATGCCCAAGTTTCTGCCAGCAATTCAAGAGGTGGCTACCCAGGCTTTAATAGCAGCTCACTACCTTCAGCACAGGCTAAATCAGCCCCCCGGCTGACTACACCAGGAGTCTAGGGAATAGGATCAATGAGCAAGCCCTCCAGCAAGCCCCGATCCCAACCCCTGTGTGGGTCGCTAACCCTCAGCCACCTCAGGAAACCAGCAGGACCCAGCTATCCAGATCCAAATCCTCGGTAAAACGGGTCACTAATCCATAATTTTAAGCCTCCGAAAAGCAAACTGCAGGATCCTTTTTCTAACTTCACAGTTTTGTTAACTCCCAAATACAATGTACTCAAGTTCCTTGAAACACTTATCCCCAGGCACACTAGTCCTCCAAAGGCGCTGGGAGAGAACACACTCGGGAATGAAAACACTGATCGAATACCACACTAAAGGTGGTCGTCAGGCCACAGGACCACCCAGGTTCTTCCAGCGGTCCCAAATGTCAAACCAAACTGCCCAGTAGCACTCGAAAATTCAGATTAATGCTAAAACGGTATTAAAAACTCAAACGAGTACCTCCAGCCAAAAGTCCTCAAGTCATAGTCCTGGCCAGTATAAAATGCCGAAAAAAACGCCAGGAAACTGAAAATACCTTTGTTTAAGACTCAGCAACAGTACTCAAACGCTGGGATACTAACAGGCACATGCGCTCACGAACACACAGCAAGAGCGCAAAACTGAACTTTAAATCCAGAACTTTAAAACGAAAAAAGTACAAAGGTTTTTTTTTTTAAATGACAAAACGGTAAAACGGTAGAGCAAACAAAGTACAAACAGAACGACAACAGTCAGTCAGATCGCTAGCCTAGCTGCACAATTCATCTCTTTCCATGGGATTCATGGCCCGGTCATGCCTCCTGAAAATGGTCCCTAGGATCAGTGCATTCTACCCTCGTAACAAATGCATACATGTATACATACATGTGTACTAGGGTTGTCAGAACTAGTTCTAGGAAGATTCAAACCCTGCTCGAACTCTGGTGTTCGAGTTCTAAATTAGAACTCGAACACTAGAGGGTTCACGTAAAGGTTCTCGATCTTTTTTTTTTTTTTTTTTGCTGATTTCTTAGCTAATTTGGCATAGCAGCAAGTGAGTGGGGAGAAGAAAACAGGGCACCAAGAGCAGGAAGCTCTGCAGCGGTGGTGGGGAGTCACAGAAAGAGAGGTTATTTAGGACTGCAGTAATTCCAATTGACTGCCCTGAAGGCAGGGGTATGGCTAGCATTCACCCATGGGGAGTTTAAATTGAGAGACTATAGGAAGTGGACCAACTCGAAAATCAAAGGATTCTGATTGGATGAAGAACGAGCAGAACAAGTAACTCATTGGTGTTCTCCTCTCCTGCGTAATCTCAGTGGGAAGTGATCAGGATTGTAGTGAAGCCATTTGCAGAAGCCACGGCTGGCACTTGAGGACTCGGTCGGTGGTCTCTTTAGTTTTCATTTTGCTGAGGACTCGGTCGGTGGTTTGCTCAGTTTTCTTTCTTTCTTTTTTTTTTTTTGAGGGCATTGGCGCTGGGTGATTATTAGGCATGTTTGATACTGCAACCTCACCAGCGGGGGCAAGCTCCATTCTCCTGACTTCTCCAGATCAAATTACCCACCACCTGTACATTTGGCTCGGGGACAGGCAGTATATTACAAGGAGCGGAGCAGGTCAGACAATTGAAAACGACATGCTTCGTTGCTCAAAACTGAAGTACAGGCACATAGAAAATGAGAAAATGAACACTTTTTGAAAGAAAAAAAACAGAATGGGGGGAAGTTATATTTGTTTGAAGGTTGTGCTGTACCTAAAAAGAGTGAATGTCACTGACTGAATATTTTACTTAAAATGACCCCACTGAGCTGTAGGGCAAGGGAGGCTATGTTGGGTACTCGGGATACAGATCATTGTGAACTGTACTTAATTTGAAATTTAGTGTCTCCCAGAAAGAAAATCACGTCGGTCACTTTTAAGTTGCACCTTTCTTTACTGTTACAGGCAGGCATGCCCACCCACTCCACCCCACTGCACAAGGACAAAACGTATTTGCTGCAGTTGGGATATTCTTAGTTTAAAAAATATATATCTAAGAGAACTTTGACTAAAATCAGAAAAGAAATTAAACATGGCTTTTAAGGCAGAGTCTTTCTTTGTATCTGCTGACAATTTAGATGTTTTGGTGCATTATTGGCTACTGCCTACTCTTAGCAGTTAAATCACAATAGAAAGAATACATAGAAGTGGACCCAGGCCCCGGAATATGAAGGAAAAAATAGCCTAGCACAATTTTAAGATTTTCCTCCACTCCATGGGCTAGAATCATAGAATGTATTTGTTTTAAATTCAAAGAAAATGAAACAGGGATTGGGATTTTGGAAGTGCCTGGTGGGACAAGCAACACTGGATAAACTGAGGTGGGGACTGGGGAGGTCGCTGTTTCCTTCCTCTACTAGAAATATTTTGGGTGAAGATGGGACTCGGGAGGACAGAAAAACAATTTTTATTAGTTTAAAAATATCTGTGACTCCTGTGTAGTATATTGGCCATCATTCCTGCTGCACTCCTTTTAATTGTACTGTACCTAGTGTGTAACCACGTGCTGCCTGGCACTCATTGTGTGATATCTTGCAAGGGAAATAACCATGTGCCAAAGCCACATATATCCACCCCTGATTAGCAGTTTTGGATAATGAATATAATTTTTACCTTAGCGGCTTATAGTTTTGTACTTTATCTGGTTGATCCTGCCATATGTAACAAAAATGAAAGTCCCTTCTGCCGGCATATTGAACTGAGCGTCAACAGAGGCATGTCCCATAACCTCCTGAGGCTGTCCCAAGTTTGACGTGTGAGCCAGGGAGCAGCCAAAGGAGAGTGTATACTATAGCTCTGTGACTGGACCTAGTAATAACTCTGGTTTGAGATGTACAGGACCGGGTATTATACTTTGACCAAGTAAAGATCAACAGTGACAGTCAACGTGCTGGCAGGAGGGACAGCAGGATCAACCAGATAATGTATAAAACCGTAAGAAGCCACTAAGGTAAAAATTATACTTACTATGTGAATCTGCCAATCAGGGGCTACCTCAGAGTGAGGGGTGGAGCTTTGGCACATGCAAGTTCCCTTTAAACATATCACAGAAATATTTTGGGTGACAGGACTTGGGAGGAGACAAAAATCCATATTCATTTAAAAATATCTGTGACACCTATGTGGTGTATTGGCAATCATTCATGCTGTGCTCTCTTTGACTGCACTGTACCAAGTGTGTGACCATGTGCCACCCAACACTCATTGTATGGAACAAATCCCAGAAATACTGTGGGTGACAGGGGAGATAAATAAATCCCAGAAATAGTTTGGGTGACGGGACTCGGGGAGGAGAGAAATATCAGTAGACTGCAGTACCTTGACTTTATTAAGTTGTTAAACAAAAACTCTGGTTTGCAGATGCTCCCCCCTGCAAACCTTACCTTCCGGTTTAGGTTTAGTGGAAAAAGCGGCTTTTTTTCTGCAGCAGCAAAGTTGCTTAACTTTTAAAAGTCCACTGCCCAGAAGTATGGCAGGCACTTAGGCAGCTCCATTTACTGTAAAGGTGCAGCGCTGCACCGTGCACTTCAATGCAAGTGCATGGCAGAGTCACACCTTTATAGTAAATGGAGCTACCTAAGCATCCGCCATACTTCCGGGTACTGGACTTTTAAAAATGTAAACAACTTTGCCGTGGCAGAAAAAAAAGACGCTTTTTCCACTAAACCTAAACTGGAGGGTAAGGTTTGCAGGGGCCGGAGCCCCTGCAAGCTAGAGTTTTCCTTTAAGTACAGAAAGTGTGACACATAGAAACTTTTGAGTTACTTATTTGAAAGTGACCAGCAAGTAGCTGAGGTTGGCTAATGTAAATAAATGTTTTCATTCATACTTCATTGAAGAAAGTTGGTGAGTATATAATCTTCAAGTGAATAAGTGAATGTAGTTATTGATTTTTGTTTTTTGCACTCACGAATCCAGCTGCAGTAGGGAAACATTTAACGACAGGCCTCTGTTAGCACCTTTCAGTGGCTGGCTTTAGCAAACAGAAGAAAGCACATATAAACCTAGCTGTAGCCATTTCAAAGCCACACACAATCATCTCTCTTTCCCCTTATAATGGACAGATCTTACTTCTTTTTATTCACAATTTCGTGAGATGTATTTCAATACTTTCTTCACTAGTTGCAACCCAAGTAAAAGGAATAGGGTTCAAGTTCTAATAGGTTCTTAAAAAGATTAGAACCCTAGAACTTTTCTAAAAGTTCTAGAATAGAACCAGAACCCAGAACTTCAGTGGGTTCTGACAACCCTAATGAGTACATATGTACATACATAAATAAATTTGCAGTCTTGTCTCTACCTGGGTCCAAGTATCTTGTGTCTGATGGGTTCCCATGTGTGCTTCCCACTCAGATCCTGAGTCATCTGAGGTGAGATTTGTGTGGGGTTGGAATCAAGAATGGCACACCCTTTAGTAAGTTGTTGTGGTCAATCCACCACATCAGTGCTTTTCACAAGGGAGACGTCACTAGCACCTGTTTGTCTAGGTCGTCGTTCAGTTGGTACCACTGGACTCATAAGGTCCGCTATGGGATCCACATATGCAAGTGGGCCAGTGGCACAGTGACAGTGGTTGCTGCCATAAATCCCAGAAGGCATAGCAAAGTCCTGGCTGGGACATACTGTCTGTTGTATACCACTTGTGCTTGAGCAGTGAGGTGTTCTGCCCTGCCCAGAGGCAGGAACGCACAGCCCTAAGATGTGTTCAGTGCCCCTATATACTGCAGTCTTTGACAGGAGGTCAGTACTGACTTTGGCAGATTAGCTGTAACCCCCTAGGTTGTCGAACAATTTTCTGGTTCAAGCCAGGGCATGCAGTAGTTGATCCCTGGAGTGGGCCTTTAAGAGGCAATCATTCAGATAGGGAAAAATATACAGGCTTTCCCACCAGAGGGCTGCTGCTACCACTGCCAAGCATTTGGTCAAGACCTGTGGCGCAGAAGATAAGCCAAAGTCAATACTCTGAACTGGTAATGCTCCCCTTCCAGCATAAATCTCAGATATTTTCTGTGATACTTCCTGATTTTTATATGCAGGTAAGCATCCTTCATATCTAGGGAGCATATCCAGTCCCCTGTTTGCAACAGGGGAATCAGTGCCTGCAAAGAAACTATATGAAACTTCTTGTACTCACTGTTGAAGCGGAGGTCTCTCAGGTCTAGTACAGGCCTTAGATCCCCAGTCCACTTGGGAACTAGGAAGTATCTGGAGTAGAATTATTGGCTCTTCTGCCTGGAAGGAACAGGTTCTGTGGCATGTTTGTGGAGTAAAGCCTGTACCTCTTCTCGCAACAGGGTCATATGTCTCCAGGAGATAAGTTGAGACAGGTGGTGGATGATGTGGAGGGGTATCCTGAAGCTCCAGAGCATGACATTTGCAATAATATCCAGTACCCCTTCGTCTGTGGTGACCTCCCTCCACTGACTCAGATGACGAGATGACCTCCCACAACTACCCCTGGGGCCAGTGGTGATTGAGGGGTATATTGTTGTGAGTCAGGCTGAATAGGTGGGGGCAACTCCACCGGCTCCACCGCCTTTAGGTGCTTTTGAATGTGCAGCTGGGGTGAAGGGGGATGGCAAGGCTCTAGCACCCTTACCTCTTCCTTATTGTCCATGGGCCTGTCGGCTACCTCTGCCAATGGTCTGATCGAAATGACCCCTGCCCCTACCTCTGCCTGATGTGGGGTACAGGGATTTTACTAACCTCAGTGTCATCCTGGATTATTTGACGGCCTCTTAAAGCCTCTTCAACATCATATCCAAATAGTCTGCTGCCTCTAAAAGGGGCACTTAAAACTGCCTGCTTGACATAATTTGCAAAACATGCTATTATTATGAGCCAACACTAGCATCTCAGGCAAATGCCCAATGTAGCTGCCCTGGCAAATGCATCTGAAACATCGTAGGCTGGGAGGATTAAATGTTTACCCACCACAGCCCATGCAATCAAGGTTTTAAGTAACTAATTTTGGCATTATCCTCAGGTAAAACCTGTGCTGCAGCCTTGGCACATCTCCCCAGGGTATTTTTGTATTTAATCATGTGGGCCTGGTAGTTTGCAATACACAGACCTAATGAGGCAGAAGCATAAGTGTGTTTTGTCATGATATCCAGCCTCCTGGATTCCTTGTCAGAATGGAGGGTGCTCATGTGTTTAGGTGCTCTGGCTCTATCTTGGGTAGCCGTGATCACCACAGACTCAGCTGCTGGCTGATCTGCATAGTAAGGCTTATTAGACAGTGGTGGGTCCATCTTATCAGCCTTTCTAGGTACAGCAGGTATGGCGTCTGGTCTATACCAGACTGCGTATGTACTATCCTCCAGAGCTGGGTATAATGGAGGAATGACAATGGGTGGAGTTTCTGGCACCTCCAAAAACTCCATTACATTTTTCTTTGTAGAGTCTTCTTCCTCCAAAGTAAAGCCCATGGCAGCCTGCCTTTTATGCATCATGGACTGAAAAGAGGGATCATCTGAGGGTGACTTTGGAATGTTTAACACAGAGTCCTCACTACAGGATGAGGTGGAAATGGGGCGAGGTAGATACTGGTCTTCAGCACATCCTTCCTCCCCCTCATAATCATCCTCCATTATGAGATCTGAATTATAGTCAACCTCGTTGTCATCTCCCTCTGTGACACGAATATAAGACTGCGACAGCAACGCTGGTGGTGGTTAAGGTCTCTTTCACAGTGTGCTAGGTTGAGACATCAACAGGGTCTGGGAAGTAGTAATTCCCATCGACAGAGCAGGCTGCTCAGGTAAGCCTAGTAGTAAGCGCTGTATCATTTCTTTCTGAAAATGGCACCAGCATTGCTTGTGCATTGGCAATGCCTGTATTAAGGGATGTGACTGTTAGAGTTGATGGTGGGAGAAGACCCGGCAATGACAGCAACATACTGTTCATAATAGACCTGGTAGTGCCTAAGTCAAGCACCAATCATGGTGTCTGGTCAACAGTCGGGGAGCTGTTGTCACAGCTGAAGAGGTGGACGATGATGAAGTAGAAGGGTTACCTGACGGCTGCAGCAGCAACCTAGATCTCATTGGGGAGGCCTTTTTTTTGTCTCTTTGCTCATGTTTGTGGCTTCCTGACAACTTTCTTTCAGTTTCAATGACCGCGATTCAGTCAATGGGGCAAACAATGTGGATTCTTCCTATATCTGATTTTCCATCGTTGCCCAAGTTTTCTTCAGGAGGAACTTTTCTAATGCTCCTTTCCGACGTCACCTGGTAGTGGAGTTGAAGCCCCTACAAATCTCACTAGCTTTAATGTTGTGATAGAGGCCTAAGCAGCAGACACACACAACTCATGTGTGTCATCCTTGTAAATCTTTTTTCTGCACTCACAATACCAGAATAACTTTGATGGTTCTTTTGGCGACATACAGAAGTGCCAGATTTAAAGTTTGACAAATAAATGATGGCTAGCGGTCGACGTTTCTGTGGCAGGTTCTGACGAGTATGACTGATGGCAGGAAAATAACTGAGGAGATATGGGGCCACCAATGTTTATGTAGACCCTGGTGCATGACGTCATTGTGGGCAGCCCCTGCCTTGCAAAAGTTTCCATGTGGTCCTAGCACTGATGTGGGTATAGTTCCAAAATCATGGCCCGATGAAAGAGATATCCTCGAAGAAGATCTAATCTTACAGCACTGGAAGGATCGTAATCCTCCATGCATCAAACACTGGTTGAATCTGATGATAAATGTTCAAATCTAGAGACAACTCATTACAGTAGTGGAGAGAAGGGACAATTTAATCCTGTATGGTACCCCTTTCTGCAATACTTACCACAACTATGATAGGAGAATAGAAGCCTTCTAATACTTATGTTCCTCCTCTTGCTCCTATTTACATCCAAATTAGTGAATGTCTAGAGAATTATGCGCCGCAGGGGCGGTGGTGGGAGTGGACGACCCAGATCTAATTGCAATAACAGAAACATAGTGGATAGATTGCCATAGTTGGGAAGTGGAGTTACAAGGGTACAATCTTTTTAGGAGGGACAGATAGAGGAAAAAAGGCAGGAGGGGGGTAGCCCTGTATGTGAGGGATGGGATAAGAGCGGTGGAGGGTAAAGAGGAAAAGGGATCTGCCGAGATCCTTTGGGTCACCTTGGGCAGGAGGGAAGAAAGGACAATAAGGATAGGGGAGGTCTAGAGACCACCACATCAGGGTGAGGAAGTGGATAGGGAAATGGCTAGGGACATACAGGAGAAGGCCAGTAAAGGGGAGATCCTAGTGGTTGGGGACCTGAACCTGCCTGATGTGGACTGGCAAATCCCATCGGCCACATCTGATAAAAGCAGGGACTTGTTAGAATCCTTGCAGAATGTGTTCCTAAACCAGCTAGTAAACTAACCCACTGGGGGGAGGCTACACTGGACATTGTCTTAACCAACGGGGACAGCATGGGGGAGTAGAGGTGGGGGGACTTAGGAGACAGTGACCTCTGGATGGTCAGGTTCTCCATCCAGGTAGGGTCAGAATCGGGCAGATCAACCACCAAGGTACTTGACTTCAGGAGGGCACATTTTGAGAGAATGAAGGACATTTTACGGAGGGAACTAGAAGGGATTCAAAACCTAGAGGGGGTAGAGCAGCTGTGGGAGTCAATAAAGGGTAGAATCCTGAAGGCTATGGAGCAAAGCATCTGCAAAATTAGCAAAAGCAAAAGGGGGAGGAAATCCCTGTGGTTCACGGTGGGGGTTAGGGAGGCCAACAGGGAGAAAAAAAAGGCGTTCAAAGCCTACAAACTATCACAAGGGTTAGAGGAAAGGGTGTCTACAAGGAAAACTCAGGAAGAGGGAAAGATAATTAGAAAGGCAAAAGCATGTAATGGAGGAGAAAACAGCCAGAGAGGTGAAAGGGAGACAAACATTTTTTAGGTATGTGCAGACGATAGAAGAAAAGCAGGCAATGGATTCCAAGATCGGGGTGGGGGAGTAATGGTAGAAGGGATGTGGAAAAGGCTACCCCATTCAACCAATACTTCACATTAGTTTTCACGGTTGAGAAGGAAGGAAGGGGGCCTGCATTAAAAAGAAGGGGGAAGGTGGGCAAGGAGGTGGACATAAGTCCCTTTACGGAGGCGAGGGTGTTGGAGGAGCTGGGAAAAATAAAAAGCGACAAGGCTATGGGACTGGATCAGGTACATCCAAGGGTACTTAGGGAGTTAAGGGAGGAGCTAGAGGGACCACTCGCCAAACTGTTTAATATATCCCTTGAACCGGGGAGGGTCCCGGGAGACTGGAAGCAGGCAGAGGTGGTACCGCTATACAAGGGAGGGAGAAAGGATGAGCCTAGCAACTACCACCCAGTCAGTCTCACCTCCATGGTAGGCAAGCTAATGGAAGCTCTCATAAAGGAGAGGCTGATACAACACCTAAAGGAGGAAGGGCTAACTGATGACAACCAACATGGGTTCACAGGTGGTAGGTCGTGTCAGACCAACCTAACTGAATTCTTCGAGGGTGTAATGGCAGTGTATGACCAGGGAAGAGTGGTAGATGTGGCCTATCTGGATTTCAGGAAGGCTTTTAACTCTGTCCCCACTGAAGTTTGGTAAGCAAGTTAGGTAGCTTAGGGGTGGGGACTAAATTCATAAAGTGGGTGGAGGACTGGTTGGGAGGGAGGACTCAGAGAGTGGTGGTCAATGAGAGGCACTCCAGAGAGCTAGGAGTGATGAGTGGGGTACCACAAGGATCAGTGTTGGGTCCCATATTATTCAATGTGTAAGGGGGGGATTTGGCAGAGGGTCTAAACAGAAAGGCGTATCTGTTTGCAGACAACATGAAAGTCTATAGCAGAGTAGACACTCCGGGGGTGGGGTGGGGTGGAGAAAATCAGGCAGAATCTAGCAAGGCTGGAGGAGTGGGCAGAAAAGTGGCAACTGCAATTCAATGCAAAAAAGTGCAAAATAATGCACATAAGGCGGAACAATCCTAGGGCTAATTACTGCCTTGGGGGAGACACTGCAGGCCACGGAGCTAAAAAAGGACCTGGGAATTTGGATCATTTAAGGTTAGGTACCAGTGTAAACAAGCGGCTGGTAAAGCAACAAGAATGTTGGCCTGCATTGGAAGGGGCTTCACAAGTAGGAGGAGGGAGGTGCTCATGTCACTGTTAAAAACACTGGTCAGACCACAGCAGGAATATGGAGTTCAGTTCTGGAGTCCCCACTTGCAGGGTGACAAGAGTAGGCTGAAAAGAGTCCAAAGAAGAGCAACCAGAATGGTCCAGGGGATACAAGGAAGGCCATATGGGAAGAGACTGGAGGAGCTAGGTCTTTATTCACTGGAAATGAGAAAGGAGAGGGGAGACATAGTGGAGACCTTCAAATACATGAAGGGAATAAATAAAGTAAAGGGAGATAGCATTTTAAGCCTAAGCGAGAAAAAACCACCAGAGGTCATGCATTCAAGCTGAAAGGAGACAGAGTTCAGGGGGACATAAGGGGGTGTTGCTTCTTGCAAAGGGTTATAGGTCCATGGAACAGGTTGCCAGAATGGGTTGTGGAGGTAGACACGGTGGAAAAATTCAAGGGAGCATAGGATAACTACATGGGACTAGGCCAGGGAGGAAAGAGAGAGAGAGAGGGCAGGGGGTGGGAGGTAAAAAAGGCAGGAGTGGGAGGGTTATCCCTTTCGGGCAGACTGGATGGGCCAAATGGTCTTTTTCTGCCAGCAGGATTCTATGATTCTATTATAAATAGTTTTTGAAAAGACAACCTAAATCCCAGCCAGAGTCAACCTAACAATTAGGAGAGAACATGATGACTGGCTTCTCTAACCCTAAAAACACAATTTTTTTTTTTTTTTGATGACCGGGTAGGTGCACTAGACATAAAAGTGACTATTTTCAGGCACGACCCGGGAGGTCAACAACACAGAGAGATACAGGTACATAGAATACAGTGTCAAGAAATATGCAATACATCACAATCAGAAGTGAAATAAGTTTAAGGCAATATTTGTACTAAGGCACGTAGAGGTGTAATTATACAAATAGAAGGTAAGTGTCCATGTGTAAACAGTAATAGTAATATCAACATTTAAATTGCAGAAAAATGCCACAGGGTATCATTACATCTGGCTGAAACTGAAAAAAAAACCCAGCTATTGGGAGGAGGCAGGGAGAGAGGGAATGCTGAGATATAACCTAGCGAGAGAGAGGAGGAGGAGGAGGAGAGAAGGAAAGGGATGGGTAAGAGGGGGGAGGATAGAATTTGTGGGGAGGCTGAAGAAGCAGGGTGTCAGCTCACACAACAGAAGGGGAAGGAAACTGTAACAAGTGCATGTCTGATTCCCAAACAAACAAACAAAAGAAAAATAAATAAAATGACTGGGTAGGCTGGCGGAAACAGATGCGTTTTCAGTTGGTGCTTGAAGGCTTCCACCGTATGGGCAAATCTCTCCACCTCTGGCAGGGACTTCCAGAGAAGTGGGGCAGCAACCCCAAAAGCTCTGTCCCCAGATTGTTTAAGGTGGGAATGAGGGACATAGCACAAGCCCACATCAATGTATTGGATGGGGTGGGCAGGTGTGCAGGTATTTCAGGTAGCTTGGACCCAAACTGTGTAGAGCGTTGAATGTTAACAGGTAAATTTAATCTAGTTTTCTTGTTCTCTGAAGTTGCTGAATGTATTTGCCTAATTCTGTTACCCTCTCCCTTCCATCCCTGCGAGGATGGCTACTACTAAATGTGTGTTTTTTCCTGACTATCCCTGCGTGGATATCAAATTGGTTTTGCATTATACGGTTTTGTACTTCACCATTGTCCTGTTTCATCAACTGTAAATTGTACTCTTCCAGGTTGTGCTTGAAAATAGGCAGGGTTTTGCCTAATGCACCTACTCGATCAACAAAAGCTAATAAATAAATAAATAAATCTTGACAGTGATATGCTACGCACAGGCAACCAGTGCAGACCATGCAACACTGGCATGCCGTTGACTCTCTGAGAGGTTCCAAACACCAGCCGAGCTGCAACGTTCTGGACCAGCTGTAGGCTGTGCATCAAACCTCCAGATAACCCTAAGTAGAGATTGTTGCAATATTCCAGTCTGCAGGTGACAAAAGCATGGATGACTGTCTCTGGGTCAGCTGGTGCTAGATGTGGTTTGATCTGGGTGACATTATGGAGATGGCAAAAACTGTTCCTGACTACCACTGACACTTGTTGTTCTAGTGTCAGCTTACAGTCCAGAAGGATGCCCACATTCTTCACCATATCCACAGCTCGAAGTGATTGGCCATTCACGGATGATGAAAGCAAGCCATCACCTGTCACTGTCAACCCATGCTGGCCTGGATCGATAATCATAACCTCTGTCTTGCCAGGGTTGAGACACACCCAGATGGAGGCCATCCAGTCATTGATTTCTTGTAGACAATGCCCAAGCATGGAAACTGCATTCAGCCTGTCAGCAGGGCCAGCCTTAACAATTCTGGGCCCCTGTGCGACCCTCTGTCGGGGCCCCACCACTCCATTGCCTGTTGGGCACCCCCCTCCACCATCCAACGTTTACACCTCTCCTGCACTACAGTTCTATACCATATCGTTGCACTGCTGCTAGCCTAGACACGTAAGTCTAAATAAAGAAACATTAAAATTAGGGACTGAAATCAGACCTGAAAAGACAGATTTTCATATTTGGGAAATGGGTATCACCACTCTGATCTCGGCACCACTACAGGCAGTAGTGGTGTGGTGAACAGAATAGAACACAACAGAACAGAAACATAGTAGTGGTGGTGTGATACCCATTTCCCAAATATACAATTCTGTCTTTTCAGGTCTGATTTCATTAACTGTAAGGTTTCTTTATTTTCTTACATGTCTAAGTATTGTTATTGTGTGCTGTACTGTTTTTTTTGTTCCTTCTCCACTGGGTAGCCCCTGAAAACAAGCCTTGGCTCAGTGTGTGCCTTACTGGTTACACATTTTCAGATAAATAAATTACAGAAATATAGTACTCCATAGAACCTGTGAACACAAATTAATCAGTTAATATCACTCTCTTACAAATATCATCAGAGCTAGGGCCAGATATTCAAACAATTGCACCCAGCGCAAAATCATAGCGCTGGAATAGCACGAGGCTGCAATATTTAGAAGCCCTAATAGTGCCGACGCTGTGTGATAGCGCCGATGCTAAAAGTAAATGTATGCTGGGGCGGGAGTGAGGGGAGTGGCCATGAATGCCGGCTGCAGGCATATTCAAATGTATAGCGGCGTGGCGCTACAGGCGTGCATGCGACCTGTGGCCATAGCGTTAAGCTACCGCCGACAAAAGCTGGCGTAATGAGCTGAGTGCCCCAGTGATCCCCAAGCCCCATAGCGGGGTATGCAGAGAAATTCCCTGGTGTTCTAGTGGCCCCCCACCCCAAAGCGATCCCGACCCAGTAACATCGGTATTCGTCAATTTCCTGGGTGTTCTAGTGGCCCCCACTCCCCAGGCATGATCCCCGATAGTCCGAAAGAGCAATACCTGGTGGTCTAGTGGTCCCCCTCCACCCCACAGAAGTGCACTGCCCATCCTCCCGGACTCAGTCTAGATACTGGCGCCAGGCGACCAGCTCAGCCCTCCTCTCACCATTATGGCGGCCGCCGACTGCGGTATGCGTGGGCGCTACAGTAGCACTCATGCATGCTGCGGTCGGCGGCTGGCCGATAATGAGGCTGAGCCATCGGCGCCCGTATCTGGGCTAATCCCGGAGAATAAGCGATACTAGAAGGCAGTGAGGGAGGACCACTAGACCACAGGTGCTCTCTCTTCCGGACACCAGGCATCGGGGATGGGTGTGGCAGGGGTGGGGGCCGCAGCCTGAAGTGACGGCTCTGGGTGGGAGTCGTGCTAGTGAGGCCACTGGGAACACCAGGAGGTGATGAATGCCGCGGCTGGTGGGCTCGGGGATCATGCTTGGAGACCACTGGAACACCAGGAGTGTGAAATACTGGGCTACTGGGTGGGGATCGTGCTTGGGGCCACTAGAACACCAGGAAAATTGATGAAATACTGCGGCTACTGGCTGGGATCATGCTTGGGGGGTGGGGGCCACTAGAACACCAGGGAAATTGACAAAATACCACGGCTACTGGGTAGGGGATTGTGCTTGGGGGTGGGGGACCACTAGAACACCAGGGACAAATAGGTGTTTTACATGGACGGGGCGGGATTCGTGTTTGGGGGGGGGGGACCACTGGACTACCAGGAGTTGAGCCAATACAAGTGGGAACAGGGACCATGGCTGAGGCAGGGCTGCCTGGCCCAGCCTGTCTGCCCAGGTCCCTATATATTGGATGGCTGCGCTGCACAGCCCAGTGACCCTACAGCTGACATCCCCCACCCTCAGCAGGTTTGCCTTATGCCTGCCCCATGCATACTTGTGTCCCCCCACTGTGTTCCACCCACACCTGCTGTGGGCACTCTGTTGGTGTGGGGTGGGGGCATCATCCAGGGCACGTGTGGCCACAGGTAGTGTGTGTGTGTGTGTGTGTGTATACAGCTATCTATCTATATATATATATGTATGTATGTATATATATATATGTTCGTGTGTCTGTATCTATCTATATTTATAGATCGTTGCAGATCTACACACACACACATATATATAGACATATATATATATCATTATGTACTGCTTGCAGTACTGCATAGGTATGTTGTATGCACCGCTAGTACCTGCCAGCAAACAGTTCCTGCTGCTTAATGCCTGTGATTCCATTCTGACCAACAGGGGACGCTGTGGACATGCCTTGGCCTGCAGTGTCCAACCTGTACTGCCATTCCGACCAACAGGTGGAGCTGTGTGCACCATGCAGTAGCACTGGGCAAACTGCATGGTAATGTATGCTAAGCAGCATATAATGAGATGCAACTGTGCCTGTTTGCCCATGGATTACCTCAGCAGGCTCATTTGCATGGGAGCTTTGACTATAGCTACCATTGCCCCGGGCTAACCAGTTTGCACTGGGCTAATGTGTTAGCACTGTGCAATCAGGTTAGCCCCAGGCAAACCTCACTTCAGCACAGCGCAGTTCTGCAGTGTGTGGCTTACATTGTTGTTTACAGTCATACCTCTCAACTGTCCCTGATTTTACCTCAAAATCTTACTCTGTCCCTACTAAACATTGTGTTTCTGTGGCCAAACATCCGGGGGTTGTAAGCATAAAATACTGTCAAACATTAATGTTACTGACGTGTTCTTCCTTAGTAAATGCATTTTACACTACAACACTTATCCTACCAGCTTCCTGAGTGGATATCACCAATTTTTAGGATGTGTCCCTGATTTTAAACCTTTGTCCCTGATGTTTTTAAACCTTGTCCCTGATTGATGAGGCAGGGGATTGAGAGGTGTATTAGCAGCAGCTGTGAAATGTCTCTGTGCAATCACACACGGTGTTCTCCACCTGCAACACTGGCTTACTACAGAGTCTAATGAGTTGCAGTAGCAGTTTACACTTCCCTGTCGCTATATTCAATGCTGTCTTATTCCCAGGCTATTTTTGCCCTGCACTCCCAGACCAGTTTGCCCGGCTTCCTTAGACTGCTATATTCAGCAGGATTAGCACCGGGCTATTTCCTTTTGAATATAGCTTGCTTTGTGCTCCGGGCTAAGTTTGCCCGCTGGGCAGTGCTAATTTAGCCCCGGGGCAAAGTTTTGAATATCTGGCCCCTAATGCCTAGTGACATGACATTACAGCCCATTCTTACTCCTCCTCTGTCCCCGTGTCTCATACTGTGTAGTAATCTGTCTGCCTGCCTCTCCCTCATCATATGCAATAACAAGTCAGCTTAGTTTTAATATGAAAAGGGCCACTGTCAAAAACTGGAATATATATCAGCAAGAAAAAAAAGTGACACAGTGCCCAGTGGCAGTGCACACTGCATTCCTCCAGGGGCATGCCCCTGTCTGACATACAGGAATGTCAGACAGAGGCATGCCACTGGAGGAATGCAATGTGCACTGCCACTGGGCACTGTGTCACTTTTTTTTCTTGCTGGTATATTATATTCCAGTTTTAGACAGTGGCCCTTTTCATATTAAAACTAAGCTGACTTGTTATTATTGCATACGATGAGGCAGAGGCAGGCAGACAGAGAGGTTACTACACGGAATGGGACAGAGAAGGATTAAGAACAGGCTGTAATGTCACATCACTAGCTTTGATTATATTTGTAAGTGTTATACTAAAAGAAAAGTGACACAGTGCCCAGTGGCAGTGCACATTGCATTCCTCCAGTGGCATACCCCCGTCTGACTTACAGGAATGTCGGACAGGGGCATGCTACTGGAGGAATATAATGTGCACTGCCACAGACTCACTGGGCACTGTATTACTTTTTTTTTTATATGTCACTCTCTCTTACAAATATCAGAGCTAGTGCCTAGTGACATGACATTACAACCTGTCCATACTCCTTTATCTGTCCCATGTTGTGTAGTAACCTCTCTGTCTGCCTGCCTCTGCCTCATCATGTGCAAATAACAATTCAACTTAGTTTTACTATGAATAGGGCCACTGTCTAAAATGGAATATATACCAGCAAGAAAAAAGTGACTGTGACACAGTGCCCAGTGGCAGTGCACACTGCATTCCTCCAGTGGCATACCCTGTCTGACATTCCTGTATGTCAGACAGGGGCATCACTCTGGAGAATGCAATAATACTAAGCCGCCACTGAACGCGGTGTCTGATCTTTCTTTCTTGTATATATTGCATTTTAGACAGTGGCCCTTTTCATAGTAAAACTAACTAAGCTGCTTACATTATTATTATTGCACATGAAGGATGAGCTGAGCAGTCAGGCAGAGATGTCACTACATGATATGGGACAGGCTAGAAAGGAATAAGGACACAGGACAGGCACAAGTATAGTGCTGTAGGTCTAGATATGTCACTGTGTTTATATTATTTTTTAACATAATCATTTATGTCAGACTGTGACTAATGACCTACAAGGCCCTCTCAGTCAGACCCAGGGACATTACAGGAGGACAACCACTCATTCACACCTCAGCTAATCCAATTTGGAAACAAGTTAAATAATTAAACTTGTTCTGAGGTGTGAGTGAAACATAATACAGACATCCAGAAGAGGTGATGACTGTATGGTACTTTAAGTCAGAATGTCAACAAATTGGACACTAATACAAGGCAGACCTTCAAGGCCTTGACTGGTCTGACCTACATGAAACAACAATGCAGACATCGCACTCGGATGCTTTATCACAAAATTTAATGCCACTTGTGAAAAACATGCCCCCCTGAAAATAAGAAAATCTAAAGCTTCCTGCAACCCTTGGATAATGCCAGAACTCCTGCTACAACTCAATGCTCGGGACCAACTCTGGATAAAGGCACACACACATGGTACAGCTGCCAATGTCCAACTATATAAAAAAGCTAGAAACAAGTGCACAAAAGCTATCCACCTAGCAAAGTGGTCTTACTATAAGGAAGCTCTCTCCAACTCCTGGAACTGCAGCAAATCCTTCTGGGCCAACCTCAGCAATATTACTGGCAAGGATCCCAAAACAGCCCCCTCCATGCTCCTGGTCAACGATGTACCAACAGTGGATCCACTCCAAATAGCAAATGCCCTAAATACTGCCTTCATGGACCTAAGTGGAGTGCTCCCAACAGACTACTTTGACCCTCCAGTCCAGAAGCACCCAGTGAGTGATCAATCCCCTATGGGGAACCGTCCTCTTTTTTACTTTAAAGAAGTCAGCATGACTGAGGCTAGAAAGTACCTTGAGAAGGTACTGAGCAAGTCGAGGCACAGTGGAGACACCCTGGACCTTAAGTTCATCATTATGGCACTTGCGGAAGTACTAAGCCCCCTGACTACCATCATCAATCTATCCCTCCGCCACTCTCAGTTACCCCAGCTCTGGAAGTTGGCTTCCATAACACAAGTTTACAAAAGTGGAGATTGGGCATTACAGAACAACTACAGACCAATCTCCATACTCCCACCACTCTCTAAAGCACTTAAACGGATAGTGGCGGATCAGCTTGTGGAATACCTAAACATGCATCAACTCCTATGCCCAGAACAACATGGGTTCCGAGCGGGACACAGCACTATCACAGCCCTGATGGAATTCACTGGTTATATCCACCAAGCCCTGGATCAAGGGCAGCTAGTGGGGGCTACCTTCATCAACCTATCAAAAGCTTTTGATACAGTTCACCACACACTCCTCCTTGAACAGCTAGATGACACCAGTCTCTCTCTCTTCTGATACAGTTCTATGGTTTAAAAGCTATCTCAGCAATCACTCACAGTGGGTCAAGATTGGGGACACTGTCTCGGACAGCAAACCTGTTCGCTCAGGGGTCCCCCAGGGATCAATACAGGAACCCCTTCTCTTCAGTATCTTCTTAAATAAACTTCCAGGCTCTTGCACCAGTAACATGATATTGTACGCTGATGATGCTGTCATTTTCAACTGCAACCCCAATCCAGAACTACTTCAAAATTACCTCCAACTGGGATTTACTGCTGCTGAAACATGGTTTAAGGAGCACAGACTAATCCTTAACTACAAGAAAACTAAGACTATGATCTACTCCAGCACCCACAGCAAACACAGGACCTTTCCACTGTCCATCCTGAACAACAGTGGTGATGTGCTGGATCTCACGCAGTACTTTAAGTACCTGGGTATCACCCTTGAATCCATCCTGTCCTATGCACAGCATATAGACAACACAGCCAAGGCCATCAGTTCCAGAATCGGGATACTCCACTGCCACAGGCAAAGCCTTACATAGGAAGCACTTAACATGGCCATCACCAGCTCAGTTTTTACCCTCGTTGAATATGGCCTAGCAGTTTATGGTTCTGCACCAGACTCAGCCCTCCATCACATCTCTCTGGCCCTTAATAAGGCCTGCTGACTCCTCACAGGTGCTGCAAGGCTTACTCACACCTATGAGCTCTATTCACAGGCAGGATGGCTCTAGCTAAAGAAGAGTTAAGTGCCATACCTGTCTACTGGCCAAAACAATCACACTAAATCTGATGCCACCAGGAATTCAGAATCTGTTCACGTGCCATGGAAGTGCCAGGCTGACCAGAAACACCCACAGCCAAATTTTCAGCAAACCTAGATGCCGCACTGCACAGGGTCAACGTGCATTCTACTACAGAAAGCTCTTAAACTACTACATGTAAGGCATGAAGCACCATGGGCCTTTCAGCCTTCTGCTTCTCTCTGATTCTTAGTATGATTCTTAGTATGACACAGTGCACCACACTGGACCAACGGCCAGACATCTCTGATACCACAACTATTGGTGCTTTCAAGCGAAAGCTTAGGCAGCACCTTGCCACTTGTGACTCCGCTGGCCATTCATGATGACCAAACCAACTCTCCTACATCTGGACCACCATAAGGCAGTAGCACTTAGTGTTCCACCTAATCCTAGGGGCATCTACTTCTACAGCACTTCATTGTCCCCCATCTACCCCTCTCCCCTTCCCACTGGGCACCCATTCCCCTCTCTGTCCCCACCCTCATGCCCCCCTATCTGCTGCTCTCCTAGCCCCACTCTCTCCAACCTTCCTTAAATCTGTTCTTAACCCCGTATGCAGGCATACTCTTCACTATGCCACAGCTGTGCCTGTTCTCAACTCTGTTTCTCCCCCCACAAGTAGGCTTAACTCTCTGACGCAGGCACCTTCTCACCAATGCCGAAGCAATGTCTAAAAGTTATACCTTAAGCTAAATGCTATCTCAATCTTGTAATCCACACCAATTTATTGTCTGCCTAGCTTGTAATGTATTGTTTTGTACCAATGCAATTTTGTACTTGCTTTTAAGGTAATGCCTTGTATGTAATGCTATGCGCCTGTTCACTTTCTTCTTGTAACTGACACAGAACCTACCAATGAGCATCCGCTCGCAGGTGTTCTCCAAGATAGCATTAAATAAATAAAATAATCGCCACAAATGACTTCGTACTTACTGAGTGGTCTGTCTAACAAAGTTTTCATTTGACGTTAAGTGCAGCACTTAACTTCAAATGAAAAACTTTGTTAAACAGACCAGTCAATAAGTACTAAGTCATTTGCAGTGACCCCAGGTGATTAGCGATCTGATTCAGGGGGATAGGTTCAGCTGTCAGTTCCCATTGTTGGCGGCAGGTGCAAGAAAAATAAAAGTTGCTCCGAGTGCCAGATGGAGCAGGAGAACTTACTTTAAATGCATGTCTCGATCTGTGTTCTTAATCGCTAATGATTCTTCAAACTGTAACACTAAGCCTTTAATCAGTGTGGGTAACCAAGTCCAGAGGCTGGAGCCGTCGTCATCTGACATCATCAGTGAGCCAGGCAGCCAGGTCAGACAGCATAACATTTCAAAGCAAATAGTTAATGAATTGACTATGACTCTCTCGAGAATGATTAATGAATGAAGCCATGCCCATGGAGCTACTACTTAGCACAAGATTCACGGGGGCATTTGCTGGAAGCAGGTTGAGAGCTAGCAGCAAGAACAGTGGAAATATGTTGCCAGGTAGCAGGTGACATGCAGCGTTATTCTTAAACAAATAAAATAAAAATGTTGTGCACAGTGCACCAGCTTGCTTTCCACAGCAGCGGTCGAGGCGGGTCCCCAACACGCTGGGGCACGGCTCGCATGATGCTAAGGCCAGCCCTGCCTGTCAGGAGTAAAAGACAGATGGAGCTGAGTATCATCTGCATAGTAGTGAAACTCTGCTCCATGAAATCTAATGACGTCACCCAGTGGCTGGGATAATTTCAGGGTACTAATTGTCTCTAGTGTAGTGATTAAGATACATGAGAGGAATCTGAGGGAGAGTTAGAAAATGGAATGGTCTGGAACATAGGGTAAGTAGAATATGTATCCATTAACAGTATAAGTGTCCAGTAGAGTATAGGTAGGGATCTTTGGCAGACTTGATGGACCTTGAGTCTATATCTGCCATCATGTTTTCTATGTTTCTATTTGTTAGACACTTTTATTATAAACATACATAAATATAAGTAAAAAAATGATACCATAGTTTAGGACAATAAGGAAAAGGTTTAACCAGGAAAGGCACAGTAAGTCAGAGCTTGTTTCCAGATGCAACCTGGGAGCACAAGAAGTTAATTGACTTGCTTAGGGTCACATAGTATGCCAGTGGGGGCTGACTGGATTCAAACCCAGGTCTCCAGGTTTGCAAATTAGTACCCTTAACCTCTACGTTATACTGCCTCCTTAACAATATGTAATATGAGGTTTGACATATAATTTTGTTGGGACCCTTGAAGACTCTGCCAAGGGTGAGAGTGGGGCTTTAAGAACATAATTTATTGGAGACTATGATTAAACTGCATTGTGCTGTCTGTCATGCTGCTCAAAATTGGCATGGCTTGATTTTCATGATTAAAGTGAAGGTCCCCACAGCCTTTTATTCTGTTCAACTGTGTAGTTTGCAGACACGAACAATTATTTCCTCTCTTACACCCCCCTAATTTCATCAGAATTTAAATGTAAATGAAGTTACTTCAGTCTGATGTGAAAACCTGTTTGACTCCATTGCAAAGGTCATGACCCAACTCATGTAAGGCATCCTGGAATTTTATGATGTTTTAGAGCTAAAGCCTACAGTTGTTATACTTTATTAGTCAGTGCTGTTACTATCCTCTGCAGTCGCAATGTGCTTGTCTTATGCTGGCCATGAAACTTTCCAAGGTGTAGTAAGTGCTTTGCTGTTTTCTGCAGTTTAAAGTGTATCTGAATTAGAAAAAAAATGCTTTTAGAGAATACTGAGACTTCACAAGGCATGTAACAGAACTGACTGACAGTAAAACGTCTGCTGGCTTGTGCAGATATGCATCATCAACTCCTACAATGCCTTCTATGAGTGGGGTCATGACCTTTGGAATGGAGACAAAGAAGAAATTACTTACCATAGAAATCTTGTTTCTTCCAGGGGATACTCCAATATCCATAATTCTATGCAGTATGTCTTTAAGCCAGATTTGCCCGGAGAGGGAACATTATGCTAATGATGGAACACCATTGGCATGTGCCACTTTTCAGATGCTGCCCCTATCAACTGCCTACATTCTAACCTCTCAGATTTCATGGACGCCTGACAAGACAGACCCCACGAGGAAAATATCTATATAACAGTGTAATAATAATAATAATAATGAGTTTTACACCCCAAAAGCCTCCAACAGGAGGGTATAACCACAAAAAAACACCCCCGAATGTCAGAATCACCTGAAGAGGGTCAAACCAAAGTAAACACAGTTTCAAAAACAGAAATGCCAGAGTGTGGCACTCATACCCCTGGTTACACAGCATGGAGTGCAGAGGCCATTGGTTTAAGCAGGGGAGGCAGGGTGGAAGAGTTATGAATATTGGAGTATCCCCTGGAAGAAACAAGATTACTATGGTAAGTAATTTTTTCTTCACACCCCAGGAATACTCCAATATTCCTAACTCTATGTAGACTAAGAAGCAGTACCTTTGGAGGTGGGCACAGAACCTACTTTGGGAATAGACTCTGTAGGACTGCTGTGCCAAACCTGGCATCACCTCTAGCCTGTATGTCCAAGCTGTAGTGCTTCATGAAGGTGTACACTGTTCTCCAGGTAGCTGCTTTACAGATGTCCACCAATGGGGCATCCCTGGAATCTGCTATAGTAGCAGCTGTACCCCTTGTGGAATGGGCCCTCAGCCCTGCTGGGGGCTCTTTTCCAGTTTTTGAGTAACAAAACTGAATGCACTGAACCATCCAGCGAGAAATGGACGTCTTTGATGCTGGACTTCCTTTTCCCACATCCCCATAAGTCAGGAACAGCTGTTGCCTGTCCTGTCTATGGGTCTTAGTGACAGTCATGTAGTAACTAAGAGCTCTCTTGACATCAAGGCTGTGCAGTCTACATTCACCAGAGCTGGAATGCTCAGTGAAGAAAACAAGTAGGGCAATGGACTGGTTCAAATGGAAGTCCGAGACCACCTTTGGAAGAAATTTCTTGTTTGTCTACAGGACCATAAGTTGGTCAACTGGGTGCCAAACTAGTTGGTGGGCAGAAAACAGAGTAGTGGTAAATGGTATATAGTCAGAAGAGATACAAGTCACAAGTGGGGTACCTCGGGGATCAGTCCTGGGGCCAGTCCTCTTCAATATCTTCATCAGTGACACTGCAGATGGACTGAAGGGTAAGGTTTGTCTGTTTGCAGATGACACCAAGATCTGCAACACAGTAGATGATCCAGATGGGGCAGGCAGAATGAGAAGAGGTCTGGATAAACTGGCAAAATGTGGCAACTAGGGTTTAACACAAAGAAGTGCAAGATCATGCACATAGGGAAGACAAACCCTGAAGCCACCAATAGGTTGGAAGGGGAGTTGCTGGCAATCACAAGGGAAGAAAGAGACTTAGGCATCATCATCACAGATGACCTGAAATCATGCAAGCAGACCACTAAAGCAGTAGGTAAGGCTAGAGGGATGTTGGGGTATATTAGTAGGGGTATCACAAATCGTAAGAGGGAAGTACTAATCCCTCTTTACAAGACACTGGTTAGGCCCCATCTGGAGTACTGAGTGCAGTACTGGAGGGTGCACCTGCACAAGGACATAAACAAAATGGAGGCAGTCCAGAGAAGGGCAACCAAAATGGTGCAGGGACTGCATCGGAAAACATATCGGGACAGATTAACAGAGCTCAGTATGTATACCCTAGAGCAAAGGAGGGAGAGAGGTGATATGATTGAAACATTCAAACATCTTAAGGGCATTAATAAGGTGAAAGAGTCTAACATGTTTCGATATAAGAAAAATAGTAGGACAAAAGGACACAGCATGAGATTAGAGGGAGGCCGATTAAGAGGTAATGTGAGGAAGTTCTTTTTCACAGAAAGGGTGGTGGATGCATGAAAATGGCCTACCGCAGGAAGTGGTGGATATGAAAACAGTGCAGGGCTCCAAACAGGCATGGGATAGGCATAAGGGAGTAATAAAGATGAGTATGAATAGATAGACCATTGACAGAATAAAGGCCTATGGCACATTCATGAAGTAGAAAATGTGGGCAGACTGGATGGGCCTTGCAGTCCTTATCTGCCGTCAACTTCTATGTTTCTATGAGCACTTTGTCCCTGTGGAAGGAGATGTAGTCCTGTTCAGTGTAGAGAGTTTGGAGCTCACCGATCCTTCTGGCCGAAGTTACTGCCACTAGAAAAACTGTCTTCCATGTGACATACTTCAAAGGAGCTGAAGACATGGGCTCAAAGGGGGAACCCATGAGCTTGGCTATACACACATTTAGGTCCCAGGCTGGCACCAGTTCCCTGTGAGGAGGTGCAAGTGTCCTAGGCCTTTAAAGAACCTCTTAAAAATAGGATTCAAAGCCATAAAGGCATTCTTTCTAGCTGAGGTGTAAGCAGACACTGGGGCGAGATGAACCTTTAAAGTAGTGGGCTGCAGGCCCAGTGAGTGCAAATATGTAAAGTAATCCAACATAGCTGGAACCCCTGCCTGTACTGGCACCACATCCTTGGTGGAACACCAAATGGAAAATCTTTTCCATTTTGAGGTGTAGGTTTTCTTTGTGGAGGGCTTCCTGTACCCCCTTAAAATGTTCAGAACACTTTCAGAGAGAGATGCAAGCCTGCATACTCTAAGTCCTCAAGAGCCATACCTTGAGCCTGAGGGATCTGAGATTCAGGTACAGGAGCCTCCCCTGATTGGAGGTTAGCAGGTTGTGCCTCAGAGGGTGGTGTACTGGAGAGCAACAGAGAGTACCATGGCCGCCTGGCCCAGTCTGGTGCTATCAAGATCAACAATGCTGGCTGGGACCTGAGCTTAAGTAGCACTCTGTACATGACCAATCCAGAGCCAGAGCATCCAGGGGTATTGTTCCCTGAGCTGGGGGTCTGCAACAGTACTGTGGCAGGTGGTGGTTATTGTGGGATGCAAAGAGATCTATCTCTGGGACACACCACCTTCTGAAAATCACTCCCACTACCTGTCTGTTCAGGGTCCATTCGTGATGGGCCTGGTTGATCCGACTCGGAGCATCTGCTAGGGTAATGTACTTGCCTGGTAGATGAATGGCCTGGAGGGAGACTCTGAGGGAATAGGCCAGGCTCCATATTTTCATAGTTTCTGTGCAGAGAGGACCTTACCTTGTCCCTCCCTGCTTGTTTATGTAATACATTGTGGTAGTATTGTCTGTCCTGACTTGTACCACTCTCCTCTGCACTATTGGTGTGAAGGCTTTGATTGCCAACAACACTGCTCTGAGCTCCAGCAGATTTATATGCTGGAGTGACTCTACACTGAACCAAGTGCCATGGGTGGTGTGATCCCCTAGATGGGCTCTCCACCCCAGTAATGATGCATCTGTTGTGAGAACCACTGATGAAGACTCTTGCTGAAAGGGACCCCTTCTCTTAGGTTGGTTTCCTCTTTCAACCACTGAAGGGCCTGAAGTAACATTTTTGTTACTGGGATTAGCCTTAAGAGAGTATCTCTTCTCTAACACCAGTTTGCCCTGAGGTGGAACTGAATGTCTCTCTCATCTGAAACCTGGAACCCAGGACTGTGCCAGTGGCGGCTGCCATGTGGCCCAAGAGCTGCAGAAACTGTCTTGCTGTTTTTCATCTGTTCAGGCCGAAGGAGCCTGCCATTTGCAGAATACTTCTTACCCTGTCCAAAGGTAGGTAAGCCCTGCCCTCCTGAGTATTTAGTTCTCCTCCTATGAACTGCGACAGTTGTGCAGGGAGAAGGACTGACATTTTGAGGTTTATCAGAAACCCCAGTGACTCTAAGAGTCCTTGGGTGAGCTGCAAATGTTCCCTTACCTGTTGTGGTGATTTTCCGACCACCAACCAATCGTCCAGCCATGGGAAAACTGTGACACCTAATCTTCATAGATGTGCCACAACCACTGCCAGGCACTTTGTGAACACTCTTGGAGCCGAAGTGAGACCAAATGGCAGGGTTGAGAACTGGTAATGACCTGAGGGGAGTCTGAATATGAGGTACTTTCTGTGAGACGCCCTTATGGAGATGTGGAAGCAATCATCTTTTAGGTCCAGAGATGTCAACCAGTCTCCTCTTTGGATAGCTGGCAGAATTAATGACAGGGTTACCATTTTGAACCTTGGCTTTATTAAGTGCCTGTTTAGCACTCACCTTAAGTCTAGATTAGGCCGCCACTCCACATTTTTCTTTGTTGTGAGGAAGTATCTTGAATAAAAAACCTTTCCCCTTTGTTGTGGGGGCACAGGTTCTACTGCCCTTGACAACAGTAGGGTTTGTACTTCCTTTTCCAGCAGCTTCCTTTCTGCATTGGAAGTTGGCTTGAACACTCTGGTTCTTAGAGTGGGAAGGGTTTTGAAACTTAGGGACAAACCCTGACTCACTACTTCCAGGACCCACTTGCCTGTGGTGATCTGTTTCCAAACCTGGAAATAGTGAGTCAGCCTGCCCCCTACTGGTAATGGGAAGCTGGCCTGGGAAAGCATGTCAGGGGTCTTGCTTTGACTGAGGCTGGGACTGGGAACCATGCCTGGAACCCCTTCTGCCCCTGCCCCTGAAGTACCCCTGCTGTGGGTACTGCTGAATCTGGGGTACAGACATGGCTTGGTAAAAAGGCCTGGTGTGAAAAGGTCTACCCCTACCTCCCCTTCCATAGGGTCTAGTGGATGGAGAGGCCCTTTCTTTAGCAGAATTGCTTTTGTAGGTGGTCTTGCAATCGTCCACCTTTATCATGTAAACCTCTGTCTGAGTTCCAAAGAGGGAATGACCCTCAACAGGAAAGTCCAAAGCCTTGGCCTGTGTATCTTGAGTGAGGTTTGTGGATCTCAGCCAGGCAAACCTCCTCTGAGCGACAGTGTTAGCCATCCACCTGGCAGCAGTATCATAGTGTCTGCTGCCATCTGAAATTGGTATTTGGCTGCTTCCAAGCCAAACTTAGCAGTCTCAGCTAAATCAGCTGAGAGACCAGCTGGGGCTTTGTCTGCCATAGCCATGACAGACTGCCACAGAGATTTTTGATACTGGGCTGAGTAAGCCTAGAAATTTGCTTGTCTGATGGCCAAGGAGGCAGACAGGTAACCCTTCTTGGCCATACTGTCAATTTTCCTGGAATCTTTCTCTGGGGGATGAGATGCCAGAGGTACTTTTGCCTTGTCACAGGCCGCAGCTTGAACCACCCCCTGGTGGTCAGGGTGGGAGAACAAAAATTCAGCCCCTTCCCTGTCCAGCTGGTACTTCTTGTCCAACTTCATGTCTAAGGTAGGGAGAGAACCAGGGGTTTGGAGGATTTTAAACATGTCCTCTTTAAAGAACTTGTTCACAGGGAGCAATAATTTCTTGGTGGGTGTTAAACCCATCATTTTTAAATATTCTGCTTCCTCCTCATCCTCTATTGCTTCAGTGGTGGTTATGTCAAGGGCATCAGCCACCATCTTTCTGACAAAAGTGAAGTGGGACGAGTAATCCTCTGAGGCCCTGGGCTGTGAGCCAAACTCCTGCTCAGGGGAGACTTCAGGCTCGACAGGCTCCCCTTCACCCTCTTCTTCATACTCCCCATATTCCTTCATTTCTTCTTGGAAGGAAGACTGGACAGAAGGTTGTTTGGTGGGGATCTGAACCGGTGCCTGCTGTCCAGCAGACAGCATCCCCTGTAAGGCCTGAATACCTTTGAAGGCCTGTGCAATCTCTCCTGTGGAGAAGGCATAGTTGCATTCACCACAGAAGTCCCCAAACACTGTCCAGCAGGGGGGTCAGTGTGCTTAGTTTTCTTTGTTTTCTTTAGTGGAACTGGGGAGTTAGCCGGTTCAGCAGGCCTTTTCCAAGGACCTGGGTACCCATATCAGAGATAGAGGTTGTAGTTGCTTTGGTTTCACCCACAGGAACTGAGGTTGTCGGCTGGTCAGAACCTGAGGGACCTTTAGGTGGAGGCAACTTCTTTTTAAGCCTTTCCAAATGTTTTCGAGCATTTTTTTCAGGAAAGGCCCTGTATATTTCACGATCAGACTTTAAGTGTTCATAACTCAGGCAGGCCACACAAGAAGTGTGTTTATCTGCCTTGGCAAACACTTCTCCGCACTCAGTACAATGTTTAAAACCGGGCTCACTGGTTTTTCTCTCAGGTTTTTCTGACATTTCGCCCAATTTGGCAGAAAAACACAAACCGCAAAAGGATTTTAAATTGTAGTTTGTGGTTGCGTTTGGTTCAGGAAGCGATCGGAACCAGGAACCGGTTCAAAAAAGAACTGAGGTTATCGGTTCAGTAACCAGCATTAGCGGTTACACAAAATAAGTTTATTTATATAAATTTAACTATAATAAATGAGTTTTTGTCGGACTCACCAAGAATTCTAAAAGAACTAAGGGTAGAATTAGTGACACCACTGACCTCCCTTTTTAACAAATCATGGGAGGATAGTGTAGTACTGGAGGACTGGAGGAGGGCAGATGTGATTCCCCTTCACTAAAGTGGGAGCAAGACAGAGGCAGGAAACTACAGACCTGTTAGTCTGACCTCAGTGGTAGGGAAAATGATGGAATCACTTCTAAAGGAAAGAATTGTTGAGTTCCTAGAGGCCAGTGGGGCACAGGACCCAAGGCAGCATGAATTCACAGTGGGAAGGTCAAGTCAGATGAATCTAATAGATTTCTTTGACTGGGTGACCAATGTGGTAGACCAGGGAGGGGCAGTGGACATGGCCTACCTAGACTTTAGCAAGGCATTTGACACAGTCCCACACAAAAGATTAATATACAAGTTAGCCAGCCTTGGAGTGGGTCCCAAGGTGGTAGCCTGGGTTAAAAATTGGCTGGACAACAGGATACAGAGGGTAATAGTAAATGGAGTTTACTCTGAAAAAGGGGGTTACTAGTGGGGTACCGCAGGGTTCAGTACTGGGACCGGTCCTCTTTAATGTCTTTATAAGTGACATTGCAGAGGGACTGGAAGGAAAAGTATGTCTCTTTGCAGATGACACAAAGATCTGCAACAGGGTTGATACAGAAGGTGAGGTGGAGAGGATGCAAAGGGACTTGGCAAGGTTGGAGGAATGGTCAAATATATGGCAGCTTAGATTCAATGCAAAGAAGTGCAAAGTAATGCACCTGGGAAACAAAAATCCAAGGGAAGAGTACACAAAGGGGGGTGAGATAATAATAACAACTACAGAAATGGAAAGGGACCTCAGGGTAGTCACATTAGATGACCTTAAGGTGGGCAAGCAATGTGAGAAGGCAGCAAGAAGAGCTGGTGGGATACTGGGCTGCATAGGGAGAGGCATCACCAGTAGAAAACAGGAAGTTGTTATCCCTTTGTACAGACAGTTGGTGAGACCCCATCTGGAGTTCTGCGTCCAGTTCTGGAGACCCCATCTCCGCAAGGACATAGACAGGATGGAGGCTGTCCAGAGCAGGGCAACTAAAATGGTGCAGGGTCTGCACCAGAAGACATACGAAGAGAGATTAAAGAAGCTTAAAATGTATACACTCGAGGAGAGGAGGGAGAGGGGGGACATGATAGAAACTTTCAAGTACATCAAGAAAATCAACAGAGTCCAAGATGGTAGCATCTTTCAGAAAATGAGATGTGCAAGAACAAGGGGGCATAATTTGAAGATGGAGGGGGGACAGCTCAAAGGTAATGTGAGGAAGTATTTTTTCAAGGAGAGGGTTGTGGATACATGGAACAGCCTTCCTGAGGAGGTAGTGGACTCAAAAACAGTGCAGGAATTCAAGAATGCATGAGACAGACATAAGGCAATTCTAGTGGGGGGGGGGTAGGAGGAAGTAGGCTGTTGGTTAACTAGGATCTGCAGCCTATGCATTAGGTATGGAAATGGGCAGACTAGGTGGGCCAAGTGGTCCTTATCTGCCATCAAATTCTATGTTTCTATGTTTCTAAAACTCCTCCCTAAGCTAAAAAATTCCCGGTTCCCCTCTAGTTATTCCGTACTGGGAGAAACCGAGAAAAACAACAAATTTAACTAAAATTAACTAGCAGTTAAGCTAAAAACAAAAGATAAAGGCAGCAAATGAAAAATAAGGAATACTTATATATATTTTTATAAGTCTTCATGACGAGATGTTGAGGAGAAGATCTCCAAGCGTCTAGTCTTGACAGGTGGAGCGTGAAATCTGAGAGGTTAGAATGTAGGTAGCTGATAGGGGCAGCATTTGAAAAGTGGCACATGCCAATGGTGTTCCATCATTAGCATAACGTTCCATCTCCGGGCAGATCTGGCTTAAAGGCATACTGCACAGATTAAGGAATATTGGAGGAATCCTGGTGTGAGAAAAGATTTTCACACCAGGGCAAAACAGAGTAAAGCAACCTCATTTATATTTAAATTAGGATGAAATTATGGGGCTGCAAGACAGGGAATCATTGTTCATGTCTACAGACTACAAAGGTATGCAGCAAAAAGGTTGAGGGAACTTAACTTTAAGAAAAGCTCACATTTTTCACTCAGCATTACAGCACAGCACAGTACCACGAGTGTGTGAAGGGCTGAGGCACCTTTGCACCTCTTAATCAAAAAATGGATCAACAGACATTCAACTGCTTACAACCAACACAGTGAAATGCCTCAAAATGAGACTTAAAAACTGGGCTTTTTAGCCTGGCTAAGATGAAGTGCTACAATAACAGAGTTTGAGTTGGATTTTTCTCATTCATCTGATCTAGTTGCACAAGCTATATGAAAAAGTACTTACCGTGGTAACGTTTCTTCCAGGTGATCCCTCGGTATGCTTGACTTTTGCAGGTTAGCCAGCTGGGTTAAGCTGCCCCAGAGACAGAATTTATGCTAATGATATAATGGCATTAGCCAGTCAGGTTGTAGTTGAAGACTGCTACCTGTAGGTGCTGCTGTTAGTCAATCAGATTCATTTTGGATCCTGAGGAGCAAAAGGTTCTGAACCCTAACCCTACTCTAGAACTGTGAAAAAGAAAAACAAACTGCCTATAGGTGAACTATATACACAATGCTTCTCTGTGACTCATCGCACATGTTGTAGCCCTTCAGCAAGAAATCTGGCCTGTGTCAGGGACTGCAGACCTGTTTACTGCAAGGTTATGTGAGAGGAGGTTGGGTGGGAGGTAAAGCATACTAAGGGATCCCCTGGAAGAAACGACATTACTATGGTAAGTAATTTGTTCTTCCCTCCCCAGGAATCCCTCAGTATGTTTGATTTATGTAGACTATAAAGCAGTGTTGTTGGGAGGAGAGAACAGTTAGGGAAAAGGTTCTGCAGGACTGCAGTACCAAATTTTGCATCTGATCTGGAATGTACATCCAAGTAGGAGTGCTTTGTGAAGGTGTGTACAGTCTTCCAAGTAGCTGCTTTGCAAATGTCGAGCAAGGGTATGTTCCTCGCTGCTGCCACTGAGGCTGCAGTGCCCCTAGCATAGTGGGCCCTGAGGCCTTGATGTGGTTATCTGCCAGCCCTACTGTAGCAAAATGGGATGCAAGAGACTATCCATCAAGAAATGGTTCTTTTAAAGGCTGGTCTGCCTTTGTCCACCTCACCATAGGTGAGGAACAGTTGGGTGTGAGAGAACCTGTGCTGCTTGGTGTGCTCTAACTAGTAGGTCAGTGCCCTTTTGATGTCCAAGCTATGGAGTCTGCGCTCACCAGGAGTGGATTTGTCTGTAAAGAAGACAGGGAGGGTTACAGATTGGTTGAGGTGGAATTCAGACACCATTTTGGGAAGACATTTCTTGTTGGTCCTGAAAACTACTTTATCCCTGTGGGAAATAATGTTAGGTTCAGTGCAGAGAGTTTGCAGCTCTGATATCCTCCTAGCTGATGCGATAGCCACCAAGATACTGTTTTCCAGGTGACATACTTTAAGTCTGCTGTAGCCATAGGTTCGAATGGGGACTCCATTAACTTGGCTATACATAGGTTCAAGTCACAGGGAGGAACATGTTCCCTGAATGGGGGCAGAAGGTGCAGCAGGCCTTTAAAGAATTTTTTGAAAATGAAATGAGAAATTACAGTTTTCTCCTTGC
Source organism: Neoceratodus forsteri (assembly GCA_016271365.2). Classification (NCBI taxonomy): domain Eukaryota; kingdom Metazoa; phylum Chordata; order Ceratodontiformes; family Ceratodontidae; genus Neoceratodus; species Neoceratodus forsteri. The sequence goes on along the minus strand of CM057455.1, from coordinate 1,319,045,515 downwards.
CTGCTGAAATGTAAGCTGAGAGGGCTACCAGGTGGACTTTCAGGGATGAGGCCTTAAGGCCTGATGCTTGCAGGTGAACCAGATAGTCCTGTATAGAGGACAGGCTAGCTTGCAGAGGGTCAATCTGTCTGTCTTTGCACCACAGGTAGAACCGCTTCCATTTGGAAGCATACATCTTTTTGGTACTTGATTTTTTGGCAAGCCTAAGAATTCTTAGGATGACTTCTGAGTACTGTGAGTCTGGAAACTCTAGCTCTTCAAATACCAGGCCTTGAGATGAAGTGACCTGATGTTGGGAAATGTTATCCTGTCCTGAGGCATGGTCAGGAGACTGTGGCTCTTGGGGTAGGCGAATGAGTTGTTTGACTGATAGGGCGAGGAGTAAGGCATACCACAGTTGCCTTGCCCAGTCTGGAGCCACCAGGATCATTGTTGCTGGTTGCCTTCTGAGCTTGAGAAACACTCTGAAGGTCAGGTGGAATGGAGGGAAGGTATACAGGAACGTCCCTGTCCAGTTCGGGGTCAGAGCATCCACTGGCATTGAGCCCAGTGCTGGAGGCCTGCAACAATACAGAGAAAGCTGATGATTGTCTTTGGAGGTGAAGAGACCTATCTCTGGGATGCCCCACTTCCCGAAGACTGTGGCAAGTACTTGCCTGTTTAGGGTCCACTCTTGGTGGCACAGGCTGATGCAGCTTAGGAAGTCTGCCAGCATATTGTCCTTGCCTAGCAGGTGAATGGCAGTTAGTTGCATGTCCAATGAGTAAGCTAGTGACCATATGTTCATGGCCTCTGTGCAGAACTTTGAGGGTCTTGTGCCCCCTTGCTTGTTGATGTAGAACATGGTAGTAGTGTTGTCTGTCCTGATTTGTACAGACTAACCCTTTAGCTGAGGGGCAAAGGCTTTCATGGCCAAGTACACTGCTCTGAGTTTGAGAAGGTTTATGTGACACTTGGACTTTCTGTGGGACCACACCCCATTTATGGACTGACCTGTCAGGTGTGCCTCCCACCCTAGCAGGGAGGCATCTGTAGTGAACACTCTGGAGGGTTCCTTTTGTTGGATGGGAGTGCCTTCCCTGAGGTTGTGGCTGTCTTTCCACCAGTTCAGGACTTGAAGGAGAGTCCTTGTGACTGGAACCAGCTTCGACAGAGAGTGTCCCTTTTTTGGGACCAATGAGCCCTCAAGTGATATTGAATGTCTCTCATCCGAAACTTGGCACCTGGAACTACTGCTGTAGTGGAAGTCATGTGGCCCAGGAGTCTGAGGAAGTGCCATGCAAGCCTTGGTTGGCTGAAGACAAATGAGTGTGCTAGACTCTGGAGGTTTTCCATTCTGTCTACTGGAAGCAGGGTTTCCCTTACTGAATGTCCAGTTCTGCCCCAATGAACTCCAGAAGTTGAACTGGCTCTAGCTGGGACTTTTCTGTGTAGATGAGGAAGCCCAGGGACTCCAGTGCAAGCTGTGTGAGGTGGAGAGAGTCTCTGAGCTTTTGGGAAGACTTGTCTGTTACCAGCCAGTCATCTAGATAAGGGAAGACAGATACGTCCTGTCTTCTGAGGTGGGCTGCAACTACTGCCAGACACTTTGTGAAAATCCTGGGGGCTGAGGAAAGGCTGAATGGGAGTACTGCAAACTGGTAGTGGCCAGAGGGCAGTATGAACCTGAGATGCTTTCTATGAGACAGTCTGACAGGGATGTGGAACTAGGCATCTATGAGGTCTAGGGAGGCTAGCCAGTCCCCCTTTTGTAAGGAGGGGATCACCACAGACAGGGTGACCATCTTGAATTTGGGGTAGACCAGGTGCTTGTTCGGGTACCTGAGGTCTAGAATGGGTCACCAGTTCCCGTTTTTCTTTTGGGTGAGAAAGTATCTTGAGTAGAGGCCCCTTCCCCACTGGGAGGGGGGCACCCTTTATAACACATTTGCCAAGATGACAGCCTTGACCTCTGGCTCCAACAGAATCTTCTCTGTGGGGGTTAGACGCAGAGGTGTAGCCAGGAATTTTAAACTTGTACTCAAGAGTTGACAAACTGTTGCCCCTTCCCCCATAAACATAAACCAAAAGATATGCTGCCCCACCACATAAACATTGCCCCACCCCTATTTCAGTCAACTATATGTAGTACACCAATGATCCTAATAGATTCGCAACATTTTATTTTATCTAACACACACACTACCAATCAGACAGAAGTTGGTTGGCTTTTAGTTACAATGTTTAGGATACATTGTGATAAGCCTCCATACCATATCAAGGTAGGCAGCCTTACAGAAGTCCATTCACACCAGCACTCATGCATACATACATACTCAGTTGGGTCACTCATACAATCATGGCCTCTAAGTTTAGCACCCACACATCTTCCAAAGATCATTCAAAAACTCACACTAAAGCACCCAAGGAGGGAAAGCTCTGTGTTTGTTGCCCTGGCCTAAGGCTCATGCTGCCCCTGGATTTCCCAGATTTTATTGTACTCAGCAGAGTACATTGAGTATGCCTACCGACATCTATGGTTAGGGGTTGGAAATTCCTGTGGCTCTGCTGTAATGGGAATTTCTTGAACTGCAGGGTAAGCCCTCGGCCCACTACCTCCAGCACCCACTTGTCTGTGGTGATATTCTGCCACTGATGGATGTAGTGGGCCAGTCTTCCCCCTACTGGCAGTGGGGAGGTGACCTGGGCAGTCCCGTCAGGAGTTTTGTTTGAACTGACTTTTTGGTGTGGGGGTGGGCTCAGTGCACCTCTGAGCTCTCCTACCCCTTCCCTTGAAGTATCCTCTCATCTGGGAATAGTCCATAGGCATGGGCATAGGGTAGAAGGCCCTTGGGTAGTACCCTCTACCTCTGCCCCATCTACCCTGGGGTTTGTAGGAAGTGTAAGCTTTCTCTTTTGCTGCATTACTCTTGTAGGCAGTCTTATATTTTTCTACCTTTTTCATGTATGCCTCTGTCTTGTCCCCAAAGAGCAAATTGTTCTCACAGGGGAAGTCCATAACTTTTGTTTGGGTGTCCTGAGATAGGGTGTTAGTTGTCCTTTCACCAGGCAAATCTCCTTAGTAAGATGACCTAAGCCATGGATCTGGAGGCAGTGTCATTGGCATCTACAGCCATGTCGAACTGGTACTTTGTGGCATCTAGGGCAGTTTTGACTGTCTCTGCCAGGTCTTGAGCTAGGTCATCTGGGGCTTTCTGGCTAAGGGCCAGAACTGAGTTCCACAGTGCCTTTTGGTATTGTGTAGTGTATGCCATATAGGTAGAGAGGCGTAACAACAGAGAGATTGTGGTGTAAGACTTCTTGCCCATGCTGTCTAGTTTTCTAGACTCTCTGGAGGCTGGGAGGACAGGGACACTTTAACCTTGTCACAGGCTACAGCTTGTACCACACCCTCATGATCAGGATGGGTGTATAGGTACTCAGCATTTGTTTCGTCCAGCCAGTGCTTTTTTTCCTATTTTTTTGTCCACACCTGGAATGGTAGTGGGATTTTGAAGAAGTTTGAAGGTGGCCTTGTGGAGGAACTTGTTTACTGAAAGGAGCAACCTCCTGGGGGGAGGGAGACCCATCATATCAAGAAAGTCTGCCTCTTTATCATCTTCAGTAGCCTCTTGAATAGAGAGGTCAAGAGTGTCCACCATCTGCTGGACAAAAGTATAATGGGAGGGAAAAATCCTCCTGGCCATGAGAAAGGGAGCCAAATTCCTGGTCTGGGGACACATCAGGCTGTAAGGGTTCACCCTCCTACTCCTCATCGTTGTCATCATCACCTTCCTTCATAGTAAAAACCCTGGCCTTGGTCAGGGTTAGTGGGGATAGGGGTGGGAGAGCCAGCTGGGACCCCTAAGAAGTTGCCCATAGCTTGAAAAGTCTGATGTAATTGTCAAGCCTTAGCCATGTCCTCAGGTGAGGGCATTTTTGGTTGTAACACTGACGTCTCCCTTTGCTCTTCAGCTGGAGGGGCAGTGGTATGTTTTTCCTTTTGTTTCTTTTTAGCAGAAACCAGGTCAGTAACCTGCTCTGTATGTCTTTTTTGCTTGGCATGATCCAAATTATTTTTGTCAGAAGACTTATTCTCGGGGGGGGTCCTTGGAGGGCCTATCTTTGGATATGTGATGGCAGGAGGACTCCTCTTCAGATAATTTATGAAAGGGGGAGGCAGAATGAGAAGCCATGATTTACAGCCTTTTGGCTCTTCTCTTGACTGTTTTAGAGCAAAATCTATTGCAGAATTCACAGTTAGCAAAAATGTGACTTGGACCCAAACACTTTAAACACAGACCATGGCCTTTGACACGATCTTAAAGTATTTAATACGATTTTTAATTCCTGTACGTCCAGTTCTCTTTTTGGGTCTTTCTGATATGCCAAAACGTCAGAAGACCTAAAATTTGGTTCCCAAAAGGGAAAAATAAAAAGGTTCGCCGTCAGTTCCCAAGCGTGATGGAACCGCAAATATCAATTCCTGTATAAAAGGACAAAAAAGAAAATCAAACACTAAAAATGGTTCCCACAAAAATAGAGGAACTGATAAAAAATAAATGTGAAACAGAGAAAAAGTACCTCAGAAAACGGTTTCTTCCTCAGAGAGAAGAAAGTGTGGGAACCGCAGACAACTCCTGATGGGAAGTTTCCTCGGTTCCTGAGAACCGATGGGAACTGAGGAAAAACTGCTAAAACACTAAAAAACACTAAAGGCAGCAGAACTGGAAGGAAAATAAGTAACTTTGAAAGAAATGAACTTCTTCAAGCAATGTGTATAAGAGAGCTCTCCGGGACAACTTGTTTAGGCAGGCGGAGAAATGAATCTGACTAACAGCAGCACCTACGTGCAGCAGTCTTCAACTACAACCTGATTGGCTAATGCCATTCTATAATTTGCATAAATTCTGTCTCCAGGGTAGCTTAACCCAGTTGGCTAACCTGCAAAAGTCAGGCACACTGAGGGATTCCTGGGGGTGAAAATAAGGTCTTTTAGAGCTGCTGGAGCCACAGTATTTTATTATATTTCATGTTTTATGGACCATTTTGATTTGTAGTCTGTATACTTTTTGTGTTTGTGTTATTTTATTTGTGTGTATTTTAATTAGAAACATAGAAACATAGATGCTGACTGCAGAAAAAGACCACTGGTCCATCTAGCCTGCCCGTAATACCCTATCCTACCACCAGTACCTGGTGTCTATATGGGTTTATGCACACGCTACCCACCCCTATGTTCTCTGCCTTGCTGCTATGCCCCTTGGTGCCTATTAAGCCCTTAACCCTGCCCCAACTGTGTCTGAAGCTGTTACTAGTCTCGGTGCCCATCTCAGCTGGCAGACTGTTCCACAGCTCAGCCACTCCCTCTGTAAAAAAAAATTCCTTATGTCCCTCCTGAGTTTCCCTTCCACCAGTTTCTGTTCATGTCTCCATGTGCCAGTCCTGCCGAATAGTTCCTCTCAGTTTACTGTGTTCATTTTTTTCAGCAACATGAAGGTCTCTATCGTATTGCTCCTCTCCGTTCTGGCCTCCACCGAGTGCATGTTCAGTGCTCTAAGTCAGTCCTCATAAGATCTGTCAAGCAGGCCATGAATTATTTTTGTTACTCTATGTTGCACTGTCTCCAGCCTGGCCCTGTCTTTCCTAAAGTGAGGGCTCCAGAACTGGGCACAGTACTCCAAGGTGTGGCCTTACAAATGATCTATAGAGAGGTAGTAATACCTCCCTTTCTCCTACTATCAAATCTCTTCCCCAATACATCCCAACATCCTGGTTGTCTTGCTGGAGGCCTCTTTACATTGGCTAGCTTGTTTAAAGCACTGCTGATGCCTCCAAGATAACTTTGAAAAACATAATTCGGTACAATTCAGCTTGCATTCCACATATATACTACAGATTTCTCTTCCCATTTATTTATCACTGAGGAAATTTGCATGAATACATGATCTTTATCCCTTAGAGTTCATCTGCATATATAGCTTACTCCCTACTTCAAGTACAATACTTGGTTGATAAGACAGAAGAAGGAGTTTTGCTCATATAATCTGCCTCCCGTGTTATCAGGTCCACCTGTTGCCTGTATTCCCCAATAAGAATGTATCTAACCTATGTTTAAAGTCTATCAAGGAATCTACCTCTATAATATCCCTGGGGGTGTTATTCCACACATTTACTACCCTCTGTGTGAAGTAGTTCCTTCTAATGTTCTTCCTAGGGAAGGTTTGTTTAATTTGGTATTTATGACTTCTTAAATTAATTTCTCTATTATTACTTTGTAGGCCATGGGTGTGTAGTAGATGTCCATCCTTCACTATTTTAAACATCTCCAATATGTCTCCCTTTAATCTTCGCCTCTCTAATGAATACAAACCCAGATGTTCTAACCTTTCATCTTAAGAAGTGTCAGTCAGCCCTGAGACTAGCTTTATTGTTCTGCGCTGCACCCTCTCTAAGTTGTCAATGTCTCGATGCAGGTGTAGGCTCCATAAGGGGGAACAATAGTCCATATGGGGTCCTATAAAAGCCTTGTAGATTGGCATTATACAGTTTGTGTGCCTTGCAACAAAAGATCTTCTAATTCTAGCTAATATTCTATTGGTTTTATTAATTATCTTAGTACAGTGAGAGCTAAAGTTTAGTTTATTATCTATTAGAACACCTAAGTCTCTTTCCTTTTCAACAGTTTTTATGTTTGCTTGCACGCATGTGCAAGAAACATATTGCCATCATCGGAGTTTTCGGAGGTGTGTCAGCCTTCTTCCAATTCAGTCAGTGTGTTTGCAGGCGCGGCCGCAGTTCTCCAATGCCTGCTGGAGCTGTCTATGACAGCTCCAAAATGCAGTGGCATACAGTTGAAAGGGGGAGCTACGCTTCAGTGAGCAGCGATCAGATATCGCCTGCTCATGCGTGCTCCCACACACACACACACACACACACACACACACACACACACACACTGCTGCTGCCCCCAACACACACACTATATAGCCGACAGGGTGCCCAATCCCTGTCGGCTGTGCTCGCCCGAAACACAGTTTCATATGCCACGCTGGTGCCCACCCAGGGTGGCTGTATGTAGATAGCCGACGGGTGCCCAATCCCCGCTGCCTCCACTGTGTCCCCCAGTAGGGTGCCACGCTGAGCCCACCCCAGCGGGCAACAGACGCCATGGTCGACGGGATGCCCAATCCCCTGTCGGCTCCTCCCTCCAGCTGTCCTTCTGCCATGCTGGGAGCCCACCTCAGCATGGCAAACATCCCGCATCGTCTTTTAAAACAAAAAAACCTGTAAAGAAAAAAACGGTCCCTCGTAGTCTCCCTGCCCCCACAACCCGCACCCACCCACTCGCACCTGCCTCCCCACACCCCATCCCATACTTACCTCCGGAGTCCGGCGTGATGATCTTCAGTGGACCGGGAACACGTCTGCACTCTTCAAAGCCGACCGCGAACTGAGGAAATGCCAGTAAGCTGTATAATGGGATAGATAGGGTTTTTTCAACTTTGTTGCATATCTCAGGCATTTTTTGGAATTTTTGCACCAAATTTTCAACATGGGGTTTTTGGGACCCCTCCTCATGAATTCTTGCACTGTCATGGCGTTACTCGGGCCCGAAGGGTGATTTCACAGCCACTGCATAAAATCACCTTTCCAGAATGAATAGAAATGACACTGCCAATGTTCATAAAGTGAGCTTTCAAAAAGCCTATTTGAAAAAATTTGGTGAAAAATTCCTAAAATGACTGTTTTCTGAGCGATGGCTACGCAGTTCTATGCACTTCGTAGTTCAGCGAATTTTCAATGTTTTCACTCCAGATTTTCAACACTGCCATTTTACCACACCTTCTTATGAGCAGTACAGCTGTCATTTTTCACATCTTGCCCAAAATGTGTTTCCGCCCATGTAGCGCACAATGGCGCAGTTGGTGTGCAAAATCAATGTACGGGACACATTAAGAAAATCACAGTGACACAGTTCATGAGCAGAGGTCTTAAAATTGCTATGTTGAAAATTTGGTGAAAAAATTTCTAAAAATGACTTTTACGAGCATGCGTTGCGCAGTTCCTACGCACGCTCGTAAGTTTGCGAAATTTCAATATTTTCACTCCAGATTTTCAAAACTGCCATTTTACCACACCTCCTTATGAGCAGTACATTTGTCATTTTTCACATCTCGCCCACAACGTGTTTCTGCCCATGTAGCGCACAATGGCGCAGTCGGTGTGCGAAATCAATGTATGGGACACGTTAAGAAAGTCACAGTGACACTGGTCATGAGCAGAGGTGTTAAAATGGCTATGTTGAAAATTTGGTGAAAAAATTCCCAAAAATGACTGTTTTAGGAGCGCACGTTGCGCAGTTCCTACGCACGCTGGCAAGTTTGCGAATTTGTAATATTTTCACACCAGATTTTCAGCAGTGCCATTTTACCGCACTTTCTTATGAGCAGTACAGCTACCATTTTTCACATCTCGCCCAAAATGTGTTTCCACACATGTAGCGCACAATGGTACAGTCGGTGTGCGAAAACAATGTTTGGGACAGATTAAGAAAATCACAGTGAAACTGGTCATGAGCAGAGGTCTTAAAATGGCTATGTTGAAAATTTGGTGACAAAACTCCATAAAATGACTGTTACGAGTGAGCATTGCGTAGTTTCCACGCACCCTCGTAAGTTCATGAATTTGTAATATTTTCCGTCCAGATTTTCACCAGTGGCATTTTTCCACACCTCCTTATGAACAGTACAGCTGTCATTTTCCACAACATGGCCGAAATGTGTTTTCACACTTTCAGCACAGAAATGCGTGGTCGCTGGGAAATCATTGTTGGGACAGATAAAGAAAATCACACTGACACTGTTCATGACGGAGGTCCCAAAATGCCTGTGTTAACAATCTGCTGTAAAAATCCCAAACTAGTTACATTACGTGTGTGTTGCACAGTTTCTACATGCGCTCGTGACTTCACCAGTTTTTAAGATTTTCACAGATTTTCAACATTGCCATTTTTACACCTCCATAGAACAGTACCATCACATTTTTCACATCCTGTTCGAATAATGTGTTTTGCACCTGTGGTGCCAAATGCCATAGTCGCTGTGCAAAAGCAGTTTTCGCTAACAAACTGATATTGCCACTGTTCATGAGGTGGGGGTCACAAAAACCATGTTGAAAATTTGGAGTGAAAATACCAACGAATGCCTGAGGCGTTAGGGTTTCGACCATAACGCCCCACCCTGTAGAGAATGACAGGCATCAGGGGTGTGACTTGGGATTCTTGCCTGTCATGCTCATACCATTCCACCCCCCCACACACCCTGCAGCCAATGTAAGAGGCATCAAAGGTGTGCCTCGGACTCTTCAGGCCCAAACTTCACCCATTCTCCTATACGCACCCATTTCACCGTATTTCCTGATGGAATGGGGTGCGCATAAGGACCAAAGACCCCAAGGCACACCGTGACACTTGTCAGTGTCTGCAGGGTAGGGTGTGGCGAAATGGCGTGGTTGTTATGCCTGACGACCCAAAGGCACACCCCAATGCCTGTCACTCTCTGCAGGGTGGTGGTGGGGTTGGCTTCAATTCAATACTTCGCTGCCATTCCTATTATGCAGCTCTGTAACTTCTACACTACTAATGCCAATGCCAGCAAGCAAACATTCGGCACTGACAAATGCTTGTTACAGTTGTGTTGTTGATGCTATATCTACATTTGTTGTTTTCCGAGCCTAGATGCATTACTATGCATTTTCCTGCATTAAAGAACATCCCATTTTTTTAGCCCAATCCTCGAATGCCTCCAGAGCTTTTTTCAATTCTAGCACCTGGCTATCTGTGTTAACCACAGCTCCTAGCTTCACATCATCTGCACATTTAGTTATCCAGTTGTTTATGTTTGTGTTCATATCTGCTACAAATAGGGAGAAAAGGGCTGGTGAGAGTACCGACCCCTGTGGCACACCACTTGTCACCCTCCCCAAACTGGACACTGAACCACGTATTCGCACTCTCTGGTCTCTGTCAGCCACAATTCTACCCAGTTTGTTATTTTCTTGTTTATTCCCCCATCCACCCATTTCTTCATCAAAAGTCCAGGAGGGACTCTGTTGAATGCCTTCTGAAAGTCTAAGAAAAACACATCGACAGGTTCGTCATAGTCCAATGCATTACTCACAGCCTTATAGAACACCAGTTGATTTGTCAAGCATGATCTGTGTTTTTTAAAACCGTGCTATGTAGGATCTTCAAAAATTGCACCTCCACATGCTATTTCCAGTTTGTCTTTGATTCTGGACTCCATAGTTTTCCCAAGGATGGCATTTAAACTGATGGGCCTGTAATTTGTCATACTGCCCTTGTCCCCTTTTTTAAATACTGGGACCAGTTGTGGCAGTCGTCCAGTCCTGTGGTACTTCCCCCATATCTAGAGACATGCTGTAAAGTTTTTCAAGTGGGTTTACCAACCATAATTTAATTTCCTTTAATAATCTCAGGTGCAGCCCATCTGGTCCTGCTAATTTTGTGACATCAAGCTTATCAAGTTTGCTTAATATGTCCTTTTTAGTGATTATAGTAATGAAGTTGTTGTAAAATGTAGAATATGTGTCCTTATTTTTAGCTGATGTTGTTATGCCCCATTGGTTTGAATAAATTGAGCAGAAATAGCTGTTAAAACTTTCTGCTTGTTGCTTTGGATCACTAATTCCCATATCTCCCTGTGTTAGTTGGCCTACTGTTCTATCGTTGGATTTGTTGTTGATGTAGGCATAAAACGCTACAATATTGTAATAAGTCACAATCCTTTGTTATTACATCACAATCTGTTGCCATGGGAATAACTGTGATATCACAAGCAGTGCTTTACGACCTGAGGTAGGGAAAAAGCAACTGGAATAGATGACATTTTTAGGAGCACAGCTCCTGTTTTCATGCAAATGTCCTCAATAATAAATAATGGGGAAGAGACATACAGAACTACTGACTGACTGCCGCAAAAGACTGTTGCCGGAATGGGAGAGACAGCTGTAGTCACGCCAGTGTTTTCAGTGGCCGTTGACGCAGGAGTGGAGATCGGGGGCCACAGTTGCAAAAAGGGAGTTCGGTAGCCATATCTGCAAAGAGATTCAGTGGCCGTGGCACTTCAAGGGACTCAATGACCATGGCCACAAAGGGGAATCGGTGAGCCATAGCCACAAGGGGAATTCGGTGACCATAGCTGTAGCAGACTCAGTTCCCTAGTCCTGGAGGAGCCAATCAGAGCAGAGGGCACCAATTTCGAACTTGTGGCTCTGCTTTAAAAGCAGAGCCACTGACTGCCGCAAAAGACTGTTGCGGGAGTGGGAGAGACACCCCCCCCCCACCTCCCTCCATTAATTAAATAGGCCACCTGGGCTCCTTCCAGAGGAGACTACCAACAGCAGTAGAGGATGAGGGGAGTTTTCTGTTGACTTTTATAGTTACAGGTACAGTGTAGCAAGGAAAAAAAGTGATTGATATAGTTCTATTGGATCTGTATATTTCTATGGGACCTTGTAAGGTCTAGTCACTTTCAATATTTCTTTGTACATGTCTATCGAGTAACTCATAGCAAACTAAATTGATTTAAGTAACATTTGCAAGGCAGAATGTATAAAGGGATCAGATGTGGATAGGGAACGTAGTACATACTCAAAAAAGGAATTAAGTGTATAGGGCTGTAGTAAGGGGAATAGAGGGGTACAGTACTAGCTGTTTCTGAGTCTTTTTATATTAAAGAGGGTATATACTAAGGTGATCAAATGGATGGGTAGTGAGGTTGGAGGGGTAACCTGATACGGGATCAGGCAGGTCTGAAGTATGGTCTCTGGGCCACTAGGGCACTGGGAATCTTTGGGAGGGTGGTGGGGTGCAGTGGGTGTGGGACAGCCATGGTGTTGGATATAGTACGGAGGCTGCGGGGGGCTGCATGGTGTGCAGACAACTTACACAGCTAAGAGAGGAGGTTGGGTGGTTGAGGTGTGAACTAAGAAGGGCAGGGGAGTGGGGAAGTGGAGAGGATTGGAGGAGGTCGAAAGAAAACACCAATTGGGTGAGGGATGAAACAGAGAACATAGGAGGAGCTACAGGGGTAATAGAAACAGGTGTAGAGGCAAGCGTAAGTAGTAGGGGAGAGGATGGGAAGAGGTCCAGAGAATGCAACAGAGGGGCGAGAGGAGTAAGGGGGAGCACAAGGGAGGCCAGAGGAGACTTAGGCACAAGAGAAGTAGAGGTTGAGAGGGGCCCGGGAAACTGGAAAGTGGTAGGATCAAAAAAAGCACAGCAAGCACCATCAAGGAAGGGGCAGGCAGCAGGCTGTGAAGAAAGGAGGCAGAGCAGGAAAACAGATTTGCACCCCTGGGGCCACTTGAGGTGGAGGACGGCAAGGAGTGCAGGAGCAAGGAATTCATAGGAGACGGAGGAGGGGCTAAGGTGATAGAAGGATCAGGATTGGGGGAGGCACCTTTGGGAGGAAACCTGGAGGGAAGCAGTCAAAACGAGCAAGAGGAGGGAGTCAAAGACAACATTAGGGCAATGAAAGGGCAGGAGGAGGTAGGGCACACAGAGCTCATGTGAGTCACGCTTGACAAATGAACTGGGGAACCACTGAGGAATAGGGCGGTTTACAGACCTCCGATGCAGGGGGAAGAAGGGGACAGACTGCTGATACAGGCAGTTACAAAGATGGCTCACAAGGGGGAGCTTCTGCTAGTGGGGGACCTAAATCTCCCCGACATAGACTGGGGGATTCTAGGGGTGCTACAACAGGTATTCATGAAACAGCTGGTCAGGGAGCCCACTAGGGGAGAAAACCTGATGGACGTGGTCCTCACAAATGGGGACAGCGTGGAAGAGGTGGTGGTGAGTGACAGACTAGGTACAAGTGATCACAGGACTGTGAGATTCAGGGTAAAAATGTGGAGGGAGCCAAATCAGACTAAAATGAGGGTGACGGACTTCAGAAAGATGGACTTTAACAAAATGAGGAGGATATTTGAGGAAGAAATGGCAGGGAAGGGGAATACAGGGGATGTGGAAGAGCTCTGGGGAACTATCAAAGGAGGGGTATTGAAGGCCACTGAAATTTGCATTAGGAAAGTGAGGAGGAACAAAAAAGGAGGAGACCGCTCTGGTTTACACGGGCGGTGGCAGGAGCAGTCAGGGAAAGGAAAAGGGCATTCAGGAAATATAAGAAGACACAAAGGGGGGGATGACAGGGAGGATTATAGAGAAAAGAGGAGGGTGGCAGGGCAGAAGATAAGAAGAGCTAAAGCAGATACTGAGGAGAAAATAGCTAAGCAGCCCAAAAAGGGGGAATAAAACGTTTTTTAGATATGTTGGGGAAAGAAGGAAGGTGAGGCAGGGGATGGTAAGGTTGCGGGGGGGAGGGAAGAATACAAGTGGAAGGGTACTTTGAGAAAGCAGAGGTGTTGAATAACTACTTCTGCTCGGTCTTCACGGAGGAGGGGGAGGGTAGGGGACCAGAGCTGGGGGGGGCAGGGAAGGCAAAAAGGTAGATCCTAGAATGTTCAGCATAGACAGGGTAAGGGAGGAAGTGGGCAGGTAAAAGGTGGACAAGGCAACAGGGCCGGACAGCTTGCGCCCGAGGGTATTCCAGGAGCTGAGGGAGGAGCTGGCAGCCCCACTGATAAGACTGTTTAACTTGTCCATGGACACAGGATGTGTGCCAAAGGACTGGAGAAGGGCAGGTGTGATGTCACTGCAGAAAAGGGGGCAGTAAGGAAGCGGCAGAAAATTATCACCCAGTCAGACTCACTTCGGAGGTGGGAAAGGTGATGGAGGCACTAATAATGGAAAGGGTGGTGGACTACCTAGTGGACTGTGGACTGCAGGACGAAAGGCAGCACAGCTTCACGAATGGGAAGTCCTGCCAGATGAACCTGATAAGAGTTCTTCAACTGGGTGATGCAGGTGGTTGACTGGGGGGGGAATGGCCTATCTAAGGCTAGTAAATAAGCTAGAAAGCTTAGGGTTGGGACAAAAATAACTAGGTGGGTGGAAAACTGGTTGGTGGGCAGAAGTCAGAGAGTGGTGGTAAATGGGGTGCATTCCATGGTGAAGGAGATAATGAGTGGGGTGCCCCAGGGGTCAGTGCTGGGACCCCTCCTGTTTAATATATACATTTCTGATATAGCAGAAGGTCTGAAGGGAAGAGTGTGCCTATTTGCGGATGATACGAAAATCTGCAATCTGGTGGACACCCCCGGGGTGGGGGTAGAGGCCATGAAGCAAGACTTGAGGACTCTGGAGGGTGGTCAGAAACTTGGCAACTGAAATTCAATGCCAAAAAGTGTGTTGTGATGCATCTGGGGCGCAAAAACCTGCTTGCAGTCTACACTCTAGGAGGGGAGGAAATCAAAAAAACAGTGCAGGAGATGGATCTGGGGATTATAGCATCAAGCAACCTTAAGGTGGGTAGTCAGTGTAGTAAGGGGGTGGGGAAGGCAAATGGAATGTTAGCATGCATTGGGAGAGGCATAACTAGCAGAAGGAGGGAGGTGCTGATGCCTCTTTACATGGTGAGACCACACCTGGGGTATGGGGTCCAGTTCTGGAGACTGCACCTACACAAGGACATTGATGGGATGGAAAGGGTTCAGAGAAGGGCAACCAAAATGGTGCACGGTATGCAGGCAAAAAACCAAAATGAACAGAGGTGTAGGGAATTGGAACTGTACCCATTGGAGACTAGAAGGGAGAGGGGGACATAACTGAAACTTTTTTTTTCACTTTATTTAAGGTGTCCCCCCCCCAACTTTCTTTATGCCCCCTTACGCCGGCTAACCTGATCTCGCTCCGGTGAAGACACTCAGTGCGGTCTGTTCCCGCCCACCTGAAGCCTCCAGACTCCACTCCTTGGACATGGGCCCATTTCCCTGCTGCACCACCTGGCCGCCCGACCCCCCAGCTCTGAGCCCCCGGGGTAGGACTGCCAACACCACTGGCACTCTATCTAGAATCTAGTGGAACGACCAGGAGGCAGAAGGAGTGCCCGAGATGGAGCTGGGAGGCCTGACATTGGACATGGGGACCGACCACTGGTCCTGCCTTCGCCTATCAGGCACCTGGGATTTTCACGTTTTCTGTACCCACCCCGCGGAGCTCGGACATGCAATGATGGCCAGTGTCCACCGAGCTCCACCCCCAATGCCATGCGGTGGCGGCGACTTGTTCCTGGCTACGCCCGACCGTCGCCAGGGGTCGCTCAGGAGTGACACAGTCCCTACACCCTCCCGGGAAGGGAGAGCCGTCTATCAGACGTTCAGGCCCTCCCCGTCCCTGCCGACCCCGACGGTCCAGGCTTGTTCCCGAACCCGGAGTCGCCATGTGGCGCAAGGTGAGGCAACTAGAGCCTTATCCCTCAGTGCCACCGGGCCGGCTTTATTTAAGGTGTTTTAACACATGGAACAAGTAATATACAAAGACACAATTCATAAGACCATATTTACAATAAACTTGACAGTTCATAAACATACTTATCATGTTAAAGGGTGTAGTTGTGCAGGAGAGCTTATATTACATATTACAGTGGACTTACAATCAAATATTACATAATGGATTAAGCAATATGTTATATTTAAGCAGAGTCCCATAAAACAGTACAGAGTAAAGCGGAGGCTCAGTTCTATGTTCATTCATGGGATAAAGTCTGGTCTGGTAGGGCCCATATACAGGGACACTGGTTTACTGGGATTGAGAAAGGGCATATTCTGTTTTGCACATTGTAAAAAACGGTATTGTCACCGGTGTCTGCTAAGCCAAAATCCAGTTTTACCGGTGTTTGGTTTTGTGTACTTTATTTAACAATTTTAAACTCTGCTAACATGCATTTTAGCAATTTTGACCTCCACTATTACACATCCTTCCATCCTTGTACCAATTTTAAGTTATTTTAGGTACAAGATGTGATGGCAGCAGCAGCAACACTACAGCCCCCATCCCTAAGGTGTGATGGAAGCAGCACTACGGCGCCCATCCCTCTGGTGTGACAGAAGCAGCAGCACTATGGCCCCCATCCCTTAGGTATGATGGCAGCAGTACTATGGTCATCATTCCTCATGTGTGATGGTAGTATCAGCACTATGGCCCCCATCCCTCAGGTGGGACGGCAGCAGGCCTACATTCCCCATCCACCAGTGGTGATGACAGAAGCACTACCTCCCCCACCCCTTCGGTGTGATGGCAGTAGCAACACATCCCTCTGGGGTGATGGCAGTAGTGACAGCACTATGATCCCCTTTCAACACTCACACCCCACATGCACAAGTTACAAATGACTTGATCTCTTTGCTTGTTAGAACTCAGATGTGAATTAATCTGAACCATCACTGCTAAGGTGGACTACCTTTGTTTTTTCCTATCTAAAATTTAACTGCCTGAATTGGATATCTGCCTGTGACACCACTGACCAGGGTTAGAGAACAGACTTGGGTGTTGTAGGGCCAGCTGGTGGGTGAAGGCTTGAGTGTCCAATGACCACTCCCCTTCTCCTGAGAGGGAGGGTGGGTTCATGGCTCAGCATTTGCTGGCCCATGGTGGAGGCCAGAGGTACGACAACACGTCAGTCCTCATTGAGGGAGGAGTGTGATGGATGTCAGCTTGTGCCTTGACATCATGTAGCCTGTCAAGCTCCCAAGAAAATGGGAAAACACCCACTGACCAACCGAAGGATGGCTACTGGTCCCATCATACACCAGAAGCCCCAGATATGTGTCCGTTCTGACCCCCGACATGCCTAACATACACAGGAAGCTCTTTGGGGCAATTCTCCACCCCCTGGTAGCCTCCCACAGGGGTAGGGGCCTACTCAATGAAGGGTTACTTTGGGTTACCTGGTAGCACAGCAGTAAGGATCAGTGGATAGTGGTCAGGACTCAGCAGCGGTGGTAGGGGGTCTTGGCAGGCCTGAAGGAGTGGATGGCCAGGGGGTAAGAGGGGAGAAAAAAAAATGCTTGAATTTGCTTCTTTGAAATAAAGTGTTTTCATCTAAAAAAATCCACAAGTGATTAGTGGAGGACCTTCAAATGGATTCATGCATCTCCCAGACATGTGGATGCTTTTTTTTTCTACTTGGTGTCCATTAAAAGGGTGTCTCCCAGTTTTCATATCTTTGTTCAGAAGTGAATTGAGCACTTCTCTGCCCACCTGCATCATATAGCCCCTGGGGTCTTACCTTCTGTATGTCACTGAATGTGCTTTCAAAATCCACTGGCCAAACATAAGTACTCTTAAATACTTAACATTTGCTTTTTGTTGAAGCAGTCTATCAGAAAACATTTTGTTGTCACAGAGACAGAACCAGCAGGTGGAAGAAAAGGTGCAAATGATCCAATTCACCTAAATGGGTGCTAACTGTGAAGTCTTTTCATAAGCAGTAAGACAGTTTCTTCTTTGTGAACATACTTTCATTCAGACTAGTTTTCATTCAAACAACTGAGGATTTTGGATGGCCCTACTGATTATAAACTTGAATAAGTTAGTTGGTAACAGTGATCTCATGCTTAGCAATCTACAACCTAGATGCCCATATGCAAAGAATACAATAAAACTCTGGCTAAAAACAAGCTTATAAAATGTATCTGAATATTTATCTTTACCTATACAGAATCATTGCAGCCCAAGTAAAACTCAAGTAAATTATATAGTACCCTGACTGCTATTCTATGATGTAGTAAACATATATTGGTATTTTTTTTTATATTCTTTGTAAAGCAGGTAAGGCCCACTAGGCAGAACTGTCTGCTTTATGGAGTGACCTAGAAGCACTTGGGAGGATAAGTGACTTGCTTGGATGCAAGTGGAGGTTGTGGTACTCAAACCCAAGTCTGTGGATGTACCCAGTTCAATCACCATTTGTTACTCTAACCACTAAACATGGTGGTTAAACTGAATGGCTGATTACACAAAACAGTGCGGGTGATTTCCTTACTGTTTCTATACGCAGCAAAGCAGAAAGAATGCAAAGCACAGCAGCATTCATTTTAAGATGCTGAAATCTGGGTCGGCCTGCTTGCACTGCAGTAGCACTATTGCTTGCAATGCCAGTGACCCAGGGTCAGAAGCAAACTCGGGTTGCTGGAGGTCTGGCCAGGGGAGTAGGATCGAGCACCTGGGGGACTGCTCTCCTCCTCCAGGGAGGGTGGGCTGCAGGTCCTGCTTCTTTACCAGCACTAGTGTGACCACGGGTGGTAGTGCAATGGTGCTGCAGAGTGATCAAGAGGGGAAGACGCTAGCCAGGATCTAGATCAGTGGCATGTCTCTATGTGACCTACCTCCTTGGATCTCTAGTGCCAGTGCCCTCAGGGACAGAGACCAGAAAACCAGGAACAATCACCCCACATTGGCCACTGGCAGAAGGGACCCAGGTGACCCAGACTTCATAACCAGGCTCCATGAGGGACCCACTGGGCTGTCCAACACACACTAAGGGAGTGTGGAGGGGTGACCTAGGGTCCCCTCCCTTCCCACCTGGGGGGGTCCAACCCAGGCAGGACAGGGGCAGGCCCACAGGAGCTCCTGAGCATTACCTGGGGGTGAAGCTAGGGGATACAAATGCTGTGAGAAGGGGACATAGAAAAAGAAAATAAACCAAATTTAAAAAGATACTGAAATCTTAAGAGATTCCATGCAGTGACATGCAATTTCCGTGAGGCACCGGTACAAGAATTCAAAATCCGCAAACCAAGTAGGATTCCGTGATTGTTACCGGTGTTACCGGTAAAAATGGAAAACCAGGGTCCCTGCCCATATACAGCACCCAGCGTCTCCATAACATATCAAATTGTTCCTGCCTTTTATTTAACATGGCTGTTAATCTTTCCATTTTGTATATACTTATCATTATATCTTGTCATTGTTTTGGTGGATTAGACTGTACCCAAAGTTTAGTGGTGGCTTCGTTGGCAGCCAATATAGCTATCACCAATACTTTTTTTGTTTGAGGTTCCCTGCACTCTGGCAGGTAATCAGAGAAAAAGTACAGTAATGGTATTAGGTGCAGCGATGGCACCAACATCTGCCTCAATGTGTCCTGTAATTCAAGAATACAGGGGAGGATCCTCTGACAGCGCCAAAAGATATGGGCATGTGATGCCGTGGAATATCCACAGTCTCGCCAGCATTCCGCCCCCCCTACCCTGGAGAAACTTTGCTTGAATTGCAGGGGGCCTGAAATATCTAATGGTAACTTTCCATGAGAATTCTTTACAGTTTTTTGATGACAGGCCCCATTGTATTATTCGTATGTGTCTTTCCCATGATTCGTCTGAAATCCGTATTCCCAGGTCTTTCCTCCAGGCCTGTCAGACCAACTCAAGAGAATCCTCTTCTAATGATCTTAATGCCGCATACAGACACAGGATCATGTGGATTAATGGGGCCTTGCCCTGTCATGCCAGGCATAAAACAGCTACAATTTGGGGAGCTGGCGTGTCAGCCCATAGATTCCCTGAAAGGAACTTTATAATGTCTCTTACTTGGAAATACCTAAATCTGTCTTTAGAAGAGATCCCAAACCGCTGTTCTAATTCTGACTCAGGGTGGACCCTTGTTGTACAAATTGATGTACCAGATGTAATCCTAAACATTCCCATCTATGAAACCCCATAACCATTCTAGCAGGTAAAAACTGTCCTACATGAGGTAATGAAAACAATAATGGTCTCCACTTAGTGAGCCCTTTCACGGCTAAAACTGCATGCCAGCACTGAATGCTACTGCGTGAATAGGGATTGGTTATACTTTCCAAATTTGTACTAGGTGAGTATGATAGGAGCAGTTTATTCATATTCCCGAGATCCTCCTCCTTTCTTTCCAATGTTTTCCACTTAGCAGCATACCCATGATGCAGCCAGTACAGAACAGTTCTAAGCTGGGCTGCTAGGTGGTGGAATCTGAAATGTGGAACGGCAAGGCCGCCCTGTCTTTTTGGGAGCTGCAAAATGGAAAATCTAATTCTTGGTTTTTGTGAGGCCCTTATGTACTAGGATTCATACTAGAAAAGTTTAGATGTACAGAAGGCACAGGCCCATAGGTGTACCTCTCCCACAAGGGGGATATTAGCCCCAGCCTAGCTGATGAAAGAGGTACTGATCTAATTTCGTTTTATATGCCTCAAAAGAGTCTACTTCCAAAATCTCCCTTAGAAGTGTATTCCAGAGTGGGATAATCCTCTGGGTGAAAAATCCTCTTCTGGAATTACTCCTAGGGTATGATAACATTAGGTGAAAAGCATGACTTCTCAATGTTAGGGCCCTATTGTTAAATGTAAGTCCCAAATCTAACATCAGCTTACTATCCTTGGAGATCTTGAACATCAATAATAAGTTGCCCCTAGTCCTTCTCAGTTCCAATGATGACAATTTTAGCTCTCTTAGTCTCTGTATAATTCATACTCTGGAGACCATCAATCATTCTGGTCATCCTCCTCTGCACACACTCCAGTCTATCTGTATCTCTACAGAGACATGGATTCCATAGAGGGGAACAATAATCAAATTGGGGTCGAACGTAAGCTCTATATAAGGGTAGCATACATGCCTGATTTCTAGACGTGAATGATTTAATACATTCGATAATCCTATTTGCTTTAAGTGCTATCTCAGTACAGTGTTTACTAGATTTTAAGTCATTGGCAGGCAGCAATACACTAACTTCAACCGAGTCCTCACCGACCCCTCTTCAGTGAACTGCGGGGTCCCCCAGGGATCTGTCCTTGGACCCATTCTATTTTCCCTTTTCATAAATGAGTTGCCCTCTGTCACAGCCCATGGGCGCACCACTCTATACGCGAAAGACCTCGTCATCCTGGCCAGCTCCCAGGACGTCCCTATCATTAACTCCATGCTGAACTCTGACTTCAAGCTTATTCAAACCTGGCTAGAGGGCCATAAGCTGACCATCAACCCTAAAAAGACCCAAGCCGAGCTCTTTGGCTCCATGGCCAAGACGAAAACCTGTCCTGCTCCCCTAAATATCTATGGCGCTGACGGCTCTCTCCTGCAGGCCGCGGACACTGTCAAGTATCTGGGTATAACCCTAGACCCGCAGCTGGACCTCACCCTGCATATTCGGAACATATGTAAGGCAACAAACGGCAAGCTCGGTCTTGCCTACAGAGCAAAAAGCTGTCTCATCCCGGCTGCACGGCTCACCCTAACCAGGAAGGTTCTCCTACCCAAGCTCTGTTATGGGCTTGTATCCTTTGCCCCTGTCCCGAAAACAAGTCTCACAAAATGGGACACTGCATATAACAATATATGCCACTTTGCGCTCTCTGCTCCTCACCTCATGCATCACTGTGAATTTTACTCACGGCTGGTGTGGCTCCCCCCTGAAAAGCACCGCACCTTTGTCCTCGGCAACTTCATCAACAACATCGTCAGAACTGCCACCCCTTCTGCACTTGCCCTACCCCCAAATATGGAGCCCCAGGCTACCACTTAAGATCCAGTGACTCGCAGGACCACCTGGTTCCTTAAACCTGCACCCTCACGGGTGATCGGGCTTTCGCTGTTTACATGCCGAGAGTGTGGAACTCCCTTCCTGCAATAACTCGCTCCTCCCCCTCCCATACCTGCTTCAAAGCGTCCCTATGGGGCTTCCTAAAATCGGCCTCCGCCTGTCTCTGTGCCTCATAGACCCCCAGCTATGGTTCTTTTTTTCCCAGTGGGTCTGTTGAGGGGCTGAGGCTCCTGCTTATTACATGCACTTAGATCCTGTAACCGCTAGTTGTTTCTAATGTTATCAACATGCACTAGGCCCATTCCCTGCCCCCCTGTTCCCTGAGGGGGTACTCAGTCTATTGTACTCCTCCTGTTAACCCTCTATCCTTACCCACCGAGGGCATGGTTTACCCTATATTGTTTGCTTTATTGCTAATGCCTGTATTATGCTGTTATCTAACTATCAATCTGTTATGCCTGAAGTTCTTGTATGTTACCTTGACTCTGCCTGATGTTCTTGTATGTACCTCGTAATCCTCCCAGATCGCACCTGAAAATAGGTACTTGGCTGCCTAGTGTGCTTACCTGGTAAACAAGAGCAAATAAATAAAATAAATGATTGTGCCAAGGTCATTTTCACAGTCTGCGGATTTTAAAGGTTTTCCATCTAATAGATACAAGCAACATTGGTTCTTCTAGCCCAGACGCATGACAGCACATTTGCCATTATCGAAAGCCATACCATTAATGTCGTCCCAATGCTTTAGCTTATCAAGATCCTTTTGGAGCAATAAAGTCCCCTGTGCGGTACTGACATCAGCAACAAGTTTTGTGTGATCAGCAAACTTTATCACAAAGTTTCCAAGGTTTATGTTCAAGTCAGAGATAAATATTGTAAATAGTATGGGTCCTAGGACGGAACCTTGGAGTACCCCACTTGTCACAGGGCCCTGATCAGAGGTAAAACCTCTTATTCTCACAACCTGTGTTCTATTGGAAAGCCAAGCATGGGTCCAATTAATAATAGTACTATTAATTCCTAATTTATGCATTTAGTTGAAGATCTTTCTATTTAGGGTCCTATAATACTCTTCTGGTAGTTGAACTGGGATGGTCTGGGCCAAATGAGGAACTGTGGTAGTACAACCATTCGAACTGCCTCTATCCTCTGTATCAGAGGAAGTGGGAGTACCCTCCACCTCTCCAAATCTGAAGATAACTTGTTCAATAGGGGAGTATAATTAAGGCTGAATAAATCAGTATGTGCCAGCCCCATCTGAATACCTAGATACTTTATGTGTCTCATATTCCAGTTGAAGGGGAATGTGGATAAGATACGAGTAGTAAGGTCATAGTTTATTT
Organism: Neoceratodus forsteri; assembly: GCA_016271365.2. NCBI lineage: Eukaryota > Metazoa > Chordata > Ceratodontiformes > Ceratodontidae > Neoceratodus > Neoceratodus forsteri. Next base: position 1,319,022,688 of record CM057455.1, on the reverse strand, counting down.
TAAGCACCTCCGTCTTTGTGGTATTTATTTTGTATCCCGCTATTCTTCCAAAGGCAGTCAGAAGATGTCATAAGGGCCCCAGAGACTGCTCTGGGTCCATCATATAAATCAATAAATCCTCGGCATACAAAGTCAACTTATGTTCCTCCCCCCGCTTCAAATCCCTTTATTAGCTCACTTTGCCAAATGGCCTGGGCAAGAGGCTCAAGATACAGGGCAAATAGCAGGTGTGACAATGGGCATCCCTGCCTAGTGCCTCGCTGTAGTGGGATCGGGGTTGAGATAGACCAGTGATCTTAGTGTATGCCATAGGGTGGGAGTATATGGCAGAAACTATCCGGGTAAATCCCCGTGATAAGCCCATTCTGTCTAAGACTGCCCCAAGAAATGACCATGCCACCCGGTCGAATGCCTCCTCTGTATCCAAGCTTATAAGCAGGAATGGTGTATCCAACTGGGCGGCATAGTGTAGTAAGTGCAGCATTCTCTTAATATTATCTTGTGTTTGCCTGCCGGGTATAAAGCCTGCTTGGTTTAAATTTATTAACAATGATAGGAGAGACTCTAATCTCTCAGCTAATAGCGCGGCAAATAACTTGTAATTGATATTAAGGACCACAATAGGGTGGTATGAAGAACATGATATGCTGTCTTTTCCTGGTTTTAGAATACTGGAAATAAAAGCAAAGCGCCAGGTATCTGGGACTCCCTCCTTCTCCTGGACCCCATGACAAGTAGCCAGCAGTGTGGGAAGCAATTTATCTTGAAACATTTTATAAAATTCCCTTGTGTAGCCATCAGGCCCAGGGCTCTTAAATGACTTCATATTAATAATTGCACTGCTTAGTTCTCTTTCTGAAACTGGTAGGTCTAACGTCTGTCGTTGCTCTTGCTTGAGGCCAGGGAGATCAAGATCCACCAGAAAAGCCTGCGCTTCATCCTGGTTGGCTCTATGATCCGGGGTATACAAGGTCTTATAAAATTTCTGGAAGGCCTGTTTAATTTGTAGGGGTAAATTAACCAGCTTACCCAACTCTGGGTCTCTGATTTGGATGATATCAGATTGGGCATGCCGTTGTCTAAGCCTATGGGCCAGTACTGGGTGGCTCTTGGGCCTCCATCATAATATTTCTGGCATAGGAATTGCAAAGCCTGTTCGGTACGCACATCTATAAGCTTTTGTATTTGTTTTTTTGTGGCTTGCAATAAGGGTAGGGCTCCTTTATCTCCAGCGGCACGTTGGGCCTGCAATTCTCTGAGCTGCTGGTGAAGCCAATCTAACCATCCCTGCTGTTGTTTCTTAAGATGGGAGGCATATTTTATTATGTTCCCCCTTAGAACCATTTTAAGCGTGTCCCGGAGGGTATGTATCGATATATCCAGGGATTGGTTATCTTGTAGAATTTGTGCAATTCTCTCTTCAATCATTTCGATAAAATCTTTCAGGTTCAGCAAAATGTTATTGAATCTCCATAAGGTTTCTCTCCTCTCCACCTCCCACTCCATTTTGAGAATCAACTGAGAATGGTCCGACAAGGTGGAGGGTATCTGGTAGCATTCCTTCACCTATAATAATGTGCTCTGGTCATATGAAAATAATCTATCCGTGTGTACACCCTGTGCGGGGCAGAATAATGCATATACTCTCACTTATTCGAGTGTTGGGATCACCAGACATCCACCCACTGTGCTTCTAAAAGATAAATATGAGCCACTGTCTGTGTAGCAGTTTTTTGGGGAACGTGGGGGTTTGAAGTGTCGAGCTGTGTACATATCTGACTGTGGTCCCCACCCACTAGCACCGGGGGATTACGACCCATCTCTAGTTGTCAAATCATGTATGCCTGAGACAATTCTTGGGTGATCCCCATAAGTCTCCCTTCCCATGTCAGCATCCCCTACTTCCCATCCAAAAGGTACCACTAACTGTAACAATATTAATCATATTTGATGTCTGCTGAAGGAATGGTGACATCTTCTAAGTCATATCAGTAAGGCTTGCACAACACTTAGTAAAGTCAAGTTTAACATATATGTAACCCCCCTGCAAATGGGGGTTCCCAAAAGACTTCCAGGAGCTTGCTTGAATGCTCCAAGCCTGAATGGTGTTTGGCGTCTAAGCCATTTATCAGTGAGTGTTTTCAGAGCCTCTGGTACTGTCTCTTTAAGAACTGTCTGCTTGCAGACATAATTAGTTTGTATGGGGGGACTGTGTGCTTCTTTGCTAGAGTACCAATCGAGCTGCTGCCAATTCACTCCATTTTTGCAGTCACTAGGAGTGCAAAGGGAACCTATCTGAAAGATGTAACTGTTTGCCAGAAATCATTTAGAGTAATAATGAAATTACAGTTTGTCTAACCTGCTTTCTTTGCAGTCAGAACTGTGTTTGCCTAGTTCCCATTCTAGTTTTGAACTGCTGAACTGGACCAATCAGTGTGGGTTAAGGTAGCTCTAAAATGGTGCCTTGGACGAATCAGAACTTGGACTCATAATCTGAGCCAGCCACAAGAGGATTGTATGGGCAGTGACTCTGGGAGATGTAGTTTAGACTTCGGCGCCTTTTTGGACCAACAGGGGCAGTCTATTGTGAGTGACAGCCAATCCAGCCAAGAACTGGGAGGAACTCAAAGGAAGTGCCGGTTTTGTCTGCTGGAGTTTCAGTTGAGCTCTGGCAATGAAGACGGAAGGAGCCTTGTGCTTTTCGTATGTGCAGTTTTAGTCGGAAACGTGTAAGGCCCAGAGTTCCGGGTCTGCAGCTTGTGTAACTGCTTGTTAGGACTGAATCTGTCCTGGAAGAGAATCAAAGGATATCTGAAGAGTAGAAACCAGGCTCACCCTGTAGAAGACTGGAGAAATTGCTGAATTGCGCTCGGTCTGTCAGGAACTGAATCTGCTGTGTGTTCTCCCGGGTATTGTGCAGTAATTGTGGTCGGGATAGAGAAGCAGCCTGCCTGGTATAGTACTTTCCTTTTACCATATAAATGTGTGAGGAGGCTTGTGTAGCTCAAGTGAATTCTGCTGCCATTAAAGGACTTTTGCCTGTGACTGTTTACCATATAAATGTGTGAGGAGGCTTGTGTAGCTCAAGTGAATCCTGCTGCATTAAAGGACTTTTGCCTGTTGCAGTTTGCCATATAAATGTGAGGAGTCTGGAGCTCAAGAGTAGCCCTGCTGACATTGAAGGACCCTATTTTGTTTGGAGGTCGTGAGTACTAATTCAGGGTCGCCTGTTGAATTGCCACATTGAATCCAAATGGAATTACTGTACTGCTGACTGTTTAACTAATTTTTCTTTTCTCTGTGTGAAAGGGCCCCTACCAGCTGCCACGGTCTGGACTAGCCACTAGGGCTTGGGTACCCAGGGACAGTAACTGGTAGGGATAGGCCTGTACAGAGCCATAGATAGATGAGTAAAGTGATAAGCTAATTAACCTGATCCCCCTGTCCTTGTTATATCCCCCTAAATAAATCAGAGCTGCTTGTTTCAGCAAAGTTATACTGCCTGAGGTATTTGTCTATGTTAAAGTATTGTACTGTGATTGTTGCACTGTATCTTATTTTACAGGAGGTCCCAGTGCCTGAACCAGTCCTGGGGGTAAGTGTATACTGTGAAGGTAATTCTGGTATATTGTGTGGGCCACTAGTGGGAAGAAAGGGGGGTTGCAGTGTCCCAGAGGGCTGTGACCAAGTTAGTTTAACTATTGCAAACCCTGACCTCTGGGTGGAGGCACCCGCCATTGGATCCAGGCCCCTCAACCTGTTAGTGGCAAATCAGGCAGGGGTAGTAGCCCCTAGGATAGCGCCATCTAGGGGTTACATATATAGTCAAGAAAAGAAACTCTAAACAAACAATGACCAACCATTGTAACAGAGAATTAAACTTATTTACAGTAGCACATCTAAAGTAGGAGGGCTTGGAAATTTGCCCTCTGTAACTAAGGGACTGGGCACCTATTAGGGGTCTGTCCCCACTGAGAGGAATGGTGGCTAGGACATTCGCCAGGCCTCCCAGATCCTGAGATGTGTTGGTGTCAGATGCATATAGTATCAATAAGTGTATCATCGACCTGGAAGATCTAGAAAGGCTATAAATGCTCTCTGAATTGTGTAGTAAAGATCATTCCTCTGCTCCCTACTACATAACATGAAAAGCATAGTGTGCAATCTACTTGATCTCAGTCATAAAAGTAAACTTGATTAACATCTGATGGCCCATCAGTTTCAAGAAATACTGAGAGGAATTATAAATGAAATAACATGGAGGGTAAACACTTGGAAAATAAACCCTCCAATTCACCTATAGAGTAGGAAGGTATGCCCATCATTTACTGGGTACTAGGAATTATCGTAGTCATTCTAGCCCTTCCTTTGACCCTCCTCCCCTCCCCTTCAGTGCACTGCCCCAGAATCTCTCTGATTCTGCATTGCTGCAGTAGTACTTAATCATCAAAAAATAAAATGAAATTTGAGTCTGTTTGTACTAGAGTAGCTCCAGCTTACATTCTGAGAGCCTAGGTTATGTCCATAAGTCAGTGAAACTTTTCTTATAGCTAAACACTACGAGCGCTGTATAAGGGAAGGGAGATTGTGAAGCACTCCAAGATCGCCCTCTTGTTAACTAAAACCTCCTCCTAACCCCTCCCCCATCCCACAGGAGGATCCAACAAGAAAGCTTAACCCACCGGAAAGAAAAATGTTAGTCCTTCAGGTTGCAGCAGTACAATGAAAAGTCGCCACTACTCCTTCTTCAGTTCGGATTTTTTCATTGCAGCTTTGACTTCTTGTAATGTTCTAAATGTCCCAGTTTGAGATCTTCTCCCACCTTGCTGCCGAGAACTCACTTGCCACTGCAAACGAGGCGGGCGGGGGCGTTGTTCATTCGGACGGTCTGGGTGGGAATTCCATCCTCTGCTTTTTAATTCCTGTTGGGCCTCCTCCAGTGTGGCATATAAGATAGTGGCAGAGTCCCACAAAACAAAGAGCTTCACCGGATACGGGGTCTGGAAGCGAACCCCATGCTCCCTGAGAATCCTGAGAATCGGTGAGTAGGCTGCTCTCTGTCAGACAATCTCGGTCGGGTAGTCCTGATCAAAAATAACCCTGTGGAGTTATACTGCACAGATTTCTTAGACCAAGCAGTACGAAGGATGTGTTCTTTATCCCTGTAGCTAGAGAACTTTAAGACAATGGAATGGGGTCTTGCAGTCGGGTCATTCAGTTTTTGTGTTAAGGCCTGATGTGCCCGTTCTGTGCGGAACTGAAAAGTGGGAGCTAGGTCAAGGACGTCCCTTAATAAGTCCTCAAGGAAATCTTCCATTCTGCTGGTCTCCACACCCTCGGGGGGTCCGTAAATACGTAGATTATCTCTCCAAGAGCATGCCTCCAAGTCCAACAATTTTTCCTGTATGCTCTCCTGATGATCGACAAGGAAATCGACCACTCAGTGTAGCTGTTGGATCTCTTCTCCGATCTTCCCCATCTGCCTTTCGGATGTTTCCACTTTTCTTCCACTACTTGCATCCATGTTTGGGGCGTCTGAAACTCTCATTTGTTCTCCACTCCAAAGGCTTTGATTTCAGCTAGGACAGTCTCAAAGTGGGACTGAGACAGGCATTCACTCTCCTGGTCGGTATGTAGATCAAGGCCGCGCTGCTGGTTGGTGAGGAGCTCTGGATGATAGTATCCCAGTCAGGTAATCCGTTGCTATCCTGCTTATTTATAGGCTTTTTGTAGGAGATCTGCTAGATCTTCTTCCTCCTCCAGATATACTAGATGCCATTTTGGTGAGTATAACAGATTTTTTCTCTGACCTGGAGGAAACTGATGAGTAGGAGTACAGAAGCCCTAAGCAAGGGTAGCCATCAGGATGATGACGTCACCAGAAGTCGATTGAAACTTTTAAATATATGAAGGGGATCAATAAGGTGAAGGAGGGGAGCCTGTTCAGCAGGAAGGAGGGGGCTAAAACTAGAGGGCATAAAAGATTGGAAGGTGGAAGATACAGAGGCAATGTGAGCGGCGATTCTTCACGGAGAGAGAGTGGTGGAGGCCTGGAATAAACTACCATAAGAGGTGGTGGAGGCCAAAATGGTGGTGGGATTTAAGAGGGCATGACATATGGGATTGGGAAGTGAGGGGAAGAGGAGGGCCCATAAGAGTGGAGATGAGTACGGGAGAGGGGAAAGGGCAGACTTAGTGGGCTGATGGGGTCCTTTTCTGCCATCAGATTTCTGTGATTCTGTGACAATGTGAAATACAAGCTGAACTATGTCTAAACATTATGTTTTCTGAAAGTCCTGTTGAAGGCATCAGCTGCTCTTTAAGGAAGTCACTTATGATGGCTCCTGGGTCCCTTTCCTCAGTAGTACTATCCAGCTTCACCCCTCTTCTCCAATATTCTGTCCAGGGGATCCTTTTTCCAGTGTGCATCATCTTCCCCTTTTTGGTATTGAACTTTCACAGCCAAACTTTGGAACACCTCTCCAACCTTTGCAGATCCTTCTGCAACTCCCTTACCTCTTCCTTGCTGTCTAGGCTACAACAGAACTTAGTGTCAACTGCAAAGAGACACATCTTGCCCTGAATTCCTTCTCCTATGTAGCCGATGAATATATTGAAAATGACTGGATCCAACAATGAACTCTGTGGCATCCACTTGTGACCTCTCTCTCACCCGGAATCAACTCAGTTTACCACTATTTTCTGCTGTCTTCCCTCCTAAATACTACCCACTTATCTATGTCCTTCGCTGCACCTAGATCCTCTAGCTTTTTCAGCAACCTTCTGTGTGGCACGAACTCGAATGACCTGCTGAAACAGAAGCAGAGTAAATCAACTGCTTGTCCCTTATCTGCTGCTCTAGCTACCCAGTCAAAGAATACTATCAAGTTGGTCTGACACAACTTCCCTGCCACAAACCTGTGCTGTTTATTATCCTGGAGTCCTCTACTCTCCAGGTAGTTCACTAGGTCCTCTCTGACTAGTTTATCAGTTTGCCCACAACAGAGGTAAAATAGACAGGCCTGTAGTTACCCAGTTGCTCCTTCTCCTCACCTTTATGGAGCAGAACTACATCCACTACCCTCCTGTCTTTCAGAACAACCCATGAATGAACTAAACTATTGAACAGCCCTGCCAGGAGTTCATCCTATTCCGACTCCAGTTCCCTGAGCACTCTTAGATGCAAGTGTCAACAGCAGTTCCCGCTCCCAACCGTAAAGTATGCCAGATCCAGATATAGATACAGATACATAGATACATAGACAGTGTCGGCAGATAAGGGCCTACGGCCCATCCAGTCTGCCCATTTGAGCTTGTAAGTGTACTTTATGTTTTCCTAGAAGTCTGTTGCCCCTTAACCCTGACCTCCAGAATTCCTTTATGTCTATCCCATACATTCTTAAATCCCGTGATTGTTTCAGCCCCCACCACTTCCTCTGGCAGGGTGTTCCACATGTCCACCACCCATTCTGTGAAGAAATTCTTCCTCACGTTTCCTCCGAATCGTCCTCAATATACTCCAAAAGCGAAGACAGAAAGCAACGGCACCACAGGAATATGTGCAAATAGGCTTTATTCAGTGCAAAGTAACAACTGCCCACAGCTCAGGAATGTAAGTTTCGCACCGCTAGTGTGTCATCAGGAGGATCTCCTCCCGATGACGCACTAGCGGTGCAAAACCGGTTGAGGTTACATTCCTGAACTGTGAGTGGTTGTTACTTTGCATCGATTAAAGCCTATTTGCACATATTCCTGTGGTGCCGTTGCTTGCTGTCTTCACTCTCGGATGCATCCCATCCAGCTCTGCAGCCGTATCTACCTTCAGAATGCCAGTTCTTTTCTGACCCTTTCTCTTGCAAATATCTTCTGCTTCATTTCCGAGACCCCCCATCAGCAACCTTTAAGCTGCTTTCTGATAAAGGCCCACTGTCCCCACTGTGAAAACTGAGCTGAAGTCATTAAGAATGGTTGCCTTGGTTAAAACGAACCCTCCTCTGTCAGCCTAACAATTCCTCCTCCCATCTTTCTTTTTACCCTAATATATCTGAAAAACAGTTTTACATCACACCTACCCCCCTCTGCAATATGCAACTCTGTGTCTGCTTTTGCATCCCTGACTACCCTCTTGACCTTCTTTGATTTCGCCTCCTACTCACTGCATTCTTCATACCCCCTGCTTCTCCTCGTATCTGATGAAGGACTTTTTCTTGGCCCTCAACTGCTGCTCTGACCTTAGAGAACCAGACTGGTCTCCTGAACTTATTTCTCTTGGTGACCACCCTGAAGCATAACTTCTTTGCCTCATGAATGGCTCCTTAGCCGGCCCAGTGATGCAGAGGCTGAGATACTATATGCCTTACCTCTCACCATGCTGGCAACTCAAGTTCAGGAATGACCTTGGGGCACTGGGGGCTGGCCGGGGAGGAGGGGGGCTCTCCTCTCCCAGGCATGGGAAGGGATGCCATCTTGCTCCTTGGCTGCCATCTGGTGGAGGCCAGGTGGCAGCACTGGAGTCTAAGTGCTGTGGAAGGGCGGGACTGCAGTTCTGTAGCGTGTGTGCGCTGTGCTGCAGCAGCAAGGGGGATAGGGAGAAAATGGAAATGGGAAGACTCTGGCTTTGTGAAGCCCTGCCTACCAGCCCCTGTTCCCACATCACCACCTGATCACCACCCCCAATTCTTGATAAGAGTCAGTGAGTAGAGGAAGGATGGCCCTTCCCTTTCCTGCTCTGCCATGGGGGGAGATCCATGGGGGACTTCTCAGGTGTGTGGTAGGTTGGGGGGTGCCAGGGACCAGGCTGAATAGCCTGCTGGAACCAACCCGAATGGAGAAAACCTATATGGAAAAAAAAAAAGGATGGCCCCTTTAATTTCTACCCTTCTTTCCTCCACACCCCTGATATTATCCACTCAACCATCCTACCCTGGACTAATTCCCTCAGCTGGTTAAAAGTCTGCTCTCCTGAAATTCAGGATGTCAGCCCTTGACAAGGGTACTCTGGTGCCGAGGGTCAGTTCGAACCATATGGTGTTATGGTCACTGGACCCTACGGGTTACCCCACCCTCACTCCACCTACCATTTCTGAGCTGGTGGGCACCACATGAAGAATGGCAGCCTGCACTGTGGGTTCCCTGACCAGCTGCACCAGCAGGCAGTCCTGTAATGTATTTAGCATGGCCAGACATCTGGTGGTCCTTGCTGCTGGAATGTCCCAATCAATATCTGGCAGGCTGGGATCCTCCACTTCGACTACCTCCTGCTTGAGGCTCCCATCTTTATATCTATACCTAGTTCCTTATCGCCTCATCCCTGCCCCAGTGACCTATAAACCACCCTCATGTGCAATTTCTTGCCTGATGCTGTAGCTAGCTGAACTCACAGCAATTCTATTACTCCATTCCCTCCCTAGATGGACCTATCCTCTACTACCTCAGTGCATTCCCTGACACAGAAAGCTATCCCTCCTCCTTTGCCTTTCCCCTATCTTGTCTATACATGGTGTAACCTGGGATCGCCAGGTCCCAGTCTTTACTCCTTGTGGCCCAAGTTTCCATAATGGCCACAAGGTCCAACCCTTCATCTGCTATCATCGCCTGGTGCTCACTAAGTTTATTTTCCAGGCTTCTGGCATCAAGGCAGATTACCTTTCCGCTTGCACCCACGCAACTCCCATCTTTTGTAGCTCCTCCCCTTCTTCATCCCTCGACCGCTTTAATTTCCTGGTTTTCCTATTTTTTGTCAGCTTAGCCATCCCTCCCTCAATGGCTTATTTTCTTAGCCTATCATGAATTCGTACCTTACTGCGTCCCTCTCCCATGTTCCGAGCCCCTATTTATTGGGAAGCCCAAGCTAAGTTTCCAGCTTGTTCTCCTTCCTCAGTGGTTCCCCCAGCCTCAGCCTCTCCTGCAGTGAGTTTAACTCTCCACCAATACAGACATTAAACTTCTACTCTAGTGCGCTGGTCCCTCTCTTGTTAGGTGAAGGCCATCACCCCTGAAGAGCTTTCTCACCCAGAAGCCCCCCCCCACCAGTCCTCTACAAAATGGCACCCCTCCTTCTGACACCATCCCTTCAACCACCTGTTAAACTCTTTAATCTCCTCCTTGTTCACTCAATCGTCCCCGTACTCCCTACCTCTGAAAAAGGGCAGAGAAGCCGAGTACACCCTCAACCTTTCCCCCAGCCTTCGGACATTGCACTTCACCATTTCAAAAGGCTGGTTCACCAGATCATTGGTACCCAAATGTACTAGCACCCCCAGCTCCCCAACCCCCTCCTCTGCCACTGGATGGTGCACCAGGAAGGCATATGACTACCCCCTTCCCTTACTTCTTCCCCCCACCACCCTCTTGACCCCTACTTTAAATGTACCCTGTATATGTATCTTTCTGATTTTTTTAATTTTTTTAATTTAATTTTTATTATTTATAAGGAAACACAAAGTCTCAGATACACAATGATAGTAACAAAACAGTAGGCGACTACTCTTTTAAAAAGTCTTACTCAAGAACCTATCAATTGGAAGTAAGGCAAGGGGATAAGCATACAGAGAATGCAACATTCACACAGGTGAAGGGGGAGTAATAACGTGTCCCTTCAAGTTATGAAACCTTTTTCTGAATTTTTGACGTTTTTCCTGACTGCCTATGAAGTATTCTATATGTAACCCCCCTGCAAATGGGGGTTCCCAAAAGACTTCCAGGAGCTTGCTTGAATGCTCCAAGCCTGAATGGTGTTTGGCATTTAAGCCATTTATCAGTGAGTGTTTTTAGAGCCTCTGGTACTGTCTCTTTAAGAGCTGTCTGCTTGCAGACATAATTAGTTTGTATGGGGGGACTGTGTGCTTTCTGAGTACCACTGAGCTGCTGCCAATTCACTTCATTTTGCAGTCACTAGGAGTGCAAAGGAACCTATCTGAAAGATGTAACTGTTTGCCAGAAATTATTTAGAGTAATAATGAAATTACAGTTTGTCTAACCTGCTTTCTTTGCAGTCAGAACTGTGTCTGCTAGTTCCCATTCTAGTTTTGAACTGCTGAACTGGACCAATCAGTGTGGGGTAAGCTAGCTCTAAAATGGTGCCTTAGACGAATCAGAACTTGGACTCATAATCTGGAGCCAGCCACAAGAGGGATTGTATGGGCAGTGACTCTGGGAGATGTAGTTTAGACTTCAGTGCCTTTTGGACCAACAGCAGCAGTCTATTGTGAGTGACAGCCAATCCAGTCAAGAACTGGGAGGAACTCAAAGGAAGTGCCCGGTTTTGTCGGTTGGAGTTTCAGTTGAGCTTTGGCAGTAAGGAAGGAGCCCTGTGCTTTTCAGTGTGCAGTTTTAGTCAAAAACGTGTAAGGCCCAGAGTTCCGTCTGCAGCTTGTGTAATAGCTTGTTAGGACTGAATCCGCCCCAGAAAAGAATCAAAGGATCTCTGAAGAGTAGAAACCAGGCTCACCCTGTAGAAGACTGAAGGAATTGCTGAAAATTGCACTCGGTCTGTCAGAACTGAATCTGATGTGTGTTCTCCCGGTATTGTGCAGTAATTATGATCGGGATACAGATGCAGCCTGCCTGGTATAGTGCTTTCTTTTATATGGATGTGTGAAGAGGTTTGTGTACTCAAGTGAGCCCTGCTGACATTGAAGGACCCTATCTTATTTGGAGGTCGTGAGTACTAATTCAGGGTCCCCTGTTGAATTGCCACATTAAATCCAAATGGAATTACTGTACTGCTGACTGTTTAATTCTCCTTTTCTCTGTGAAAGGGCCCTACCAGCTGCCACACGGTTTGGACTAGCCACTAGGGCTTGGGTACCCAGGGACAGTAACTGATAGGGATAGGCCTGTGCACAGAGCCATAGGTAGATTATTAGGAGTGATAAGCTAATTAACCTGATTTCCCCTGTCCTTGTTATATCCCCCAAATAAATCAGAGCTGCTTGTTTCAGCAAAGTTATACTGCCTGAGGTATTTGTCTATGTTAAAGTACTGTACTGTGATTGTTGCACTGTATCTCATTTCACAGGAGGTCCCAGTGCCAGAACCAGACCTGGGGTAAGTGTATACTGTGAAGGTAATTCTGATATATTGTGTGGGCCACTAGTGGGAAGAAAGGGGGGTTGCAGTGTCCCAGAGGGCTGTGACCAAGTTAGTTTAACTATTGCAAACCCTGACCTCTGGGTGGAGGCACCCGCCATTGGATCCAGGCCCCTCAACCTGTTAGTGGCAAATCAGGCAGGGGTAGTAGCCCCTGGGATAGCGCCATCTAGGGGTTACATATATATGTAAAACCAACACCAGCTGGGAGTAGGCACTAGGACAGTGGTGCTACCATGCTTAAAAAATTGCAAACAGACAAAAAAGCAGAGCACTTTGATAAAAGATACATGGATATCCGAAACAGGTCAGGCTTATTTTGTCTCTTTTTATGTCTTAAAATAAAATTAACTTTTTATGAGACTGGTGCGCTTGTTTACTCAGGTTGGTGTGTGCTCTGCTTTTTTGTCTGTTTGTTATTCTGTATATGTGCCTTTCTCAATTGTTGATGTTTTTCCAGAATGTCTGTAATGCACTCTGTATACATGTCTTTCTGAATTTGTTGATGTTTTCGCTGTTCTAACCAGGACCTCTTTGTAAATTAACATCGTTCAACTAAGCCTTTTCCTGGTAACACAAATAAATGCAAAACCACAGAGTCCCCATGACTAAACTACTCCTTGCTACTTCCTCCTGTTTTCATAGCCAGGTATCACCAAGTCATCATGCTTGGTCCAATCCCCCCACCCAATCTGAGTAGGTACTTGCTCCCTGTCCTCTTTTTACGTTCACTTGCACACATGCGCAAGGAACGTCTTGCAACAGTATGAGTTTTGGAGGTGTGTGACCCTCCTCCCCAATGCACTGCTCAGTGTAGCAGGCTTGACCCTAGGGGACCAATACATGCCAAGCTGTGTATGACAGCAGTTCGGCTGTGTTGGTCTTCACTTCTAACAAAAGGTCCACTGCAATCAGTGGTGGTAGCGTGTATGCAATTAGCATACGTCAGCTGAACTGCTGTCATGCACAGCTCGGCAATCACTCCCGATTTCTCCCTCTGCTAATGTCCTCCCCCTCCCTCCTTTTGTCCCCGGCCCCCACCTTGTGTGCTGAGGGGGGGCCCAATTCCCTTTGGCTCATGAACCTCCTCCCAGCACACTGTGTGGCTGACGGGGGTGCCCAATCCATCAGCTGCAGCCCCCCCCAAAAAAATCAACTGGCACGCTGGGAGCCCACCCCAGTGCGCTCATGCTCCCCCTCAACACACACACTGTATGGTCGGTGGGGGTGCCCAATCCCCGCCGGCTCCACTCCCCCCCCCCAACAAACAGGTCGGTGGCACACTGGGAGCCCACCCCAGCATAACAAAGGTGTCCACTTCTGTTTTGGCCAGCGGGGGTGCCCAATCCCCACCAGCTCCACCCCCCCCAACAACAGGGTGGCACGCTGGGAGCCCACCCCAGCGTGCCAAAAGCTACTTTTTTTTAAATCCTGTGAAAGAAGAAAACGGTCCCTCGGTGAGTCCCGCCAACCCACGCCCACCCTCTACGCACCCACCTCCCCACACCCCCCTCACCCCATACTTACCTCTGGAGCCCGGCGCAATGATCTTTGGTGGACCGAGAACACGTCTGCACTCTTCACAGCCGACTGAGAACTGAGGAAATGCCGGTAAGCTGTATAATGGCATAAATGGGGTTTTTCCAACTTAGGTGGATAGCTCAGCCATTGTTTTGACTTTTGACACCAAATTTTCAACATGGGGTTCTTGACACCTCTTCATATGAATTCAGTCACTATCATGGCGTTTTTCGGTCCTGAAAGGTGATTTCTCGGTCACTAGGTGGAATCACCTTTCGGGACCAGGTAACAAAATGACAGTGTCGGTGTTCATGAGGTGGGCTCTCAAAAAGCCTATGTTGCAAATTTGGTGAAAAAATTCCAAAAAATGACTGTTTTACGAGCGTGCATTGTGTAGTTTCCACGCTCACTCGTTAGTTCGCAAATTTGTAATATTTTCACTCCAGATTTTAACATAGCCATATTTCCACACCTCCTTATGAGCAGTGCAGCTGTCAATTTTCACATCTTGGCAGAAATGTGTTTTCGCGTTTCCAGCGCAAAATAGTGCGGTCGCTACTGGAAATCAGTGTTCGTTACAGAGTAAGACAATCATAGTGACACTGTTCATGAGCAGAGGTCCTAAAAGGCCTATGTTGAAAATTTGGTGGCAAAAGTCCATAAAATAGCTGTGTTACAAGCATGCGTTGCGCAGTTCCTACGCACACTCGTAAGTTGGTGAATTTGTAATATTTACACTCCAGATTTTCAACATCGCCATTTTCCCACATCTCCTAATGACCAGTATAGCTGTCATTTTTCACATCCTGGCAGAAATGTGTTTTCGCACTTCCAGCGTGCAATAGCGTGGCAGCTGTGGGAAATCATGTTTGGTACACAGTAAGAAAATCACAGGGACACTGCTCATGAGCAGACATCCCAAAATGCCTATGTTGAAAATTTGGTGCAAAAATTCAAAAATGACTGTTTTACGAGCATGCATTGCGCAGTTTCCACGCGCACTCGTAACTTTGCGAATCTGTCATATTTTCACTTCAGATTTTCAACATTTGCATTTTCCCACACCTCCTTATGAACAGTACAGCTGTCATTTTTCACATCCTGGCCAAAAATCTGTTTTCACACTTCTGTCGCAGAATAGCACGGTCACTGTGGGAAATCAGGGTTCGGTACACAGTAACAAAATCATAGTGGCACTGTTCATGACCAGAGGTGACAAAATGCCTATGTTGAAAATTTGGTGAAATAATTCCACCGAATGACAGTGTTACAAGTACAGGTTGCGCAGTTTCCACACATGATCGTTCCCTTGAGCACAACCAGGGGGTTAGGGTTCCTAAGACAAGATAATTAAGAAGTATGAGGGTGAAATGTTACTGAGATGCAAGAGGAGTTGCAGAGAGGTACTCTGTTGGGATATGGATGCTGAAGGGACATGGATACAACTGGGGGGTCTGCATAAATGCCAAACGCCAATGCAAGTACCCGCAAGCGAACGTTTGGCATTGACAAATGCTTGTTAACTAAACTATTGCATCCCAGCCTGTCCTATCCTGCTGTAACTCAGCACCTGTTGACTGTTTGAAATGCCCCAAAAGAACAATGAAAAAGACAAAAACAGTACAGAGTAAACTACTTTTCTTTTATAAAGGAACTGAAAATGTAGGAAGATTTGGTTTGGGAAAGCTATGTTTGATCCATTTAATTAAAACTGAACAAATGGACCAAAACGTCTTGAAATTACTTTGGGATTTGCATGCAGACATAGAGTAATGATAAGAAACATAAAGAGCGATCAGATCCCCCCACCCAAAAAAACAAAAAACAAAAACAAAAAAGAGACAGTACAGTACTTAATACCATGGTGCCACTTGACTTGAAAATATTTGCAAGTCCCTTACCAGCAATAAACCTAGCACCCTCTGGTGGTAGTTTATTTTTTTAAAGGAATAGTTATTGCATAAATGTGCCCAGGAACAGGTGTACAAATATATTCCCAGAAGTACAGTTCACAGTCAGCCAAGGCCTGCTTCCTCAGTAGGTAAGGCTGCTATCGTCCAACCTTTATCTATATAAGTGATTTTAGATGAGAACACAGTTGCAATTTTATTTTATGCAGTAAAAATACCTTTTGAAAAATAAGTTGCCAACAGATAGCCCTTGGTTTATTGACAGTAAACTTCTAACAAACAGAACTACTTCCTACTATTTGCTAATTTTATTTCCTACATCCTCTGTGAAATAAAGCTGTTAAAGCATGCCGAAGGGATAACCACCAGAAACACTACTGTATAAGCTTTGGTTTGTAGTGAAAGCAAAGCCATGAACCAGACTACCTGCCTTGTAGTATCTGAACAGCAGTTTGCAGCAGCTGATTCACACCCCCCCCACCCTCCCACCCCATTTACAGCATGTTAGCTAATCCCTCCCAACAGTGACAGTGGGGATGAGACACTGTACCATGCAAGATGCCAGAAGCAGCGAAGGATATTTCAATACCAAGTTTTTAAAGTGTTGTAATATTTGTATAAATATACCAATTAATATAAACATTTGTAGCATTTATGTAAAAAAAACAACAAACAGTGAAAATCTGATGGGTGGGAGGGAATCTCAGTCGAATCCAGAGAGTGATGCACTCCCAGTGCTTCAGAGGTGAGAAAGTCAAGCTACAGTAGTTTACCTTTGTTTATCACGGTTTAGTGTGCTGCACAATAACTGCACTACTGTTTTTACGAATAATGATAAATTACCATCAGTGCAAAATAAAATATATTGTCATACAGCGTTCTCATGACATCCCCAGGGACAGCCCTTTATAGCTTTTAAAACACATGGGCAGACATCAGCCTCAGCGGAGATTTGAACCCAAAGCACTGGTGAGATGAGGATAAACTGCCAGGACAGAACTCAGTTACAGATTTACAGTACACCTGCATGAATATGGCAGGTTATCACTCGGCCATGTGGCAATCTCATGAAACGTACTTTGAACAGTGACAGCCACAATGGAACATGACAGCTTTGATTCAGACAGAATTATAATGTCATGTCTTTTAGTGACAAAATGAAAGTTGCAACAGGACATGAATGATTGGTACAGTACTGTGCAAGGTCTGTAGGAGGTCTGGAAGCTCAGGACAGCCAACAAGAACATGAGGGTTGTTAGTCCTGGTTAAAGTGCCTGAAGTATATTATAAGAGTATATATGAGCAGGGTGAGATGGAGCAGCAACCGTTTCCGAACAGGTTCTGGGCCCAGAGCTGGAGATGCACTCTGGCTATTGAGTCTGCAAGTCTCTCAGCACTGCTGTGTCTGTAGTGCCTTCTGGTATGTACCCCTTTAAACAGAAAGCTGTCACGTTGACTAGAATAGCTGAATATTACTAAAGTCATGCTGTCCCCCTACCACCAACAAAATCCTACAACCGACAACTCCACTCATGCAGAATTATACATTAGCCACTGCAGGTAAGAACATTCTCATTGGGGGTCAAAGAAACACAGATGGTGACAGCAGAAAAAGACCAATGGTCCATCCAGTCTGCCCGTGGTACCATATCTAACCCCGGGACCTGTAGCCACCTAGGGTCTTATGGCCAGTACTTTTTCCACTTAACAAGACTGGATCCGTTGCTAACCGACATGGTTACTACTGCAGTCTGCTGCCACTGCCTATCCAAGTGAGCCTATTAAATGGGACGAAACACAGGTAGACTGGAGCAGACTGTGGATATCATATAACCGTGTCATTTTTTTAAACATCTGTTTATTAAAAATTTTATAAAACACACAGAACAATATCATATCAGTACAAAATATCTAAGGTTCAGAATCATCATTTCAGCCCCTATTGGTAAAAATAGACACCTACTCCAATTACGTAATGTATTACGGAGGCATTTCATTTCTCAGATACAAACAAAAATAAACAAACATACAAACAATAAATACCCAACACCTGCCACACAGGCAGACCAAAAGAAAAAAACATTGAGCAGATGCAGTTAGCCACAGCTCCTGTGCCCCACTCTATATCATCTTATCTACCAAAATCAAGGGTGCCCCACTGCATAGTAAACAATCATGAGAGTGCAAGTGAGAGTCGCCATGCCCAAAAAGAGACAGAGATCTCCACCTACAAACCCCTTTGAGAAGAGGCTACAGCTGAGACAGATAATATTAAGTTAACCAACCTCTCCCAACCCTAAACATAATATCGCTTGTTCTAGAGGTGTGAGTGAGTCCAAATACCTTCACCATTGCTGTTCAAACTTCTCCAACCAACCATTCAGCTTGTACGTCAAATGCTCCAATTGGAGCACATTATGCAAAGAGTCCTTCCACATTTCTACCATAGGACATATATAGGAGACCCATGTATTTTGAATACAGTGCCTCGCCACCACCAACATTAGCCTAATAGGCCTAGGATAGAATTCCTAGTCCTCCATTCCCCTCTCCTCCACCCCAAAGAGCATGCTCCAAGGCTCCACCAGCAATCTAATTTGCATTATCTGGGAAATGCACTGGGCCACTGCAGCCCAATATTAGAGAAGAACTGGGCACTGCCAGAAAGAATGTAGATAAGTACCTCTCTCACTGCCACATGTCCCACACAAGGGTGATACACTGTGAGATAATTTGTGTACCACCACTGGGGACTCGGTGGGGGAGGGGAGGAGATACAACCTGTGCAAAAATTTAAATTGGGCTTCCTTATAGCAATTATAAATGCTCAAGCCCATATAGGACTCGTATAACTCCTTCCATGCCCCATCCAGAAATGGGACCCCTAGATACCGCTCTCATAGGTCTTCGGTGAGGTGTCAGGCATCCCTGCTTTGATGTTATAAAAGTGCATAGATAGTACTCCCTTAGGCGCGACCCTGGCTTGTAAGATTCCCCTTTCCAGGACATAGAGAGCAGAGTTCTGTGGCTGTAGGCGATCCATACGTCTGATCCAGTCCCTAACTTGCATATATCAGAAAACCTGAGACAATCAGATGCCTAGCTTTTCAATAAGTTCTAGATAAGTTGTAAAGCCCTGGCTGTTGTATAGATCCCCCAGACAGCAAATTCCTGTGAGTTCCCATCTCTGAAAGTCTCGATCCTCAAGACCTGGAAGGAATTCCGGATTAGAAAAGACCAGAGCTAGCAGTGTACCTTCACAGGTAACTGTGTCATTTATGCCACTAGTTGCATCTCTGCATGTAGCTAACAGGTCTGGAAGTTACTCTGAAGGCAGTGGTGGACAGCAAGGATGCACCGGCAGTGTCACACGGCACGGACAGTCTGACATTGCTTGGCTGCCAGGACATCAGAATGGACTGTTGACTACTGGAAAGAAGACTGCTGGATTAATCTGGAGAGGGCAGAGCAAGCAACCGGCCTGGACAAAGGAATACAAGTAGTGGTTAGAACGCAGGCTTGGGAACCAGGAGACCCTTGTTCAAATCACAAAACTGGCAACTACATGCTGTGTGACCTTCAGAAAAGGGCTTCAGTTTGCCTAGCTAAAACAACTGGTAAAATATAGGACACCACCGGCAGTTTCACATCTCAGCTGGGCTATTCTGGGTGAATATATATATTTTTTTGTTTAAATTCAGCCCGGCCCACTGGAGTGCTCTGCACTATCATGTGGGTGACCTGGGTTTGTGCTGGGAGCATAGTCTTGTCTCTAGATTAAGTGAAGCACTGCAGAGGTAGTACTCCAAGAGCAGGAGCCTCAACACTGCAACAGTTTTTGGTAGGAGCTACTTGGGAGAGAGAGAGAGAGAGAGAGAAGAGGGAAGAGAGAAGAGAGAGAGAGAGAGAGAGAGAGAGAGAGAGGACAGCTGTACACTGGGACGCAGCCAGAGCAGGATATTGGAAAAGCCTTTTTTTTTTTTGCCTACAACAGGTCTGCCACTGCTGCCTAACTGAAGTGATATTTTTAGTATTCAGTCATTTGAGTTTGGCAAAGTTCCAATATTTTACCAGACTATCTTGAGCCGTCAGAAACATTGTGCCTTGATTCTTGGCTTTGCTTTCTCTCAACAGGGCCTGAAGTCAGACGGTGGAGGAGCCCGCCCCAAGGAGTGAGTAGTGAGAGGTCTGTCGGAAAGGTCAGTCACCGAGAAGAGGAACAAGGCAACAGAGAAAGATGGGTGTCTGAGAGGGGATCGAAAAGGGAGAAAAAAATTTCTGAAACAGAAATTAATAAAGACTGATGTCAATTGGCGTCACTAGACCATCACTCGCCATCGCTCTACATCGCTCTTCATTTTTTACTTACATTTCTCTCTCTTTCTTCACAACAAGGCAGAACCTTAGGCAAGTTCTGGTTTAGACAAGCTATTGCTACAGCAGTAAAACTTTAAAATACGAGTTGATCTACTCAATAAAGAAACCCAGGAAACAGAAGGACCTAAGAATAATTAATATATTTTTAGTGACTGCTGTGTATGTCATAGGATGAAAATAGGATATCTGAGAATTTCTGAAGTTTTATTTTCCATTACCGAAGGTTAAATTAGTCAAGTTAGTGATAGAAATATTTTAGTGGTTATTGCTTGCTTCCATAACATCGGATATAGTATACTTTTTTCTTTTTCCTAGCTTAAAATTTGGATATGTGATAGTAATATATTAAGTAGAAAACAGCCGTTTTAAATTTATTATACTAAAACTGAGCACTTTAAATTTTGTGCCAGAGAGTCACGTGATCTGTTTGATTAAAGCGCAGGCACCAGCGTCTGAGTATCAGACGCGCCATTTTTTTTAACAAGGAGGAACATGCCATACACAGATAACCTCACGGTTGACTCACTTACTCTTGCAGGGGGGCTGGGAGAATACATAGCAACCAGGGTGGATTTAAACTAGGTGTGGGGCAGGGGTCAACCTTAACTTTTTTTGCACTAGCCAGTCGGACAAGTTGATTAAAAATTGCACTAGCCCGCAGACGGTTGCACTAGTCCACAATAATAATAGTAAATTTTGATCGGTTATACAGGAAAAATGCAAGCCAAGAAATACTCTGATTATTTCATATTTATCCTGCTCCCACATTGCTTCCTGCCACAGCAAAAAAAAAGACTGCAATCCAATCACACGCAGTGTGTACCCCCACTGTTTTTTACCATGTGCCCCTTGCTTCCTCTTTCTTCACCCTCTCCCCACCAAACTAGAGAATACCATAATAGCAAATGTTCAATCAAGCAGTTCTAGCTCTGCACACACAATAGCCAACATCATCATGCACCACTCCACAGTCCTAACCTGACCTGCAGGGCAATGTGCAGAGGCAGGCAGAGAAAGACACTGTCATCCCCCACCCTGTGATTAACCAGACCTACACTTCTGAAAGTTTTCTTACACTGCAAAGTGAGCCAGGAGTAGTTCTAGGATTTCTTTGGAGAAAGTTAAAACACAGGGGGCTTGGGATGTAAGAAACTTTGACATATCTGTTTATATATACCAGGCACAAAAGTATTAATTTAACATGCTGTGCCCCAACAACAGATTTTTTTTCATAACAGTGTCCTTTCATTAGTCAAAGGGGGTGCAGTATACAGGCATGATGCTGTACTACCTCTCTTTCTGTATAGGATGATCTATGCACACCAGGAATGCCTATTTTAACCTTTCAAATGATATGCTTGACCAAGGTTTTACTTTGTACCATACATTTTTCCCCCAATTGTTTAACCAGGTGAGACACACTAAGCTGAAAGCTTGTTTACAGATGCAACCTGGGAGCGCAGGGAAGTTAAGTGACTTGCTTAGGGTCACACAGTATGCAAGTGGGGGCTGTGGGATTCAAACCCAGGTCTCCAGATTTGCATCTCAGAGCCTTAAACCACTGTGCTATACTGCCTCCAAAGCATTGTTTTTAGGATGAAATGACATGCTGGGTATATAAGGGTGGTACTGCATGGATGGCATGGCATTGACTGGTGTGATCCATTAAGAGGAGCTGTTGGCCCCTACATCAGTCAGTAATGACAGCTATGGGTCTATGGATGGCCACTTTAGAGTCTAGTCCGCAGTGGTGTTCAGGGAAAGTATACGGTTGACAGACCACCTGCCTGGGCAGACGGTGTACATCATAACATTCTGTCACTGCAGTGTTGGCTACAGACACTCAAAAGGCTGGAAAATGAGGCACACTGGTCTTAATATTGTGTGACAAATCAAAGACAAGTTCAGCAAGCTGGAAGCTAGAGACTTAACCACTCCACCCTTGATCACAGCATTCACACTAGCTGAATGTCCTAAAAACTGAGTGATAACGACTCACATCGAGTCTTTTGTTGGATCCCCCTCTTGAACTGCCAGATAATTGCAACTCTTAATGAGCTGTTAATCACACCAGGCCACCTGGAACACTGAGGGAGATTAGCAAAAGGACTACAGCCTGCTAAAGCAGGGACTTTTTCAACTTCATTAACAGCCATGAAAAACGTACACTAGTCAAGATGGGCAAGTAGAGGGTTAGCTGCACTAGCCCTGGCCAATTTGCACTAGGTTCAGGGCTAGTAAAACAGTGTTAAGATCGAACCTTGGTGTGGAGGGAGGCAAGTGGGTGGGAAGCAAACAAGATCTTCACAATGGGGAGCCATACGGGCTTACTCCCACACCAGTATGGAAGGAGCAGGGGCAAGTTTATACAGTGTCACTGGGAATAGAGTTCAGAAGGGGAGGGACAGGAAGAGCACAGGTTGGAGGGTAGTATCTTTGAATGCAAAGAGCCTGGGGAACAAGGCAGCCAAGTTGCAGGCTCAGATGGCAGAGGGGGAGGTGGACATAGCTGCCATCACTGAAACATGGGCCACCCAATACCACAACTGGGACCTGACAATCCCAGAGTACAAGTTATACTACAAGGATAGGGGAAAAGGGAAAGGAGGTGAGGTAGCTATGTATGTGAGAGAGGGGATAAGGTGTGCTAGGGAGGAGGGTAGAGCAGAGGCATTATGGATGCAATGCCAGGATTCAAGGAACAGGACACTTAGGATGGGGGTGGTGTATAGGCCACCGACTCAGGGGGAGGACATGGATAGAGAACTAGCAGAGCAGATAAGGAGGATCCAGAGGAAGGGTAGCATCGTGATCGTGGAGGACTTCAATCTGCCAGGGGTAGACTGGAGCACCACAGCCACATCAAGCACAAGGGAGCAGGTCCTCCTTGAGGCTTTCTAGGACAGCTTCCTGGTACAGATGGTGAATGAGCCAACCAGGCTGGGTAACATTCTGGACCTTGTGCTGACTAATGGGGAGTTGGTTAGAGAGCTGGAAGTGGAGGATCCGCTGGTGGGGAGTGACCACCACACAGTGTGGTTCTCAATTAACATGGGCAGAGAGGGTGCAAGAACTGGGACCAGGGTGTTGGACTTTAGGCGAGCAGACTTTGGTAGGATGAGAGAGATAGTGGCAGGGCACCTAGCTAATATCCACTCACACTTGGATGCAAATCAGAAATGGGACGTGATTAAACTGGGGCTTATGGAGGCCACTGCCTCTTGCACCAAGACACAAGGTAAAAACGCAAGGTCCAGAAAACCCAGTTAGCTAAGCGGGGAGGTGTTGGATAAGGTGAGGGCAAAAAGGGCAGCATTCAAGAGATCCAATTGGGAGGAAGACAGAGTGGAGTACCTGAAGAAATTAAGAGAGGTGATCAGAGCAGTCAGGGCAGCAATGGCTACAAGAGAGCTTAGGCTGGCACAAGGTATCAAGGAAGGGGAGAAGGACTTCTTTAGATACGTAAGGGAGAGAAGGAGTTGCAAGGATCAAATTGTAAGGCTCAGGAAGAAAGGAGGGTGGGCAGAGAAGGGTGAAGATCAGGTGGAAGTGCTCAATGAATACTTCTGTTCTGTATTTACTAAGAAGGATGGGTCGCTGCCTCGGGACAGGAAGGGTAGGCACATGGAGGGGCAGGGATGACAGATGGGGTGACCTCGGCAGACACGGTACTGGAAGGACTACGGGCATTGTGGGTGGATAAGGCACCAGGACCCGGATGGCATACACCCCGGGTGTTGAAGGAGTTGGCAGAAATCCTGGCACAGCCATTAGCAGACTTGTTCACTACCTCCCTGGAAATGGGGTGCGTACCCCAGGACTGGAGAATGGCTCATGTGGTGCCCATTTACAAAAGCGGACCCAAGGTTGAACCAGGCAACTATAGACCTGTAAACGTTACATCCATTGTGGAGAAGTTGATGGAGATGGTCCTTAAGGAGAGGTTGGTAACCTATCTGGAAGAGAATGGACTCCAGGACAGAAAGCAACATGGGTCTGTCTCTGGCAGGTCCTGCCAGACAAACCTGGTTGACTATTATGACTGGGTGACTAAGGCACTTGACAGGGGCCATGCAGTGGATGTCCTGTATCTGGACTTCAGCAAGGCCTTCAATTCAGTGCCACATGGGAGACTGACAAGTAAATTGGGGGACCAGGGAGCTGGGACAAAGTTGGTGAATTGGGTCAAGAACTGGCTGCAGGGGAGGCAGTAGAAAGTAGAGGTGGGAGGGGACCTGTCATCACCAAGGGCTGTGATGAGCAGAGTGCCACAAAGCTTGGTACTAGGCCCAGTGTTGTTCGGCATTTTCATCGCTGACATCTCACATGGCATCATGAACAAGATTAGCCTTTTTGCAGATGACACAAAGATCGGGGCAATGGTGGATGATGCAGTAGGGTGGCAGGGGCTGCAGGATGATCTGGCTAAACTTGAGTACTGGTCACACACATGGCAGCTAGGATTTAATGCTAAGAAGTAATATAGAAACATAGACTTTGACGGCAGATAAGGACCACTTGGCCCACCCAGTTTGCCCATTTCCCTTCCTATTGGATAAGCTGCAGATTTTAGTTAACCAACAGCCTACTTCCTGCAACCCCCCACTATAATTGCCTTATGTCTGTCCCATGCATGTTTGAATTCCCTCACTGTTTTAGACCCAACAACCTCCCCAGGAAGGTGGTTCCATGCATCCACCACTCTCTCCGTGAAAAAAAATTTCCTCACATTACCCCTGAGCCGTCCCCCCTCTATGTTTAAATTGTGCCCCCTTGTTCTTACACATCTCTTTTTCTGAAAGACGCTACCCTCCTGGACTTTGTTGATTTCCTTGAGGTACTTGAAAGTTTCTATCATGTCCCCCCGTCCCTCCTTTCATCAAGGGTATACATATTAAGCTCTCTCATTCTCTCTTTATATGGTTTCTGATGCAGACCCTGCACCATTTTAGTTGCCCTCCTCTGGACTGCTTCCATCCTGTCTATGTCCTTGCATAGATGGGGTCTCCAAAACTGCACACAGTATTCCAGATGGGGTCTCACCAACTGTCTATACAGAGGGATAACCACTTGCCTTTTTCTACTTGTGATGCCCCTTCCTATGCATCCCAGTATCCCTCTGGCTCTCCTCACTGACTCCTCACATTGCTTACCCACCTTTAGGTCATCTGATATGACTACCCCTAAGTCCCTTTCCATTTTTGTTGTTGTTGTTAGTACCTCCCCTGCTATTGTGTACTCTTCTCCTGGTTTTTGTTTCCCAGGTGCATTACTTTGCACTTATTTGCATTGAATCTAAGTTACCATATGTCTGACCATTCCTCCAACCTTGCCAAGTCCCTTCTCATCCTTTCTACCCCCTTGTGTATCAACTCTGTTACAGATCTTTGTGTCATCTGCAAAGAGACATACCTTCCCCAGATCCTCTGCAATGTCACCTATAAAGATGTTAAGGAGGACTGGACCCAGTACTGAGCCCTGAGGTACTCCAGTAGTAACCCCCCTTTCTTCGGAATGTGTTCCATTCACTATTACCTTCTGTGTCCTGTTGTGCAGCAAGTTTGCTACCCAGGCTACCATCCTGGAACCCACTCCCAGGCTAGCTAACTTGATTATTAGTCTTTTGTGCAGGACTGTGTCAAATGCCTTGCTAAAGTCTAGGTAGGCCATATCCACAGCCCCTCCCTGGTCTATTATGTTGGTCACCCAGTCAAAAAAATCAATCAGATTCGTCTGACATGACCTTCCTGCTGTAAATCCATGCTGCTTTGGGTCCTGTGCCCCGCTGGCCTCTAGGTACTCAACAATTCTTTCTTTCAAAAGTGATTCCATCATTTTCCCTACCACTGAGGTCAAACTTACAGGTCTGTAGTTTCCTGCTTCTGCCTTGCTCCCACTTTTGTGAAGGGGGAATCACACCTGCCCTCCTCCAGTCCTCGGGTACTACCCCATCCTCCCAAGATTTGTTAAAAAGTGTGGTCAGTGGTGTCACTAGGTCCTCTCTTAGTTCTTTTAGGATTCTGGGGTGAATCCCGTCAAGCCCCATTGCTTTGTCCACCTTGAGTTTTAGAAGTTCTTTCAGGACTCTTTCTTCTGTAAATGGACTGGTGTCAACTCCCCTACCCAGAGTGCTTCTATTGTCTGGTTTAGTAACTCCTCCTCATCTTCTTTTGTGAATACTGAGCAAAAGTATTCATTCAGTATCTCTGCCTTTCACTGTCTCTCTCTGCCCACCTCCCCTCTCCTTTATTAATCTTCACTATTCCTCCCTTAACCTTTCTATGCTCCCTAATGTACCTATAAAAGGTTCTATCCCCCTTCTTAACTGAGTCGGCTATTTTTTTCCTTGGTTTGGGCCTTGGCTATTCTGACTGCCTTCCCCACTTCTTTCTGCTTTAATTGATACAGTTCCCTGTAGTGCTCCTTCTGTGATTCCTTATACTTTTTGAATGCAGACTTTTTCTCCTTAACCTTCCCTGCCACCTCTTTTGAGAACCACAGTGTTTTTTTACTCTGCTTTGTTTTCTTTATTTGTTTCACAAAGGCTTGTTGCCTCTATGATAGCAGTTTTGATTTTTCTCCATTGTTCTTCCACCCCTCCTTTTTGGCCATTTGCTAGTGTATTCCTCAGGTATTCACACATTTTGCCAAAGTCGGCCCTTCTAAAGTCCAGTATCCTTGTTTTTGTATGGCTTGTCTCCATGGTTGCGCTTATTGTGAAGCACACTGTGCAGTGGTCACTTGTTCCCAGATGTCTACTGACTTCTAAATTTGTGATCTTCTCTCCATTTGAGAGTACCAGGTCTAGTATTGCTCCCTCCTGAGTGGGTTCCAACACTAGCTGTCTAAGGCCTGCCCCCCTGCAGGGCATCGAGAATGACCCTGCTCTTGGATGTGGCTGCAGTATATGTCATCCAGTTAACATCTGGCATATTCAGGTCTCCCATCAACAGTATCTCCCCTTTTTCAGCCATTTTGAGAATGTCCTCTATCATTTTCTTGTCTGTTTCCTCCCTTTGAGACAGGGGTCTGTATACAACCCCTGTGCGGATTGTGATGCCATTCCCTGTCTCCAAGGTGACCCAGAGTGCCTCTTGTCCTCCCCCTTTACTTTTTAGTTCTGTAGCTTTGATCCCCTTCCCTTATGTATAGAGCTACTCCACCTGCTCTTTTACCCTCCCTGTCCCTTCTGTAGACTGTGTACCCCGGTATGTTGACATCCCAGTCATGGTTCTCCGTGTACCATGTTTCCGTGACTGCCAGAATATCCAATTTTTCATCTTCCATCAGAGATACTAGCTCAGGAAGCTTGTTTCCCAGACTATGGGCATTTTTACTCATTGCCCTTCATTTAATGTTGGCTTTATCCTTTTTCCCCCCATCGCTGCTCTTATTGCCCTTGTCTATTTTTCCATTTACCCCTGTCCTGCCCTCTGTTCAGCTCTGTACCTCAGTGTTTACCTTACCACCTGCCATGTTTTGTGGGGGGAGGCTTGAAATTTCCTGCCTCTTATCAGCACCTCCCCCCTTGGCTAGTTTACAAGCTTGCCAAGGAAGCAATTAAACCTGTCACTTAGGAGCTTGGTTCCCTTCGTGGACAGATGCAGACCATCGTGCCAGTATAGACCTTCATCTCTCCAGGTGTACCCTCAGTCCCCAATGAAGCCAAAGCCCTGTGCTCTGCACCAGTTTTGCAACCATTCATTAAACTGCATGGTGTGCAGTACCCTAGCTTCACCCCTGCGATGGACTGGCAGCACCTCTGAGAAGGTAACTGTGCTTGCTACCTGTCTGAGGCCCCTCCCTAACTCTGCAAATTCATCCTGCACTGCACTGATTCCATGCCTAGCTAGGTCATTTGTCCCAAGGTGGACATTGATATCTAGTTCCCTCTCCTGTGATGCTGCTTCTGCAATCATGAGGATTTGCTTCTTGTCCCTCCAAGCCATGGCACCAGGCAGGCACCTTACTTCCCTCTCCTCTCCCTTCCCCAGTTCTACCCTCCTAACAATTGAGTCCCCTATCAGAAGCTGTTTCCTTCCTCTGTGGTGTCCCTTGCCACCCTTTTGTGGGTCTCCCTTGTGGATGTCCTCAGCATTCTTCTTGGTCTTCACTGAGGGTGCCATCATAGAGGAACCTTACTCTGCCAGACTGGCGTATGATTTGTGTAGAGGTACAACTAGGGGGCTTCGCCTCTGTTCCACCACCCGCACCCTCCCAGAACCAACTGTGGTCCAACTGCTCTTCATACTTGGCAACCTCTGAGGCAGTGGTGCTCTTTGGGTGGGGGAGGCCTCCTTAGTCCTTGCCAGTTCAGCCTGGAGGTGGGCAATCTCCTCCCTCAGAGCTGACAGTTACCTGCAAATAGGACAGCAACGCAGTTTCCAGAATGTCTCCCGGAAAACTGCTGCCCCACAGCCAGTGCATTGCACCACTCCCCATATGTCCCTCTCCCTTATAATATACAATATGTGATATCTATAATTTTTTTCCTTTTTTGGTGGTGTATACTCACTCTTTATGCACTGTGATGGGTTATTAAGAATATGACAGTTCTGCCCCAAGACCTGTTGAGGAAGTGATGTCAGAACTTTGGCTATAAAGGAAATGCCATGCCTGGGGGGGGTGGGTAGTCCACAACCACAGGCTACTGTTAGAAACAATCAAATACACCACTGCTCCACCACCCTGGTGAGTACTGCCCTTTACAGTAATTCAACTAACCTCCAGTAACTTGTTTAAAAATAGTTTAACTATCCCAAAATCCTACGAACCAGTAAATTATTTGAAAATAGTTTCTGTCCCAAAATCCTAGTAGTCAATCCAGCTGCGCCCAAGGGACAACCAAAATGCAGTATTCAAACCCTTGTGAAGTTACTTCCAAGATAAGCAGAGTTTGCAAGCTCCTTATTCAACTCCTCAGCCACCTGTAAATTATTTAAAAATAGTTTAACTGTCAGAAAATCCTAGTAGACAATCTAGCTACCTCCAAGGGTCTACCCAAATGCAGTATTTAAATCCTTCTAAAGTTACTCACAAGACAAACAGAGTTTGCAAGCCCCTTCTTGGTTAAACACTAAATAAATATATAAATAAAAAGCAATTACCAAGGGTAGTTAGTTTCACCTCCCACAGAATTGAGCAAAAGTGCACGTTGTTGCAGAGATCAAGTGCAATATAGAATTTCCCACACAGCTCACAGCTGAATAAAGAAGTAGTGTCCTTCCAGGTCAAGAAGATGCACTTGGGAGCAAAGAACCAAAGGAGGAGTTACCAGTTGGGGGGTACAGATAGCCACTACAGAGGAGGAGAAAAACCTGGGGTGGTAATCAGAGAGCAAGGATCAGTACTGGGACCAGTTCTCTTTAATGTCTTTATTAGTGACATTGCAGAGGGACTAGAAGGGAAGGTATGTCTTTTTGTAGATGACACTAAAATCTGTAATAGGGTAGACACTCTGGGGGTGTGTGTGTGTGTGTGTGTATGGAAAAAATGAACAGTGATCTAAGAAAGCTTGAAGAGCTGTCAAGAATGTAGCAACTACGTTTCAGTGTGAAGAAGGGCAAAATCATGCACCTGGGGCACAGAAACCCACGGGTAGAGTACAAGACAGGAGGAATGGTACTGATAACCACTAAACAAGAAAGAGACCTGGGAGTAATCATACCTGATGATCTAAAAGTGGCCAAACAGTATGACAAGGCAGTGGGAAGAGCCAGTGGGATGCTAGGGTGCAGGTGGAGGGGTATTCCCAGCAGAAAGAGGGAGGTGGTGATACTGCTGTATAAATCATTGGTGAGACCTCAACTAGAGTACTGTGTCCAGTTCTGGAGACCACATCTCTGGAAGGACACAGACAGGATAGAGGCAGTCCAGAGGAGGGCAACTAAAATGGTGCAGGATCTGCACCAGAAACCCTGTAAGGAGAGACTAAAGGACCTCAACATGTACACCCTGGAAGAAACGAGGGAAAGAGGGGATATGACAGAGATTTTCAAATACCTCACAGGTATATATAAGGTACAGGAGGGAAGCATTTTTCAGAAAAAGATGCTCAAGAACAAGGGGCCATGCTATAAAGCTGGAGAGGGTAGACTCAGGGGAAATGTGAGGAGGTACTTCTTCACAGAAAGAGTAGTGGATACCTGGAGTAGCCTCCCAGCAGAGGTAGTGGGGGCAAAACTATAACAGAATTCAAGAATACATGGGATAGGCATAAGGGAACCTTCGTCGTTAGGGAAGGGAGGGAGGGCTAAGCCAGAGATCAAGCACGGTCTGCGATATTACAGTAGGTACAGTTAATAGGCAGACTAAGTGGGCCAAGCGGTCCTTATCTGCCATCAATTTCTATATTTCTATGAGTGTGCGTTGGGGAACCACAGATACATGACACCGGTATGTCGGCCAAATCGCCAAGGTCCGACACAGTGACACTCGGACCACGACACCAGCAACAGCGCTATGATGCAGCAGTGCGAACAGAAAGGCCAACAACTGCAACAGCGAACAAGTCCCAGTACCAGTGCTGGTGACCCACACCTGGAGCAACACCCCGCCACAACGGGCAGCACACACAGATGACAGGGGCAAAGGCCCCTACCCATAGCCATAGCATCGGCTCCTGCCCCGACTGCAGTAGAACCGCCCCTCCCCACCCCCGCATAGCATGCGACTGGACACCACACTCATGGGAGGGCTTGGTGGCCCCCCAGTTGCATGTGCAGGGGCCCACCACACACCTGGGGGGCAGAATGGAGAACAGCCCCACACCATCGGGGCCGCAAAGGGCACCCGCACACCACTACTGCAGTGCCCCCCCCCGAGCACCAGATAGACACAAAACCACACGAGGAACACACTCCCCCATGGGACTGTCAAACACTCCCCAGCAGCAGCAGCAGTCCCCCAACAATGCAGGTGGCAACACACCCAGTCACAACAGGGCTACAGGAGACACACAGACGCAGGAGTGCAATGCAATAGTTTTATTCACACAGTACATGGACAAGTGCCCATACCCCAACCAACCCCAACATCGTGACGGAGCATGGAGCAACCAGTCCACAACTTGATGTCCCCCATAACTGGCCTCAAACCTAGAGGCAGATGTTCAGTGCGATGCCCATCAGATAGTCCCGCAAGGGTCAAGTCTCATAGTGCTCCACGATGTCCTGGATCCTGTTGCTGGTGTCACGGGTCCTCCGTCTTGATGTGCCAACATCAGTGCCCCGCACCTGCTGCTGCATCCTGAGCTCCATAAGCCTCTACTGCTCATGAAGCACCTCAGTGAATTACAATATCGTGGGATGGGCAGCACCCATGAGGGAGTTAAAGCCCCTGTGCCACCCTTCTAGTGCATTGGTGGTCCTGGGCAGCCCCTCGTAGACAGAGCTGTAAACATTCCTGAAGTCGAGGGGGTATGTTAGTCTGTGCCATACCCCACTACAGACTGGACACCCCAGCCAGGTGTCTTCAAAGTAGTCGAGGTCCGGCACTAGATCCTCCTCGTATGGCTCGAGGAACTCCCAGGACTGCAGCTCCTTGTAGGCACTTGTGATAGCGGCTGGGGGCACGAAGGCAAGTGCGGCGAGCATGCAGATGTGTAGGGTGAATTCATCATTCCACACATACAGTGGGGCAAGCTCCCCATGTTGCTGAAGCTTCCGCCACAGGCACTGGGTGAAATGGAAATAGCACCCATGAAGCCGTGCCTGGGGGAACACTGTGTACAGAGATTTATAGGCTGCAGGCTCATAATCGATCATGATGGACATTGATGACAGGTTGGGGCACAGCTCAAGCAACTTCCTCAGCATAGCTGTGTAGCAGCCCATGTTCCTGCTTGCCATCAGTGCATAGACGGCAGGCAGCACAGCGAATGTTTCCACACCGTGGAGGCTGTACAGCTGCTGAAACAGTAGCGGGCTGCTGTGGAAGGTGCCATCAGCGTACCATGCCCCACACTGGGACAGGTACTCAGGTTCCATTGTGTGGAGAATAGCAGGAACCGTGAATGGCTCCCTTGCATCCATGCTGCGGTACTCCTCCGGGATGACCAGTGCCGATAGCGATGTTGACTCAACCGGGGACTGCCACACACGTCGCCTGGCCCGCTGTATGGCTCTCTTCAATGTGCCGACTTGGGGGAGACGTCCGCCTACCACGTCTGTTAGACCACTGCAACATGTGATGACCACCTGCTGTGTGGTCTCGGTGGGCTCCACAGCCCGACGCTTCACTGCCGTCCGCACCTGCCGAACTCCGATCTCTGCACCATCGGGCACTTGGTTGTGCCAACCCATCAGGGTGACATCATCCACTCCGTCCACCATTCAAGCACGGCTGCAACACTGCCCTGAGTGGTACTCCACGCACTTCCATTACATGGAGGTACCGCGAGTCCGCTCATGCTGGTAGAGGTAGCTGCAGAATGACAGCAGGTCCTTTCCACATGCACTCTTCACATACCCGAGTGGCATGTTTACCATTTACATGGTAGCCCTTCTAGCACCCCCCCCCACAGTGTCTGCTTCTTATACCATGTCGCTGTGTGTATCTGCCCTAGGCCACAATTGGGTGCTGACCCGTTACACCTGTCGGCATGTCCGCTTTTGGTGGGTGCACCTGTGCGGCATCATCTGGGCGTGCCGCTGTACTGTCCGGCGCTGTGCGGGCGGTCATCCTTCAAGGAATCAGCACCATCTCGATGCCCTTTGCGGCGACACTCTGCATTATCCAGCATAGCCCTCGTCATTCTTGTCGTTGTCGCCCTGGGGGTCCACGCACCACTGGACCGGTTGCTGCTCCTGCCCTGTTGCTCTGCACGGTGTCGCCCTGATGGTGTCGCTCTAATGGGGTTGGTGTGTTGCAGTCGAGGTAAGAACAGCATACCAGAAACCACTAGGGTCCTAGGACCATAACACCATATGGTTTGAACTGGCCATGGGTATCAGTATACCCTCATCAAAAACTGTGGTTCTGGATTTCAAATGAGCAGACTTTGATCAGATGAGGGAATTAGTCAAGAGCAAGTTAGCTGGGGTGGATGAAATCAGAATGGTGGAGAAGAGGTTGGGAGAAATTAATGGGACCATTCTCGAGGCAACCAAACAATGCTTAAGAACAGTTATTAAGGGGAATAGGCACAAAAGGCCAATCTGGTTCTCTAAGAAGGCCTGGGAGGCAGTGAGGGTCAAAAAAAGAGTCTTCAATGGCTACAAGGAGAAATGGAGGATGAAGAATGGAGCAAATACCAGGTAAAGATTAAGGAGGACAAGAAGGCAGTCAGGGACACAAAAGCGGACATTGAGCTGCATTCTGCAGAGGGGGTCAAGGGAGGGGGAAACGGTTTTTCAGGTACATAGCAGAAAAAAGGAAGATGAGAGGGGAAATTGTTTAACTGACAGAGGAGGGTAGTGTAGTACAGGAGAACCAGCAAAAGGCAGCCATTGTAAATGACTACTTCTGCTCAGTATTCACAGTGAAGGATAGCAGAAATCAACTGGAAAGTGGCATAAAGGTTGCTGCAAGGAGGACCTCAGAAATGGCAGCAGTAGTAGTTACAGGAAGAAGGGTTAGAAAAGAGACTGAAAATAGACAAGGCTCCAGTGCCAGATGGGATGCACCCAAAGGTGCTCAGGCAATTGACATTAGAACTGGCTGAACCCCTGGAAGGGCTATTCAATAGCTCACTACAATCAGGGGTGGTTCCAAAAGACTGGATGATAGTGAACATGGTGTCGCTCCAGAAGGGAGGGGACAGGGAGGAACCTGGAAATCACAGGCCCATCAATATTACCTCCTTTATAAGTAAACAGATGCAGACACTAGTCAAAGCAGACCTAGAGAACTACCTGGAGAGAAACAGGCTCCAGGATAGTAAGCAGCATGGGTTCATGGCAGGGAGTTCTTGTCAGACCAATCTGATAACATTCTTTGACTTCGTAACAAGGGCGGTGGATAAGGGACGAGCAGTAGATTATTTCGACTTTAGCAGGGCATCTGACTCAGAGCCACACAAAAGGCTGCTGAAGAAACTAACAGAACTGGGAGCAGCAAATGACCTAGGTTAAATGGGTGGGAAGCTGATTATGGGGGAGACAGCAGAGGGTGGTGATAAACAGGGACAAATCAGGGGAAATGGCGGTCGTGAGATGGGTACCGCAGGGGCAGCCCTGGGACTTTTCCTTTTTAATATGTTCATCAGCATCATAGGAGAAGGAATACAGGGCAAGATGTGTCTCTTTGCAGATGACACCAAGCTCTGTGGAAGAGTAGTCAGTAAAAAGAGGGTAAGGGAGTTGCAGAAAGACATGAAACAGTTAGAGAGGTGGTCCAAGGTCTGGCTGTTGAAATTCAATTCCGAAAAGTACAAGGTGATGTACACAGGAAACAAGAACCCGAGGCAGGAATACTGGAGGGGTTAAACTGGCCACTACTACGAAGGAAAGGGCCCTGGGGGTCATCATAAGCAACTCCCTAAAATAAACTATAGTCCAGGAGCCAGGTGCATTTATCTATGTGTCTAGGTCAGAAAGGTTTGATGACGATTTCTTATGTAAAAAAGTGTGTAGAATCCAGATCTACAACTCTTATTCACTCAAAGTTGAACGGTTTCTTGGAAAATGCACTTCTTCAACGAAAAATGAACTGTCGGTGAAAATTGTGAATATTTTAATTAATGGTTCCTTCTTTAATTTCAATTCTATAACCTTTTATTGAAATACTACAGACATTGTAACAAACAGCAACATAGGTATCAAAGGCTTAATATTAATGTTACTATTTATTTTATTCTATATTTAACTTGAAACAATCAACTTTTTATGACGTCTTATGAACCTAAGTACAACAATCAGTATTCTTGTTCACCGTCTTCATTATCTGACATGTTAAGCAAATCTGTCCCATCAAAATCGACATCACAGTCACTGTTGTCTTCTTCATTTGGATTGTTGTTGTGTTCGTTCAATTGTTCACTTAAGGCTGGGGGTAAAACTTCACATGTGAACCACATTGACTTGTATTTGCCATCCTTATAGGTCCAGCCATTGTCCTCTGGCTTCTGTCGTGTCATTTCTGGTTTGTCTACATTTTTTCCATAACAATGAAATGTAATTTGCACGGCAGATGTGTTGTGTCTGACTTGATTTGCATGGTGGCAGCGAGCTTGCATTTGCTCCTTTGATCTTTTCTAAGGGTGCATCTTTGTCACTCGGTCAATACTTGACATTGAACATACTGTAGCGGGCTGTGTTGACACTCTTTACTTTCTGTCCATACAAGGTACACACAAAGCTCTCAATTGTATCCTCAGTTTCTTTAGACAAGTGTGGACATCCCAGTTTTCCAAATG
The DNA here is from genome assembly GCA_016271365.2 of Neoceratodus forsteri. Classification (NCBI taxonomy): domain Eukaryota; kingdom Metazoa; phylum Chordata; order Ceratodontiformes; family Ceratodontidae; genus Neoceratodus; species Neoceratodus forsteri. The sequence continues at coordinate 1,318,987,435 of CM057455.1, read as the reverse complement.
CCTGTGTGTACTCTGCATTCTTTTCCATAATTGTTAGAGGCCGCACCTTCCCCTTGCCTTTGAACGCTGGTAAATTTTTATTTATTTATTTTTTTTTAGTCGCACCCTGTCAGTGCATGGAGACCTGGTTGAGCTGCACACATAGGTCTGCCTAACTCTGCTGATAAGCAGGATACATCTATGAATCTTCTTGTGTTATTCCCTGAATGGCCAACGTCCATGTGCAGTTTGAGATTATTGTTTAGACTTACATGATACAGCAGAATCATCAGAATATCAGTATCATCTGCCCTGACCACTACATGCACATCTTCACCCTCATTTTGCTGCAAATGTAGTGTACGTGTTGCATGATTCTTGTGTCTGCTTCTAAGTGTTTGCTTTTTAGGGCCTTGCACTCTAGTCTAAGCATATGTCCAGCTTCCACTTTGTATGAGTAACAAGTTTCTCCTACTGCATACATTAGCTTTTTATCACCTAGAACTTCACAGTACACATCAGAATTCCATGCTGTAGCTAGAAAACCTAGGAGTGCCATCTTGAATGAAGATGAAGACAGGGATCTAGCAAAGTCTCTTGGTCGGCTTTGGTCAGGACTAGTTATGAGACAGGAGAATGGACCGATGCTATGCTTTTCTGTCTTCTCTTGTTCAAGACCTTTGATTAATGATGAATTGTAACAGTCACTGACAAGTTGGACTTCATTTGAGGAAGTACAGCAAGCAAGAGACAGGATGGTTTCTGTCACACCGTGGAATGTTGGTGGCAGGTTTGTAAGACTTCTGATCAAGAACATGGCATCAACCATAGTGGCATTTACAGCATCGGGGTGACTAAATTGGACTCTGGTCTCAAGTTTCTTCAGCAGTGTTGACTTCATTGCCGTGTTCATTAATCCATCAATGTTTCCTAAGAAGAGGGGTACCAGGGTTAGCGGGTAGGCAAATACCATCATAAGTTCAACTGTTGAAGTCACAGATAGATATAGCAAGCGTCCAAAGAGGTCTCGAGTGCCTTTCAACTTGAAGATTTTCTTGTCCTTGTTCTTAATCTTCACCTTTATTGCATCATGTGCAAAGTTCTTCAACTTGTGTCTTTTGATGGGTTCCTCAAACCTATTGCCTTTGGCAATGCATTCGTCTCTAAACACATGATACATCCGAGTACCTATTTCAGTAACCTGTAACACTTCGTTTGCTACCTCTTGTGATACTGCTTTAACACTACCTACTGAATAGAGATTGCTGTCCTCAAACGCATTCCAGAATGGATTCATGGAGAAGTCTATTGTGTTCAACAGCTTGTTTAGATCCTTGGAATTTCATTTAACTCAAACTTTTCAGCTCTTGGCTGGCTTCTTCATGACTGACAAGACCAATTTTTTCCATAAGACTTCCAACAATTTTACTTTGAGCTGACCGCAGAATGTTCCACCTCCTCCTTGCATTGATGTTCTGTGTCAAAGAAGAAATCCCAGTTAGTCTTGATGCAGCATTGGCATTAATTGTCTGTTCCAAGGTCAAAAGTATATGTCTTTTCTACTAAACCCTCTGATCTTGCAATGGTTAATGCTCCATTCTCAGTTTTTGTTTCCTTAGTCCAGGGTGGGTCTCATCCATGTTTAGCAAATTCATAAGGTATAGGGTAATCTACGTGGCATAGTTGTGGTGCCTAGTTGAGAAGTAAAGAGGTATCATCTTCTCCAAGCTATATACAAAGAGAGGCAAGTCAATTGTCCTGATGGAATGGCAGAAGAGTCGGTACAACTCTACCAAACTGCAGTACTGCAGCCAAAATTGGGTAGCTGCACTATGCTCACCACAGTGTGTGGAATCTGAGAACGTTTCATATGCCTCCATGAATCTCTTGAACACAGCTGTATTCTCTAGGTCCACCACTGAGGAAGGCGATGAGTCATTAAGTAGCTGTTGTAGATGCTTTGAGATTGGAAAGTCTGACAAACCTTTATATTGTATAAAGCACTGCAAATTTATAATTTATCTTTATACTGGGGAATTTCCTGATGTTTGGAAGCAAACTATTATTAAGCCTATACCTAAATCTGGCCAGCCTCATGACATGGATAACCATCATCCAATTTTTATTCTTTCCCCTTTAAGTAAAATTTTCGAAAAAATAATTAATGGTCAATTGGTGGGACATTTGGAGGCCGAAGGACTTCGCGCTCCAGAGCAGCATGGCTTTTAAAAGCTTTATAGTACTGGTACTGCACTGGCACATTTTACAGACCATACCTTAAGATCAATGGATATGGGAATGCTGACAGATGCAGTATTTATCAAGTTATCGAAAGCTTTCGATTTGGTTAATCATGCCATACTGCTCCAGAGACTGAAGGACTTTGGCCTGACAGATAGGTCTTGTGAGTGGTTTCAAAGCTATTTAACTAACCGTCCTGTAAAATTAAACCTGGGAGGATTAGATTCATTGACATGTATGCTTCAACAAGGAGACCCACAGGAGTCTATATTGGGACCCCTGTTTTCCCTATTTATGGATCCTATTTCTCAGGTGTCTGATACTTCTAGAATATTGCTTTATGCCGATGATATTATCTTGTTTACAAGTTCTCCAAAAGTGGTTGAATTAAACATTTTTCTAAATCAAAATTTCACAGCTTTAAAAAAAAAATGGTTGTTGAAACATTGCCCAATATTAAATTCTAAAAAAACACAATGTATTTTATTTGGTTCTACACCTAAATTATATAATGCTGAACCTTTATTAATTTACGATTCTGCAGGGAATATGATACAACAGGTTTTAGAAACGAAATATCTAGGAATATCACTTGATCTTCATCTTACCTATTCAGTACAAATTAGGAAGATAGTAAAGTCTGTGAATCAAAAAATTGGTGCTTTATATCGAATTAAAGATTGTCTAACAAGAGAAGCTAGAGAGACTATATCTAAAAGTGTGTTATTGTCCACCCTATATTATAACTCTTTTTTGTTCACAAAATTAGCGAAAAAGGAATTGGATCTAGTCAACAGAACTTTTCATTCTATCTGCAGATTTGCTTTGGCTAAACCATTTAAAACACATCATTGTATTCTAAATTATGATCTTGGTTGGTTGCCTCCTAGGTTAGTTTATCTTTACAATTGGGTTGTATGACTAATACTGCACTTGCTCAAGGTTGTAAATCTCCTTTGTCTAGATCATTAAAAATCAGGTTCTTCCAGTGTATTACAGTTATTTACACCTAGGTTTTTGACCTGTATGGGAGAGAGGGCTTTTCAGTATAATGTTCAAACTTATGGAATACTCTGCCTACTAATTTTGCATGAATGTCCCTACATATGAAACATTAAAAACTCTGTATTGCTATTTGCAATCTCTTGCATTATGTAATTGTTTTTAAATATTTGTACTTGTATTTACATTTGTATTGTTTCGTACTCTTATGTGTTTGTATCTTATGTATACCATCTTAGCTTCTATTTTTGTATGAATCTCCGGGTCGATCATGAAAATAGGCCTTGGACCAGTGTTCTTATATGGTAAAGTGAACTGAATTCAATCAATCAATCAATCTTTATTTATTTAAGGCGCCGTTCTTAAACCAAGGCGCCTTTACAAATTACATAAAACAATAAATATTTAAAACAAGATTTAAAACAAGATTAAGATTAAATAATTAACAGTCATTAAAAGCTTTGTTAAAAAGGTAGGTTTTCAAAGCTCCTTTAAATTAAATTAAAAATGTTTAATTTTGAATGTCGCTAATAGCATTGGGTGAAGCCTCTTTGCCCAACTGAAAAATGTTCCTTGAAGAAGTCCATTGAGGGATCCCAATGCCAATATACTGTATCTCTTTCAACAAGAATGTGGTCTCCACCAGGACCATTCAGAAGGTATACAAGACCTCTGAAATATGCTAATTGTATATGGAATGGTCCAAAACATATGAAAAGTCTGTCATATTCTGGGGACTTTGTGGACTGAATTTGTAGCGCAGGTTTTGCTATGGCCAAGTCATAAATAATAGGCATATAGTCCTCTTGGCATTCATCCATAACCTTGATAGCAGTATTCATGGGGTCTTGCACTACATCACGTCTTGTAGGAGGCTTTCCTATAGGGTCCATGTATGATATGATCTGCTGTGGCAGGTCATCTACAGAAACAAGGACATTCCATCCATGCCACATTGGAATCGCAGCTACACTTGCACAAGATATCATCCAGGCAACATCCCTTCTCTTAGCTTGCATTAGGTTATTTGGTTCAGAGCTTTCTGTCACCTTATATTGATATTGTCTTATTTTTGGTTTTCCAGATGTATATGGTTGAATGTCTTTCTCACCAATATCTAGAGCTCTTTTCCTCTGAGATATTTGAATGTACCTGGGTACAGTGTTTTCTTCCTGTTGTGCTACTGGCTGCAATATCTGCTTCTTTACATTTGGAAAATAGTCTTCATCAAAATCTTCAGCCTTTGTCTTTGATGTTCTGTGTCGTTTGCTCTTTGATGTTAAAGAAGGCCCTTCCTGGTCGTGGGCATCAACTTCTGATCTTTGCTTATCTGTGTTTGTTTCTATTGTGTGTGTTTCATTTCTTCCTGGTGCTTGGTCATCCATGGATGTTCTTGTGGTATACCGTCACCGTAGCGACTCCCCGATGGCGAAGACCATCACAGCGACAGGATTTGGGCAAAATCCGCATGTCACTGTGATGGTCTCTGCACAGCCAGGGGATTGCCTCTCAGGGTGTTTCACCCCACCCCAGTCCAACTCGGAGTTGGAATCCTAGAGACCGGGTGGGTGGACCCTCATGGGGGGGTCTAGAAGAGTCCTCAATGAAACATGAGGATTCGATACCGCACTGCCGACACTCGCAATGCGGCTGTGGCTGTTGGGGATGTCTCCGTGTCCGCTGTTGCTGCGGCATGGTAAAGCCGTTCTTGTCATAGCTTCTTCAGACCTTTCTTTGGGTACAGCTGTCTCCTCAATACTGGATGGTATGTTTTGGTATGCTATACCCACAGTGTCATGCTAAGCATCATGACCGTCCAGTGTCTCTGTCATCTCTTCATAACTGTCGAAAACCAAAGCAGTGGCTAAACCTGGCTGTATGAGCAATCCATCTGATGTAGCCATATTCTTCTCTGTTATATTGGTTGCAACTGCAGTTTCAAGTTCCTCCACAACATGGTAGCTCACACAGTGACCAAATCTGTTCAAAATAGTTAAAACCGTCTTACTGCCCATCATGGATTTAATACCCATGCCCAACAAGAGGTGTTTTTGTGGTTTGATTATTCCCCTTGACACAGCAAACACTATGTCATCTGCAAAAGATTGAACTATCATCTCCTGTCATTCACTGCCCACTTCTGATGAACCCATGAGTACAGTACGTAGGAATGTCTGAAGAACAGGTGGCAGTTTTACATTTTCTTCTATTAAGTCTTCAACTTTAACTTTGGTTTTATTATGAGGCTGTACCTTTAGAAGTTCCAACAACTGTTTTCTTATGTGTTGAGCTGCCGATGTTGCTGCTTGTGCTTCCCTCCAGTCAGCCTGTTTCTTTTTTTTTATTGTTGTAATATTTATGCTCCAGCTCTGCAGCCCTCTCACTCTGGGGGAACCCCAGCCCTGTCACCCCGGCATCTACCAGCCAGCACAGCAGTCACCCCCAAGGCTTACCCCCCCGGTGGGGTTGCAGAGGGGCCCCCCCAACAGGATCCAGTGTGCTGTGCTATGGTTAGCCGGATGCAAGGTCTGCAAGATCCCCCGTCATCATCTAAGGGCTATTTTCAGCTATTTTCTCTCCTTGCAGGATCGCGGCATGCAATGTCCCGCCAGCGACTGGGACTGTTCACTCTCCCGTGCGTGCTCCCATCAAGCGGCTGACGCATCCTCGCCCCCTGTTGTGCACCTCCGTGCTGTCGAGCCCCAGCCTCTGCTAGGGGTCAGGCGAGCATCAGTCACTGAATCCCTCCTCCCCAGAGACAGAGATCAGTCCATCGGACACTCAGTCCATCTCCTCCCTGCCGACCCCCGGCGACCCGTGCTCGTTCACGAACATGGGTCGCTGGTGTGGCGCAAGGTGTGGCGTCCACCGCCTCAACCCTCAGCACCACCGGGCCGGCCAGTCAGCCTGTTTCTTAGAAGACCCGATGACTGTACCCGCTTTTTTACTTTGGGTATCAAATATGATATCATCTTTGAAGTGATCCGCCAGTTCTGACTGCAAGCTCTGTGGGTCATAATTTGTTTCACACCCACTACACTCCATCAGAATGTCCATGTACCTTTTGTGTAGAGATAGCAATGATTCTTCTTGCATTCTATTAACAATGATGCACTGCACATACTTAACAAGTCTGGAAAAGGCAACCTGGTGACTCCCTCAACTGACTGTATTCACATTTTGCGCCTGTGCCCTTCATTCGTTCTGCCTTTTTTACATACTTGTTCTTACAGCTGCTGTAGTACTTCACCTCTTTGGCTATGAGATCAATACTGCCTACCATAGTATCCATTTGTCGATCATCCATTTCTTTTGCTGCGTTTTTTATGCTGTCTGCTGCCCCATAAGTTACACATGTTGTAGGATATTCAAAAGTCTCCTTTGACCCCTTAGGATTCCTTTTTTTGTACGATTTGCAAAATATTCATTCATTTGGGAATATGCCTGATGTAGATGCTGCAGATTCAGATATAGCACTATGAACTTGGGAGCAAAGCAATTTTGCTGGATACCTCTTTACGATGTCTGTTTTAAAGTTTCATCAGCTGCAAGTTTACCGGAACTCTTGTATGCAGTGAAGTTCTTGTAGCAGATATAATGATACCCATGGCTACTGGAGTAACATTCAGGCAATTCAAGACCCACCATGTTGTACTTTGACAGTGTTTGACTAGAATGCCTTTCCTTTGCATCAACTACTTTCCCCGGAGGAGCATCATCAAAAGGTAACGGGTCTCCATGGTCTGTGCTAATTCCTGGATCAGTGTGTAGGATGCATCACCTCTGTGGTTTGTGAGAAGTCTTGCTAGCCATTTCTGAAACATTAAATAAATTACATTAATAACTAAGTAAACCGAGTCTATTAAATAAATCAGATAAATTTAATAAAGAACTAAGTACACCGAATCTATTACATAAATGTAAAACTTTTAGTTACTCTTAAGAAAGTGCATTTTCCAAGAAAACGTACAACTATGGATGAAGAACAGTTGTAAATCTGAATTCTACACACTTTTTTACATGAGAAACAGTCATCAAACCTTTTGGACTCAGACACATAGATAAATGCACCTGGCTCCTGCTCTGCTAGCCAATATAACAAGGCTTAAAGCAAGGCAACCAGAATGCTTGGTGTACTGGAAGGGGTTTTGAAAGTAGGAAGAAAGAGGTAATACTACCTCGCTATAGATCACTAGTGAGGCCCCATCTGGAGTACTATGCCCTGTTTTGGAATCCTTGCCTGAGGAAAGACAGAGCAGGCTGAAGACAGTGTAGTGTAGAATAATCATAATGATTCAGGGTCAACAGAGCAGATCCTTTGTGGAGTGACTTAGGGCACTGAACATGTACTCGCTGGTGGCCAGAAGGTAGGGGGAGGGACATGACACAGACTTTCAAGTTCCTGAAAGGAATAAACAAAGCAAACACAAGGAACTATTTAGCAGGAATGATGGGTCAAAAACAAGGGGAAATGAATGTAAGCTGGTGGGGAGGGGGTGAGATTCAAGAGGGGTGCTTGAAAGTTTTACTTTACTGATGAAGTGGAAGAGCTGTGAAACAGCCTACCAGCAGAGGTGGTGACTGCAAAAACCATTAACGGGTTCAAGCATGGCAGGGACACAGTAAAAGACTTAACAGTTTCTCAGGAAGGCAGCAGTAAGGCAGGAAGTGAGGTGGGGGAGAAGAAGGTGAAAACTGCATCAGGACATAGGTCACAAGGTAGAATAAGGTAAAACTGGACAGACTGGCTGGAACAAAGGTCTTTTTCTGCCAACATAGAAACATAGACTTTGACGGCAGATAAGGACCGCTTGGTCCACCTAGTCTGCCCATTTCCAGTGGCGGAGCCAGGTTCGGGAGCATTTGGCAGCCGGGGGAGCCATTCAGTAAATCATGGGCTCCACAATGGGCACTCAACATTGAACAAAGATGGTGGTGGGGCACCACTACACACACTGGGGCAGCCAGGAGGGTGACCACCCTCCCAGCCCCCCTAGCTCCGCCACTGCCCACTTCCCTACCTGGGATAGGCCGTGAGATCCTAGTTAACCAACAGCCTATTTCTTTCTACCCCACAAGAATTGCCTTATGTCTGTCCCATGCATTCTTGAATTCTCCCACAGTTTTAGACCCCAACCTCCTCAGGAAGGCTGTTCCATGCATCCACTACCCTCTCTGTGAAAAATACTTCCTCACATTGCCCGGAACTGCCCCCCTCTATCTTTAAATTGTGTCCCCTTCTTCTTGCACGTCTCTTTTTCTGAAAGATGTTACCCTCTTGGACTTTGCTGATTCCACTAAGGTACTTAAAAGTTTCTATCATGTTCCTCTCCCTTCTTTCCTCAAGGGTATATATATTAAGCTCCTTTAGTCTCTCCTTGTATAGCTTCACTTGCAGACCCTGCAGCATTTTAGTTGCCCTCCTCTGGACTGCCTCTATCCTGTCTATGTCCTTGCGGAGATGGGGTCTCCAGAACTGGACGCAGTACTCCAGATGGGGTCTCACCAACTGTCTGTACAGAGGGATAACAACTTCCTGTTTTCTGCTGGTGATGCCTCTCCCTATGCATCCCAGTATACCCCCAGCCCTCCCTACTGCCTTCTCACATTGCTTGCTAACCTTAAGGTCATCTGATATGATTACCCGAGGTTCCTTTCCTTTTTGTTGTTGTCTACCTCCCCCATTCGTAATCTTCCCTGGGTTCTTGTTTCCCAGGTGCATTTTTTTGTACTTCTTTGCATTGAATCCTAGCTGACATACTTCTGACCATTCCTCCAACCTTGCCAAGTCCCTTCTCATCCTATCCATGCCTCCTTGTGTATCAACCCTGTTGCAGATCTTTGTGTCATCTGCAAAGAGGCATACTTTTCCTTCCAGTCCCTCTGCAATGTCACTTATAAAGACATTAAAAAGGACTGAACCCAGTACTGAACCCTGCGATACCCCACTAGTAACCCCCCTTTCTTCAGAGTGGACTCCATTTACAATTACCTTCTGTGTCCTGTTGTCCAGCCAATGTTTTACCCAGGCTACCACCCTGGGACCCACTCCCAGGCTGGTTAATCTATTAATCTTTTGTGTGGGACTGTGTCAAATGCCTTGCTAAAGTCTAGGTAGGCCATGTCCACAGCCCTCCTGGTCTACTACTTTGGTCACCCAATCAAAGAAATCTATTAGATTCATCTAACATGACCTTCCCGCTGTGAACCCATGCTGCCTTGGGTCCTGTGCCCCACTGGCCTCTAGATACTCAACAATTCTTTCCTTCAGAAGTGACTCCATCACTTTCCCTACCACAGAGGTCAAACTGACAGGTCTGTAGTTTCCTGCCTCTGTCTTGGTCCCACTTTTGTGAAGGGAATCACATCCGCCTTCCTCCAGTCCTCGGTGCCACACATCCTCCCATGATTTATTAAAAGAGTAGTCAGTGGTTTCACTAGTTCCCCTTAATTCTTTTAGAATTCTGGGGTGAATTCCATCAGGCCCCATTGCTTTGTCCACCTTCAGTTTTGGGGTTCTTGCAGCACCCTTTCTTCTGTGAAAGGGCTGGGATTGACCCCCTATCAAGAGTGCTTCTGTTAATTGGATTAGGCACTTCCCTCCTCTTTGTGAATACTGAGCAGAAATATTCATTCAGTATCCTGCTTTTCACTGTCCCCTCTGCCCACCCACCATTCATTCTATTTAGCCTCACTATCCTCCTTTGTCTTTCCACGCTCTCTGATGTACCTATAAAGGGTTTTATCCCCTTCTTAACCGAGTTGACTATCTTTTCCTCAATTTGGGCCTTTGCTATTCTGACTTCCCTCCCTGCTTCCTTCTGCCTTAACTGGTACAGCTCTCTGTCCTGCTCCTTCTGTGTTTCCTTATACTTCCTGAATGCTATCTTTTTCTGCCTGACTTTCCCAGTCACCTCTTTTGAGAACCATAGTGGCTTTTTCTTTCATTTTGATTTGTTTATTTGCTAAACACAAAGGCTTGTTGCCTCTGTGATGGCAGTTTTGAAGATTCCCCATTGTTGCTCCACCCCTCCTTCTAGCCTGTTTGCTAGTGCTTTTCTGAGGCACTCTCCCATCTTGCCAAAGTCAGCCCTCCTGAAGTCCAGTACCCTCACTTTTGTATGGCTTGACACTGTCTATGCTTCCATGTAAGAATATTTCTACTGCCTTTAATTAGGTGCTGTACGGGTGCAGTTTTTACTGTTCGACTACTGATCTAAGAGTGCAACAGATTTTGTTTGTGACTTGTGATTATATATTTGTCTGGATCTAGCCACTGGAGCCATGTGCACCGTCCCTGTACCAAATGCTCGTGCCTGAGGTTTGGAATACAGCCATCTCTGCCATGACAGTCTTCTTTTCAATGTCTCAACGAGATAAATGTTTTCCTCACCTTTTCTTGCAATGCACACATAGCCACTGCATCTCTATAGCAAGCCAAATATGCTCAAGCTACATATGCCCCCAAGATGACCATCTGCTCTAGTGTCATAAGAATTTTGTAGTTCTTCTTCAGGATGCCCTCCATGTGTTTTTCAGCTCAGTCCTTGAGTGTGGCTGTACCTTCCGCTAGGAGGCCAGAATCCTGGGCCACAGTGGAGAACAAGGCATCCACCTTGGGTGCCTGAGCTTCCTTTCCCAACTTAACCTTAACTGAATACAACTTGTCAAACAACCTAGAATTGGGCAGATGAATGTCAGCTGACTTCCATCCACCTATCGAACCCATTCTGAGATGCCATGCAAATGGAAATCCAGTGCCTTTTCAACACACCCAGGGAACATAAGCTCCTTTGGTCTTCTTGGCAGTGTGAGTTGACAGTTCAAGCAAGGAAATCATCTTTTTTGCCAAACAGCATTCTTGACTGCAAAAAAAAAAACAACTACCTCCTGCCTCTTCCTCTTCATAGTCAAAAGATAAGTAGGAGGAGGTGACCTCTTTTTCAGACTTCCTGGGTCTCGAAGGTTTGTTCAAACCCTCTCCCATCTCTTGTTGACTTCTTGGGATACTTCTTTCTGGGGGAAGGGGAAAGTGATTCTGGCTCTGAGAAGGAGAACCTGAACTCCTGTGGTCTGTCCTTATTCCTCTTCTTTAGCTTGAGTGCCCTTCGTGAGCCAACAAACTGTGGTCCAGCATCAATCCCTGTAAAAACTCATTTCAAACAACATGAAGTCTTGCTATATTATGACATATGCAGTATAACCCCAGGTTAGAACTGCTCTGGAGGTGAAAGAGTTAACTTTCCATGCAGGGCATGGAACCTTGAGCGCGAGCTCGGTTGAACACTCTGTCTGTTGTAGCTCAAACTTAAACTGTCAGATTCTTTACTCCACCTCACTGAACAGTCGCTCCGGAGATTTCTCCTGCTGCTCGGTTCGTTTGTCGGTTAAAAAGTGTAATTCTCGGTTTATTTACCGAAATTAAACCGCAATCGGTAGGTTCAAGCTCTGTCTGTGGTATTGTAAGTAATAGATAGGCTTACGTTTATTTTTCTTCTGTGTGGAACTTGTAAACGTCTTTTTTGGTTCGGTTTGAACCGATCAGATTGGTTTTAAATTAACTTTCTAGCCCTTTAGAGTGCGGTTCCCGGTTCTTATTGGTTCTAAAAAAAACAGATTTTATTACGTTTTTTTCCACGACCCGTGACACGGTTGGGAACCGACAAGAGAGTCTTGCTTGGCAGATTGCCATTAACAGGGCAAGTTTTGTTAGCTGGCACTATGTCTGAGAAACCCAAAAGAAAAACCGGACCCACTGGGTTTCAGCACTGTGGCCTCTGTGGGGAAGCCTTTGCTAAGGCTGACCCACACACCACTGTGTATATTGTCTGGGGTTTGACCACCTCAATGCAGACTGCCAGATTTGTAAGAATTTTCCTGCTGCCACCGTGGAAAAGAGAGTTGGTAGGCTCAGGGAAGGGAGGCCAAAAGTCCGCTGACCGGATGGCCAGCCGGTTTGGTTCCAACTCGAACCTGAGGGAGTGCCCTCTGACCAGGGTGATACTTTCGGACAACAAGAGCCAGCTCTGAGGAGCTGGTTCAACTAAAAGGGCTAGAAAGTCAGCTAGTGTGGAGCCAAAAGTTCTTTCTCCAACCACTGAGAAATAGCTAAAGCTATTCAAATTGTCCATCTCTTTCTCAGTTCCGTCCGAACCGACACCATCAAGGAAAGCGCTCGGTTGGACGGTTCCACCGGTTCAAGATTATGATTTTGAGGATTTTATGAACCGGAGGAAGGGAGGAGGATATGAGGAGAGTGAATGTGATTTGAAGGTCTGGATGTGCCCATTGAACGGACATCTCTCCAGACAGACCTTCAGGGGTCCCCCAGGCTATCTGAGTCCCTTCTCATTTTATGTTCTATAAGAAAGTTGCTGAAACTCTCAACTCCCTGTTGAGGAAGCTGTTGATGATCAAGAAGAGCCTGATTATGTAGAAATGATGGATATTCCAGAGTCTAGGAGACTGTCTATTCCCTTGCACAAATCCTTTAGGAAACAGACAGTAAAAATTCTAAAAACTCCTCTCTCTATCCTTCCTGTTGATAAAAGGATGGACAAGAGGTATACATTATCAAGCTCTGATACGGAGTTCCTCTCTCAGCAATGCAGCCATGTGGGGGTAGTGCAGGCTGCAGCCTGTGACAAGGCTAATATTCCTCTAGCCTCTCACCCTCCTGAAAAAGATTCCAGGAGGATGGATGCCATGGCAAAGAAACAGTACATGGCAGCATCTTTAGGACTCAGACAGGCAAATTATATGGCTTATGCAGCTAGGTACCAGAAATCCAGATGGGATACTGTGCTGGCCCTAGCAAAACAGGCCCCTGACCAGCTTGCCAGGGAACTGGAGCAGGTGGCTGCGGATGGTATTGAGGCATCCAAGGTGCAATTTCATGCTGGGGGTTCTAGTAAGCCTGCTTCTACCCCTCAACCCAAAGCCCCTGCAAAACAGGCTCCCTGATGGGGTGGCCAGGGCCGATTCTCCACTACCGGTAGGGGGCAGGCTGGCTTACTTTGTCCAGGACTGGAAGTCTTTAACATCAGACAAGTGGGTCCTGGAAGTAGTAAGCCAGGAACTGGTTCTCAGCACAAAAAATTTCCGAAGATGAGAGCCAGGTCCTTTCCACCTGCAAATCCATCAGAGGCACTTGCCCTGGAAACAGAAGTTTCTTCCCTCCTGGCTCTCAGAGCAGTGGAAAGGGTTCCACCCCTACACCAGGGCAAAGGGTTGTACTCCAGGTACTTCCTTACCCCAAAAAGACAGGAGAATGGCGGCCCATCCTGGATCTCAGGTATCTAAACAAGCACCTTTTAAACCAAAGTTCAAAATGGTGACTCGGGAATTATTTTACCTCTCTAAGGCCAGGGACTGGCTAGCCTCCTGGACCTCAAGGATACCTACTTCCATGTTCTCATCAGGCTCCATTGAAAGTACCTCAGATTCGAACTGCCCTCAGGCCGTTACCAGTTCAGAACAATGCCCTTCGGCCTCACCTCGGCCCGGGTGTTCACAAAATGCCTGGCAGTAGCAGTTGCTCACTTAAGAAGGCAAAGATTGCCATCTTTCCTTATCTGGACAACTGGCTCATTGTAGGCCAGTCTCCAGACCAGGTCAAACTACACCTACAAGTAACTCAGCAACTGCTTACATCTCTAGGTTTCCTTCTCAATCTTCCAAAGTCAGTTCTGGAGCCTGTCCAGCTTCTCACCTTCATAGGCGCAGAACTGAACACAAAAGAAGCCAGAGCCTTCCTCCCTCTGGAAAGAGCAAGGACTTTGGTCTCTCTGGCCTCTTCTTTCACTCTGCAGGTCTCTCGACCAGCAAGGCATTTTCTACAGCTCTTGGGGCACATGGCTGCTTCTACAGCAGTAGTGCAGGGAGCAAGATTTCAGATGAGGGACATCCAGTTCCATTTGAGAGCCTTTTGGTCTCAAAAGACAGATCCTCTAACCAAATTGATCCCAGTGACTCGAACCCTGATCCAGGCCCTTCAGTGGTGGCAGGACCAGAGCAATCTGAGACAGGGGGTTCCCTTCCCTTCACTCCCCAGTCTCACTCCTTGACCCTTACTACAGATGCATCCTCTTGGGGTGGAGCTTCATGGATGACCTACACCCAGGTTGTGGTCCCTCAGGAATCTCTGCTCCACATCAATTTGTTGGAACTCAGAGCAGTTTTCTAGCACTCCAGGTTTTTCCACATCTGTTCAGAACAAGGTTGTTCAGGTCAGAACAGACAATACCACTACAATGTGGTACATCAACAAGCAAGGGGGCACTCGGTCTCAGCGCCTTGTGCACTGAAGCAATGAAGTTGTGGTCTCTGGCTTACTCTCTGAACGCCTTCCTTACGGCAGTTCACCTCCCAGGCAAGGACAATGTCCTAGCGGATGCTCGCAGCAGGATTTCCCAGGGCCATCACGAATGGGCACTGGATCCCCTAGTACTGGAGGTAGTATTTGCCAGATGGGGCACCCCGCAGAGAGATCTCTTTGCAGCCCCAGACAATCACCAACTTCCCCTTATTTGCTGCAGGCCCTTTTCCCCCCTTCCCTCTTCTCTTCAAGGTGCTAGTCAAAATCAGATCTCAACCTTGCAAGATGATCCTGATTGCTCCAGATTGGGCCAGGCAGCCCTGGTACCCACTCCTCGTGTCCTTAGCAGTCCACCTTCCCATGTGTCTTCCCAGGAATCACAACCTGTTAACCTGTGCCCAGGAGAGAGTTTGGTATCTGAACCTCAAATCTCTCAATCTCAAGGCTGGCTCTTGAAGAGTTAGAGTTTGCTGACCTACACCTTTCCCAAGGTGTACTGGATATCTTGAAGGCCTCTAGGAAGCCTTCCACCAGAGCTACTTATAATTCAAAATGGAAAAGATTTTCCATATGGTGTGCTGGTAAGATATTTCCTCAGAATCTGCTGGGGCGGCCACGATCCTGGATTATTTGGTGCATTTAATTCTTTGGGGCTGAGACCAGCTACCTAAAAGTACACTTGGCAGCGTGTCTGTCTGCTTATCAGCAGGTAAACCTTCTTCTTTTCAGCTCACCCTGTGTTCTCCAAGTTTTTTAAAGGGTTGCTTCACACCAACCCTCCGTTCAGGGACCCTGCCCCTGCTTGGGATCTTAATATTTGCATTGCCCAGCTTATGCAACCCCCTTTTGAGCCATTGTCTTCAGCAGAGCTTAAGTACTTGACTTGGAAAACTGTGTTTCTGGTAGCCATCACCTCTGCCAGGTGCATAAGTGAGCTGCAAGCATTGTCAGTGGAGCCTGATTTTATCTCCTTTCACAGAGATAAGGTGGTCCTCAGGACTAACATAAAGTTTTTGCCTAAGGTGGTTTCAGACTTCCACCTTAATCAATCCATGTCTCTTCCTGTGTACTTCACTGACCATTCCTCCTCTGGCGAGAGGAGATTGCACAGCTTAGATGTCAAAAGAGCCCTTAGTTATTATATAGAATGTACCAAGGGGGTTTGAATCCCCTCCAATTGTTCCTCACTTATGGTGAGGTTGGTAAAGGTAAACCTGCCACTAAAAGATCCATTACCAGGTGGATTGTCTCTTGTATCCAATTTTGCTATGAAAAACTGAGTAAGATTCCTCCCCTCAGGCCTGAGGGCTCACTCTACCAGAGGTACAGCTGCATCTCTGGCTGCTGCCAGGGACATCCCTATCCTAGAGATATGTCAAGCAACTACCTGGAAAACAGTTCACACTTTTACTAAGCATTACTCCTGGATATCCAGGCTAGGAGTGATGCTCGATTTCTTACAACTGTGCTTCAGAGCCTATTTCCTATTTGTAGGTTCTGTCCCTCCTCCATGGAGGTACTGCTGTGTAATCTGCATATGTCATAATATAGCAAGACTTCATGTTGTTTGAAGAAAAATTACTCACCTTAGTAATGTTGTTTCTTCTAATGGAGTCTTGCTATATTATGACCTCCCCAGCCTGCCCCTCTCAGAACTCTTATTTTGGGATGGGTGGTAAGTGCAATGTTGGCACTTCATAGATGCCCACTTCATTTTCACCTTTCTTAGGGTGCTTAGGTGTTATGTTTTATTTTTCTTTCTTGATACCCTCACTTGAGTCTTTGTTTTGGGATCAAGAACAAAAATGTGTTTTTGTAGTTAGTAGCCAGTGGGCTAGTGTAGGTTTACGGCTTCCACACAGAACCTTAGTGATTTTTTACTCGTAAAGATCTGACAGTTTAAGTTTGAGCTACAACAGACAGAGTGTTCAACCGAGCTTGCACTCAAGGTTCCATGCCCTGCATGGAAAGTTAACTCTTTCACCTCCGGAGCAGTTCTAACTTGGGGTTATACTGCATATGTCATAATATAGCAAGACTCCATTAGAAGAAACAACATTACTAAGGTGAGTAATTTTTTCTTTTGAAGGATTCAGGCTCCATGGTAAATGCCATGTTTAAAGGGACTGCTAGGCTGGACTGCAGAGCAACAGTCTGTGGAGGGGAATTATAACTAATACCCTGGTTCACCCACCATCTGAATCTGTCCTATTCTGCCCCTCTCAAGCAGTACTCATGATTAGTTGTCTATTTTGATGTGAATCTGCAGCCTGCTCATTGCTGCTCCTCCCCCAGTAGTGCTGCTCCTGGAGCTCTGGATACTCACACTGCATGGGGACTGCTACTTCTCCTTTGAGCTCCCTGTGCAGAAGGACAGCCACAGATGGACTGAGGCGAGAAGACACATTATACATTTTCCTACTCTAGTTTTGTCCATGCTGTCTGCCACCAACTTGAAGAATGTCCTACAGAAAACTGATTAAAACTGTGAAAATGGAGGGACTTCCGGTGCAGCTTCCTCCCAAATGACGGCTTAAGAACGGAGCTCCTCTCTCACCTCATGCTATATTGATCATTAGCCATCCTCTCTTGGCATTAAAATTAGTGACATTTCTATTAAACTTGATGGCTACTAGTAAGAACAAGGGAGGAGGAAACAGATTCAGCCTACTACTGCAAGAAGCTGAAATTTCAGAAGCTGTCCTGTCCGAGTCTGGGGCCTCCGACTGCTCCCTGCAAACGGTACTTTCTACACCAGCAAAAGCCTCAAAAACAAAAAATAAAAAGTCTACTAAGATGAACCAAAAATTGGATAAAATCCTATCAGAGCTACAAGAATTCAAAGGAGAATTTCTGACCTTTAAACAAGCAGTGGAGGAGGCATGCCAGGATTTGAAGAAGTGTGGATACTCCCTGCTTACCTCGATAAGACTACCCCAAAGAGATCCCTTCATGTGAGGTGCACCATGTACTGCGGCAGCACAAGGACAATAGAGTAAATAGGCCACCATTAACTCTATTAAAAAGATGCTTGTGTAATTTTCAAGACAAGTTCCCTGAACTCTGAGTACCATGGGGGAGAGTGGTTTCGCTGGGGGTCCTTTTGGCCTGGGGGGGGGGAGTTGAGACTGGGGTGTCTGTATTGAACTGGGTCTTCTCTGGCACTTCACCTGGGTGGGGAGGGCATGGCGCTCCTTCCCACGGCTTGGCCCCTAATTCTGCTGTGCCCTGTTTGCGGGAGATTTCTCGAGAGGGGAGCTTTTGTCTCCGTTTGTGTTGCATCGCAATGGGGTTGTGCATTTTGAGGTGATTAGATATATTGGAGTAGGAGAACATCAGCAGAACTGATACCAAGGCGGCCCGGTCGGACAGTGGAATGGCATCCCTGACTATTTCCCACAAGATAGGGAATCGGGGGTGCACTCCTCCTTCTACTGATGATTTGGGTGACTGGAGGTGTGGGAGTGGTTGGTATTCAACTATTTCCACACAAGAGTCTCCCTGTTGCCGGCCTGGTGGTGCTGAGGGTTAAGGCACTGAACGACACACCGATGACCTGGGCTCGGGGAGCAGAGCCAGGGCCACCGGGGGTCGGCAGGGGACGGAAGAGATCGAGCATTCGGAGTACTGCTCTCTCTTCCCGGGGGTGGATACGGGGTGCGCTCGCTCTTGGTGCAACCTCTGGCAGCGGCTAGAGGATCACCGATGGGGGGGGCAGTGTGGCATATGCCATGGGGGCAGAGCCACGGCAAATCGTTGCCTTGCTGGCCGGGCTCCGCAGGGAGAGGGGGGAACTAAAGCAGAAAATCCCTGACTCGCCAAGGAGATGATGAGGGCCCCAGGGATCTCCCTCTCATCCCCGGGGATCCACAGCCGACCTCCCAGAGGGATGGACCCTCTAATTTCAGAAAGTGCCGCCGAGGGCGGGCGGGCCCAGTTCTGGGGGGTGATCCGGAGCACTGGGAAGTCCCTCTGGGGGGGTGAATCAGTAATGGCTGGCCACAGTAGGGAGTAGAAGGGGCAGGATCGAGTTGGGCACCTCTGAAGGATGCCACGGAGAGTACCGGTGCATAAAAATAGTTAACAAACAACAAAAAAAAAAGAGTCTCCCTGTTATGCTAGTAATTAAATAGGCACCTGGTACTATGGAGTCTCTGGCTGGACTGGCAGGCACCCACTGTTCTTCACTCGCCCATTAAATAAGGCAATAAGAAGACCTGCTCTGCTCCATTCTGGTGAGAAGCCTACGGATATGCACTCACCCCGGTGGTTGTGATGGACACTGGAGATGGAGGTTCCACCTCCTGGCTTTAAGACAGAGTGTAAGATGTGGAGCATAAAATGACAGAAATTCCTTTTTCTTTTTATCTGTGATTGTATGGGGGGGCAGCATGCCAGGGTGGGCAATTGGGGGCCCCTTGCCTCTGCCTGGGGGGGAGTGCTGGGAGGGGCCTGGTCATGCGGCTAAACCCAACACTTGGGGATGGCTGTTTTAGGTTTAGGCCTCCTTGGTGGTGATTTGGTCTCTTTCTCTCCTCTTGGTCCCCCCAGCGGGGGGGCCTGGCGAGATCGAATGAGAAATATCCACTAATTTCTCCCCGGTCTCAAACAGGGTTTGCATATTCTATTGTGAATTGCGGACATGGATGGAGGGGCAAAAGATTTTAGACACTCTGCTGGACGTTATAGGAGTCATAGGATAATTGCAAGTTCAAGGGTGTAAGCCCATTTATGAACTCACCGCCATTAAACCGATGTTAGAAACTGAAATTTTCTAATACCCATATACATATCAAGATTATGTTTAAATTTGTCTAAATCTACACTATTAACAACAGCAACTGGTAAGGAATTCCAGAGTCGTGGGATTCTTTGCATTACAAAATTATTTCTTTTAGTTGTATGATTTATCTTAGTTACCAGTTTTAGTTGATGTGACTTGGTATTTTTAGTATTGTCAGCATATTGTAGGCACAACATTTCAAACAATACAGGATTTCTAGTGGCCCGATACATTAAGCAAAGATCACCCCTTATTGCTCTATATTCAAGTGAATAAAGGCCTAAGGACTTCAATCTGTCCTCATAAGTATAGTTATGTAAATTTTTGATGTTTTTTGTCAATCTCCTTTGCACCTTTTCAATAGCTGTTTTGGTGCCTATAGAAGTTGGTCCACAAAAGGCACAGCAGTAATCAATATGTGGTCGAACCAAACTAGAAAATAAGTGAAAATTACTTTGGCTTCTCGACTTTTAATATGTTTATAAATACAGGCTGAAATACCTGCACACTTCTTTATTGTTTTATTTGTATGCGTAGAAAATTTCAAGTCATTGGTTATTGTTACTCCCAAATCAATTTCACTTTCGACTGTTTGTAATACAGTATTATTCAGCATGTAAGTTGCAAGTTTGTTGTTGGAACCAAAATGCATAACCTTACATTTATCTACATTAAAGGTCATTTTGTGCTGTTCTGCCCAAATAGATAAGTTGTCCAGATTGTTTTGTAATTCCATTATTGAATTTATATTATTGGTAATACAACCAATCTTGGTGTCATCAGCGTATTTGTTTATCCACTCACCACATGAAGTTTGCATAGTTGATATTAATATATTGAACAATATATGCCCCAGGACAGATCCTTGTGGTACACCACTAGTGACCACTGATCTTCCTGAGGTAGCACCCTTGATTGTTATCCACTGTTTTATATCCTTCAACCAAGAATCCACCCATTGAATGATATGTGGGTCCAATTTAATTCTTACTAGTTGTTGTAAAAGAATATCATGCGACACAGTATCAAATGCCTTTTCATAGTCAAGATATATTATATCCACAGGTAGACCCCTGTCCAGTGCATGACTAACAGGTTCAAAAAAATTTATTAAGTTAGTTTGGCAAGATCTACCATATGCAAATCCATGTTGTGTAATATCAAGACTTTCTGTCACAAGAAGATGAGTCTTAATCTTATGTAGTAATAATTTCTCCAAGAGTTTACCCACACAAGAAGTAAGACTAATGGGTCTATAGTTACTAGGATCCTGTCTACTGCCCTTTTTGTGAATAGGAGTTATGGCTGCAAGTTTCCAATCTATTGGTACTACTCCTTCATTAATTGATTTATTAAATAAACTTGCTAATATTCCAGATAACTCAGTTGCCAAGCATTTGAGAAAGATTGGTGGTATATTGTCCGGTCCAGGAGAGGAATTATTTTTAATAGTTTTTATTGCTGTAATAATATTCAAGTGAGTAAATGGATTTGTGAAATTTAAACTATTGATCTTATCTAGTCTTATTTCATTTTTATTTTTAAAGACACTACAAAAATATGTATTTAATACCTCAGCTATTTCCTTTTCTTTGGTAATAATGTCTTGATTTATTTGAAGAGGCCCAATTCTTGGTGCATTTCCTTTTATAGAACCAATATAATTATAAAAACGTTTTCTATTATTTTTAGTACTAATAGCTAAGTTCTCTTCTAGTTTTCTTTTAGCATTCCGTATTGCTTTTTTAGTTAATTTAGCTTTGGTTTTAAAATTAATCCACTTATCTAATGTAGGATGTTTTTTATATCTATTATAATCTCTTTTTTTTGATTTTATCAACGTCTTAATTTTTGTGTTTAACCATAATGGAGTCCTCCTGTAACTATGATTATACTTTTTATAAAATGGAACCCAATGTTAAATACAAAAATCCATTTTCTCCCTGAATTTACTCCAAGTATTTTCAGTGTTAAGATCCTTAAATTCTGTTTTCCAATCCTAAGAGCTCAAATAATCCTTTATCTGAGCAAAATTTGCTTTATTAAAAATTTCTTAACAGTAATTCCCTTTGTTATATTATAATAATATTTAAAGGACCAAAGAATTATGTTGTGGTTGCTATCGCCTAAAGGCATTAACACTCTCGGTGACGTATCAGTATTCTTAATGTTTGTAAATATTAGGTCAAGGACTGCATTCGCCTTTGTAGGTTTGAGGACAATTAGTTACAAATTCAATTAAAGAGTAGCATTCAGAAGTCTTCTTTCAAAGAGACCTCTCCCATGAAATGAATTCCAACAAATATTTGGTAGATTGAAATTCCCCATTATAATCAAATCATCCTTTGTACTTAAATTTTCTAAAGTACTCATAAAGGCTTCATTGCCCGTGCTATCCAAATTAGGTGGACGATAACACAATCCTATAGTTAGCCATTCTGTTGTAGTTTTAATACGGACCCACAATATTTCTGTTTTATCCTCTAAATTTGCTGTGTTATTAATTTCATAACAACTAAAGTTTTCATTTACAAATAAGGCTGTATCACCCCCCTTAGTATGTATACGATTCTTAGAAAACGTTTTATATCCTTTTATATCTTGCTCCCAATCCAGGTCCTGAAACCAAGTTTCGGTTACTCCACATATGTCTACCTGCTCCTCTAAAAGTAGACTTCGTAATTCACCCATTTTATTTCTCAAACTCCTAGCATTTAAAAGAATAATTCTGAATTCAGATGCATGTTCCACTGAACGTTTGTTATCCGGATTAGGTACAATCTGACAAATGTCCTCTGTTGAATTTATATTAATAGTTACTGATTCTAACTTACCTCTGGTGTGCATAGATTCATTAGATAAATACCCTTCCCCCCTTGGAATCAGTTTAAAGCATTCTCAATGTATTTATTTAAATATTTACACAACAGGAATGAGCCCAATTTATTAGTACGTAAACCATCTTTGCTGACAAGGTTCTGTCTATGCTCAAATTCTTCCCAATGTGTTATACAATCTGTTGTTTAATACACCATGTACGCAACCAGTTATAAATATGTTTAATTTTTCTGTGCTGATAGCTGTCAGCTCTGGGTACAGGTAAAATTTCAGAAAAAGCAAATTTACATTTTAAATCTGACAATACATTAGTCATGTCAACGTACTCCTGCTTAATACTTTGTATATTCTGATGCAGAATATTGTTAACCCCAGCATGTATAATAACCAAAGGGTTTTCGCCTGCGTTTGTGAGAATTTGCCCAGCCATCCTTGTGATATCTCTAATTTGTGCACCTTTAAAACAAGATAGCGTACGGTTGCTATTATCTGGGTTACATATGACTCTATCTAGTTGTTTTATGATAGAGTCCCCTAATACATAAATTTGCCTGGGGTCAGTGGAGTAGTTTCCTTCCAATTGTATTAAATTTTCAACAATCACTTGTGATTAAGTTGATGAAATTAGATTATGAACAGTTCAATAAGGAACTATTAATAGGAGCAGGCAAAGGTGTATTATTGGTTTTGTTACCAATGTAATTACTGACTTCATGTTCCTCACTTAATGGATCAAAATGATTAAATAATCTAAGGTCAAATTGAGTTGCCTTTCTGCCTTTTTTTGCTACTTTATTGGATTGAACCTGGTACCAATCATTCTCTTCATTAGTTTGATCTAATTCTTCTCTTGATCTTTTTTTACAATGTAACCTTGAAGCCTCCGTGGAATCTGTGACAAATTTATCATTAAAACTTAGGGTTCTCTGTTCAGGTAGACAAAGGTTACTAGCTTCAGTCATGGAAAGTCTTCTAGATGTTTCCTTTTGACTTAGTTGTAATGCATGTAATCTAGAATTTAACAATTCAATTTCTTGGACTAAGTCCTCATTTTGTATACATTTTAAACATTTAAATTCTGAATTATCAGGAACTGTAGAGTTAAAACAGAACATTAGACATGTCAAGCATTTTATGCCTACCCTACCTTCATGTGTAATGCTATTCATAAACATGTTGAAACACAGTGTAGTACCAACCAATATGTTCAATTTAAAATATGCTTGGGATCACCGCTATATAGATTTAACCTGGCATTTACTGAAACCTGCAAACCACTGCAAAACATGCTAAAACACGCGCTAACGCGCATGTCTTTGTGCACGTCTTCGCGCGCAACGGCATGCACGCTTGCTCGCGGCTCGCCTCTGCTCATCGAGAGCTTATTGATATAGCGCTCGCGTGACCCGGAAGAGCTCTCAGTGTCACGGAGCAAAAGTGTTATTAAATATAGCCCAAATCTTTCTTTAAAGAGTGCACAATTATTTAAAAACACTCAAACAGCAGTCCAAGTTGTCTTTTAATAAAGACTTTGCAGCCTATCTGAGTCTGTAGTTCCTCAACGTTCATGGGAGAAACCCCAGAAACTACAGATTCCTCTTCCTGCCTTTTTATTACAGGAAGCAGGGCTCCAAGTAAAAGTTAGTGGTACAACACAAAATACATTTTAAAAGAAAATGAGATTTGAACACAAACACAGTAAATGGTATATATAGCTCTCTGCAAGGCAATTCAGGGATTTCACCCTTATAGACGTTATCTTTTGTTTATACCTTTTCTGATGCTCCACCAAAACAAACAAAGTAACAAAGGAAAAGCAAAGTAAAAATTGGGAGGGACAGGGGGTAACCCACCACAAGTTCAGTCGGCTTTGAATGTAATGAGTTAGGGGGGAAGTTACCTCCTGAATTTTATTGCCTGTTTACTACTACTTTCATTTGTGTATTAAAAATATATGGACAATTGATGGACCTTTTGGTTGAAGAGAATAGACGACCAAGAATATCAAAGGTTATTTTGGTTCACAGGCATTTTCTTTTGTGGCTAGGTCTGGTTCTGTCTTTTTGCCCATACAACCTTATGAGCCGGGGGGTACGTATTACACAGAACTGATAAAACCACTGCACCTTTTTCTCCTTTTTCTATTTCGATTCCCTTTACTTTTATTCCTCTATTGCCTTTCCTATTTATGGTTTTCCCCAGCTCACCATTCCCTTCCCCTTAAATTACAGGGTGAATGTTCCCCCATGGGATACCACCACAGGTTGGGAAAATGGATCCCATACAGGCAGATATTATTACTGCTGCTCCCAGGGTTACCTATGAATAGCACCCTGGGCTTGGAAGTCTGGTTGACTAATTTTACTATAGATTTAGTGAGTTGTTATTGGGTATATAAATGTTGGCCTAGTTGACCTTTTTGGAGCGGTTTGTTTAGGGTTTTTGACAGTGTTTTTTTTATAAGAGTTATATGTGTTTGACTCTGTTTCTCTTATTGGGCACTGGAGTTAAGACATCTAGAGACTGGTTTTTGTACCGCATATACAGATATTTTTGGGAAATACTTCATAAATGTCTCCTGTTTAGTTTTGACTGTCAGAAGCAGGGAGGGTATCGGTATAAATTGAAAATACTTTTCTTATGGTGGTACCTTTTCGAATTGTATCTCACAATGTGAATGGGTTGGCAGGCCCCATTAAAAGGTATAGAACTTTAACAGCTCTAAAAAACATAAAGCAGATATTCTCTTATTGCAAGAGACACACTTGTCCTCTGCTGAGCATCACAAATTGCTAGGTTTCAGATTCTCCCAAATTGTTGATTCTACCTATAGATGTGGCAGATGACGGGGGGTTGCAATTTTGATCCCCAAATCGTCCTTGTTTCAAATTCAGGGGCAATATTCTGACAAGGAGGGAAGGATGGCAATAGCTGTTGGAACCTACCAAGAACACACCCTGATGGATGCAGTGCATATCTACCCCCGAATAGCAATGTTTCCACTATACAGATGATAGTGGACTTCATCGTAACACACCAGAAAGGAATTTTGATTATGGGGGGAGCTCTAAATTGTCCTTTAAACCCCACATTAGATATGTCAGCTGTCCTACCCCCTCCGCAGACCACAAGAAAAAAACATATTTGCCACCTGCTGTAGGATATTGGTCTCGTGGACTCTTGGCGTTATGTACACCACTTTCAGAGAATATTTTCCTTTTACTCCCATGCCCATAGACACTATTCTAGACTAGATTATTTATGCATCACTGGAGAACATAAGGAACTGATACACAAGGCTGAGATCTTAAGTATCCACCTTTCTGATCATGCTCCAATAATTTTGGAGCTAGGACTCAGCAGACCACGAAAGAATACTTTATGGAGGTTTAACCCCTCCCTAGTCCGAGACCCAGAATTCAAGGATCTCTTAAAAGACAAAATCCCCTGAGATACTAGCAGACAATACATCACCCTAGACCTCCCCACAACTTCTATGGGACAAATTAAAAGCGGTCCTTCGAGGCTACATAATTTCTTATGCAGCAAGGAAGAAGACACACGGCGAGGCCAGACTGAGGGACCTTCAGAACCAACTTAAAAACTTGCAATAACAACACATGCAAGGAAACCTTAGTGTTTTAGAACAGATGACACAGACTCAACAAGAAATACAACACCTCCTGACTGCTCGCACGGAGCAAGCTCTGGCATGGTTACACCAGAGATATTATATGGGGGGGGGCTGGGAGGCTAGGGTCCTAGCAAACAGATTACAAAGACAGATACAAATGACCTCAGTACATAAAGTGAAAGATCCCAGAACGGGCCAATTAAAATTCTCTACTGAGCACATTTTTGGCCTGTTTTAGGCAATATTACCAAGATTTATATAAGGCTCCCCCTACACCTGATTCACAGCATCTGTCTAGTTTTTTTTTTTCTGGCTTAAAGCTTCCTGCCCTCTCAGAAACCCAGAAGGACAAGTTACTTGCTCCAGTATCATCTCTAGAACTGGTTACCACAATTAGGAATTAAAAAAATGGGAAAAGTCTGGGTCCAGACAGTTTCGGCACAGAATTTTATAAAGGAACCTTAGATCGGATACGCGACCCTCCGTTAGCTGCTCTGCAAGCAAGTCACACCACTGCAGAATATCCTGTCTCCTGGAGACAAGTGGTTATCTCGGCAATTCTGAAACCCCAGAAACCTCCCCACCTATGTGAATCATGTCATCCCATTTCCGTTCTTAACCAAGACTACAAAATTTATACGAGTATACTAGCCCATGGGCTGGATGATATTGTCCCAACACTTCATACAGCCCGATCAGTCTGGCTTTATTAAGTCTCATCAGACCACAGATAATATTAAGCGTACATTATTCTTAATTGAGCATGCCCAGTCCACTTCTACCCCCTTACTAATTTTGAGTTTAGACTACCAAAAAGCGTTTAACCGTGTCCCCTGGTATTTTTTACAATACACTTTTACACAGTTAGGTTTTCCACCTGAGTTTAGAGATAACATTAAAGGTTTATACACGCACCATGAAGTGATAGTAAAGATTGATGGCTCTCATTCCTCACGATTTCCACTTCAACTGGGAACACGTCAGGGATGTCCCCTGTCGCTTACCTATTTGCCATTTATGCTGAGCCTATAGCACAGTATTTATACAGTTAATGGGACTCGACATAAATTGGCATATTGTGCAGATGACTTGCTGCTTTATGTAACACATCCGGAGACCTCCTTGCGAATTTTGCAAGAAAAGCTTATTCTAACTGAACGAAGAGTGGGGTATAAAATTAATCAGGACAAGTCCGATGTTTTGATAGTACAGCAGACAATCCCACAGGTAATTTGAGACAAATACCCATTTAAAGACCACCCCCATATTACTTATCTTGGAATTCGTCTTTCCTCTGATATCAATCAAACATATAATTTGAACTATGACACTCTTTACTCCCAGATTCAAGATGATTTAAACAGGTGGACACATCTCCCTATCTCTTTTATGAATCGTATTCACTCAATACAAATGATAGTACTCCCGAGACTTCTTTATATAATGTAGAATATCCCTCTTCTGATCTCCCCAAGGGATATTTTTCACTGGAATAAACTCATCACTTGATATCTTTTGGTGGGGGGTAGTGGTAGACCACGCTTGGCTCCAAAAATAGTTACACATGCCCAAGGACAGGGGCAGACTCTCCCTCCCTGATTTTTCTAAATACTCGATAGCGACTACACTGATGCATATGATGACATGGATCCTGTCATCATCTGACTCCCCGAGTTGGGTATCTATTGAACGCTCTTTGACAACACTCCCTCTGTCCATGGAGTTGTTATTTCAGCTGAACATAATATCTTCCATGGACCAGAGTTCTATGTTTACTAAAGCACTGCTCCGAGACTGGACTCAATTTTTGAAATGCTCAGCAAATTGTTTTGGGGCCAAATGGGTGGGTATCCCAGGATGTAATCTGGAATTCCTCCCTTCCCGAATGGACAGAGGATTTGAGAGTTGGCGGGGGCTGGGGCTTATACACACATTTCAATTTTATGACAAAGGCACCTCTAAAACATTCCAAAGGCTCCAAGAAGAGTTTTCTATACCAACATGGGATTTTTTCTGTTACTTACAAATCCGCCATTTCTTAAACATGGAACTAGGATCAGAAGTCTCAACTTCTTCTCCTCCCCCGCTATTTTTCTGCTCAACCCATGGCTGGGAGATACTTCTCCGAGACACTTTGTGTCTAGAGTCTGTAAAGCTACAATTAGCAACCAATGAATTGACCAATATCCAGATTAACTGGGAAGCAGAATTAATGCTTGACCTAACCCCACAAGACTGGGCATTTATTTGACGCCGTCAACAACAACGACAAACTCATATTTGTGGAGGGAGTGCTCTTGGAAGGTGGCCATGAGATTTTTCCATACACCTCAGATCACAGCTAAATACTCTGTTCAGGTTGACTCCTCTTGTTGGAGGGGTTGTAACTGCAAGGTGGCAACACATTGCCATGTCTTCTGGTTTTGTCCGATACTAACCTCCTTTTGGGCTGAGGAGGGACAGACTTTAACTCAACTCTTTCCTGCACTGGACACTTTAACTCCGGACTTAGTATTACTATTACATATTCCTAAACAAATTTGGAGAAAATAAAAAATATATTTGATTACTATCCTGTTGTTTGCAGCAAAGAAAGTTATTACTTGCCTATGGCGAATCTACCATATATGATATATATAAAATGGAACATCTCATGGCCAGGTTACAAAATAGAATCCCTACTTTAACGAACAGATGGACCCCCTGGTTTCTCTTAATTTCTGAGAGACAACCTGATTTTATACCCTGAGGGGTTAAGAAGACAGAATTCGGGAGAGAGGATGGGATTCTTTCATGGTCAATCAGGGGCAGTTATTTTTGGCTTCTTCTTAGTAGGATTGGGGCCAGCCGGCCTGTTGTGGAACTCCCCTCCACTGAAAGGAAGGCTTTGATAGAAGTGTAAGTCCTGAATAAAAATACTTGGAGGGGGGTTTAATTAATAATATTCAGTACTTGATTACCCTCCCACAGTGGGGAATCCTCCTTTTCCCCTTCTTTTTTTATTCTGTTTTTTCTCTTCTTTTCTTGTTGCTTTCTGTTTCTCAACTATTTATAGCAGACAAAGTTTCTACTCTATATTATGAAACATTAGTATCCTTTACCTGGATAATTTTTAAGTGACTAACAATCCTGCTGTAATTATGACTATATTATGTATGCATACTCTATGCGCCTAATGAAAATATAAATAAAAAGTTTTAAAAAAAATGTGATAACGGAGTGCTGCAGAGCCCCAAATATAAATGGTCTCTATTAAAAGCAAGCTTATTCTTTGCGGTCACACAGAGTCAGTCAGAAGACAGAGTAAGCACCAACACATGCTCACCTGTGTAGCTGGTGGTGCAGAAAGTGCTAGACAGTGCCTACTCCTGCAGATTGCATACGGCCCCTCAGAACAATGCTGCCCTCTTCACAGATGCTCCAACAATTTCTGGTGGTGGTGCTGAGGGTTGAGGCACTGGACACCACAGCTCGCACCACGCTGGTGACCCGTGTTCGGGAGCAAGCTCGGGGCGCAGGGGGCTGGCAGGGTAGGAGAGTAATTGAGCGTCTGATGGATGTCTCTTCCTCTCCGGGGAAGGGGGACCTCAACGGTCGGTGTCCAACTGCCCCTGGTGGAGGTTGGAGGTCGGGACGCACTGCTCACTGGGGAAGAGTCAAGGCAGACGTGGACAGGAGGGCATGTGGCGCGCGCACCTGACCGCTGGCGTCACTGCATGCCCTCCGACTCAAGGAGAACAGAACAAGGGAAAAAGTGGCACCTACTGTGGCCTGATGGCCGTCCACGAGTATCACCGGGCACTGGCACCCGAACTGGATCCGTTGGGGTGGGGAGTTAGGGGGCTTCATGCCACCCTGCTGTGGGGGTAAGCCGCAGAGGTTACTGGGTGCCAGCAGTCCTGGTCAAGACAGATGGCAGCCAGATCCCCAATAGCAGGATGCGATGTCTATGGGGGGTGCAGTTAAGGTGTCCACAAGAGGATAAACAAATACAATAAGAAAAAACAAACAAAAAAAAACAATCTCTGGTGGTCCTTACAGCCATGGCACACACATAAGGACAAGTTCTGAAGAAAAAACTTTGCTTACAGAGAGAAATGCATTAAGCAGGTTAGCAAGAGGAAAAGAAAGAGGAGACCATTATGGTTTTCCAAAGAGGTAGCAAAGAAAGTGAAAGCCAAAAAGATTGCATTCAGGCAATACAAAAAGACACAGGCAGAAGGGGATAGGGAGATAGGGAGAAGTACCAGGAGAAACAAAGGGAGGCAGGGAAGTCAGTAAGGGAAGCCAAAGCTCAGACAGAAGAACACATTGCAAAATCAGTGGTTAAAGGGGACAAAACCTTTTACAGGTACATAAGTGAAAAAAGAAGGACAAAGGGAGGGATAGTGAGACTGAAGGGGGAGGATGGGAACCGCATGGAGGATGACAACAGTAAAGCTGACATATTGAATAGGTATTTCTGCCAGTCTCTTACTGAGGAAGAGGGGGAAATGGGTCTGAAGGAGTACAAGGGTGAGAATGGTGCAGAAATGGACACAAGTCCCTTTACCGAGAAAGGGTCCTGAAGGAACTGGAAGTAATAAGAGCTGATAAAGCAATGGGGCCAGATGGGTGCACCCCAGGGTCCTTAAAGAACTAAGAGAGGTGGTGGCTGAACCTCTGGCTATCCTGTTCAGCCAATCACTGGAAACAGGGAGGTACCCAAAGACTGGAGGACAGCAGATGTAGTCCCTTATACAAAAGTGGGAACAAAGAGGAAGCAGGAACTACAGACCAGTCAGCCTCACCTCGGTAGTGGGAAAGATCATGGAAGCACTACTGAAGGAGAGATTGGTGGAACATCTGGTTGTCAATGGACTACAGGACCCAAGGCAGCATGGTTTCACCAGGGGGAAGTCATGTCAGACCAACCTCATTGAATTTTTTGACTGGGTGGCTAGGGAGGTGGATCAGGGGAGGGCAGTGGACATGGCCTATCTGGACTTCAGCAAGGCCTTTGACACTGTGCCACATAGAAGACTTTTACACAAACTGGGGAATATGGGTGTGGGCAGGACAGTAGTGTGGTGGGTAGGTAACTGGCTGGGTGGCAGGACACAGAGGGTGGTGGTAAATGGCTGTCACTCCACAGAGGGAAGAGTGACCAGTGGGGTACCACAGGGATCAGTGCTGGGACCAGTCCTATTCAACATCTTCATCAGTGACATTGCACAGGATATAGAAGGCAGAATTTCACTGTTCGCTGATGACACAAAGCTCTGTAACAGAGTAGACACACCAGAGGGTGTAGACAGAATGAGAAGGACCTGCAGAAACTTGAAGAATGGTCAAGGGTTTGGCAGTTGAAATTCAATGCAAAGAAGTGCAAGATAATGCATATGGGGCACAAAACCCTGGCACAATATATCAGTTGGGGGTGAGGATATAGCATGCACCAAGCAGGAAAGGGATCTTGGGGTTGTCATCTCTGATGACCTCAAGGTAGGGAAACAGTGACAAGGCATCAGGTAAAGCAAATAGGATGCTGGGATGTATAGGCAGGGGCATCACCAGCAGGAAAAGGGAGGTCATAATTCCGCTATACAAGACACTAGTGAGGCCCCACCTGGAGTACAGTGTACAGTTCTGGAGACCATACCTACGTAAGGACATAGACAGGGTAGAGAAGGTTCAGAGGAGGGCAACAAAGATGGCATGGATTGCATCACAAGTCCTATGAAGACAGGTTGAAGGAACTGAACATGTACTCCTGGAGGAGAGGAGGGAGAGGGATATGATAGAGACATACAAGTATCTTACAGGGAGGAACAGGGTGCAGGAAAACACTATTTTTAAGCGAAAAGATGTTTCAGGACTAGAGGAATGGGATGAAGTTGGAGGGGGGACGATTCAGAGGAAACATGAGAAAGAATTTCTTCACAGAACGGGTGGTGGACAAGTGGAACACCCTGCCAGAGGAAGTGGTGGGGGCTGAAACAATCACAGGATTTAAGAATGCATGGGATAGACATAAAGGAATTCTAGAGGTCAGGGGTAAGGGGAAATAGACTTCTAGGAAAACAAACTGAACTTACAAGCTCAAATGGGCAGACTAGGTGGGCCATAGGCCCTTATCTGCCGACACTGTCTATGTATCTATGTATCTAAATGAAAGCACCTACTGTAGCTGTACCTTAAAGGTATATTTATATTTATTTATATTCTCTTTATACGGGAAGTAGTAGGGTAACTAGGGAGAAAAAAAGAGATTTGTAGGCACTATTTGGGTGTAACCCCCCCTACAAATGGGGGTTCCTGAGGGCTCTTCAGGAGCTTGTCTGAATGCTCCATGCCTGACTGGTGTTCGGCATAAGGCCACTAAATGTGGGCATTGGGAGTGCTTTTCAAGCCTCTTACTGCCCCTTCCAGAGCTGCCTGCTCACAGGGTTTGGTGGTACAAATAGGGGGACTGGGGTTTCCTTGCTCGAGTCCCGCCCTGGACTGCCGTCTGATCACTCCATTTCTGTGATCGCTAGGAGCGCTAGGGAGTCCATCTGAAAGATATAGTGGTTCCCTTAAGAACATGTATAGTATTGGTAAAATTGCAGTTTGTCTAACTCCTTTTTATTGCAGCTGGGACTTTGTGTTGTGCCCCTCCATACTGGACCTGGACTGTGCTGAACGGGTCCAATAGTAGCTAAGAGGACATCGAAACTGGCAGGTGACCAACCAGGAATCAGGACTCTAGCTGAAGTCGGCTGACCAATGGGGACACAGCTTGTAATTCTTGGAAGTGGCATTCTGGGCCATGGCACCTTTTCGCACCACTGAGGGCAAGATTAAGTGACTGGCATTTGTAGCCAGCCAATGGAATCGGGTGGCGCCTGAATAGAGAGACTTTGCCCAACTGCCAAAGGGCACAGACACTGTGGCTGTGAGCGAGGAAGGAGCCCTGGGCTTCTGTGCCGTTAAGTCTTCGAGCGGGAAGTGCGTGTGTGTGGTGAAGGCCAATCTCGGGTGGCTCAGTCACCGTTAGATTCGGATTAAATCCGCGGGGCAGCGGTCAGAGGAGGCTGTGCAGGAGTGCAGCTACCTACCAGGCTCACCCCTGTAGAGGACTGGAGAATCTGCAACTCGTGCTCGGTCTGTCAGGACAGTGAAGCTGCAGTGAGATCCCCGGATAGCTGTGAGTTCAGTCGGGTCCTAGGAGCAGCTGCCTGGTATGGTACCTCTGTTGTTTTCATATAAATGTGTGAGGAGGTCTTTGAAGCTCAGGCTCAGCCCTGCGAGTGGTGAAAGAGTGGTTCTCTGTTGGAGTTGTGAGTACTGAATCAGGGTAGCTTCCTGTTAAAGGTTACAAACAAAGGCAAAATTGTCTTGTTGTATTGCTGACTGTACTAATTGAGCTTTCTGGCTCCATCTGATCTGCTCAGGAATTAAATGCTCATTTGTGTCAGGGCCCCAACCAGCTGCATCGAGGAACTAGCCATTAGGGCTTGGGTACCCACAGACATTAATTTATAGGTTAGGCCTGTGAGCAGAGCCATAGGTAGATTCTCATATATTGTATGTGGTAAGCTAATCAACCTGATTCCCCCCGGTCCTTTTTATCTCCCCCTTAAATAAATCAGATTGCTTGTTTTGCAAAATTACACTGGCTAGTTTGTGTATTCATGGGGAAATACTGCACAGTGAATGTGGTGTAACTGTACCTTACTTTTCAGGGGGTACCCGGAGTGAGCTGACTGGTTCGAGCCGGGGGGGGTAAGTGTATATGGTAAGGACACTGAAACTGAACTGCGTGGGCCACTAGTGGGAAGAAAGGGGGGTTGCAGCAACCCAGAGGGCTGTGACCGAGTCAACCTCGACTGTTCTAGCCCCAACCTTTGGGTGGAGGCACCCGCCAACAGATCTGGGCCCCTCACCCTGTTACAGGTAGGGCAGGCAGGGGTAGTAGCCCTTAGGATAGTGCCCACTGGGGGTTACAAATTGGAGGCACCGCTGGGATTAGCGTCCCCTAGTGGCCGAGTGGGTGAAGTGCATAAATATGGATAAGCTAACGGGAAAACTGGAAGGGGATGTCATAGCTAAGATTAAGCTGGACCCTATTAAGACAATGGTACACAAATTGATGGGGTGGGGTGAAGCCGAAGAGCTGGACTCTCAGAGAATTGTGTTACTGCTAGATGTACCTCTGGGGACACTGACCGCTGACATTATTTCTACAGCGGAGCGTGTTAAATGTTTAGGCAAGGTGGAGGTGAAGGGCGTATGGCTGACCTGTTCGATCAGACCTTGTAGGTGTTACTTTTGTGTAGTCTAGCCATCGACCTCGAGGGGGGTCGCCCCAGACTAATAGTTTCAAAGATAAACTGCTTAAATTGCTAGCTGTGGAGGGGAGGACTGCCCAAGAGTTACTGCAGGCGTTGGACCTTTCTAGTGAACCCACCCCCCAGGTTTCCCCCGGTACCTCTCCCTGTCCCCCCAAGAGTTCTATTTTGCTCCACCGCCCCTAGTGGT
The DNA here is from genome assembly GCA_016271365.2 of Neoceratodus forsteri. Classification (NCBI taxonomy): domain Eukaryota; kingdom Metazoa; phylum Chordata; order Ceratodontiformes; family Ceratodontidae; genus Neoceratodus; species Neoceratodus forsteri. The sequence continues at coordinate 1,318,953,139 of CM057455.1, read as the reverse complement.
TCCCCCTATACAGTTAGATTCTTACCGTAGGCTAAAACTTTTTTCCGACACAGTGCCAGTGCCTTCGGGGAAGATGATTTGGAGGCGTGGATGGACTACGCCACCCCCCTGGTCCAGGAGTGGCAATGCTCTGAGGGGGAGAAATGAAAGAGACTGATGGAGAGTCTGTGGGGCCCAGCTTTGGAAGCCATTAGGTTCTTGCAGGCCACTAGTCCGGAAGCTACCGCAGCAGAGTACCTTTCTGCTTTAGAGGGAGTGTTTGGGAGTACAGAAACTGGGGAAGACTTATTATGGAAATTCAACTCTGCCAAGCAATGGAGGAATGAGAAGTTGTCCGCCTTTGTTACTAGGGTGGAACGGGCCTTGCAGAAGGACTATCGGAAAGGGGGGATCACAGCCACAGCCTTGAACCAGGTCAGGTTGGAACATGTTTTGAAGTCTGCTAGATTTTCCAGTGTGATATTGTTAAAACTTAAGTTACATGATAGATGGGCTGCCCCGCCTGAATACTGTCAATTGATGAGGGAGATCAGAGAAGTTGAGACTGATGAGGAGGAGTGGAAACCCTATGTGGGGGCTGTGAATCTGAGCCAAACCCCTGAGTCTAGTGCACCCGATGAGACCCACCTTTCAGGGGGGCCTGATGTGTCCCCAGAATTACAGGGAGGGGTGCGGGTGCGTGCTATTTCCTCTGATCCCCAAGTAGAAAGTGAGTTGAGGGCCGAGGGCAGAAATTTACGAGAACTGGTGAGGGACTTGAGGCGATCCACTACCCACCCTGTTAGGTCTGGGGAACCTGAGTTATCTAGAAACCAATGCCCTGGCCCAGGGGAATCCCCTCACCCCCCAGAGGTCCCCCAGCAGATGAAGTATTCCCCTACCAATAGAGAACCCCGGGACTCCAAGTTCTGTTACCATTGTGGGGAGGATGGACACTTTCACACTGAGTGCCAGCTGCTGGAGAATTTAAGTAAGGTCAACAGCAGACTAATCACTTGGCATTGCAGGGCCCATGCCCGATCCCCCAGGAAGGGATTTCTGACCCGGGCCAATGCCCAAGCAACTGTCAATGCTGTGCCTCCTGAATGGTCTGATGTGGTCGGGCCCTCGATGGAGGCCCCGGTGCGAGTAAATGGGATTCCCACCCAAGCTGTATTAGATAGTGGCTCTCAGGTAACCATCTTGTTTCAGGACTGGTATCAGACACACCTACCTGAGGTGCCACTACAACCCTTGGATGGTCTACATGTATGGGGGCTGAGTGACAAGGCTTATCCGTATTTGGGGTATATCCGGATCTGGTTGTCATTTCCTACTTCTGTGACTGGAGTGACGAACAGGTGGAAACCTTGGTTTTAGTCTGCCCCCACTGGACTGTATGATGGGGTGCCCTGTTGATTGGGACAAATGCTCATATGTTTGGTCGATCAGCCCAATTGTGTTTGGAAAAGCAAGCGTTTAGGACTGGGCGAGCCCTAAGAATACCCGCTTTGATCCAAAAGGCCTATAAGACTCAGAGGAAGGTTAGCCAGGAGGAACCTGACGGCCCGGCGGGTGTAGTATGGAAAAAGGATCCGGCACCGTTGATACTTGCCCCAAATGCCCAATGTGTTTTGCAAGGGGAAGTCCAAATTAGAAAAGATGTTAAAAATAAGTTATTGATGTTGGATGCACCCGGGAGGGAAGATTGCCTGAGGGACTGCTGGTTAAACCCAGTATCTTGCCTGCTAGAGCCCATGCTTACGCCAGGAGGGTAATGGTTCAAGTTCATAATGTGTCTGACAAGGAGATTCGAGTAAATAGAGGTTGCACCCTGGCAAGTGTACATTGTGCAGATACTGCAGTGCTGCCCAATAGCAAGGGCTCGAGGAAGGATGACCAAGTAACTCCCGACTTGTTTGATTTTGGTGACTCCCCGTTGCCTGCTGAATGGAAAGTGAGGATCAGTGAGAAGCTTGCTAAAAGAGACCAGGTATTTTCCCTAAAAGAATGGGACGTGGGATGCGTGCAAGGGGCTGAGCACCACATCCGGCTGTACGATGAAAGGCCTTTTCGAGAGAGATCTCGGCGCCTGGCCCCTGCTGACATAGACGATGTGAGGTGGCATTTGCAAGAGATGCTTGCTGCTGGTGTGATACAAGAATCCAGAAGCCCCTATGCTTCCCCCATTGTAGTAGTGAGGAAAAAGAATGGGGTGGTTCGCATGTGTGTAGATTACCGTACCTTGAATCGGCGGACCATCCCAGACCAGTATACCATGCCACGCATACAAGATGCCTTGGATTGTCTGAATGGCAGTAAGTGGTTCTTTGTGTTAGACCTCCGTAGTGGGTACTATCAGATCCCGATGGCTCCAGAGGACCGAGAGAAGTCTGCGTTCATTTGCCCCCTGTGTTTCTATGAGTTCGTCCGGATGCCTCAAGGGATTTCAGGTGCCCCAGCTACCTTTCAGCGCCTGATGGAACGTGCTGTGGGGGACATGAATTCGCTTGAGTGTTTGGTTTACTTAGATGATGTCATAGTGTTTGGCAGCTTGTTGGAAGAACATGAACGCCGATTGTTCAAGGTCCTGGATCGGCTGAGGATTTCTGTCTCAAGTTATCCATAGACAAGTGCCAATTCTTCCAAACTTCTGTGAAGTATGTGGGCCACATAGTATCCACTGAAGGCATGAGACTGACCCCAGCAAAGTGGAGGTTTTGACTACTTCTGGCCTCAGCTAAAGAATTTGAAAGAGCTGCAACGGTTCCTGGGGTTTGTGGATATTATAGCGGTTTGTCAAAGATTATTCTCGAGTGATCTGCCCTCCTCAACTTACTCAGGGGTACCCCTCACCCACAAAAGTATAAGAAAGTTATGCACTCTTGTGAAGGAGAAGAAGTATTTTCGTCTCGAATGATGTGTTTCAAACCGATGGACTACTGAGTGTGAGGAAGCTTTCTATGACATCATATATCAACTTACCCATGCCCCAGTGCTGGCCTATGCTGACCCGGCCAAGCCGTACGTTCTCCATACTGATGCCAGTCTACAAGGATTGGGGGCTGTGTTATATCAGGAGCACTCAAACGGCCTAAGACCTGTAGCTTTTGCCAGCAGAAGTCTGACTCCTTCAGAAAAAAACTATCCAGTGCACAAACTAGAGTTCCTGGCCCTGAAGTGGGCCATTGTTAATCAATTTCATGACTATTTGTACGGTGCCAAGATATTGGTAAAGACTGATAACAATCCTCTGACCTATGCGCAGACCTCAGCCAAGTTGGATGCCACTGGCCATAGGTGGCTCTCTGCATTGGCCACCTACTACTATGCTGTTGAGTACAGAGCAGGTCTAAACCATATAGATGCGGATGCTCTCTCTCGGAGGCCTGTGCCCCAAACCGACTCGGTCAGGTTGTCAGAACCTGACATAAGAGCCCTTTGCCAAAAATTTGACAAGGATGAACAGGTGTCTCCTGACGCTGTGGACTGCATGGTGGATTGCTTGGGGCCATCCAAGAACTGCATACCTGCTGCTTACTGTCATTTTTCTGCATTAGACACTAGTGCGCTGCCCCAGTTCAACAATGATAGTCTCCAACGGGCTCAATCCTGAGACCCTATGATAAAAGCTGCTTTGGAGGCTTTGCAGGTAGGGAGAGACGTGACCAAACTGCGTTCCACTGATCTGAGAACTGCCTTGTTATACAAAGAAGGCTCAAAGTTAAAACTGATTAACCAACTACTATACAGGGAGAATGTGGACAAAGAGGGCTGGGTAGACAAACAACAACTGGTGTTGCCCACTGCGTTTAGAGAACTGGTGTTGAGGTCCCTGCACAATCACATGGGACACCTCGGCATAGACCGAACCCTTGACTTAGTGCGGTCCCGATTTTATTGGCCCAAAATGGGTGCTGATGTGGAGAAGTATATCAGGACTTGCAGCCGATGTTTACAAAGAAAGACCCTGCCTCAGAGGGCTGCTCCCCTGGTTAACATCACTACTAGTGCCCCTATGGAACTGGTCTGCATTGATTTCCTGAGTCTAGAACCAGATCTGAAAAACATCAGCAACATATTGGTAGTCACTGATCATTTTACCCAGTATGCACAGGCTTTTCCTACTAAAGATCAGAAAGCAACCACGGTGGCTAAAGTACTTGTTGAGAACTTCTTTGTCCACTATGGGGCCCCCCAGAGAATCCATTCCGACCAGGGGAGGGACTTTGAGAGCCGCCTGATTAAAGAAATGCTATCTTGTGGGGAGTACGAAAATCAAGAACCACCCCATGTCATCCTCAGAGAGATCCCCAACCTGAAAGGTTTAACCGCACATTGCTTGATATGTTGGGCACACTGCAACCTAAAGACAAGCCTAGATGGAGCCAGCAGATTAGCACCCTGGTACATGCTTATAACTGCACCAAAAGTGATGCCACTGGATTTTCCCCATACAGACTGATGTTTGGGAGAGAGGCTAGACTGCCAGTGGATGTGTGTTTCGGGGTTTCCCTGATGGGGTACAAGCAGCAAATCATCTACAGTATGTACAGAAGTTGAAGGCCCAATTGAATCATGCCTCACTAACTGGCCCAGACCATGGCTGCTAAACGAAACCTGGCCAATAAGGAGAGGTATGATAAGAAAGTGAAAGCAATGGAACTGAGAGAAGGATAGAGTGTTATTGAGGAATCTGGGACTGCATGGCAAACATAAGATTGCTGACAGATGGCATCACCTCCCTCATATTGTTGTGGGAAAACTGGCAGATTTACCTGTATATAAAGTGCAGCCTGAAAACAATTCAAAAGATGTGAAAACCATACACAGAAATCATCTGCTGCTGATCGGGCAAATCTTGATTGAAGCTGAACCTCCCAATGCCCCCCCTCCAGGCCTACGACTAGATCTGTTGCCAAGAAAAAACCCAGACCACTTGATTCTTCAGCAAGCGAAATAAAAGGGCCTTTTCCAAACCCCTCTGATGAAGATGATCGTCAATCTGTGTCTGAAGACAATGAGAATAATATTGAATACTATCCCTCTTATGAACTGAGCCAACTGTTTCAGGGCAACCCCTTAATTAACTCTGGAGATGAAGTTGGGCTTTCTGGACTGTCTGAGGCACCAGCTTTGTCTCCGGAGCCAATGCTCCCAGAGGATGAAGTGAGCAGCAGCAAAGCCCTAGGGGTGGGATCATTGAGCCTGGCTGAACTGTCTGGCCTGGCTGAACTATCTGACTTTTCAGAAGAAGGAAGTGATGTGGGGGAGCAAGCCAGTGATATGCCAGAACCTGAAGAATATTTTGAGTGCCCTGATGGTTCCTGGCCAGTACCCGAAATGTCCCCAGCTGAGCCAAGTAGTGTGGGTTCTGAAATAGAGGGCCCTGTTCTCAAAGGTGCTAGGGGCCCCTGTTTCTCCTTCCCCTATGGAAGTTCCCCCTACTAAGCTAAATGAGGCTGAAATGGAATTGGGGCCTGTAGCAGGTTTTTCCGAGACCCCTAGACGCACCGGGCGAGAAGCATGGCCTGCAGTAAGGTTAAGTTATGAGTCCCTGGGTCAGCCTGTGGACCTGCCCTTAAATGTAGTCCATAAAGGGGTGTATGTGTCGCTGAGCTCCTTGCCTAAGTTGGCCTTGGGGGATGACTCCAGCCTGTTAGTGTTGCCCTTTGAGTATGGTACCCCTGCTACAGGTAGCCAGCAAGTAGCTAATAGGGAAAGGTCCCCTCTTTCCAGGTGTCCAGGGCAGGAAGTAATTACCTGATTTACCAAGAAAATGGTTATCTGTGTGTAATGTTGCATAAACAATAGTAAACTGAGAATACAGTAACAATGCATGTAATATAAAGCATGATATAATGTTGCTTAAACTGTTTGCCTTAAAGTGATTTCAGGGTAACTACTTGATGCGGATGCCAAGTTCTTTCCAGGCCAGGAAGGGTGCAACCCCCCTACAAATGGGGGTTCCTGAGGGCTCTTCAGGAGCTCGTCTGAATGCTCCATGCCTGACTGGTGTTCGGCATAAAGCCGCTAAATGTGGGCGTTGGGAGTGCTTTTGAAGCCTCTTACTGCCTCTTCCAGAGCTGCCTGCTCACAGGGTTTGGTGGTACAAATGGGGGGACTGGGGTTTCCTTGCTCGAGTCCCGCCTGGACTGCAGTCTGATCGCTCCGTTTCTGTGGCTGCTAGGAGCGCTAGGGAGTCCATCTGAAAGATATAGTGATTCCCTTAAGAACATGTATAGTATTGGTAAAATTGCAGTTTGTCTAACTCCTTTTTATTGCAGCTGGGACTTTGTGTTGTGCCCCTCCATACTGGACCCAGACTGTGCTGAAGGGGTCCAATAGTAGCTAAGGGGACATCGAAACTGGCAGGTGACCAACCAGGAATCAGGACTCTAGCTGAAGCCGGCTGACCAATGGGGGACACAGCTTGTAATTCTTGGAAGTGGCATTCTGGGCCATGGCACCTTTTCGCACCACTGAGGGCAAGATTAAGTGACTGACATTTGTAGCCAGCCAATGGAATCGGGTGGTGCCCGAATAGAGAGACTTGCCCCAACTGCCAAAGGGCAGAGACGCTGTGGCTGTGAGCGAGGAAGGAGTCCTGGGCTTCTGAGCCGTTAAGTCTTCGCGCGGGAAGCACGTGTGTGTGGTGAAGGGGGCTAATTTCGGCGACACTCGGCTCGCCATTAGATTCGACTTAAACTGCAGGGCAGCGGTCAGAGGAGGCTGTGCAGGAGCGCAGCTACCTACCAGGCTCACCTGTAGAGGACTGGAGAATCTACAATCGCTACCAGTCTGTCAGGACAGTGAAGCTGCAGGAGATCCCCAGATAGCTGTGAGTTCAGTCGGGTCCTAGGAGCAGCTGCCTGGTATGGTACCCCTCTGTTGTTTTCCATATAAATGTGTGAGGAGGCCTTTGAAGCTCAGGCTCAGCCCTGCGAGTGGTGAAAGAGTGGTTCTCTGTTGGAGTTGTGAGTACTGAATCAGGGTAGCTCCCTGTTAAAGGTTACAAACAAAGGCAAAATCGTCTTGTTGTGTTGCTGACTGTACTAATTGAGCTTTCTGGCTCCATCTGATCTGCTCAGGAATTAAATGCTTGTTTGTGTCAGAGCCCCAACCAGCTGCATCGAGGAACTAGCCATTAGGGCTTGGGTACCCATAGACATTAATTTATAGGTTAGGCCTGTGCACAGAGCCATAGGTAGATTCTCATATATTGTATGTGGTAAGCTAATCAACCTGATTCCGGTCTTTGTTATCTCCCTCAATAAATCAGATTGCTTGTTTTGCAAAAGTACACTGGCTAGTTTGTGTATTCATGGGGAAATACTGCACAGTGAATGTGGTGTAACTGTACCTTACTTTTCAGGGGGTCCCCGGAGTGAGCTGACTGGTTCGAGCCGGGGGGTAAGTGTATATGGTAAGAACACTGAAATTGAACTGCATGGGCCACTAGTGGGAAGAAAGGGGGGTTGCAGCAACCCAGAGGGCTGTGACCGAGTCAACCTCGACCGTTCTAACCCCGACCTCTGGGTGGAGGCACCCGCCAACGGATCTGGGCCTCTCACCCTGTTACAGGTAGGGCAGGCAGGGGTAGTAGCCCTTAGGATGGCACCCCCTTGGAGTTACATGGGGAACTCTGAAACTTGTCTTTAAAATTGTAACAGGTAGAGTGGGGGAAACTAGCTCAGAAAATTACTTTTGGACTGAGTAGCTTCAGGAAGCCCTGTGAATCAAGTGTGTAATTGTGGGGCGGAGCTGACAAAGGCTTAGTGCCTTCTTACAAGAGCACTATAAAAGCACTTCCACTCTAACGTGTCCAGCACGTTCGCGTGCCAGTGAGTGAGTGGAACAGCGAGGAGTGGAATAGGTGACTGGCATCTTAGACGTCAGTAGGTGTCAACAGAAAGAAGCAGGGAAGCAGGGGACTCTGCCGGTTGACTAAAGTAAGGTACCTATTCACTACTGTGCAACAGTCACTGCTGGGAAAGGCTGAAGGTAAAAGGTAGGCCACAACTGAGAACAGGAGCAACACCCTGTCTAGGGTAGGAGTAAAAAGAGATTTAAACAAGGCATGGGGAATACAAATAGAAACAAAGAAAAAAAGGGAAAACCAGAAACATTCTATCAGGGGTAAGGGTACAAAAGTATTTCAGGTAACACAGGGAAAGCAGAAGTTGAGAATGCTGGGAATGGTAGAGTGCAGTGACTATGGGGTGGCAGGTCTCAGAGAGACCTTCTGGAGACTGTGGTGCTATCCCATCTGCACACATCTCTCTGGGTTGAGGGGGGAGGTCACTAGGCTCTAGGCTGAGTTGGCCAGGATTCTGGGGACCTCCCCCCACCCAGGGACCACCAAGTCTGCCACCACTACAGCACAGGATGCCAGGAAGGAGAAATGGCTGGACTATGGTGGGCTCTGTAAGAGTGTAGGTGGTGGAACAGAGGCAAATTTCTCAGCCGGTACCACTACATAATTCCTACACCACTCTGGTGGGGCAGAACTGCTGGGAGAAGGCATCCATAGTAGTGACCAGGGAGGATGTGGGGAACCCTCCATAGTAAAGACCCCAAAGAGGGTGGTAGAGGACCCTAGAGGAGGAGGAGGAGGAAGCAACTTCTGGTGGGGCACTCGATTGTGAGGGGTATAGTTTTGGGAACAGGAAAGCAGGGGGAGATGCAGGACATGCGCCTACACAGTGCCACTGCCCAGAGGGATGGGAAGCAGATCCTAAGGCTCGCTAGGGCAAAAAGACAGGAGAGGGAGCTGGATGTCATTATCCACTGGGGGACTGATGACCTGGCTAGTGAGGGGGCTGAGATGGTGCAGGGGGAGTTTAGGGAGCTGGGGTTGGGTCTTAGGTAACTCAGTGACTTTTGCTGAGGTGCTAGACACTGGGGACTAGGGACCCACCTGGGAGGATAAGGGCCTATACAGAGGTGATGGCATGCATCCATCCAGGAGAGGAACTGCAGTCCTCAACGCATAACATTTAAATTGGCCAAGGAGGGTGGTGAGAAGAATCGGGAGGCAGAAACTGCCCCCCCCCCCCAAAAAACAGACTGAAGTAGACAGTAAGGAGAACCAGAGGGGAGAGGAATCCATAAGGGAGCAAGTTAATAAAGGAAGCAAGGTGGTAGAGACAAAGAGGGAAGAGAACAGGAATATTAAAAAGGGTGGGAGTATGGATGGAGTTCAAAAATAAAACAAGGGGGGCAACAAGCAGTGTAGAAACAAAATCTGGAAGACCATGTGTGTGAATGTTAGAAGTCTACAAAATAAGATTCCAGACCTAGCGGCCATCACGGCAGAGGCCAGCCTGGATACTTTAGCCACTAACCAGTCATGGTGCATTGAAAACCATGACTGGTTAGTGGCCATACCGGGCTATACTCTGTTGAGGTAGGACCAAGTGGGAAGGAAAGAAGTGGGTGTGGTGCTTTATGTGAGTGAAAGCATAAAAGCAATTGAGACAGACAGAATACAGGGGGAGGCAGAGGTACTGTGGGTCAGCCTGGAGATGAGGAATGGAGCCACTATTTGTACTGAAGTGATCTACAGACCTCCAGCATAGGGGAAGGAATTAGATATGGTACTGGTGAAAGCCACTGACAGGCAAGGCAAGGCAAATTTTATTTTTCTGGTGCCCAATCCCAGAGGCTCTGGGTGCCGTACAAAACATAACAATTTAATTTCCACATACCAAAATACACAATATACCTTCATACAATCCCAAAACTATATAAACCCTCTTTAGATTAAAAAGGACTTAAAAAGGGTAGCAGAAAAGAGGGAGGTGCTGCTGGTGGGGGACTTCAACTTGCCAGATGTAGTTTGTAGCCTCCCAGCAGTGGCTTCAGCTAGAAGCAGGGATATCCTGGACTCTCTGCAGGAGGCACTCCTCAGGCAACTAGCCAGTGAATCCACTTGTGATTGGGCAATACTGGACCTGGTACTCACTAACAGGAACAGCGTTACAGATGTCAAGGTACGAGGCCACCTGGGGATTAGTGATCACTATACAGTGTGGTTCAAAATAAGCATACCTGTGGAATTAAACCACAGAAGGGTGACGGTCCTGGACTTCAGGACGGTAGGTTTTAAAAAGATGAGTGAGTCCCTCAGGATGACCTGGCCGGGGGGGGGTGACCTGGGTGGGGTGGAGGAACAGTGGGTGAAGCAAAAAGGATCACAGTAAAGGCAACAAATCTCTGTGTCAAACAAGTGAGCAAAAACAAGAGGACAAAGAGACCACTATGGTTCCCGAAAGAGGTGGCTGAAAAGCTAAAGGCTAAAGGGGTAGTATTCAGAAGGTATAAGGAAATGCAGAGGTAGGGGGATAGGGAGATGTATCAGGGGACACAGAGGAAAGCAGGGAAAGCAGTAAGGAACACAAAGGTGCAAACTAAAGACAGAATAGCTCAGGAGGTAATGAAAGGGGCCAAGACTTTTTTTTAGGTCCGTAAGTGACAAGAGGAAGACCAGGGATGGGACTGTAAGGTTAAAAAGGTAAGGGAGGACAGTGCAGAGGGGGACCAGGAAAAGGCAGACATCTGGAACAAATACTTTTGTTCAGTGTTCACAGAGAAAGAAAAAGGGGAGGGGCCACAAGAAAGTAACAGGAGATTTGGAGGGAGGAAAGTAGACACTGTCTACTTTCAGATTGGCGAGTCCCTTCAGGACTCTCCCATCCAAAAAAGGACTAAAGCAATAGAGCCTTGTGGGGTGAATCCAAGGGTATTGAGGGAGCTCAGGGAAGTACTGGCTGCACTTCTGACAGTCCTATATAACAGCTCACTGGAAACAGGGGTGGTTCTGGAGGATTGGAGGAGGACAGATGTAGTCCCACTACACAAAAGTGGTAGCAGGGAGGAGGTTGGCAGTTATGAGTCAGTTAGCCTGACATTGGTGGTGGGAGAGTAAATAGAATCACTGCTAAAGGAAAAGATTGTGGAATATCTTGAATACAGTGGGTCACAAGACCCAAGGCAGTATGGGTTTACAGAGGGGAGGTTATGTCAAACAAATCTGATAGATTTCTTTGACTGGATGACAAAGGATTTAGATCAAGAGTGGAGCAGTAGACATGGCCTATCTAGATTTGAGTAAGGTTTTCAACACTGTTTCACATAGGAGACTAGTAAGCATGCTGGGTAGCTTAGGAGTGGGTCAAATGGTGGTAAACTCGGTAAGAAACTGATTATGGGATAGACAAATCAGGGTGGTGGTAAACGTAGTGTACTCCGAGGAAGGAAGGGTGACCACTGGGATGCCTCCGGGATCACTGCTGGAACAAGCCCTCTTTAACGTCTTTACAAGAGACATTGCAGAGGAGCTGTCAATACCATGACTGGGATCTCACAATCCCAGGATACAAGTTGTACCACAAAGACAGGGAGAGGGAAAGAGGAGGTGGGGTGGCTATTTACATGAGGGAAGGGATACTGTGTACCAAGGAGGGAGGGGGGAGCCAGAAGCCATATGGGTACTGCTCCAAAACTCCAAAGGTAAGAAGATTAGGATGGGGGTGGTGTACAGGCCACCCTCGCAAAATAAGGAGAATGACAGGAAGTTGGGGGAGCAAATCAGGATGGTCAGAGGCAGAGAGAGTACGGTCATAGTGGGTGACTTCAACCTACCTGGGACTGACTGGCGGACCATGACTACCACAAATGCCAGGGAACAAGTACTGCTTGAGGCTATCCGGTATAGCTACCCAGATCAGGGAGTGACGGAGCCTACCAGGGATGGAACATACTGGATATTGTGTTAACAAATGGAGACCAAGTCCAGGATGAGGTCGTACAGGACCCACTAGCAGAAAGCGACCACCACTCTGTGTGGTTCTCCCTCAACACAGGTAGAGAATTGGCTAAGACCAGGACGAGAGTGGTAGACTTCATGAAGGTAGATTTTGCCAGGATGGGCAGCATTCTAGGGAGGCATGTTGCTGGAATTTGCCCAGGAATGGGCGCTGAACAGAAATGGTCTATCATTAAGAAGGGTCTGACAGAGGCCACGAACATGTGTGCCAAGTCTCAGAGTAAGCAGTCCAGGTAAAAAAAAATAGCAGCTCAGCAAGGAAGTGGTGGGAAAGGTAAGGGAAAAGAGAGTGGCCTTCATCAGATACAAGAAGTCTGGGCGAGAGGAAGACAAGGAGGTATACTCAAAGAAATCTAGGGACGTGAGTAGGGCAGTCGGCAACTAAAGCAGCAAGGTAGCTGAGAGTGGCTCAGGGGATCAGAGAGGGGGATAAGGATTTCTTCAATTACATAAGGGAGAAGAGGAGTTGTAGGGACAAGATTGTCAGAATCAAGAGGGTGGATGGGCAGAAAAGGGGGAAAACCAGATGGAGGCACTCAATGAGTACTTCTGTTTGGTGTTTACGAAAGAAAAGGAGAGGCCAATACCACAAGGGAAAGGAGGGAGGGCAGGGGGGGCAGAGATAACGGACGGGGTCATCCAGGAGGATAGGGTTCAAAAAGGCCTTAAAGCCTTGTGGGTGGACAAGGCACAAGGACCTGGCAGTATACATCCAAGAGTCCAGAAGGAGTTGGCAGGGGTATTGGCAAGCCCTCTGGCTGACCTGTTTAACACCTCCTTGGAGACAAGGAGTGTGCCCAGGGACAGGAGGATGGCTCATGTGGTACCCCTCCACAAGAGTGGGCCCAAGGATGAACCAGGCAATTACAGACCGGTAAGCTTGATGTCTAGAGTGGGGAAGCTGACGGAGACCATTCCTTTTTTTTTTTTATTTCTGTTTATTGGATAAAGGTGAGAACAACATGTTATACAGTCATTATCATGTCAAATTGTTACAAATTTCTTGATCACTGGTGTTCAAGTTATATGAACAATAAAAATAACGACCTCTTCATATCTGTGTCTGTGCAATTCTTTTTAAAACATGACTGATTCATTTATCCTAAGGGCTTACCACCCCCCATGAATGTTATCTAAATTATATTCCCCCATGAAGTAGAAAACTTTATTAGAGCAGATGTGATGGTTGCATTTAAGGACCTCATGAGGTCCAAAATCTCCCAGTAGCAGCAAGTTGAAACTATGTGGAGAGGCTCAAGGAACGAAATCAGGGTTATGTCTAGATAGGTACATCACCCAGGGTCTCCACAGCATTTCAAATGCAGGGTGTCATGTAGTTTGGCCGTGAGGGATTCCATGTGATAGATATCTAAAATCAAGCTCCTCCAATCCCCCAGAGTAGGAATAATCAAGATGCCCCATCTTCTGGTTATTGCCTTCTTGGCAGCTAAAATATAAATAGGCAGTAGAGTTCGATACCAGAAAGGTCTATGTGGGGGGGGGGTTATGGATAGGAGGACCATTTCGGGCGTAAGCTCCACCACCTCTCCTAGACAATCCATTATCTCCTGCTGCAGCATGCACCAAAATGGTGTCAACTGCAGGCAAATCCAAAAAACATGGCTGAGGTCAGTGTGTGGACATAAGCATTTCCGCCAGCATCTACCTTAGTGAGAGGGGAGATATTTAGTTGGGATTGCCGGAAATCGAAAAAATCGACTGCGGCATTTCCAGGCGAGCTCACGCCATTTAGTAGAATGGGTTACTTTGTATGCCAGGAGAGATGCTTGCAGCCATTCCTGTTCTGAAATATCTAATTCCAGGTCTCTACGCCAGCTGTTCAGAACTGAGAGTGTGGAATCGCCCATCCCCTTCCTAAGAATTTTATAAAGATGTCCTACTTGGTGACCCCAAGTATGTCCATTAATGTTATCTTCTAGATCCTTCCATGCCATTGGAATAGGGTCTGGTAACTTAGTGGTTACCTCCCTCTGTCTTAATATATAGTTTCTAACCTGGATGTATCGGTACTGGTCTGTATTGGATAGGTCATAGGTTGTTTTAAGGGTTTCGAATGGAATTATCCCTGTCGGGGAAAGGAATTGCTTAAAAAATTGAAGTCCCACTCTCCTCCACTTTGAGAAAGTATGATCTATAGCTACCAGAAGAAACCTATCTTCCCCAGAAATATGAGTGTAAAAGAAAAAGAATGCCCTGAAACCTTTATGTGTTTTTAACTTGTACCACAGTTTCAAAATTTGGGCTGTAAAAGGCGTATAATCCCGTATAGGCAGTGCCTTAGCTCTCGTGGATAAAGTTACCTTAATAATATCATATAAGTCATTTATTGCAAATTCCAAATCCTCCCAGGGTGCCTCATATGTGGGGGATAACCATAGAAATAATATCTTAAAAAAGGCTGCTACTGCATGAAGTTTCAGGTTAGGTAAGTTAGTGCCACCTAGGGAAAGCGGAGTTGCAGTAAGGGCATCCTAATTCTCTGTCTTTGACCATTCCAAATAAAGTTCTATAAAATGTTGTCCCATGACTGGAAATAAAATTTAGAGGGAAAAAAGGGAATATTTTGGAAAAGATACAAGAGTTTGGGCAATATTATTATGCGAATGGTTTCGATTATTTGGAAGAAATTTAATGGTAGCCTGAACCACCCAGCTAAATCTGATTGGATCTGGGTTGGAGGTTCATAATTTAGCTGCTCCAAGATATCCAAATCCCTTGGGATATAAATTCCCAAATATTTAAATTTTGTTTAGTGCCACTTTATGGGAAATCTTTTTTTAAGAGTTGTCGAGGCAGTAAAAAAGAGTGGAAGAAGGTCTGTTTTGGCTATATTTAACTGAAAACCGGATACGGTAGCAAAATGTTCCAGAGTGTCCCACAATGCAGGGAGAGAGGTCTCTGGGGAAAGGGCTATCACCAGAATGTTGTTGGCAAACAAAGCCACCTAATGTTCTCTCTGACCCACTGGCATTCCCTCTATCTGGATGTTCCAACAAATGGCTTCTGCCAAAGGTTCAACATAAAGTGCAAATAATAATGGGGATAAGGGGCACCCCTGTCTTGTACCCCTTTGCATAGGTACAGGTTGAGATAGGGAGCCATTAACCTGAATATAGGCCTTGGGATAGGTATAAATCTTTTGCAGGCAAGAGAGAAAGGAATCTGGGAAAGAACATTTTGAAAGGGTAGCCCATAAGAATTCCCATCCCACTTTATCGAACACTTTATCGGCGTTGAAGCTTATTATAGTGGAGGGGATTTTTCTGCCATGGATATATTCCAAAAGGAGTAAAACTCGACGTAAATTATCAGATGTACTTCTCTGTTTAATGAAGCCCGACTGGTCTTTGTGTATGAGCTGTAACAGTATGGGTTCCAGCCGTTTGGCCCACACTGCCATAAATATTTTGTAGTCCACATTCAAAATCGAGATGGGGCGATAGGATAATGGAAGAGTAGGGTCTTTTTTGGGTTTGAGTAAGGGAGAAAGAATGGTATAGCTCCAGGAGGGCAGTGGTGCTTCCCCCTCGGCTACCGCTCTACAGGCCGGTAAAAAGCTGGGGAGAAGCTGTGGTGCAAAGGTCCTGTACCACTCCAGGCTAAAACCGTCCGGGCCGGGGCACTTCAAGGGTTTTAAATCATTTACCTGTTGGAGTATTTCTTCTGGTCTAATTGGCCGCTCCAGAGTGCTGGTTTGTAATTCCATCAACTGGGGTAGGTGAAGCTTGTCTAAGAACTCAGATATCAACCTAGACTGCGTTTGCAATGGGTGGGAAGCAGCATATAGGGATTCATAGCATTGTGTTAAAATTTGCCTGATTTGTTCTTCCTTGTAAGAAGTTGTGCCTGATGCATTAGATCTTATTTTTAAGATAGTTGAGGCCTGTTTGTTCGCTCTAAGTTTCCGAGCTAGTACTCTAGTTCCCCTGGCACCCCCTCGTAGTTGTAGTGTCTTAAGTAATTCAAGCTCTGGAGAGTTCTATAGTTTAAAATTTGCTGTATTTCCTGTTTTAGACTTCTAATCCGATGCTAGAGAGTTACATCACCCTCCCTACATAAGAGTTGGCATGAGGCTAAATAATCTGTTAGAAAATGAAGTCTTGCATTTATCTTCTTTTGTTTTCGGGAGGCGTACTCCAATAATTCACCTCGAAGAACCACTTTTAAAGCGTCCCATTGAATTGGGTGAGAAGCTTTGGGAGATGAATTCTCTTGGATTATCTGTGGGGATGCGCTTCCTGAAATGATCTAGAAATTCCTGATCCCGGAGGAGGGAAGCATTGAACCTCTAGAGCCTGAACTTCTTTTGTTTGCCCAGGTCAATTTTGAGGATTATTGGATTATGATCAGATAGTACCCTAGGCTTGATTAATATATCGTGTAGTCTAGCCATGAATATGTATTATGCCTTCCTGAGAAATAAGTATATCCTGGAACTGATGGGAAGAGCCTCTGCCAGGCATCCTCAAAACCCAGAAACGTAAAGTTCCCTTTAAAATATTTAGCAGCCCCGGAGAGCCTACTAGGCATGGGATTAGAGGAATCAAAATGTGGATTAAAGGGAATATTAAAATCCACACCCATAATTAGGATTCCCTTGAGCCTCTCCACCACCCTTCGTAAGAAGGTCCATATAACAGGGAGGATGTCTGTGGGGGAAGATAGGTATTAACTGAGGTCACTGTTTGAGAGCACAACGACCATGTCAAAATTACATATCTATCTTGTGAATCTAGGTAAGAATCATGAATTTCTAGGGGGTTGAACATGGGATCAAAATAGCTGTTCCCCTCTTGCGTCCCCTCGGATGAGAGGATGCTATCACTCGGTATTGGCTTCCCCAATGCAACTTGGAGTGTTCAACCACTGAGAGGTGAGATGCCTGTAAAAAATACAAATCTGCCTTTTGCTTTCCCAAATGCTGCATAATCCTATACCGCTTTACAGGAGAGTGCAATCCGTTCACATTCTACGAAAATGTTTTTACTGGTAGTTTAACCAATATCCCTTAGGGAAATAGTGTAGTTATGGACCAGGAGGATCGTTGAATCCCAGGAGGGCATACAAAATAGGCAAAGATTCTACTACTTACTTCCCACCCTATATCCGGTGGCCCTAGTGGACCATGTCCAGCAATTCCGGACCAAGTGGTAGTAACCAATGCAATAGCCCTCAGGGGAACAAGGCCTCCAAACTTGAAGGGGGTACCATGAATACTCTTAAAAGTTGTGCCACCTTCCTTTTTGAAATATAACATAACAATCATTAACTTCAACCCTAATACCAACATCAAAAAACTTCGCCTAATAACATATCTCCTAATGGAGAAAACTATATACAAGTGTTCTTCCACAATTGGGGGAGACATAGCCATATCCCACCCAGATCTCAGGGTAGGAAAGTTCCTTAGCCCTAGGAAAGGGAAGCACTACCCACCAACGGTGGATAAAGTCCCACCTGAGGAGGAACACCTCCTTGAGGAAGAGTTCCGCTAATAAAGGAGAACTGCTCCCACAGTGGCAGTGACATGGGTGTCACGTCTCAAACAAACGTGTCGGACTGTCATGAAATTAAGTGGGGAAAAGCAGGCACCCTGCTTTCTGAAGAAAGGAACCAAATCCCCTCGGGAGTCGAAATAAAATGTGTAAGGTCAACTCAGGACAAGTAGGCCAGCTGTAATCCTAGGATTAGTGGCCCCTGAGGGAGGGTAGATGAAAGGCTCTCGAGATGTGAGGTCGCCACACCTGTTGTAAAGACCCATGGCAACCCTAAAGAATGTCGAGCGTAGCTCCCCTGTCTAGCTAGATGGTGGTGAAGAGGAGGGGGGAATGGGCACAATGGAGCCAGATAAATTGAAGTGCCCTCTTATGTTAATAGGCTAAGGAACCGGAAAATTTAGTAAAACACATGAGGTCTAGATAAACATGCCTCCGGGTGGGGGCACAAGTTTTAAATAAATGGAATTAAACCCAACACAAGGGGCAGGGCATCTAAAAGGCCAGGATGGGGGGGAGACCCCCCACCACCCCACGACCAGACTCTCAGTTTTGACTTAGTGACTCTTGTTCTCTTTATACCTGTGGATCTGAGTCCATTGTCCATTCAGGACTGCCAGTTCTAAGAAAGGCTACTCCCTTCCTTAGATCGCACTCCCCCCCCCAGCCCAGGCAAGTGTTTGTGATATTTGCTATATGGCCTCCTCTCCAAGGCCTCCCCTGACCCAATCTCTAAAGTCACTTTTCTTGATCCGCCGTGTATTTCCAGCTACCCAGGTTCACCATATAACTGGAGGGTCCATTATCAGTAGTCTCTAAATAAATCAACTTTTAAAATAGTTAGGCAAGTAGGTAGGCAGCTAGGAAAATGCTGCCCAACCATCCCTGATAAGTGCAGTGGAAAGGAAGACACCCCTCCGCTGCCGGGAAAAAGAGAGGGGGGGAGCAGCCTCAAGCCAGGTCGCACGGAGGAGAGGGGAGAGCAAGGTGCCTCAAAGGCTTTATCTGTCAACGAAATCTGTATTAGAGGCAGTTATTTACAATTCTGTAATAACATGAGGCCTACTGTGAAGCAATTA
This sequence comes from Neoceratodus forsteri, assembly GCA_016271365.2. Classification (NCBI taxonomy): domain Eukaryota; kingdom Metazoa; phylum Chordata; order Ceratodontiformes; family Ceratodontidae; genus Neoceratodus; species Neoceratodus forsteri. The sequence goes on along the minus strand of CM057455.1, from coordinate 1,318,934,735 downwards.
CCCACCCTCTACCCCTGTCACTCCAACGCAGCCGGGCCCTCCCCATACTCCCCCCCCCAACCTGAACAGTACCATAAACTGAAAATCCATCTCCTAGTCGGCCTGCAGTATTGGATTCCTCAGTGAGCACACCCTGTCCAGTAGCTTCTGGAGGTGGGAATCACCGATCTCCATATGAGATTTTTCTTGGGTGCCAGATCTGGAAAGTGGAGGTGTGGCCCTCGCTGCCAGTTTTGGATCATTCTGTGACAGAATCCCTCGGTGGAGTAAGTCAGCTTTAGCCTCGGCCACTGTATTATAGGTGGCAGATCCAGTGGGAAACAGGACTACTAGCTTTGTGGAATAAGGAGTGCGAAATTTCAAGTTCTTGGCCCTTAAAAGGGGGAACAAGGGGGAATACTCTCGTCTCATGTGCTAGGTGGCCAGCACATAGTCGTTGTCAAAAATGATCTGATGCATCACATTTTGTTTATGCCAGGTTTTTGTAAGAAGTTGATTCTTCTGATAGAAGTTGGCAAAGCGAATTACAAAGGATCTAGGTCTAGCTTCGATGGTCGGGGACCCAGTGCCCTGTGAGCCCTTTCGATGTCAATCTGGAAGTCAGGGCCTAGTTCAAGCACCAAGCGCAGCAAATAGTCTGCGAATGCCACCGGATCGTTCCCCTCTTCCCCCTCTGGAATTCAATAGACCCGTATATTTTTTCTCCTCCCTCAATTTTCCAAATCCTCTTGTCTCATGGAGGTGTAGAGCTGTTTCTCGGCCAAAGCTTGCACAGTCCTTTCTAGAATACTGATTTTGGCTGTATTTTCTGTAATTTAGGCATTGGCCTCTGCGGCCCGGGTCTGCAGGTCCACCAGGTCAGTGCGAAAGTCCATGAGGATGTCTCTCATCTCGGCGTGAAACTCAAGAGATGGCTGAGAGAATCGCCTCGGATTGTGACTGGGACTCGCTGGACATTGTTTTCTTTTTGTCCCCCCTTCCCCTCCGACCATCAGACTGCAAAGTGAGGAGAGAAGCAGGAGCAGGAGAAGTGTCGGAGTCTGGCAGGCCGTGGTCCTCGTCATCCGGTAACTCGCGCAGGGGCTGGAAGCGATTGCGATCCCGACATGCCATGCCCCGGGGGGGGGGGAATTTCACTGCTGCTAGTTTCTGTCCCAATAAAGAGAGAGGTAGGCCACTCATTTTGAAGTGCTGGATTTTAGTGGAGTGGGGCAGAAATGCCTTTTTTTTTATGTAGCAGGGTGGGAGCTCTCTTCCCCGTGTGTTTACAGTGCCATGTCCTAACTAGAAGTCCCTGATGGAGACCATCCTGAAGGAGAGGTTGATAACCTTCCTGGATAGTAATGGACTCCAGGACGAGAGACAGCATGGCTTTGTCTTGGGAAGAGCATGCCACACTAACCTGGTCAACTTCTTTGATTGCATCACAAGAGCGGTTGACGAGGGCCATGCTGTGAATGTCCTGTATCTGGACTCCAGCAAAGCTTTCGACTCGGTGCCACAAGTAAGGTTACTGGGCAAGCTGAGGGACTTGGGGGCAGGGGAGAAACTAATGGAGTGGGTTAAGAGCTGGATTCAGAGCAGACAGCGGAGGGTAGTTGTAAGGGGGGAGACAGCCAAGCCAAGACCCATAACTAGTGGAGTACCACAGGGCTCAGTGCTGGGCCCTGTGTTATTCAATGCCTTTAAAGGAGACATTGCAGAAGGGGTCAAGAGTAAGATCAGCCTATTCACCGGTGGCACTAAGATTTGTGCAAAAATGGACAGTGAGGAAGGGAGGGAGGCAAGCACTCAGGGAAGATCTAGCTAAACTCGAGCACTGGCCAGATGTGTGGCAGTTGAGGTTTAACCCTATGAAGTGCAAGGTGATGCATCTTGGAGCAGAAACCCCAGGACCAGTAAAAGAGACGTGCAACAATAATTTGAAGACAGAGACGGGACGGCTCAGGGGCAATGTGAGGAAGTATTTTTTCAAAGAGCGAGAGTGGTAGACACATGGAACGGCCTTCCTGAGGAGGTTGTGGGGTCAAAAACAGTGGAGGAATTCAAGAATGCATGGGACAGACATAAGGCAATTCTGATGGGGGGGTAGGAAGAAGTAGGCTGTTGGTTATCTAGGATCTGCAGCTTATCCAATTGGTAGGGAAATGGGCAGACTAGGTGGGCCAAATGGTCCTTATCTGCCATCAAAGTCTATGTTTCCATGACCAGCTATTGGCTGGGGGGAAGTGCAGGTATCAACATCAGAGGAGGAGAAGGACCTAGGGGTACTAGTCACAGGGGGCATGAAGGTATCAGCACAGTACAGAAGGGCGGCAGCAAGGGCCAATCGGATGCTGGGGTGTATTGCCAGGGGTATCACCTCCAGGACAGAGGAGGTCATTCTGCCCTTGTACAGATCACTAGTGAGGTCGCATTTGGAGTACTGTGTGCAGTACTGGTGCCCTTACCTAAAAAAGGACATGAGATTGCTGGAGGGGGTGCAGCGTAAGGCAACAAAGATGATCATGGGGCTAGGGGAGAAGCCATGTGAGGAAAGATTGAGGGAGCTCAACATGTACTCCCTGGAGGACAGAAGGGAGAGGGGGACATGACAGAGATCTTTAAATACTTAAAAGGCATAAACAAGCTCAGAACGGGAGGAGTTTTCTGCCTAAAGGCAGGAGGAGTCACAAGGGGCACAGTCTGAAGTTGGAAGGGGGAAGATTCGGGAGGCAGATGAGGAGGCACTGCTTCACAGAGAGGGTGGTGGCTGGGTGGAACGCACTGCTAGAGGAGATTTTTTTTTAACTCTGTTTTCTCTCTCTGGGCCCCAGGCATCCTTTGGGAGTACCTTCTCAGCTGTGACTCTCACTCTCTGCCTGAACCCCCACTTTCCCCTGGCTCCCCCCCTCCCAGCGACTTGGCAGGTCCAGCCCCCCCGGATCACCCTCCCTTGGCAGCACTTTCTGGAATTAGAGGGACCAGCCGTGGGGAGTCTTGGGTGCACTGGGCCGATGCTGGGAAGTGGGAACACCACTGGGGTCTCCGTCATCTCACTGGAGCTCCAGAGGTGTTTTCAGTGCTTTCTGTCCCCTGAGGAGCTTGGTCATGCAATGGCGGCTAGGCACTATGTGCCACTGTCTGCCAAGCTCCTCCCCATTGTACATAGTGTCGCAGGGTCTGTGTTGCACCCGACTACAGTCAGGTGCCACTACAGAGTGGCACAAACCTGGAACCCTCCCCAGGGAAGGGAGAGCTGTTCTATGGATGCTCGATCCCTTCCTTCCCCTGCCACCCCCCGGAGGCCCCAGTTAGTTCCCAAACCCGGGTCGCCAGTGTGGCATTAGGTGTGGTATCCAGCACCTCAACCCTCAGTGCCACTGGGCCGATCTACTGCCGGAGGAGTTGATCGAGCTGAAGGCAGTGGACAGTTTTAAGTGGGGATGGGATAGAGTCAGGGGCAGGGTAAGTACAAACAAGAACAAAAGGGGGAAAGTCCAGGTAGAGTGGATGATGGAAGGGGAATGGTTGGTGGGGGCAGCTGCAAGAGTATTAAACTGCAAGCTGCACAATCAGGCAGACTTCACAGACCTATGGGACTTTTTCTGCTGGCGACTTCGTATGTTTGTATCAGCTGGAAGAGAAGGCCTGCCTCTTTGCAGATGACGCCAAAATCTGCAATAAGGTGGACACTTGGGGGGGGGTGGAAGGGTGAGCAGACACCAAAGAAAACTAGAGGAGTGGCCAAGGATGTGGCAGCTGGTTTTCAAAGCCAAAAAGAGCAAAATAATACACTTATGGCATAGAAACCCAGGGACAGAGTACAAAACAGGTGGAGTGGTATTGATGACTACCAAGCAGGAAAGAAACCTGTGGATAATCATACTGGATGACCTAAAGGTGGCCAGACAGTGTGGCAAGGCAGTCAGGAGGCTTAGAAGGATGCTGGAGTGCACAGGGAAAGGTATCAAAAGCAGAAAGAGGGAGGTGATACTGCATCCGCATAGATTGCTGGTGAGACCCCACCTAGAGTACTGTGTCCAGTTCTGGAGACCAGATCTCTGAAAGGACACAGACAGAGTGGGGGCAATCCAGAGGAGGCAACTAAAATGGTGCAGGGCCTGCATCAAAAGCCCTACAAGGAAAGACTAAAGAACCTCAATATGTACACCCTGGAAGAGAGGAGGGAGTGTGGGGATATGATAGAGGCCTTTAAATACCTCACAGAGGTACTGTAAATAAGGCATAGGAGGGAAGTACTTTTTTAGAAGAACAGGTGCGCAAGAACATGGGAACATGCTATGAAGCTGGAGGGGGTAGATTCAGGAGAGATGTGAGGAAGTATTTCTTCACAGAAGGAGTGGTGGATTTCTAGAACAGCCTTCCAGCAGAAGTGGTGAGGGTGAAAACAGCGGTGGGGTTCAAAAATGCATGGGATAGGCAGAAGGGCATCATAGTCAAAAGGGGGAGGTAGAAAGAGCTGTAGATTAAGGATGTTCTGCAGTAATAATGTATGTAAGCCCCCCAAGGTGTTGGGCTTACTACATTGTACAGGGGGCATCTGCACCCAGCATGGTGCCAGGACCCATAGTTAGGGGCGTTAAACTGGCACTGCTACAAAAGGGACCTATGGTGGGAAAACAGGGTCCTCCATCGAGCCATGCCGTGGAGTCCAGGGAGGAATAGCAGTCAGGGCTACGGGCCTGGGCCTGGGGTGGGGCGACTGCCACCCCAGCCCCCAGGATGGTGGTATCCTCTGGGAGCGCAGCTGATGTGTGGGCAAGAAGAAGCAGGCACCGTGGTACCCTTATGGAGATCCTTAGTATGCTGTGCCACTGCCACTACTGTTCGTAGCCAAAGCCGTGGGAGAAGGAGGGGCCCGCACTGTGATTCTGGCACCGGGGTGGGTCTGGCATCTGGCAAGATTGGCGAGGAGAGTCCGCATCAGTGACCGGAAGGTGGGTGGTTGCCACGGGGGCCTTGGGCCAGACAGTGAGAGGCCAGCTCTTAGACGGGCCGTGGAGTGGCAGGTCGAGGCATGTTTAGCCGAAGTCCATGTCCACTTAAGTATTGAGGGGTTCAGCTGTAGAAGAAAAGAGAGACTGTGTTTGGTGCTCCAAAACCCTCTGTAGTGGCAGCAAGGTTGGCCGTCAGGCCCGTGGAGACCCCCCTTCAATAGGTTCCTGGGATAATTCCACCTCAAGTCGTGCCTGCTCCGTGGTGGGGAGGAGAACTGACGCTCTGCAAGACGAACAGGTTACTCACCTGTAACAGTAGTTCTAGGAGTGGTATATGTTGTTCATCCACACTCTTTGGCATGTCCCTTTCCCCTTAAAGGATCACTGGAAGTCTTCAAGCTAGCTCCTCCCACCCACCCGGGTGGTATATATCTTGGCTCTGCCCCATGAAGCCAGATCTTAGCCCGCTGGAAGCCAGGTGTTGTGCATCCACAGCTGGGGAGGTCAGGTGGGTCAATGTGGATGAACAACATACACCACTCCTAGAACTACTGTTACAGTTGAGTAACCTGTTCTTCTAGGATCGTGGATATGTTGTTCATCCACACTCTTTGGCAGACTCCTAGCAGTTCTCCGAGAGGAGGGAGGCAAGGCACACACACCCTACTTAGGGAACAGAAATGGGAGAACTGAGGTCCCAAAACCAGCAGGACAGCATGACTCAAGGTCAATGTGGTAGTGGGTGATGAAGGTGTTTGCTGACTTCCAGGTAGCAGCCCGACAGATTTCCTGGATAGGGATGTCCCTGGAAGCAGCCACCGATGCAGCAGTATGGCGGTTAGGATGAGCTCTTATCCCTCTGGGAGGCTCCTTGCCCACCAACTCATAGCACAGACCTATGCATGATGTAATCCACCTTGCAATGGTCCATTTAGCTGCAGGTTTGCCAGAAGCGGCTTCAGCGTAGGTGACAAACAGCTGGCGAACCTCTCCCTGAATTTCCGATGTCCTCTCCTTATAGTAGGAGAGAGCACATCTCAGGTCCAAATTATGGAGCCTGTACTTGGCATCCAAGGTGTAATTAGGGTAGTATACCGGCAGAGTCAGCACCTGGTTAAGGTGAAACTCTGACATCACCTGCAAAAGGAATTTTGGGTGGGGGCGTAGGACAATCTTGTCCCTGTGGAAAACCAGATAAGGGGACTCCACCGAAAGTGCCTGGAGTTCCCCTGTCCTTCTGGCCGAGGCGATAGCCACCAGGAAGGCCATCTTCCACAACAAGTGTGACAAGGCACACTTGTGCATTGGTTCGAATGGCTTGCCCATGAGCTTTGCCAGTACCAGCAGTAGATCCCACGGAGGTGGAGGTTCACGCACCGGAGGGGACATGTGATCCAGGCCTTTGAAAAATCACCCGATCACTGTCTCCTGTGCCACTGTCAGCTGACAGGCCCGCGCCCAGTAAGCAGAGATGGCTGCCAAGTGCACCCTAATGGTCGAAGACTGGAGACCCCCTTTGAAGAGAGACCAAAGGTAGTCGAGAATGTCAGCCACTGAACAGGATAAAGGGTCCAGGCCCTTACCCTGACACCAAATGGAAAACCTTTTCCATTTGAAGGCATAACATTTCCTGGTTGATTCCTTTCTAGATGCCTCCACCATGGTGTAGACATCTTCGGAAAGACCTGAAGCCTGGAACTCTAGCTGCTCAGGTACCTGGCTGTGAGGTGCAGGGATTGAAGGTCTGGATGGAATACCTTCCCCTGATTGAGTGATATCAGGTCCGGGCGTGTACAAAGCCACTCCGGGGGCCTGCAGCTGAGGCTGAGGAGGTCTGGATACCAGAACTGGTACGGCCAGTCTGCGGCTACCAGAATCACTTTCGCCTTGTCCCTCCTCACCTTGAGTAATACCTTGTGGATCAAGGGAAATGGAGGGAAGGCGTAGAGGAGGCCTGGGGTCCACAGCCTCGAGAAAGCATCCCCCTGCAGCAAGCCCTGCTGAGGGGTGTGGGCATAAAACACCCTCAGTTTGATGTTTTCCCTGGAGGCAAACAGGTCCGCCATTGGTTTGTCCCAACGGGAGAACAGACTGTAAGCTACCTCTGGATAGAGAGACCACTCGTGGGATGTCTGGCCTAAGTGGCTGACAGCATCCGCCAGATGGTTTGAGGCTTCTGTCACATGGATGGCTAGGAGATCTGCCTCCAACCAGCTCGAGAGTGTCCAGATGCGGGGCACCTCATTGCAGAGCAAATGGGAGTGCGTGCGGCCCTGTTTGTTGAGGTAGTACATGGTCGTGGTATTGTCCGTCTGGACTTGAACCACTTGACCCCAGAGCTGAGGAGCGAAAGCTGACAGTGCCAGGCTGACTGCTCTGAGCTCCAACAGGTTGATGTGGCATCAGGACTCCTCGAGGGTCCAGAGTCTGTGGGCTCTTTCATCCCCTATGTGGGCTCCCCAGCCCATGAGAGAGGCATCGGTCATTAGGCAAAATCGGAACCAGAGAAGGTGGAGGGTGCTGAAGGCCCAGAGGTAATTGTGGAAGAAATTCTAGAAGAGGAAGAGTCAGATGTTGAGAGCACAGCAGGTGGCCCTTTTACCAAGGAGTTGCAGTCCAGAGAGGAGATTACCAGAAGGTATGACGATCTGGTTGTGGAGCAGGAGCTACCAAAGCCGTACATCATGCCATCACTGGGATTACCGGATCTCACCCCACTGCTCCCAGATCGATGCCGCAAAAAGATTACAGACATGAACTCACTGTACCCCACTGAGATGAGCTATCTCCATTATAGAGAAGGAAGCTGACTACAGAGGGGCCAGGTGCCCAGAACCAGTGTACGTTCAATCCCCGAATGGAGCCAGGCGGAGAGGTGGGTCCAGAGGTATATGAAGAAAGAATACCCTGGAGAGAACTACTCATATCTCAGTGAGCGGATGTGGAATATAGTGGAGGTACAGAGGAGTGATTGTGTGTTCTATGAAATCATGAAAAAGGTACATGCCCGGAACTTAGTAAGACCCTCCGATACGACCTATGACCGGAGCAGTCATCAACACTGCCCGTTCTACGTGTGCCTCGACAGTGTGGGCAGGAGTAACTCTATTTAAAAGCCTTTGCTCTAGTACAGGACAGCTCTGGAAATCATTTGAAGTATTACGTCATCAGCCAGGACTGCCCAGGCACTGAGTACACTAAGCCTGACCCATGTTTTTATTTTGCTACCGATAGGGCACCCAGAGACTCCAGGGCGACCAAGAAGAAACAGATTTTCAGTGCCCCATGATGTTGTACTTTGGACTGCTATTGCTCCTATCTGGACTGCCAAGTGAGGTTGTGTCTACCTTTACAAAATTGTTGTTGGTTTAGAAAAAAAAAAGTAATGTGAAACTTGAAAAAAACCTGTTTTTTTGTGACTATTCATTTCAGTGATTTGAAATGTGGGGAGATAAATAAAAGGGTTTAAGCTAGAGAACATTGGGATCACATTTAACTGTTAAGTGGCTATGTTAGAGTGAGATAGATATAAAGGGTTGCCCTGGAACCAAGCTGTGGTGAGGTAGTGAATGGACACCATAGATAGACTCCCCATAAATGGACTTACCTCCCTGGGCACTCGTTAGACATAAGCACCCCGGGTGCATAGTAGCAGTAGTGAAACTACAGTAAGCAATGTGTAGGTTGTTATACTGCTAAGCAGATATAGAAATTTAGGTACAGTAACTGTTTAGAATTACAAGATATTAGCATAGTCATAGTGTAAATCTAAGATCAGTAACTGTTTAGAATTATAAAATAGTAGCATAGGTATAAGATAGGCATTGAAAGAATGTAATAACTGGTGTTTGCCTTAAAATTAGCAATGTCAGGTAGCTGGGAGTCCAGGAAATCTGTAGGCGAGTTATGTGGGGAGTAGCGGTCTTTGTTGTTGTTAAAAGACTGTTTGAACCCTGTTTCCACCTCGGTGATTTCTACATCTTAGAGATAAAAAGAATTAAGTGTATTGGGTAAGTGTACAATTGTGCACCCCAGCACCCGCATGTTGAAATATTTCCCCGTTTAATGACACCACAAGGCAACTCTGTTCCTAGATAGTTTGGGCCCCTGTTTCGAGGCATGGTGGGGGGAGCTGGGTAGAACGCTGGCCCTGATTGTATTCGGCAATCCATGCAGAGGAAGTCAGGCTGGTTGCCTTGGCGAAACCGCCAGGAGGGATAGTGGGGCCCCGGAACTCTGGGAAGCGTGCTTAGTTAGGTGGAATCACCCACCAAAGGGTAAATGTGAGTAGTTGCTGAGTGTGGCCAGGCCAGTGAAACTCTCTGAGGGAGTACGTGGGGAAGAGATGCGCATTATCCCCCTCATCCACACCTAAGGGTAGCTGTGCTAGTAGCTTCACTGGGAGGTGAAGTGTTTCAGTGGGGGAAGTGTGTAAGCCCCCAAGGCATTGGGCTTACTACACTGTCCAGGGGGCATCTGCACCCAGTGCGGTGCCAGGATCCGTAGTTGGGGCATTAACCTGACACCGTTATAAAAGGGACCTGCGGTGGGAAAATGGGGTCTTCCGTAGAGCCGCACTGTGGAGTCTGGGGAGGAGTAGCGGTCAAGGCCGCGGGCCTGGGGTGGGGTGACTGCCATCCCAGCCTCCCAGGATGATGGTATCCTCTGGGAGCACAGCCGATGTGTGGGCAAGAAGTAGGCACCCTGGTGTCCTTGTGAAGATCCTCAATATGCTGTGTCACTGCCACTACTGTTCGGAGTCAAAGCCAAGGGAGAAGGAGGGGCAGCACCATGATTTTGGCACCAGGGTGGGTCCAGCATCTGGTGAGGAGAGTCCACATCAGTGCCCGGAAGGTGGGTGGTTGCCATAGGGGCCTTGGGCTGCAGAGTGAGAGGTCAGCTTGTAGACAGGCCACAGCGTGGCAGGTCATGGCTTGTTTAGCCGAAGTCCACATCCACCCAAGTATTGAGGGGTTCAGCTGTAGAAGAAAAGAGACTGTGTTTGGTGCCCCAGAACACCCTGGAGCAGCAGCAGCAAGGTTGGTGGTCAGGCCTAGGGAGACCCCCCCCCCTTCAATGGGTCCCTGGGATAATTCCGCCTCAAGTCGTGCCCGCTCTGTGGTGGGGAGGAAAAGTGACGCTGCGCAAGACATGGGGATTCAGGCCATATGGTATGCCTGTATTGTTGTGAGAACTTTCAAATGGCCTCGAATGGCTGCTGCTGTCAGCGAGTAATGCATGGACTGTAACTGGGCATCCTGCCCATTAGACTTGCTCTTTGGTGTCTGCCATCTAACCAATCCAAGTGTTTCCACTCTGTGTACGAGGGAAGGTCTGCCAGGTGACTGCACTCAAAGATTTGTGCCACAGCTCTGTGCCGTCGATCCACTGGAATTAAATCAACTGTGCCCCTGGCCCTGTGCAGCTGCTGTTTGCTTGAGCCTCTATGGCTGTTTTACTGTTTGGGAACAAATCAAATAAATACAGTGCTGTTGTTTTAAAAGCCATCTGCCTGGACATCTGTTTCCTACCAGCCTGAATAATCTGCCTATGCTACATGAAATGCATGGAGATGGTTGTTTTCCTAACCTTTTTAGCCGCCCAGGGATCCGCTTCTGCAGCCCTCGGGTCAGCTGAAGTTGCACCTCGACGGATTTCATTCTGTGACCTGCCTGAACCCCAGATTTTCTATCAGGTACTGTTTTCCAGCTTTTACAAACATCTATGTGTTGACTGTGTTTCTTGGCTGTGGCTCCCCCTCCCACATGAATATTAATTACCATTAAAAAAAAATCTAGACATTAGGAGGGGGGCTTACATATAGGTAGGGGGAAAATGGGCAGACTAGGTAGGCCAAGCGGTCCTTATCTGCCATCAAATTTGATGTGTAACCCCCCCTACAAATGGGGGTTCCCAAAAAGTCTTACTTGAACTTGCTTAAATGCTCACTGCCAGGCTGGTGTCCTGCGTTTTAGCAGTTTAAATGTACTGCCAGAGAGTGCCTGTATAGCCCCTGTGTACTGTCTCTTTAAGAGCTGCCTGAATTGCAGTCATAATTAATCTGAGAGGGAACTCTGTTAGAAGATGTACTTGTCTGTTGATCATTTGTTAGAGTAGTGATAATATTGTAGTTTGTTCTAACCCGCCTTCTTTGCAGCATGGACAGTTCTGTTTGTTTCCATCATCTTGGTCCTGGACTGCTGAAATGGGCCAATCAGTACCCTTTTTCGGACTCTAAAAATGGAGCCTGCCTACAGGGGCTTGGTGGGGCCAAAACTTGTAGGAATTGAGTTTTGGACTTTTGGTGCCTAAAATAACCTGGAGGGGGAGTCCTTGTTGTGACTGACAGACAGATCAGCCAACTGAACTTTTTGGATCTTGGGGAAAGTCCCACACTGCTTGCAGTTTCAGTTAGATCTGAGTTGGGAAGTGAAGAAGTAACAGCTCAAGATAGTTCGAGCAGCAATCCATAGTGGATTCGTGTGGGAGAACTGTGGAAAAGCCTGAGTTTGGCATGCATGCCTGCCTGCTGTTCTTGAGACGGAACTCGTGCTTTTTCGGACTGAATCCTAATTTGGAGAGTGAATTAAGCCACTGAATTGTGACCAGACTTTAACCTGAAGAAGACCAAAGATTTGCTGAATACGATTGGCCTGTCAGGACTTCCAGCTACCTCTGAACTCCCGGATTGTGCAGAGACTCTGTAATTGCGACCGGAGAGCCATTTGCCTGGTACAGTGGCATTTCCTTACATGTGAATGTGCTGCGTGCTTATAGTGGGTCGTGATTTGGTTCCCCACTGTGTGTCTGAACTGTGTTTTGCTTGCTGAAGGCTGTATCCAGCTCCACGGACTGAATCTGTATCCATTTCCGTTTGCCTGGGCCCTGCTGCACTGGCCCAGTCAGAAATACCTGCTAGGCAGAGAAAGTAATCGACGAGAGACTGGCCTGATGATCAGCCCCCTGCTCAATGCCTTGAACAGGAATGATGCCTCGGTGCTTCGTGAGAGCCCTGCTTCTTCGGGCACTACAGCTCAACAGCCTGCAGTCTCTATTTCATCCTGCCTGTGTCCAGTATTGGGTATCGTGAGTAAACATCAGGGTAGCTCCCTGCAACAACAGCTAAATCTAAAAGTGTTGTCATCTGATTGTCTTCTTTCACGAACTGAGCCCTCCAGCTCCAGATTACAAATAGTTTGTGTTGTGCATGTTGCTTTCTTCCATCACAGGGTCCCAACCAGCTGCAACGTTCCTGGCTAACCCACCGTTTTTCTACCTGGGTACCCAGAGTGTGTGACTGTGTAGGGACTCTGAACTGCATGCATAACTGTCCGATTAATATAGCTTTTAAGCAAATCAACCTGATTACACCCCTCCCTTGTTCAAGTCCCCTGAATAAATCAGATTTAACTTTGTTTGCATTTAACCTGACTGTGATTCCAGTATGTGCCAAAAGTATTGTACTGTTGCTATTTGCTGTGCTTAACCTTGTTTTACAGGGGGTCCCCAGGGTCAAGCTAGAGGAACCAGCCCTGGTGGTAAGTGCAAACAGTGTGGGTAATTGCCTGGTGAATAAGGGTCATTGTGAAAGTAATTATTGTATATTGCTCAGGCCACTAGAAGGGAAAGAAGGGGCGTCACAGTGTCCCGAAGGGCTGTGCCCAGGTTAGCTTGACCACTAACAACTCTGACCTCTGGGTGGAGGCACCCGTTTCATTGCTCAGGCCACTTAACCTGCTACTAGCCAAGCAGGCAGGGGTAGCAGCCCTTGGGATAGCGCCACCTAGGGGTTACATCTTGGAGGCTCACCGCTGGAATTTTGTGCCTTCTAGTAGCCACAAATTATGAATTATTGTTAAAGATTAATGGCTACCCCAGTAGAAATGGCTGTACACCAGTTGGTGGGGTGGTGTACTGGGCAGGAGAGTGACCCCCAAAATGCTCTGCTTATACTGGATATTCCCCTGGGTACCAGTAAGGACACTGTAGAGGGAGCACTCTCCAAAGTTGAATATTTAAAAAACCCTGTGGTGGTGGGTCAACAGGCTGATTTGAGCGCCCAAACTTTCATAGCCTTAAGAGAGTGTAGTGACCTCACTGACAGCTCTAAAGTGCCACAGACTATTGCCTCAGAAGGGGTCCTAGCTACCTGGGGAGGATGAGCTCCCACCATTATCTCAGATTTTTGAGGAGAAATTTGCTAAGTTGTAGCTGGAGGAAGGGAAAACCATAGAGGACTTTAAGAAACTATTCCTGCCACCTGGGGATGTTCCTTCCCCAACACCCCCTCCCACTCCAGCACCTGTTACTGCCCCGCCTTCTGTGCCCATGCCAATGCTGGCCCCTATGTCTGTACCCGCCATTGGTCACAACTCCTGCCGAAGGCTGAGAATCATCTCGGGCACCTTCCCCACCCCCCCAAGGGGAGGATGACTGGAGACATGGATATACTATGTTGCCCCTTGCTACCCAAGTGGCAGAAGTGGGGCTGAGGAAGCGAAAAGAATCATAGAAAGTCTGAGGGCCGCCCTTGAAGCCATTATATTTTTGAGGTCCACGAACCCTGATGCATCTGCTCAGAAGTACCTATCTGTACTTGGAGGCAATTTTGAGAGCACTGAGTCAGGCAAGACCTTGATGTGGAAATTCTAAGGTACCAAACTATGGAAGAGGGAAAGTTTGTCTGTGTTTGTTACTCACCTTGAAAGAGCTCTGCAGAAAGCTTACAGGAAAGGTGGGGTAGCCGCCAGTGATTTGAACCGTGTGAGATTGGGGCACATACTGCAACATGCCAAGCATTCTAAACTGCAGATCATCCAGTTAAGGCTCCAGGATAGGAGAGGTAACCCACCTGACTACTGTGACTTGATTAAAGAACTCCGGGAGGTAGAAGGTGAAGAGGGAGATTGTAATTATGGGGTGAGTGCAGCCCAAGTGATCATGGCACTGGAAGGCCCTTCCAAAATGGAGACCACTATGAGTGTCCCGCCGTGGGCTAAACGGTGGGGGGAGGAGTTGCTGAACGAAGTCAGAAAAGTACAACTGGGTGCGCCTGCTGAGGTATCCCCTGCTGACAGAGACCCTGGCCCCTGTCAGGACGTGACTGTTATGGGGGGTTGGGGTGCACCCTCAGGCATCCTCTACTGAGGGTGGCTTCTTGGCTGAGCTCAAGGAATTGACTGCCACCCTAAAGGAACTTTTGAGACATGCTACACTATCAGCAGAAGTCAGATCACAATCTCCTGTCGATACTTCAGCATCTCCTGCTATGTTTTCCCCAAGGATGCCCCGAGAGCCTGTCATTTGTCACAACTGCGGCAAGGATGGCCATATGAAGAGGGAATGCTGGTCTCAGAAGAACTTAGAGAAAGTGGTGAATTGGCTCCAAGGAGAGCTTTGGAAAATGAGTCAGTGGTCAAGGGGTGCACGAAATGACCGCAGTGAAGGCTTCGGCCATCCTAACTCAAACCCCTCTGTGGCTAAATCGTCTGTTCAGACCCCTGCTGTTGTCCCTTGACTGATCCAAAATAGTGGGACTTCAATGAAGACTACTGTGGCTGTGAATGGTATTCCTACTCGAGCTATGCTTGACAGTGGATCATAAGTGACCACTGTATTTCAGGACTGGTAGGATAAACACTTATCTGATGTGCCATTACAATCCCTGGAAGGTCTACATGTGTGGGGGCTGAGCGACAAGTCTTATCCCTACCTAGGATATGTCTGCCTCCGGTTGTCTTTTCCTGCAACTCTAACTGGTGTAGAGGAGCAAGTAGAGACACTGGCCCTAGTGTGTCCCCCCAACGGACTGTATGATGGGGTTCCCCTGTTAATGGGAACAAACGCCCACATGTTTGGGAGACTAACGCAACTCTGCCATAAGAAACAAGGGCAACTGGCTGGATCCTAAGAATTCCAGCCTTAGTAAAAAGGGCATATGACTTACAACAGAAACCCAATAAAGATTACTTCTATCACAGAGACAAGGTACCACTCTAGACCATGGTATCAGTCAGGCCTACCTTGCTTTGGGAGAAAAACCAGAAGACTCTACTGAGTCGATTGGAGCCCGTTGGTCCTTGGAATTGGGGACTGACCTACCGGTTACTAACTGGAAGATGGCCTCCCCACTTATGCTTAAGACCTCGGGATCCCCATATCGGAAAGAGTTTGTATGGAAATTACGATATAGATTTTTTCACACTCCTGCTGTGGTAGCTAGTTTTACAGGCGATCCTGAAGGAAAGTGCTGGAGGGAATGTGGAGCAGTACATGCAGACCAGACTCATATATTTTGGAATTGCAGCATGCTGGGTCCTTATTGGGGGGATGTAGTGCAGGAACTGGTGGCAATATATGAAAACCCAGGTCTTTTTACCTCTGGGTATATACTGACAGCTACTACCCCATTTGGTCTAAAAGTAGAGAAGAATGTATACAGTACCTGCAAACTACATTGCTAATCTTGGCAGCAAAAAAGGTAATAACCAGACTATGGGGAACAAATAGACTGCCAACTAAGGGAGAGTGGCTAAACCTGACAAGAGAGATATATTGGATGGAGAGGATGGCGGCCAGAGTATGGGATAGAATGGAGGTACAGTATTTGATACAAAATGGAGAAAATGGATTATGTATCAGTTAAGCACTTATTCAGACTTTGTTCCCTGAAGCTAATCAAATCAATACTGGAGAAATGTTAAAATGAGACTTGTCTAGTTCATGTGATATGTGATTAATTACTCCTGATGCTGGGTGAGATTTTTTTTTTTTAAGTCCAATGTATAATTATATAAACTGAACGAATATATCTGTGTAAAATGTCTTGTATAATGTATCAATGTCCTCGTGCCTAATAAAAATGTTATTATAGAACAAAAAAAAGAAACCCAATGAAGAGGACCCAGATGAGTCAGTGGGGAATAGTGTGGAAAAAGGGACCTGACTCCTTGGTATTGGCCCACAATGCCCAGTGCACAATCCAAGGAGAAGCCCTCCTAAAGAGAAATGTAAAGAACAAAAATATTAACGTTGGATGCACCAGGTGATGGAAAGTTGCCAGAAGGATTATTGGTTAAACCCAGCATCTTGTCTGTCCGTGCCCATGCCTATGCATGACGAGTGATGGTCCAGATTCGAAATGTGTCAGATCGGGAGTCCGGGTGAACAGAGGGTGCACTCTAGCTATAGTACACTGTGCAGACACTGCAGTATTACCCAATAACAAGCACTCTGGCCAAAAGGAGAGCGTGACCCCGGACTTATTTGACTTTGGTGATTCCCCACTGCCAGATGAATGGAAGGCTAGGATTAGCAAGAAACTCGCCCAGAGAGACCAAGTGTTTTCGTTAAAAGAATGGGACGTGGGGTGTGTCCAGGGAGCAGAGCATCATATATGCCTGCATGATGACCGGCCATTTCGAGAGAGATCCCGATGCCTCGCCCAAGCGGACGCAGATGATATGAGGCGACACCTGCAGGAAATGCTCACAGCTGGCATGATACAGGAATCAAGGAGCCCATATGTCTCTTCCATTGTGGCTGTGCGTAAGAAGAATGGGTCGGTGAGGATGTGTGTTGATTATCGAACCCTGAACCGGCGAACCGGCCCAGATCAATACACCATGCCCTGTATACAAGATGCCCTGGATTGCTTGAATGGGAGCAAATGGTTCTCAGTATTGGATCTTCGCAGCGGATATTTCCAGATTCCGATGGCCACGGAGGACCGTGTGAAAACTGCCTTCATCTGTCCTTTGGGGTTCTATGAATTCCTGAGAATGCCACAGGGGATTTCGGGTGCCCCAGCCACCTTTCAGCGACTGATGGAACATGCGGTGGGACTTATGAACTTGCTGGAATGTCTAGTGTACGTAGATGATGTAATTGCATTCGGACGCACATTAGAGGAGCATGAGACCCGACAGTTTAAAGTCCTAGTCCGATTGGAAGATGTCAGCCTCAAGCTGTCCATTGACGAGTGCCAGTTTTTTCAAACCTCCGGAAGTATGTGGGGCACATAGTATCTGCAGAAGGGATAGAGACTGATCCCAGTAAGGTCAAGTCACTGACTACTTGGCCCCAGCCCCATAACTTGAAAGAACTACAATCTTTCCTAGGGTTCTGTGGCTACTACTGCAGGTTCATAAAAGACTATTCCAAGGTGATTCACCCGCTTCTGAATCTCACCCAGGGTTACCCCCCTACCAACCGTAACTACAAGAAAGGGGCTGTCAAAGAACCCAAGAAAGTATACTTCTGAACAGGTGAACCTTTTGGGCCCCGCTGAACATCCAAATGTGAAGCAGCCTGCCACGAAGTCATATACCAGCTCACCCACGCCCCCATCCTCGCCTATGCTGACCCTACCAAGCCCTATGTGCTGCATATAGACGCTAGTCTGCAGGACCTAGGAGCTGTGCTGTATCAAGACCATGAGGATGGCTGAGACCAGTGGCTTTTGCCAGAAGGAGCTTGACCCCATCAGAACGAAACTATCCTGTGCATAAGTTGGAGTTCCTTGCCCTAAAATGGGCCACTGTTGACCAGTTTCATGAGTACCTCTACAGGGCAAAGATATTGGTGAAGACCGACAATAACCCGTTAACCTTTGTACAGACTTCAGCTAAGTTGGACGCCACTGGGCCCCGGTGGCTCTCTGCTTTATCAACCTATGATTATGCTGTCGAATACAGGAAAGGACTGAACCATATTGATTCTGATGCCCTGTCACGAAGGTCGGTCTCTAAGAATGATTGGGTCAGGTTGTCTGAGCCTGACATCTGAGCATCGTGCCAAAAGTTTGATAGAGATGAACAGATGTCTACGGACACAGTGGACTGTTTAGTAGATTGCTTGGGCCCTCCTGATACCTGCATACTGGCTGCCTATTGCCATTTCTCTGCTCTAGATATTAGTGCACTACCTCAATTTGACAATGACAGCATCCAGTGGGCTCAATCCCAAGGTCCTATGATTCAGCCAGCACTTGATGCCCTGCGTGCGGGGAAAGATGTGTCCCAGTTGCGTTCCCTTGACTTGCAAACTGCCCTATTGTTTAAAGAAGGCCCCAGGTTGAAGTTACACAATCAGTTGTTATATAGAGAGACAGTGGATCGCAGTGGTCGAGTAGACAAGCAGCAATTGGTCCTGCCCATGGCCTCTAAAGATTTGGTACTGCGGTCCCTCCACAATCACATGAGGCACCTCGGTATTGACAGAACTCTCGACCTGGTACGATCTCGATTCTACTGGCTCAAGATGGGGGCCAATGTTGAGCACCACGTAAAGATCTGCAGTCATTGCCTGCAAAGGAAAGCCCCGCCTCAGAGGGCTGCCCCCCTTGTCAATATTACTACCAGCACCCCCATGGAACTGGTCTGCATAGACTTTTTGTGTTTAGAACCTGATCAGCGGAATATTGGCAATGTGTTAATGGTTACAGATCATTTACACAGTATGCACAAGCTTTTCCAACTAAAGATCAAAAAGCATCTACCGTGGCCAAGGTGCAAGCGGAAAAATTATTTGTCCACTATGGTGCCCCCCAGCGGATCCACTCTGACCAAGGCAGAGACTCTGAAAGTAGGCTAATCAAAGAAATGCTCTCTCTGTGGGGGGTTGGGGTGCGGAAGTCAAGAACCACCCATTATCACCCGCAGGGGGACCCTCAACCAGGACGTTTTAACCGCACCCTGCTAGACATGCTGGGCACCCTCCATCCAAAAGACAAGCATAAGTGGAACCAGCAGATTAGCAGATTGGTACACACATACAATTGCAGCAAAAATTATATTACTGGGTTCTCCCCCTACCGCCTCATGTTCGGGAGGGAGGACCGACTGCCAGTTGATATCTGCTTTGGGGTCTCTCTAGATGGGGTCTGAGCCGAAAACTACCTGCAGTATGTACAGAAACTGAAAACTCAACTGAACCATGTATATCAACTGGCCCAGACAATGGCCGCCAAGAGAAATCTCACCAACAAAGAGAGGCACAGTAAGAAAGTAAAGGCTCAAGAACTACGGCCTGGAGACCATGTGTTATGCAATTTGGGACTACATGGCAAACACAAAATTACTGATAGGTGGCACCATCTTCCTCATGTAGTAGCTGGAAAGTTGGATGATCTACCAGTGTACAAGGTACGCCCAGAGAATAACTCCAAAGCTGTCAAGACCATGCACCGTAACCACTTGCTGCCTATCAGCCACGTTATTATTGAAGCTGAGCCAGCAGATATTGCCTCCCCTGGGCTGATGACTCATGCTGCTGCACAAAAGAGACAGAGTCAACATACCCTAGTAGTTACAGATTTAAGGTTTCCCCCGTAGTAGGCCCAGAATGATAGTGACTGTCAGTCCACCTCTGATGAAAGTGACTATGGTAATGCCTATTATCCCTCCTATGAACTGAGTCAGTTGTTTTTTGTGGAAATCCTATGCAGAATCATGGGGATGAAGCTAGGCCTTCTGGACTGCCTAACCCCCCAGCTTCGTCCTTGGAGCCAGTGCTCCCTGAAAGTGAAATGCAAAGTATCACGTCTGAGACTGTGGACTCCCTGTGTTTAGTGGAACTGTGAGAATTGCCCGAAGAAGGGGCTGATGGTCTGAGACTCTCTGGTGACACACCAGAACTTGAACAACAATATGAGAGTACCGACAGCCCTCCTTTAGTGCCACAAAGCCTAATTGTGCCCGAACCTTCTCTAAATGAGCCAAGTGTTGTGGAAACAGAGCCTGTGCTCCCAGTTTGGATGTTCCCATCCATGCAGAGGCCCCCTCACGAATGACGAAAGCTCCAAAGTTAGTGCTGAAAGTACAGAGACTGTGACTGTTCCCCCCAGAAAGACTGGCTGAGCTGTCAAGCCAGTATTGCGCTTCAGTTATGATTCTCCCGGGAGGCCAGTGGATTTGTCTCTCAATGTGGTTCAAAAAGGTGTTTATTTTTCTAAGAGCTCACTACCCAAACTGAGCTTAATGGCCAATTCCAGGTTGATTGTTCTTCCTTCTCAGTATGGTGCCCCTGCCCCTGCCCCATCCAGCCCCAAGTTAGCTGATAGGAAGGGCCCCCTCCTACATTGTTTAATGTACAGGAAGTTATAACATGAATCAATATTGTGATGTCACAAGCATGTTAATCATAGTGGAATCAGTATTACCTGTATGAAACATGCATAAGTACTGTCCTTCTGGATATAGTATCATGAAGTGTAGTGAATATGTATAGTAAAGTAATAAGTTTATGTTAACTGATGCATGATGGTACAGACTTGACGCAGACGGCAAGTCTTCTCCAGGCAGAGAAGGGTGTAACCCCCCCTCCAAATGGGGGTCCCTGAAGAGTCTTCTTTGAGCTTGCTTAAATGCTCACTGCCAGGCTGGTGTCCTGTGTTTTAGCAGTTTAAATGTATTGCCAGAGAGTGTCTGTATAGCCTCTGTGTACTGTCTCTTTAAGAGCTGCCTGGATTGCAGTCATAATTAATCTGAGAGGGCGCTCTGTTAGAAGATGTACTTGTTTGCTGATCATTTGTTAGAGTAGTAATAATATTGCGGTTTGTTCTAACCTGCCTTCTTTGCAGCATGGACAGTTCTGTTTGTTTCCATCATCTTGGTCCTGGACTGCTGAAATGGCCCAATCAGTACGTTTTGGGACTCTAAAAATGAAGCCTGCCTACAGGGGCTTCGTGGGGCCAAAACTTGTAAGAACTGTAGTTTTGGGCTTTTGGTGCCTAAAATAGGGAGCCCTTGCTGTGACTGACAGACAGATCAGCCAACCGAACCTTTTGGATCTTGGGGAAAGTCCCACACTGCTTGCAGTTTCAGTTAGATCTGAGTTGGGAAGTGAAGAAGTAACAGCTCGAGATAGTTTGAGCAGCAATCCATAGTGGATTCGTGTGGGAGAACTGTGGAAAGGCCTGAGTTTGGCCTGCATGCATGCCTGCCTGCTGTTCCTGAGAGGGAACTCGTGCTTTTTTCGGACTGAATCCGAATTTGGATAGCAAATTAAGCCACTGAATTATGACCAGGCTTTAACCTGAAGAAGACCGAAGATTTGCTGAATGCGATCGGCCTGTCAGGACTTCCAGCTACCTCTGCACTCCCGGATTGTGCAGAGACTCTGTAATTGCGACCGGAGAGCCATTTGCCTGGTACAGTGGAATCTCCTTACATGTGAATGTACTGTGTGCTTATAGTGGGTCGTGATTTGGTTCCCCACTGTGTGTCTGAACTGTGTTTTGCTTGCTGGAGGCTGTATCCAGCTCCATGGACTGAATCTGTATCCATTTCCATTTGCCTGGGCCCTGCTACACTGGCCCAACCAGAATACCTGCTATGGAGAGAAAAGTCATCAACGAGAGACCGGCCTGGAAATCAGCCCCCTGCTCAATGCCTTGAACAGGAACGACACCTCGGTGATTTGTGAGGGCCCTGCTTCTTCGGGCACTACAGCTCAACAGCCTGCAGTCTCGATTTCATCCTGCCTGTGTCCAGTATTGGGTATCGTGAGTAAACATCAGGATAACTATCTGCAACAACAGCTAAATCTAAAAGTGTTGTCATCTGATTGTCTTGTTGCCTTTTCTTTCATGAACTGAGCCCTCCGGCTCCGGATTACAAATAGTTTGTGTTGTTCATGTTACTTTCTTCCATCAAAGGGCCCCAACCAGCTGCAATGTTCCTGGCTAGCCCACCGTTTTCCTACCTGGGTACCCAGAGTGTATGACTGTGTAGGGACTCTGAACTGCATGCATAACTGTCTGATTAATATAGCTTTTTAAGCAAATCAACCTGATTACGTCCCTCCCTTGTTCAAGTCCCCTGAATAAATCAGATTTAACTTTGTTTGCATTTAACCTGACTGTGATTCCAGTATGTGTCAAAAGTATTGTACTGTTGCTATTTGCTGTGCTTAACCTTGTTATACAGGGGGTTCCCAGGGTCAAGCTAGAGGAACCAGCCCAGGTGGTAAGTGCAAACAGTGTGGGTAATTGCCCGGTGAATAAGGGTCATTGTGAAAGTAATTATTGTATATTGTTCAGGCCACTACAAGGGAAAGAGGGGGGTTACAGTGTCCTGGAGTGCTGTGGCCAGGTTAGCTTGACCACTAACAACCCTGACCTCTGGGTGGAGGCACCCGTTTCATTATCTAGGTCCCTTAACCTGCTACTAGCCAAGCAGGCAGGGGTAGTAGCCCTGGGGATAGCACTACCTAGGGGTTACATATGTTTCTACGTTTCTTTGGCAGCCAAACACCAAGGATGCCTGAAGTCTGAGAAAGAAGCTGAAAAGTGAAAAACACTGAGAAAGAAAAAGAAAGCCAACAGCCTAACCCAGAGAACTACTTTGAGGCCTGTCTCCCCGGCAGAGGGAAAAGAACAACTAGAGTTAATAAGTATGGAGGTTCAGGAAAGACATCACATGGAATGTCAAAGTACTTTGAATCTCCTGCCTGTTTCCAGTGGAGGGGGTAGTTACCTACACATAAGAAGTGGCCTAAGCACCCCTACTCTGGAGAAAACTTACTTTTGAATTTATTTTTGTGCACACCCCCATTTACACACATACCATTCTATTTCTAAAACAAAAGACATTTTGCACCAAATGTGTGCGCAAATCATGCTATGTACTCAACTGGGGGGACGTTTTTTCCCCAATTTGGCCAAACAGAATTGTTTGTTTTTGAAAAATGAAAATCAATGACCCGATAGTGCACTGTATTTTATTACTGTATGCCAGTAGCAGGGTTTACATACTACAGGGAGACCAAGTGATGTCCTTGATCTCATTAGCGATTGTTCCAACCCAACCAGTAGTAAATGATGGCTAAATCAGTTCATCACAACCACACCTTTCTATTATAATAAATGCTAGGGGAATTATGGGACATGATGAAGCAGTCTTCTAGCTACCATGATTTAAAGCACTGCCTCAGTCAGGACAATTGGCCACTTTGCTGTGAACATGGAAACCTAACTGGTGTTTTATTTGCAATCAATCTGTGGCAACAGCGTTAGCAGTTTGTAGAATTAAAAACGCTAGCAGTAAAGGGATTCAAATGATCCCTAGCAATCAGGGCTAGTGAGTGTGGCTAGACAAATCACTGGTCCAACTCGTATACTTACTGAATTAAATACCTCCTGTAATACAAGCCAGCCAGGCTAGTTAATGGAAATGTTACTGGCCTGATGCAAAATCTTCTAGTATTTGCTAGTAGGCCAATGACAATTTTGACCAATTCAGTACCTAAGGACCTTCTTTAGATGAACCCATACCAGAAGACTTACCTTTACTATTTTATTCCAGACATGCTGCATGACGTACACCGACAATGGATTAGTATCAACAGCATTGTACTATGGACAAGAAAAAAAGTAAGTTTAAATATATTGCAGGCAATTACATTTCACATAAAGTTTCACCCATTATCTGTTTCTTACATCAAGACAACCTTCAATGTGTAAATTATAGGTTACTAAAGAAATGTATTTCTCTTAAAAGCAGCAGTATAAGCTGGCCCGCCAGCACAGCGGCATGGTGTCCTGGGTTCAGGAACAGACCCAAGAAGTCGGAGGGCGGGCCGGGAGGGGAAGGGAGAAGGATTGAGTGCCCTAGGGATGGCTCTCCTTCTCCGGGGGAGGGTGGGTTATGTGTCTGGCGCAAGTTAGACCCCTAGCAGAGGCTGGGGGTCTCACAGCAATGGGTGCCTAGATTACTTAGGAGGCGTGTGGATGCTGGCGTCATTGCACGTCATGCCTCCCCCTTCAAAGGAACAAAAATTAGCAGTTGCCATATATGATGCCCTGCACACTTCCCCAGTCCCGATCATCCACTCTGGCAATCTCGAATAGACAACCTATCCCAGCGTCTGCTGTATCCAGCTGACTCCGTGCCCTGCCCTGGGGGGCAAAGCTGGAGGCAATGCCAGTTGGGACCCCTGCTGGAAGCCTTCTCACATTGTCGTTGGTCATGCTGGTGAGGTGGCCCTGCCCTGGCGGACAATCCAGGGGGTATCGCCTGCCAGGTAAGTCCCATGGGGGGGCAGGGACGGGGTCTGGGGGTTGGTGAGAGATGAGGAACAAAGGTGGAGCTGACAAAAAACATACTAAATAAAAAAAAAGCAGCAGTATTTGTTAGTCAGCAAAAAGTGTAATCATAGTTTTTTGGCAAAAAATGTATCTCTGACATCTTTAGATTCTGCCACAGTGTATTTTTTCATTTTCACAGACATTTTTAATAGAAATGTTATAACTAATTTTGTAATTAATCACTCAAGCCATTAAAGATGGCCACCACTCACAATTTGAAAATAATTTCTACCACTAAGGTTACCTGTTAAATATACATATTAGATTTATACTGTCAACGGGGATGCAGTCTACAGTGCTGCCCCCAGTCCACCCTGGCCAGACTGGACTCACTCTTCCATGCCTTCTGTTGTTTCGCCCTCGACTATCCCTACTCCACCCATCATTGTGTCCTCTATGAGTCGCTGGGCTTCCCATCGCTGCAGAACCGCTGTCTTACACACTGCATTCATTTCACAGCCAAGTTCTGGTCCGAGTCCCTGCCCCCCCTACCTCTCCTCTGCACTTTCCGCCTCTCCTCTGCCAGCTGACTCACACAGGCACAATGATATTAGACTCATCTATCCCGCACATGCCCACCGCCACAGGCCAGTCAGTCTTCAATTACCGCATGTCTAAGCTGTGGAACTCCCTACCAGTGGACATTCAGCACGCCCCTTCTGCCCGGTTTCTCTATGCTCGCCTCTCTGATCACTTCTCCTCCACTTGCACATGCGACTAAATAAAAGCTGCCCCAAATCCTCCTCCTTTTCCTTCTCTGACTGTAGTTATAGCTCAGTACTGTTTCTTGCTCATTTGTAGTGCATTGTACTCCTGCACTGTTCTTAAGCTCATTGTTGCACGTACCGCACCTAAATCTGTACAGGCTGTACTTGCTTATTTGTTTATTATTGCTGTCAAACTACCACTGTTTTATTGCATTGTACTTTAGTGTATTGTATTGTACTCTCCCCTTCCCTACCCCCCAGGACACACCTGGAATCAAGCATTACTCTGCTCAGTGTGCCCTCCTGGTTAAACTCTTAAATAAATAAATAAAATGTATTAAGCTGGTGCTACCACATGTTTCTGATGGTAAACAACACAGCACTTTATCAAAATATTACAGTTTTTCATGGTGGGCATGGCACAGGAGTGTGAACTTTGAAAAACTTCAAAATCCCATAACTCAATTCAGGAATTAAAGAAAATAAAAATGAGTATATGGATGTTCTTGCCAGAAAAACATTATTGTTGAAAAAAATACACAGTGACTAACAAATACTGCTGCTGTTTATGTTTTTTTTTTGTTTTATCTACCACTTTGCCGGCCCGCCCCCATCGGCCCCAGTCTCCCAAGCCCTGTCACTCACCCACCATCTTTAGGATTTACCCCCTCCATCGAATCCCATGCAATTGCCCCCAAGACTGGGCTGTTTGAACTGGTTTGGCCCCTCCAGGCAACATCCAGATTCCGAGGGGGAGTCCAGTTGGTGGTTTAGGGCCAGCGGGAGACCGACCTTTCGTCCTACTTGGTTGCGGCTTTTTCCACCACCATTTTCACCCCTAGGGCTGCTGACTGTGTTTTGATGCACCATGCATGCGTGCATGCAAAGGAATTCACACATGAATAGTATCCGTCGGCAAGCCCATCCAAGTGTTAACGCTTCTGCTGTGTTGTCACCTGGCCTGCACCAAGCAGCAAGCAGGTAGTGGAGCAACCTGTCCTCTCTCCCCCGGCCAGACCCCATGTCTCCCCAGGTACCCCCAACCTTAGCAACGGGAAAAAAAAGCAGTTTGACTCAAAGTCCCCATTCAAATTGCAGCTCTGAAAGCTACGAATTCACTTTACCTGTCTCACTTATTAAAGATACCCCAAGCACAGCAACAGGAAAAAGTTTCATGTCTTAAACAGCAGTCTCTGATGTTTCCCCTTTTGTCACTTCTTCTTACCTTTTACTGTAAATAGCCATTCTCATTTTATAAGTGCAACAACATATTCCAAGGTTTACGGGTCGTGCAGGATCAAACCAGAGGTGCATGATTGAAGCCACATGGCAAATCCAGTACACGTCTCCGTGGTTTAATCCAGCACAACCCATACCCTGCTGTGTTTTTGATTACTTATTTCATTACTGAAGTAAAAGTGAAAAGTGCATATATGCATGATGAGAAATCACATAGCGTCAAATATTAATGCTGTGTAAATAACAGTAAAAGGTAACACCACCAATCATAAATACCACATAACTATATTTACTAGTCTGGGGGATGGGGCAGAACAGTAGAAATTCAGAACTGGGTTTGCAAGGGAGGGATGTCTGACACTTCAAGTCAAGGGAATGGGGGAATGGTGGGATCTGGGGCATCAGGACTGAAAACCAAGGTAACCTGTGAAATGGCGTGATTGCGGTATCAGTTCCATCACTTCCATTACTGCAGTACACTGTGAAACTGTGACAGGTCCACATGCATGACAGTGAGTGCACGAGTGTGAAGAGTAAAAGTACGTAAGGTGGGTGACCACACATGAGTCCAGGGAAAATTTTATCCAGAAACGTAGGTGACTTAACGACACAGTAGTAATGCCAGAAGAGACTCAGTCCGCTTACCCTGCCGCATGGCAGTGACTATATCCAATTTAAGTACGGGCAAATAATAAAGCTTAACAGCCACTGAAGCAATAATGCACAACAGGGTATGTGTTGTGCTGGGATAATGTCACACTTGGGGTTATTAGGCACGAGGACACAGGCCGAATACGACTAATCACCACAGAAGTGACATTATCCCAGCACAACATACACCCTGGAGTGCATTATTGCTATTATATAATGGCTTGTGAGTCAAAAAGATGAAGAAATGTGTTTAAAACTAGTTTGCTGTTATTTTTAATGAGGAGGTGTGCTGTTCAAACATATAGTGCTGATTTCTTGCCAGTAGGTGGAGCTGCCCTGTTTATCTGTGGCTCTGCAGTCCCGAGTCTGCACATCAATCTTTTTGTGTTGTTTGTTTCTTTTGTGTCATTGCTTTGCTCAGGTGTACTGTTAAGCCCTGTGGTTTTTTTTTTTCAGCTTTCATTTTTTTATTTTAAGTCTTTCCCCATCTGTCGGTCCTGCGGTGTTAAAAACTGCGAGTGGCAACGATTAGGTAAGACACACTGAGACATGCTCTCACACTTGCCGTTAGTGTGTGTGTGTGTGTGTGTGTGTAGGGTTGTCAGCGAAGAATGCCATGAGCAGTGCGGTTAGATGGGGGGCAGATTGAACTGAGGGCTTCTGTAAATGTTTTCATTTATGTATGGGAGACAGAGTTTCTGGGGAAAAAAATGTTTGCTGTGAAGCTCAGGTCTCGCAGCTACTGCGCGAGGCTGTGTGCGCTGTGAGCGGGAGAGCGCTGATGTGAAGGCAGAATTTGAACGGCACTTAAAGCCGCTTAGGAAACAGCTGTACCAATATAAAATGGCACATTTTGGGACTGGAAATCTTCTTCTATTTTGGAGATTTTTAGTTTTATAATGAAGGAGCCGGGAGTAAGGAAGGCAGGTTGCAAGCGGGGGAAGCAGGCTGCCTATAGAAAGAGGGCTCACTGATTGTGGGCAGTGTGTAGTGATTTAAAATAGGTTCATGCGGTCATCTGTGTGCTGGGACTAGAGCCGTGATGTTGTGCTGGGATAACATCAAGGATCCAGTCCCAGAGTGACCAACGGGAGCCCAGGATTTTTCTTTACCATTGTATAATATGTTATCTTACTCATGCTGTGTAACCCTCAATGTCATTCTGCCTCCGGAATCAGCCTAGTCCTGCTTTGAAAGCCTAAACAGTGCTAGTTTCCACAACCTCACTGGGTGGGCTATTCCATATTGTAACCTCCCTTTGTGGGAATTAAGTCTTTTTAATTTCCCCAAATTCTACTCCCTTCCCCATCAGTTTGACCTAAACTGTTTTTTTTTAAACTTGCAGAATACACCATTCGACCAAGTACAGACACTGGGAGACGGATTTTCAAATGCGTGTAAATACCACAAGTCATGGGTGCGCCAAACATATGGTGCACAGAGCTTGTGGCATTCACCTGGCTGGCGAAAGGAAATTTCTAGCTGTGTCCTGACTGCCACGACTTAAATCAGCTTTTTGCTGGTCTAGCTTACGTCAATCCCAGATACTCTTTTCATGGGGCTTGCGCCAAATATTTGGCGCAAGCTGCCATAAAGTGGGAAAACTGTCGTAACTGCACCCGATGTACTAAAATAGGGTGCAGCTGCGGCAAAGGTGTTTGGAACAGCTGTGCCAAGAAATGGGTTTGGTGCAGAGCTTGACGTAAGCCCTGCATCACCCTTTGAAAATCCGGCCCTAGATGTTAATAGTCGCTAAGCAATAGTGCATACATCATATACAGCAATTCATATCTGTATTCTCTAGTATTATGTCTGTTTTACAGGGTATAATCCTCTGCTCCTAATCAGTGCAAAGCTGCATTCACCATTTACAGTACAACTGATGCCTGGTATGCTATCTTTATATAGTATGTCTATGACCATGCTACAACTGGCAAATAAAAGAAACATGTTTATCAAAACACAACAGCGTGCTCTGCTTTCTTGATCATACACTACAAAGAGTCATTTGGGTATACAGGTAAAGTCAGGTGACAAAGAGATCAATTGATATAGTTATACTAACAGTTGTTCTAACACCAGAATGTCTTCTAGATATTCTCTGTAATGAAAATAGGGTAACCATCTGGAGTTATATTGATCTTCTTATAGTCTTCAAAAGGCTGTAATGGCTTCCATGGTTTCAGTATTCACCGCCAAAGCTAGGGGTATCGTAGATATCTTTTGTAGTGCAAGTGTGTTCCGGGGATAGCCCTAAAACCAGATTTTCAAAAGTGGATGGTAGAGGTCGTTTCTAGGATGGTTTGTATTGCCTGCTGAACCTCTGTCCAGAATGGTTTCAAAACTGGGCACTCCCAAAAGATGTGGAACTCCTATGTCCACATCCCTTTCAGCACAAGTCAGAGGTTCTCGTCACAAAGTGCTTTAAGATCACCGGAGTGATAAAAAAAACTTGGCCATCAGTTTTCAGCTGAAGTTCCTCCAAGAATGCACTGCTATGGTGCTATGAATTCCCTTCCAGATTTTCACCCAGCTGGAGTGGCCCAGGTGGATTGTTGCTTCCCCTTCTCATTTTTCTTGTAACTGCATAATTGTGTGTGTTCATGCTTCACCTTTTTCCAGGGGGTATGTGGTAGAAAAAAACTGGTTGACCTGGTTGTTAAGTTCTGGTCATTACTAGTGCGATTCCTGCTGAAAGACTGGCCTGTAGGTCTGCTATGGTGATTGTTCTGTCAATATAGTCCCAACACTGAACGTATGGTGGAAATCTGGATAGTTTAGGCTACACCCCTGTGTCATTTGCTGAAAGCTTTTGATACTGCCTGCCTCATTAATAAATTGCCCTAAGTATTGCAGGCTTTTCCTTGCCTACCTAGTGTACTCATTATCTAAATGTACTGGGGGGAAGCTGGAAGCCACTGAATGGGGATCCTTTACCACAATGGGTTTGGCATTGCTATCTTTTTTAAGCTGAAGCTAAAGGTGTACAGTGTGGAAAGCCCACGGATTCGAATATTAGAAAGTTCCTGCCAGTCTATAACCCATGGCAGGTATTTCAGTGGTATTCGAGTATGCACTGTTTATTCCAAATCAGTCCAGCTGCTGACATCCGAGTCCCTCAGGATTTCCACAATATGATTTAACTATGTAGACTTATAGTACTCTGGGAAATGGGGGAGCCCCCATACCTAGCTTATTTTTATGTTCTGTTTAGATATCCCATCAAATGCAAGGTTTACAGTCCCTCCCCAGACAAATTTAGAAAACGTTAATTTAGAAATAATTTTACTTAACTCTTTCCAATCATTATCTGGGACTGGAATTTGTAAGATAGAATATAAAAATAAAAATCCGGGTAAGACATTCATTTTAATTGTCTCTGGTCTGAGAGTGCAATGGTAGGAGGTTCCATCTGTTGAGATCTGCATAAACTGCTTGTTTTAGAAGAACGTAGGCAGTATAACATAATCTGGAAATCTTCACTTGTATCTGTATTGCCAGGTATCATACTTTATCGGATACACATTTAAAGGGGAACTGTTTAAACTGATGTGTGAAAGACCCACTCGCTACTAATGCCTGTGATTTGTCAGTGTTTATTTATTTATTTTTGTTAACCGGGTAAGTCACACTAGACAGCCAAATGCCTATTTTCAGGTGCGACCAGGGAGAGTTACAAACTTGGGATATACAGGTACAATGACGAATCAGTTTTACATACAACGAGCATTACAGGTCATATAGGAAAATAAATGAAAAATGACAACCAGTAAAAGACACAGAGTCTGGGAGTTACAGACGACCCGGGAGAGTTAAGAGCTAGAGCATACACAAACAGTGAGTGAGTCAAATTTACATACAATGGGAGAGCAGGCGATAACAATTATAGCATTACATTTATTAACTTTGAAGCCTGAGGCCTCGCTAAAGCTTTGTAACAACTTACGTAAGGTGGGTAATGCGAGTTGAGGTTCCCCCAGATGTAACAAGATATCATCAGTATACAGGGGGATGCAGTTGTTGTGTCCATCAACCTGGATGCCACGGTATGCATCAGTCTGTCTTAAACTGCTGCCGCCAGTGACTCCATGCTCAGGACAAACTGGAGAGGGGAAGAGGACAATCCTTTCTAGTGCCTTGTTTAGTTCTAAAAGAGTCTGTCACTGTGCTATTCACCTTAAACCCAGCAACTTGCTGGTGGAAAAGCATTTGTACACAGAACAGAAGACTCACCCAAATCCCTCTGTTGCATCACAAATTTTAAGTAAGTCCAAGCCAAGTGATCAAATGCTATTTCAGATCTAAAAATATCGCAACGTCAGGGTGTTTGCTAATTGCATGATGAGACAAAATGTTGAGAAGATGTCTAATATTATTCTGCAAGTAATGCTTGGGAATAAAGCCTGTTTGATCCGCATGTACTTGTGGCTCAATACACCCCTTCAGTCTATTTGCAAGTATTTTGGTGAAAAGCTTCATGTCCTGATTAAGGAGAGAGATTGGGTGAAAAGCCACACGTGTATCCTTGCCTTCTCCTGGTTTGGGAAGTACAGTTATTAAGGCCTCCCTCCATGTGTCTGGAATGTTCTTTGTTGTAAGACACATATTAGAAACCTGTTTCAGAGCCAGCCCAGTGGTGCTGAGGGTTGCGGCACTGGACACCACACCTCACACCACTCCAGTGACCCAGGTTCAGAAGCAAGCTCGGGCCGCTAGGGAGTGGCCAGGGGGTGAAGGCGAGAGACAGACTGAGCAGCTGGCAGACAGCTCTCCTCTCTAAGGAGAGACGTGGGGTTTCCCCGGTGCTTGGCAGCCACTAGGTGGAGGCTAGGTGGTAGCACCATGCCATGGGGGGAACCTGGCAATAGGATTGGAGGGTGGAATGGGCTGTCACTGGAGCCGCGGTGTGCATGCGCGCCTCCACGCACATTGGCATCTGCATTCTGGGGTCCTGGGAATAGGGGGAAAATGGATAATCAGGGGCTGCAGCTAGATGAAGCCCCCTACACTGGCTCCAGTGGTTCTGCCGGGTAGAGGAGAGGGCACCTGAACAACCGCGGAAACCCAGTGTCGGATGGCAGACATGAGCCGCCACCCGCTGGGTGGATAAACACTAGATAGAAGAAACCTGTTTCAGGATGGGTGTAACTTCTGCTCTAAATGTTTTATAAAAATCATCATTAAAGCCATCTGGCCCAATGGATTTTCCACTTTCATATTATAAAATTGCCTGTGTTACGTCCGCCTCTGAAATGGGTCTAACCAGAGTCACGCTAACATCCTGCGAGAGGGAGCTTAACTGCAAATTAGCCTGGAATCGATTTTTATTTCTCTCTGCTAACTCCTCCTGCAGTGGTTCTGCACAGAGACCTGCACAGAAATCTGCAAAGCATTTTTTCTATTTTATTCGGGGTAGCCCACACTTTATTTGGGTTTTCCTTATCTCTGATACCTGGTACAGTCCTATCGGCCCTGATATAACGGGGTCTTAGCTATCCAATATGTTTTCTGATCTGCTCCTTAAATTTATTATCATTAAGCAGAGAGGAGTTCGTTCTTCACAAGGATTTTTTTCTTTAGCCCCTAGTTGCAACACCAGGGATAGTGGGGCATGGGCTGACTACATGATATGAATCGTCGCCTGAGCAATGGCATGCATATGTGTTTCCTGGGTGAAAAAGATATCTATGCTAGAACAGACATTATGCGGATGCGAGAAGAATGTTAAGTCCCCCTTCCCCTTGTGCATACTTCTCCAGATGTCAACAAAACCAACTTCAGCAATAAAGTATTTCATTTTGTTGGCTGCAGCCTGCTGCAATATTGGTGCTTTTGCTGCCCCGTGTTCTATCTTCTGATGATACTGTGGTACAGGTAAAATCCCCCCAACAATAATCTGCCCACTCTGCAAATCTGCAAGTTTACCACAGACTTCCTGAGAAAACAGGACCTGCATTCCTGCTGGGGGCACAGTTGTTCTCTAAAGGCTCCTGCGCTAACAGGCAGGTTGTCTATGCACCATGTATCTGAGGGGTGTAGGCAACCCTAAGCGTGGCATTCAGCGGACCCCTGGTGGTATTCACAGCAGGATCGTGAGCCTCCTGCGTGCATGTTCCCCCAGCTGATCCCACAGCTACATGTCACATGCAGTCCGGGGGTATATAGGGGGGGTGTGCACCCACTCTGTGCCATTCACTAAGGTGCGGAGTGCTAGGCACAGGGGGCACACAGTATGGCATGGGGGACCCTGCTGTACCTTGTACTCACTCCCCTCAAAAGACACCCACCAGCAGCAATGGAATGGGACCTACCTCCACCTTGCCTTGGGGCAGCCATTTGGGTGCGCGTCCCTAGTTCACAACGAAAAAAAAGGTCCTGCACCTTCCCACAATCCCCTCTTTGCTTGCAGCAAGATCCACTTCAGGACCTAAGATGGGTATCCAACTTGATGCCTACCTGTGTCCCTCAATCTACCCCTGTGCAGCTATACGCTGGGAGGTGGGCCCACGAACAGGCGGCTGGTGATAGTGAATGCCGGCCACTGCATGCCTGTCCGTGGGTGCGGCATTGCACAGGCCATGGGCATGCCTCCTGCATGTACCCAGCCCCCGTTAGTGCATACAGCCATAAGTGAAGTAGTTCATCTTGAATTTTACCAGAGACGACAACCAGCCAGCATTCCATACTTCTTTCGGTTGCAATTATTTCAACAGGACAGCCTCTCCTAATGAGAATTCCTGTGTCACCTTCTCATCTTGGGGCTGGAATGCTGTAAAAACTTGGCCTACCCTCTGTCTCTTTAGCTTTAGATGTTCTGTTGCTGAAAGATGTGTCTCCTATATTAAAGAGACGTCATTATTTATTCTTTTTATATGTAATTTATCCGTATTTCTCCCCCCAGCTGCCCCCTTCTGACTGACCCCCCCCAGCTCCATCCCCCTTGTATCATCGGGAGTTATCCCTGCCCAGTCCCCAGATGCGGAGCTTGCAGGAGGTCGGTCATCATCTAGCAGCCAGAGGTGTTTTTTACTCTGTTTTCTCCCTTTCCCCCATTACTGGGGCACACACGCAGGACATGCACACGCAGAGGCATGGGTGCGTCCGCAGAAGTCTGGCAGCACCCTCCCTATGTCTGGCCCCTCTGACCAGCACTACCCTCTGGCCTCCACCTGGGGGTAGTCACTCAGTGGGAGTGCCAGTCCTCTGGATGCTCGATCTTCTCCCTTCCCTGCCGACCTCCGACGGCCTGTGCTCGTTTCTGAACATGGGCTGCCAGCATGGCACGAAGTGTGGCATCCAGTGCCTCAACCCTCAGTGCCACCGGGCCAGCAAGAGACATCATTATTTAGGCATTTTAGCTCTGTTAGAATTCTGGTATGTTTTACCGAAGAGTTAACTCCTTCGACATTGTATGAAACATTAGTCAAAGAACCCACCATTAAGATTATGGAAGAAAAGAGGTCTTTTTGGCTTGTTTTTGTTTAACCTTTTGTAATCCTGTTGAACACTGTGTGACAAAAATAACAAACCTGAACCAGAAAACCAGCTGTGCCATAACCAAACTTTGACACCAAATCTTAATAGATAATGTGTCCCTGCACTTAATTTGCATAGGATATTCCAAGAACATTTCAAAGTTCTTTGATCTTCCTAGGTAACTCATATACACAGTACAGCTGTGGCAGTGATCCAAGTTTTAATGCCTCTGTGGTTAGGCTTGTTAACCCTCACTCCTGCTCAAAGTGGTAGGTTGAGCAACTCCCACTCCCATCTAATAGAGGGGCTTATAAAACTGCTGGCACTGTGGGACAATCTTCAGCAGGATGGTTATCCAAGGTATGGGTCACTGTCCTACATACTGGACAATCGGAGACCTAAAGGCTCGGCTCCGAGCAGCATGGGCAGAAATCTCCCACCTCAAATCTCAGATACAGGGGGGCAATTTCTACAAAAAACCACCACCATTCCTCCAGCACCACACTTGTGCACCTCATCCACAGAAGGTAGTTGGACCTGGAGGCTGGCATATGGTTGGGAAGGGCAAATCAGGTGCCCCAAAAGTCAAACCACACCAACTTAAAGCCTTCAAATATTAAATACCAATAACAAACAGGTTCCTTTCTCTGGCATTCAAGCCAAACGCCATGACAGAGAATGCTGCAGGACTACAGCAACCGCAGCAAAAATATGCTGCGGGACTACATCAACTACAGCAACCACAGCAAAAACAATACCAAGAAATCAATTCACAGGGAAAAAGCAATAAAAAAAAAATAAAACTGTCATCATAGGAGACTCCATAATTCAGGGGGTTAATGCCCACCTGCAGCCTGAGGTTGTAGTCAGATGTCTCCCAGGATCTTCTGCATGGAAAGACACTGAACGTAATACCAAAATCAGAGCACAGGTGACTACAAGAGCATCCTAATCCACCTAGGGACAAACGACCTAGCCAGTAGGTCAGTAGAGGAGACCAAGGAGCACCTAACCAGGCTGGGGGAACAGTTGTTGGCATCCATTTCGTCTGACATCTCCTTCTCTGAGGTTCTTTGAGGTTCTGCCTGTATGGGAGAAGGGTGGAGGCAGGCAGAAAATCAGGAAAACAGAAATAGATGAGCTAAACGTCTGGCTCATGGACTGGTGTCAGGAGAAAGGACACCATTTTGTAGGAGATTTGCAAGATTTCTGGGAGAGGAAGTTCTTTAAATTTGTCAGCCTGCATCTAACAAAGGAGGGGGTCAGTGTACTGGGTCAGAAGTTCGATGTTTTGGCAAGTCATTTAAACTACCGGAAAGGGAGAGGGGTACAGCACACGTTACGTCACACAGTGTTAAAGTTGCCCCTCCCCCATCAGCTAGCAAACTAGCGGCAGATACATGGAATGTCATATACATAAATGCCCGCAATCTGGGTAACAAGCTCCCAGACCTGGAGGCTGTAATGTGAAGGCAAAACTGGATGTAGTAGCCATAACCGAGACATGGTACACCAATAGTCACACATGGGAAGTAAATGTATCAGGTTATGCTCTGCTCAGAATGGACATGGAGGGTGGGGGGGGGGTTGCCCCTTCTGTCAAAGAGGACATCAAGGGAACTACAATTCAGACAGGCATGAGGAGGCAGAGGTACTGTGTGTCACCCTCGGACCGGGCAATGGAACAGCAATACAAACAGGGGTGGTCTACAAGCCTCCAGCCCAGGGGGAAGATGCTGACAGGATACTGATGGATGACATACATGATATGACAGTGAAGGGAGAAGTTCTGATAATGGGAGATTTTAACATGCCAGATGCAGACTGGTCCATCCCAGCTGGGGCATCAGCCAGCACCATGGACATCGTGGACTCCCTACAGGGGGCGGGCCTCAAGCAACTAGTGAAGTAATCCATCAGAGACAGGGCAATCTTAGGTCTGGTCATGACCAATGAGGAAAGAATTACAGATCTCCAAATGGAAAGTCTCCTAGGGTCCAGCAACCACCACATGGTATGGTTTAAACTGGAAACTGGGATACAGGCAACTCATTTCAGGGCAAGGATCTTAGTTTTCAGAGGGGCGGACTTTGCTAGGATGGCAAGAAAGGTTAAAGAAGCCCTAGCAAAGAGAAAGTCAGATGGGGGTGTTGATGGAAAATGGGCATGTATTAATGAGGCAATTGTTTAAGTAACAGGCCAATGTCTTAGGGAGAGAAACAAAGGTAAGAGAAGGGAATACCACTTTGATTCTCAAAGACTGCAGCAGAGAAGGTACGGGCCAAAAGGTTGGCCTTCAAGAAATACAAAGAAATGCAAAAAGATGAGGATAGGGAGGTGTACCAGAACTGTCTGAGGGAAGCTGGAAAAGCAGTAAGGATAGCTAAAGCACAAAGTGAGGAAAGAGTAATGCAGTCAGTGAAGAAAGGGGATAAGACATTCTACAGGTACATTAGTGAAAAAAGAAAATCCAGTGGTGGAATTGCTAAACTCAGAGGGGAAGAGGGAGAGTGTGTGGAGGGGACCTAAAAAATGCATCAATCCTAAATAGATATTTCTGCTCAGTCTTCAAAGAGGAGATGGAGAGACAGGGACTACAGCTAGGCATCAGAGGCATGGAGGGGAAGGAGGCAAACACCAACCCGTTTTCAGAGAAGAAGGTCCTAGAACAGCTTACAAAGCTTAAGGTAGACAAAGCAATGGGTCTGGATGGCATACATCCCAGGATCCTTAAGGAACTGAGAATGGAGCTGGCAGCACCACTGGCAGACTTGTTTAGTGAGTCACTGTGCACTGGAGTAGTCCCAGAGGACTGGAGAAGGGCTATTATGTTTTCCATAAGAGCAGCAGCAAACAGAAGGCAGGCAACTACAGGCCAGTCAGCCTCACATCAGTAGTGGGTAAAATTACGGAGGCACTCATTAAGGAAAGGATTGTGGAGCACCTGGAATCCATCAGAGCACAGGATCCAAGGCAGCACGGATTCACAGAGGGGAGGTCCTGTCAAACTAATATGGCAGATTTCTTTGACTGGATGACCAGGGAGGTAGATTCAAGGGGGTGCAGTTGATGTCTTCTACCTTGATTTCAGCAAGGCCTTTGACACTGTTCCGCATAGAAGGCTGGTAAACAAGCTGGGTAGTCTAGGGAGTGGGCCAAAAGCTGATGAACTGGGTTACTAACTGGCTAAGTGACAGAAAGCAGAGAGTGGTGGTAAACGGAACCCAGTCAGAAGAAAAAGCGGTCACAAGTGGGGTACCTCAGGGG
The DNA here is from genome assembly GCA_016271365.2 of Neoceratodus forsteri. NCBI lineage: Eukaryota > Metazoa > Chordata > Ceratodontiformes > Ceratodontidae > Neoceratodus > Neoceratodus forsteri. Next base: position 1,318,897,368 of record CM057455.1, on the reverse strand, counting down.
TCAGTTCTAGGCCCAGTCCTCTTGAACGTCTTCATCAGAGGCATTGCAGATGGCCTGGAGGGGAAGGTTTGCATGTTTGGGCACGGGGTCATAATGTCGCATGACACAATGCTGCAGCAATACACTTCACTGGCAATACAGTGCAATTTATTGCCAGCAGCATTTCTCTATGTGTTGCGGGGGGCTCTGTCCCTCGAACCTTCCCTAACCAAAATAATCAACTCGGGGGTGGGGGGGGTCATACACTTAAATCGCACAAAGTGCAAAATAAATAAACATTCCATGAGTCTGGGACTGGGATTCGATACCCGGTCCGCAGACACACTGCCTCCATTGCTGCCTGTGGCTCATCCTATCGAGCCTCGGCAGCTGCTTGGCAGACCCTTCTCCCAGCAGAGGACTTATCCACTGTGAGGAACAGAAACAGGGTGCACAACTGCACAGACTATTTAGCAGTTTTGCGCCGTGTCGCTATTCCCGCCCGCGCTGTCTCTGTTAAGCGGTTTTGATGTGCGCCGTTCTACATATGGTGAACTGACATGGTAGGGCCTGTTTGCAGGTGGCACCAAGATCTGACACAGAGTAGATATGCCAGAGGGCGTGAAGAAGATGAAGAAGGATCTAGAAGAGCTGAAGAGGTGGTCAGAAGTGTGGCAACTGAGGTTCACAGTGCAAAGAAGTGCAAAACCATGCATGTAGGAAACAGGAACCCTAGAGAGACATACAGGTTGAGAGGGGAGTTGCTCACAAGCACCAGGGAAGAAAGAGATTTAGGGGTCATTATCATAGATGACCTGAAATCCACCAAGCAGGCAGCAAAGGCAGTAGGGAAGGGATGTTGGGGTGTATTGCAAGGGGTATTGAAACCCGCAGGAGGGAGGTAATGATTCCACTGTACAAAACATTGGTGATGCCCCATCTGGAATACTGCGAGCAGTACTGAAGACCACATCTGAGAAAAGACATTGACAAGATGGAGACAGTACAGAGGAGGGCAACCAAGATGGTGCAGAGTCTGTAGCACAAGACATATCAGGACAGGTTAAAGGACCTCAATATGTATACACTGGAGCAGAAGAGGGACAGGGGCGATGTGATTGAAACATTCAAATATATAAAAGCATAAATAAGGTGAACGGGAACAACTTTTTCCAGTATAAAAGGAGTTCTAGGACAAGAAGACATGACATGAGATTGGAGGGAGACTGGTTAAGGGAAAATGTGAGAAAGTTATTTTACACTGAAAGGGTGGTGGATGCATGGAACAGACTGCCCCAAGAGGTGGTGGGAACATGCACAGTAGTAGGATTCAAACATGCATGGGATAGGCACAAAGGAATCATAGAGATGGGAAGGAATAGCTAAAGCTGATGACTAGCTGGCACAAATAAAGGTAGGGTAAATGGACAGACTGGGTAGGCCTGGCAGTCCTTATCTACCGTCAACTTCTATGTTTCTATATTTCTTAAGCGACACTAGGGTTCACAAGAGTTGGAGAATAGGATGTGGCTGGAAACGACCCACCAACTGACTCTCTTGTTTTTCCTTTTACCTTCCTCCTCAACACAGCCATCTCATAACAATTAATGGTATAGCACCCTAGACAGAGTCCATGGCATGGTATTATGAAAATGACCTATAATGGCATGGAGATCTGATGCCTCGTGCAAGCGGTTATGCCCCTGGTGTGTCGCTCTGGATAATACATTATGGCATTGGTACAGCTTTAGATACATACTATGTTTGTCTGCCTTCATACCTGAATGGTGAGCTGTTGTTCTACCACACAGGTAAATATGCTTTCCTCCCACAAACCACTCCATGCATCATTTTTGCTTTAAAGAGCAGCTGACACCTTCAGGAGAACTTTAGCAAAACATAATATTCAGACACAGTCCAGCTTGTATTTCACATCAGTTCTGTATTTCTCCTCTCCATTATTATTACTGAGGTAATTTACATAAAAACAGGATCTTTGCTCCTGAAGAGTTCATCTATTACTGTTGCTTTCCCCTACCTGAGGTCATAATGTACTGCTTATGACATCACAGTTACTCCCATGGCAACAGACTGCGATGTCACAGCAAAGGACTATGACTTGAAGTAGGGAGTAAGCTATAGAGACAGATGAACTCTGAGGTATAAAGATCATGTATTCATGCACATTTTCTCAGTAATAAATAACAAGGAGGAGACATCTATAGAATACATATGGAATGCAAGTTGAATTGTACCTAAATATTATGTTTTTCAAAGTTGTCTTTGAGGTGTCAGCAGCTCTTTAACCAACACCTGGATCTGTGGGGAAGGAAAAAGAACAGTTAGCAAGCCAAACTGCAATGCGTTTTATACAAATTAAATAAAATTGGGTGGTACCATCCTTAGCCTTTCCAAGAAGTAGAACTGCCTGCAGTTTTCCCAATTGCTGCTCCCCCATCCCCATTTCCCTTGTGTGGCAGCTGTGGCAATCTGAAAAGGCCCTCCAGTTTCTCTCTGCAGCAGGACCATTCTACTGTTGTCTAGAATGGTCATACTCATCCCTTCCACATGTGGCAGGGTTTAGGCTGTTCAAATTCTGGGAGAGCGTGGTGGCATGTGGCCACCGTCTCACATCACCAGACTTAGCCACACAGTACCCACCCCACATAGCTTTATATCTTAGTAGCTGGCCCATGATATTGCCACAAAACTGCTCTGACCAGATTACCTGCTGTGACAGACCTGCAAGAGTGCTAAAACTCTCCAATCCAAGGGGACATCTTTGCCTCAGATACATTTCCTGTGCTATAAATCAAGGAGAGAGGGCATCAGCAAGTTACAGAAGGATCCCCAGACAACTCACAACCACCCTACTGGTTTCATTGCATGCACTGTGCTCACTGCTGTCCTAAGTCTTACTGTACTCACCAGTTTAAACATGTGTATACTCTGCATCCTGTCTATCTCATTAGCATTCAGAAAACTTTGATCATGCCTCCTCCCAGCCGTCACTTTTTTAGCCTGAATCATTTGAGTATTTCCTACCTCTTTTCACAGCTGTTGCCTCCTAAGCAACTAATCAGCTTAGTGACCCTGTGCTGAACCCTTCTGGTCTCTTCAATATCCTTTCTGTGCTGCGCTGACCTGAAGTGAACACAGTATTCCAGGTATGGTTTAACCAAGACCTCATACAGAGGATAATACCTTTCCTTGACCTGATCCTTCTCCCCGTCTAATACTTCCCAGCATTGCATTTGCTGTCTTGACTGCAGCAGCACGCTGCCTGCCTAGCTCAGCTTACGGTCTACAGTTACCCATAGATCCTTTTCTTCAGTTGTGCTGTCCATTGTTGCACCACACAATGTGCATCTGCCACCCAGATTCCTCACCCCTAGGTGTAATACCTTAAACTTCCAAATATTATTATTTATTTATTTATTTATTAAGCATCAGTTTACAACCTTTGAGCCAGAGGCTTATTTACAAAGGTACCTCGTCACAGAGAGGACAATACAGTAATAAAAGATTGATACAAAAACAGTGTACAGTTTTAGAGGTAACAGGAGAACATATAAGATCAACAATTTAAAACATACAGGATTGGTGAAGTTAACAATGTTCAGGGAAATAACTAGAACATCAAGCAAAAACATAGGATATCAATACAGTGTGTTTTAGCGGTGGCAACAGGGAGGTAACAGGAACCAAGGGTAGAGAAGGTGGAGAATTTGAGCAGCCATTCGTGGCTTTGTCAGAGAGTGAGCAAGATAATTTAGAAACAGCAGCAGCAGCTGCGAGTTGTGAAAAGGTGGTTCTGTAGGGTAGTTTTAAAGCAGGAGATTGTGGGGGTGTCAGAGATACTGGCAGGGAGGGTATTGTACCAAGAAGGGGCACGGTAGAGGAAGGCCTGTTGTCCATGAGAGGTCCTCGCTCTGGGTACCTTCAACTTGGTTTTACAGGAGGACCGTGTAGAAGCTAGCGAGTTTGCAGGGTGGATAACGGCAGACAAACCAGGAGGGGAGAGCCCAAGTAGAGTTTTTTTGTAAGGATGCAGGTTTGGTACCTAAGACATTTGTCAGGATTGAGCAGATTTGCCTGGAAATAAAGATGGCAGGTGTGTGTAAGTCTGGGAGCACCTAAGATTAGTCTACAGGCCTTATTTAAGGTGAGGCGGATTTTGTTTAGCGAAGTCTGGTCAGCAGCCCCGTAGACTGGTAATCCATAGTCTACTAGTGATAGAATGGAGGACATAACTGCGAGTCGGAGGGCATCGGGGGGGAGACAGTGTTTGTGGCAGTAAAGGATTCCCAACCTAATGTTGGTAGTGGAGGCTAGGGCGGAGATGTGGGAATGGAAAGTGAGGGCAGGGTCAAAGGTTATCCCAAGGTACTTGTATGTGTAAACTTGTTCGAGTGGGAACATAGACTGGCGAAGATTTGAAGTTGGAAATTACTAGCTTTGTTTTGGGGGTGGGAGAAGATCATAGATTTGGTCTTTTTAAGATTAATTACCAGTCTATGTTCTTTAAACCAGGCTTCCGCGTCTTTATAGGATAATTGCAGGGAATCTTGGAGGGTGGTGGGGTTACGGTCAGAAGCGAAGATAACAGCATCATCTGCATAAAGGAGGAGTTTACCAGTACAGGCACCTGACAGGGTGTTGAGATAAAGGGAAAAGAGCAGAGGCCCAAGAATAGAGCCCTGGGGAACACCAGATCGGATAGGGCAGAGGTCAGAGAGTGTGCTATTGATTTTAACACGCTGGGACCGGGCGGACAGATAGCTGGAGCACCAGGAGACAGGCTCTGCAGCAAAGCCAGAGTGGCTGAGTGCATCCAGCAGGAGAGGGTGGGATACGGTGTCAAAGGCTTTTGACAGATCGATGAACACTGCACCAGCTAGAGAGCCTGAGTCCAGGGAGGAATGGAGGAAGTTAGAGAACTCGATGAGGGAGGTACTGGTGCTATGACCAGCACTGAAGCCGTGTTGTTCAGGGCAGAGGATACTGTATTTGGTAAGAAACTCAGATATTTGGGAGGATACTACTTTCTCCAAGGCTTTTGAGAGAGGTGAGAGGATTGAGATGGGACGATAATTACCAGAAAGGGCCCTATCTCCACCCTTATGTATGGGAGTGACAGTGGCAATTTTCCAGGCAGATGGGAATTGCCCAGAGTGATTTGTTGAAGAGGCTGGTGATTGGGGCGATGACCTGGTCCAATGCCTGGCTGAGGAGTCTGAGGTCCAAGGAGTCACTGCCAGTGGTATTGCTCCTTAGGGCCTTGGTCAGATATGGTCTGACTTCATTGACAGTAACCCGGTGGAAGTGGAAAGATGGGTGTGAGAGAACAGGGTCAGGAAAGTGGGGGGGGTCAAAGAAGTTGCTAGGGAGTACAGTGCTAAGGTCAGTAAAGGATTTATTGAGATGGTTGGCAATGAGGGTAGGATCAGTAGAGATAGTACCCTCAATATTGATTTGGGAAGGCGGAGGAGAGCGTGTACCACCATTTAGTTGTTTGAGGTTATACCAGAAAGTTCTGGCATTCCCCAGGATGAGGGTAGTAAGTGAGGCCCGACAATGATCGTGGCCTTGCCTTATGATAGCCCAAGTACATTTATTTCGGGCAGCAGCATATGCCTGCCTATCGGCAGGGCAGCCAGCTGCGCGTGGCTCTATGCCACAGGTTATCCCTGTGCCTAAGAAGCTGGAGCAGGAAGGAGTAACCCAGGAGCATAATGTGCCTTGGAACGAAGTTTGGTTAGGGGTGCGAAGATATCACAAGCTTTGTTAAACATTAAGGTGAAGAAGGCCAGGGCCGAATCAAGGTTGGGGGCGGTCTCAATGGGAGACCAGTCAACCTGGGCTAGGACATGCTTCAAGCCTCTCAGACCACCCGGTCGCAACTGCCGCCGTAGGGTGGCCTGTACAGTGGGTTTGGGTAGGGATGTGATCCAACGGAAAAGATCAGGGGAGTGGTCACTGATTCCATCAGGAAGGACTTGTAGATTGCAAACTTGGTTAGGTTGGTTGGTAAGGACTATATCCAGAAGAGTGCTCAACCCCATTCTGGGGTTCACTCTTGTTGGTTGAGTAACAAGTTGTGTTAGGTCAATAGAAGTAAAGGAGTCGCAGGTGGAGGAGGATGAGGGGCTAAGCCAGTTGATATTTAGATCACCCATGAGGATATGCTCAGGGGAGTGTGATAGAGAGGTGAAATACTCAGGGCCTGAGTTTGATTTTTTGGGGGGAATATAGGCGGAGGTTAGAAAGAGGGGGCCTCTAGAGGGATCGAGGGTAAGCTTTAGGGTAAGGGCCTGGGCCCTGTGGTTAAGGACAGGGGCTGGGAGGGCTACTCCAGGAAGGGAGTCTTGATATAAATAGCACAGCTTCTACCCCGTCTCCCTACATGGTCCTCTCGAAAAAAGGAGTAGCCAGGGAGTGAGACAAAGGAGTCGGGGGTAGAGTCAGATAGCCAGGTTTCAACTAGGGAGATGATGTCAGGATTGTGGACAGTGACCCAACATTGGAGCGAGTCAAATTTCTTCAGGAGACTGCAGATATTCATAGAAGCAATAAGAAGCCCAGGGGATCTAGTCAAGGAGTTATTGTGGGTTGGGCCAGGGTTGGGATGAATGTTCCCTGACAGGAGTAGGAGGAGAAGTACAGCCCTGGTCAGGGGGTTGTGGAAGGCATTTTTGCGTCGAGCGATATAGCAGGAGTGGGACAGCTTAGAGACACAAGGAGAGGGCAAAGAGGAACAGGATGGGCAGGCTAGTACTATAAGTTGCCCGTAGGCGCAAAGGGGGGAAGCTAGGTGGGGACAGGGGGAGGGTACGATAGGTTGGGGTGCAAGGAGATAGTAGAGAAGGAGGGAGGCAACTCCGGGGCCCCAGAGTAGGGGACCTGTACAGCCATGCGGACACCTGGGTTAGATGGAGGCCACGTAAGAAGGAGGAGGGAGAGGCACGTCAAGAGAGGGTGGGCAGTCATCTTAGGATGGGACTGCAGCTAGCAGTAATGAGACCAGTAGAAGAGGATGAAAGGTCTACCCATAAGTGTAGGCACCACTTTGGTACAGTGGTAGAGCCCCCACCTCAGGTGCACAGGGTACCAGGTTCAAGGCTTGCCTGGGGGTGATAGAAAAGGTCCCAGGAAGGTAGTAGTGAATGATGGTCCAGCTGTGGCCCACTAGCAGTGTGTGGGCACAAAACTAGGGTGCTAAGTAGCGACTCCTAGTGGCCAACAGTATAAGTAGGCTGGAGAGGGGAGGAAGGAAAAAGGGGCCCAGGACCTAGTAGTAGGGGGGGAGCAGAGGGGGCCAGAGACCTGAAATATAGGGTAGTAGAAGGGGAGAGAGAGGTGTAGGTGAGTAGAGAGGCTGTGGTGATAGAGCAGGGGGAGAGAGCAGGACAAGGAAGGTATCTAGAGAGGGGAACACAGTGATCCCTAGTGGTGAGCAGGTATAACCTGCAAATGGGAAGGTGGGGACTTAGTATTTGGGCAAACAGGAAGTGATGTAATGGGGTGGGCCAATAAATTGAGGGGTGGGTGGAGCAGATGATGCGCAGCGTTGTTGGGCTAGCACCCCACACCAGAATTCCAGGAGAAGTAATCCTTTACCTATGGCTCAGAAAAGGCGTCCGGTGGTGTGATTCAGCTCCAGGAGGGAATGAGGTGCTGCCGCAGTCTCTATTTCTTTGCCCATAGTATCTGCAAGTCCCCCTGTTGTGCATCCCCCTCTTCTGCTGTGTCCACTATTCTTGCCAATTTAGTGTCATCAGCAGACTTCAGCATCTTGTTTCTGACCACCCTCCCCCCAGGTCATTCAAAAATAAATTAAAAAGCAATGGCACCAGCACCAACATATGTGCTACTCCAGTCAGCACATTCCACCCAACTCTGAATGGCAACCCCCCTCCCCCACCACCACTCTCTGCTTCCTATCTGTTGGCCAATTTGCTATCCACTTCCTGTACACTTTGTAAAACTCCATATTATGCTACTTTCTCCGTGAGTTTTTCATGCAGTACAGTGTCAAAGACTAAGTTCAGACAGACAACATCCACCAGCCATATCCATAGGTTGGCCCCTATCGTCTTCGCTAGTCACTTCCTCGTAGAGGGCAATCGGGTAGGTTTGGAAGGATCTACCATTTGTGAGACTATACTGTATGCTACAGAACAGCCCATTTCCATTCATGTGCTGAATAACCACATTTTTCGAGCGCAGAGGGTGTATCTGGCACTCCTAATGAGCAGGTAGCTCCATCCTCTGTTTCTGACAGGCATGAAAACAACATTCTGAGTCATGTCCCCTGACGGCTGCCATAGCCCCAGTTCATCTCCTGCCTTCAAACCGAATGTACAGAAGTAGAGTCAGTCGTGTGTGTGTGTGTGTGTGGTGCACTACAGCCATCTGGGTGAGTCTTCTTCTGCAGAGCCCTTCGGCTCTGAAGGTTTTAGCGCACAATAGCAGCTGCTTTCCATATAGTCAAAAGATGTTTCAAATGAACTGCCTCTTGAGATTAGTCCCTTCCTTTGCAAGATCCTTCTGCTACCACTGTTCGATGGAACCAGCTCATCTATCTCCTGAGAGAGAGAGAGGGAAAGATCAGCAGCCATAGCAACAACAGCTCCAACTGTGGATGCTCATCTCATCAAGACTCTGCAGCTGCTGCCAGTACTTCATCAAGAGCCACTGAAGACACTGCAACCACGAGTACTGGGGTAGTCTTTCCCCCGAGATGGGACTGTGTTAACCTAACATGAGCTACCACTGCTTTTCATGAGGAGGGGGGGGGACAACCCTCGCCAGTCAGAACTGCAGGAGGACATGGTTAGCACCCCTCCCCCTGTGGTCTTGGACCATAAACATGTCTCCCTGCTCAAGAGGGCATTTTTCTACAACCCTCAGGGCTCTGAGTCAGTGGTCCATAAATCCTGTGCCCCTTCTCCAGCTGAGGGGTTCAGGACATCTTACAAGAAGTGGTTGGCACAGAACTCAGAGGGAAAGGGAACTGCCATATCTGCTGGGAAGTCCTCTCACCGCAGAGGCAGTCACTATAGGAGAGTGGATTCCAGATGCCCTGCCCAGTGCCCCAAGGATAAAGCTACAGAGACAGTTGCAAAAAGGCAACCATGAAGGTCTTGCTCACACCATGACTCCCAGTCCAACTCCTCAGGACACTGGTCTCTCGAGAAATCCAGACATGCGAACCAGGAAGATGGTCATTCTGCCAGGGACTGTTCCCCAGACAGATCTGATTGGGAGCTTTTGTCCTTTAATTGCTCTCTCGAGTCAAACTGTGAAGACAGAGACAGACAACTTTTCCATGCAGACAATAGGTTGTATCTAGTGAAGAAGATCAGTACAGTCCTGCACTTTTCAAATCAATGTGACCCCCCCACGTCGAGATCCGATGTTCATGGCAGCAATAGATAAGTCCCTGCTCTTCCCTCTTCATGCCCCATTAAATCCACCATCAAGAAAGAGTGGAGCTCCCACAAAATTAAAAAGCCAAATTCAAGACTCTTCTCCAAGCTCTATTCAGTCTGCATTAAGAGGGACAAGGATGGCCAGGCCCTGAAAGTTGATGTTCTGTACACCTCACTTGCCAAGGATTCCATCCTCTCCTCTGTGGGGGAAGCTACCCTCAAGGACACAATGGGTAAAAAATTGGAGGGCACCCTTAAAGGGACATATGAATCCTTGTTCTGAGTCCTGCAGATCGTGATCTCAGAGTAATCTGCAGCTTGCTCACTGCTGGAATGGTGCAGAGACACTGGGGACCTCTCTGGGAACTCCTTCAAGGCAAGTGGTCTCCTTTTCAATGACATATAGCCAAGAAAGTGGGCCTAGCTAAACTGAACAGCCTATCTTGCTGCTACCTGTGACTATGCATCTAAGATTGCAGCCGGGGGGGCATCATGGCCACTGTGATCAACAGAAGAATCCTATGGCTCAAACAGTGGAGCACACACACATAGTCCAAGTCCCTGCTACTTCAAACCGTTGTTTGGTGACTCCCTCTCAAAAGCCATCAAGGACTTGGCTGAGATCCAGAAAATAAAGCATCAGGATCAAAGGTCAGACAGTGGTTTCCACAACAATCAAGGCTATAGTAACAGACTTTCCTTTCATGGCACAAGGTCATCTGGGGCAAGACCCAATTCAAGAACTTGTCCAGAGGCACAGGGAATTATTAATCCTACAATGCATTCAAATAAGTACGCCTGTCTTATTCATGAAGACATGGGGGAAGACTTAAGTTTATTTGTGGTGATATGGACCAAGATGGGGTTCAAGAGATGATGGGACAGGCAAAGGGGAAAGTCAGGGTTGGAGGGGAGGGGGGTGGTCCCATTGTAATCACTAGATCAGGAGCTCCGCAACTGAGCAGAATCGGTAGACCATAAGGCCTTCTTCTGCTGGCTATTTCAGATGTTCTTATGTACTGTAGGACAGATGGGTCCAGGACACTGTTCAGCTATGCTGTCTCACAGAAACATACAAAATGTCAGCAGAAAAAGACCATTGGTCCATCCAGTCTGTCCTGCTATAGCCTAGCCAATCCTAGGATCTACTTTCTACTCAGGATTTTTACCCTCATCTCCCCATTACTCCCTGCTCTTCTGCTATCCCCTTGAATAACTATTAAGCCTTTTACCTGGACCCAGCTGTTTCTGAAACCAGTAATGGTTCCAGCACCCACCACATTTGATAATAGGCTGCTTGATGGCTCAGTCATTCTTTTTGTAAAATAAAACATTCTCTTGTCCCTCCTAAATCTCACTGCCCCCCCCCCACTGGAATTTACTCATATCCCTGTGTTTTTGATTCACCGTTCCTGATGAATATTTCCTTGCAGTCTACCTTGTTAATTGCCATGCTGCAAAGGACCAGATCCAGGACTGTCCACTACGGCATCCCACTTGTGACCTTCTTTACTCCTGACTGAACCCCTTTACCACCACCCTCTGCTGTCCTCCCCCAAACACCTACCCACCCATCTAAACTAGGATGTCTGCTGCACCCAGATTCTGTAACTTCCTCAGCAGTCTTCTGTGTGGCACTAGTTGAATGCCTTTCTGAAGTCGAAGTAGAGTAAATCCACTGCCCTTGTTAACCATTCAAAGAACACTATTAGGATGCTCTGACAAAACCTCCCTGACATGAACCCATGCTGCTTACTATCCTGGAGCCAGTTTATCTCCAGGCTAGGTCCTCTTTGACTAGTGTCTCTGTGACAGGGTGACCCCTGTCACAGTGGACACACCTGGGATAAATTGAACCCCTTCCCCAAGCAATTTATATGTTTTGTATAACGTCCAACATGCTGGTTGGTTGGCTGGTTATAAATTAAGTGCTGAAATGCTTATAAAGCATTCTGTGCATATTAACCTAAAAACAAAACTAAGAGTACAGTTACAAAATGAGAGGGCTGTCTTAATATAAGAATAACAAAAACTTGTGTCTGCTTCTTCTAGATGTTAGACTTCTTCTAGATGTTAGCAGCCCCCTTCTAGGATATATTTTGCAGCAGACAGCATGAGGTAATTTGACCCTGCAGGAGAGTTTAGGAGAGCACAGAATGTTCTGACCTCGACTCGGACCTTTCCAATGTTGTAAACAAACTCTTCTGTGCTTCGGGTGGCTGCCAAATAACTGTTCTCTATGGAGCAACAGTGGCCCCTAGTGGCTAGTTTTATGTTATGTCTGCTGTTAATCAAAAGGCAGTGGAAACCTTTGCAACTTCTAGTGAGCTTATAAAAAGTCCTACCTCAGTGCTGAGAGAGGATAGGTAGGATGGTCAGTTGAATACTGACTGAGGAAGGTGGAAGACCTCCTGGTAGTGTGTGTGTTTTCATACTGTTTGATTCATGCTAGGCTGAAGAAAAGTCTTAGAAACTGCTAATGCTAAGCAGTTGTCAGTTGCTTCTGCATATTTTACTTGATAAAAATAAAATGACCAACACACTTGTGAGTTTTTTATGCACCTGATTTGTGGTCTGCCTGAAACTGTGTTAACCAGTAGCCATGTCCGGTGACACATGAGGCCTGATTCTAAGATGCATGTCGCAACTCGTGGGTGTATGCAAGTTGTGACATGCACCGTTACGCCAAGGACTGTGCACCCTATTCCAAGACAGGCAGGTTCCCCAGCACTTACACCCTGTGACTTGCAGCAGCCGTAGGGTTGCACTACAGGAATGGTGCAACGGACCTGGGTGGCGTAAGCTGCCGACCATGAAGAACAGCCCCCCTGAATGCCACCACCACAAAAAAAGCCAGCAAGCCCCCCTGGGCCATGGGTGGGTCAGCAGTGTGGCAGAGGTGAAAGGGTGGCATCAGAAAAAATGGACTCAGTGCCGGCAGGTAGCACCCCGGTATTGAGATGGGGGTCACCACAGTGATGGGGGAGGGTCCATGGGGCACAGCTATTTGTGTGTTGTGGCACTGCGGGGGGGGGAACAACTGCCATTTGGCTAGGACGGATGCTCCTTAGACCAGCTAACAGCTGGTCTAACCCTGCAGTGCGACTTGGAATAGCATAAGAGGGTTACGGCAGCCACCCATTAAGAATAGGGTGCAGTAGCTGCCATAACCCTCCCTTTCACTGTGCCGTAGGGGCTGCAGCCGGCAGAAATCCGCTTGGGTGCAAGCTGCCCACGCCATGGCGCAGGCCGCCTCCTGGAATTGCAAATGGTGTAACGCATGTCACAAAGTGTGACTTGCACCACTGGGTTTGGTGCAAGTCACCTTGCAACATACGTAACCCATTTTAGAATTGGGCCCATGGTGTGAGCAGTGGTATCTGACTGGATGTCTGAGGAAACAGGGGGAGTCCAGTCAGTTGGTGCAAGACCTGGTACCAAGGATACATGGCAGAGGTGCATGGCACCAGGTGAGATAAGGAAAGCACCTGATGGAGATGGTGACCTGGGCGATGCACTATGGATGGGACGAGACGGACCTGATGGTCAAATGGAGACCCTGATACAGCTTCTTCACTGGATGAGTGGGAGATGGCTGGAGGCTGACTGATGCTGAAGAAAAGCGGAGCGCAGATGCCAGGAGCTACTCGAGAGGTCCCGCTCACAGGATGTCAAGGAAGAATCAGTGGAGCAGGATCCATGGGCTCTGGAGGAGGAGGACCCCCTGATGGAGCATTTGCAAGCAGCGTTTGAGGAGATCCTGTTGTTGCTCATTTTTCAGGGCTGCAATTTGGTGGAGGATGGTGAACGAGAAGAGGATACCCCAGGTAAGACTTTGACTGGCAATGTATTACTTGGGCAGAAGACTTCAAGCAACATGGAAGAAGCCATTTTGGCTGATGGGACTTTTGCATGTTTTAAACCTCCTCCTATGAAAAATGATTGTTCTCCTGGTGCCAACTGGGGAAAGTTTGCAGGTGGGGGATCCTGAAGTAACACAGTTAGGGGAATTTGTAAAAATCAAGGATGGGAGACAGGCAAACGGTGGCATGGGGGACAGGTTATTGTGGTATGAACTTAGGAAGGAAGTTCTATATCATATGAGGCCCAACCCCCAGATGAAGCAGGTGGATGCCCAGGTAATGATGCCCGTGGCATACAGGAAAAAGGTGATGGAGCATGCGCACTCCAGTCACTCGGGGCATGTCAGCCATGAGAAGGTTTTGGCTAGACTAACCCCGTATTTCTATTGGCCAGGCATATACAGGCAGATAGCAGCATACTATAAGACCTGTTATGGGGCAGACTTATAGTGACCCCTGATAGTGATATGGGAGGAGTAACCCAGAGGGTGAAAAACAAGAGATGGCACCCCTGGAGGAGGGGGAGACTCCCACACAGAAAAGAAGAGACTAGGTGGTAGCAAACACCACTAGTAGTGTATGAGATTTGATATGTAAACCCAGAGCTTAGGGACACACTGTTAGGTATACAGCATGGTACGTTACGAGCCTACCATTAAATGTTTAAGTGGGGATGGAGCAAGGTAGTTCTCCCCCCGAAGGCAGTTCTACTGGGTGCTGGATGGTCCAGCTGTTCAAATGTATGAAGTCAGGGAAAGTCATTAGATGGCATTAAACTGCCATTAGTGGTTCTTTCTCCTGTATGTATGTGATGATATTGTAGTGTACTAATGGAGAGACTCATTTCAGAATAATTTAAGATGTCTCAAGGTATTTGTATTGTTATGAATAGGATATTTTACAAAAGTTTTTTTTTTAAAGGGACCCTGAGACAGAGCCAGTGAGAGTGGGCTGAAGCTCCACATCCTTTCAGGGTGTTAAGTGAGATTTGGACAACCGTAGGATGGTTGCCCTCTTATGCAGGGGGATGTGTAACAGGGCGATCCCTGTGATAGTGGACAATCCTGGGATAAACTGAAACCCCTTCCCCAAGCAGTTTATATGTTTTGTATAATGTCCAAAATGCTGGTTGGCTGGTTATAAATAAAGTGCAGAAGTGCTTATAAAGTTTTCTGTGCATATTAACCTAAAAACAAAACTACAAGTACAGTTACAAAATGAGAGGACTGTCTTAATATAAGAATAACAAACACTTGTGTCTGCTTTTTCTAGATGTTAGCAGCCCCCTTCTAAGATATATTTTGCAGCAGACAGCATGAGGTAATTTGACCCTGCATGAGAGTTTAGGAGAGCACATAATGTTCTGACCTTGGCCCTGACCTTTCCAATGTTGTAAACAAGTTCTTCTGTGCTCCAGGTGGCTGCCAAATAACTGTTCTCTATGGAGCAATGGTGACCCCTAGTGGCTAGTTTTATGTTATGTCTGCTGTTAATCAAAAGGCAGTGGAAAATGTTCGAACTTCTAGTCAACTTATAAAAAGCTCTAGCTCGGTGCTGAGAGAGGATAGATAGGGTGGTCAGCTGAATACTGACTAAGGAAGGTGGAAGACCTCCTGGTAGTGTGTGCTTTCACACTGTTTGATTCATGCTAGGCTGAAGAAAGGCCTTAGAAATGGTTGAAGCTAAGCAGTTGTCTGACTTACCATTTTGCTGCTGTATATTTTACTTGATAAAAATAAAATGACAAATGCACTTGTGTGTTTTTTATGCACCTGATTGGTGGTCTGCCTGAAATTGTGTTATCCTATATTCACACCCGGTGACACCCTCCATTAGTTTACCCACAATGGAGGTGACTGATGGGCCTGTGGTTTCGTAGTTGCTCCTTGTCTCCTCCCTTGAGAAGCCAAACTACAGCTGCTACCCTCCAATCTTTCAGAACCACACCTGACTGTCGTGAGCTACTGCACAGCCCTGCCAGGGTTTCAGCTAGTTCTGATGCCAGTTCCCTGGGCACCCTTAGCTGCATCCCATCTGGCACTGGGGCCTTATCTAGTTTTATGCTGCAAGCCCATTTCTGGCCCTTTCTCCTGTGATAACCACCTGCCTCATTTCTGGGATCTCCCTAGCAGCAGCCTTTATGCCACTTTCAGGCAAAGGTGCACTATCCTCCATGTGAACACTGAGCAGAAGTAGTCATTAAGAAAAGGCTGCCTTCTGCTCATCCTCCTCCTCTATTACCCTGTCCCCTTGTCAGCCTAAATATTCCCCATTGTCTTCCTTTTCCCCCAATGTATCTAAAGAACTGTTCTACCCAACCCCATCCACAATATGCAGTTCTGTGTCTGCTTATGCACCCCTAACTGCCTTCTTGGTCTCCCTCATCTTTAACTGGTATTCACTCCATTCTCCTTCTCCTTGTTTCTCCTTGAATATAATGAACACCCTGTTTTTGTCCTCACTGCCTCCCTGACCTCTCTACCTGTTACTCTTGGTGACTGTTCTAAAACATGACTCAGTTGCCGAAAATGGCCCCTTTCATTACTCCTCACCTTTCCTCCAACCCCCTGATTTCATCTACTCCCCAAACTTATCCTTTACTAATTCCCTCATCTGGTCGAAGTCTGTTCTTCTGAAATCCAGAACCATAGCCACTGACAAGAGCATACTGGTACCCAGGGCCAGTTCAAACCATATGGTGTTATGGTCGCTAGACCCCAGCAGTTCCCCAACCAACACTCTACCTACCATTTCTGAGGTGGTGAGCACCACATTGAGAATTACAGCACACACTGTGGGTCCCCTGACCAGCTCCACCAGTAGGCAGTCCTGTAATGTAGCTAGTAGGACTGACTTCTGGTGCTCTTTGCTGCTGTAAAGTCCCAACCTACATCTGCAGATTAAGATCCCCCACCACCAACTCCCACTTTACAGCCCCGTTCTGAATTTCTTTTTTTTTCTCTTTTCTTCTCCTATAAGCCCTTTTTCCTCTGGAGCTATCAGGCAGGCTCTGGCCCTCTCTCAGAGGGCTCAATTCTCTCCTAGCGTGTGTCCCACTCCAGCCCCCACACCTGGGCAGCTTCCCCCACAGATCCCCCTCCCCCCAAAGCACAATCCGGATTGTCCAGGAAACGCCAGAGATGGGAGCATGGCCAGGGCTTCAAAGAACCTGCTAGCACCTTTTCCATTTTCTCACTGTCCCCTTTTGCTGACACGCACATCAGTGTGTGCACGTAGACGCGCATGCATTCTGCAGTCATGCAGCACCCCCCTTCTTCATAGCACTCAGTCCTGCACTACCACCAGGCTTCCACCTGGTGGCAGTCGTAAGGTGGGAGCGATAAACCACCTAACCTGGCAGAGAAGAGCAGTCCTCCAGATACTCGATCCTCTCACTCCCCAACCCCTGGTGACCCACGTTTGCTTCCAAACACAGGTCTCCAGCGTGACCCTAGGTGTGGGGTCCAGCACCTCAACCCTCAGCACCACTGGGCTGGCCCACTTCTGAGTTTCTGACCTTAGATCCCCATCACCCCATCACCCTCATTCCTGTCCTGGCAGTCTGTAGACAACCCCCATGAGTAACTTCTTACCTGATGTGGTTGTGAGCTGCACCCACAAAAATTCTGTCTCCCCCTTCCCTGATGGACTCACCCTCTCCCACCTCTATGTCTTTCTTGAAATAAAGGACTACCCCTCCTACTTTTCCCTTACCCCATCCCACCTACACATGGTGTACCCCAGTACTGCTAAGTTCCAGTCATTCTTCCTGGTGGCCCTTTTTCCTGTAATGTCCACAAGGTCTAATCCTGCATCTGCCACAACTGCCTGTTGTTCACCGATTTTGGTTCCTAGGGTTCTGGCATTTAGGCAGACTGCATTCCAACATTTGCCTATACCCCACCCCTTTTTGTAAGCACCTCTCCTTTTGTCCTCCTTTTGTATCCCTAATTTCCTGCCCTTTACCTGTTCTTCTTTTCTTAATTTATTATGGACCCGTCAGGAAGTATCTATTCCCCTGCTTCTGCTTCTAGACCCTATTTATGGGGGAATCCTAGCTAGGTTTCCCTTTTGTTCACCTCCTCTGTGGTTCCCCCAGCCTCAGTCTCCCCCCTCTCATTTAGATGTCCACCAATGCAGACATAAATTTGCTGCCTCAGTGCACTAGCCCACTCTCTTGTTAAGTGAAAGCTGTCACCCTTGAAGAGACTCCAGTCGCAGAAACCCTTAGTTTCCTATAAAATGGTACTCCTTCTCTTAACATCACCCCTTTAGCCACCCATTAAACTTCTCAATCTTCTCCTTCCTTACTCTTTCTTTCTTCTTCACACTGTCAAATAGTGAGGACTTCAGAAAAGGCCAGGGAAGCTGAGTGTGCCTTCAGTTTGTCCCCCAGCCTTCGGAAGTCATGTTTGACCATCTGAACAAGCTGGTTCACCAGACTGTTGTTACCCAGGTGTACCAGCACTTCAAGCTGCCTATCCCCCTCCTTTACCATCCTCCCTATCCTATCCATGTCTCGAAGTGCTGAAGTACCTTGAAGGCATCTGATCAACCACCTACCCATCCCTCTAATCATAGAGCCCCTACTACTAGGATACTCTTTGCTGCCTTCCGCCTGATCTTACCACTGTGTTCCACCAAGTCATCACGTTTACCCTTCTCAACTTACTCTGATCCCCTTCCGAAGGAATCTGAAATCTGTTGCTCCTGAAGTGGTGCGAAGTGATTTGCTGCCTGGAAATGGTGAGCCTGAATGACTCCCTTGTGACTGCCCCTGCTACTCCTTCCCATCCCTGCTACCCTCCAGCCCCCTGGGCCACTGAGCCTCTGACAGACAGGGTGCCAGGTGTTCCTGTAGGGACCAGCTCAGCTGGTGATGCAGTCAGGATATCTCCTCCCTTGCTGCTACCAGCTGTGCATGGAGCTCCACAAACACCTTTCATATTGGGCAGTGTCCTCTCTTCCAGGCATAGTCAGGGAGATGAGCATCCTACAGTCCCTTTAGTTGACTATTTCGCTGCTGTAGTAGTAAAATCTTTATTTTTATACAGGAAGATCGCTGGAAATTCACACCATTAGGACCAAAGGTCCTGTTTACAAGGTGGTCCTATATGGACATACGATCCAAGTTCAACAATTGTAATCTATATGGACAAATATTCTAAAACAAACACACTATGTATTTAAGAATAATATAACTACATGCACTATATAGTAGATTAATACAACAATGTGCATAAGTGCGTAAATAAAAATACATAAACATTTTTAAATCAATTTATCCATCTATAAATATCTATTGGTACACAAAAACGTACAATCAGAATTACAATATATTTTTTGTGGGGCCTGTTTGATGTAAATATTCTTAAGTTAATGACTATATGTAGATTTAATGCATTCCTAAGACAATTAGAATACTGGAGATACAAAAACTATAGATTTCCATAATCAAAAAGATCAAATGGTCATGAATGTTATCTTTATCTTAATGTGTGTTTACCTTTCACACATACATGTAATCTTCAGTTCATTTTTAAAATGTGTCACAAAGAATTTGGGATCTTTCTTCAATACTATGTCTTTGTTATTCAGAGTTTCCCAAGGTTTCAAAACGGTGTAAGGGAAAGTCATTTCACCAAATCCTTTCACTATCTTAGGGGATAAAACTCTTTTTGCACTCTTTTACCTTAGAGTATATTTATGTTCCTTTTTTAAGAAATGTTTCTATTAAATAAGTGGGCTTTTCAAGATGTATTACTTCGTGAATTTGAGTAGTCCATACTAATCCTCTTTTACTTTCTGGATTCAACCATCCGAGTCTGTTATACATGGTGCAGTGATGGGTTGAAAAATCACATTTTAATGCAAATCTAGCTAATCTATTATAAATGTTGTCAACTTTTGATAAGGATGATTTATTAGCAAATCCGGAATCATGGTCACCATATTCTATAATTGGGATTAATAGCTGGTAAAACAATTGATTTTCTCATTTGATAATTTAAGCTAAAACTAGTTTGCCTGAAGGCTCCCAGTCTACAATCAGCTCTTCAAACTAACTCATCTATATGGTAATCAAATTTTAGGTTGGCATCAAGCTATGCTCCTAAATAATTATATTCTTTTACCTGGGCCAACATTTCATTCTTATTTGTTTTTACAGAAATAGCAGACCCTTTTTGTTTCCAGATACAGACCCAAACACCATTGTTTTTGATTTCTTACTATTTAAAACCAGGTTTGAATTTGTGAACCATGTACATAAAGTGCTAAAGTCATCCTGCAGATTTTTCTCCATCTTCTCCAGACCGTCACCATGAGCTACTAATACAGTATTGTTCGCATAAAGCCTAATACTAGTCTTCATATAATCTGTAACTTGGTTTTCATCAATTAGAAGCAAGGTGGGCCCCAAAATTGAGCCCTCGGGAACTCCTCTATAGACCATAGCTTTGTTTGACAGAGTATTCCATATTTGGACCTGCTGAAATCTGTTCAATAAATAAGAATTAAACCATTGGCATGTGTCTTCTGCAACTGCAGTAACCAACAGCCTCTCTCTTAAGATGGAATAATTTACTGTATCAAAGGCTTTGGATAAATCCACGAACACTGCACCCACCTCCTGACCCTCATTTAGGGCTCATGCAACTAAATCCACAAGGTTGGTACTGGTGCCCTGTGCCATCTGACCTTTCCCTTCACACAGTACTTATTTTGACTCCGGTGTAAACTGAAATACACTCTTTTACTAACCCTACTTTCCTCCACTTGCTTGAAACCCTTTATCTACGTCCTACCACAGATACGGTGTTCATTCAATTACAGAGTTACCCTTAATACAGCTTCATGATCATACGCTCCCAGTTTACTATGTTGAGCTACACCAGATAGGTAATTCCTAGGCTCCCCTTGCACACTCAACCTAATTACAATCAGATTTCTGTACTAACTTCCTGTATCTCTTGTGGTCTACCTGTGGATCCCTGCAGATATCCCTAGGTCAGACCCTCCTCTCCTATGATGTGCCCCTCACATGATGAGATGTGAACACAATGAGACATAGTTTTCACATGTGCCCCTCCTCCAAGACTTCCAAACTCCCAAACCTCCAGGTCTCTTTTACAGAGGAAGACTGTGGTGTCAACCATCTCCCATCTTCTGGAAATAGGGGCCATCCAAAATGTGACAATGTAGGAGCACTGCTCTAGCATTTTACTCAACCATTTTCCGAGCCTCCAAAATATCAGAATGCCACAGATCAGTTCTGGATCTCAAATACCTGAACCAGTTCATCAAGTATCAGTTTTCAAGATGGATTCACTAGCTTCGATCATGATGAAGACCTATCTGGGGGACTCCCTCAATTCAGTCAACCTGCAGGATGCACAGTTCCACATTCCTGCTTGATACCAGCATGTCAAATCCTGTGGTTCACCACACATGGCCAGAACTACCAGTATATGGCTCTCCTCTTCAGCTTGGCCTCAGCAACCAGAGTCTTCACAAAGGTGCTGTCTGTTCTTGTGGCACATCTCAGAAAACGTGGCACGTACCTCATCTCTTATTTGGACAATATCTTGAACCAGGCTCTGTCCCTGGAAGAAGCATGCAGGGAAGTAGATCTAACCCTGAAGACCTTCCAGAATATCTTCTGAGTCATACACTACAAGAAGAGGTCTCTGACCACTTCTGCAGCTTTTGACCATTTGGGGGTGCATTTCGATATGGTCATAGCCACTGTGACCCTAACAATGGACTGAAGAGTCTAACTGCAGGGGAGTGGTCTTTACATCTGACTATCTTCCACCAGGTCGCGAAAATGTGGTTCTCTCTAGAGGTAGGTCTGTTTGCTTCATGACACAACCACAAACTTCCAAGATACTGCACCATAAGCCAGGAAGGCAGAGCCTCAGTGGTGGATGCCATCAGTGTGGACTGATCCTCAGAAACCCTTTATGCCATTCCTCTGATTCCCATTCCTTCTTGGGTAATTCAGAAAATCATTCAAGATTAAGCAAGGGGCACTCTGATTACTCATTAGCTTAGAAGACTGTGGTTCACTTTGTTTCTCAGACTCTCAGAGACCCCACACTGGTATCTTCTATCACACTTGAATTACGCACTTTGGAACAGTGCGGTTATACAGAAGAGGTAGTATGGAATCTCCTTGCTTCCCACAAATCATCTACCATCAAGGCATATCATCACATTTGGAACTGTTATTAATGTTGGAAACAGAATTCAGAACTCCAGTTTGCTTCCACTGTTTCACAAGTCTTTGCTTTTCTCCACAGAAGCTTTGGGCTGGGCCTCAGTCCACCGATACTCTGAGTTTATGTGGCAGCAATGGGGGTGCTCCTAGCTTTAGCTAAATCCCCACCCTTGAGAGCTTTTCCTCAAATCACCAGATTCTTCCAAGCTATTTCTCTACAAAGGCACATGCCAAACCACGTTATGACCTGCGGAAATGTACAAAAATAAGATAAAGCTCAAAACAGGTAAATGTGACCCTTATAGTCACTATTTTCACATTACAGGACCAAACAATACAGCACTCAAGTAATCCACTGAGTTGGAGTTTAGCTGCACAGAAAATGGTACCTGTTTTATTGCTGGCTAATGCAAAAATCACAACAGGGAATTAGCAAACCACCAAACGTATTCACTGTTTCAATAAATTCCATTTGCTGAATTTGAAGGCAAAGTATATATGGAATTCTTTGTATCAAGACAACATTAAGTAAATTGGACAATGTAACTCCCTAAATAAACCTTTAGAGATGTCTCCACCCCTAGCCCAGATAGCAGAAACAACTTCACCTCTGATCCACCTTCTCAAAGCATATATACAGGGTAATACTGGGGCTCACTTAATAAGTATCTTATACAAAGCCATATGAGCTAACACCACGATATCACAGGCTCCATCCTTAATAGATGGAATATGGAGCTAGGCACTAACCACAGCATAGAGCAGTGGCAAAAATACACCCCCACCCGCACATAGGGTCACAGCAGTCTCCTGTTAAAGGGAATATGAGTGGAAATGTTGTATGAGATATTTCCGCACTCCAGCGGTAATTGCAAAATTCATTGGCCCCCTGGTTTGAGGATGTTGGTGCAATTGCAGCATAAAACAGGTAGACCAAACAACTGTCCTGCTGATATGCCCATCATTACAGACCTACTGGAAGGGGGTAATTCAGGAAATTGAGGACATTTTCCATTGCCTGAGTAGGATCACTCTCATTTTCATCCTAGCAATGATTACCCCAGCACATTCAGTAATGAATTTCTCCACTATAAAACTAATAAATCTGTTGATTTTAGCAGCCAAAAAAGCCATAAACAGATTGTGACACATGGAGAAAGTCCCCACCCACAGTATGTGGCGGGCTATAACAACTGAGATATACAGGTTGTAGAGAATGTCTGCAAGGGCTATAAACTGCATTCCATCATTCAAGATTAAATGGCGAAAATTAGTTATGTACTAGCTGGACAAATACACAGATTTCGTACCGTAGGATGGGGTATCCCCCCCCACATGCCTTACTATCTCTGACTTCAGAGTAAACCAAGTAGCCTTTGAAGAATTTGTCAATCCTCAAAACTAACTTGCTATCTTATCTCTCCTTTTTTCTTAGTCTTCCTTTTCTAGTAACCTTTTTCATTGAATATAAAGAACACCACAGTGATGAAGATATGATGCAAGCAAAGGGTACCTAGAAAGGTTATCTTAAAAAAATAATAAACTGTTTGATTCTTACACATCAGAACTACCGTACTATTATTACTAAAAACAGAACAGAACTCTGGCAATATCCAAATAAAACTAGAACAGACAGCAAAATAAGGGATATGACGTTTATGGTACCTATATTTCAAGGAAAGCATGCTAAATCTAATTTATTTTATTTATTTGAGTTTTGGTAACCAGGTAAGCCCACTGAGACAAAAATGTCCCTTTTCAGGGGCGTGCGGGGGTTACAGAGGGATTATACAGAGATACAACACATTACAATATTCACATGGCAAGTGTACGCAGACACTTTTACATGGTACATCAGAACATCATACAGTCAGATACAATAAGTTGCTAACATCATAGTTCTAAAATGGTAAGGGGTAGGAGTTTAATATATGTGTATATATATATATATATATATATATACACACACACACACACACACACACACACACACACACACACACACACATAGGAAGCGGGTAGCAAGTAAGGTGGGGAGATTAGGAAGAAGAGGTGGAGGTGAGAGGATGATAGTGTCATTAGTGTAGCAATTAGGGTGGTGTGATTAGGAAGAGGGGGTTGAGGTGAAAGGATGATAATCTCATTGGGAGGAGAAAAAAGAGGGGACAGAAAGCAGATAGACTAGGAGGGGAGGGTTAGGCCTAGTAGCCATTGCATACAGGAGGTGGAAAGAAAGTTTCTTTGAAGAGTCTCTTGAACTGGGGGGGAGGGATTCACACAAAAGCAGGTAATGAGGGGGTTGTTCCATTTACGAGGAGCTGCGGAGAAGAAGGCTCTCTTACCAAAGGCTGTGCGTGTTTTAGGTATCCAAAGTATAGGGAGGTGGGAGGGTCTGAGGGCCCTAGGGAATTATTTCAAGGAGAGAAAGCTAGCGAGGATGGAAAGGGCAGGAAGGTGAATGAGTCTGAAAACAGTGCTTAGTAAAGAGAAATCAACTTTAGCCTCAAAGGACGGCCAGTTTAGGGTGTTGAGTACATCACAGTGATGGGCTCTGGCTGGGACATTCGCCGCAAAACATGCGATTCTATGGTAAGCCTGTTTAAATTTGGCCAGTGCAGTAGTTTTGATCGAGTGAGTAATTGGGGCACCGTAGAATAGCCTGGGAAGAAGGACAGCTGAGGCAATGGTCTTGCGAGTGTGAGGCGTGAGATAGGGGACAGTACGGTACAGAAGGCCAAGTTTCTGGCTGATAGACTTAATAACATTAGACACAAGAAGTTCAAGGGACAGGTGCTCATTGAGGGATATGCCCAGATATTTAAAGGAGGGCACTCCTTCTAAAGGCACTCCCGAGGAAGTAAGGACCACTAGAGGAGGCGGGGACTTTAAGTCGAAGGAGGTATGCCTGAACAACATAGTTTTTGTCTTTTTTGAATTTAGCACCAACAGGTTGTTCTTGAACCAGGATTCCAGTTGCTGGAAGTTCTTTTCTAGGTCAGTGTTAATGGAGGAGACATTACTGTTGGATCTATAAAGTATAGCGTCATCCGCGTTGAGCCGGATAGACGCACCACCACAGTTCAGTGGCAGTTCATTGATGAAAATGGAGAACAGTAGTGGCCCAAGGATGGACCCCCGGGAACACCATTTGGGATAAAGGAGAGAGGGCACCTGCCCATTTGACACACTGGGACCAGTTGGATAAATAATTGGAGAACCATTTTAGGGAGTTTGAGTCTAGGCCCAGGAAATGGAGCTTGGAGATGAGAAGTGGGTGGTTTACAAGATCGAAGGCCTTAGTGAGGTCAATGAAGATGGACCCAGTAAGAAATTGTTAAGATTATAGGTTGAACACTTTGTATATATGATGTTCTGTAATTTAAGGTGAAATAGTAAATGTACCTATTTTATGTAAAAATCAATAAAAAAATACATATTTTAAATGAAAAAAAAATGTTTCCATCCAGTTTTGAACCTAGGACCTGTCGCTTGTTGGGTGAACGTGAATAATGAATGCAAATTCAGTCCAACTTCAGACAGTGAGCTACTGCCTGCTAGCCCCAGCGCTTCAACTCAGCAGTCTTCATCAAGGAATGTGGCTAAATACATATCAGCTGGTGACATCAAACCTCGATGCAAACCAGTGCAGATAAAATACTAACATACAACAATACACTACATCAGGGAATTATCTTACAAGTAAATAACACGTGTCATTTTGTAAGGAATAAGGCATGACAGAGAGGGAATTATGCTATATGTAAATGTACCAAGTGGTAGCTTGGAGTCCTGAGCCTGAAAAATGACAGCCTTTATCCAACATGAGGAACATTAACATAGCATAATCTCCCCAATAGAATTGCCTTATTCCACTTATAAAATGTTTAGTAATGTTAGTTTTTCTAGCCGTGTAGTAGTGTTGTAATTTGGTGCTGTACCTTTAAATGATTGCCTTTAGGGGACTAGTATAATAAAGATATGCAGCACGGGTCAGGTTACAGCGGATACGCTGCACTAGTTGGCTGTGGTTGCACTGCAAGGGAGTGGTTATTTTGTTGCTTTAAACAGTTATTTTTTACTTTTAACTTCCTGTACCTCCCATGTGATTTATGAGGCTAAGCTGGAATCTTGGACTGTGCTTCCTGTTCTGTCCATGTGCTCTGAGTCAGTACTGGGTGAATATAGCACGAATAAAACCGTGCATGAAATACAGCGCTGTAAGAATCCACCTGATGCCCCCTTCATCCTAGCAATCACCCCTACTGCCCCTTTTGAAATATGGACCTAATTCTCCCTCTCCCCTCCTGCTTCTCTTTTTCTCTTCCCACTCACTTTGCCTGTCTTCACCTCCTTATCTCCTTCTCTCCTACCCCTCTCTCTTCCTCTACCCTCCAAATTTCCTACCTTCATTATAAAAGTCCTAAACTTCACTACTTCATTCTTGCCCTCCTCCTCCTCCTCTCATCAGGGAACATCTATCCCAATCCTGGCCCTCCTACCTCACACCCCTCAACTGTCTCCCCCAACCCAACTCCCCAATCCATACGACTATCCCCAACGGGTTGAAACTTCTTCACTTGAACATCTGAAGTCTGGTACCTAAAATAGACCACATCCAAACTCTTGTGGTATCTCACACCCCTGACATTTTAATTATAACTCAGACTTGGCTCAAAAAAGCATTCCAGACAATGCCACTGCTATTCCTGGGTATTCCCTCTCCAGACAAGACCAGTCTGGTCAGGGAGGGGGAGTGGCCATGTATATCCTGTCCTCCTTGCAATCCTCTACGATACCATCTTCTTCCATCCTAGCTACTTAGGAGGCCCTTGTCGCCCATATTACTCTTCCTTTCACAGTCCCTATTTTTGTAGCTGGTATCTACTGTCACTCAAGCACCCAACCTTCAGTCATGGTGGAACTCTTGTACTCCATTACCTCTATTTCACAATCTGGCAAATTGTTCATACTAGGCGACCTGAATCTAAACTGGTTGTCCACCAAGTTGAATAAGTTACGGAATAACACTGCTGCACTAAACCTCACATAACTTATTCTCAATCCCACACACCCTAATCATAAATTGCAAAATCATACCCTGCTTGACTGGGCACTCACTTCACATCTGCACAGCGTCATTGAGTCAGGTATTCTCCCTGATGCCCTTAGTGACCACAATCTCATTTTCATGGTTCGCAAGGTCCATCGTCCTAAACCCGCTCCTAAAATCATCCTGCTCCACTCCTTTAAATCCTTAGATCTATCACCTCTTCAGTCCAAACTTGCCTGTACTGACTGGGCCCCTCTCTCCTATCCCACCTCCACTGACCAAGCCCTTGACTACTTCAAGGTTATATTCATCTCCATCTAGAACACTTTCACTCCCTTGAAGTGGACCAGAGTCAGCGGGATCCTCCCCTGGATTACCCCTGAACTGTTGGCCTGCCTCAGGGAGTGCAACTGGGCATGGAAAAAAAAAAATTTACAAAGCACCCTAGTGACTATGACATGTACAGAATGCTACGCAACTCTTGCACAAAAGCTACCAGACTGGCAAAGTCAGAGTATTTCAAATTCTCATTCCTTACAAACATAAACATCCCATCCAAATTGTGGAGGGTGGTCCATGCCCTTTTCTCTCCTCCCTCTCAACCCCCCCCCCAATTCTTAAAATATGCAATTCCTTGGTATCTTACCCTTGCTTGGTGGGCAAGGAGTTTAATGCCTACTACACCTCTTCTGCCACGTCTCTCCTAAGCTCCCTCCCCACCCACCAATACCTTCCTTGAGCTTACCACCACCTTCTGTGTCTGTCTCTCCTCCTTTCTCCTTCTCCTCCATCTCCCCAGATGAAGCTTTAAGAACCCTCCTCTCCCTTAACCCCTCTAAAGGTTCCTCTCCTGACCATCTCGATCCTAAACTTCCTCTCCTGACAAGCTCGATCCTAAACTTCTCTACCTATCTGCTTCTGCTATTGCTTATCCTATCGCTCTAATCTTAAACCCTTCCTTTACTTCTGCTCAGGTTCCCTCTTCCTAGAAACATGCCGTTGTCCTTCTACTCCCCAAGGACGGTGACTTGTCCGCCCCTGGTAACTATCGCCCTATCTCTCTCCTTCCTACCCTAGCTAAACTCCAAGAACACCTTGTTCTCTCCCAACTTTCCTCCTTCCTCTCTGACCCCCTCCTTTTTCACCCCATTTCAATCTGGTTTTCGGAAGAACCACTCCACAACCACCTCTCTCCTCAGGCTCACTGATTCCATCCTTACCAGGATAGATGATGGCCTGATCACCTCAACCATTTTATTTGACCTAGCCAATGCCTTCGACACTGTCTCCCACTCCCTGCTTCTTGACTCACTTTCTGCAGCAGGCCTTGCCTTGTCTGCAACAAACTGGTTTAAATACCTTCTTACCGGTAGGACTCAATCGGTAAGAATCTCCAACTCCACCTCCCCTCCACTCTCTATCAACACTGGTGTCCCCCAGGGCTCAGTGCTTGGTCCCCTGCTTTTCTCCATCTTCCTTAATGACCTTCCCACAGCTTGTTCCACCTCCTCCATCCATATGTAAGCCAATGACACCGTCTTGTACTGTTCTGGCAAAAACATAGCTGATGTGGAAACCAACTTACAGCATGATTTCAACCAAGTTCAGCTCTGGTTTACCTCTCATCAGCTCTTTCTAAATGCCAAGAAGACAGTCTCTATGGCCTCTGGCACCAGATAGAGACTCTCTAGGCTCATAGGCCTGCCCTCATTCTACACCCTCGACCGGACAACCCTTGAGGACGTATCCTCATTTAAATATCTTGGGGTTTGGTTGGCCCAACATCTCAATTTCTCTGTGCATATCGATGCCATCTTTAAGAAACTGCGCCTCAAGCTTGGTGTTCTGTACAGGAATCATAGTTGCATTCCGCTGACTGTGAGGCGCAAACATGTCCAAAAGATGATACTTCCCATCGTTTGGCTATTGTGACGTAGTCTATGGTGCTGCTCCCAAATCTTCCCTGACCAAACTGGACACTGTCTTCAACTCCTTCTCCTTCTCGCCAGGGTCCTTTGCCTCACTCTACTTACTCTATCCCTTTTCATCCCTTCAATCTCTGTCTCTCTCTTGTCTCCTTCCGCCATAAAGACCCCTTCCCTGGATCTAAACAGTCGTTACCTTGGCCAAGGCCAGGTGTCACTCCTATCCCATGTGTATGCCAGCCACCTATTCTGATTCCATTTTTCTTCAAGTGAATATGCCGGCTAAATCCAGCTGTAAGCCTATATGTTGTAAAGGCTATTTTGTTCAATGTGATGTAAATTGTTGGTATAAATGACATCATACTGTACATATGTATATTCTACTTATATGTAGGTCATTGTCCTATGCTTTATCTTGTTACTGTACTATGTTTTTGCTATGATCATCTTGCAAATGAGCCTTGCTCAATGGTGTCCGCCTGGATAAATAAAGATTTGATTGATTGATTGATTGATTGATTGAAGTCCTTCTGCTGCTTTGCCCTTGATTCTCCCGTTCGAACCCATCACTGTGAACTCTATTGAGCTCTTGCCTTCCTTCCTCTATCAATTAGGTGCCTCTCCTACTGTATCAAACTAACCTTCAAATTCTGGCTTGGCATCTTCCCACACTACCTCTCATCCTCCCTCTCCTCCCCTCCCTCTACTTCTCATTCCCTTAGATCTAGTGACTCACACACCCTGGTGGTCCCATGTCATTCCACCCTCATCAGCCAGACTAGTTTTGCCTATCGCTTCCCTAAAATCTGGAACTCCCTCCCCCTCAAATACACCACTCCTCTTCCTCCTACTCTCTTAATACAGCACTACATAATTTCCTCTCTCCCACCTGTTCCTGCTTTAATCCTCCATAATTAGCCCCATCCCTAGTTCCTGCCCACCAACTCCTTCCCCCTTGCACAGTTCTTAATATCCTGAAGGGGTTAAATATTTTGGCTGTCTTCCCTTCCCACTCCCTCCAGTCCTCATCTACCTTTGCAGGGTCCTCATCCCCTGGAAAGATTTACCTTGCTCTGCTACTTCCCCTCTCTACTCATCTATCCCCCTACTTTTCCACTTCGCTTCCTCTATGACTACTAGCTTCTCCCCTCCCAACTCCTCCTACAGCACTTGTATACTGCCTTGAGACTGCTCTAGGTATATCTTTGCACTATGATTGTACTGTTGCATTATTGTACTGCTTGTTATACTGTACTGCCTGTAAAATTTGTATCTGTGGACTCCCATTTTGTCTAACTGTTCCTACATAATGTGTAACTTTCTTCTATCTATTACTGTATAATCTCTGTGTTCTTACCCTCATGTTACCCCCTTCCATTCACACCATGAGATGAGTGACTTGTTGTTCAGTGTGCCGTAAGAGCTGCTACCCCAGTCGCTGTAGTCTTCCAGTAAGAAAAGTGAAGGATGCAGCCGGGGCAGTGCCTGGCCGAGCTGCTTCTGTGCTGGAGTGGCTAGAGCACTTGCCTCCAGCGGCATCTGGGACCATGGGCTGTGGTTTGATTCTCTCCTGGTCCCACTGTCTTGCAGCTTTTTTGCTTACAAAAAGCAAATATTTCCGGCCGAGTCCCCCAACATCCACGGCCCCCGATTCAGAGGTGTGGGAGGGCCGACCCCTGCAAAAACTAAGTTATCCCTCCGAGTGCGCTGTCCTTGTGGTGGCCAGTGTGTTGTGCCGACATTGTTTTGCCATACGCTGCTTTGCGTGTGGCATTGTTGCAGTGTGTGGTTTTGACCATGACGTTATGACCCCCTGTGCCATCTGAGTCAGACCTGGCAGCCAGAGCAATTGATTATGTGTCATGTGACCTCATTCAGGTTCACTGCTGGGCAGTTGAAATTCAAGCAGGCAGAGAGTCTGAGCCGTTTGTTTATAGGCATGTAGATGTTTTATTAGCTTTTAGAGCTATGTTTGCAGATGTTTTCCTGATGGTTTAGTGATGTATGCATGTTTCTGCTGCTAAATTGAATCATAGTTTTGAAATAAATATTTTGTGTTTTTATTAGGTGTTTAAAATGTTTTTCTCGTGTGAGCAGCATTGAGACTTATTGGGTTTGGATTTGTTAGTAGGAAGCACTGTAGGATTTTTTAAAGTTGAAGGACGGATTTCCTTTACAGTTTTTAATTCTTCAGCAATGTTGCTGGGAGGGGGTTAAATGTACATAATTTCTTTTTTTATGTGCTGTGTTGTTTGATTTGCATAGACTTTTATGACCCTAAGGATATGTAATTAGCATACTGACCTTTGTGATCCAGACCAGTTATGCTCTCGATTAATGCACCCCTATCATGTCTTCTGAGCAGGAGTATATGTTAGTTTAATGCAGTACCATGTGACAGGGTCCTGACCAATGAAAATAGCAACAGTTACTCTTGCTGAAAAAAGAAGGGAAAAAGTATAAAATGTCACTGTACATATGGCACCAACATAAGTCACAGACCACAGACTTAGTAATGGAAAGCAGATACTGTTTTACCATGCAGTTGCTGCTGGCCCATGACTAGTAAGGCTACAAAGAACCAATTCTTAAAATCACAATTTAAAAGAGAAAATATATGGTCTAGGTCACACATTCACCTGTTGCAACTGATATGGTGTCCCAATGGAAAATAGGAAGGGGATCCACATCAGCTCCTTATCCAGGCACCACATTTGTGGTTTTATGTACTGTGGTGCACTTGCAACCTTATACACACACACACACACACACACACACACACACACACACACACACATATTTACATATATATTAGAGGCAAAAAACTCTGTTTAATGCATCAGTTAGGTTGTTCCACAACGACAAAAGCAAGGAAATTCAATATTAAGTTGAAACCCCCTTGCACCACCCCACCCCTGCCCCCAAGCCGGCAGCGGGCGAGCGCTGGGGTCATCAGCTCCCAAATCTCACCCCATCACATATGTAAAGAAGCTGAGGTGGTGAACTATAGGAGAATGGGGTGAGAGTTAGGACCAATGACCCCTAACGCACACCCCGATGCCGGCTGGAGGGGCAGGGTGGGGGTTGGTGCAAGGGGGGGGTTTCAACCCCATCGAATTTCCTTGCTTTTGTCGCTGTGGAACAACCCTAACTGATGCATTAAACTGAGTTTTTTGTCTCTAATTTCCCTTCTTTTTGACAATGTGCAGTAGAAGTAGTGAATGGAATGTGGTGGTGGGAGCGCAGGGCCCAAAACATAGTAATGGTAAGTGCAAGGGAAATGCAAGCGCTAACGGTGTGCCCGTGGTGACAGAAACGTAAATGGTAAAGCAAACGTTAATAGAAGCGTTAGCGCAAAGTGACACCAAACTGAACAGTGACGCAAAAGGGAGACGCAACTGCGTAAGGAAATGCAAACCGTGACACGCACGGTCACGGTATGGCAATTGGAAACACAAATGGTAACGTTACATAGAAACATAGACTTTGACGGCAGATAAGGACCACTTGGCCCACCCAGTCTGCCCATTTCCCTACCTGCTGGATAAGCTGCAGATTTTGGTTAACCAACAGCCTACTTCCTGCCACCCCCCACTATAATTGTCTTATGTCTGTCCCATGCACGTTTGAATTCCTCCACTGTTTTAGACCCCACAGCCTCTCCAGGAAGGCGGTTCCATGCGTCCACCACTCTCTCCGTGAAAAAAAATTTCACTAAAAATACCACCGACAGCTTAATCTGGTTCAATGTCAGTTGGCATTCATCTGTATCCCCCTCCCCCGGGTCGTGCCTGAAAATAGGCAGGATTTGTCTAGTGCACTTACCCGGTCAACAAAAACTAAAAAATAAAAAAATAAAAAGTCCCCTCTATCTTTAAATTGTGCCCCCTTGTTCTTACACATCTCTTTTTCTGAATGATGCTACCCTCCTGGACTTTGTTGATTCCCTTGAGATACTTGAACGTTTCTATCATGTCCCCCGTCCCTCCTTTCAGCAAGGGTATACATATTAAGCTCTCTCAGTCTCTCTTCATATGGTTTCTGATGCAGACCCTGCACCATTTTTGTTGCCCTCCTCTGGACTGCTTCCATCCTGTCTATGTCCTTGCGTAGATGAGGTCTCCAAAACTGCACACAGTACTCCAGATGGGGTCTCACCAACTGTCTGTATAGAGGCATAACCACTTTCCTTTTTCTACTTGTGATGCCCCTTTCTATGCATCCCAGTATCCCCCTGGCTCTCCTTACCGACTTCTCACATTGCTTACCCACCTTTGGATCATCTGATATGACTACCCCCAGGTCCCTTTCCATTTTTGTTGTTGTTAGTACCTCCTGCTATTGTGTACTCTTCTCCTGGGTTTTGTTTCCCAGGTGCATTACTTGCACTTCTTTGCGCTTGAATCTAAGTTGCCATATGTCTGACCATTCCTCCAACCTTGCCAAGTCCCTTCTCATCCTTTCTACCCCCACTTGTGTATCAAGTCTGTTACAGATCTTTGTGTCATCTGCAAAGAGGCATACCTTTCCCTCCAGACCCTCTGCAATGTCACCTATAAAGATGTTAAAGAGGACTGGACCTAGTACTGAGCCCTGAGGTACTCCACTAGTGACCCCCCTTTTTTCAGAATGTGTTCCATTCACTGTTACCTTCTGTGTCCTGTTGTACAGCCAGTTTGCTACCCAGGCTACCACCCTGGGACCCACTCCCAGGCTACGTTAACAGCATAAATATCGCCAAAGGGAACCAAAACTGAAATGCGAACGCAAGCGCACACAGAAACGCAAACCGTAACACACACAGTCAAGGTACTGTAATTGTAAATGCAAATGGTAAAGTTAAAATGAACAGTAACGACAAAGGAAACAGAAATGGAAATGGGAATTGAAGCGCGTACGGAAACCCAAACTGTAACGTGCATGGTCACGTTGCCGCAGTTGTAAACACAAATGGTACCAGTAACAGCAACAATAACGCCAAAGGAAACAGAAATGCAAAAGCAAATGGAAGTGCGTAAGGAAATGCAAACCGTAATGTGCACGGGCACAGTAACGCAATTGAAAACGCAACTGGTAACAGTAACAGCAACGAAGACGCAAACCGAAAGAGAAATGCAAATGCAAACGAAAGGGGTGCCGGGAACGCAAACCGAAATGCAAACAGAAACAGTAGTGGAAACGCAAATGGTAACAGTAACACAAGTGCAAACGAGAATGCAGAGGGTAACGCACACGGAGGCGTACACGGGAACAGTAATGCAAACGGGTACGGAAACGCAAGTGGAAACACTAACTGTTACAGTAACGGAAGCGCACACCCTGTTTTTGCCCAACAGCTGCATAGAGAAACACAGTGTGTACAAAGAATGTATGCATAATAATGGGCCTCGGAACAGAAAATGAGCTGTTGAAATACTAAATTTCTTATATCTCAGGAACCGTGCGATGTAGAAAAAAAATTTAAATTTCACATGATTCATGAGTTTCCTGGCTAGGTTTTCACTGGGCTACGCACCGTCATGATGAAAATTCTGTATCTTGCACCGTTTTTGAGATACGAGCTCCAAAAGGCACAGCGGATGCAACCATGTTAGTCTATGGGAAAAAATGTCAACTTCGGAGTACCGTAACTTGGCATCCGTGCAATATTTTGTCACCAAACCACCAAAAGGCACATCTGTGAGATGTCGGTTGCCTTTTCCTCCACATTTGAGCCAAAAAGACCAAACCGTTCTTTTCCAGCAGGGTGGCAAAGAACTCCTGTCATTTTGACCATAGTCTGGAAAAGTAGTGTTGCAATTTGTGACACTTTTCGCAAAAATTTGCTAAAGTGTCACAGGTGCGACACTACTTTGAGACACTACTGTTTCCAGAAATTTGAAAAACATATTGCTGGGGTGTTTAACCCCAAAATAAAGACTCTAGCATCCTCAGGGTCTGACTAGGTGAACACAGAAAGAATTGTGTCTCTAGAGGGTCCCAATTTTAAACGCCAAGCATTTTTCTGATCTGTAACTGAAAACAAAATGGCAGATTTGCGACAGTACTAGGGCCATTTGCGACACTAAAAAGTGCATTTGCGACACTTTCGAACTTTTTGTTAACTTTTCCCATTGACTCATAACGGGAACTTGTTTTTTGAACAACTTTTGAACCGTTTAATATTTTTTCATGTAATCTTCAAAAGGCACATCGGGTACCCCGACCGCACGTTCCCTGATGTTTTTGGACCGGTCGCACAAACCATTGCAACCTGTAGGGATGAGCAAAGAATAAAAAAGCATAAACGCGCAGATCATGCTTATTAACCTCACAGTCAGATATCCAAACAGTAATGAAGTTGGCAGATCCCAAGATGTATGGATCTTTGATCTGTATTCCAAATTTCAGGCAACCGTTAAACGGTTGCAACGTTATTAAGGTGCAAAATGTTAGGTTTAACATGTAAATGGCTCCTCAACCCTAACTAACTATGGTACTATAATATATATATATATATATATACACACAGTATATGTACATACATGCATGTACATGTATCTCCTTTGGCTGGTCCCAGCGTTTGATTTAGCCACTAAGTAACACTTCATAATGGTGTCATCACAATACACACTATCTAAAGCAGTCAGGCTTTGTTCTCCCACTCCAATGAAGCCTTGCATCAGAGAGGAAAATGTTGGATTTTTCTGTTGCCTTGCCCTTCTTTTGTTGACAGAAATAACGCTTCAGTTTCCACTTTGGAACCCTTTGAGTTATTATGCTGCAAATGTGCTGCTTTATGTCTGTGCTGTCTGCAGCAAATGCACCACCAATGTGGGTTAGCACCTGAGCATCCATGTTGCTACAGTTCAAAGGAAATTCATAGCTCTACAGAAACAGATTTAAATCCCACTGGTCATTGAAATCATGTGGGTTGCTACCCCTTGCTTTTTAAATCCAAATGCTCTCTTTTCTGAGTGGCAAGTTCACCCTGCCCCTCATTGGACTAAGGGACCATCTTGAGGCTCATAAATCCTGAATCTAATTTAAAACCCTTTCTATAGTGCTATGAATGTTTGTTTGTTAGCTTGATTTTTGTTGTATAATAGTATAAGTGTTTCTAATTATATGCTGTCTTTTTTTCCATTTTCATATCTGTCTTTTCCCTCATCTTACTGCCAGGTCTCAATACCATTTGACTCCTCAAAAAGAAATACAGATTTGGGACTTTTGAATGGCATGCGGGCTGATCACGTGGTGGAGACCCAAATGCTCTAATTTTTCCTTTTGTGATCTGCGTCTACAATAGAAGCTGCTTGCTAAAATGAAATAAAATGTGATATTTTGGAATATGGCATTAACATTTCACTTTGCTTTTGTATTAAATGATTTTTTGATATAGTTTTACTTTTTATTGTGCCATGTATTGGGGTTGCTAATTTGGATAAATTGAGGCA
Organism: Neoceratodus forsteri; assembly: GCA_016271365.2. Taxonomy (NCBI): domain Eukaryota; kingdom Metazoa; phylum Chordata; order Ceratodontiformes; family Ceratodontidae; genus Neoceratodus; species Neoceratodus forsteri. The sequence continues at coordinate 1,318,861,460 of CM057455.1, read as the reverse complement.
CTGATGTCACTGAGTATACAGTTTTTTGTTTTTTTTATTTATTTCAGTTTAGGATTAATACCTTTGAGTCAAGGTCTTGTTTTCAAAGGTTCTGAGTCAGTTAAATGAACAGATACAGACAACATAACACATAGCACAGCAGTGGATTACAAAATAAGGTTACAGAGGGTTGTACATACTTTTAAGTTTAACTAATACATAGGAGTCTAGGTTTCACTAGTACATAGGAGTCAAACATTGTAAGTAACAGCACTTAGTGTGGGCATAGTAGTGTTAGAAACAGGAAAGAGGGGGAGAGGCCAGGGATGGAGTCTCCACTGGGTAGTACAGGGGGCAAGTGGGGGGTGGGGCATGGACAGTTGCCAGGGTGGTAGGCTGAGCTCACCAATGGTAGCCAGGGGTGAGAATGGGGGTGGGTAGGAAGCAGGCCAAAGCAGGCATTGTCAGATGTTCACGTATGTAGTTGATGAAGTTTAAAAGCAGTAATGATTCTCTGTTAGGCTACACCCCTGATGAAGACCCTGTCATAGCATCAAACGACAGGGGTCAAGGGCTCCCATACACAAGAATCCTTAACAGCGGGACTTTGAGTTTAGCACCTGTGCACTTGGGAGGTAGCATTTGCAAAATGGTGTGTGCTGGAACTGCCTACTGTTTTTTGTACTGAGCCAAAGTGTGGTGGTGCTAAATAAACAAACTTCCAGATACCACTGGGTCCCAAAGGTTACTGCTGATGAGTGCAAGCATTTCCTGAGCTGCAATATCTGTGGGGATTAGCCACCCTATCACTTGCACCTGCCCTGTATGTGGTTTGTGGCTTCATTTTTTGTTGTTGTTGGGACAGTCCATTAAAAACGAGCATTTGTTTGTTTATTCAAGGTAAAAACCAATTGAGTAAAAACTCATTCGCAATGGTAACCTTTACAAAAATACAGATCAACACTCAACATAATAAATACAATCAAACAACAAACATCAATACAAAAACATAAAAGAAAAAAAGAATATCAATAACAATTACAAGATTCCTGTATAGATATCAGGTGTCTTCTTAGATGGGATGTTAATAAGGGCTTACCAATCTTTTGCTTATATTCATGAGGAAGGCTATTCCAACATATCGGAATATAATTACTAAATAAATATTGGGAACGTTTTGATTTTACAAGGGGGGCAACCATATCCATAACAACTTGATTTCTCAATGTCAATTCAACACTTCTAAAGGAAAATCTATTCTTTAGATATATAGGGACGGAACCCAGCCCACATTTATAAGCAAACAGCTGTTTATGTATCATTCTTCTCCTATTTAATGATAACCAACCTAATCTTTCATACAATTCACAATGATGAGTAAGTTTTGGACACCTGAGAATCAGTCTGGCAAGACGATTAACTAGAACATCTAACTTTGTTATTCGATCCCTAGTGGCTCAGTCATATAAAACGTCCCCATAATCGATTAAAGGGAAAATCTGCATCTTAACTATCAGGTCCAATGTCACAGAGTCTAAGCAATTTTTGTTCCAAAACAGGAAACCCACCCGCTTATTAACCTGGGAGATAAAATTATCTACATGCAAATTTCCTGACCCATAATTATCTAACCCAAATCCCAAGTATTTATGTTGATTAACTAACTCTAACCCCTCCCCTCTATTATCCACAATTTCCAAAGTCAAGTCATCTTTCCGTTTCATAGAAGACCCAAACAACATACATTTAGTTTTTGAGGAATTACGCTTTAACTTCGAGCTGACAAAGTACTTTTCCATATTGTTAAAACTTTTCTGCAGTGTACGCTGTATTACTGAAACTGATTCATCCAAACAGTATAAAATGGTGTCATCAGCATACAGGTGGTAACGAGATGCCCCCACATAATGCCCAAGATCTTTCAGATATACTAAAAATAATAAAGGGGCCCATAACTGATCCTTGGGGCACTCCTCTCCGTACCACCTACATAGCCGACACAGTTACATTTACAACTGTTACCTGCCGTCTGTCAGAAAGATAGGCGATAAACCAATCCAAAACTGAACGGCTCATCCCTACCTCGGACAGTCTCATAAGCAAATTCTGATGATCAACTGTGTTGAAAGCCCTGGAGAGATTGACAAGAATTGCACCAGTATAAAATTGGGCATCAATTGCTTTGCCGATCTCATCCAGGACCTCTGACACGGCCATCACAGTGCCATGAGACTTCCGAGAACCTGACTGATATGGATCCATCAGTTTTTCTCTTTCCAAGTACTCCATCAACTGTCTTGCCAACAGTTTCTCCAACACCTTACTAATCAGAGGTAATATAGATATAGGTCTATAGTTGGACAGTCGACCAGGATCACCCCCCTTAAAAATGGGGATGATTCCGGCCAAATTCTAACCTTCTGGGATACATCCCTCCTCTATTGAATGATTGAACAGGTAGGTTAATGGGTCCGAAATGTGGGTTGCTGCATATTTCAGCATCCTTGGAGACAAACCATCAGGGCCACTACTCCCAGAGACGTTTAATTGCAACAAAGGTTCTAACACCTCACCACTCAATACAGCATCAAAAACAAATTTAGAGTCCCCTTCCATACGACTTACAGGGTTAAAAAGAGGTTCACTAGGGCTATCAAAGAAATTGCCCGACTCTATAAAATAATCATTAAACCTATCAGCAAGTGGCAACTCTCTCCCGAAGGATTCCTCCCCAGATAAATTAATAGGTGTCTTCCCCATTGTCTGTCCCTTTAATTCCCCTATAAGTCCCCAAAATTTCCCAGGTTTCCCAACTGATTCTTTGGTTTTGGCCTTGTAGTACTTCATTTAGCATCCCTTAGTGTGGCCCCATACAGGTTTCTTGATTTCCTGTATTCTTGCCAATCACAAATCTTTCCTGAAGCTCGTGCCTGGGCCCAAGCTTTATTTTTAGCAAGCCTCAACTTAAAAAGTTTAGTGTTATACCATGGGGCAGAATTACCTTTTATTCTCCTAGTAATCTCTGGTGTATGCCTATTACATACAAGGAGAAATTCTGACACAAAGTAATCCCAAGCCAGGTTTATATCGGGTATTAGTTCTAGACGATCCCACTTAATATTTCCTTGGTCTGCTAAAAAGGAAAAATAATCAAACATTTTATAAGATCTTAACTTTAAGAGCCTAGAGGGTCCTTTCACTTTAATTGTCCCTTTGATACAGTAAACAATTACCCCAGAAGAAACATAGTTGTTGGGACAGTTTGTAAGAATCACATCAATCAAAGAAGAATCACCAGGATTATGAATATTAATCCTGGTGGGTTCTCTGATTAATTGGTACAACCCAAGCTCCAAAGCCATTTTCCTGATTCTTTGGGATTTTACAGGGTGCAACCAGTCAGCATTTAAGTCCCCCAGAACTAACAACTCATGGGAGAAAACAAATGGGGTTAGTGCATCCTGCAGTAAGTAAAACACTTGTACTGTTGTGTTAGGTGGGCAATAACCCCCAACCACTAATAAAGGTTTCCCTGAGCAAACATTAAACTCCAGTGCCAGATATTCAAGGTTTACACTATCCAAATTAAAAAAAAACCTGAATGGGGAGAATTTTTCCAAATAATAAACCATAATCTCTCCTCCTTCCTATTCCTATCAACCCCTTTAAAGTCATAACCCTGTGATTTTAAATCTAAGTCATCATGGGACTTACCCAGCCAGGTTTCTGTAAAAAACATAATCTCGGGTCTATGTTCTGTTAAGAAATCCTTAATTAAATCCAACTTTGGAATGATACTTCTTACATTTGAGTGCACAATTAGCTGACCGTGATGAATCTTTAAATTGTCAATTAAGGGACTAGGATTTAAAGCAACACCCCCACTTCGCATCAAGAACAAAAGAATACATAGCTTTGGTAGTATTGACTTCCTTAATACCTTAGTTATCAAAGGAGTCCAGATATTCTTGATTTCATGTCCCATTTTCCATTCCCATTCCAACCTTGTTACAATACTGTCTCAGCTTTACCAACATCAAGTTTGGAATTATGTTTGTTAAACAGGTCGTCCCAGGATTGGGGGCTTCCATGTCAAGCGAGTCAGTATACAAACAAGTTCCTCCTCGACTCAGTACCACTCGACCATTGACATGCAAATCCCAATCAGTGCACCAGCCAACCACTTCCCATTGCAACATCCCAACCAAGACAACTTCCAAAATCAAATACATTAAAGACCCCATAGGAAACCCTTATTTTAAAACTCTAAATTACATTAAGTATGTATCACACTTTCTTCCACCGCGCCACTCAACGTGCGCACCCTGGCGGCGCTTTCTTTTATCTGTTGAATCCCCCACCCCCAGAGTGAAGCAGCAGCAGGTAATTAGAGCCCTTTTGCAGTGTTTAAAATGAAACAGGCAGTCACAGTCTCACAAAGTCACTACAGCCCTTTCTTGTGCAGATCAATTCAGCTAGCACACAGCTTGATTGAAGATGCTCTCCCAGCACAATGTAAAGCAGCTCTCACCTGCAGTCCAGAATGATTGGGGGTGGGGGGGGGGAGAGAGCTGGTTTAAACTTTACTGACGGGTCTTTCTTTTCTCTGTTGTATCAATGCCGAATGTTCGCTGCTGGTATTGCTGTTGTACAAGGTCTTGCTTGTACTTATTTTCCTTCTGTTTAGAGGAATACAGTACCTTCACTTTCATTGATGTCCTAGTACACATAGGGACAAATGATCTCGCCAGCCGGTCAGTTGTGGAGACCAAGGAACACCTGACCAGGCTGGGTGACAAACTATCATCCATTTCGTCCGGCATCTGCTTCTCTGAGATCCTGCCAGTCTGGGAGAGGGGGGCAGATGGACGGAAGGTCAGAGAAGGGGAGATAGGGGAGCTAAACATGTGGCTCAAGGGCTGGTGCCAGGAAAAAAAAGACAGATTGGTAGGGAACCGGCAGCAGTTCTGGGAGCGAAAGTTCTTTAAATTTGATGGACTGCATCTGACTAAGGAGGGAGTCAGTGCATTGGGGCAGAAGTTTGACGTCTTTGCAGAATATTTAAACTAGCAAATGGGAGAGGGTGCAGCACCCATAAGTCGAATGGGAAGAACACCCTCCCCTCAGCTAGTGGTCAAACAGGGATTCAGCATGTTTGCAGTTCATTTGCATCACCAGGTAAGAAAAAAGGTCTGTCTCCCCATACGACGCACAGGGGTAATGCCAAACCTCACCCAACAACTAACACACCGAAATCTGCCCAATGGATAATCATGTACACAAATGCTCACAGCCTGGGAAATAAGATCCCAGACCTGCAGGCAATAATGTCAGAGGCTAAACTGGACATAGTAGCAATTAGTGAGACGTGGTTTACCAGTAACCACACTTGGGAGACTTCGGTACCTGGCTATGTATTGTTCAGAAGAGACCAAGGTGCAAAAAGGGGGGGAGGAGTGGCCCTGTATGTCAATGAAAATATCAAAGCTACAGAAATTCAGAATACACATAAGGAGCCAAAAGAACTGTGGGTCACCCTGGAAACAGGAAATGGACAGCCATAAGAACTGGGGTTGTCTACATGCCCCCAGACCAGGGGGAGGACATAGACACATTACTGTTAGAGGATATACAAAACATGACAGCTAAAGGGGAGGTTCTGATAATGGGAGACTTCAACATGCCAGATACAGATTGGTCAATACCAGCAGGAACATCTGCCAGAACTAGACACTTAGTGGATTCCCTGCAGGAGGAGGGCCTCAAACAACTGGTACAACAACCCACAAGAGACAGGGCTATCCTAGATCTAGTACTGACTAACAGGGAAGGGATCACAGATCTCCAGGTAGAAGGTCACCTGGGGGGCCAGTGACCATCACATGGTATGGTTCAATTTGGCTACTACATCTAAATCATCCCATTCCAAGGCAAAAATATGGGACTTCAGAGGAGCTGGCTTTGATAAGATGGCCAACAGAGTTAAGCTAGCCCTGGCAAAAAGAAACACAGGTGAGGGGGGGTACAGGCAAAGTGGGCAAGCATTAAGGATGCAATACTTGAAGCAACATCCCACTGTGTTAGACAGAAAAGGAAGTGTAAAAGAAGAAGGAAACCACTTTGGTTCTCAAATACAGTAGCAGAAAAGGTCAGAGCCAAAAGGCTGGCCATCAGGAAATATAAGGGAACACATCGGGATGAAGATAGGGAGGCATACCAAACTGCCCTAAGGGAAGCAGGGAAGGCAGTAAGGCAGGCAAAGTCCCAAACTGAGGAAACACTAGCACGAACAGTAAAAGAAGGTGACAAGACTTTCTATAGATACATTAGTGAAAGGAGAAAGTCCAGAGGGGGTATTGCTAAGTTTAATGGAGAAAGGGAGCATGTGAGGAGGAGGACCATGTAAAGCATCTATCCTAAATAGATACTTTTGCTCAGTATTCACCGAAGAGAAGGTAGCAGGGCCCACAGCTCAGCACCATGGACACAGGGGGAGGGAGGTGAGCACTACTCCCTTCACAAAGAAAGGGTCCTACAAGAGCTTGCTAAGCTCAGGGTGGATAAGGCAATGGGACCTGATGGCATACATCCCAGGGTACTTAAGGAGCTAAAGGTGGAACTAGCAGAGCCATTAGCAGAACTATTTAGTGAGTCTCTGAGCACAGGAGAGGTCCCAGAAGACTGGAGAAGGGCTCATGTGATCCCGCTCCACAAGAGTGGCAGCAGGGAGGAGGCAGGGAACTACAGACCAGTCAGTCTTACCTCAGTAGTGGGCAAGATTATGGAGGCACTCCTTAAGGAAAGGTTAGTGCAACACCTGGAATCCATAGGAGCACAGGATCCAAGACAGCATGGGTTTACAAAGGAAGGTCCTGTCAAACTAATCTCATAGATTTCTTTGACTGGGTAACCAGAGTGGTGGACCAAGGGGGGCAGTTGATGTCGCCTACCTTGACTTCGCAAAGCTTTTGACACTGTTCCACATAAAGATTGATAAATAAGCTGGTAGGCTCGGGTAGGTCAGAAGTTGGTCAACTGGGTGGCAAACTGGTTGACGGGCAGAAAACAGAGAGTGGTGGTAAATGGTATACAGTCAGAAGAGATGCAAGTCACAAGTGGGTACTCAGGGGATCAGTCCTGGGGCCAGTCCTCTTCAACATCTTCATTAGTGACCTTGCAGATGGACTAGAGGGTAGGTTTGTCTGTTTGCAGATGACACCAAGATCTGCAACAGAGTAGATGATCCAGATGGGGTGGGCAGAATGAGAAGAGATCTGGACAAACTAGCAAAATGGTCAGAAGAGTGGCAACTGGGATTTAATGCAAAGAAGTGCAAGATCATGCACATAGGGAAGAGAAACCCTGAAGCCACCTATAGGCTGTGAGGGTTGCTAGCAGTCACAAGGAAGAAAGAGACTTGGGCATCATCATCACTGATGACCTGAAATCATCCAAGCAGACCTCTAAAGCAGTAGGTAAGGCTAGGGGGTGTTAGGGTGTATTAGTAGGGGTATCACAAGTCATAAGAGGAGGTAATAATCCTCTTTACAAGACACTGGTTAGCCCATCTGGAGTACTCGTGCAGTATTGGAGGCCACACCTTCACAAGGACATTAACCAAATTGAGGCAGTCCAGAGAAGGGCAACCAAAATGGTGCAGGACTGCATCAGAAGACATATGAGGACAGATTAACAGAGCTCAATATGTATACCCATGAGCAAAGGAGGGAGAGAAGTGATATGATCGAAACATTCAAACACCTTAAGGGCATTAACAAGGTGAAAGAGTCTAACATGTTTAAATATAAGAAAAATAGCAGGACAAGAGGACACAGCATGAGATTAGAGGGCCGATTAAGGGGGAATGTGAGGAAATTCTTTTCCACAGAAAGGGTGGTGGATGCATGGAATGGCTTACCACAAGAAGTGGTGGCTATGAATACAGTGCAGGGCTTCAAACAGGCATGGGATAGGCATAAGGGAGCAATACAAATGAGTATGAATAGATAGGCCACTGACAGAGCAAAGGCCGATGGCACATTTATAAGGTAGAAAAAGAAATCGGCAGACTGGATGGGCCTTGCCGTCCTTATCTGCCGTCAACTTCTGTGTTTCTATGTTTCATTTTCGCTGGCTTTGATTGATTCCACACTTTAGTGGTAAAATTCGGTTACTGCTGAAAACCTTGATGCTGGATCAAATGCAACGCGGTCACCTGGAAAAGGGGAGAGATGCCATTACTGCGGCACCCCCATCCCTATAAATACAGTTAGCAATACCCACACTATACTATATAAGCTTCCCATTTTACGAACAAATTTATATAATCAGACACTACTGTACAGTAAAACACTGCAGAGACAGGGACAGAGAGAGACTGAGATGGGGCGGGGGGGGGGTTAGAGAGATGAACTGCTCCGCTGGGTGTTGGGTTTTCTCCTGCTCTTTCTTCTGTGACTCTTCATTCTACTTTTCTTCTGTTTGACAAAACTCACAGCAGGCAAGTTTAGCTCAGTAAACTGATGGACTTCACTCTGTGGGGCTCACACGTGCCTGCCACTGCCTTCACACATCCAATCAACTACAGACCATTCCTGAGCTTCAAGAGCTGAAGGGAAACCGTAGATCATTCTTGAGCTCCATAATCCCCAAGGAAAACAAAACTTGCCTTTAAAGGAGATTATAGGTCAGAAGAGATCCAGCATGAGATTTCAGGCATGGAGGCTCCCCCCGACCAAGATTTATGCTAACCCAGCCCAAAGGTCGCACGTAATAATAACAGGGTTACTTGAAGAACTATTTGAATGACAGTATTGTTACAGAATAACAAAACAAAACAAAAACTTGGTGATTTATTTATTTATTTTGGGGGGTCCTTCATCTTTTAAGTGTTGTAAACCTGAAGGGTGAGCAATAAACTGCAATTCTCTATGAAAAAACTTTTTTATGTTTATCTTGCATCGGAGATTTACTGTAAATCATAGGGCGCAGATTCCATTTTCCATAAATATTTTTATTTATTTATTTATTGAAAATTTAACCAGCTGTATAAACCCTTTGGTTGGTTAATTATTGTTTTGTTGAATGCAGTGTCAAATGCATGCATTGCACAGTGCAAGTCTTTGGGGGAAATGGGCTGTCAGTGTCCATTTACAGAACTAAAAAGTAAAGGGGGAGGACAAGAGGCACTCTGGGTCACCTTGGACACAGGGAATGGAATCACAATCCGCACAGGGGTTGTATACAGACCCCCGTCTCAAGGGGAGGAAATGGACAAGAAAATGATAGAGGACATTCTTGAAATGGCTGAAAAAGGGGAGATACTGTTGATGGGGGACCTGAATATGCCAGATGTTAACTGGACGACATGGACTGCAGCCACATCCAAGAGCAGGGTCATTCTCGATGCCCTACAGGGGGGCATGCCTTAGACAGCTAGTGGTGAAACCCACTCGGGAGGGAGCAATATTAGACCTGGTACTCTCAAATGGAGAGAGGATCATAATTTAGAAGTCAGTAGACATCTGGGAACAAGCGACCACTGCACAGTGTGCTTCACAATAAACACAACCATGGAGACAAGCCATACAAAGACAAGGATACTGGACTTTAGAAGTGCTGACTTTGGCATAAGGGGTGAATACATTAGCAAATGGCCAGAAAAGAGGGTTGGAAGAACAATGGAGAAAAATCAAAACTGCCATCATGGAGGCAACAAGCCTTTGTGTGAAACAAATAAAGAAAACAAACCGGAATAAAAACCCCTATGGTTCTCAAAAGAGGTGTCAGGAAAGATTAAGGAGAAAAAGGCTGCATTCAAAAAGTATAAGGAATCACAGAAGGAGCACAACAGGGAGCTGTATCAATTAAAGCAGAAAGAAGTGGGGAAGGCAGTCAGAAAAGCAAAAGCCCAAACCGAGGAAAAGATAGCCAACTCAGTTAAGAAGGGGGATAAAACTTTTTATAGGTACATTAGGGAGCATAGAAAGGTTAAGGGAGGGATAGTGAAAATTAATAAAGTAGAGGGGAGGTGGGCAGAGGGAGACAGTGAAAAGGCGGAGATACTGAATGAATACTTTTGTTCAGTATTCACAAAAGAAGAAGAGGAGGAGTTACCTAAAACAAACAATAGAAGCACTCTGGGTAGTGGGGTTGACGCCAGTCCATTTACAGAAGAAAGAGTCCTGAAAGAACTCCTGAAACTCAAGGTGGACAAAGCAATGGGTCCCGAGGGATTCACCCTAGAATCCTAAAAGAACTAAGGAGGACCTAGTGACACCACTGACCACACTTTTTAACAAATCATGGGAGGATGGGGTGGTACCTGAGGACTGGAGGAGGGCAGATGTGATTCCCCTTCACAAAAGTGGGAGCAAGGCAGAAGCAGGAAACTACAGACCTGTTAGTTTGACCTCAGTGGTGGGGAAAATGATGGAATCACTTCTGAAAGAAAGAATTGTTGAGTACCTAGAGGCCAGCGGGGCACAGGACCAAAGCAGCATGGATTCACAGCAGGAAGGTCATGTCAGACGAATCTAATCGATTTCTTTGACTGGGTGACCAAAGTAATAGACCAGGGAGGGGCTGTGGATATGGCCTACCTAGACTTTAGCAAGGCATTTGACACAGTCCCACACAAAAGATTAATAATCAAGCTAGCCAGCCTGGGAGTGGGTCCCAGGGTGGTAGCCTGGGTAGCAAACTGGCTGCACAATAGGACACAGAAGGTAATAGTGAATGGAACACATTCCGAAGAAAGGGGGGTTACTAGTGGAGTACCTCAGGGCTCAGTACTGGGTCCAGTCCTCTTTAACGTCTTTATAGGTGACATTGCAGAGAGTCTGGAAGGAAAGGTATGCCTCTTTGCAGATGACACAAAGATCTGTAACAGAGTTGATACACAATGGGGGTAGAAAGGATGAGAAGGGACTTGGCAAAGTTGGAGGAATGGTCAGACATATGGCAACTTAGATTCAATGCAAAGAAGTGCAAAGTAATGCACCTGGGAAATAAAAATCCAGGAGAAGAGAACACAATAGCAAGGGAGGTACTAACAACAACAATAATGGAAAAGGACCTGGGGGTAGTCATATCAGATGACCTAAAGGTGGGTAAGCAATGTGAGAAGTCGGTAAGGAGAGCCAGGGGGATACTGGGATGCATAGCGAGGGGCATCACAAGTAGAAAAAGGGAAGTGGTTATCCCTCTGTACAGACAGTTGGTGAGACCCCATCTGGAGTACTGCGTGAAGTTTTGGAGACCTCTCTACGTAAGGACATAAACAGGATGGCAACAGAGGAGGGCAACTAAAATGGTGCAGGGTCTACATCACAAACCATATGAAGAGAGACTGAGAGAGCTTAATATGTATACCCTTGATGAAAGGAGGGACGGGGGGACATGATAGAAACTTTTAAGTACCTCAAGGGAATCAACAAAGTCCAGGAGGGTAGCATCTTTCACAATTTAAAGATAGAGGGGGGATGGCTTAGGGGTAATGTGAGGAAATTTTTTTTCACGGAGAGAGTGGTGGACGCATGGAACCACCTTCCTGGAGAGGCTGTGGAGTCTAAAACAGTGGGGGAATTCAAACATGCATGGGACAGACATAAGGCAATTATAGTGGGGGGTTGTAGGAAGTAGGCTGTTGGTTAACTAGAATCTGCAGCTTATCCAATAGGTAGGGAAATGGGCAGACTGGGTGGGCCAAGTGGTCCTTATCTGCTGTCAAAGTCTACGTTTCTATGTTTCTATTTGTTATAAACGCAATCGTACATGTTATTTGTAATTTTGCAGCTGGCAGCAAATCAGCTAAACATAATATGGGATTTATAATAGGAAGCATCTGTATCAAAAAAGCACAGAAGAGATAGAAAAGGGCATCAGGTTTAGGATAAGAGAGTTATTATTAAACCTTTTTATTTCTGCTTTGCAAAATGTGTTCTAAAAGGTTTAAGACTATATAATTCTTTCATACAGTTTATTAGAATTTGCCTGGCGGATGACTGACCCCGCTGTGTCTGGTTAAGGTATTAGTTTTACTTTTTCCATCCTTACTAGTAAAAACAAACATGGGAAATATGGAGTAGAACCTATGAAAAAAATAAACTTGGCAAGAAATTCACATGAAATGGAAGTCTTGCAAAATAGAGTAAATATCAACAAGGAGTCCTTTATATGCTACCTCCTTAGTTTAGGAATATTAATGATCATGTGTCAACTCCAGATGAGATCAACCATATATTTTCTTGTCTTTTAAATTTGAAAGAATTATAACAACGATGTGTTTCACTGGAAAGGAACTGTGACAGTTCAACAGTTCTTCTTGGTCAAAGTAAAAGAGTTATCATATGGTCACCGGAGTTCAGTGTGCATGCGTGAGTCATTGCACATGTGCAGAAAACTCCAGTGGTCATCTTGGACACAGCGGACAGTGCTGTGTTCCACCAACCAGACATTTAAATAGTGCAGTGAATGCGCAGAGATTGCCGTTCGCCTCCACTATTTAAAAAGTCTGGTTGGTATCCAGTAATCCTCCTTTTCTCTACTGTGCTCGCAAGACGTCTGCAGGGCTACGCTCACTGCAGCAGTAAAAATGGGTACCACTTTCTGCATAGCTAAACTCCAACTCTGTGTGTTACTTGAGTGCTGTATTCTTTGGTTCTGGTTTGTGTTGGGGATGGCCACCACTGTTTACAGCACTGCTTGGATTGTGGCTCCTTGTCCTGTGGAAGTTTCACATTATAGGACCTATGCAAAAGGTATATTTAGCACTACAGTATTAACCCAGCGGAGTAATTTTGCCACTTGCAAAATTTCACTTATGCCTGCAAACATGGACTGAAACAGTTGGGATTTATTCATTTAATTATGAGCTGCAGCCCAAATTGAACTGTTAAGTAAGTCCACTGAATAATGCTGTGCAAGAAAAAGAGCTAATCCACCCTGCTGCTCAGAACATACAGCTCGCAGTCAGACCCACGAGGAGAAGACCCGGCCTGCACGATGCATTCGAGAAGAAAAATAAAAATGTGTGCATGTGCAAGCTTGCTTGCCACCCCCCAGGAAGACAGACAGCAAGTAGTGTCTGAGATCCACTGCAATCTGCAGTCTAGGAAAAAAACCTGCTAGAGAAAGAGAGAGGGAAACTCCATCTGCTATAGGCTGGTAAAAACAAACTTGGTCTCAACCTTCCTTCCACCTAAAAATTATGCAATAAACAGTAAGCACAGCACTTTTATTACATCATAATTAAAGTGCAGCCTTTGCCAGACTACAGAATGTTCAAACTAAGCAAATATTTGGGTAAAGTAAAGGGAAATGTTCTTAGAAAGATAAAAGCAGTAACAGCAGTAAGAGTAATTAAGCGTCCCAAAGTTTACTCATCCTCTTCTGATGAGGCTCTCTCATCACATTTGGTGGGGGCAGTGCCCTGTTGAACTCATTCATCAGACATGATAAACTGAACATGGCTGTATCCTCTGATGCAACTACTTGTCGCAGGATACTTCAGGCTGTCACTCAATAGTCAGTCCATCAGCTGGTGGGTTTAGTTCTACTGGTTTTTTACCTTTACAGACCTATTTTTCTGCCTGTATTGTGGATCTTCCCTCCTTTTTTCTAGGACTAATGCTACTCGCATCCCACTCATTAGGAGTGACTGATGCACCCTCTGTGCTGAAGAAAGGAGAATGTCTTACCTTTGGTAATTTCGGTAATTTCTTTTCTGCCACCTACATCTGCACTCCATTCCCACCCTTCTCTTCTCTCATATCTCTATTATGCCACATGTTATGGATGTATACAGTTAGGGACAACTGTTAGTTCCCTCAGTTGTTATACACTGAATTTGTCATTATGAGCATTTATATAGATGTAGTGGCAGGCTTTGGAAGTCCTTGAACTTGACAATGGTAGCTCTCGAAGGACATCACATGGGATGTCAAGCGTTTTTCTCCTGCCTGTCAGGAGCAGAGAGTGGAGCTATCCGCTTGTTTGGAGTGACAGATGCACAGCTGGAACAAAAGAAATTCTAGAAGTTAAGAAATGTTCTTTTTTTTTTTTTAACTTTATCTTTATGTCCCCCTTCTAGTCTCCAGCACCTACGAGTGCCATCCTCTATGGGGCCATGGCCTACTCTCCCCTCCTCCAGGCAGAAATGGGGTAGTGATAATTTTACCCAAGTCTCTGGTCTCATCAGGAGATGCTCGCTGTCAGTGGGGCAGGGCACAGATCTATAGGGCTTCATCATTTCTATAGTACACAGTAACTATGCGCTATACGTTATGTGCTGTAGCTGTATTGAAAGCAAACTACAAACCAAAGTGACAAAAAGTACAGCCCACTCAGGAAATATAACTAAGTCAATATTATTCAGAAACAAGCCTCTGTTACCGATGCTTTTGGCGGTGACTTTCATCAGGGAGACCCCCAGATGAAGAGTAACAGTGACTTGAAGTGCCAAGGTAACTGGGAGCTTGTTTTCTGAACAAAGTATTTACTTAGTTATTTTTATGAGTGTGGTACTTTGCATGCCTTTGGTTCATCATTTCTATGCTGTGGCCATTTATTATGTTTGTCTCCCAGGATCAGTATGGGGGTGCACCACAGGGCAACAGCCACATGCCTGGCTGACAGCCTCCTTCCACTCTACCTAACACTGCGCTACCACCTATGGTCACCTTGCTGGCAGCACCATAACGAAGACAGCGATGTTCCCTTCCTGGAGAAGACTACGCTCTTGGATGCGAAATCCTCCTCCCCCAGCTGGCCCTCTGACAATCCGAGCTCACTCCCAAACTCAGGTCACTGGTGTAGCAACTGGTAGCTGTTCCCCTGCACCAACTGGCCAGCTCCAAACAACCACATTTTTAGGACTAATTCAGACACTTTGCCAGGCACCAAGGTAATGCTGAAAGACTTGTAGATAGCTGGGTTTGACCTTGTCACCTGCATTAATAAGGGTATGACACTGTCTGTTTTCTAGTTCTTCGGTACTATTCCTGACTGTAAGGAATCCTGAAAGATATCAGTGAGAGGCCCAGCCAGAACCCCTTTTAACTCCACTATTACTCTTGGATGGATACCATTGATTTCCCCACATTCACACCTCCAGATGCTTACCAACTAATTCTGGAGTGATCAGCATTGCCTGCTGCTTGTCTTGCAATTCTCCCATAACTTCCACCCCCGAGCTGGCCATGCCCCCGACTTCCTGGCTGAATACTGTAAGAAAATAGTTATGAGGTGTCTATACGTCACCTTCTTCCTCACTCAATGATGCCCCCCCATTCCCAGTTATAAGAAGCCCCACCTTATTCCTGACTTTCCTTTTGTTCCCTATGTACTGAAAAAAGGATTTGACATTCTCCTTGATCCCCTGAGCAATCCTGTTTCTGACCAGCCTTGGCCTGGCAATCTTGGCCCTGCATTCCTTACACAATGACCTGTGATCTACTTGAAATGCTCTGTCACCAGAACCTTTCCACTTATCATACATCCTTTGAATCCCTTATTATTTATATTACTTTCCGGAACGCGATAGCACAAGGCACTACTGGGAGAGTTTCCCAGGACTTAGGCCTGGTGGTGAGGCTGGGTCACCTTGGAGACAGGGAATGGCATCACAGTCCGCACAGGGGTTGTATACAGACCGCCGTCTCAAGGGGAGGAAATGGACAAGGAAATGATAGAGGACATTCTCAAAATGGCTGAAAAAGGGGAGATACTATTGATGGGGGACCTGACTATGCCAGATGTTAACTGGATGACATGTACTGCAGCCACATCCAAGGGCAGGGTCATTCTCGATGCCATACAGGGGGCATGCCTTAGACAGCTAGTGATGGAACCCACGCGGGAGGGAGCAATATTAGACCTGGTACTCTCAAATGGAGAGAGGATCATAAATTAAGAAGTCAGTAGACATCTTGGAACAAGCGACCACTGCACAGTGTGCTTCACAATAAGCATAGCCATGGAGACAAGCCATACAAAGACAAGGATACTGGACTTTAGAAGGGCTAACTTTGGCATAATGGGTGAATGCCTGAGGAATGTATTAGCAAATGGCCAGAAAGGAGGGGTGGAAGAACAATGGAGAAAAATCAAAACTACCATCATGGAGGCAACAAGCCTTTGTGTGAAACAAATAAAGAAAACAAAGCGGAATAAAAAAACACTATGGTTCTCAAAAGAGGTGTCAGGGAAGGTTAAGGAGAAAAAGGCTGCATTCAGAAAGTATAAGGAATCACAGAAGGAGCACAACAGGGAACTGTATCAATTAAAGCAGAAAGAAGTGGGGGAAGGCAGTCAGAAAAGCAAAGGCCCAAACCGAGGAAAAGATAGCCAACTCAGTTAAGAAGGGGGATAAAACCTTTTATAGGTACATTAGGAAGCATAGAAAGGTTAAGGGAGGGATAGTGAAGATTAATAAAGGAGAGGGGAGGTGGGCAGAGGGAGACAGTGAAAAGGCAGAGATACTGAATGAATACTTTTGCTCAGTATTTACAATAGAAGACAGGGAGGAGTTACCTAAACCAAACAATAGATGCACTCTGGGTAGTGGGGTTGACACCAGTCCATTTACAGAAGAAAGAGTCCTGAAAGAACTCCAAAAACTCAAGGTGGACAAAGCAATGGGGCCTGACGGGATTCACCCCCAGAATCCTAAAAGAACTAAGGGAGAACCTAGTGACACCACTGACCACACTTTTTAATAAATCATGGGGGGATGGGGTGGTACCTGAGGACTGGAGGAGGGCATATATGATTCCCCTTCACAAAAGTGGGAGCAAGGCAGAAGCAGGAAACTACAGACCTGTTAGTTTGACCTCAGTGGTGGGGAAAATGATGGAATCACTTCTGAAAGAAAGAACTGTTGAGCACCTGGAGGTCAGTGAGGCACAGGACCCAAAGCAGCATGGATTCACAGCAGGAAGGTCATGTCAGATGAATCTAATCGATTTCTTTGACTGGGTGACTAAAGTAATAGACCAGGGAGGGGCTGTGGATATGGCCTACCTAGACTTTAGCAAGGCATTTGACACAGTCCCGCACAAAAGATTAATAATCAAGTTAGCCAGCCTGGGAGTGGGTCCCAGGGTGGTAGCCTGGGTAACAAACTGGCTGCACAACAGGACACAGAAGGTAATAGTGAATGGAACACATTCCAAAGAAAGGGGGTTACTAGTGGAGTACCTCAGGGCTCAGTACTGGGTCCAGTCCTCTTTAACGTCTTTATAGGTGACATTGCAGAGGGTCTGGAAGGAAAGGTATGCCTCTTGCAGATGACACAAAGATCTGTAACAGAGTTGATACACAAGTGGGGTAGAAAGGATGAGAAGGGACTTGGCAAGGTTGGAGGAATGGTCAGACATATGGCAACTTAGATTCAGTGCAAAGAAGTGCAAAGTAATGCACCTGGGAAATAAAAATCCAGGAAAGAGTACACAATAGCAGGGAGGTACTAACAACAACAATAATGGAAAGGGACCTGGGGTGGTCATATCAGATGACCTAAAGGTGGGTAAGCAGTGTGAGAAGTCAGTAAGGAGAGCCAGGGGATACTGGGAGGGCATCACAAGTAGAAAAAGGGAAGTGGTTATCACTCTGTACAGACAGTTGGTGAGACCCCATCTGGAGTACTGCGAGCAGTTTTGGAGACCTCATCTACGCAAGGACATAGACAGGATGGAAGCAGTCCAGAGGAGGGCAACTAAAATGGTGCAGGGTCTGCATCAGAAACCATATGAAGAGAGACTGAGAGAGCTTAATATGTATACCCTTGATGAAAGGAGGGACAGGGTAGACATGATAGAAACTTTCAAGTCCTCAAGGAAATCAACAAAGTCCACGAGGGTAGCATCTTTCAGACAAAGAGATGTGTAAGAACAAGAGGGCATAATTTAAAGAGAGAGGGGGGACAGCTCAGGGGTAATGTGAGGATTTTTTTTTTTCATGGAGAGAGTAGTGGACGCATGGAACCGCCTTCCTGGAGAGCTTGTGGTGTCTAAAACAGTGGGGGAATTCAAACATGCATGGGACAGACATAAGGCAATTATAGTGGGGGGGGGTTGCAGGAAGTAGGCAGTTGGTTAACTAGAATCTGCAGCTTACCCAATAGGTAGGGAAATGGGCAGACTGGGTGGGCCAAGTGGTCCTTATCTGCCGTCAAAGTCTATGTTTCTATGTTGATACAGTGAGGATCTTTGCACATCATTCCATATTTTTTTAAATAAATTTAAGGAGCCAGCCCAGTGTTGTGGAGGGCTGAGGCTGCCTTACCTTCTGCCACGCCCGCGACCTGTGTTCGGGAACAAACAAGGGTTGCTGGTGGTCAGAGATGATCGAGTGTCCCAGGGACTGCGTTCCTCTCCCATGGAGGGATGGCCAGGCACCTTAGCCCTTGACTGCCACTGGGTGGAGGCCTGCTAGGACAGCAGGCATGAGAGACTTGAAGGAATGGGCTATGATCCTGCAGGGTATGTGTGCCTCCACGTGCACGTCCTGACATGCTGTCATGGCAGGGAAACCAGGGAGAAAACACTGGGTTTGTGTGGGTTACATGAAGCCCCGCTCACCTACCTCCGCCCTGTGCCATCCGCTGATCACCCTACTTAGTATGGATGTGTATCATCGGGTTGGGGGGAGTGCCTCTCGCTTTCTGGGCTCTGCCACAGGGGGCAGTCCGTAGAGGATCTCAGGCATGGTGGTATGGCGCAGCAGCTGCCAGGTAAGAGGAGGTGGGGATGGGGCTGAAAGCCTGCTCACATCATCTGTGGAGAAAAAACTATAAAAGTAAATTTAAGGTAACATATTAGTAAGGGGGTCAAAGGAGATTCTGAAGGATTGGGTGGTGATGGTGGCAGGGTTCATGTGGGTGAGGGGAGCTTTTTTACTTATCAAAAGAATAAGCTAGTAAATGGATCCCATTTTTTTATGATGCAGAACACAAAATAAATTGCTAGAGCTGCCAGTTTGCATAGCAATACTGGCTATTAAGTACCCTACAGAGAAGGTCTGTGTTTCTCTGCCTTCTTGGCTTAGGCATCTTACAGCTGTCCTTTTTAACCAAAGTACCTAGCTGAGGCATAGGTGTTCACGTACACCTACCCTACCCACCCCTGTCCTAATTTAAAGCCTTCTGCACCAACATATCTATCCTATTTGCCAGCAACCCCACCCTCAGGTGAAGCTGTTCCGTAGTGTACAGGCTTCTACTCAAGAATGCAAGGAACCGAAACAGTTGCTCCCTATACCAAACCCTAAGCCTCACACACACTGAACTGCCTAATCTCCTGCTGCCTTGCTAGCCCTGCAAGTGGCACCTGCAGTATCTCCGAGAATACTACCTTGGAGGTTCTGTTCCTTAGCCTACTGCCTAGTTCCCTAAATCTAAGTAGCAGGACCTCCAGTCTGCCTCTGCCTACAACATTTGTGCCAACATGTACCATGGCAGTTAGTCCTTTTTTTTAAAATAACTGATAGTTTATTGAGGTGTTTTCAAGTATGAAAGCACTCATTACAAATCTAGTATGCCATCTCAGATCCTGGCCGGAGCAAATTGCAGCTCCTTGGAAGTACAGACTAAGAAAAGCTTCTGAGAACTGTTACACAACGTACAAAAGAATCATGTGATGCCCATATTATGCAAAATGTGTACAGAGGTGCACGCCACTGCTTCTGTGTCCTAACTAAGTAACTGTGCATGAACTGAATCAGATCCTAGTTGCCTACCATAGATTAACCTCTCAACTATTAATAAGAACTCCTCCAGTATTGCAATACAATAAACCTACGGATAACAAGATAACATTTAAAACTTACTATGACAATAATAGCCATAACAAACCGCAATGCCAAAACTTGAAAAGGTGGCGGTGAAGGTAGCGCTGCCGCCACAGGGGCGAAGCGGAGGACAGGCCTGCCTCAACTAAAGTCGTGATCATGTAACACAGTTAAGTCTTCTTTACCCTCCCACGTGATTTGTGTAGCAGCTGCTAGAATACAAAACTCAACATGAGTAGCAGTAAGAGAAAGGTATGCAGCGTTTAGCAGGTAACCCCATGTGAAGTTCTAGACAATATATATTGTTAATCTAGTTACTGATGTATGCATCATGTTATATTACTCATTGTCGCACTCCCCTTCCCCCAGGATGTACCGTAAGACGAGCTTCTTGCTCAGTGTAACCTTCCTGGTGAAACATTTCAATAAATCAATAAATAAAATATAAGATCACTTTTAGGTGAAATCAGAGGCAAAGCAAATGATAGCTAAACATAAACACTTACAATGCGTATAGCACTCAGTGAATACCAGGATCCCCGCCTGGGAATATAGGGTGGTGGCTGTGGTGATCGGGACCAAGGCAGCATCATTCCTTACACATCCTATATACACTGTATGTGTGCATAAGTGGTTCTTAAATAATGTATAGTCACTGTTATAAAAACAGGGGTAGTAAGGCAATAAAAGATGGCAGCAAAAGAACGTTTTGGAGGATTTTATTAAGTCAAATAAAGGGGATGGCCAAAATTATAGGGTGGTGGCAAAAAACAATTCTGTCCATAGGGTGGTGGTGAAAAACAGAGTGGTGCTGAAAAAATGCAAGTTGGTGGCCCACCGTGCTAAAATAATTAATGGGGGACACTGAATACTGTGTTGTTTGTCACATTATACCAAGTAACATTTTCTGTGTGTGTGTGTGTGCATGCAAGCATGCCTAACAGTGAGCACATACACATGAGAGTCAAAGCATGTGTGGTGGGCAACTGCATGTGTGTGTGTGTGTGTGTGTGCACTCACCTTACAGGGAACATCGGAAAAACAACAAATACAAGCTAATTATGACCCTACTGATCTGTCCGCCATTAACAGTGGTTGTATCCAGTTATGCTTCTCTCTCTTAGGTAAATGTCAAGTGCCCCCTGAAGGACTCTAAAGAACTTGCATTAACCACTCATTTCGGCAGGCAGTTCCATAGTAAACTAACCCTTTGTGAGAAACAGTGCTCTTTTCCCTTGGTTCTTGGTATCCCCCGTATTGATTGTTTGTCAGGGCTTCTAGTATTAACCATTTTATCCCAAAATCTTAGGCTTAGACATCTCATCAAAATACCACCACTATTTCTTGCCCGAGATACTGTTATTATGTCTCCCCTCAATCTGCTGTATAGAGCACATAAGCATGAGCGTAAACGTTAGGGAGGTGGGCTACAGTACAAGAATGTGTGTTCCCCTGACTGAAATAGCATAAACATGAATGTCAAACTTAGCGAAGTAGCTGATAGCACATGAAGAGAGTGAGCATAACTGACAAAGTGCATAAACAAGAGAGACAAAAATGAGTGAGTGAGGTGGGTGATAGTTCAGGAATGTGTGTGCATTCCTTTTTGTTTGCTTTTTAAATCTTTTTCTCCCTCCAGTCATCCCCCTCTGCCAAACACCCCAGCCACGCCAACCCGACAGGACTTATTGCCAGCTGTCTGCCCCCAGGGTTTACCCCCCCCCGGCAGGGTCAGTGGGCTCCCCCAACCCCTGATGATCAGGATCCAGTTCTGGCCAGAGGGCCTAGCTGGTCAGTTGTGGGACTTGCAGGTGTCTGGTGCCATTTTCCTCCTTTAGTGCTCCCCGAGGCGTGGTGTCAATCAGGCCACAAAGCACCTACACACTCCCGTGTGACATTCGTCGGTATCTGCTACATCCCCAGGCAATCATGGCTGCCTTTCCCGAGATCAGGTTAGGGGCCAGGCAAATCCTGGGCTCTGCAGATCCTCCTCCCCCGAGAGAACCCTCCGGAGCCATGAGTTTGTTAATTAATCCAGGTCATCTGCACCACAAACGGCAGTGCTACTGCTGCACCAACAGGTCAGCATGTGAATGTGTTCCTGTCAATTAGTGCAAAAACAAGCAACACGTCAAAGTGGGTGAGGTGGCTGACAACAGATAAATGTATGTGTGCATGCCTCACAGAGAGCGCGTAAACACAAGACTCAAAGTGAATGAGGTCAGCAACAATACATGAGTGTGTGTCCACCTTACAGAGAGTGCACAGATATGAGTAAAAGTGAGTTAGGTGAGTGACAAAATTTATGAACATGAACATGAATATGAATGCACTTCATAAAAGAGTGCATAAATTTGTGTGAGTGATTAAGGTGGGTATTCATACATGAGAGTGTATGTGCACTTGACAGTGACTGCATACATATGAAAATCAACGTGAATGAGTGAGGTGCGTGACAGTGTGAGTGTGTGTGTGTGTGTGTGTCCAACACATATATAAATGTAGGTAACTCCCCCATCTCCCTCTCCCTCTCTGCTGCTGTTTCCTCTTCCTGCAACTTTTTCTTCACCTCCTGTGCTCAGTCCCCCTCCTCCATCCCCTCCTTCCTCCCCCACCTCCTCCCACGTACTCTAGCTCCATTTCTCCCACTACTACTTCTGCCTCCCTCACAGAACTCCTAGTTTTTAACCCCCACAAGGATGTGAGCCCCAAAGATCTTGCTCCGAAGCATCTTCATCTCTCTGCCACTGCCATCGCCTTCCCTATTATCTTCCTCCTCAACTTCTCCTTCTCCTCAGCTACTAACCCTGATGCTTGGAAACAGGCAACTGTCACCCTCCTCCCTAAAGGGGTCAATCTCTCCTCTCCTCTCCTTACAACTTCTGTCTGGCCTCCCTCCTCCCTACCCTGGCTAAGCATCAGGAACACTTTCTACTCTCTCATCTCTCCCCCTACCTTGATTCCTTCTTTTCTCTTTTCTAGTATGACTTCAGGAAGACCCACACAACATCCACCTCCCTCCTCAGTTCAGACTCCATCCTTTCTGACATTGACCTAGGTCAGATCATCACCACCATCTTCATTGATTTGGCCAAAGCCTTCAACACTGCTGCCCACCCCTTCTCCTGGACAAGCTTAAAGCAACGGGGCTCTCTGCCTCCTCAGTCAGTTGGTTCTACTCCGACCTTGAATACAGGTTTCAAGCTGTCTGTGTTGGAGACGCTACAGTCCCCCCCTTCCTATCTGCTCAGGCATGTCCTAAGGGTCCATCCTTGTCACTGTTCTCTTCTCCACCTTCCTGAATGACCTCCTTGCTGCCTGTTCCTCTGCAATCATCCACATGTATGCAAATGATATAGTACACTTTGCCTCTGGCTACTCTGTTCCTGATCTCAATGTCCGGCAGCAAATGGACTCTGATAACATCTCACTCTGGTTCCAGGTCAACCAGCTGTACCTTGATGTCAAGAAACAGCCTCCATGACCTTTAAGTACAGTTTGGTCTGGCTGGACTGCACTTGAATTTCCTGGCACTCCATCCCAAACTTGGTGTGCACTGCAGGAATAAAGTTAATATCCCACTTCCTGCCCATAGTGAGATCATCTTGAAGATGAACTTATCCATCTTCGGCTATGATGACATCATTTACAGCACTACTCCCAAGTCCACTCTTGCCAAACTGGACACCCTCTTTCACTCCTTCTGCTGTTTTGCCCTGGACTGTCCCCATCGCACCAACTGCTGCTCCCCATACTTCTTCCTCTCCCTTCCCTCCCTGTATATCAGGTATCTCGCCGATGCCCCCGTGCCTCCTTCATATCCAAATTCTGACCCCCTTCTCCCTTATCTTACCTCTCTCTCTTCTCTCATACCCTCTATTGCCTCATACTCACTCTACAACACATAATTCCCTTTCCCTTCCCCTTAGAAAATCTGCTGCTGGCCAAGCTGCTGTCTCCTATCATTTCCGTAAGCTCTCATCCTCTCTTCCACTGTCCATCCCCTATGCCTCTTCCCCCTTCTCTACTTAGTGACCTTACTACTCACTCCTGCAACTGCTCTTGACCTCAGCTCTTAAGCTGCCATCCACAATCTTCCAGCCACCGCGCGCTTGTGACGATTTTGCACTGTGATCCCCCACCTTCCCGTCTCAATTTACAGCACTGTTTATTGCTCTTGATCATTTGCAAGCTTACTTTACCACAGACACCTTGTCATACTATATTACTCTGCACCGAATAGCTGTTTGTTTGCACAACTGTCAATTTATTGTACTTTTTGCATCTTATTTTATTGTGTGCTCTCTAACACACACCCTTCCCCCAAAATGCATCCGGAAACAAGTTGTTACCAGCTCAGTATTTCTTTCCTAGTAAAACTTTTGAAACAAATAAATATGAAAGTCAAAGTGAGTGAAGGGAGCAGCAGTACACTGTGTGTGTGTGTGTGTGTGTGTGTCTGTGTGCAAGCCTGACAGAGTCCTTTATTATGTGAGTCAAAGTGAAAGAGCTGGGCGACAGTACATGACAGTGAGTTGAGTGAGCGAC
This sequence comes from Neoceratodus forsteri, assembly GCA_016271365.2. NCBI lineage: Eukaryota > Metazoa > Chordata > Ceratodontiformes > Ceratodontidae > Neoceratodus > Neoceratodus forsteri. The sequence goes on along the minus strand of CM057455.1, from coordinate 1,318,837,145 downwards.
TAAGAGAGAGTGTGTGTGTGTGTGTGTGTGTGTGTGTGCACACACCTGACAGACAGCACATGAACGTGGGAGTCAAAGCGATTATAGAGGACAGCAGGTGAAGTGAGTGTCTTCAGCACCACAGGAACCGCTGTAGCACGTACAAGGTTAGTCCCTCACATATCCCGCAAAAAATTTAAAGTAGAAATGTCATGCTCCCCATCCTGTGCGGTTCCAAATTTCAAAATGGATCCCATCAATCACAACAACTACAGGAATTTGGAACACAATAATCATCTTATTTATTTACGTAATATTGGTAACCAGGAGAGGCACACTGAGCTGAGGTTTGTTTCCCGGTGCGACCCAGAAGAAGCATCCAAAGGGTAAAAATACAAATGTAACCCCGACTTCCAGAGTTGGGATTTTTGCGTGTCGAGCCTGAGATGCCTGGTATGAGTTGGGGATCGATGGCTGGGAAGATGTCTGAATATTTGGGTTCTTGTAGCAAATGTTGGACTCCGTGGTGGCTGCCATCCTGTGATCTGCTGACCTCTGGGATGACCAGTCAACAGAGCTCACAGTCTACATTTTGCTGCAGGTGTTCTTGCAAAAAGTGGGACAGTGTACTGAAGCCTTTAAAAATCTGCCCAGGGACCATGAAAGACAAGTGACTGGGCCAACTGGTACTGGGCTATGTGCCATGATATAAGCTGAGCTAGTAAGGAGGAGTTAGATCTGTGAGGTATTCTGAAGAAAGTGGACTGTTTATACAGTAGCAGGTAAATAATGTGTTATCCCGGACCTCATGTCTGGATTGCTGAAAGAGATTGAGCGGCACCTGTCTGCTGGCCTGCATGAGCGATGACAGCTGATGTTTCAGTGCATAGCAGTTTGTGGAGCAGTGACAGATCCTGTCCACTAGCCAGACTGCCTTGCAGAAAGCAAAGCCACACAAAATGGCATTTGGTTGCAGAGTTTCCAGCCAACTACAAGTACTGTGAGTCCCAGAGGTACAGCGGATGGACCTAAGTGACTGAGGCCTACAGCACCTTGTGGAGTCACCAACCTTGCGTGCAAGCAGGCCTAGCCAACCCCCTTCCCATTCAGAGAAACTGTGTAGGATTATAGTTTGTTTTTCAAGTTGGCCATCAGGATGGATTACAAATACTTCATTTTCAGAGGTTTCAGAGCCATTTTAATAATTGCATGGCCTTTGTGGGATCTGTTAAGGAGCTCAGCTGGATACTTCATATTTGTTATAAGTGCACCAACATCAGCCATCCCAAAGCAACATCTATGGGCCTGCAATGATCCAACAGTGGGTACTTAGAAACTGCTGTGAAGAGAGCTCCTAACTGAAGAGAGGGAAATCCTCGTACCAGGTGAGAGTGGGTGGCAGACTCCAGTAGAGGAGGGCCGACACCACACAGCAGTTAACTACATATTTTAATTTGTATTTACATTATTTTACCAGGAAAAAAGCTCCACTAAGCAGTGCTCCTTTACAAGGAAGGAGGTCCTGGTTTGGACAGGCAGAAGTACAGCAAATCAAAGGCACAGCAAATTACAGAGATCAAATGCAACAAGTAAAACAGCATTACAGAGCAAATATACATGGCACAGACATTGCCCTAATATAGAAAGAAAACACATAGTTACAGAGCATAACTTTTTAGTTGCTAAGTTAGATGCTAGGTGCAAACAAAAAATGCAGTGAAGGACAATTTACAGTAATAGCCATGGCAGTACAGAAAGGGGATAACCCATAATAATATTTTCTCATAAAACTCTTCTGAAAGCACATTTGTCAACACTGACTTTATAGCGTCACATCGAATTAACTGAAACTGACCAATGTACTTAGTTCGAGGGTGACTTGTACTTTGTTCCAGAGAGAAACATAAAAACATAGAATTTGTCGGCAGATAATGACTTCTTGGCCCACCCAGTCTGCGTATTTTTCCCTACCAAGAGTATCACCATAGACCTCACCTGATCTCCGACTCTTTCTCCCTTCCCTGCTCCTCTTCACTAATATTCCCGTAGGCCTATCCCATGCATTCTTGAACCGCACCACTTTTTTCACCCTCACTACCTTGGCTGGTAGACTGCTCCAGGAATCCACCACTCTTTCTGTGAAGAAGTACTTCCTCACACCTCTCCTGAATCTACCACCTCCATCTTCATAGCATGTTCCTTTGTTCTTGAGTACCTTTTTTCTGAACAGTACTTTCCTCCTATACCCTATTTACCCCTGTGGGGTATTTAAAGGTCTCTATCATATTTCCCCCATCTCTCCTCTCTTTCAGGGTGTACATATTGAGTTCTTTTAGTCTCTCCTCATAGGGCTTTTGATGCAGGTCCTACACCATTTTAAGTTGCCCTCCTCTGGACTGCCTCCACTTTGTCTATGTCCTTCCAGAGATGTGGACTCCAGAACTGTACATAGTATTCTAGGTGAGGTCTTATGAGATATCTATACAGAGGCAGCACCACCTCCCTCCCTCCTTCTGCTGATGATACTTCTCCCTATACACCCCAGCATCCCACTAGCCCTCCCAACTGCCTTGTGACACTGCTTGGCCACCTTTAGGTCATCAGAGATGATTACAATTAGGTCTCTCTCCTGCATGGTAGTTGTCAGCAACACTCTATCCATTTTGTACTCTGCCCCTGGGTTTCTGTGCCCCAAGTACATTATTTTTCACTTTTCACACTGAAACCCAGCTGCCATTCCCCTGACCAGTCCTCCAGTTTTCTCAGGTCTGCTCATCCTCACCAGGAAAGGCATACTGAGCTACAAACAACTCGTTTCCAGATGTGTCCTGGGGGAAAAGGGAGAGTGGGAAAACATATGCATAGCAAGATACAAAATACAATGAATTGAAAAAACAAAACAAAACAAAAAAAAGTACAATATACAACTGGAACACGAAGGGCATAACAATTCAGAAATGATACTGTGCATAGACCAAGATGAACAAGATATATCCATACATATAATTAGTCATACACACACATTTACACACACACACACTTACACATATATATATATATATATATATGTATATATACACATATGTATGTATATACATACACACATATACACCCTTACATACATATAAACATAATAGAGGGGAGGGAAAAAATGATGTAAGGAGAGAGAATTTAAAAAAAGCATGATAGATGGGGGAAGGTAAAAACTTAACACACAGAAGCGGAGCCCTAAGGGAATGGAAGCAGCCAGTGTAATAGGCTAATTGCATGACAGAAGACGACAAGGGTAGGTGTGAGAAACAGGATAATAGAAGAAAAAGAGATAAAGTATTGAAGAGAGTAGGGGTCAGGAGCAGTTACAGGAAGGGGAGATATAGTTACGGAGAAGACAAGACAACAAACTATTGGGCGGGGCAGAGCGGACATCTAAAGGGAGGGAGTTAGGATTAGGAAAATAATAGGAGAAGGCATCCCTACGTGAAGAGGATATTCGGGCAGGGAGGGCTAGAGTCCTATAGGGGGAGTTACAGAGGGAGTAGCTGGTAGAAGAATGAGTGGAGAGGAGTGCGTTTAGGTAGAATGGAAGGGAGCCAAACCAGAACTTCCCAACTAAAGAAGCACAATGAGCAAGATGTCTGGCACCAGTGTTGCCTATTCCCTAACCAATTTCCCAACCAGTTTACCATTTTTGGGACCCACTCCTAAGCTTCCCAGCTTGCTTAATAGTCTCCTATGGGGAAAGCTGTTGAAAGTCTTACTGAAATCTGGGCAGGCCACATCCACCGCTTCATCCTGATCTAATTCCTTCATCACTCAATCAAGGAACTCTGTTAGATTTGTCTGACATGACCTTCCACCTGTGAAGTTATGCTGTTAAACACAAATAAAACAAAGGTAATGTAATTTGTACTGACACTCTCCCCAGCCTCACTACTCAGGCATGACACTCCGGTATTTGTCATAACCCTACTAGGGGATTCACTGTACATCATAGACCAATTCAAGTATCTAGGTTTGTGGTTAAATAAGCACCTCTCCTTCACTACTCAGATTGAAACACTTACTAAAAAACTAAAAGCTAGATTGGGATTCTTCTACAGAAACAAATCTCTATTCCCTACTGACGTTAGGAAAAGGTTAGTTCAAGCGACTTTCCTCCCTCTTCTTCCTTATGTGGACATTACATACACTAGTTGCTCAGCCTCAAACCTACACAAATTGGATGTTCTCTTCCACCGAACAATCCATTTTATATTAAACGCCCCATCCAGGACCCATCACTGTGCCCTCTACTCTGCAGTGGGCTGGACGTCCCTCACTACCAGAAGGATGATACATAGTTGCACCTGGACATACAAAGCTGTGCTGAATAAACTCCGCCTATATATCTCGTCCCTGTTCCACCATTCCTATAGCTGCTATTTGCTCAGGAAAAACGTAATTATTTCGTCAGACACACCTAAGTTCCGCACCCACTTTGGAAAAGCTGCCATTAGCTCCGCTATACCTTCTGTCTGGAATAAACTCCAATCCACCCTTAGGCTCTCCAACGATGTCTCCCTTAATGTCACTAAATCCCTAATAAACTGTTCCCTTAAGGAAGACTGCTACTGCCATACCAGATAGCATGGCCCGCTAGACTATGTTACACTACCCTCACTCAGCACTTTCCTTTCATTACAGAATTATTCCTCCCAATTACCTTTGTCATTACTGCACACTTAACTGTTTATATTAGCTGTTATGCTAATTGTGAATGACTGTTCTACATCTCACATGTGTATTCCATTGTCATGCTAATTGTCATTAACTCTTCCACACTTGGATTTTTGTATTGTATGCGTCCTTGAATACAGTTCTCTATTATGTATCTGTTGTATCGTATTGCCTGTGGCAACCTCCTTGTAAATGACCTTGCTCAATGGAGCCCACCTGATGAAATAAACAAACCTGAACTTGAACTATGCTGTCTTGGGTCTTGTAACCCATTAGATTCAAGATGTTCCATTATCCTCGCCTTCAGCAGTGATTCCATTAACTTTACCACCACCGATGTAAGGCTGACTGGCCTATAATTGCCAGTTTCCTCCCCTGATATCACTTTTGTAAAGTGGGACTACATCTGTCCTCCTCCAGTCGTCTAGAACCACTTCTGTTTCCAAAGTGTTTTAAACAGGTCAGTCAGAGGTGCAGCCAGTACCTCCCTGAGCTCCCTCAGTGCCCTAGGATGTACCTCATCGGATTCCATTGCTTTGTCCACTTTCAGACTAGTGAGTCCCTTTAGGACTCTCTCCTCTGAAAAAGGACTAGTGTCCACCTCCCTCCCTTTAGAGCCCTGTTACTTTTTTGTGGACCCTCTCCTTCTCCTTCCACTGTGAACCCCGAACAAAAGTATTTGGTCTGGATATACGCCTTTTCCTGGTCTCCCACTGCACAATCCCCCCATTCCTTTTTAACCTTATAATCCTTCTACTGGTCTTCCTCTTTTCACTTACATATCTAAATAATGTTTCATCCCCTTTAACTACTGCATGGGCTAGTCTCTCTTCAGTTTGTGCCTCTCCACTTCTTACTGCTTCCTCTGCTTCTCTCTATTTCCCCTGACACACCACCCTATTCTCCTTCCTCTGTGTTTCTTTATATTTTCTGAATGCAACCCTTTTAGCCTTTACCTTTTCAGCCACCTACTTCGAGAACCATAACGATCTCTTTTTTCTCGTACTTTTACTCACTTGCTTGACACGGAAGTTTGTTACTTTAACTGTGCTCCCTTTTAGTTTCAGCCACTGTTCCTCCCCCACACCCAGCTTCTCTCCCCAGCCAGGTCATCCCTGAGACAGTCACCAATCTTTATAAACTGCCCAACTAAAATCTAGGACTTTCGTCTTTGTGTGGTTTGATTCCACAGCCATCCTTATACTGAACCACACTGTATGGTGATCACTAGTCCCAAAGTTATCTTCCATCTGGACGCCTGCAACACTATCCTTGTTACTGAATATCAGGTTCAGTATTGCACTATCACGAATGGGTTCACTGAATAGCTGCCTGAGGAATGCCCCCTGCAGGGAGTACAGGATGTCTCTGCTTCTAGTTGAAGTCACAACTGAGAGGCTCCAATCTACTGTACATCTGACAGATTGAAGTCCACCACCAGTAGCACCTCTTTTTGACATCTTATCAATGACTTCCAGAAGTACCTTATGTAACACATCCTCCTCTGGTGGAGGTCTGTATATCACACCAGTGTGAATAGTGGCTCCGTTCCTCTTCTCCAGGGTGACCCACAGTACTGCTGCCCCTCAACCATATTTCCTGTATGTCTGTCACTTTTATGCTCCCCTTCACATAAAGCATCACACCTTCATTTTTTCATCTCACCCTGTCCTTCCTGAACAGAGTATAGCCTGGTATGGCCATGTGCAAGTCATAATTTTCAGCATACCATGACTCGGTAATGGCCACAATATGCAGTTCAGCCTCTGCCATGATGGCCTCCAGGTCCAGAATCTTATTTCCTAGACTTCTAGCATTCACTTATATGGCCTTCCAGATTTTGTTACCACTCTGATTATTACCCCTCTTTGCCTACCTCCTTCCTCCCTCTGTTTTTAATGGTCCCGTTTCCATTCCTCTTTATTTCTATCACCATGCTTCCTTTATTAATTTTCACCTTGAGGTACTTCTCTCCCCCCTCAGGTTCTCCCTACTTTCTACTTTAATCAGTGGGGTGGGGGGAGGGCAGTTACTGTCTCCCCGATTCCTTCGACCACCCCCCTCGGCTAGTTTCAAAGTTAATCAAAGCAACATTCAAACCATCCACTGAGGACTTAAGTTTCTCTCCCGGGTGGATGCTGGCCATCACCCCTGTGAAGAGTGTGGGCAAGCCAGCTGAATGCCATTTTGCCATTGTAAGACAAGTGCCTTGGGATCTACAGAAGGATTACATTGTTACTACAGATGGAGTTGTTTAGTAGGGACAGCAGCGAGGTGCATGTATCGACCTCATTAAGCTGCTGTGCCATTTATCTGAGGACGCTGTTTTTTTTTTATAAGCAAAGTTTATTAAATTTTCAAGTACATACAAAGACACAAGAATAAATGAACACAGTACACCAACACAAGACACAATGCAACAACAATCCATGACAGGTAATGTTGATAGCTTATAAATCTGGTGAAATTCAGCTGCCTACGTGTACACTGAGCATAAGCGCTACCATCCCCTGTGCGGATCCTTCTATCTGTACAAAGGTATCAACCTCCCCCCCAGGATACACCACTCAGAATTGCCCCCCAGGGCAAAAAAGTAGAGCCTTTATTCATTACATACAGGAGCCACCATTCCATCTATTACACCCCTTCTCCTCCTGCCGTCTCACTGCATAAGTCAGGGTTCCAATAGCATATGTGGCATTTACCAGCCAGATCCAGTCTTCACTGGTTGGGGCCCCTGCAGTAAGCCACCGTTTCATGATGCACTTTTGGCCATTATGATAAGAATCCCCAGAAGGTGTCTGACAGTAGAATCCCTCACACCCTGTGGTTACAACATAAAGAGGAACAGGTGTTCTGTGAGACTGAGTTGTGGAGAGAAAATCTCTTGCAGTGCTTCAACAGAGACAATAAAAGAGGCAAGACAGGGCATGCCCAAAATATGTGACACAGTTCTGTCTGTGTCTCTCCACAATGTTTCCAGCACTGGCCAGTTTGTAGTGTGTTCGGTATACCTGCTGAACTGGAGTTAGAAGTAATGTACCAGGAACTTCCAGATAAGCTCCCTCTAAGACACAGGGGAGGAAATGTTGTGGGAGTTAATGTAGGCCATCTGTGATTGTAGCTGGTGAGAGGGTGGCTGACCATCTAGTTCCACCTATCCAAAACCTGTAGCAGGGGGAGAGCCCTGAGCTGATGAAGTGTGGTGTACAATCAGGAAATACGGTGCAGCATAGAATCTCCCATCAAGGCAGATATGATCAAAATGACCAAATGGTTTCTGGGGTCCAGGACAGGTCTCTAACAAGTCCAGATGGTGAGGTATGCCCGAGTCCGAAAGTAGCAAAACATACCAATCTGATATAACTAAGATGTCTTTGATCATTTGAAATGTTTTCACATCTTTACCCTGCAGAAGCTAAAAGGGATATCTGAGTCCTCGGTGGTACCAAACTTTGCAAACTGTATCCAGCCTGACTGGCATAAAATCTTTATGGAGGTGTAGAGGGAGCAACCCTAGCAGCTGCTCTCTCAGTCCCACCTACATTATCCACTGTCTCCATATTCTGAGTGGAGTGGTGACAAAGGGTTAACCACAGTCTGCTAAAGTGTTTATCTGCTGCCAGTCTAGGATACCTCTTTCTAGGGAGGAGGTGGGTAAGCTGTTCTCTCCAGTTGTGCCCACTGTTGCGAGGGCATATTCCTGATCAACTGAAGTTGTGCCACCTCACAGTACAGATGAAGATCCGGAAGAGCAAATCCTCCCTGATCTTTTGGTCTACAGAGGGTAGCGTATCCAATCTGGGGAGGGCCAGCCCAGGCAAAGCAACCTGTATATCATCTTATGCCACCTGTCCCAGTAACCCATGTCTATCGGGATAGTCAAAGAGTGAAACAGGCATAGAAATTTGGGGAGCACCACCATTTTAATGGTCGCCACCCGCTGCTCCACAGAGAGCGGTAGGACCATCCATTTCTCCAGGTCTGTTTGTATGTGTGTGTGCAGAGGGGAAAAACTGACCTGGAACAGCTGGGAGATGGCGACTGCGAGACTGACCCCCAGATACCTCATTTATAAAAGTCCGCACCTAAAGGGAAGTGGGACATCAGAGTGGCAAGAGTACAAAGTTAATCGACAGTGCCTCAGTTTTTTTTTTCTCATTCAGCTTATAGCCAGACAGGGTATCAAAAATTTGTAAGAAAGACCAGATAGTTGGGAGGTCGGTATCTGGGACGAAGAGGTAAAGCATAACATCATCCACATAAAGTGCGATTTGATGTTCCCTCCCATCAGCGGCCGGGTATCCTCGAATATTAGTATGCTGTCATATGGCCCATGCTAAGGGCTCAATATAAATAGGGAAGAGAAGTGGGGAGAGGGGGCACCCATCTGGTCCCCCTCTGTAATGCAAAGTGGGAGGAGAGATAGCCATTTGCCTGTACCTATGCCTGAGGGGAACTCTATATATGAAAAAGCAATTCTATAAAGGTAAGGGAAAGACAAATTGCCGAATTATGGCACAGAGAAAGGTCCAAGACACCTGGTCGAATGCTTTCTCCACATCAAGATTGAGCGCCCAGAAAGGCATACCTCAGAAGGGTGCATTATGGGTGATGGAGAGGGATCTCCTCAGACTGGAAATTGTTTACCAGGTATGGACAAATCCTTTTTTAATACTTTGTGTTTATTATGTTAGAAAAACATATACAATATGCATAACCAAGGTTCCAAGGCATAGCAATCAATTATCAGGAAGGGTAAACATATAATTTAAACTCTATTATACCACAGGTATCCAGTTTCAGCAAATCAGAGCAGAGGAACACTGTCAGTTATTCTCCCACAAACTACCACCTGAATGCCCACAGTAGTTTATTCACCTATAGCCACGCCCACAGTAGTTTATTCATCTTCCCACAGTAGTTTATTCGTCTATAACCATGCCCACAGTCGTTTATCCACATCCCCTTCCATTCTTGTCCACTCACAATCCTTTACCAAAATCTCATACAAACACTGTCGCTATGTAACTAATTTTTGAACCCTGGCACAAACTGTCTAATCCACGTCTATAATGTCTACAACCTACCCAGATTACAAAATTTCACACACATCAAATTTAAGTCACACTACACACCTATCTCCTCCTCCGTATGTCTCTGACCTGTAGTGCCGCCAGACCAACTAAAGCTTGTTTATCACGAAGTCATGCTTTTGTGGTTCTTATCTGTGAAACTAGTAATACGGACCTTACCAGTACATAGATTATGTGAAAGTTGGTCCCATCAAAACCGGCGCTAAAACCCTTATTTTCTGATAAGAAATCGAATCCGTGATTCTGAACATGCGCATTATCAGCTTGTCTGTCGCGATATCCAGCATCATGCATTCAATTCGCAACAGAAAATAAAAACATTACAAAGCTCGACTTTCCAACGGATCAACTTTCAAATAATCTATGTACCAATAAGTGTCCCATATTAGTTTCACACATACAACTGCAAAACCATTATTATGACAAACTCATAGTTGTTCCACAACATTACAGGTCAGACATGCTCGGAGCACATATCACTTCCTCCAACTTAAATTTAATTTCTACACAAAAATACATTTTTATCACAAATTCTAGTGGTATAATAGTAATAATATTACGTTTTGTGCAGTATACTTGCAATACCCATCTTCTGTGGAGATTAAACGCTGAGGCAAAACAGCTTCAATGTCCAAAAATGTCCCAAAATGGCCATTTGTGTCATGACCATGGACTAGAGTCCAAAAATATATTACAACAATAAGTCCCTGAGTGACACTCTTGAAATGGTCAAAAAAACTGTTCAAAAGTCCACGTGCTTGATGATATGTCCCAAAAATTAAATACAATGATTTCTACAGAACTTCTTCTTCGGCACCAGCTAAATACTGATGGGAAAATACATGATATACTGTATGCTTATTACATTTGTTCATATTAAACAATCACCCAATATGCTTCATATATTATAATGCAATAGGCACCTAGTACTGAAACAGATGCAAGTGTAATATCAGCGTGCACAATTGAAACTGTTTATAAAACATGGTGAATTAAGATCTACTAGTAGGCAGACTAGAGGGAGGATGCTCTGTACAGGGGTTGGGCCATAAGTGCATGCAGCACTGTAATGAAGTGAGTATGCAGTTGCCACCATCTCACAGCCTTCGATCACCATCCTAGATCCAAAGAGGCAAATACAATATGGAGTCCTCGCTCCCTATCTAAACTACATGCAAATCCAGTATCAGTAGTGAGGGCTACTCACCCCCCCTTTACACCTCCACCCATTGGCCACCAGTCCCCAATTATTACAGCCAAGCATTTTAAATCTTAATAACTGTTCTGTTGATGAACTGATAGATTAAAAAGTATGAACAAATATAGTTCCAAAACAGCTCATCTCACCCTCATTGCCCTCCCCAAGGTTCCTCCTTTCAAAGTCAGCCTTTATTTTAAGTAGCCTTTTCCCTGCCTCCACAGGGTCAGTAAAAAGATAGAGCTTACTCACATAAGAAAGCCTGAGTTTAGGAGGAAATAACAGAGTATGAGAGATCCCAATTGTTTCCGTTCCGATCTCATGGCATCGAAAGATTTCCTCCATTGCCTGGTCACAAAGCAAAGGTCGGGAAAGCAGAAAATGTGGGTGCCATCTGAGAGTTGCAGCTGTGGGTTGGCAAAAATCCAGTCTGATCCAGATGAATCTGGCAGGGTAAGCGCAGATCCAGAAATGTTGCCATAATAGACATAAAAAGCTTACAGTCTGTGTTTTTTTTTACCTTATTTATTTCTACATCTTTCTGCTGGGGGGGGGGGGTTGTACCTTTGGTTCCCCCACCTGTTCCAGCTGCCCTGATCACAGTCAGAGCTCATACCTCTCCGCCACAACCTCTCAGGTTGCATCATGGCGGGTACATACCCCACCACCATGGAGACCTGGAGGGTGGGCTCCTGAGGGAGCTAACTTAGGTGCAATCATGGTAGCGTCATCAGGCCAGCCTTCATGCTGCCTAGGGATATTTTCTACTTTTCTCCCCTGTGGGGAGGGGCGTGCAATGACGCCAGTGGAGGGAGCACACACGCGTCCGCATGCACTCCTCCAGGCGTCTGCCCCAATTCCATGCCTCTTCTGTAGGCATGATGCACTGCCCCACAGTCTCCCCTAGGGGCCAGTCAAGCACTGACCACTAGAGTCCCCCCTTCCCGGAGGAGAGCAGTCCTTGGGACGCTCAATCCTTCTCCAACCCTGCCAACCCCCAGTGGCTCGTGCTCATTCCTGAACACGGCTCGCCGGTGTGGTGCAAGGTAAGGCATCCAGCGCCTCAGCCCTCAGCGCCACCGGGCGGCTACTACAGTCGGTGTTTAATACTGAAATCGACCTATAAAACTCAGAACAGTCTGGTGGTTCAGAAGAAGCTGTTTTAATGGCTACCTGAGACTCCAGTTGTGCAACAGTGCTCTAATTCTTTTTCATGTCTACAGTGTGTTAAAATAAGACAACATCAGTTAAAATTACTGTTTTTGGGGCTTTTTAAACAAACTGTTCAGGCACAGTTAGAAAATAAACTTTGGCTCACAAAATGCTCACACAACATATCGCTGCCCCCAAAAATAGTGGTAATTCTATAATGTACTGTAGCATTAATCTGTCTTGATTTATTGAACATCCCATTAACTATGTCCGCTAATGTGGCTTGCACTGTTCTTAGGTTATACAGGCATAAAGATATTTGGAAAAAGGCCATAATATGTGGTGGCAAAGTGTCAGGGCTGGATTTATATAATATTGGGCCCTATGCACAACATTTAGCATGGGGGTTCCCCAGGCAATTGAGGCATAATGTAAATGTGACCACCATTGCAAACAGGGCAAACGGGAGTTTGAACACACTAATATGCTGGACTTTACTAGTCAAGAAGGTTTTGGCATGACATTGCACCATTCCCATGGTGCTATATCATGAAATTGACTCCACCATGAGCACTATCTATAATGTTCCACTCACCATCTCAATTCTCACCTTAAGACCCTCATCTGGGTTGCTGAGATTTTTATGTTTTGGTGCTGTGGTACTCTTTTGGTGATTTAGTGCCCCTCACAAACTCCAGCCTTTATACAGTCCCTGACATCACATAAAACTTATTGCTATCTGGTCCCTCACAAATCTCTGTGACCCTCTAGCTAGAGATTGAGAGCAGAATTCTAACACCCATACCACCTGGCTGTATTGGTTCTACAGGCAGGAGGCATTTGAAAACTGTGCTCACCAATGTGAGGGTTGTGATATTTTTTGCATGGCCCTGCAATACATTTACATGGCGACTCCCACCCCTTCTCCCACACAGTTGTAATGTCACTAGTAACCAAGCAGAAAAAGGCTTGCAATCCTGTAGTACATAGCATATCAGGGTTGCTAATGGTTTCCTGGGGCTAAGTGGTTAATCTGATCACTTTGTGACAGTACCGTGTGTCCCCATACATGGCCCTCTGTCTTTGAAGTTGGCCCCCAGTACATCTTGGGCCCTGAGCACAGGCATAGTTTGCCTATATGTAAATCCAGCCCTGCAAAGTGTTCTGGAGGGCCTTAAAGTACCAAGTACGCAAGTTTTGTTGTCTTCTAGTGGTAAGAGGGCTAGGTAATGGGCAAATAAAGGATACAGTGGTGAGTCCTGGGGGTAGACTAGTTATGAAACAAAGTGCTCTATGGTGCAACACATTCAGTTTGGCTAGGTACAAGGTGGTGGCAACCTCCATAAATCAGATCACCACAGTCAAGTAGTGACAGGAATGTGGTTTGCACAAGTCTTTTTCTTGACTCGAGAGTAAAGCAGATGTAATTTTCTACATAATCAACAGCATAGAGTCGACCCAAAGACCAAGATATTTACATGTATCCACCAGCTCCAGTTTGTTGTCTATAAGGGTGGAGATGCTAGGAAGACGGGTGTTTAGTGACTGTTTTCCACTAGGAGTAAATAATAAAATTAGTTTAGTCATGTTGAGGAGGAGATTGGAGGCAAACAGACTATACTGCAGAGTATCAAAAGCAGAATGAAGGTCATTAAGTGCAGCAGTTAGACCGGGTCTAGCAGCATACAGGACAGTGTTGTCAGCTTAACAGTGCAAGTTAGCATCCCTACATTTTACCCAAGGTTGCTTATGGAAAAGTCATGTAAACCATGACTAATAGTAGTCCTAGTACTGACTGGGAGCAGGAGGGTGAGAAACCTTTCAGTTTTAGTTGCTGCTGCTGTTGACCAGTTGGTTTGTAAACCACGGCACAGCAGGGGCTGATATCTGCAACAAGAGTGTATGCAGTAGATGGTACTATCAACTGTATTGAAGGCTTTACTGAGGTCCAAAAGAATGGCAGCATCAATAAGTGACTGATCCAGAGCAGAGAATCAGTCACTGGTGACCTCGACTAGGGCAGTAGAAGTACTGTGGCTAGCTCCGAAAACTGATTGTAATGGAGTAAGAACAATGAACTGGTTAAGCTGCTCATGTAGCTGATCATTAATTAGACCTAACATGGTAGCTTTTGTAATACTTTAACCAGGAGAGGGAGTATAGAGATAGGCCTGTGTAACCCCAAGATGGCACTATTCTAAGGGCTACTACCCCTGCCTGTATGGCTATACACAGGTTGAGGGGCCCGAGTTCACTAATAAGGTGCCTCCACCCAGAGTAGTGGTACTGGGGATGCTTGTCTGCTCTGGTATAGCCCTCTGGGAAGCTATAACCCACCAACCCTCCTAGTGGCCTAGCACCTGATGCAGTAGTGCATTCACAGACAGTATGGAACAGTAATAATATGCACACACCCTTCACACTTACCACCAGGGTTAGATCGGCAGCAGTTTCACTGGAGACCACCCCCCCCCCAGAGAACCCCTGTAAAGTAAGGTTAGCAATACAAAAATAGCACACTCTTAACACTGTAACCCAACTAATAATATGAACACTAGCCAGATTAAACGTGAAGAAAGACAATCAGGTTTATTTAGGGGCAGTGAACAAGGAAGGAGGCTGAATTTAGTCAAATAATTAGCAATCAGATTTGATTCAGGTTTGGCATGCACTTTTAGTCCCAACGTGACAGTGACACTACACTGGGCACCCAGGATGGTAAGTCTGGCTAGCCAGAGGCATTGTCTGTGGGTGGCCGGTGTTGCAGCTGATGTTGAGGCCCGTGGTGGAAAGAAAAGCAGTTAACATGCAAAACAGCCAGATTATTTGTAATCTGAGCTGGTTGGCTCAGTCCTTTGTAAACCCAAGAAATTGAAACAGATGGTACCACTGACGATTTAAACACTCGTTGCAGGGACCTAACTTGATTGTACTCACACTGCCAGGAATCTGCTGCAAGGCAGGTGATATGGAGAACTCGTGGTGATGACTGATGGGTATGGGGAAGCAGGGCCGACATGACACACCTTCTCTTCATGGCCTTTCCTCCAGGTGGTTGCAAGCTGTGTGTTGTTGCTAAGCAGGGGCTGGATCCCCAAGCTGGTCTGCCAATGAAACAGTCTCTGGTGCAGAAGTATCAGCCCAGGCCGGATTGGCAAGGCCCAGGCAGATTGAACAGTCTGGCAAAGTTCATGCTCTTCTGCTGGTGAACCTCCAGCTTGCATAACAGGTTTGGCCATGGGTAAACTGGTCGAACCCACACACATTCCATCATTCAAAATAAACAGCTACCTCAGGGTACTGTTCAGATATAGTCCATTTGCAATCCAGCAGCTTTACTGGGCAAACCTTTCGATCTGAGTATGTCTCGCACACAAGCTGGGCCGATCTTTTCAGGAGCAAATCTTGGGTCCAAATTGCAAGTAGCACTAACAAACTTCTTTTCTTCTGCCGCAGTTCCAGGCTGAAATTGGACAAATGCGACTTCTGCTATAGGCAGTCTCAAGCAGGAGAAAGGTGGCAGGGAGGCAAGTTGGGACTCTTCCCGCCGATTCCCCTATGTTCCTTCTAGGAGCAGCTCGAAAGCTTGAGCTGTTCACACCTCAACCTCCACTTCTAACTAATCCACTGTCTACTGTCTCTTTGGGGATTTCCCTTGTAAATCCAGGCTTGCAGTTGGCTGAAGGAGCTGTCAGTCACAGTAACCTTTATTTTAACGTATTTAAAAAATAAAAATATAAAGTTACCGCAGGTTACTATGGAAATGATTAGCACACTCACGTGACTCGCATATACATTTACTAAGCTTCCATTGCTCTCACCTCTGTTGTGCAGTCCTAAAATGCCCCGATTAACAGCTTGTTGGCAAAAACCGGGCATCCTGGGCACCTACCACTTATTGCCCTTCTTTTTATGTTTAAAATGTACGACTACACAATGCTGCTCCAACCACGTTGCTATGGCGATGATCAACACAGCAATTCAACACCTGCAACTGGAGCTTCTGTCTCACAGCCACAGAGTTCGTGTAATTTTAATAACATTTATTAAATTATTGTGAAAATGTGTCTGTTACTCATCAGCCCTGCAATACCTCAGACACTTGGTTCCTGTCTCAATGCCTTGACAGCAGTGTCTGTAGTAACCACCTAAGGTAAACACTACAGTACTACAAGCGGCGTTGGAGATAGGTTTTGGTCTCAAGTGAGGTCATGAAACTGTCGGAAAACCTGTCGGTGGCTTGGGGCAGTTTTCCATTTCATCCAAGAAAACAGAGGTAAAAATGATTAAAAAAAGATGTAACACTATACAAACTATAACATTTATAAGCAGGCTGTACAGTATTTACGGCCTCCAGGGGGTGATTAACTAGAGCATTAACATAACGCCTGGTAGTACTTTATTGCTTAATTATCTTATGGCTAACAGAGTTGTTTAGGCATGGTTAAGGGTACAGTCCCTCCTTCCAATGCTTTTACCAGATCCTGGAATTCAGAGGAATCATTTCTGTTCTCCAATAGTTTCAGGTAGCAGTTAGCTTTGGCTGACCAAATCAGCTTGTTGCATTGTTTTTTTTTTCCTGAATAACGTCCAATCATTTGATAGTTTAGTAAGTCTTGCTTTGGGCCAACGCACTTCTCAATTCCTCAGAGCTATTTTTTTTTCTATTTACATTTTTTCCTGCAACTCCTCGGAACTGGCAGGTGGCTCCGGCCCTTCCTTCGGAGGGGACTCGTCTCTCTGGCCGAGATCCCCATGCCCATCCTACCACCCCCCATGGGTCCCCCCCCCCGTGACAGGGTCAGTGGTGAGGGGCGCTGGCCTTCCCCCAACCCTGGAAGCCAACATCCAGACTGCTTGGGGGTCAGCATGGGCTAGTTTAGCCACCATGGAGCCTGCCAGCTCCATGTTTTTCCTCCTGTTAAGCCCCAGGGCCCACGATTGTGTAATGGGTGGAGTGACTGCCTCCACCTCTGCGGAGCAGTTGAACACCCTGAATGGGCCCTCCTCGGGCTGCATGCCGTCTACAGCGAGCTGCACTGTCCCCTCCCCTGAGGAAGGAGAGCTGTCAGCAGACACTGATCTTTCCTCACCCCGGCCGACCCTCAAGGACCTGAGTCCATTCCCGTACCCGGGTTGCCAGCATGGCGCGAGGTGGCATCCAGCGCCTCAACCTCAATGCCACAGGGCCGGGCCCTCAGAGCTATTTTGAGATCTTGACAGTGCCTCTTTTTTGACCTTTGTCTCACATGGGCACGTCTTATAAATTCCCTAAACTCCCCCTCCACTATCCTAGCCCTCTCCCTAGCCAGGCCAGATGGATAATGACATCCAATCATCACTGTACATTTTATGCAAGTCTTGACTGGACTTTGATGGACAGCTATAGAATCATGAAAATGTTGAGCATGGTCTGTAAAACACTGTCATATGAAGACGTCCATCCCTTGTCTCACCACTGGATTGTGGACGCAAACGACTTGACCAGCTGTAGTACAAGAAATTCAAATAGCCATAGACTATACATCCCAAAGACCTTTCTTGCTTCGGAGAGATGGGCATCAGCTTTTATGCTGTCGCCCACAGAAAAAATTGAAAACAAATATCAGATGTTGTCATTCACTGAAACACTTCCAAGGAACAGTCACAAATGACTTTTAACATGTATGTAACTGCTTTTAAATGTTTTTCTTTTGTATTGCATTGTTCATGTTGTACTGAAACAGTGTGTATGGAATTTGTATTTTAGTACTTATGAATGCAGTTGAAATTAGGCCTGCTGCCCAAGTGTGTATCCTGTTTAAAAATAGAAAAATTACATCCTTAAATTAAGTTGCAAGAAATGTAGACATTGTGTCTGTTTGCAATGACACAAAAATCTGCAATGGGATGAACACTCAGGAAGGAGCAGAGTGAATGCAAAGGCTTTTGGGAAACTAGAGAAGTGTTCTAGGGTGAGGCAGCTGAGTTTCAGTGCCAGAAAATGCAGTCATGCACCTGGGGTGGGAAAACCTGGGACCTGTGTATGAGATGGGGGAGGTACTGACAGTCACCAAGCGAGAAAAGGATCACAGGGGTAATCATAGCTGATGATCTGAAGGTGTCAGGGCAATGCACGGAAAACAGTATGCAAGGCTAGTGACATGCACAGTATCGCTTACTAGGGAGACCCCACCTGGAGTTCTGTGTCCAATTCTGGAGGCCACACCCTTGCAAGGACATCGGCAGCGTGGAAGGGGTCTAGTGGAGGGTTACCAATGGTGCTGTTGTTGCACAAGAAGTCATATGAGGAGGGGCTATGGGCATGGGCGGCTCTACACCAGGGCCTGCCAGGGCACGTGCCCTGGTAGAAAAATGCTGTGCCCCAGTTGGTGCTCCATATGGTGCAGAGCTTTCCCATAGTAACAATGTATCAGTGCCTCTGCTGCCATCTGTTGTGCCCCAGCTGTGCCTGTAACCATTTGTGGCTAGAGCCGCCACTGGCTATGGGAACTCAAATGTACTCCTAACTCCCTGGAGGAGAGTTAGACTGGACATGTTTGAGATCTGCAAGCACCTCATTGGGGTTAACTAACTGCAGGAGGGGAGTCTCTTTCAGAGGAGGAAGAGCACCAGAACACAGGGGAATGCAGTGAAGCTGTGGAGGCAGTATGGCACAGTGGTTTAAGGCTCTGAGCTGCAAATCTGGAGACCTGGGTTTGAATCCCACAGCCCCCACCTGCATACTGTGTGACCCTGAGCAAGTCACTTAACTTCATCGTGCTCCCAGGTTGCACCTGCAAACAAGCTTTCAGCTTAGTGTGTCTCACCTGGTAAAATAATTGGTTCAAAAAAAAAGAGAGAGATGTGAGGAAATACTTCTGCACCAAAAGGGTGGTGGAAACCTCGAACAGCCTGCCAGAAGAGGATGTGGGAGCATAAACAGTGAGGGGCTTCAAGCATGCGTGGGATAGGCACACAGATATAACAGGCAGAGGAAAGAGAGGTGTAAGGGATGCCAGAGACCAAACAGAATCCATAGTGTCAGAATAAGCAGAGGAAAATAGGGCAGACTGGATGGGCCAACCAGTCCTTTTCTGCCAGCAAATTCTATGTTTCCATGTCTATTTATAACTAAGCAATAGCTGATTAAAGATTTCTACAGCCAAGCACACCAAGGAGCCAGGTAGAACATTTGCTAGTTAAAGAGCTGCTGACACCTCCAAGATAACTTTTTTTTAACTTTATTATTATACAAAAACAAACATACAGTCATGTCTCAAGCATAGAAATACATATTTTCCCCCACAAGAGGGTGCCACTTCTCTAAACAAAACAGTATTGTCCTTCAAATGCTTCAAGATACATCCAATGGTGGAATCCATGTTAAAACAAAAGATCTATTATTTCAGATTGCTGAATCTGGAGTCCATCAGCTGCGTGGTAAAAGTAGACTAGATTATAAAGAAACATGTCTATAGTCCTCTCCTCAGCCAGTGAGGAAAAAACCACTACACTTAATCACAGTGTTTAGGCACTTACGTTGTGCCCTATTCAAAATATTTTTTTTTTTTACTGCAGAACCCCTCCTTATCCATAAATGAAGGTGCTATAAGAAATAGAGCTAACTTAACTGAGCTGAATTTATATTAAGTAACCTGTCGAATGTCATTTTAACCAAAGGGTTATTTACTATACTATAACATTTACCATATATTAAAAAGAACTTTGTTATTTTAAACACATGGTAATAATATCACCGTGGATCTATTAAGAAACCATCTCTAACAACAAACCACTTCGAGGTTACCTTGTACTGAATATTAAAACAACAAAATTCAAGTCCTGAGGTACCCCATATCTTATCAGGTAACCAGATAGTCAGCGTATCTTCATGGTGCATCTTCATCCTCCGAGGAAGAAACTTCTTTTTCCTGTGCTCTAGACCTGGGTGTCGCTTGTTCCAGTGCCCATTTCATAGCTTCATTGGGGTAGCTGAACAAGTATACTCGACTCCGGTGTACAATTCACAGCTTAGCTAGGAAATAAGCCTGTGAGCGATTCCAGCTTCCCTCAGCAACACCAGTACTCTGTCAGATCTTTTTCTTTTTTGTTGGGTAGCGAACCCGATGTCAGGAAACAGGCAGACCTGTTCCCCTCATACAGCAGTTTTTTTTTTTGTATGGGCAAGCGCCAGGGGAAAAGTCATAGCCAATGCCGTTTAGTACTTGACTACTGCCCAGGGCCTCCGGGTTAACTGATCTGCCCGAGTGGTCACTCGATATGCTTTCTGCAGATGATAGGTCCAGTCTGAGACCTCTTCCCTAATTGATGAGTCAGCCAATCTTTAATAAAGAGAAGAAGATGGTCTCCTCACACTCCTCCAATAGTCCTAACACATGAAGATTCGCCTCCCTCACCTGCTTCTCTAGCGTCTCAGGCGGTCTTCAGGTGGGTGTTTTTTTATAATAGTTGCCACTGCTCCCATCGCTGAGTCAGCATGTTTAGTTGCTTCCACTGATGTCCCCTGTACTGCTTCTACTGTTGCCTCAAGACCGGCCACCTTATTTGTTAAGGCATCAAATTTATCAGAGAGCCGTCCGACGGATGCTATTAATTTGTTAAGTTTTATACTGATCGTCTGCAGAGATTCCTCTGAAGCCATTTCTGGGTTTTCAGCAACTGGGCCCACTTGTGGCCTCATGGCAGGAAGTCGGGATGAAGTTTTAGACCTGGCTCCTTCACCTGTGGTCCAATCTTTTCAAGGGTTACCCATGGTGAGCAGCTTTCCTTCAGATACTAATTTCACCTGGTCCAGCTCAGATATTTTGCAAGGAAAATATGTTTTTATCTTAATTTATACAATGGATATAAGAGCTCCACAGAAAGATCACCGTCTTGCTCAGCTCCACAGCACCCCAAGATAACTTTGAAAAACATAATAGCTAGGAACAATTCAGCTTGCATTCCATACATATTCTACAGATTTCTCCTCCCATTTATTTATCACTGAGGAAATGTACATGAATACATTACCTGTATTTCTTAGAGTTCATCGTGCTATAGCTTACTCCGTACTTCAAGTCACAATCCTCTGTTGTGACATCACAATCTGTTGCCATGGGAGTACCTGTGACATCACAAGCAGTGCATTATGACCTCAGGTAGGGAGAAAGCAACTGGAATAGATGAAATGTTTAGGAGCAAAAGCTCTGTTTTCATGTAAATGTCCTCAATAATTAAAAAATGGAGAGGAGACTTACAGAACTATTGTGAAATACAAGCTGAACTGTGTCTAAACATTATGTTTTGTGAAAGTTCTGTGGAAAGGCGTCGACTGCTCTTTAACAGCTGCTAAGCAAAATTTCTGCCAGTTAATGGCCGACAGGTCATGCAAGAAATCTTGCCTCCAGACAGGAGTAAAATATCTTTTGTATATAAGGAAGGACCAGGTACTCATTTTCTTCATACCCTGACAGAGACCACAGCATTATGATCACTGCATTCGTAACTGAATACAGCAGTGTAGATCATTTTCTGTGGTCTCTCAGTAAGAATAATATCTCGAATAAAGTTCATGAGATTTTTGGTGTTAGGTATTATAGGTTCTGTGACAAGCTGAGTAAGGCCAGCTCATCACTCAACAGCTTAAGATTGCTCGATTCAGCGGGCTAGAAGGGCTGTGCCTTGCTGGTCCTTGTTAGTGACAGATAAAATACTGACCATCATGTTGTGATTTCTTAGGGTCTAGCTAAATTATAGCTTGGATCACAAGATGTAGTTCAGACTCCGCCTACGCAGGAAGACCAATCGGGCTCAGTACCATAGGAGTTCCGCGTTTTAACTATCTTCCTCGTGAGCAGGGACCGCTGTCAGTAAAACTGTGTTTGCTTGTTCAAAGCTGCTATCATTACTAACTGCTATTCCATGGTGCATGCCACTAAAAGGGTTTATCACTGCTTTCTATGAAGTGGGGTAAGTAAGAACCCTGACTACTGTGGAGAGATAGCCAGGTACAGCATCCCAGGAGGCTGACTAGTTGTCACTTAGCCCATTATCGGTTCTTTCTGGGTGGAGGCAGGTGCATTTCTTTTTCTTTAGATATGAACCCTTCACTAGTAGTCAGAAAAGAACTCAGGAGCCACCATTAACATCTCCATCAGCACAAAGGCGGTGTAAGTTGGGGACCCTCCTCAAAAGGGCCTTACATATACAGCAAGAAATATTACTGACAGAAGAAAGTGCAAATTAACATTTTGTAGTGCAGGGGCAAGCAATGCAAGATTGATAAAGCAAGATACATACTGTACGTTGTATTTTAAATACAAACATGAGATGTATATACAAGGAGTTTAATAAAGTATGTATTTGAAAATGGCGCTTAATGACTATAGAGATGGACTGTGGGCATGGTATAATTATTTCCTAGTTAAAACAGGACAGGATATATAGTATAGACTAGGCAGGAGATTACTTTATTAACTTCACCAGCATGGCAGTCAACTGCCGTAAATTAACTTGATTTATGCTGCTGCTCAGTTTTATGTGCTTACTTCAAAATTACAATTTTTCTGAAACTCAGTTTTTATTGCAATACACATATACATCATAACAACAGTTAATTTCACCACATAAACTCTGTCATTCATACCATACAGTTTTAGAACATAAGAACATGAGAAAGTAGCCAGCAGAAGGAGACCACATGGTCTAGCTTGTCTGCTCGAGTTGTTGCAGAGTCCTGGCTTTGCCCTTACACCAGTGCCCTGGCCCCCACCCCCTCTCCTCCCCGGTCCCATGATTTCCCCTGTGCTTGTCCCAGGCTCTTTTGAAAGATCCACTGTCTTAGCCTCCACCACTTCCTCTGGCAGTTCATTGCAGGCCATCACCACCCTTTCTGTAAAAAATGCTTCCTCACATCTCTCCTGTATCTTCTCCCACCAGTTTTAGGCTATGCCCTCTGGTGCTGTTATCTCACCTAATGAAGAGACCCCCTCTCTACTTTGTTTACTCCTTCAAGTATTTGAAGGTCTCTATCATATCCCTTTGCCTCCTCTCCTCCAGGAGTACATATCCTCAGGGCTCTTAGCCTCTCTTTGTATGACCTGTTCTGCTGTCCCCTGATCATTTCAGTCACTCTCCTTGCACCCTTCCAGCATTTTAATGTCCTTTTTAGGTTTGGGTGCCAATACCTGACCTCATACTCCAAGTGGGGCCTTACCATGCCCTATATAATGGCAAAATAACCTTACTGTTCCTACTACTAAATCCCCTTGCTATACATCCCAGCATCCTATTTACCTTCACCACTGCCTTTTTGCATTGAGAGGACTGTTTTAGATCACTAGTAATTACCACCCAGGTCCTTTTCCTCTTCAATGTCTAGCTACCTTAACTTTTCCTGTGTAGTACTCTGCTCTTGGGTTCTTTGCCCTGATGTGCATCACTTTGCATTTTTGGCATGCGCCCAAGCTGCCATATCCTGACCATCTCTCCAGTCTGGCTGGGTTCTTCCTCAGCCCCTTGATCCCTTCCTGGGTATCCACCCTCCCACAGATCTTGGTGTCATCTGCGAACAGACACATTTTCCCTGAATGCCATCTGCAATGCTGCTTATAAATATATTAAACAATACAGGCCCAACACCAACCCTGTAGGACCCACTGGTGACCTCCTTTGTACTGGAGGTTCCCCTATCACCATCCTTTGTGTCCTGTCCCTCAACTGGGAACCTGGTAAAACATAATATTGTTGGGGACTTGTTAGGAAGGTAAGCTCCTTTCTACAGAAAGTTTCATTTTTCTTATTGGCATTAAAAAGAATTGCAGGATTCTATTAAAATGTAGTAATTTTATAACCAGAGGGTGAAATACAGCTGAAGTTGCTTGATTCCTGTGCTAGAGACCTAGAAGTTGGAAGGATATTTGTGTAACATTTTAGAAGTGTCCTGCTGGCTGAGCAGTGACTTCATTTTATCCCTGGACTCAGTAGAGTGGTTTGTGTAGGAGCAGTGGTCTAGTAAATTGTGGTGTTGGTTAACTTACTATAAAGGCAGTACTCACCAGGGTGGTGGAGCAGTGGTGTATTTGATTGTTTCTAACAGTCACCAGTGGTTGTGGCCTACCACCCACTCTTCCCCTCACCCGCCCACCCCAGGTGTGGCATTTCCTTCTATAGCCAAGGTTCTGACATCACTTCCTCAACAGGTCTTGAGGCGCAGAACTGTCATATTCTTAATAACCCACCACAGTGCTTAAAGGGTAGTACAGACCAAAAAAAAACAAAAAAACAAAAAGACAATTTATATATTACTCATTGTATATTATAAGGAAGAGGGACATATGGGAGTAGTGCAATGCACTGGCTGTGGGGCAGCAGTTTTCAGGAGACATTCTGGAACCTGCGTTGCTGCCCTATTTGCAGGCAGTTGTCAGCTCTGAGGGAGGAGGTTGCCCACCTCCAGGCTGAACTGGCAAGGACTAAGGAGGCCTCCCCCACCCAAAGAGCACCAGTTCCACAACTACTACCTCAGAGGCTGCCATGTGTGAAGAGAAGATGGACCACAGTAGGTTCTGGGAGGGTGAGGGTGGTGGAACAGAGGTGTAGCCCCCGAGTTGTACCTCTACACAAATCATATGTCAGTCTGGCAAATCAAGGTTCCTCTATGATGACACCCTCAGTGGAGACCAAGAAGAATGCTGGGGACATCCACAGGGAGACCCACAAAGAGTGGCAAAGGACACCACAGGAAAGAAACAGCTTCTGATGGGGACTCAGCTGTTAGTGGTGTAGACCTGGGAAGGAGAGGAGAGGGAAGGGTGCCTGCCTGGTGCCATGGCTTGAGGTACAGGAAGCAAATCCTCAGGATTGCAGAAGCAGCATCATAGGAGAGGAACTAGATATCATTGTCCACCGCAGGACAAATTACCTAGCTAGGCATGAGATCAGTGCAGTGCAGGATGAATTTGTGGAATTGGGGAAGGGCCTCAGACAGATAGCAAGCACGGTAACCTTCTCAGAGGTGCTGCCAGTCTATGGCAGAGGTGAGGCTAGGGTACTGCACACCATGCAGTTTAATGAATGGCTGCAAAACTGGTGCAGAGCACAGGGCTTTGGCTTCATTGGGGACTGGGAGTCCACCTGGAGAGATGAAAGTCTGTACTGACATGATGGTCTGCATCTGTCCAGGAAGGAAACAAGCTCATAGGTGACATGTTTAAAGGCTTCCTTGGCAAGCTTTTAAACTAGCCAAGGGGGGAGGTGCTGATAGGAAACAGGAAAGTTCAAGCCTCCTCCCACAAAACATGGCAGGTAGTCGGGTAAATACTGAGGTACAAAGCCTGACAGAGGGCAGGACAGGGGTAAGTGGAAAAATAGACAAGGGCAATAAGAGCAGGGATGGGGTAAAAAAGGATAAAGCCAACATTAAATGGAGGGCAATGAGTACCAATGCCCGTAGTCTGGGAAACAAGCTTCCAGAGCTAGTAGACCTGATGGAAGAGGAACACTTGGATATTGTGGCAGTCACAGAAACATGGTACACAGAGAACCATGACTGGGATGTCAACATACCAGAGTACAATCTACAGAAGGACAGGGAAGGTAAAGAGGAGGTGGAGTAGCTCTCTACATAAGGGAAGGGATCAAAGCTACAGAACTAAAAGTAAGGGGAGGACAAGAGGCACACTGGGTCACCTTGGAGACAGGAATGGCATCAAAATCACACAGGGGTTGTATACGACCCCGTCTCAAGGGAGGAAATGGACAAGAAAATGATAGAGGCATTCTCAAAATGGTTGAAAAAGGGAGATACTGTTGATGGGGACCTGAATATGCCAGATGTTAACTGGACGACATGGACTGCAATCACATCCAAGAGCAGGGTCATTCTCAATGCCCTACAGGGGGCATGCCTTAGACAGCTAGTGGTGGAACCCACTCAGGAGGGAGCAATATTAGACCTGGGACTCTCAAATGGAGAGAAGATCACAAATTTAGGAGTCAGTAGACATCTGGGAACAAGCCGCCACTGCACAGTGTGCTTCACAATAAACACAACCATGGAGACAAGCCATACAAAGACAAGGATACTGGACTTTAGAAGGGCTGACTTTGGCATAATGGGTGAATACCTGAGAAATGCATTAGCAAATGGCCAGAAAGGAGGGGTGGAAGAACAATGGAGAGAAATCAAAACTGCCATCATGGAGGCAACAAGCCTTTGTGTGAAACACATAAAGAAAACAAAGCGGAATAAAAAAACCATTATGGTTCTCAAAAGAGGTGTCAGGAAAGGTTAAGGAGGAAAAAGGCTGCATTCAAAAGTATAAGGATCACAGAAGAAGCATGACGGGAACTGTATCAATTAAAGCAGAAAGAAGTGGGAAGGCAGTCAGAAAAGCGAAGGCCCAAACCGAGGAAAAAAATAGCCAACTCAGTTAAGAAGGGGGATAAAACCTTTTATAGGTACCTTAGGGAGCATAGAAAGGTTAAGGGAGGGATAGTGAAGATTAATAAAGGAGAGGGGAGGTGGACAGAGGGAGACAGTGAAAAGGCAGAGATACTGAATGAATACTGTTGCTCAGTATTCACAAAAGAAGAAGAGGAGGAGGAGTTACCTAAACCAAACAACAGAAGCACTCTGGGTAGTGGGGGTTGATGCCAGTCCATTTACAGAAGAAAGAATCCTGAAAGAACTCCTAAAACTCAAGGTGGACAAAGCAATGGGGCCTGACGGGATTCACCCCAGAATCCTAAAAGAGCTAAGGGAGGACCTAGTGACACCACTAACCACACTTTTTAACAAATCATGGGAAGATGGGGTGGTACCTGAGGACTGAAAGAGGTCAGATGTGATTCCCCTTCACAAAAGTGGGAGCAAGGCAGAAGCAGGAAACTACAGACCTGTTAGTTTGACCTCAGTGGTGGGGAAAATGATGGAATCACTTCTGAAAGAAAGAATTGTTCAGTATCTAGAGGCCAGCGGGGCACAGGACCCAAAGCAGCATGGATGCACAGCAGGAAGGTCATGTCAGACGAATCTAATCAATTTCTTTGACTGGGTGACCAAAGTAATAGACCAGGGAGGGGCTATGGATATGGCCTAACTAGACTTTGGCAAGGCATTTGACACAGTCCGCACAAAAGATTAATAATCAAGTTAGCCAGCCTGGGAGTAGGTCTCAGGGTGGTAGCCTGGGTAGCAAACTGGATGCACAACAGGACACAGAAGGTAATAGTGAATGGAACACATTCTGAAGAAAGAAGGGTTACTAGTGGAGTACCTCAGGGCTCAGTACTGGGTCCAGTCCTATTTAACGTCTTTATAGGTGACATTGCAGAGGGTCTGGAAGGAAAGGTGTGCCTCTTTGCAGATGACACAAAGATCTGTAACAGAGTTGATACACAAGGGAGGGTAGAAAGGATGAGAAGGGACTTGGCAAGGTTGGAGGAATGGTCAGACATATGGCAACTTAGATTCAATGCAAAGAAGTGCAAAGTAATGCACCTGGGAAATAAAAATCCAAGAGAAGAGTACATAATTGCAGAGGAGGTACTAACAACAATAATGGAAAGGGAACTGGGTGTAGTCATATCAGATGACCTAAAGGTGGGTAAGCAATGTGAGAAGTCAGTAAAGAAAGCCGGGGGATACTGGGATGCATAGGGAGGGGCATCACAAGTAGAAAAAGGGAAGTGGTTATCCCTCTGTACAGACAATTGATGAGACCCCATCTGGAGTACTGTGTGCAGTTTTGGAAACCTCATCTATGCAAGGACATAGACAGGATGGAAGCAGTCCAGAGGAGGGAAACTAAAATGGTGCAGGGTCTACATCAGAAACCACATGAAGAGAGACTGAGAGAGCTTAATATGTATACCGTTGATGAAAGGAGGGACGGGGGACATGATAGAAACTTTTAAGTACCTCAAGGGAATCTACAAAGTCCAGGAGGGTAGCATCTTTCAGAAAAATAGATGAGTAAGAACAAGGGGCACAATTTAAAGTTGGGGGGCGGCTCAGGGTAATGTGAGGAAATTATTTTCACGGAGAGTGGTGGGCGCATGGAACCACCTTCCTGGAGAGGTTGTGGGGTCTAAAACAGCAGGGGAATTCAAACATGCATGGGACAGACAAGGCAATTATAGTGGGGGGGGTTGCAGGAAGTAGGCTGTTGGTTAACTAGAATCTGCAGCTTATCAAATAGGTAGGGAAATGGGCAGACTGGGTGGGCCAAGTGGTCCTTATCTGCTGTCAAAGTCTATGTTTCTATGTTAACCAGCTTTCAACACATCTTACTAGTTTCTTCCCCACCCCTAGCCCCCTCAGTTTTGCTATCAGCCTCCCGTGAGGCACAGAATCGAAGGCCTTACTAAAGTCCAGATAAAAGACGTCTATAGCCTGGCCCTTGTCGCTGCCTTAGTGACCCAATCAAAGAACCCAGTCAAGTTCATTTGACAGAATCTGCCCGCCATGAACCTATGCTGCTTACTGTCCTACAGTCCACTTTCCTCCATGTACTTCACTAGCCCCTCCTTCAGTATGGTCTCCATAAGTTTACATACTATGGAGGTCAGACTGACCAGCCTGTAGTTGGCCAGGTCTTCCTTGGGCCCGCTGCTGTGGAGTGGCACTACATGCGCTGTTCTCCATTCCTTTGGTACTACTCCTAAGTCTAGGGATCTGTTGAATAGAATTGTCAGTGGGCCTGCCAATTCTTCTGCCAATGCCCTGAGTACCCTGGGGTGTACTTCATCTGGCCCTGGGGATGTGTCCACCCTAAGTGCCAAAAGCCCCTCCCTTACCCTTTGAATCCCAATGACCCCTATCGGGTCTGCTGCTGCTCCCTCCTTATTTATCCCCACCTGTGGTATTGGTCCCACCATTTCCTTCGCAAACATGCAGCAGAAGTATTCGTTTAATACTCCTGCTTTTGCCCCGTCCTCAACGACTCATTCATCCCTTTTTCTGAGTCTGACTATGCCATCTTTTTTGTCTCTCTTTTCCTTTATGCAAGTATAGAAGGCCTCCCCCCCCCCCTTTTTTATCCCCTCCGCTATTTGGAGCTCCTTCTGCACTTTGGCCCGCTTTACTTCCTTTCTTGCTATCCTGGCCAACCTCTGGAATTCATTGTCTTCCATCCTAGCTGTTCCTTGCTTTTCCTGTAGGCAGCCCTCTTTTCCCTAACTATTCTAGCGACCTCTCCATTGAACCAGCTTGGTGGTCTAGCCCCTCTTTCTTTCCCCTCATTTTACGCAACTGTCTGCTGCTTTCTGAATACCACCCCTCCCCATGGTTTCCATAGCCTGTCCACCTCCATTCCCTGAACTATGCTCCCGGGTCCTCCTAATTATTTCTCTCATTTTTTTTAAGTTGGGTTTTGAAGTCCAATGCCCTGGTCTTTGTTGGGATGTTTTCCTTGCCCATATCTAGTCTGAATCACACGAGTTGTGATCACTTCCTGAGGGCTCCTAATGTCAGTCCCTATGCAGGTTCCCCATTAGTTAGCACCAGGTCCAGGATTGCTTCCCCTCTGGTGGGATCCGTCACATACTGTGTCACAAAGCCATCCTGTATTGAATTAAGAATTTCTTGACTTCTGGCACAGGATGTGGTGGGGTGTGACATTCTATTTTGGACAAGTTAAAGTACCCAGTCAGGTTTAATGATTTTATTTCCCAGGGACAAAAATCATAAGGTTTCCTGTCTAGATGACTATCTGTTTTGTTTAATATAATTCTTTGGTAACCAGATAAGGCCCACTAGGAACAAGTGCCTCTTTTCAGTGTTGATGTAGGAGGACTGGGGTGGTGAAGTGACTTGCTCAGATTCACATAGTATGGAAGTGGAGGTTGTGGGAAGGAAACCCATGTCTGCAGGATGTACCAAGCTCATTCACAGCTCATTACTCTAACTACAAGGCTATACTGTCAAGTTATGCTTAAACAGCATAATTTTCTCTTTTATGATCAATAATTGTTTCCTATGCCATCACAGCCACGCACCTAGGAAGGAGTGTTCATACTTGAAGTAGCTGGTGAAGGGGGTTAAAATTATGTTTTCAACTCACTAGCAAGCACTGCTAATGACTGGAAAATCCACTGGCCTCACAGACATTCAGCTGGCCCAGCTGGTGTATATACTGAGAAAATCACCTCATACAAAACAAGCAAGTGTGGCTAGTTAAAGCAACGTTTTACAGGCACAATACAAACATTTAAAAGCAGTTATTTCAGACCCTGTGGCTCCTCTCACACCAGAAACTAAGCAAAACACATCCTAGGAATCACAAACTACCTCTAGTGGCAGATGGCACGGAAAGTCTATTCCACTTCTTAACTCAGCTCCCCCTGTTCTCAACGCAAGGGTGGAGGTTTGTGCAGTATCAGGCTGGCCCATGATTAACATCAACCAACATACCACGCTTTGATTGGCATTTGCAATTAGTCATCTTGCCTTGCATGGTAGATTACATCACTCATAACTGTCTAGTGCTTGAACAATAGCACCTGCAGGTAAAGGTCATCAACAGCTTTTCATCTAATATATAACATTTTACAGACTGCAACTGGTACCAGGAGGTACAGACAAGACACACACACACACACACACACACACCACTGATAACAGGTATACAGGCTGCTACACAGCAAATTCAACTTACACCTTATCTGAAGATTCCATGGAGTGCAGGTACCAGGTAGTGGCATGTCCATGAACCGATACTTATGCAAATACAAATGAAAAAACAGACCCCATGGAACTGAAACCCGGAGTAGCTTTTCCATCACAACCACCCTGTCCAATTCTGGTGATAATTCACTGATAACATTATATATTTCTTCAAGGGAGCAAAATGGTAATTGTCATCATTAAGGGTATAAATAACAAACATGCTTTGCTCCTAAGGAGACAAATCATTGTTCGTTTAAAAAAACACAAACTCCAGAATATCACAAAAGCTAACATAATACCCCAGAGGGGATAAAAACTGGTTCAGATGTGTATTTCCCACAGAAGACATCTTGTAAACCAAATGACAAAATGTAACTTCCAAAAGACAAATATTCATGACATCAGGAAAAATGTGAGAGAATGACTGGAATAAAGACTGGGCTATAAACTCTGTGGACTGCCACAGAAATATATCATAAGCACAGACCCTCCTTCTCCAGGGGTTGACGAATTTCAAAATAAAGCACTTGTCCCAGGACAACTGACCTTACCAGTACTGGTAGTCCAACTGTTGGGAGTGGTAGTCCATGGCCAGAAGGCTATATTTAGATGGAGATTACAAAGACTTAATGTAGCGACAAAAAATGTGATATGAGGCTAGAACTTACTATTATTAATACTAGGTAGGTATAGAACATTAGAAAACAGGAAAAGTAATTTGTTTCTACATTCATTTCTGTTAATACAGGATGAGTCGGTCAACTCCAGCACAAGAGAAATCTATGAGACAGAATTAGAACAATCAGAACTCAGAAGAACTGTCATCTGCTAACAGTTTAATCTGGTTCAAGGTCAGTTAGCATTCCTCTGTATCCCCCTCCCGGTAGTGCCTGAAAATAGGCAGGATTTGTCTAGTGCACTTACCAGTCAACAAAAATAAATAAAATAAAATAAATAAATGAATAAATAAATAAATAAAATCAAGAGTAGGATAGGAGGATGATGATGAGTAGTAGAAGGAGCAGTTCAATGTGCTTACATAACTTGGTATGATGTATGCTTGTGTAACTTAGATAAATTGTGGCTGTCTGCCTCTCTATCTGTGGGATACACCACCCTATAGGGGTATGATGGTGAGGAACCCTAGAGGAGGGTTCCACTTCTATAGTGCTGCAGGAATGATTCCCTTGGCTAAAGGTAGCTAGGAAGAAGCCCAGGAAAAGAGATGTGCTGCTGGAGGAGGAGGGAGGATGGTGGGGCACGAAGAAACAAATCCTGGTACAGTCCAGGAGGAGTGGCCTTTAAGGCCTGATGGGGAGTGACGTTGCTCCACCCACTGAACCACAGGCATAGCCTTTGCAATTCAGTGTGCTTACATAACTTGGTATGATGTATGCTTGAGTGACTTAGATACAGTGTGGCTGTTCGCCTCCTATCTATGGGATAACCACCCTGGGGTGGCGGCGAGGAACACTAGAGGAGGTTACACCCTGTAGGTACCATGGGAATGATTCCTTGGCTAAAGGTAGCTTAGGAAGAAGCCCAAAAGAATACCCAAAGGGTGTTGAGCAACGAAGAGGCGAGCAATCAGAATATATCGAGACTGGAAATTGAGGTGATAGATGTAGATGGGAAGGACAGGAGAAGAACGAGATATGATGGGGACGATGGATGAAAGGCAAGCTGACAAGATGCAGAAGGGTGGACTTCAAGGAGGAGAAACAGCCAGAGCTACCATCTGACTTCATCCAACAGCGGAACCTTACTACAGAACCTATAAAAGCACTAACCCTATCTAATATTATGACCATCGGCATGGAGGAGGAAGAAAAACCCTTGAGGAGGAAACCACTGGGGATCCAAGGCCTAGGTTGCCTTCCTCCAGGTTGAAGGACGATTTGGTAAGTCAGGCTCAGCTACTGCAATTCAGAGTCAGTATTGAGGAAGAAAAAAGATTCCAATTTAGATGAAGCTCTTGCTCTGTCCTTCTAACAGGAATGCTGTTGAGGGTTGTGAGTGACGTCTCTGCAACTAGACGCCCAAAAGCAAAGGAGGAGAGAAAAGTCCGCTGAGGCACTCAGTCAGCCTACATGAGCCTATGAAACAGACAAGGTGAACCAGAGGCGGTCTTGATGGAGAATAGTGTAGAGGGTGCCTCTGAACCTGCTCAGGCAGCCAAAGGGGCCCTGATGATGAGAGCCCCACCCCTCGTAGCTTGAAGTCATAAATTCTACATCCAGAGGTGTCGCCAAAACAAGGACGACTGAAGGTCCACCCGGAGCAAAGACATTCTCACTATAGCCAGGGAGAAGGACCCCATTCCGAGCTTCGCATGCTCTAGATGCAGACTTCAGAGGTGCAGAGTGAGACTGTCAGCTACAGGCTAGCCCTGAGCCATGGAGCAATGGACAAAGAAGGTATGTCTCCGAGTGGAGAGCAGGTTGAGTCAAGGTAGCATAGGACCCATATGAAGGGGATGCTCGATTAGGCAATGTGAACGAGTAGACCTACTGAGAGGTTGGATCGAGCAAAGGAAACCCCAATAAGGGTCCGGAGGAAGCAGGTCGCAGTAGCAACCATGGGAGTATGTGCCAACCGGGTCTATTGAGAAGCCAAATCAGGAGTGGAACGAACTTGATGAAGGTAGGAATGAGAGTGACCAGACGAAGCCCGCAGCCGACGGGGAGGTACAAAGTACCAGGAGTAGAGAGAAAAGAGCTATAAAGTCTGAATGGACAAGTGGAGGATCGAGAGGAATATACGAGGTTTGCTGATGGAGGGAAGCTTAGAAGGTCGACACTGACTGCCAAATGGGAACGAAGGATGGAAGGGGAAAGATGAGGATGGCTGGGTGAAGCCTGCAGCTTACAATGAGTGGAGAAGTCGATGCGGGAGGACAGAATGGTCAAGAACGAATGAATGATAAATGATAGTGGATTGAAAGCCTTGAAGGCTTGAACAGTTTAAAGTGAAGTATGAAATGGACAATGTACAATGACGAAATGAAACTTGGAAGGCCAGTACAGTGAAGGTGAGATATGAAATGGACGATGTATAGTAATGGAATTAAGCTGTGCTGGCCGGTATGGGTAAAGTGAGGTATAAATGGATGATGTACGATAATGGATGAAAGCCTTGAAGGCCGATACGATTAAGGGAAGTTAAGAAGGCAAGTAGGGTATAGGAAGGATGAGGCTCGATAACGATGGAGGTTTGACACGGAGTGGAGGATATACTAGTCGAGTGGTCCAGAACGTAGAACAAGGGTAAGAGGAGGATACAAATAGGTATGGTGATAACAGGATAAGGAAACTCCCCCAAAAAGAAAGCACTGGGAAGCACAAGCAGGGGAAAAATAAATGATACAATGCCAGCAGTAAGGGACTGGAAATGAAGGCTGACTGTGGAGACAGAGGAACACACCTGGACTGGCTCCAGTGGAAGATGGTATGGCCAGAAACGAAACTCCATCCACTACGGGTGGGTAAGCACGGGGGTATAGAGGGAAGAGGGATAAGGGTCGAGAACTAATGGGTCGTCGCAAGCTCCCTAACCAATGGAAGGATAGACTACCGTTGGTAACGGTTGAGATAGATGGTACCAGTGTTCAGCAGAAGGTACCGAGTATGGCTGGGTAATGGATTAAAAAGATTTAAAAGGGCAATACCAGCAGCAGCAAGTTAACGTGGAGTGAATGAATCCACGCTGAGAGGTGTGGAACACAGGTAAGGAGATTCGAAAATAGTAATAAAGATACCTAGGATTCTCTGGCACGAACCAGCAGAAAATGAAGACTGGAATAGCAGCAGCTGGCCTATAGGGCAGGAACCCCACAAAAAATGAGAGCCGGAGGGCATAGACTAGCCCAAGGCTGATGGTCAGGACAAAACACAGAGATGTGAGAATGAGAGGCGATTTTGTGGTGCTGCGGTATACATCAGTAAGCAGCAGCACTGAGTGGGTGATACTGATGGCAGAATGTGCCCTCTACGAGGGAGCTGAAAAGAAACAGGAGGTCATGTGGAAGCAGGGAAACATATGGGGAGAGAGACGAACATCGGAGAGAACTGACGACAGGCCAACCACGGGCATATGGGAAAAGCATGCGTCGGGAGCAGCCAGTTCAGGCAAAGAGGCTGGAGTGTTTCATTAGGTCAAGGGAAGGAGAAAGGAGCAAGAATGAAAGAGTAAGTGCCACAGGTGCAGAAGGGAGCAAAGTCGAAAGTGCGGCATAGGCACGGAAAGGGTCAGAGTGGCGAGCACCACAGGTGGAACTCCGGACTCCCTGACTGAGCCGCAGCAGCATGCAGGGCACCAGCGTGTGACATCACACCCCGAGTGCCGGAGGAAACAAAGCCAAGGCTGGTAAGGTGGCAAGAGAATAAGAGGGGCTCGAGGAACTGGCAGACAGGGGAAGCAGTGAGGGGAGAGAGGATGGGGAAGGGGGGAGAGAGAGAGAGAGAGAGATGCTGAGCGAGAGTCAAGGAAAGAGGAGGGAGTAGACAGCAAGGGACAAGCAGTAGAAAAGCCACAGAACTAGCGAGGGACAGGGAGGCCAGACACAGGAGCAGGGATGGTTGAGCGGTGCGATGAGCCAGTGGGGGACAGCAACTGGAATCACTGGCAGGAGCTCAGGAAACAACAGATGGAGGCAGGGGTGAGCAAAATCCTGGAAGAATAAGGGCAGAGAAACAGGACTCATGACTGCGGGTGGAGGAGAGCCGAAGAGCCAGCAGCTGCAGGAGAAACGAGCCGCCGGATGAGCTGCAGGAGAAATGGAGTGAGCTGGCGGCCAGATGAGCTGCAAAGCACATGACAAGGGGAGAGGTAAGAGAAACAGAGCCAGGAGGAGCAGCACCTCCGGCTGCAATAAAGAAACGAATCCTGGAACAGTCCAGGAGGAGTGGCCTTTTAAGGCCTGATGGGGGAGTGTCATTGTTGCTCTGCCCATTGAACCACAGGCATAGCTTTTGCAAATCCAGATGCAGTAGCAGCAGCTGTAGCAGAATGATATCCAAGAACATGTTGAATGCTAGGACCAGACAGCAGCCCATGGTTGACTACCAGATCCAGATCACAACTATTTTGCTCAGGACTTTCTACCATTACGTGTAGAAGAGACTGGAGTGTGTCATCAGCCATCTGTGTTTTAATTTTTGTTTTTATGAGGTTTTGAATGGAAAAATACTCTTTCACACTTTGCAGTCAATACACTCATAGCCAGTAGTATTTAGATTAATTAACAAATATGAACAATTTGGGTCAGTTTTTCTCTTAGCACTCTTGTACAGACTTGCAGATATGGTTTATCAACTGAAGATTTCAGTAGTGCTTTAAAAAGCACCAATCGTGCTCATTTCAATTTACTTTTATGAGCCCCCAGTGGCAGCTTACAAGCACCGGAGTTTAATTCTTTATATTTGAAACTTTTGCTTTTTTATTTTCTGTGAAGTGGAAGGGATTGTAAATTTGAGCTGGCCGCCTGATCCCTTCCCCTTCCTGGTCCCAATGTAGGCCAGTGCCAACCCCGTACAATTCCCGTGCTACTAAATTTTGTGATGTAGGAGTCTGTAGAGCAGCGCGATTCCACTGATAACAATGGAGTGTCGTTAAAACATTTATTTTCATATTTTGGAGGTCTACTGAGGGCCAATCAAAGTCAGAACTCAACTGACAAGAGCTTTGTTAGCTGAGCTGTGGCTTTGATTTGACCTCAGCAGACCTCTAAAATATAAACATAGATGTTTTTAATGATGCCTCCATTGCTATTAACAGAGCGAGCTGCCATGCTCTACAAATTCCTACATCACAAAAAGTAGGAGCGCAGGGGCAGCAGAGGGGTGGCGCTGGACTAGATTGGGACCAGTAAGGGGAGGGGAGTGGATCAGGTGGGCAGCTCAATTTTATGATCCCTTCCCCTTCACAGCATATCAAACAAAAAAATGTCAAATATGAAGAATTAAACTCCGGTGCAGGCCAGCTACCGGTGTGTGTGCATGTGTGGGGCGGCTTATGGAAAGTACTGAAGCTGGTGCTCTTTAAATGCAGCCTATTCCATTTTTATATTCTCCTGCTTCTCTTCAGTGATAAAAATCAAAGTGCTCAGTCAAATTATCCAATTTAGCAGTCCCAAACTCCACAAGTTGTTCTTCTAGGAGACTAAAGTGCTTAAAATCCAGACAAGTAAACCATCTGAGAGGCACCACTGAGAACTTTTGAAATCTCTCATAAGTGCAAGTTATTGCTGCGTCTGCTAAACTCTGCGCTTGTGCATCTGCTTCAGAATTGATTTCTGAGCAGTTGCTTCTGAATGGGAAAGGACCAAGCTTGTCCTCACTGTCCAAACTATATAGTCCATACATTTTTCTTCAGCTTTGTAATGGCTTAGGAAAGCTGTCATGCATTTCCCTGGCTTTGATCTGAGTTCCATCAGCTGGAGTAGGCAGGTCAAGCTGTGGAACTTTCAGCATTAGCAAGTCATCTTTGTTGAACTGAAGTGAAAGATTCTTCAGTATTGGAAAGAAATATTGCAGAATAAAAAGAGATTTTAACAATTGAACGCTTTGAACATCCTAAGAGTGCGTTTGATTTTGAACCATCATCATCAGATGCACCAGATGCCCATCATCACCAGATGCACTAGATGCATGTTCCAGGTGCTGGATTCATCTGAATTGCATGGACTGAACGTAACCTACAGGCAAGCCATCTCACCTGTTTATGCACTAAAGTGAGCCAGATTGGTATCTATACCATTTGCAATTTCTTGAAGTTCTCTCATTTCTTCGGGACTGTAATGACAGAATTTAAAATATTCCCTTAAGAGTATTTCCAGCCTTAGATACAAAGAGATTGTTTTCATTACATCAAGAGCTGCCAACTCCAGTTGATGGGCCACATAATTTGTGACTATTATGTGAGGACAGTGCTCCCGTAACCTTGCAATGGTTCCACCTCTTTGTCCCATTGTAACACTTGCCACATCAAAATTTGCAGAAATAAGAACCGGCCCAGAATTGTTCACATTTTTGAAGTTAGCAAAAGGAAACTTTATTGATTCTACTACACTTGATATTGCATTAAATATGCCTTCTGCATGTGCATATTCCAGGGGTACAACTTTAATCAGAACTGTAGACACCTGGGACTTCCGGTGACGTCACCGACCTGATGAGAGCCTAGTCTAGCCGGCTCCCCGATCGCCTTGCTAAGTTGCTGAAAACCTCCCAATTACGGGCTCCTCACCACTCAAATTAAGTTTCCAGGTAATAGGAGAGATGACAGCTAAAAACCACAAGCCCAAAAATTCAAAAAATTCAAACTCGCAAACGAAAATGAAACAGCTAACACTCGACGAAGAGATGGAGGCCTACACCACGGGCACCCGTAGAGATCCTACCCTCTCAGACTCCTCGGTTGATATGGAGGAAGAAGACTCGGGATTCTCAAGAAAAGCGGAACGCACACTGCAGAAAATACTAAAGTCTGTTCAAAAGATCGAGTCTTCCTTGGCGGACTTGCGCCAAGACGTTCTGAACATAGATGCTAAAGTGGCTGATCATACTACTAAAATAACTGAACTCTCTGAGGCCCAAGAAGCCGAAAACAGGGTCTTAGTATACCTATTGCATCGGGACAAGGGGACGTTCAACAGAATGGAGGACATTGAAAACCGCTCAAGGCGTAATAACTTTCGAATACATGGAGTCCCGGAGGGATCTGAAGAGGGATTTCCCACCCCGATTGATTTTATGCAGCACTTGTTGCGCTCACTTCTCTCAATTCCCTCTGACTTAAATATGGCTATAGACAGAGCGTACAGATCTTTGGCCCCTAAGCCTTCTGGACCATCAGCGAGACCTCGTTCGTGGGTGATCAGGATGGTGCATTTCCAGTCTAAGGAATGGATCCTGAGGGAGGCGTGGAGGCCTAAAGATTTAAAATATATGGGCACTGCAGTTTTCTTTGAGCAGGACTTCTCCCCGGCGTTGCAAATGGAACGAGTGACTGTGCGATCAATCATTAAGGAGATTCGGGATAAAAAAAAGAATATTAAAGCTCAATTGATTTTTTCAGCTAGAGTAAGACTATTTCTGGAGGATGGGGTCAAAACGTACTCGAATCTCTCCGAAGCTGCTCCGCTCCTAAAAGAATGGGGGATTGTGGTACCAGGAATGGAAATGTGCCTTCTGGAGCAAAAGTTGGTAAAAGACTCTTGGCAAGTGGTAGACAGAGGTACAAAGTGACCACTTAGAGGTGAGATCCCTTCGGCAGTAATGCAGGACTTGGTGAAATTAGTCAGGCGTACGGATGGCAAGAAACCTGAAGGATACAACACGGCTAGATCCAGGCAAAGCTCCCCATGTTGATTAATAAAATAAACTGAACTGCACAGGGGGAAACATCCGAAGTGACTTGCATGTCTAACAACTCTAATGAACCACCTGGACCTCGGGGCAATGGGGGTAATACTGCCTCCTTAGTAAATCCTTCACCCAGGAGTTCCGTAAAAGCGAACATACGATTGTCAGAGGATATACTCTGTGGGTTGCCTTACTGATGTAGTAAGGTTGGACTGGACAGGTATTTAAGGCATATCACTGACCCACCTATATTTATGGCTGGGAAAGGTCAATTGAAAACTTCTGGCAAGAGGCATTGCCCTAAAGAGTCTAGGGCTCAATCTATAGGGGGGACGGATCTCGGGATGAAATCTATTCAAAGTTTGTATTTCCTTGCTGGGGTAGGCTTGACATCTTAGCAGCCTGGATAGGAGCGAGCCTTTTAAATGATCTCTAAGATCCTGTCCCAACTAAATGGACACTACAAGATATAACAAGAATGGAAGTTTTATAGAATTAGATTTTTTCTTTTTTTTCTGGGACAGGAAATAGGAAAGGAGGTTAAGCATTTAAAATGACAGATGGTTGAAAAGGGTGAGGCGGAGGGGACCGATGGGTGCTCTGTTTTCTCGGTGACCTTTTTTTTTTTTTCTCTTTCTAGAGCTAAAAACATCTAAGCTCAGAGCCTCCTCAAAGAGACATTTAGTGCTGAGTGAAGCACTATCCACCTAGAGTGGCCCCGGCTCTCCACTCTGCAGGAGAGCTAGGAATTGCACCTAGGAAGTAACCAAGGCGCGGGTCTGAAGTGGACTCGGGCATTCATCGACTTGGGTTGACTTATCTCTTTACTTATAGTTAAAAAAATTTTTTTTTTCTTTTTTCCCCTTACTGCCTTTTTTTTGGGGGGGCGAAGGGGAAAGGAAGTCAACCTAAATTTCTGACTGTGCTCAATTGTATTGCACTTCGTTCGGTTGGTAACGTTTTGCAACTGTTGCTGACTAAAAGTTGTTTTGCAGTTATTTTACAGTTATTAGTATTACCCAATGTTTAGGGTGAAGTTCTTGTTGAATGAGTCCTTGTTATTCACACCATCTAGAATTAAGTGGACAAATAGATATGTGGGGTTCCCTCTGTTTAGTTGGAAGGAGTCACTCCAGAATAAATCTCCCAGCACACACTCCAGGTCCCTGCTATCCCATGGAAACAGCGGACCACAGCTTTTCTCAGAACGACAAGCATGGCCTCCCTTAAAATATACTCATATAATGTGAAGGGGTCAACCTCGCCCATCAAGCGTACCAGGCTTCTGCAAGAATTAAAGAGATTACAGGGGATGTTGTTCTATTACAGGAAACACATTTATCCGATGCTGAACATTTAAAATTAAGAAGGGCTTGGGTGGAAAAGTAGTGGCAGCCTCTCACCCGCAGCTAAGAAGGCAGGGTAGCAATTCTATGGAGGAAAGGTTTAAATCTAATTATTAAATCCTCGGAGGAGGACTTCAGGGTAGATATGTCAGAATTTCAGTAAGTATGCAGGGTAACCTTCTCCATTGATCAATATCTATGCTCGAACACTAAACAGGAAGACTTCTTTAAACTGGTTTGCAAAAAATAGCAGACCTTCCACGGGGATTCTCGTCTTAGGGAGACTTTAATGTTGCCCCAAACCCGCTCAGGGACAGATCAGCAAGTCAGGGGTTCACATCATAAATAGCTTCCAGATCTCTTAATGCCTAACAAAAGAACTGGGGCTATTAGATATATGGAACACAACACCCACAGGGAGAGACTTCACGTTTTACTCAGCTGCCCAACACTCTTATTCCAGAATAGACTTATTTTACACTTTTGCCACCTCCTACACCTAATTACCAAATCCAAATACACAATATAACTTTGTCAGATCACGCCCAATCTCCATCATGTTAAGGCTGCTACCAAAGGATAGGCAAACAATATGGAGACTCAATATCTCCTTCTGAATAATAAGGCCTTCCTTAATAAATTAAAGCAAACTATAGCGG
The DNA here is from genome assembly GCA_016271365.2 of Neoceratodus forsteri. Taxonomy (NCBI): domain Eukaryota; kingdom Metazoa; phylum Chordata; order Ceratodontiformes; family Ceratodontidae; genus Neoceratodus; species Neoceratodus forsteri. The sequence continues at coordinate 1,318,795,981 of CM057455.1, read as the reverse complement.
ATTTTACCGGACGCACCAGTTGACTGAGCATCCCCCTCATTACTATGGGACACGCTTAAAAGCGGTGCTGAGGGAAGATCATCAGTTATGCAGCTTATCAAAAAAGGTTATCACAACTTTCGCATACAAATCTACTACAAGAGCTGACGAAGTTAGAGGATCTTCATAAACAAAACCCAACCGATACGCGGACCCAAAAGGACCTGTATAAAGTCAGAGAAGCGTTACAGGTATTTGAAAATAAGAGAGCGGAAGGATATTTAAGATTTACAAATCAAAAATACCATGAGGTGGGAGGTAAGGCTGCGAGATTGTTGGCGTTACGGTTAAAAAAAGCGCAGGCGGACAGATACATCCCCTACATTCAAGAGGATACGTCCACAGATCAGAGGTATACAACCCCCTCTGAAATTGTGCAACAATTCCAAAAGTATTACCAATACCTATACTTAGAAGATACTAACCCTAAAGACACGCAGGAAAATACCGAACCTTCTTAAGTAATCTTATGCTCCCCAAATTACCTGAATCGGTGATCTCAAATTAAACCTCCCTATCACCACAGAGAATCCTTGAGGTCATTCACCAACTACCAATAGGAAAGACCCCAGGCCCGATGGCTTTAGTGGGAAATATACAAACAATTGGCAGGATCGATGGCACCGGTACTAACAAAAGTATTCAACCAATGTTTAGAAGAGGGCAGAGGCCCAGCTAGCTGGGAGCAATCAATAGTAACAGTGATACCTAAACCAGGGAAAAAAACTACTAAATGTGAATTTTTTAGACCAATATCCCTCCTAAACCAAGACCAAAAAATCTTTACGAAAATTCTAGCTATTCGTATACAAAAATATACTGAATTATTAATTCACCCTGACCAAACGGGTTTCATCCCCCATCGTCATATGTTTGATAATGTCCGAAGACTTCTTAATATTCTGAAGTCCGGAGGACCGAGGGGCGACCCAGCCCTTGCACTTTTTGTTGATGCCGAAAAAGCCTTTGATAGGCTAAACTGGGCCTACCTTTTTGAAGTTCTCCAACAAATGGGCTTTCAGGGGAACTTTCTCAATGGAATAAGAGTGTCCTATCAGGGGCCACAGGCTAGAGTAAGAGTGAATGGCACAATTTCTCAACCATTTAATATCACCAGTGGCACGAGGCAGGGTTGCCCTTTATCCCCTTGCTATTCGCGATCAGTATGGAACCTCGCACAGGCCATAGGCGGCACCCGCTGATACAGGGTATCGAAGTCCAAAATACCCTCCACAAGATCTCTTTATATGCCAATGACACTTTAATATATGTGGGAAACCCCCGGGGTGCCTTCCCGTGCCTTTTGGAGCTCCTGACCTCCTTTGGGGAAATATCAGGTTTTAAAATCAATCTGAAGAAATCAGAAGTCCTTCCGTTGGGGCGGGCCTTGGACCCTGAGGTACGGGCAGGTATCCCATTTAAATGGGGCAAACATAAGGTGAGATACCTAGTAATACAAATACCCACAAATCTCAACCAAATTTATACACATAACTATGACACCCTATTCCAGCAGGTAAAAGCAGACCTCAACAGATGGTCGTCTCTCCCCTTAACCTTCACTAATAGACTGGAAACCATTAAAATGAACATTCTACCCAAATTTCTTTTTTTATTCTCCAACCTCCCCATTCAGATCCCTAACAAAGACTGGAAAGATCTTGAAAAAAGCTATCGAATTTATCTGGCTTAGGAAAAGGCCAAGGATCAGATGGGAAATATTGGTGGAGGATAGGAGTAAGGGAGGACTTGGTCTTCCGGACTTCCCGAGGTATTATTTGGCGGCTCAGTTACTCCCAATTATTAAAATGGTGGGGCCTGGGTTGAGACACGGCTGGCTGGAGATTGAAGAGAGTGAAAGTGACTCGGTTCCCCTTAATGTTCTCCCTTGGAGGGTCCTACCTAAAGACCTTAAAAATATCCATAATATCTTTACCTGACACACAATGGCAAAGTGGCTTGAAGCTAGGCAAAGCTGGGAGATAGTCCGCCCAGTATGGGAATATTTACCTTGGCATGTCTCCCAGATTTCCCTATCTCTGAGGGGACTCCTGTTTTTCAGATGGGCCACTCTGGGTCTCAGATATCCCAGACAATTTCTGGAGAGATCGCAGGTGAAGACATTTGTTTGTATGCAATCAGAATTTCATTTAAACACTACTGAATTTTTTAGGTATTATCAATGCCTCCACTATATTACTAGAACAATTGGCCTTACTGAGATTGCACAGGAACCCTCATTACCCAACAAATTAACGCACCAGAAAAGTTTAAGGGGCCAAACTAGATCATATATTTCTCAAATTTATAAAGTACTGATGGAGGACAGGGGCTCAGCTATCACAGGTGGAGGACAGGTGGGAGGCGGAGGCTAATTTAAACTTGTCAGAAAAAGACTGGCACCATATTTGGGCAGGGGTCCATAAGACCACAAATTCCCCATCTTGGAGAGAGTTTAGGTGGAAAGTCAACAGTCGATTTTTTACTACCCCAACAATTACCGCCCACTACAAGTTATGCCTTTCCGATAAATGTTGGAGAAAGTGTGGTTCTATAGGAACGCACCACCACATTTTTTGGGAATGCCCAAAATCACTCCTTACTGGAGTGAGGTGGCGAGAGAGCTCGCCTTGATCCTCTCCCTTTCCATACCACTAAGATTTGAAAATCTAGTCTTGGGTCTCCCGCCGCAGGAGGTCAAAAATGCAACGGGAAGATACCTCTTTTACATTATGATTGCAGCAGCTCTTAAGGTTATAACACAGAATTGGTTAGTTGACACCTTGCCTTCTCTGAAAACTTGGGTCAGAAATATAGAGTTAATTCAAGAGACGGAGAGGATCACGGCCCAGCTAAGATTAAATACAGATAAATTTAACACAAAATGGTTTCCCTATTTCAAATATAAAGAATTGAAAGAAGGGACTTCAATATGGGACCAACTTCAGCGGAATTAATTAAACTCACAAGTGATAAAAGCTTCAGACTAGGCGGGAGGAAAGAAAATGGGTAGGACAGGTAAACCTGAACTTACCTCGGTGATCTTGGGTGTCGAGAGAGATTAGGGGAAGAAAGGGGGATAGACCAGGGCAAGTTGGAGAGATTGTCTAAGGAACTTTTAGGGGAAGGGGAATACCCTTATAGTTTAACAGGGACTCACTCATTGGCCCACTTCTCTTCCTTCCTGAGGAGGGAGGGAAGGAGGGGAAAAATGTTTGTAAATCACATTCGTGTTTAAAGCCATAAAAATTACATATGGTTTCAAGTAGTACTAACTGGATGTTACAAGATCTTTCGTCTTTAATGCATATATTGCAAGATATATATGTATACCTTTGGAGATTGCAACATGAAATCTGTAATGTCTTGAATCTATGATATGTAATATGAACCTTGAATAAAATCTTTTAAAGTTAAAAAAAAAAGAACTGTAGACACCTGCTTTGAAGTAGGTTCTATAAAATGAGACAAACATTTTTCCATTCAGTTATGCTGGCATCAATACTACTGTCAGCAAACACTTTCACAAATTTAGAGTTATCAACAGTCTGAATCTGTGTTGTGGCTGTAACAGCAGATATAGCAGTACAAAAGTCTCTTGCTGTCTTGTCATTGGTATAATTAGCACCAAGCTTAATCCCATTTTAGTCCTGTGAATCACATAGCCACTCCATGTCCCAGAAAGGACACATATTTTTTGCAGTGGAGTACACTGTGTTAAACAGACGTCTCATCTTAATCTTACTGCACTCCCACAATTGAGCAAAGGCTTGATACAGTAATGAGTCAGTGATCTCAAAATTAACTGCACAGTGACCACTTTCAAATATAAACTGGTGCTCAGCACACATGGACTCGACTTTTCATGCTCGAGTAGTGACTCAATCCTAAAACTGTTTGACCCTGTAGAAAAGACATTTGTTATTATTATTATTTTTTTTTTTTTAAAGGCTGGCATTTTAAGGTTTGGATATTTTTCACATACTGTGCAGTATACATCAGGCACTTTTTCTCATCATATCGTGACTATTTGTAATTTGTTAACCAATAAGATTGGAACGTTCTGGCCCTTTTCTCTTGATCACATTTCTTGTCTTTTTGTTTTTCCCTTATCCACCTGCTGGTCCAGCACTAAAGTATGTTTTTTAGGAAGTGAAACAAGTGTCTGTGAATTTGAAAAAGTTGAATGGCTTGAAGAGGAAGGGGAAGCAGCAGCAGTGTTGCTAACAGGGTCTACAGGTATTGCTGCAGCTTCAGCTCCACTGTTTAATTCAACCGACTGTAAAATAAAAATAAACAACAGCTGATAATCCTCAGTGTTTGGGTGAGGAAAGACACACTAAGCCGAGGCTTGTTTCCAGGTGCATCCTGGCAGCACAGGGAAGTTAAGTGACTTGTTCATGGTCACAAAGTATGCAAGTGGTGGTCCTGGGCTTCAGAACAAGTTCTCAAGTTTGCTGCTCTTAATGATGATGCTATACTGCCTCCCTAGTACCACACATCCAGACTCAGTAATATTAGTTTTATACGTGTAAGAAAAAGGAAAAGTGGAACATTTTTGTGTTTTCCCAGAAGAGGCAGCTGTTACTGATCAGAGAAAAAAAGACTAATCTGTTGTTTATTCTTCTGCATATTGACACTCACTTGTTTTGTTTTTTATGATTGATGCTAATAAATGTTACTTGTTCTTTTTATCTGTGTCACTCTGTGTGTTCTTGTTTTGTTAATATAATCTTTATTAAGAATGTTTTGGTCATTACTGGCTGGATGAGAGACTGGCAGGAGCTGGTACTAGTAGCTAGATGCATGGCAAAACATTTTTACATTTCTTCACATTCACACACGCAGTCAACTCACAACTTTATTATTGAGGCCAGACATAGGCACTAGTGCAAGCAGGGACGGTACAATGACAATGGGCACCAGTAAAGTGTTTATTCTGCGTGCACATGTTGTCATGCTATGAGGTGCTTACGCATTACTTCAGAGCACTGTGGTTTGGTTCAGGTTGTGGCATTAGTTCCACCATGAAAGGGCTGCTCACATTCAAAAGCTCATCTGGGAGATAGCTTGTTAAGACTTACATGCTTGTGCTTTATGACACTAAAGTAGTAATACCACAGCACAGTCTTCAATCACAAAACGCATAGTGTTTGTACACATACAGTAATAGAAATGTGACGGCAGAAAAAGACCCTCTTGGCCTATCAAGTCTGCCCCTTACCCACCTCCCTACTTTCCCTCCTCACCCAGAGATCCTCCTCATCTCCAACCCCTGGTCACCCCTTGTGTCTGTCCTATTACCTCTTGAACCCCTCCACCATTTTTACCCCTAAGACCTCCATCGGCAGACTGTTCCAGGGCTCCATCACCCTCTCCGTGAAGTAATGCCCCCTCACATTCCCCTTAAACCTTCCACCCTCCATCTTTAGACCATGACCCCTAGTCCTAGCACCTACCTTTCTTGTGAATAAGCTCTCCCCTACTTTATTAATTCTCTTCATGTACTTATATGTGTCTATCATGTCCCCACTCTCCCTTCTGGTCTCTAGCAGGTACAAGTCCACCTCCCTCAACCTCTCCTTGTAGGGCTTCCCACTCAACCCATGCACCATCTTAGTAGCCCTTCTCTGCGCCCTTTCAATCCCATCTATATCCTTGCGTAGGTGAGGTCTCCAGAACTGAACCCCATACTCCAGGTGAGACCTCACCATGGTTTTGTAAAGAGGCATCAGCACCTCCCTCCTTCTGCTTGTTATACTTCTCCCAATACATTCCAGCATTCTGTTCGCTTTGCCAACCGCCTTATTACACTGGGTACCTACCTTAAGGTCATCAGTGATTATGATCCCTAGATCCCTCTCCTGCTCAGTTATCTTCACCCCCCCCCCGTGTGTCATTTACTTGCAGGTTATTCCACCCCATGTGCATTACTGTGCATTTCTTTGCACTGAACTTCAGCTGCCATGTTTACGACCACCCCTCCAGCAATCTTAGATCTTCCCTCATAGACTCCACACCCTCAGGGGTGTCCACCCTATTGCAGATCTTCATATCATCTGCAAATAGGCAGACCCTCCCCTGCAGCCCCTCCGATATGTCACTGATATAGACGTTAAACAGGATGGACCCCAGCACCGACCCCTGGGGGACCCCGCTCATCACCCCTACCTCCCTGGAATGTACCCCATTTACCACCACCCTCTGGCTTCTATCCATCAACCAGTTCTCCACCCACCTTGTTATTTTCTGTCCCACCCCCAAACTTTGTAGCTTATTTACTAGCCTTCTCTGGGGAACAGTGTCGAAGGCCTTCCCGAAGTCCAGATAGGCATGTCCACTGCCCCTCCCTGATCAACCTCCCTCGTCACCCAATCGAAGAACTTGATCATGTTCATCTAGCATGACCTCCCTTCTGTGAAGCCATGCTGATGGAAGTACTGCAGCCCACTTTCCACCAAATAGTTGACCACCCTTTCTTTTAATATTGCCTCCATCACCTTACCCACACCAAGGTGAAGCTGACTGGGTGATAACTGCCCTCCTTCTCCCAGCTGCCATTCTTGTGAAGTGGCACCATGTCTGCCCTCTTCCAATCTTTTGGTGCCCACCCTGTATCCAGGGACAAGTTAAACAACCTCACTAGGGGTGCCACTAGCTCCTCCCTTAGTTCACGTAGTACCCTAGGATGCAGGGCATCTGGACCCAGAGCATTGTCTACTCACAAATGACCTAATTCCACTCTGACCCTGCCCTCACTGATCAGGTTAGGATCCACCCTTATGTCATACCTTCCCCTCTCCCTTAACACCAGTCCCCTTCCTTCCCCTTCCACCATGAAGACCGAGCCAAAGTATTTGTTTAGTACTGCCGCCTTCTCGAAGTCCCCCTCCACTGTACGCCCCCTTCCCTTTAATCTTTACAATCCCCTGCTTTGCTTTCCTTCTCTCTCCTATATACTCAAAAAAAGGTTTTATCACCCCATTTGGCCTGCTTAGTGATTCTCTCCTCCATTTCTGCTTTCGCCTTCCTTATCTTCTGGCCCACCACCCTCAGCTTCTCCCTGTAAGTTTCCCTGTCCTCATTCCCCTGTGTCCTCTTATATGCTCTGAACACTCTTTTTCTCTCCCCTATTGCCCTCCTCACTTCCCTGGTGAACCAAAGTGGCCTTCTTCATCTTTTGTTCTTCCTCGCCTTCCTTAAGCAGATTTCTATGGCTTTTAGTGATCCCCCTTAATAGAATTCCATAATTCCTCCACTTCCCTTATTTTCTCCTTCCCCTCCATTTCTTTCCTGAAAATCTCCCTCCTTCTGGGAAAATCCACCCGCCTGAAGTCCAGGACCAATGTAATGGTTTGCCTCACTTCGTTCCCCATCCTGACCCTGAAGCTCACTGTATTATGGTCACTTGCACCTAGGTTGACCCCCACTCCCACTCCTTTCACACCATCCTCATTGGTGAGGACCAGTGGGCTCCCTAATCAGTTGTTGCAGGAAAGCTCCCTGAAGGGTCTCGAGGATATCTCTGCTTCTGGCCAGCCTCGCTGATGGAATATCCCAGTCCACATCTGGGAGATTCACAACACTCACCAGCAGGATCTCCCCCCTGAGTGCTGTCCTTTGAACCACCTGCAATAACTGTCTGCCCACCTCCTCCCCCTGCACTTGAGGTCTGTAAGCCACCCCCAGCCTTACTGATACTCCCAACTGTCTTTCTAGTGTGACCCACAAGATTTCCGCCTCTCCTTGCTCCTCCTGATCTTCTGTTTTCTTAATGTCCCCCCGATGTACAGTGCAATCCTCCCCACCCCTTCCTTTCTGCCAGCCCTGTCCTTCCGTAAAAGCCTGTACCTTGGTACACCCACTTCCGAGATCTCATGCTCAGACCACCAGGTCTCCGTTACAGCCACAATATCCAGGCCCTCCCCCACAATTACGGCCTCTAAGTCCACCATTTTATTCCCCAAGCTTCTGGCATTAGCGGAAAGTCCTTTCCACTACATGCCCCCCCCCGTTCTCCCTCCCCTCCATGCCTGCTCCTTTTTACCCGCTCCCTTTTGTGGGTGATTGCTAGAGTCATTCCTTCCTCCTGTCAATCCCCCTTACTAGTCTTGCCCTACCCCCCATCAGTTTAAATCCTTCCTCAATACCGTATCAATATATCCTTGCAGACCCCCCTCAGCCCTCTCACCCACCTCTCATTGAGATGTAGTCTATCCTTCCAATATAAGTCCTCATCCTCTCATGTATTCCCCCACTCTCCTACACAGGCGAACCCTTCCTTCCCACACTATTCCCTGAACCATTCGTTGAACTCCCTAATCCTTACCTGCCTAGCAATGCTGGCATAGGGGTGAGCAAGACTTCTGAAAATACCAAGGATCTTCCTTCTTCCATGCATCCCTTTGCCAGTGCCTTGAACCTCCTCTGGACCTCCTCCACTTCATTGCTTGCCAGATCATTCATCCCCCAAATGATTGATTAGGTGTGGTTCCCCACCACCCTTGAAAACTCCCCGATTTTTTTCATTACCCTCCCTGCCTCCATCCCTGATTCACAAAAGACTGACCTCTGCCTGTATGTAGGCCCCCTCCTTATCCAATGTATCCCCTTTATGATGGAGATCCAAATACCATGGCATTCTCCACCTTCACAGTAAATGGATCTGATCTTGGTGGGCATCCTCTCCTTGTTCCATTCTTCCTAACTGCACCTCCTCCAACCTGAACTGCCTACTTGTTCCCCCTGGTTCTCCTTCATTTCCCCACCTGTTCTCCCACTGTCAAGAGATTCCGGACTTTTGTCTGCTGTCCCACCCTCCTCCTCCTCTGTTCCCCCATTTCCACCACCCCCCAACCTCCCCTAATTTCTTGCTTCCCTTGAATGCCTCCTGTCTCCTTCTGTGCCAGCCCCTCCCCCATTCTTCCCTATTCTCCCCATCCTTGCCTCCCTGCTCCCCGTGTAACCTCTGCACCTTCTGTGCCCCTTCCTTGCTCATCCCATCTCCTTCCACTGTTCTTCTTTACCTTCCCCTTAGCCCACCCTCTCCAAACCGTTTTCACTGGTTGCCAACCTAACCATGCCACTCTCTCTCCTTTCCCTTCTGCCTATCACCGTTCCCTGAACCATACCTACTTCTCTCTCTAAAACGTCCTTCTCCCCCCATCTGACAAAGGGATGAACTTGTTGTTATCCTCCCCCAATAGATGCTCCATTTCCCCCTGATGTCGAGATGTGTGCCCTTCCCTAAGCCCCTGAAGTCTCCTTCCCTTTTCTCCTCACCTCCTGCCATCCATTGCTACCCCCACAGCTTGGACTGGGTCCCTTTCCTATCTGACCCCTCCTGTCTTGCCCTTTTACTCCCTGCCCCCGGCTGGTCACTTCCCTTCCCCTTTCCATTTCTGCAGTGCCCCATATCCCCCTGCAGCCATCAACCCCCCCACCCTTCCACTCCCTCACCATTTCCCCACTTAGTTTACTTATTTCCATTTCTACAGTATTTACCCCAATCTGATACATACCAGACAACTCCCTATCCTACACAGTGTCTCCATGAACACCGCTGCCCCACAACAATTGCAACCCACTATTCTGCCTGTTCTCCTGTTTACCCCCTCCCTGGAGTTCCCCTCCCCAACTTCCTGTATAATAATTAATTTCTCTTGTTGACACTTTCCCCTCCTCTACCTTATTACTGCAGTCTTCAGTTATTTCTCACCTCTCTCTCTCTCTCCCTTAAGGCACAGTGGCTCAGTATTCCTTGTCTCCCTCTCCTTTAAGACACAGTAATCATCTAGTGCAAGTATATGTTTCCCTCTTACTTGCTGTGTGTGCTAATAACTGGTATCAGCCCCTACCCCAGTCACAAATTTCACATTTACTGCTATCTCTCAGTTCCCCTTGCAACAGCCATCATGCAGTCACTACCCTTCCAAATGTGTACTAACTTATTTTTGCCCCCACAGATCGCATAAAAACCCCTTTTGTAGTAACAAGATAAGATAAACAGTCACTTTTCTTAGCTTCACCGAAGTTATTTTTGCCCCTTCAGATCACTTAACATCCCCTCTTGTAGGTTCAAGTGTGTCCCTTTAAAGAATACAAGATAAAACAGTCACTTTTCTCTGCTTCTCCCTCTCGTAGTTAAAGGTTTGTCCCTCAAAGAAAAAAGCATTACAAGTCACTCTATTCTAAGATAAACGTCCCTATTATAAGATAAAAGACCCTCTATCATAAAAATAAGATAAAAAATCATGTTTCTCAGTTTCACACTTTCCTTCAGTTAAAGGTTTGCCCCTTTAAAGAATGAAATAGAAAAGTCACACAGTTATGCTTCTGTTCACTTTCCTGACGAAAGTTTGGCCTTTTCCCTGCGCCACACCATTCTGTAGATGAAAGTTTGTCTCCCTGGGAAATAAAAGTTCCTCTCTTGTGCTCCAGCGCTCCTGCTCTCCTGACTATCCAATCCCTGTTGGAGATTTTGAGTATTTAAAGAGTCACAGGGGAGGGAGTGGGCGGGAGGGAATTTTCACTCTCTGCTACCGCCAGTGCTGTGCGAGGGGAAGAAGGAGTCACCAGCACCTCTCCCCTCCGATGCTCTCCCTCCGATCTCCTGGTGCCGAAAGCGCTGGTCACGCTTTTTCCAAGGCCACCCGGCTTCCAAACTTGCCATGGCCAGCCCTGATTGGCCTGACTAGCAGTCTATGCATCCGATTGGCTGCCACACAATACTTTCTCTCCTGCCGCCGGTGCTGTGAGAGGTGAAGGGGGAGTCACACCTCTCCCCTCCAATGCTCTCCCTCCAATCTCCTGGCAATGCAAATGCTGGTCGCATTTTTTCTAGTGCTGCCCAGCTTCCAAACTTGCCATGGCTGGCCCTTATTGGCCCCACTCGCAGTCCTCCGCTGCAGTGGTGGATGGAGCCGCTGAATTTTCTTCTCTATGTGGCCAATTGGCTGCCGCACAGTCCTCTCTCTGCTGCCACTGGTGCTGTGCGAGGGGAAGAGGGAGTCACAGGCACCTCTCCCCTCCGATCTCCTGGTGCTGCAAGCATTGGTCGCACTTTTTCTAGGGCTGCCCGGCTTCCAAACTTGCTATAACTGGGCCTGATTGGCCCCACTCGCAGTCCACCTTCTGCAGCTGATTGGAGCCACCAATTTTCTCTCTGTGGCCGACTGGCTGCTGCATGATCCTCTCTCTCCCACCGCCAGTGCTGTGCGAGGAGAAGAGGGAGTCATAAGCAGCTCTCCCCTCCGATGCTCTCCTTCAATCTCCTTATTATACTTATTTATTTCTCCAATGTGCTGCCACTGTGGCACTAATGTACACCAACAAATGGCTAATTCAATTCAAAAGTTCAGCTGGGAGGGAGTTTGTTAGGACTTAAATCCCTTAATGTGCCAGAATGGTCATGACGCTGTCTCTCCACGCGCTCGCTCCTGTTGCACCAGAAACTACAGTTACATAAGAACTTACCGTAACAGTAGATCTTCAAGAGAGGCTCTTGCAGTAGGTATTCACATACAGGACTAAGCCACCATGCTTCAGGACCACACGGAAAAATTCTAGCTAGCAGTGTCCAGTGGGCCCCCCGATGTCACGTATCTGACGTCAGCGTGATGCTATATAAGGAGTGGTCCCCATGTCCGCCTTCCAGTTCTCCCTCTGGAGACCTAAAAAGGTGCGCCAGGAGAAAAGGAGAGGACTCCTGCAGCCAAACAATGTCTAATATGAAAAACCACAGAAGGAAACTCAGGGGGAAGCTGGGTATGGAAACCAGTACCTAATGCAAGAGCCTCTCTCAAAGCTCTACTGTTACGGTAAGTTTTTTATGTAACTGTACTATCTTACTTCAAGAGGGTTCTTGCAGTAGGTACTCAAATACAGGACTGAGTCCCAAGCAGTGACCTGAGACAAGTCTGAGACATGGGAGGCAGGAATGGGTTTTCCAGCAACTCTAGGGTACTCATGAAAGTAGTCCCTGTAGGACAGCAAGGCCAAAGCCGGCTCTGCGCCTTGATGCAATGTCCAAACTGTAATGCTTGGTAAGGGTATGGACAGAACTCCAAGTTGCAGCCACGCAAATGTCTGCGGCTGAAACATTCCTGAAACAAGCTGTAGAAGCAGCCACGCCTCTAGATGAATGCCCTTTAACCTGATCCGTAAGGGTTTTATTGTACTTCTGATAACAGAAGGTAATGCAGTTTGCCAACCAATTGGACAAACACTGTTTAGAAACAGCTGCGCCTTCTCTCTTGGGTGCAAAGGAAACAAACAATTGGTCAGTCTTATGGAGAGACTTTGTCCTATCCGTACAGTACCTGAGAATTCTGTGCATGTCCAGAGTATGCAGAAGTGCTTCACCCCTGTTGGAGTATACTGGCAAGTCCAGTGATTAGTTCAAGGTGGAGTCCGATACCACCTTGGGTAAGAACTTAGGATTGGTATGCAGAGCCACCTGGTCTCTGTGAAAAATCAGATAAGGTACCTTACACATCAGAGCCTGAAGCTCAGAAATTCTTTAAGCTGAAGCGATGGGCACAAGAAAAAGCACTTTCCAGGAGAGGTAGCACATGTCCGAACTCGCCGTGGGCTCAAAGGGTAGCAGAGTGAGTTTTTCAAGAATGAAATTCAGGTCCCAAGGAGGAGCAGGTCTCCGTACTGGTGGTTTCAGATGGAGAATCCCTTTCAGGAACGTTTTGGATACTTCCAACTGGGCCAAAGTCTTTTTGGTCCTACTGGAATGTGATAGGCAGTAATGGCAGATAGGTGGACTTTTAGGGTTGAATAACTAAGACCCAAATCATAAAGGTGCAGCATGTAATCTGGGACCTTCGTGACTGAGCAGGAGAAAGGTTCTATCCCTTTCGAGTTTGCCCAGATGAAAAATTATTTCCATTTCATGGCATATGTGACTCTGGTGGAGGGCTTCCTGGCTGCCACCAGAATTTGTGCTACCCTTGGGGAAACCCCAAAACATCAGTAGGAGCCACGTGTGCAGATGAACGGACTTGAGACCTGGATGAACCAAGGTCCCCTGTTCCTGTGTCAAGAGATCCTGAGAAACTGGCAGAGGAAAGGGAGGTTCCACTGACAGTTGTTGCAGTAGAGAGAACCAAATTTGTCTGGGCCAGAAGGGGAGCAATGAGGATAATTTGTGCTCCTTCTGCCTGTAGCTTCATTAGTACTCTCTGAATTAATGGGAGTGGAGGGAAGGTGTACATGAACCTCCCCCTCCAGCAAAGAGACAGCACGTCTCACCAGAAAACACCATGCCCTGGAGCAAGCAAGCAGGCAGAAGGTTGGTAGTTTTGAGTTGAACGGGGAGGCGAACAGATCTATTTGAGGTCTTCCCACCGACTGTCTTAGCTCCCACTCATGTACTCTGGCTTGCATGTGGCTGAGTGCATCCGCCAGGATGTTTTGGACGCCTGGCACATGGACTGCCGTTAGATGAATATTGTGGTTGGTTGCCCAGTACCACACTCTCATTGCTTCCTGGCAAAGGAGATAAGAGTGGGTTCTGCCCTGTTTGTTTATGTACCAGACTACACACATGTTGTCTGTCTGAATCATAAGATGACCCAGATGAATGAGATGTTGAAAAGCCTCAAGGGCATTCAACACTGCTCTCATCTCGAGTATGTTGATATGAAGAGACAGTTCAACATGGGACCAAAGAGCCTGTGTCCTGTGGGGTCCCAGATGTGCTCCCCACCCCAGTCCTGAAGCGTCCGTCGTTAGGGTTTGGGACGATTGTCTGATCAAAATGGAACCCCATTGGAGAGGTTGTCCTGTTTTAGCCACCATGCAAGGTCATGCGCCATCAGATCTGAAACTAGGATCTCGTCGTCCAGATTGTCTGATCTCTGGTCCCACTGCACTCTGAGGATCCACTGAGAGACCCTCATGTGTACCACCACCATGAGGCCTAGCAGCCAAAGGATCGCTCTGGCTGAAATCTTCTTCTGTGAGGCCACCAGGTGTGCCTGGTGCTGCAATTATACCATCCTGTCTTGTGGCAGGAAAATCTTGCCCTAGACTGTGTCCAAAACTGTCCCAATAAACTGGAGCTGTTGAGTAGGGACCAGGTGGGATTTGGCATAGTTGACCGTTATGCCCACCCGTTAGAAAATGTCCAAGGTAAGATGCAGACACTTGGCTAGGGGCTCTCTTGATGGGGCTGAGATCAGCCAATCATCCAGGTATGGGAAAACTTGGACCCCCTGTCTGTGCAAAAAAGCTGCCACCACTGTTAGGCATTTCGTGAACACCCTGGGTGCCGAAGAAAGGCCAAAGGGTGGGGCTTTGAACTGGAAATGCTCCCCCTGAAAACAAAAGCAGAGGAATTTGCGGTGTGGTGGACAGATCGGATGGTCAAGTATGTGTCCTGCATATCCAGGGCGCAGACCACTGACTCTTCTGTAAGACAGGAAGTAGGCTGGGAAGAGACAACATTTTGAGCCTCTTGTATTGTACGAAGAGGTTCAGAGAGCTCAGATCTAGAATTGGTCTGAGATCGCCTGTCTTCTTGGGAAACAGGAAGAAGTGCGAGTAGTAACCTTTCCCTTGATGTTGGATGGGAACTGGTTCCATTGTTGCTTTTGCCAGCAGGGATGTTATTTCCTCTCTTACCAAGGGTAAGTGGTGGGGTGGGTAGAATGAGTGACCTGGAGGTTTTGTTGGAGGTCTGTCTATGAATTCTACTGTGTGGTCTTTTGCCACCAGTTGTAGCACCCATGAGTCTGCTGTTATTTTCTCCCACTCTGGTAGGTGATAGGAGAACCTTCCCCCTACCGGCTCCTCTGGGGTGCAAATCAGTGGAGGAGGGAGGGCTAAGGAGTCAGGAGGTGGAGAGCAAGGCAGATGCTGCGGCTCCCGAGGCTTTGAATGACTTAGTCCGGGGTGGGGGGGGCTCTAGCAGCTGAGGTTGCCCGATGTTCATTTTGATGTCGGTTCTGATTCTGTCTTTGTTGGCGATGTTTCTGTCTCCAAACTGGCTGTTTCGGTTTCTGCATGAACTGTACAGAATGTAAGGCCTTGCCCTTATCTTAGAGGTCAGTAATTATGTCCTTGATGTCTCTGCCAAAAAGGACAGACCCTCTAAGGGGAGCATCCTGAACTGCCATCTGGACCTCAGGTGCCAGGCCTGAGATCCGAAGCCACACATGACGTCTAAGACTAATGGCTGATGCCGAGCCTCTACCTGCAGCATCCACTGCATCGTAGGTGGTTCATAACATGTCGGCATGCAGAGCTAGCTGACTAGACTAGATCTGCCATCTCCTCTTTTAAAGTGGAATCTTGAAGAGACTCCACTTTAGACTCCAACTGACCTAAGATAGATTTCTGGTAGTCTCCCATATGGGCGAAGTAGTTCAGTGCCCTGATTCCCACGGTGGAAGAAGAATAAAACTTCTTCCCATACTGGTCAAGAATTGCTGATTCTTTATTGGGGGGGAGCACTAAGATGTTTCAGTTTAACGGACCAATCATGGGCCACACTAATAACCACAGAATTAACTCTGGGATGGAGACCAAGATAATCCTTGTCATCAGGAGATTGGAAAAGCCTGTCTGCTTTTCTGGCCACTGGGGCCAGTGAAGAAGGCTATTTCCAGATAGTGGTAACCAAATCCTCATGTGACTCTATCCAGGGCAGAATGAGCTTTGGAGAAGAGTCTGCCAAATCTAGGTGAGCTGCCAATCTCTGCCTTTGCGGATCCTGGGCCACGGTGCGCCAATCATAGGCTGCTTGAATCTTCCTGAGGAGTTCCAAGAAGGAAGGGTCCTCTGGAGGGGATTTGGGAGACTCTTTAGGTTTAGGGTCCTCCAGTGTAGGGGTTTCCAAATCGGAGTCTGAGTGGACCATGTCACTGTCCGAGTCCAAGTAATCCTGGTCACTAGGAGAGCTGATGGCTGGAAGCGGTAGGTCTGCTGGCCTCGAAAATTCCGATGGCTTTGAAAATTCCCAGGGCCGAGGATTAGATAATAGTTCCGGTCGTCTGCCCTGTGTCGGGCCCTTGGGGTCCGATGGTGGGGAAAGATCCAATGAAGGAGGCCTTGGAGTCGGCATCGGGGCCATCGGCAACTGACGCCTCTCCAGCTCCGACGTGAGCTGCAACTTTGCTTCCGCCCACCAGGACTTAAGGACCGCTTGAAGGTCCACTTGTGGCTGGGGTGGAGGGTTATTAAACCCATAGCTAGGGTACCCATAGTAGGGGTAGTTGAAGCCTGATGGAGGGTAGCCCGGCACTTGAAAGCCTGACGCCAGATACTGTGGGGCGGGGTATCCTGGCATTGGGTACTGAGGAGGATAGCCCGGCGTTGGCTGCCCGAAAGGGTATCCAGGCGGTCCTGACAGAGGGGCTGAAGGGCCCGGCACCGGCCCTGACGGAGGGATCATCAGGTCCATACCACGTCCCATGGGGGGTGCTAAAGGCCCCAATGGAAGAGGCAGAAAAGTGGGTCCCGATGGTCCTGGTGTCGGGCCAGATGGAGGGCCTTGAGGGACCAAGAAGCCTGAGGGAGTTGGAGGGACAATCGTGTGGTCCGACGATGGCTCTGGCATCTAGGACTCCAGCAGAGGGGGCGACGAAACCCCCGATGGTGGGTGATTTCCTGCCTCCGCATCCCCTGTGGGGGAGGCCGGAGGTACCATCTCTATTGGTGGTTAGGGAGAGGTCAGAGTAGTCTCCTTCATCAGCTGCATATCCATTGTCAGCTGGACTGTCACCTCTCTGTCAGGCCTGTTGTCGGGCCTGACAGAGGATCCGGGGCTGGGCGTCCACTGGAGGAGCTGGAGGATGACTTAGCAGCCACAGCCATGCGAGAACCAGCGGAGCCGGAACTTGACTTACCGGTCCCACTCATACCATTAGGCCTTGAACTCTTTAAGGACGTAGAGGAGGTGGGCGGCTCCTGATCCCGGGAGGCTCCCGTCAGGCCATAGCCTCGGCCGGAGGGGGAAGCTGACGGCCATTTGGTAGCCACCAAAGTGGTCATCGAAGGCTGATCCCCTGGAGGGGAAGTTATCTTAAGGGCCGCGACTCCAGAGGGAGGCGGCGGGATGGCTGGGGACCCTTCCCGTTCCCTATGTCTCTCCTTGTGCTTCTTTTTACGGTGGCCCTCCAGAGAGGATGACGATTGCCTGAGTTTCTTCAGCTCCTTCTCCATATTGGCCATTTTTTCTTTTAAAAGATGTGCTTCCAGGGACTGCTGCCTATGTTTACGTGTGGCCACGTTAAACTTCTGGCAGTGCTCGCACCCTTCAACCTTATGGCCTGGGCCCAGACAAAAAAGGCAAAGGGAATAGATATCTTTGTGAGGGAGCTGAGTTCCACAGGAGTCACACTTGTTCTAATGTGATTCTGAAAGCATCAGAGATGACACACACAATGACGATTTATTGATACAAAATGCGAGAAATATGATTTAAATGTAAATTGTTTGAAATTATACTCATCCAAAGATGGCGTCGACAGTAGCAGCATTCTTCCGCGAGGTCCGACGTGCACATGTCGACGGTGGGAAAGAACCGGAAGGCGGGCGGGGGACCGTTCCTTATATAGTGTCACACTGACGTCAATCACGTGACATCGGGGGGAGGGTCCCTTGCCGGACACTGCTAGCTAGAATTTTTTCGTGTGTTCCTAACGCCTGGCGGCTTAGTCCTATATGTGAATACCTACTGCAAGAGCCCTCTCGAAGTAAGATCAGCAGATCCCATGTGGAGCATCTCTCTACAGCTCCGCTCCTCATGTGACCTCTGTCGCTCTGAGGCAGAAGCAAAGTGACTCCCAATGACATCTAGCGGCCACGTGCTGGACCTGCAGGTAAAAAAAAAAAAAATGTTTACAAGGCACCATATATTAAGTTGGTTGTCCATGAGACAACCTCAGGCTCAAACAATGCTTGTACCTGCAGACAAACAGGCAGCCTGGACTACGGTATGTGTCAGCCCCTGCTCCTCTCACCTCCTAGGCTGGCTACCGTCTGACTGCACAGAGGTGCACTTACTGTAAAAACAGCTGTTGGGGTGACTCTATTTGGCCATGGTGGAGGACAGAATCTGGCTGTTTTATCCTTGGGAGCAGGGCAGGCAATGTTCCAGAGGAAACAATTAAAACAATAAATAAATAAAAATTCAGGCAGCGTTTTCTTCAGGAGCAAGGCAAGCAGCATTTCCAAGGACAGAATAAAACAGGCTCTGAGGCAGCGAGTGGAGGGGTCCACCTGGATAGCGGAGAAGTTACATCTCTCTCTCTCTCTCTCTCTCTCTCTCTCTATGCTGATGATGTGCTTTTAATGCTTGTCACTGGACACCTCAGTCCCCATGACTTGGTCAGAGAATGGGGAGTTTGAGAAGGCCTCTGGCTTTGGTTCACATTCTGTACACTGTACTCTTTCTCCAGCGCTTCATACTAAGGTTCAAACTCTTAAGGTTGAGAAAGGAACTAGGAGGCTTATTAGGTCCTTAAGTGCTCCTGTAGTAGTCAGCTGTAATAACTAACTTTATACCCTGGAAGAATTAAGCTATCTAAACGTCGTTTAAATTCAGTTTTTGTTTTGCTGATAACTACATCAAGTGGGAGTTTGTTCCATGGATTAACAATCCTCGGAGTAAAGAAAAATTTGCGATTTGCATAATTAAACTTCCTGCCTGATATTTGGAGGGGATGACCTCTTGTATTAAAGGAATCATTTTTAAACTCGAAGCCCACTTCTGTTAATAAATAAGGATCCTGGATTATATCAAACATTAAGAGAAGGTCACCTCTGAGGCGTAGTGTGAGAGGGACATGAGGTTCAGAGAATTAATTCTGTACTCCTAGGGCAGATTATGTAAGCCGACTATGTGTTTGGCGAACCTTCTTTGGACCTTTTCCAGTAATAGGTTCTCAGATTTCTTAAACGGATACCATAGCTGTGAAGCATGTCCCAGGTGAGGCCTGGCGTATGCCCTGCATCATAGCCATGGGGTCCCTAGATCTTATGTTCCATTTTATGGACCATATGACTGTTGGTTTTACTGACTGCCTCATTAATCTGCCTTGAGTGACCCAAGTCATTGGAAATAAACACCCCAAGGTCCTTTTCATTTGTGGTAGTTTCCAGAATAGAGCCCCCTAAGTAGTACACATTTTGTGGATTACAGGCACCAGATGCATTACTTTGCATTTATTAGTGTTAAGTCACATGCCCCATGTGTTTACCCAGTTTTAAATTTTATTCAGATCATTTCGAATGGTTTGTGACTGCGCAGGATTTAAACAAGAGCCACCAATTTGAATGTCATCTGCGTATTTTACTGATAATGAAATACAGTTCTTAGTTAGGTCTGAAATAAAGGCTTGGAACAAACAGGGACCTAATATGGAGCCTTAAGCAACAATTTCCATTTAAATGGAATAAGAATATGATTAAATATCTGGTTTAGAGAATACAGAACTTAAACTATGAGCACAGCAACTTACTCAAGACCTTGCTACATGGAACTTGCTCCCACGGGAATTTTTTAATAGACTCCTCAGTTAAGATGGTCATATTGCCAAGGATTTTGTATTTCTTACACATCCTCCACTTGGTACCCTCCCAGATATATTTTAAAGACTGGGACAGATTAATTTCATGCTATATATGGGGGGTATCATCCAAGAATTAAACATAGTAGTTATCAACTACCTAGAGAAAAGGGGGCCTTAATGTGCGCCAGTTACGAACCTATGCACAGGCAGCATAATTACAAGAATATCACATGAGAAGCATCAAACTTGATGCCACAAAGCAGGAGAGAGATCTGGGGGTAATTATAATGGAAGATCTAAAAAAGACCAGGCAATGTGAGAATGCCGCATTAAAGGCAAATGGTATGCTGGCATGTACACAGAGGGGAATTGCCAGTAGAAAAAGGGAGGTGGTAATGCCACTGTATAGATCACTGGAAAGGTCACACCTGGAATACTGCATACAGTTCTCGCGACCACATCTTAGAAAGAATGTGGAAAGACTGGAAACAGTGTAAAGAAGAGCTACAAAAATGGTACAGGGACTGCACCAGAAACCACACAAGGAAAGATTGAGGGATCTCAATATGTATTCCTTGGAGCAATGGAGGAGCAACCAAGGGAAAGGGGAGACATGACTGAAACCTTAAAATATATGAAGGGAATAAATAGGGTACAGGTTCAGGACATATTTCAGCTCTAGAGTTATACAAAAACTAGAAGACACGCTATGAGCCTAAAAGTGTGTGGGGGGGGAGGATTCAGGAGCAACACACATAAGTTTTTTTTTCACAGAGGGTGGTTGACACATGGAATAGCCTCCCTCAGGGTGTGGTGGAGGCAAAAACGGTCAGGGCTTTCAAAAATGCATGGGATAGATACAAGGGCATCATAACACTGAGTAGCAGTTGGGGGGGGCGGTAGGTTCTTGGGCAGACTAGATGGATCCTGTGGTCCCCTTCTGCCATAAACTTCTATGTATCTACAGTATGTTGATGGATGGAACAGCCTTCCACAGGGAGTCGTGGATGCAAAACAGCTGGGGCTTTTAAAAATGTTTGGGATAATTACAAAGGCATCATAACACTGAGTAGCAGTTAAGAGAGGGGGGTTAGAGACTTGGGCAGACTACATGGATCTTATGGTCCCCTTCTGCTGTCGCTTTCTATTTATTTATTTATTGAAATGTTTCACCAGGAAAGGCACACTGAGCAACAAGTTGCTCATCTCCTGGTGCATCCTGACTCTATGTATATAGTTTGATGCTGGTTTACCCCTTCCTATCACCCAGCATGGAAACACATAGAATTCCACATTAATGACCTATTTGTACAGCACAATATTTGCAGTCGCATCCCTGAATGAGATCAGTATCAGACATTTCTCGATCTATTCTACCATCATTCTGAGGCAATGGTGAAAATTCCATACCAAAGCAGCTCTAGGGTCGCCACCTTTTGATGAAGTGAAAACCGGATGATAAACCACAACCCAAATTTTGCCTCTGACTCAGTCCGTTTGATGACTGATGTGTATATCTCTCCTCTTCCAAAGCCATCTGTAATTATATGTCGCATTTTTACACTTTAGTCAGTTTTATGCTTTTAAGGGGCTACATTTTACAATGAAGTATTTTCCCCATTTTCCTCCTGAAACTGAGCCAGACTTCTAATTTCAGTGGTGGAACTGAGTTCCCTACCACCTCTAACCCCCACAAACACACACCTTTCCACCACTGATTATAGTTCCTATTTGTAGAACATTCCACTGCAGCAGTTTTGGGCACGTGCACACAGAGGAGCTTAGCACTGCTGTGGGCAAACAAGGAAGGTGGCAATGCAATAGGAAACTAATATGCACACACTGGCATAAGATGCATGCTGGCACCCACTGAAGGTGTGGGGGAAAGTCTGCAAAATAACACAAAACTCCTGTAGTGTTCGACTGTCCACCACCTAAGCGGTCCATGACGGCCAGAACAGATCAACTTTAAAAGCAGCTAGACAAAACAGAAACAAAACAGCCGCTGAGTGCTGCTCACATAGGAACAAATAGATAAGTCTAAATCCAATTACAGACTGGAATAAACCTACAAAAGTCACTGATTTTCAACATAAAACTAACAATCCATTTTGTTAAATTCTTTAGTGTGAGTGGAGTGAGGTGTATGTGTCTGACTCAGGGATACTGTATTACAGTGCTGATCACTGAGAATCCAAAACTTCCCATACTAGCTTTTTGCTGTCATTGTTTTCAAGAGGGCATCTGGTCACTAGTGCTAGCATATATCACATGCATTTATCTTCCCTCTTTATTTTTAAAGATGGTGGATCGTGAAATTAATTATGATGTCACAACCAAGAGATTGTGACTTCATGTGTAGACAAGCAGCAAGACAATTAGGTCCAAGAGACAATGAACCTATTCCCATATACATGCACGCACTTAGCAATAAAGAATAAAAGAAAGAAAAGAAGAGGCCAGCCCGGCGACGCAGCGGAGCGCTACCACTCGCATTGATGCAACATGTCTTCGTGGATGATCGTAGAACACTGGACTCCAGCCAGGGGAGGGAAGGAAGAAAGAAGGTTTCAAGGACTGCTCTCCTTCCTCAGGGAGGGGGATCACTGCTCCCGCTGCTTGCTGCCACTTCGTGGAGACCAGGTGGGAGCACAGCACGGAGCACAGGAAAGGGGAGGGGTTTCTGCCAGATGCCTGGCACAAATGTGTGCCACTGCATGCATGTATGTGTCATTACCCGCTGGCACCCCGGAGGAGAACAATCAGGAGGACAGAGAAACATGTCCGGTCTGGCTATGCTAGCACCCCACGTAGGCTCTCGCATGACCGACAGAAGACAACCCACCACAAGATAGGATGGTCCTGGTTAAGCGGTGGATAACCTGTGAGTCCGTGAGACGGTCGGTGACAGGGATGGGGTGGGTGCCATCAGCAGAACCAAGGAACAAGAAAAAAAAGGATGAAAAGAAGCAGAAACCAAAAATAACAATAAAACTAGGTAAACCTTTTAAAGTTTCCAGAGGTGTCACACTGGCTCTTTAGTGAGTCACTAACCTTCACCAACAGGTTATTTTTCATCGGTAGGGATCACCCTCTTTGCCCACTAACCTACATGACTCAAGTAGTACAGTTTATACAAACCAACTAAGAATACAAGTACACCAGATAAAGGGTGGTGTTCTGTTGATGACATTTATGTGGCGGTGTCAACAGTGAGAGTCACGTACTGTACATTGATACTGTAGTCCCCCAAAGGAGCTCAGCAAAGGGCTTGCACTATTCTGCTGGATATCTTGAGCAGTTAATTATTAATAAAACAATGCACTGTGATTTTAACACAGATTGTACAACAAAAACACAAGCAGTATTGTGAGAGATAAAACAGCATTGCTAAATTTAGACCAACTAGTAAAAGACTAGTATGAACTATAAAAAGAGTACAGATACTTTTTTGGATTGGAGTTTAATAACAAAACAAGAATACATTACTGTAAAAAGTAGAGGTCCCCAGAGATATAACAAGCAACCATTCTCCTGTTTTTAGTAACTGGTCTAGTTAAGAGACCAGATCCAGCTTTTGGCAGTACTAGGATTATTCCTGCGGCAAAAATTCAAGCATGCAGAAATACGGTCAAAGCCACAGACTGGTCCTACATACACTGTGTTCCTACTGTGAATTTGGCTGTTAATTATTTTATCAGAGAATTTAATGGGATTTGTGATGTCTGCACCATTACGGAGGGTATATACGAGAGACAATGCTCAGAACTAGATAATATTAGGCCTCTTAAAATATGTAAGGGATATGAATAAATCTTGAGCTAGATATAGGAGAAGTAGAACCAACCTGGATTAAATAAATTGTCGTCAAATGAGGACTAAGTATAAATTGTTTATTAGAAAGGCTAAAGCAGCATTGTTTTGTTATAAACAAAGGGAAACAATGCAAGCTCCGAAAGATTTTGGATAGTATTGTAATAGACCTGAGCAGGCAGGCCTGACCTTGACAACCACATAACAGAAGGTATTCCTGGAGAGTTCTGGGGAAATGAGGGGCTCCAGATTCTGACGCATTCTCCCAGACCTGTGGGCTGTTGAGTTGCCTGAGTGACAGCCATAGGATTGGCGTGTCCATTAGGTACCAATGGCGACAGACTGTGAGCAGGGCCAATAAAGGTAGGACAGTGCTGGAGGCAGGCAGATCTGGTGGATGTTTTGCTATGAAAGGACCTGCTGTACTGGGAGTGGGTTCAAGTTACACCATCCCAGACATTAAAAGTACAAAGCAAGCTGTGAGAAAAGCTGCCGAGTTCCAGAGAGGAAGGGAGGGAGGAGCAACAGCGTACAAGCCAACAAGTACACAACATTGAATATCCAGTGTGGAGCATGAGATCGAGGGCTGCTGAGCAGGGTCCTATAGCAGGCACTACAGGAAGGAGTTTAGCTGCCATCAGCCCAGTGGTTTGGCAGTTGGGACGTGTGTGTGTGTGTGTGTGTGTGTGTGTGTGTGTGTGTGTGTGTGTGTGTCAGTCCAGGGCCTCATGAGTCTGATGAGAGTGAAAGGTTGGAGGAGCAAGCGGTCAGTGCCAAGGGTGGCCGATTCAGTGCCAAGCAGAGAGTAAGGCCCTGCCTGCATCACAGATGCCCTGGGAAAGCAGAAGTCCAGCTGCCTGCTGTGTCAGAAGGAGCCATCCAGGTCAGGGAAACCTGAGTACAGTGCACTGCAACACAATTTTATGCAACATCACCTGTTGCTTCATCGTGTTTTAACATACTAACACGCTAAAAAGGCAGCAGATTAAACCCTATGGTCTATCAAGTCTGCTCGATGATCAGTGCCTTCCCAGGGCACCATTTTTAGCCCCTCCTCCCTCCCTACAAGGTCTCCCACCCCCAGAGGGGCTCTGAGATGCAATCTCTCCCTATACCTATTCCAGCCTTTCTTGAACCCCTCCACAGCTGTATCAGCCACCAACTCCCCGGGCAGTGCACTCCAGGGCTCCTCCACCCTCTCAGTGAAGTAGTATCTCCTTGTTCCCTCCCCCATCTCCCCCTGTCCGGCTTCATTGAGTGTTCTCTGGTAGTCCCTACCTCCCTCAGCTGAAGCACCCCCTCAAGGCTTACCCTGTTCACTCCTTTGAGATATTTGAAGACCTCTATCATATCCCCCCGTTCCTTCTCTCCTCCAGCAAGTGCAGATTGAGCTCCTCCAGTCTCTCCTCATACGGCCTTTCCCCTAGTCCCAGTATCAGACTGGTTGCCCTCCTCTGGACCCTCTCCAGAAGAGCAATGTCCCTCTTTAAGTAGGGACACCAAAACTGCACACAGTATTCAAGGTGTGGTCTAACCAGGCAATTGTACAGTGGAAGGAGCACCTCTTGACTCGTTGAGGTTATCCCCCTGACTATGCAGCCCAGCATTTTATTTGCTTGGGCCGCAGCCCTTCTACACTGCACTGAGTTATTCATTTTGGCATGCACCAAGATCCTTCTCCCCCTAGAAACCTGCAGTGCTCCCCCCCAAGGTGTACACATGAGCTGGGTTTTTGGCTCAGAGGTGCAGAACCCTGCATTTCCCAGCATTAAACTTTAGCTTCCAGGCTCATGACCACCTCCCCAGAGTCTCCAGGTCCTCCTGGAAAGCCAGTTTCCCCTCCTCCCCCTCCACCACTGCCCACAGCTTCGAGTCATCTGCAAAGAGGCTCATCCCACTTCTGATACCGATTCTGATGTCTGAGATATAGGCGTTAAACAGGACTGTGCCCAGTCCCGACCCCTGTGGGACCCCGATAACGACTCTCCTGGAAGATGAAACCTCCCCCTCAACCCTCGCTTTCTGTACATGCCCCTCCAGCCAGTTTCCTGTCCACCTGACCATCTGTCCCCCACCCCCATATCCTCCAGCTTCCCCAGCAGCCCAGGATGCGGCACCGAGTCAAACGCCCTGCTAAAGTCTAGAAAGAGGACATCCACTGGCCTGCCCTGATCCAGCGCAATCGTCACCCCTTCATAGAACTCCACCAGGTTGGTCTGACATGATCTGCCCTTAACAAAGCCATGCTGGTGATCATCTAGGTGACCCCGTGCCTTCAGAACCCCATCCAGCCTCTCCTTCAAGATGACTTCCATCACTCTGCCCACTACTGACGTCAGGCTAACCTACCTATAGTTTCCCGGCTCCTCTCGTGAGCCACCCTTGTGTATAGGCACAATATGGCCATCCTCCAGTCATGAGACACCCACTTCGACTGCAGGGAGCAGTTAAAAAGGTCTGTCAGGGGTGCAGCCAGGGTATCAACCAGTTCCTGAAGCACCCTGGGATGGATCCCATCTGGGCCCGGTGCTTTATCCACTCTTAGGGCCTTGAGGGCATCCCACACCCTCCCACTGTGGACTTCAACATCCATTTCCCCCACCTCATCTTCCTGTCCCCCTTCCCTCTCCCACTGCAGTGCCCCCCCGCCTGCCTCCTTGGTAGAGACCAAGGAAAAAGTCATTTAGAACCTCCACCTTCTCCCCGCCTCCTCACCCACCCACTCCCCATCCTCAGTCTACTAATCTGCCCTTCCTTTTCTTCTTTCCCTGATATACCTGAAGAACCCTTTTTCCCTTCTAATCTCCTGTACCAATCTCAGCTCCACCCCGCCTCGGCCGACCTCACCACGCTGGTGACCCTCCTGGCTACCTTATCATACTCCCCCTTGGATATAGCGCCCCCGAGAACATTTGTATCTGCTATAAGCAGCCTTTTTCTCCCTCACCACATCCTGTACCTCCCTTGTCCAGCAGCACGGCCTCTTAGCTTTGCCCCACTTGCGTCTCTCCCTCGTATAGGCCTTGGTAGCCGCCAGGAGCTTCTTTTTAATAATTCCCTACTGGGCCTCCTGGCCCATGCTTCAGCCCGATCTCATCTAGGTAACCCCTAAGATCCGCTCCACCCCATAATCAGCCACTGATGTTTTGTGCATTCCACCCCACCCCTAGGTCAAGAGAGAACCAACCCGTGGCATGATCACTTTCTGCCAGTGGGTCCCCCACAGCTAGGTCCCTGATGAACTCACCATCTGACAGGACATCCAGGATGCACCCCTTCCTTGTCAGATCAGTCACCAGCTGGGCAAGGAACGCATCCTGGAAAACATCCAGCAGGCACTGCTCCCTGCCCCAAGAGGATGCCATAGTTCCCCAGTCTGCTCCTGGCATATTCAGGTCTCTCAGCACCACAGTTTTGGCCTCTCTCCTACCACAGTGACCCCTAAGGTTAGCCATCAGGCCTTCCTCCTGTTCCTCCACCTGCCTGGGTGGTCTATATACTATCCCCATCTTAACCCGCCTACCCCATGGAGCCTACAAGGTGACCCATAAAGCCTCCACCTAATCCCCCACTTCCTCAACCTTGTTTATCCCTATACCATCCCAAATAATAAATGTTAACACCCTCCCCTTTCCTCCACCCTATCCCTTCTGCACATGGTGTATCCTAGTAGGTTTAGGTCCCAATCATGTCTGGGAGTGGCCCAAGTCTCTGTGACAGCTGCCACATCCACACACCCTCTCCACTAACAGTGCCTGAAGTGCTGGCATCTTGTTTCCCATGCTCCTGGCATTAATCAGGACCATCCTCCAATGTGCCCCCTTGCCCCCCTCCCCTGCCCTGAGTTCTCGCTGCGTCCTGCCTACAAGGACCCCCTCATGCACTATCGGGTGCTCCTGCTTTGTGCCCCCTCCACCCCGCTTGTGGGAGAATGCCAGTGCCAACCAAGCCTGGCCTGCCAGGGAGCCCTCTCCCTCCCCTCACAAGTTTAAACCCCTCCTGGAGCAGATGAATTCTGCCAGTTGAAGCTGCAGGACCTCCTTCCCCTCTGAGCTAAGGTGGAGCCTGTCTCTTGTGTAGAGCTCCCTGTCCTCCCAGGTTGCACCCCAGTCCCCCACCCACCCATACCCCCTGGCCTCAGATCCATTCCCCAAGCCATACATTTACTTCTCTTATTTTTTGCTTATTCCACATTGGCCCTAGGCACTGGTAGTATCTCCGAGAAGGAGACCGAGCACCCCACATCCTGACAGACCCTGGCCAGCTCATGGAATCTAGCCTGAATCTCCATCACACTGTTCCCCTCTATATCATTAGTACCCAGGTGGACTAATATGTCAGGGGTCCCCCCACACTCTAGTACCACAGCATAGACCAGATGCTTGGCCTTGTGCACCATCATACGTGAAATACTCCTGCTCATAACACCACTGGACGTCTCCTCCTCCCCCGCCCTCCTCACCTGATCCCCCTAACCATGGAATCCCCCAAGAGGAGCACTCTTACCGCCTCCTTTTTCCTAGGCGCCCCCGGCTGCTTCCCTGACCCCCACCCCATCAGTTTTCCATCTGTCCCTCTCCCCTGCATGCCTATTTATATCCTGCCCCCTTCTCACTGATCTGGCCCCCGAGCCACTACCCCTCACCCTGTGGCTCCCAGGCCCAACTCTACTACTCCGTGTCAAGAGAATGCCCCCTGCCCCCTGTAGCCTGCACTAGCCCCTCTCACCATCCCTCCCCTCTCACTCTCCCCTGTAATTCTTTGTCTCCCCATCCCCTCTTGATCCCCCTCCTTCCCTAGCTCACCCCCCGGTCTCCCCCTACTTTTCCATCCCCGACTCCTCCCTCACCCCCCGGAGTCCTGGCTCCTAACCCTCCCCCTGCATCTTCCGGTGCTCTCGAATCCCCTATTCCTAAATACTCCCACTGAGTTCCCTTGCATTGGAGTATTTCCACTGCTCTTTTCTGCCGAGGTTTCTGCCACCTCCGGTTTACCTGCCCCCTCTGGAGCCTCCTCCATCCTGGAAGACACCTCCTACCCTTCATCTGGTGCACCAGGGGTGCAAACCTATTGCCATGCTCCACCCCCAGTGTCCTGTCCTCACCGGTTGGTCTCCCCCCCCCATCAGTCCCCCCTTTTCTATATCTCTGCCCTGGTCCCCCAACCACCTTCCAGGTCCCCTGGTCTTTCTTTCCCCTACCCATGTCCTGGTACTCCCCTCCATCCCGTGGGAGCTCACCCCACCTCTCTCCCTATTGGTGGCGCAGTCCCCTGTGGCCATACGATTTCTCTCCAGGAAGCTTCTTCCCGTTTGGCACGCCACTGAGCCACTCCCACCACCCCTTTTGTTCCCTGCTTGCCCTCCCCCTGGCCTCCCCCACAGTAGGGTCACCTTCCATTTCACCCCCCCACCATCCCCAATGCCCACCTTAATCACTTGACCTCCTCCTTGAGATGTGCCAGTAGTTGGCACACTATGCAACCTCCCCATCCTCCAAGGCCAATACCATGGCCGACCCACACCCTACACACTCCACCACTCTTCTGAAGATACCAGCCCTCATGATCTGTGGACCTTGCCCCCTACCGCCCCCATTGCTGTTCACTTCCAGTTGGTTGCCCCATTGCTAATCCTAGTAAATGAGCAAGTCGTGCCAGAGCTCCTTTGGGCCTCCCAACGATGCCCACTATGCCAGTTACCTAAAACAAGAATACTTTTTCAGAGTATGTTAAGACTCCCCTAAACATAGGCAGAACCAAGCAGAGTAGCCCCCCTCAACTCAAGCTGTACATATCAAGAATACCTTTCCCAAGTAGATTAAGAACTCCCCCTTTAACATGGGCAGTACTAAACAGAGTACCCCCTCCCCATCACAGGCTGTACCAAAGCAGCATCCCCACGCTGAGTACAGGCCACCTCCTTCTCCCCGAGCTCAGGCTCCCGCCCCTTAGCTGGCTCCACCTCCTATGCCCATTTAATAGAGGTCATGGCCAGGGCTGTGGTGGATGGTGCAGGATGAAAATCCAAGTCATTGCAGCTCCTTAATGCCTTGGTACGGCCGGTCTCAGTCCCCAGTTTTTAAAAATCCCATGCTGTTGCCTGACTGGTCCACCTTCCTCTCCTAGATCCTCCGGTCACCGCTCCCACTGACCCTGGCCTGCTTCCTAGTGGCCGGGAAGGACCCACTGCTCACTGCTCTCTCTGGCTCCTCTTCACACCACTCCTGCTGACCCTGGCCCACTTCCTAGCGGCTGGGAAGGACTCGCTGCTCTCTGCTCCCTCTGACTCCTCTGTGCGCCACTCCCCGCTGACCCTGGCCCACTTCCTAGGGGCTGGGAAGGACTCGCTGCTCCCTAGTGGCTGGGAGAATCGCCCTTTACACCATCGCTGCCAGCTAGATTATAAATACCCCGCTCTGAGGGGTTCTTTGCCATTTTCGCAACTGTATGGCCTGTTGTGGGAAAATTAAAGTAACAACCTACAGCAACATATATGGACCTACAACAATTCAACACATGTGGTACACAGGGATTTTGTGGGTTTGTTTAAATCCTGGTACTAGGTCAAGATACAGTAGAGATGGCCTGCATAGAAGGGCATCTAAAAGGGCCATGTTTAAAGTTAACATTTGCAATAATCCCCCTTCTTGCAGGCTGTTTGTTAAGAAGAAAAAATTACTCACCGCAGTAATCTTCTTTCTTCCATGGGGTTCTTTAGCATCAGTAACTTTTTGCACTTAGCTGGCTAGGTGCAACTGCCCCAGAGGTGTGTCTTTAAGAGATTTTTAATGAGCGTAGGGCCAGCTAATCAAAAGACAGGAGGGGGTGTGAACTGCATGAGAGCTGTTGACTGCTTTTCAAGGAAAAACGAGGGCAAATGCCCCGAAAAAGAATTAACAGGATTCAAAAAATGTGCAAATGTCCAAAAGTGGAAATAGAAACAGCAACACGAGGTAAAAACTCATCATTAACAAATGCCAAATTTGGTAAAAGGTGACATAAGAGCCCTTCTCCGACAGGAGAACCGGGGAGGAAGGGTGGGAGCTTACTGATCCTAAAGGACCCCATAGAAGAAAGAAGATTACTGCAATGAGTAATTTTTTTCTTCTTACCCCAGGAGTCCTTTAGCATCAGTAACTTTTTGCAGACTACCAAGCAGTACCAAGTGGGAGGTGGGCAGAGAAGCTACTTAGGAAAGAGGCTCTGCAGAACTATCCTGCCAAATTTGGCATCAGATCTGGTCTGCACATCCAAACTGTAGTGTTTCAGAAAAGTGTGCACAGATTTCCAGGTAGCTGCTTTGCAGACATCCAGTAGGGGAATGTCCCTTGCTGCTGCAAGCAAGGCTGCAATGCCCCTGGTGGAACGGGCCCTGAGACCCACTGGAGGTTGCTGACCAGCTTTCTCATAGCAGAATCTAATACAAGAAACCAACCAACGAGAAATAGTTCTCTTGGTAGCTGGTCTTCCTCTGCCTACATCCCCGTAGGTGAGGAACAATTGAGTGGAAGAGCCTCTGGACTGTCTAGTATGCTCTAGGTATTGAAAGATGGCTCTTTTGACATCCAAGCTGCAGAGCTTTTGCTCTCCAGGAGTGGATGGCTCAGTAAAGAAGACAGGCAGAGTAATGGACTGGTTCAAGTGAAACTCTGAAACCACCTTTGGCAGAAATTTCCTATTTGTCCTGAGCTCAACTTTATCGTTGTGGGGAATTATGTAATTCGGCTCAGTGCACAGGACCTGTAGCTCTGAAATCCTCCTGGCAGATGTAATGGATACCAGGAACATGGTCTTCCAAGTTACAAACTTGATGTGGGCCATGGACATAGGCTCGAAAGGTGGATTCATGAGCCCATCTATGCAAAGGTTCAGGCTCCAGTGAGGAACAGGCTCCCTGGTTGGAGGCTGGAGGTGCCAGAGGCCTTTGAAAAACTGTTTAAAAATGTAATAGGAAAAAAATGATTTCTTCTTTCCCACCGGAAGGTAGGCTGAAATTGCCGCCAGATGTAGCTTGAGTGACTATTGTTTCAAGCCTGACGCCTGTATGTGTACCAGGTAGTCTAGCAGCTGAGGGTCTGAAGCTGATTGGGGTTCAACCTTTTTGCTTCTGCACCAGAGGGAAAACCTTTTCCAACTGGCTGCTTAAGTCTTCTTAGTGTTTGGTTTTTTAGCCATCCTCAGTATCTTAAGGACCTCTTCAGAGTACTGTGAGGATGGAAACTCTAACTCCTCAAGAACCAAGCTTTGAGGTGAAGACAGCATACGTCTGTGTACTGCACTCCTGTCTGAGGAAGGGTCAGCAGGCAGCAAGCTGGAGGCAGGCGAACGGGCCTGTTGCAGGACATTGAGAGAAGGAGAGGGTACCAGGCTTGCCTGGGCCAGTCTGGAGCCATTAGGATCATGGATGCAGGCTGCTGCCTGAGTTTCAGCAAAACCCTGAGTATCAGGGGAAAGGGAGGAAATGCGTATAGGAACCTCCCTGACCAGTTCAGGATCAGGGCATCCAGAGGAAGTGTTCCTGGAACTGGAGGCCTGCAACAGTACTGAGGAAGCTGAAAATTCAGAGGCGAGGCAAACAGATCCACGTCTGGTGTGCCCCACTGCCTGAACACTGTGGCTAGTACTTGCTTGTTCAGTGTCCATTCGCTCTGACCTTGACTGATGCGGCTTACAGCATCCGCCAGAGTATTGAGTTTGCCTGGGAGGTGAATAGCTGAGAGGCTGACTCCCAGGGAGAATGCTAGAGACCAGAGCTTCAGAGCTTCAAAACAAGAGTATTCTGATCTGGTACCACCCTGCTTGTTTATGTAGAACATTGCAGTGGTGCTGTCTGTTCGAATTTGAACTGCCTGCCCTTTTATGCTGGGAGCGAAAGCATTGAGAGCTAGTAAGACTGCTCTGAGTTCCAAAAGATTTATGTGCAACTGTGACTCTTCAGGAGTCCAGGTGCCGCTTACTGAGGCACAGTCTAGATGAGCTCCCCAGCCCAACAGGGAGGCATCTGTGGTGATCACCTTTGTGAGAAGAAGAGATTGAAATAGAACCCCTGCCTGCAAATTTGCAGGGTCCTTCCACCACAACAAATTTTGGAGGAACTGCTCTGACACCGGTATTAACTTTGAAAATTTGTTGCTTCTCTTAGACCAGCGAGCTCTGAGGTAGGCTTGCAGGAGTTGCATCCTGTACCTGACCCCTGGGACTACTGCAGTCATAGAGGCCATAAGTCCCAGAAGTTTGAGGAAATGTCTGGTTGGTCTTGGCTGTCCGTGGGCGAAAGAATCTGCCACTGAAAGGAAACTCTGAATTCTTTACTGTGGGAGGAAAGCATATCCCTTCCGAGTATCCAGCTGGGACCCTATGAAGGTGAGCAGCTGGGTGGGTTCCGGGTGAGACTTCTTGAGATTTACCAGGAAACCTAGAGACTCCAGCGAGCATTCTGTGAGGGAAAGAGATTCCTTGACTTGGCAAGGAGACTTTGCTACTATGAACCAGTCATCCAGATAGGGGTAGAGAGCGACATCCAGTCTCCTGAGATGTGCTGCTACCACTGCGAGACACTTGATAAAGACTCTTGGGGCTGAGGACAGACTGAAGGGCATTGCGGTGAACTGATAGTGACCCAAAGGAAGTTTGAACCTGAGAAACTTCCTGTGAGATCTCCTTATGGGTATGTGGAAGTAGGCATCCTTTAAGTCGAGGGAGGTTAGCCAGTCGCCCTGCTGTAAGGACTGTATGACCAGTGACAGAGGGACCATTTTGAATGTTTTTTTTTCAGATGTTTGTTTAAATATCTGCGATCTAAGATAGGTTGCCACTCCCCAGTTTTCTTTTGTGTCAGAAAATACCTCGAATAGAGGCCCTTGCCCTTCTCGTGGATGGGGACCCTCTCCACTGCTCGTAAAGCCAGGTTTTGTACCTCCATTTCCAACAGCGGTATCTGTGATGGTGACAGAGGTCTTGACACCTGGGTACGCTTGAGGTCTGGCAGCTGTGAACTGTAATGACAGACCCTTCTCCACTATCTCCAGCACCCACTTGTCTGACATGATGAGGGACCAGTGCTGAAGATAGTGAGAGAGTCTGCCTCCAACCAGAAACAGGGAGATGACCTGGACACTCACATCAGGGACTTAGAAAGAGAGGCAGATGGCTGGGTAGAGGTGGATCTTCTTTGGCCCCTTCTGCCCCTGCCTCTGAACGATTCCCTGTACTGGCTAAAGTCAGATTGGGGATAGGGACAGAAAGGCCTGGGAACAAAACTTTAGTCCCTACTGCCCAGGACTCTGAGGGGTGGCGGGTTTAGGCTTGGATGAATGATTCTGCCAGAAGGCCTTGTACTCATCGACCTTTTTCATGTAGTCAGTGGTTCTGTAATCAAACAACATATTTTGATCACAGGGAAAATCCATGGTCTTGTTCTGAGTGTCTGTGGTCAGACTGGTTGTTCTAAGCCAGGTGAAGCATCTAAGAGATATGGCATAGGCCATCGCCCTAGAGGCTGCATCATTATTGTCATCTGCCATGTGGAATTGGTACATAGTAGCTTCAAAGGCAGTTTTTGACATATCCACCAGCTCCTATACCACAGAATCTGATCCGTTGCAGGCAACAGCCTGGATAGATTTCCAAAGGGCTTTCTGAAATTTGATGTGAATGCCAAGTAAGAAGAAAGCATGTGAAGCAGGAAAGGTGTGGCATACATTTTCTTTGCTATAAAGTCAGTTTTCTTGGAATCCTTGTCAGGGGCGAGGGCGACAAGGAGACTCTAGCTTTCTCACAAGCTGCCTGCTGCACTATACTCTCGTGGCTAGGGTGTGCTGACAGGAACTCGGTACCATTTTTAGCCAATGTATATTTTCTCTTAAGCCACTTATCAACCCCTAGTACTGAAGTGGGGTGTTGAAGCACCTTCATGGTATTTTTTTTTTAAATGCATTATACAGTAGATAGGGACGACCAGGGTTTTTGAGGATGAAAGACCCTTCATCTCCCTATAATCTTTGTCTTCATCGACATCCTGGTTGGGCTTCTGTGTAGCGAGGTCCAGGGTATCCAGCATGTTTTGTATAAATGAAAACATAGAGGAAGGATCCTCGTGGTCACCTGGGGGATCCCCAAGGTGAGGGTCCAGGGACTCCTGGGGCTCAAGGCCCTCAAAATCCATGTCAGGGGCATCACAGAATTGATCATCATCTGCGTCCCCTCATAGTCCACAGAACAGAGAACTATGGAAGAGTACTTGCTAGCCCCAGTAAATAGAGGATCCATCTTTTGAAGGGTCTGAAACAGTTGCCATGCTTTTTCCATATCTTGCACTGATGGAAGAACCTGCGCAGTTTGTAAGTGCTTTGTTTTTTTCTGAATGCTTTAAGCTGCCTGTTATCTCACTATGGGCTTTCCCAGGAGCAATGGGAGCATATCTGTCTTGACAGAGTTTTTTTTTAGCCACTTCATCAGAGGCTTGATCGAGCTTCCTCTTTTCGTCACTCTTATTATTTTTTAATTTGTGAGGAACTTCATCTTTGGAAGCTTTATTTTTTGACTGGGATCTGGAGGGTTCCTCAGCACCTCTGCTTTTGGTATTAGTATTTTTGAATGACCCCTCGTCAGAAACCTTTAATTTATTCTCAGCCATAATTATCAAAGGTTTGTATGCTACATTCGTCAATTTAAGCAAAGCAAACCAGTTCTGGACCTATGACCTGAGTGCAGGTTTCTGTGAAAATGCCACCAGCCAGTCCTGCCCCAGTTAATAAGCTCTGTCTATTACCAGTGCCTTTTTTTTTTGGTTGTAAAACTGGGATCTACACCAGTGCTAATCTTAATAGAAAACCAATAGTACTCAACTGCGCACAGGTGGCTGCTGGACCCCTACGGACAATCCTGACACAAATGATACCAAGGTCCAGTAATATAACAAAAAAGGTTTCCTCGTAATTGCCAATCTAGAGAGAAAACCCCCAGGCACTGTTTAAGTTTGAAATCTACTGCAGGTGCCTCGTGGTAAACCCTGTGAGGTCTGAGGTAAAAAAACAAGGCAGCTATCCCCAATTCAACGGTTCCCACAAGAAATTAGTCAAAAATAAACACCTGTGATAAAATTAGGCTTTAAAGTAAATAGTCACAGTAAAAATAAAAGTCTAAGTAGCGCCGTCGCGTTAAAAATAAAACATTTGCGAAGCGCTAATGAAAAAGTAAAAGTTGTCACTCAACACACTAAAGGAAATTATTTATGAGAAAATCTTTACCCAGATAAGCACTAGGAGGCTGTCAACAAGGAAATTTGGGAGATACCTCAGAGGCAATATGCTCAGTCCAGCGGAGAAAAAATTCTGAAGCAGTCAACAGCTCTCACTCAGTTCACACCCCCTCCTGTCTTTTGACTGGCTGGCCCTATGCTCATTAAAAAATCTCTTAAAGGCACACCTCCAGGGCAGTTGCACCTAGCCAGCTAAGTGCAAAAAGTTACTGATGCTAAAGGACTCCTGGGGTAAGAAAGGTGTGTTATTCCATTAAATCTGGGCTGGTTATTGACTTCCTGTTTAGTAGAGAAAATAGTGGTTTACTTACGGAGCACACTAAAAGCCAAGGCTCTTGTGGCTTGGTCGACTGGAAGTGTCCCCAGCACTTGTGTACATACCTTATTTTACCAGACTGTGCCAGCTTACTAAAGGTGGTGGCAGTGCCACGTGCACGGCCCAGGCATGCTTTACCGCAAAGTCCACCATAGTATAAATTAGATACTTGAAAGGAATAGTAAAACTGTACCAAAAATGTTAAACAACAAAAGGATATAATAACGAGACCCATTGGAAATGGCTATGCAGTTTATTGATTTCTTTAGTAATATGGTTGATCAACTGCCAAACAGAATGTCTAGAAATTGAGACTTGATGGATGTAACAGTCAGTTTTCTCAGTCTGGTCCTATTTTTTTTTTAACTTTAAAGAAGAAATGTGCTGCACCTGCAAGTAATTTTTCCCAGTAGAAACTGTTTTTTTTTAGTATTAGTTCCAGTTCTGTTATATTTCCATCGCTATAGGCCTCTTAGTAACCTCAGTGGGTATTTCTGATTTACACTCTGGTGATAAGTGACATTTTAGAACCCTTGTGATGTAGTTTATGTCTATCTCAACCACAGAGTTCCATGACAGAACACAGCTGCATTGTGCCAACAATGGAAAAGC
Source organism: Neoceratodus forsteri (assembly GCA_016271365.2). Lineage (NCBI taxonomy): Eukaryota > Metazoa > Chordata > Ceratodontiformes > Ceratodontidae > Neoceratodus > Neoceratodus forsteri. The sequence continues at coordinate 1,318,759,416 of CM057455.1, read as the reverse complement.
CGAGCAAGGGACAGAATATACATCATACTACATATAAAATGATACCTACTACCTGTGTGCCAATCAGAAACACCCACCAGGATGATTAAAAAGCCTGTAGACACGGAACAGTAAGAGAACTGAAACCAGTAGCTTCATCAAGGAAAATGGCTTACAGGCTTAGTGAAGTTCTCCTTTAAGGCTACTGCAACAAAAGAAAATGATTACGTAAACAAATAAACTAAATCTTAAAAAACGAATGGACAGCAACTCTACTGTCATGAAACTGTTGAAAAAGGTGACTACTGAATTTGTAGTACCAATAGCAATGCTTCTGAATCTTTCCTTGATTACACAGGATATAACAGATTTGGAAACAAGCAATAGTGGCCTGTTTTTTAAAGGAAATTTTCCAGGAATCATAAATAATTATGTAAGTTAACAGGGCCTGTGAGGGTTGTCTCTTGTGGAATAAGAGACTCTGAGCATGAAGTCTGGGTTAAAGGACCATGAAGTGAAGTTGAGCTGACCCTAGGGTGGACATTCCTGGCTCCAGGGTAGGTATTCCACCTGCAGGATGGGCATTCCACCCTGCAGGATAGGCAATCAGGCACACAAGGTGAGCATTATGCCCCTAGGGTGGGCATTCTGGCACTCAATGTGGGAATTCCAGTCCTAGGGTGGACATTCTGGCACTCAAGGTGAGTATTCCAATTCTAGGGTGGGCATTCTGGTACTCAGGGTCAGCATTCTGGTCCTAGGGTGGGCATTCTGGCACTCAGGGTGAGCATTCCAGTTCTAGGGTGGGCATTCTGGTACTCAGGGTCAGCATTCCGGTCCTAGGGTGGGCATTCTGGCACTCAGGGTGAGCATTCCAGTCCTAGGGTGGACATTCTGGCACTCAAGGTGAGTATTCCAATTCTAGGGTGGGCATTCTGGTACTCAGGGTCAGCATTCCGGTCCTAGGGTGGGCATTCTGGCACTCAGGGTGAGCATTCCAGTTCTAGGGTGGGCATTCTGGCACTCAGGGTGAGCATTCCCGTCCTAGGGTGGGCATTCTGGTACTCAGGGTGAGCATACCGGTCCTAGGGTGGGAATTCTGGCACTAAGGGTGAGCATTCCAGTCTTAGGGTGGGCATTCTGGCACTCAGGGTATGCATTCAAGTTCAAGGGTGGGCACTGCAGCACTCAGGGTGAGCATTCCAGTCCTAAGGTGGGCATTCTGACATTCAGGGTAAGTACTCCAGTCCTAGGGTGGGCATTCTGGCACCCAAGCTGGGCACTCAAGTCCTAGGGTGGCAATCTGGCAGTCTGGCACTCAGGGTGAGCACTGTCCTACGGTGGGAATTCTGGCACTCAGGGTGAGCATTCCAGTCCTGGGGTGGGCATTCTGGCACTCAGGTGAGCATTCCAGTCCTAGGGTGGGCAATCTGGCACTCAGTGTGAGATTTTCAGTCCTAGGGTGGGCATTGCGGCACTCAGGGTGAACATTCCAGTTCTAGGGTGGGCATTCTGGCACTCAGGGTGAGCATTCCAGTCCTAGGGTGGGCATTCTGGCACTCAGGGTATGCACTCAAGTTCAAGGGTGGGCAATGCAGCACTCAGGGTGAGCATTCCAGTCCTAAGGTGGGCATTCTGACACTCAGAGTAAGTATTCCAGTCCTAGGGTGGGCATTCTGGCACTCAGGGTGACCACTGTCCTAGGGTGTGCATTCTGGCACCCAAGGTGGGCATTCAAGTTCTAGGGTGGGCATTCTGGCACTCAGGGTGAACATTCCAGTCCTAAGGTGGGCATTCTGGCACTCAGGGTAAGCAGGGTGGGCATTCTGGCACTCAGGGTGAGCATTCCAGTCCTAGAGTGAGCATTCTGTCCCTCACAGAGCAGACAGTGGGTGCTGAAGTTATGGTGTCACTGACGCTTCATCGCGTGACAAGAAACCTCAGCCACAGTTTCACCACTGCTCAGGGAACTTTTTAAATTTAACATTTCATTTCCTTACTTATGTGCCTTTAATCTTCAATCCTAACTGATGTTTTCATGTAGTTTTTGCTATATATAGAAAAACACAAATATGAAAAGAACCTCAAGTTTTCATTATTTCATATGGTAGAGTGCTGTAGTCCCCGCCATATTCCTCTGGTTTTTTAAATCATAATTTTTCCACGGCACCACTGTGATGCCAGCAACACTGAATTATGACAACATTTGTAGATAAGCAGCCAGATTAGATAACACAAATGCATCTGATGCTGTTCCTCTACAATTCTCACTTCATACTGAGAATATGTATACTGTATGTGCACTGTATCTAAATATCCATTTCTGTATATGTAAATACGTGTAACCTAAATGATTTGTATTTATTTCTGTACATTAATATTCTACAATATGTAAATATGTGTAACCTAAATTATCTTCTTTTTAAGTCTTTGTGCATTTTGTTCTGGGAACTTTTACTACTCTGCAGCTGGCAGAAGGCAGGATGGGTGTTCTGTGGGAAGGGGGTGGATATTCTGAGGGAAGGGTGGGCATTCTGTTTGGGCCAGACCATGCCAGGTGCCAGGTGGGCACTGCATTTGGGGCAGGAGGCCAGCCAAGGGGCAGGGTGGGCATTCTATTGGGGGCTGAAGGTCATTCAGCATGCAGGATGGGCATCCCCTCCTCCCTCCCTCCACCCACTCCCCCTCCTTAGGCACTCATACCCACCTCTCCCTTTACCCTTCATAACAGTCTCCCCTGATGAAACACTAGCCGCCCTGCTCTCACTCAACCCTTCTACAGGCTCCTTACCCGACGATATCGATCCAAAGCTCTTATACCTCTCGGCCCCAGCCATAGCCTTTCCTCTCTCACTAATCCTCAACCTCTCTTTTTTGTCCTCAACTGTCCCTTCATCATGGAAACATGCAGTGGTCCTTCCCTCCCCAAGAGTGGTGACCCTACTTCTCCAGGTAATTTTCACCCTATCTCACTCCTCCCAACACTTGCAAAGCTCCAAGAACACTTGGTCCTTTCCCAGCTTACCTCCTTTCTAACTGACTCCTCCTTTTTCACCCTGTTCCAATCTGGCTTTAGAAAAAAACACTCCACTACCACCTCCCTACTCAGGTTCACTGAATCCATCCTTACCGGGATGGACAATGGCTTCATCATCTCAGCCATCTTTGTCGACCTAGCCAAGGCCTTCAGCACTGTTTCACATGCCCTCCTCCATGACTCCCGCGCAACAGCTTGCCTGTCCACACCCTTACCAACTTGGTTTTGGTCCTATCTCACAGATAGAACCCAATCTGATCCAAGATTCCATTTCTCCTCTCCTTCCCATCACCAGCGGAGTCCCTCAGGGCTCTGTGCTTGGCACCATTCTTTTCTCCATTTTCCTAAATGACCTCCCTTCAGTCTGCTCCCCCTCTTCCTCTATCCACGTGTACGCCGATGACACTGTCCTATACACCCTCCGGCAAATCCCCAGCTGATGTCAAAACCACTCTACAGCATAACTTCCAACAGGTTCAGCTCTGGTTTGCCTTCCATCATCTCTTCCTCAATACCACAAAGACAGTCTCTATGACCTTTGGCACCAGGCAGAGACTCTCAAGGCCTGCCCTCCTTCCACCACCTGGACAGGACAATCTTAGAGGACACCACCACCACCACCTTTAGATACCTTGGGGTCTGATTGGACCAACACCTCAACTTCTCTGGACATGTTGATGTCATCCTGAAAAAAACTGCGCCCCAAGCTTGGTGCCTTATACAGGAACCATAGTAGCATCCCTCCTGCGGCCAGGCGTGAACTTGTCCAGAAGATGATCCTCCCAATTTTTGATTACTGTGATGTAGTTTATGGTGCTGCTCCCAAGGCCACCCTGGCCAGACTGGATACCCTCTTTAATTCCTTCTGTCGCTTTGCTCTCAACGGCCCCGCGCCCAGTCCCACCATTGCGAGCTCTATCATGCCTTGTCCTTTATCTCACTAAATAACAGGCGCCTCTCACATTGCGCCAAACTCACCTACAAATTCTGGTTGGGGGAACTCCCTTCCTACCTCACCTCCTCTCTCTCAACCCCTCCCATACCTCCCCTATCCCTCAGATCTTTTGACACTCGAACTCTGGCGGTCCCCTGTTGCTCCACACTCACTGGACAGTTGGCCTTCTCCTATAGATTCCCTAAAACCTGGAACTCCCTCCCCCCACAAATACGCCACTCCTCTTCTTCCGCCTCCCTCGGATCCGCCCTACACAACTAACCTCTCTCCTAGCTGCTCCTGGTATAATCCACCTTAACCTTCCCCAAACAATTCCGCTCCTGTTTTATTTCACCCTCACCTCTCCTGCCACTCTAACCTTATCTCCTCCACCTCTTTCCCATGTCTCCCTACCAACCCTTCTTTCTTCCTCCCCATTGCTCCCTCTTCCTTTTTTCCTACATCCCCTCCTTTACCATTACCTGGATCATCCCCTGGCAGGGTTCTCAGCATCCTGGAGGGGCCAGATCCATGGCATGAGTCTCTCTTCCTTCTACCTTCCCTCCCTCCTCCCCATTCTTTCACTCCTCATCAGTTACTGTCAGCCCCAAACTCACAACAGCACTTGTAGCTTAGTTTAATTGCACTATTGTTGTAACTTAATAATTTGCAGTGACTGCACTCTGCTTTACTAGATTGTCTTAGTTCAACTATTTGTCTCCAGTCTGTCACTGTTTACCTTCACTGGCTACGTGCTTCCTAGCTGCTTGCATCAACTGTTGCATTTTGTGTTCTGTAACTATCTGAGTAGCCAATCCCCTTGTTTTTAGTTAAGGAAAAACAAAAAAACTGTTAACTTCCATTCAGGCATTGTTCACTTTATAGTCCTCGTGCATCATTGTTGTATGTATTCATTTGTATATTTGGAGTTTTTGTACCAATTCTCTTTACTCAGTCTCCCTGTTCCCCTACCCCCAGAATGCACCGGGAGATGAGCAACTTGTTCAGTGTGCCTTCCTGGTGACACATTTCAATAAATAAATAAATAAATAAATAAATAAATAAAATGCCATGGGGACAAAGGACCATTTGGGTGCAGGGTGGGCATTTCATTTTGGGCTGGATGCTGTTGGGGTGCAGGGTAGGCATTCAGTGGGGCAACATGAGGCCATTCTGGCAGAAGAATGGACATTCCCTTGGGGGCAGTAAGCCATTCCTGGGACAGGATACACATTCCAGCCCTAGGGTGGCATTCTGGCCCTTGGGTGGACACTGTGCCCCTCAGGGTGGAAATTACAGCTCAGGGTGGGTATTCTGGCCCCCATGGTGGGCATTTCAGCCTCTGGGTGGGCATTCAGGCCTCCAAGGTGGTTATTTAGGCACAGAGGGTGGTCATTCTGACCCTAGGTTGGGCATTCCAGCACGTACGGTGATCATTCTGGCCCAAGGGTGAGCATTTTGTAACTCATGGTGGTCATTTTGGCCCTCAGGTGGGCATTCAGACATACAGTGTGATCATTCTGGCCCTTAGGTACACATTCTTGCCCTAGGGTGGGCATTTCTGTCCCCAGACTGGGCATTTTGGCCATAGGATGCGCAGTCAGGCAACGTGGGTGGCCACTCCAGCCCCAGGGTGCACATTCAGGCACAGAAGGGTGATTATTCTAGCCCAAGGGTGGGAGTTTGGGCACAGAGGGAGACTTTCCAGCCCTAAGGTGGGCATTCAGGCACAGAGAGTGGTAATTCTAATTCTACAGTGGGCATTTTTGCCCTACGGTGGGGTAATCCTGCCCCATGGGTGCACACTCCATGCTGCAGAATGGGCATTATGGTATTCATGAACAGAGGATGGGCATTCTGGCCCAAGGGTTAGCCTTCTGGCACTCAAGATGAGTATTCCAGCCCTAGGATGGGCATTCTGGCATAAAGTTGATTATTCTGGCCCTTGCAGTCAGACAAAGAGGGGGCATTCTGGCACTAGGGTGGGCATTCAGGAACAGAGAGTGGGCACTACAGCATTCAGGGTGGGGATTCTGGCACCAGGGTGGGCATTCCAGCACTCAGGCTAACCATTCTAGTACTTGGAGTGGGCATTCCTGCACAGAGGATGGGCATTCTGGTCCCAAGGGTGGGCATTCCAGAACTCAGGGTAGGCATTTTGGATCCTGTGCGGGCACTCTGGTCCTAGGGTGGGCATTCCAGCCCTCATTATGGTCATTCAGGCATGGGGGGGATTCCAGTCCTTGAGTGGGCACTGAGGAATCGAATGTTGTCATTGACCCCTAGGGTGGGCATTCTGGGACACAGGGTGGGCATTCAGGCACAGAAGGTGGCACTAAGCCTACAGGGAGAGTATATCCGCAGCAATCAGTGTGGGCATTCCAGCCATAGAGTGGGCATTTAGGCACAGAGGGTGGTCATTCCTACCCTCATGGTGCTCATTCTGGCACTAGGGTAGGCTTCAAAAACAGAGGGTGGTAATTCTGACAACCAAGGTGGGCATTCCAGCCCTAGGTTTGGCACTGAGGCACATAAAGAGGGCATCTGGGGCCTTAGGTGGATATACAGGCACTCAGGATTGTTATTCTGACCCTGAGGTGGGAATTCAGGGACAGAGGGGGCATTCTGACCTAGGATGTGCATTCAGGCACGAGGGTGTGTATTTCAGCACTAGGGTGGGCTTTCAGACCCTAGGGTGGTCACATTCTGGACCTAGGATGGACATTCAGAAACAGAGGGTAGGCATTCTGGTACTCAGGGTGGTCATTCCAGCCCTAGGGTGGGCACTGAGGCACACACAGTGGGCATGTCGACCTTAGGGTAGGCATTTAGGCACAAAGTGTGGGCCTTCCAGCCCTATGGTGTGCATTTTGGCTTCCAGGGTGTGTTTCCAGACCTAGAGTGAGCATTCAGGCACAAAGTGTGGTCACTCAGGCCCTCAGGGTAGTCTTCATGGTCCCTAGAGTGGGCATTCAGGCACAATAGTCAGGCAGTCCAGCACTCATGACAGACATTCCAGCTGTCAAGGTGGGCATTCTGGTACTAGAGTGTGCATTCTGGCACCCAGGATGTGCATTCTGGCACTCCGGCCTTTGAGTGGGCATTCCTGTCCCCCTGGGAGGTCATTCTGGCCATAGGCTGGGCATTCAAGCACTCACAGTGGGCATTCTGACACTCCAGGTCGGCATTCCCACAGTCAGGGTGGGCATTCCAGCATGCTAGATGGGCATTCCAGCACACAGGGCGGACCATTCTGGCCTTAGGATGGGCATTCTATAATTCAAGGTGAGCATTCTGGCAGTCAGGGTGAGCATTCCAGCAGTCTGAGTGGGCATCCTGGCACACAGCGTGGGTATGGGCTTGCAGCATAGCCTTGAGGTTTGAGTAATGAGCTGTGAATGAGCCTGGTACATCCAGCAGACCTGGGTTTGATTCCCCCATAGAAACACAGAAACATAGACTTTGACGGCAGATAAGGACCGCTTGGCCCACCTAGTCTGCCCATTTCCCTACCTAGAGGATAAGCTGCAGATCCTATTTAACCAACAGCCTATTTCTTCCTACCCCCCACAAAAATTGCCTTATGTCTGTCCCATGCATTCTTGAATTCTCCCACAGTTTTAGACCCCACAACCTCCTCAGGAAGGCTGTTCCATGCGTCCACCACCCTCTCTGTGAAAAAATACTTCCTCACATTGTCCCTGAGCCGTCCCCCCTCTATCTTCAAATTGTGTCCCCTTGTTCTTGCACATCTCTTTTTCTGAAAGATGCTACCCTCTTAGACTTTGTTGATTCCACTGAGGTACTTAAATGTTTCTATCTTGTCCCCCCTCTCCCTCCTTTTCTCAAGGGTATACATATTAAGCTCCTTTAGTCTCTCCTCATATGGCTTCACTTGCAGACCCTGCACCATTTTAGTTGCCCTCCTCTGAACTGCCTCCATCCTGTCTATGTCCTTGCAGAGATGGGGTCTCCAGAACTGGACGCAGTACTCAAGATGGGGTCTCACCAACTGTCTGTACAGGGGGATAACAACTTCCTGTTTTCTGCTGGTGATACCTCTCCCTATACATCCCAGTATCCCCCCAGCCCTCCCTACCACCTTCTCGCATTGCTTGCCAACCTTAAGGTCATCTGATATGATTACCCCTAGGTCTCTTTCCATTTTTGTTGTTGTTACTACCTCTCCCCCATTGTGTAATCTTCCCCTGGGTTTTTGTTTCCCAGGTGCATTACTTCACTTCTTTGCACTGAATCAAGCTGCCATACTTCTGACCATTCCTCCAACCTTGCCAAGTCCCTTCACATCCTTTCCACGCCTCCTTGTATATCAACCCTGTTACAGATCTTTGTGTCATCTGCAAGAGCATACTTTTCCTTCAGTCTCTCTGCAATGTCACTTATAAAGACATTAAAAGGACTGGACCAAGTACTGAACCCTGCGGTACCCACTAGTAACCCCTCTTTCTTCAGAGTGGACTCCATTTACAATTACCTTCTGTGTCCTGTTGTTCTGCCAATGTTTTACCAGGCTACCACTGGACCCACTCCCAGGCTGGTTAATTTGACTACTAATCTTTTGTGTGGGACTGTGTCAAATGCCTTGCTAAAGTCTAGGTAGCCATGTCACAGCCCTCCTGGTCTACTACTTTGGTCATCCAGTCAAAGAAATCAATTAGATTCGTCTGACATGACCTTCCGCTGTGAACCCATGCTGCCTTGGGTCCTGTGCCCCACTGGCCTCTAGGTACTCAACAATTCTTTCCTTCAGAAGTGATTCCATCACTTTCCGTACCACAGAGGTCAAATTGACAGGTCTGTAGTTTCCTGCCTCCGTCTTGGTCCCACTTTTGTGAAGGGGAATCACATCCGCCTTCTTCCAGTCTTCAGGTATCACACCATCTTCCCATGATTTGTTAAAAAGCGTAGTCAGTGGTGTCACTAGTTCTCTGCTTAATTCTTTTAGAATTTTAGAATTTAGAATTCTACAACCTCTACTTGCATACTGTGTGACTCTGAGCAAGTCAATTAACCTCCCCAGTGCTCCTGGGTCACCCCCCCCCAAAACAGAAACCTGCATCTAGTGGGTCTTACCCAGTCACCGAAGAATTAAAAAAAAAAAAAAAAACAGCCCTTGAGTGGGCACTGTGCCGCTCATGGTGGCCATTCTGGCCTTAGGATAAGCATTCCAGAACTCACAGTGAGCATTCTTGCAGTCAGGGTGAGCATTCCTACAAGGGGGGGTGGCATTCTTGAACCTAAAATGAGAATCCCAGCCCTACGGTGAGCACAGTGCCCTTAACATGTTTGAATGGATAGTTACTATGTCTTTTGTGGTTATAAGAGTTTACTCTTGAGTTGTTTAGGTGAGAAAACTGCGAAGCAAAGTTCCAGCACACAAAGACTTGAGAAGAAACTCTAATAACCATGAGAGACATGAGAACTGTACACAGAAACATATTATAAACCATGTTGAAGATTTCTGTTTTTAAAAAATGCTACTTGAATTTAAAATAAATCTGTTCAGACTTCGCAGAAAATTAGGGGAACCCCCTGTGTTGAAATGGACTATGCTAACTGAATTTAAAACTGCTGAATTGTAGAACTGTTTGCATGAGACAATCTCTACCGACGAGAGTGGTCTAAAGTGTATTCTTATGATATGAGAACAGTGAACCGAAGGTGAATGGTTTTGGTACTCTAAGGATGTAAATGCTGTGTGTGAGACACGCTTCACAGAGTAAGAGTGTCTCGAGCACAGAGGAAAGGAGTGATCTGATTGGCCAGAAACAATACTTCAGTCTATAATGGAAAAAAGAGTACCTGAAATGTTTAGAAAGAAACAATTCTGATTAGCCAAGAATAATGTCACGATTTATAATGGTATGCACTGCGGCCCCCAGGGTGGGAATTACGGCCCTAGGGTGGACATTCTAGCACACAGAATGGAAATTATGGCCCCAATACACAGGGTGGCCATTACAGCTCTATGGTGAGCATTCTGGCTTTTGGGTGGCCAGTCCTTTACTTAGAGGGGCAGGTCCAGTAGGTAGGGGTCATAACAGGAGTTCAGGGTGGATGTTCCGGCAGGTAGGGGTGATTCTGGGACCCAGGGCAGACGTTCTCATGAGTGCAGCGTTTCCTACCAATCAGGGCAGTTGATCTGACTGAACTACAGATTTTACTCGCACTATGCAATGGGTAAAGTGTGGATGGCAAGGACTGCCATAATGAAAAAACACATGCAAATTTGAGAGTGTTCCAGCGGTTCCGACCCCCCTGGATTTTACCACTTGTGCAGGTTCTAGTGTTTCAGGAATTACTAGGGCCTGTTACTGTGATTATAAGTCTGAATGCAATAGCAACTTTGCTTTTACATTTGTGTTTTGTTAATTTACTTTGTTGTTTTTGTTTCTGCAAAGTGCTGCGGAGTGAGCAGTGCAGTACAACAACAACTTACATTTTGACGTTTTGTGTGGTTGGCAGCTGGATTGGTCATTTCCTAGGGTTTAACAACAGATCCAGTAAACAATTACGAGCTACATTCAGCCGTTCAGCAGGTAGATTCAAGTCCACCTGCCTTGCAGACTTCATCAGAAAGGTTCCCAGAGCACTAGATTAAGATGAAGCTGTTGTGGTGGTGTACATGGACCCCTTAAAGGTGTTCAATATGGTGGGCCACAAAATCCTTCTAGGAAAACTGAAGAAAACAGGAGTAGCACCAGAAATAACTACCTGGTTCATCTCTTACCTAATGAACGGCAGGCAATCAGTGGTTATGAATAACATCATATCAGATGTGGGTTTATATCCAGGGAGGTCCCACATGGATCGACAGTGGGCACCCTACTATCACTGGTCTACATTAATGACCTTCCTGGATACATACAATATTCCACAATGAAACTGTACGCAGATGACATCATCCTCAGAGCAAAAGCCAAATACTGCTCCCAAATGGAGAAGAAACTCCAACTGGATTTTGATAGTCTTAAAAATTGGTTTGTCTCCGCAAAGATGGTGCTCAGTGGGGGGAAAAAAGTCAGTCTTCCATAAAAAAGTACAAAAGATAAAACACACTTGCAAGCTAAAAATACAAGTCCTAGATTGTTCCGTAATTAAAGAAACAAAAAACAACAAATACCTGGGAGTAGACGTAGACACCACCTTAGTTTTTGAGGGAACATATTAAATCCACTGTCAAAAAAGTGAATGCCAGACTGGGCCCTCCACTGACATGCCTACTCCTTACCAAAAAAAGGAAAACAAGATGGACCCTGGCCACCCAGCTGATTCCCACTGTGGAATATGGAAGCATAGCCTGCCACCATGCAAGTAATCAGCTGCTGGAGAAATCAGACACAAAATATCACAAAATGGGGCGACTGTGTAGAATATCGGACCACCACTGAATCAACACTATTAGCACAGCGCTCCAGCAGGGGTGGATTTTAACATTGTTTTACTAGCCCAGGACCTAGTGCAAACTGACCAGTGCTAGTACAGCTAACCCTCTACTTGTCCATCTTGACTAGTGTAAGTTTTTCATGGCTGTTAATGAAGTTAAAAAAGTCCCTACTTTAGCAGGTGGTAGTTCTCATGCTAATCTCCCTCAGTTTTCCAGGTGGCCTAGTGTGGTTAACAGCTCATTACCAGCTACAATTATCTGGCAATTCAAGAAGGGGAGCCAACAAAAGACTCAATGTGAGTCATTATCACTCAATTGTTAGGACATTTAGATAGTGTGCACGATGTGATCAAGGGTAGAGTGCTGTTACACCCCCTGCCCTCCGTCTGTCAGTCTCCAGCGCCATCCTGTCAATAATTGACTACGGCCTGGTAGTCCATGGGGCTGCATCGGAAACAACACTTAAGCATACTTCGATAGCCCTCAATAAGGCATGCAGGCTAGCCTTGGGAGCTGACAACAGATTTCACACATGTTCACTCTATGAACAAATCAACTGGCTGAACCTCAACAGCAAGATAAAGTACCAGACGTGCCTTCTGGGCAAGAAAATTCTGCTAGAGAAAGCTCCCCCTTTCTCAAACCCATGTTGCAGAATACCCGCACCTCTCACCACACCAGGGGTGTGACCAGAAACTCTCTAGCCATCCCTTTCAGGAGAACCTCTCTGGGACAAAGGTCCTTTGCCTATACAGCACCCCTATGGTTAAATGAGATCCCCACCCACATCACTAGCAACACCTGCATCTCAGCATTTAAACTATTGCTGAAGCATCACTTCTCTGGTGCCTACACCTGCACCTGTAGGTAATCCTAGTAGATGATGCCTAATCCCCTCAGGGGTACCTCCTGGCCACTCTTGCCACTCCTCTAAATGACATTCAACTCCTACAACTTCCCCTTCGTCCCCCCTCTCCCTCTGCTTTCCTTGACCATGCCTGATTTCGGCAGCCCTACCCCATGGATTATTAACATGATTAAATGCCTCCTGGGCCCCGACGAATTACCTGACTACCAAATCTCTCAACTATACCTCTCCCTACTACCACTTCTCCAATCTCTCCCTCCTGCCAATTCTCCAATCTCCTAAGAACATGTTCTTCCTGCTTTGCACTTTATAACTACATGTATTGTATTATTATACCATCCTTATTGTTCCTTCATCCCATGTTTAACCTTAACAGGTCATATCTGTTGTGTTATGTTGTATTGTAAATGTACCTGTCCTGACGTGGAACCTTTGAAAAAGAGCATTTTGCTCAAAGGTCTTTTCCGAAGAAGTAAATAAATAATAAAAAAAAATAATAAGTCACTAGCTTCCAGTTTTCTGAACTTGCCTTTGTCTGATGATTTGTCCCACATTATAAAGACCAGAGTGCCTCATTTCCCTACATTCTGAGTGCCTATATCCAACATTTCAGTGACAAAATGCTAAGAGGTATACAGGGTCTGCCCTGCAGGTGGTGGGTTTTATCTCAGCCTCACCATAGGTGCTCTGTTTTATCTCCCAATCTCTCAGCTCTATATTTTGCCTGGACACCACAGCAGACCAGACTCTAAAGTGACCATCCATAGACCCAGAGCTGCCATTACTGGCAGATGCAGGGGTCCATCGCTCTTTTTAATGGACCATGCCAGTCAATGCCAACCATGCAGTCCCACCCTTATTAAAGAGATGCACCAAGATACAACGGGAAGCCCCTGCACCAGCTATATAGGTGCCTTACTGCCAAAGGATCACGATATGATGCATATCCCCGAAAAGCGTTTTTTCTGATAAAATGTTATATCCCTTGTAAAATTCTGCATACCGGGTCCCAGGGACTTCCCGTTTTTTTTCTGCCAGCCACGCTCTGCCCCGCGCTCATCGACGTGATGACGAGATGCCAGTGAGAGCACGGGGGTGCACTCCATTATACTCAATGGGCAGATACTTTTCAATCTGTTTTCAGTAATATAATGGCCAGTTGGCAATGAAACGTGGGCACCGGTCATCCAACAAGGGCCTTGTTAGTCAATCAGTGCTTTCACTGGCATCTCGCCATCATGTCTGTGAGCGCGGGGGCGGAGCGTGGGCGGAACTTATGACCGGGAAGTCCTTGGGACCTGGTATGCAGAATTTTATGAGGGATATAACTTTTTATCAGAAAAGCACTTTTCAGGGATATGCATCATATCATGATCCTTTGGCAGCGAAGGCACCCATATGTATGGTGCAGGGGCTCATCGTAGTGAGTCTCTTTAAAAACAGTGCTTTGGAGCATGTATGGTACCAAAATATACCTTAATAAAATATATAATTTGAAAGGTTAAAATGGGCATTCCTGGGGTGCACAGATCATCCTATGTAGAAAAATAAGTAGTATAGTGTCATGCCTGTGTACTGTTTACCCTGGGCTGATGAAAGGACAATGTTTTAGAAAATCTGTTATTGTTGGGGCAGAGCATGTTAAATCAGTACTTTTGTGTCTGGTATATATAAACTGAAATGACATAAAGTTTTCTATATCCCAAGACCCCAAAGTCTGTGTAGCTCCCTCCCCAAAGAAATCCTAGATCTGCCCCGGCTCACTTGACACTGTACGAAAACTTCCAGAAGTGCAGGTCCAGTTGATCACAGGGTGGGGGCCGAGAGTGTCTTTCTCTGCCTGACTCTGTTCATTGCCCTGCAGGTGAGGGTGAGACCGTGGTGAGGTGCATGACGATGTTGGCTATTGTGTGTGCAGGGCTAGGACTGCTTGTCTGAACATTTGCTATTATGGTATCCTCTGGTTTGGTGGGGGGGGGTGCAGAAAGAGGAAGCGAGGGGGCCATAGTACAAAACGATGGGGGTGCACACTGTGTGTGATTGCACTGCAGAGGATATAGGGCTGATATTCTATAGCAGGCTTGGGACAATGCTAAGAATAAGGACAGGGAAATGTTGGGTCCAAAAACAAATGACAGTAGTAAGAGTTCTCCAAATTTTAATTTTGTCACCGCATACTGTAAGCAAAGTGGGAACATTAGAAATATTATCAACAAAAATTGTTTTGTATTGAAATCAGATCCAATTTTAAGGAACTATGTTAGCCCCGAATAGTGTACAAACAGGGAAAGAATTTAAGAGACAGGCTTGTCCATAGTTTCCAGCCTAGATGTGACACTGGGCCCTCGACGTCATGGTTTCCACCATTACCGAATGGGACATTTCAATAAGGTCATTGCAAATTCTGTCCAAAAATCTGTAAAACAAACAATTTCACAAGTGTTAATGCAACCACATCCTCTGAAACCAGATACACACAGAAATGTGACTGCAGAGAAAGGCCCCATGGCCCATCTAATCTGCCCAACACCATATCTCCCCCTTCTGTTATGCTTCCACCCTCTTTTCTCAACCCCTTAAATCTAGCCCAAGCTTTCTTGAACCCCTCCACTGTTTCAGCTGCCACTACCTCCTCCGTCAGCTTGTTCCAGGCCTCCACCACCCTCTCCGTGAAAAACTGCCCCCTGACATTACCTCTGTATTGCCCACCTTCCAGTTTGAAGCTATGTCCCCATTAATTGTGACACTAACAATGTGATCTATTTGGCCACCTGCTTGTGTGGAGCTTTTTATGTGGGGAAGATGTCACATGCCTTCAAGGTATGGACTGGGAAGCATTTGCGCTGTATAGGAAAGAATGAATATACTAACTCCCTTGCCAAGCATAGATTCACAGAGAGATTTATTTATTTATTTAGCTTTTGTTTACCGGGTAAGTACACTAGACAAGTAGTATGCCTATTTTCAGGAACGACCCGGGAGAGCACAAAACATACAGTATACATACATGGCAACATTGGAGAAACAGCATGATACAGTAAAAAACAGCTATAACAACGCTTGTATAAGGGCAGATACTGCCACACATAGTACAAATTGTTACAGGACATAGATAGACATTAGAATCACTGAATACATATTTCATAGACCATCATGGACTCAGAGTGGACAATTGTGGACTGCAGAGTATTACATTACAGAGACTAGGAGCAGTCACATCTTGTCGTTTGTTTGAGGTGGGACCACAGGGAGGAGCAAAAGGTCCCATGGGAAGGGGCAGAGCGAACAGAGTCCGGAATGGAGTTCCAGAGCCTAGGTACAAAAGTGGCAAAGTCACGATCCCCCATAAGGGTCCGAGTAGGGGGAACTTTAAGCAACTCGGCGGTCTGTGACCTGAGCTGGTAGGGGATGGCGTCCAGTTTTGGGAGGAGATGCGCCAATCCCGACGGTATGCCCGTGGCAAGCAATTTCCTGGTGAAGTTTCCTACACCAAGGATCAGGAATTCATGAGGGGAGCCAGCTGAGTTTGTCATAGAGCTCACATCGGTGGGTGAGTTTGGGAGCAGCAAGTGCAAACCGACAGATATCATTATATGCCGTGTTCCACGATTAAGATGGATTTGAGGTGACCTGGCAAATAGGTGGTATCCATAACTAAGGGGAGAAGCACTCCCTGTAAGTGCCAACCTCGCTCGAGTCAGGTTGTATTTGGCCCTGTAGGCAAGGCCAAGCTTACACCTGGTGGTTCTGCAGATGTTTTGGATATGGCTTCCCATGTCAAGTTGTGGGTCGAGGTGACCCCAAGATATTTAATTGAGCTCGCTGTTGGCAACAGGGGCCTCCATCCTAAGCTATTTTGAGCATAGCTGATGGGGCTTTTAACGGCCGTGGAACCAAAAGCATGGCCTGAGTTTTGTTAGGATTCAATACCAGTCTATGGTTGGTAATCCAGGCGAGACTCTGCTGAAGTCTTCAGATGAGCACTGGTTAAGGTCAGCAGCATTACGGCGTGGGCCACTAGCACAAGGTCATCTGTATAAAGCGTGACTGCAGCGAGGGGTCACCCGTGGGAGTTGATTAATAAAAAGTGAGAATAGGAGGGTCAAGTACCGATCCTGGGGAACTCCATGGTCACAGCCCTAGGCTCGAGAGGACCTTGTTAAAGCAGGTGCGCTGCTTTCTACCCGTTAGGTAGCCCATCATCCAACTCATGGCATGCGGAGAGATCAGAGCCCTGAGCTGCTCCCCAGTAGGTCATGGTTGACAAGGTCAAAAGCTTTGACAAGTCAATAAATATAGCACCTGACAGTTTGCCCTGATCCATGGCGGATCTAATACTAGAGGTTACAGTAATCAGTGCAGTAGTGGTACTATGACCCTTCCGAAACCATGTTGGGCCCCAGAAAGCAGCTCATGGGTATCCATGTACTCCGAGTTGCTCCGCCACAACCTTTTCAGGAGTTTACCAAGGGATGGGAGAATAGCAATAGGCGATAGTTGTCAGGGAGTTTGGGATTTCCTGCTTCAAAACAGGGACTATCCTTGCCTCCTTCCAGATGTCAGGGATTATCCCCGAGCTAAGGGATAGGTTAAAGATATGGGCAATCAGAGGGGCAATGTAAGCTGCTCCCAGCTTGAGAAGCCTGGGCTCAAGGTTGTCAGGCCCTGCACTGGAGTGCTGGGAGAAGGCAGCCAAGTGGTTCTGAACATCAAGGACAGACACGGCCTTAAGATTAAATACTCTCCGAGGAGGATGTTCACTCTGCATCAGAGGGATATTAAGCGAGCGACCCCCATCGGTCGTGAAACGAGAGGTGAGGGCCGAAAGGTCGGAGAAGTGGAGATTGAGGTGGTCGGCGATAGTGTGGGGATTATTGCACGAGACTCCATCAATAATCATGTCCACAACACCCGAGTGAGAGGGCCCACTGACGAGAGATTTAATGTTCCTCCAGAACCTCCTAGGATCTCTGACAGAGCTAAGTAGTGCCGGTTACAGAAGTTACTTTGGCAGCCCTAATGGCTTTTAACGATTCCTGAGTTGCCGATATCTCAGGAGATTAGCAGGATCTCTGGAACCCTTAGTACTTGCCCAGCATTTGTCTCTCTCCGCATCTGGGCAAGTAAGTCACCATTCAGCCAGAAGGTGGCTGTTCCCCTCACCCTCCGGGTGACCCTGGGGGCGTGTCTATCTTGGAGAACACCAAAGGAATGTATGAAGCAGGAGGCTGCCACTGAGGGGTCAGAGGCTTCAAGCACCCTGGTCCAGTCAGTACATCCTAGATTGGCCAGGAAAGCCTCAGGGTCAAAACTGGAGTATTTTCTGACTTGAATGATTTTGTGTGGAATTCTAGGGAGGGATTTTCCAGACACAGTATACCGGGAGTGGTCAGATATGGAGTCTGATAAGCGTGCCTGATGAGGCAATCCTCTCGGCGGTTGGTCAGGATCCAGTCCAGCAGGGAACTTGAGGAACCATTGGCTGCCTGTCTCGTCGGGTCATGGATTAGTTGATTAAGGGATAGGCAGGCAAGTTGTGATTCGCATTTCCTAATATTGCCACACTCTCAGTTCATGTTGATATCACCCATAATAATGAGTTCATTGTCACCTATACTGGGCCTAACTGCATCTAAGAGGTAAGTGAGTCCTGTCAGACCCCCCCCCCCAGGGGGGTTAAAGGCGCACACCAAGTGCAGCTTCTTAGCATCGCCCAGCAGCAGGAGCACATGAAGAA
Source organism: Neoceratodus forsteri (assembly GCA_016271365.2). Taxonomy (NCBI): domain Eukaryota; kingdom Metazoa; phylum Chordata; order Ceratodontiformes; family Ceratodontidae; genus Neoceratodus; species Neoceratodus forsteri. Next base: position 1,318,741,453 of record CM057455.1, on the reverse strand, counting down.
ACTCACAAGGTGGATGATCAGGTTTACTCTGTGCCACCAGGGAGATTTTCAGATAGGATCTGTAGTAGATGAGGGTGCCACCCCCCTTCCTACCCCCAGACCTATCTAGACAAATGAACTCGTATCCTGTTAGGAAGCAGGCAGAGTCAGGAATCGAGGGTTTGAGCCAAGTCTCAGTTATCCCTAGGATGTCTGGCTTGTATAGCTCAGTCCACGCTAGGAGATCATCTCGGTTAGGAAGCAAGCTCCTAATATTCATATGCACTATTTTTAGTCCCTTATTCCCATTCCAGGTGGCGGGAATATTAGAGATCAGCTTAGATGGCCCAGGATTGAGCTCAATATCTCCAGCCATGAGAAGTGAGTAGGGGCTAGCCAGGGAGGAACAATCTTCTGGCGCCTACCTCCAGGCCTGTGCATGCTGGACTTTCTTCACCCTGACCGTACACATAAGGCATCTAGTGTCAAGGCTAAGGACAGTACCGTAGTGCATTACCTTAGTTACAAGTTGGTTGGAAAGGAGAAATCAGTATCATTATGGGAGGGCCACAACCTGGGTCAATAAATAGGCTAGAGTAGAGGTAGCACAATAAGGAGGACTAGCCCCAGGGCCAGTATCATAATTATTAGTGTCATAAAACCGACCTGCGCCTCTCCTGAACATAGGAGAGGTGGCTTCAGTTCTTCATGGTAAGGACAGTAGTAACCACCCCACAGATTACAGGCAACTGGAGACCTAGAAAGGAGCAAACCAGGGCTCCTGGAAACCTGTAAAAGGGCAAACCAGGACACCCGTATGGTGGGGCCCAAGACAGATCACCACAACTTAGCATGCTGGGGAGACCCTCGGTGTAGGTCACCCACGCCTCCCCTCCTCTCGTCAGCAGCTTGCAGTAGTTGAAGCAGATAGGGACAGCAGATAGCAGAGCAGGAACTAAACAATGCTGATAGGCAAGCAGGTGGTGAAAATAGGAAAATGTCTTTAAAGGCAAGACAGAACAAGTGTTAGGCCTAATAGCTGCACTCTGTATCTTTAATAGGAGTTGCAATATTAGAGAGAGGGGAGGATGAACATTGCTAGAGGTTGTGCTGAGGGAGGAGTATTTAATAAAGGCTGGGGTGGGGATGGCAGGGTGGGCGTAAAAATTCAAGCAGCAAGGAGACAGAAAGATAGAAAGTGAAGAAATTGAATTATTTGCAGGGCAAAGCTTACAACTGTGACCCAAATGGAATCTGGTCTAAACAGAAAAACTGTATCACTTTAAACTTACTTTCTGATCCAGGGTAGCTTACCACTGGACCTTAAAACAAAAGATTTTACAATCTACAAACCTGCAGCCTAAATGAACTTGCACTTCAAACTACCCTTACAGTGCAAAATTGCTGTAAACAAGCTTAGGTTCAGCGTTTAAGTTAGGATTTACAAGATAATTTGAGAGACTTAACAAGTACCACAATCAGAATATAACATAAGCTTAAGGTCCTGAGAGGAACAGCAGTAGCAAAATTAAAGAACTGCAGCAGCCATCAGTAGGCAGAGTCGATGGTTCTGGACAGTCAAGTTTCTGCAGCGTCACCGGATCAGGTGAACAGCGGGCAGTGCAGCGAGGAAGGCAGCCAGCCGGACAGAAGGGTCCGCCCGGCTACTTGAAGCAACAGGCGCACCCGTGTCAAGGTGAAGCTTTGGTCTGGTGAACAGCGGGCAGTGCAGCGAGGAAGGCGGCGGCGGACAGAAGGGTCCGCCCGGCTACTTGAAGCAACAGGCCGCCCGTGTCAAGGGGTGAAGCTTGATCTGGTGAACAGCGGGCAGTGCAGCGAGGAAGGCAGCCGGCGGACAGAAGGGGTCCGCCCGGCTTTGAAGCAGCAGATGCACCCGTGTCAAGGGTGAAGCTGAGATGGTAGTAATCATAATTTTATGTGTTGTGGAATAAAAAAGGTCAGGTTAGGTAGGAGGGGATCTGAATGCTCTAACATAACCAAGGGAAGTTTTGAGGACAATACAGCTAGGGGCAATTCATGCTCCTGTCTTAAATGATAGGACTGAGTCTGCATCTTTGATGAGGAAAAGGAAGTTATGAATTTCTGGCAACCTGTAACAGTATTGTTTTCTCTTAGTTACATATTTTCTTTCGCTTCTGTTTTCTGATAGCTGTCTGGATCCCTCCGCTCCATATCTGAACCTTCTGGATATGCAGAAACTAGTGAAAACAAATAGAGAATAATTTTGAGGACCCTTTTTTTTGATCTTTAACTATGTTCTCTGCTGGTTCTGCCTCACAAAAAAGTTGTCCTTTCTGTGTAGTACTGCAATGTATAAATGTGGTGTTCTTACTGTTTTTGTGGTTGTCATACTAACGATTTTTATGTATTTATGGATTATATAGAGGATAATGGATGGGAACCAGGTAATAACAACACTGTGTTCCAATCGAGAGTTTATCATGACAACATAGTAAACCTCGAGAGCAAAGCTCAAGAGGTTTATAGTTAGGACAACGACCTTGAGATAGGCACTCTGCTTTGTTCCACAGGGTTCGGTGCTGGGGCTGGTGTTATTTGGGATATTTATTGCAGACATTTCAGTGGGCATCAAGAGCAAGACCAGTCTAGTTGCAGATGACACCAAGATGGAAGCAGTGGTAGATGACCTAGGGGGTGGCAGGGTTTGCAAGAAGATCTGGCAAGGTTGGAAACATTGGTTGGATACCTGGCAACTGGGATTCAATGCCAAGAAATGCAAGGTGCTGCATTTCGGGGCAAAGAATCCAAGGAGAAACTACCATCGGTGGGGATACAGCTAGCTGAGACTGAGGAAGAAAAATATCTGGGGGTGCTCATTACGGGAGCAATGAACAACTCTGCACAGTGCAGAAAGACAGCAGCAATGGCCAAGAAACTGCTGGGTTGTATTGCAAGGGGTATAACCTCAAGGAGGGGGGGAGATGATTGTGCCATTAAATAGATCACTGGTCAGACACCACCTAGAGTACTGTGTGCAGTATTGGCACCCATGCCTAAAGAGGGACATTAGATTACTGGAAGGGGGTGCAACGCTGAGCAACAAAGATGATCCAGCGTCTGGGGGACTTACCATACAAAAGTAGACTGAGAGAGTTGAACATGTACTCACTGGAAGAGAGGAGGAATGGGGGGATATGATCAAGACCTTCAAGTACATGAGAGGAATAAACAAGACTGGTATGGAGGGACTGTTCAAAGGGAGGGTGGGGAGGGACACTCAAGGCCATGATATGAGATTAGAGGGTGGAAGGTCTAGGAGGGAATTGAGAAGGCACTTTTTATGAAGAGGGTGGTGGCAGACTGGAAT